>CM061276.1:4011875-5347500 GCA_030848825.1 Tadarida brasiliensis
AGCAGAACAGCAACAGACTCATTGATACAGACAACTTTTTGTTGCTTGCCAGATGGGAGGGGGTTCGGGGGCTGGGGGAAAAAGATGAAGGAATTAAGAAGTACAAATTGGTTGTTAGACTGATAAACCTCAAAGGGAAGGGGGGAGGGAGGGCGGGATAAGATAAACCAAAGAACTTCTATGCATATATGCATAACCGATGTACACAGACAATAGTGTGGGGAAGGCAGGAGTGGGGCAAGATTGGGGAGGAGGGGTCAATGGGGAAAGAAAGGGGGACATCTGCAATACATTCAACTATAAAGATAAGTTTAAAAAAGAGTGATGATGTAACACTAATGAAAATTGGGATGATCATTTCAATTTTCTTTTGTAAGAATAGTTCATTAATTTTTCTTTTTTTAGAGAGAGGAAGGGAAAAAAGAAAAGTATTGATGTGAGAGCATAAAATTGATCAGCTGCCTTCTGCAGCGCCCCCCACCAGGGATTGTAACTGGTAATCCAACCCAAAATCTCTCAGTACACAGGATGACACCCAACGGAGCCATACCATCAAGGGCAATCATTCTGATTTTCAAACACACTAATGCCATTCTGTTCTTTTTCAAAAACCCATATTCAAAAGCAGAGAGGGTTGCGCATGAAAATGTGAGTTGTGAGCTACATACTTTGTGATAAATATAATGCAAAACATTCACCAAATTCTGTTGTCATTGCGCTAGAAAAATTCCAAACTACTGATCAGAACCCTCAAGAGCTTGCAGAGTTGATGTGGGAGGTGGAGAGCAATGAGACACTGTGGCCACAGCACTTCAGAGAATGGTGTGACATCTCTGTAGCTGAGAATACAAATCAAGAAAACAGTGAGAAACGGGAAATAGGAAATGAAACAAATGCAGTCGTCTCTTGCCACTTCGCGCTCCGACTTTCGCGGCTTCATTCTATCCCAGTTTTTTCAAATATATTCATTAAAAAGTTGATTGAGCCCTGGCCGGTTTGGCTCAGCTGTTGGAGCGTCGGCCTGCGGTCCAGAGACCTGGGTTCAGTTCCCGCTAGGGGCACGGGCCTCGGTTGCAGTTTGTCCCCGGCCTTGGTTGGTCATGTGGGAGGCAGCCACTCGCTGTGTCCCTTTCACGTCGATGTTTGTCTCTCTCTCTTCCTCTCCCATTCTACCTGAACAAAAAGTGGAAAAATGTCCTAGGGTGAGGATAAAAAATAAAAAGTTGATCGAGACAGTGAAAATGATACAGCGCACACTCGGTTGTCTGAGTCACTTATACACCCCTGTATTACAATGGAAATTAAAATTACTGTACATATGGACTGTAGGCCTATGTATTTGAGCACCCAGGAATCCTTCAACACCAGGTGCAACCACTAGAGTCTGGAACGGATTAACCGCGATCCACGAGGGACGACTGTAGACTTGATTTTCCTGAGTTCAGCCAGCAGTGCAGCCTGGGAAGTGTCCTCTCTCCACATGCAGATTTCATGTAAATTCTGCATCCTGGGTATTAGTCATCAACATGGTACTACAACATCACTGTAATTGGAATATTCCTCTTACTTATGGAGGACTTATTAGAGAGACAGCACTGTCCTGTGTGTTTAACTTCTGTGTAAATGTAAAAACAACAGACTGGCATATGATGTAGCCAAGTATTTAGCTGAACACACCGGCAGAGAAGAGGAAATCATTTTGATGACATCAGGTACAAACATTAAGAATAATTTTAAAACACTGATAAAACAGGGTTTTTCTCTAACTGAAGACAAAATGAAATATATTAAACAAAGTTAAATTTCACATGCTCTCTGTGAAATTACCTCCACTTTCCAGGTGACTTCTCTATACCACTAAATTTTGTGAGAAAACATTCTTAAAATCACTGAGCAGAATATATACGCAGCCCAGCAGGTGTGGCTCAGTGGTTGAGCACCCACCCATGCACCAGCAGGTTGCCGATTCGATTCCTGGTCAGGGCACATGCCCAGGTTGTGGGCCAAATCCCCAGTGGGGGGCATGCAGGAGGCGGCCAATGTTCTCTCATCAATGTTTCTATCTCTCTCTCTCCCTCTCCCTTCCTCTCTCTCTAAAAATCAATGAAGAAAAAAGTTTTTCTTTAAAAAAAGAATATAAAAGCAATACTTCATGACCTATGAAACAAGGAAACACTATGGTAGGTTTTATATGAAACACAAGAAATTAAAGAAGACAACTGCAATGTGAGTTTCTTAAACCAAGAACCATGAGTTTTGAAAAAAATAGCCCTGGCCGGTTTGGCTCAGCGGTTAGAGCATCGGCCTGCGGTCCAGAGAGACCCGGGTTCGGTTCTCGCTAAGGGCATGTACTTCGGTTGCAGTTTGTCCCCGGCCCTGGTTGGTCGTGCAGGTGGCAGCCACTCGATGTGTCCCTTTCACGTTGATGCTTCTCTCTCTCTCTCTTCCTCTCTCTCCCTCCCACTCTATCTGGACAAAAAATGAAAAAATGTCCTCAGGTGAGGATAAAAAAATAAAAAAATAAAAAAATAAAAAAAATAAATGTATAGAACTGCAATGTACAGAAAATCATATTCTAAATATGTTTAAATTACCTATTTTGACCCATTATGTCCCTGTCCTTCTGAAAATGTGCATACACACACATTTCACATTTTCTTCATCTTCATTCCTCTTATTCCTACATCTTTAGGTTACTATATGTACATTTTTAAAAATTTTTAATTTTTATTGATTTTTAGAGAGAGAAGAGAGAGGGAGATAGAAACACTGACGAGAGAAAACATCGATTGGCTGCCTCCTACACGCTCCCCCCCCCCCCTCACTGGGGCCCACAACTTGGGCCTGTGCCCTGACTGGGAATCAAACCAGCGACCTCTTGGTGCATGAATCGATGCTCAACCACTGAGCCACATTGGCTGGGCTGTACATATTTTTTTTAATTAAATTTAATTTTTTTTCAGATAGAGCAGGAGGGAGAGAGGGGTGAAGAGAAACATCAATGTCAGAGAGACACATCGACTGGTTGCCACCCACTCTATATGAACAAAAAATGAAAAAATGTTCTCGGGTGAGGATAAAAAAAAAAAAAGAAATGAGGTGCCTATACTTTCTCACATATCCCAGACCACTTTTTTGTTGTTAATCCTCACCCAAGGGTATTTTTCCATTTATTTTTCAGACAGTGTGGGACTGAGGGAAGGAGATAGATTGGTTGCTTCCCACCCAACTGTGGTCAGGGATGGAACCTGAAACCCAGGTATGTCCCTTTTTTTTTTTTTTCCTTTATAGATTTTAGAGAGAGAGGAAGTGAGAGGGAGAGAGAGATAGAAACATCGATGAGAACATCGATTGGCTGCCTCCTGCATGCCCCTCACTGGGGATCAGGCCCACAACCTGGGCATATGTCCTGATCAGGAATCGAACTGGCAACACTTTGGTGCATGGGTCAATGCTCAACCACTGAGCCACACCAGTCGGACATGAAAGCTGGTATGTCCCCATGACCAGGAATCAAACCCAAGACCCTTCAACCCACAGGCCAATGCTCTAACCACTGAGCCAAACCAGCCAGGGCCCTGATCACTTTTTTTTTTTTTAATCCTCACCCAAGGATATCTTTACATTTATCTTCAGACAGAATGGGAGGGGGAAGGGGGGAGGGAGAGAGAGAGAAAACCATGGATGTGAGAGAGACACATAGATTAGTTGCCACCTGCACAGCCCAGAGTGGTCGGGGACAAACTGCAACCGAGGTATGTGCCCTTGGTTGGAATCAAACCCGGGACTCTTTGGTCCACAGGCCGAAAATCTAACCACTGAGCCAAACCAGCCAGGGCCTGATCACTTTTTATTTAAATCCATCAACTAATGTTCACCACATCTATCTATGGCTACTATGAAGATACATCAGGATTTTAATAAACTTCTCTCATATATTCCTTAAACAGTAACTGGTAAAAGTACTTAAAATTCATAATATTCCACTGTCTTACACTAATGCAACAACAGATGCTCTTCATGGTGACATACAATAACGTTTTAAGTCAACCACAAACAGCATCTCCATTTAGATTTTCTTCATTCACTGTGCATTACAATATACTCAATCTTCCATGGAAAAGTGTATGAGTGAAACCCACCTAATATAGAAGAGCTCACAGATCTTCAAAAAAAAGCAACATTCAACCTCATGTCTTCATACACACACTAGGAATAACAACATTCAAGCATCAAATGATATGAGAGTGGAATCACATTTATAATTTCCTTCTCAAAATAGTGTCAATATAAAATAGAACACATTGTAAGTGATTATTCAATGACATAGTTTTACACATTTTTTACATCTACAAAGTCAGCTTAAGACATAAATTGTATGGGTTTTTTGAAGTGTATAATTTGGCCCTGGCCAATTTGGCTCAGCGGTTAGAGCGTCAGCCTTCGGTCCAGAGAGATCCAGGTTCGGTTCCTGCTAAGGGCATGTATCTCGGTTGCAGTTTGTCGTCGGCCCTGGTTGGGTCATGCGGGAGGCAGCCACTCGACGTGTCCCTTTCACGCCGATGTTTCTCTCTCTCTCTCTCTCCCTTCCACTCTATCAATAAAAAAATAAAAAATAATAAAGTGTATAATTTGGACAAAAGTCTTTTATCCCTTATTATGAAGGTAGAATCCCTTTTCAGTGTGCAAACCCTGATATTCAGTGAGGACACTGGTCCAGCGTTAGTGTCCCACCTACTTCTCCTTTAAGGTTTCCTTCTAGTATAAATTCTCATGTGTTGAATAAGCTATGAATGCTGAATAAAGTCTTTCTACATCCTTTACAGTTGCATTGTTTTTCATATGAATTCTGATATCAACTAAGGTTTGCGTGCTCAGGAAAGCTTTGCCCCCTTTTTTATATTTGTTAGTCTTCTATCCAGTATTAATTACCAGATGTTGAGTAAGATATGAATGAGGATAAAGACTTTGGAACATGGTTATTTATTTTTTAATCCTCATCCGAGTATATTTTTCCATTTATCTTCAAACAGAGTGGGAAGTGGGCGGGAGGGAGAGAGAGAGAGAGAGAGAGAGAGAGAGAGAGAGAGAGAGAGAGATGCAAGAAAGACACATCAATTGGCTGACTCCTTCCTGCATGACCAAGTTGCAACCGTGGTATGTGCCCTTGACCGGAATTAAACCCAAGACTCTTTGGTCCTCAGGCTGACGCTCTAACAGCTAAGTCAAAGCAGCCAGGGCCCTGGTTACATTTATAAGGCTTCATTTTGATGCTCAATGAGGCTTAAACAATGGTTAAATGTTATGCCAAATTATTTACATTTTTATTGTTACACTCCAATATGACTTCCCCAATGTTGAGCAAGTTCAGAGCACAGGTTAAAGGATATGCCACTTTCTCTACATAGTTATGATTTCTCTCCAGTATGAATTCTCCTGTGTTGCTTAAGATGTCTCCACACGATTAAAGGCTTTGGCACATATACTACATTTATAAGCTTTTCTGTAGTATGAATTCTCTTGTGTCAAGATGCCAACAATAAAGGCTTTGCAACATTCTGCATATCTGTAAGGCTTCTCTCGAGAATAAATTATCTGACGTTTAGCAAGATTCACTCTCACGCAAAGGCTTTACCATACTCCTTACAACTGTAAAGATTCTCTCCAGTATGAACTCTCTGATGTACAGTAAATTTTGAACGCTGGGTAAAAGCTTTGTCACATTGTCTACATTTATAAGGCTTCTCTCCAGTATGAATTCTCTGATGGTCAGTAAGGTTTGAGGAAGCGCTAAAGGCTTTGCCACATTGTCTGCATTTGTAAGGTTTCTCCCCAGTATGAATTCTCTTATGTCGGGTAAAACACCATTGCTGTTTAAAGGCTTTGGAACATTTTCTACATTTATAAGGCTTCTCTCCTGTATGAATTCTCTGATGTTCAGTAAGGGCTGAGGAAGCACTAAAGGCTTTACCACATTCCCTACATTTGTACGGTTTCTCTCCAGTATGAACTCTCTCATGTCGAGTAAGACACCACTGCTGAGTGAAGGCTTTGGCACATGTACTACATTTATAAGGCTTCTCTCCAGTATGAATTTTCTGATGGTGAGTAAGTGTTGAGCGATATATAAAGGCTCTACCACATTCTCTACATGTGTAACGTTTCTCCCCAGTATGAATTCTTTTCTCATGATCAGTAAGATACGAAAGCATTTTGAAGGCTTTCCCACATTCTCCACACTTGTAAGGCTTCTCTCGAGAATGAGTTATTTGATGTTTAGTAAGGTACGAATGCCAAGGAAAGGCTTTCCCACACTCCTTACATCTGTAAGGTTTCTCTCCACTGTGAGTGGTCTGATGATGTATAAGTTTTGAGGCACAATTAAAGGCTTTACCACATTGCCCACATTTGTAAAGATTTTCTCTAGTATAAATTCTCTGATGTTGAGTAAGTCCTGAGCGCTGGCTAAAGGCTTTGCCACATTCTCTACATTTATAGGGCTTCTCTCCAGTATGAATTCGTTGATGTTCAGTAAGATTTGAGGACTGGCTAAAGACTCTGTCACATTCTCTACATTTGTAAGGCTTCTCTCCAGTATGAATTATTTTATGTATAGCAAGACGTGAAGACCGATTAAATGTTTTACCACATTCTTTACATTTGTAAAGTTTTCCACAAGTATGGCTTTTCTTATATCTATTTAGATTGAATTTTTGACTGAAGATACTCCCACCCTGATTACATTTGTAAGCTTCTACCTCGAGATGAATATTCTCTTCTTCAGTGTAATTTGAAGGTTGTTTAAAAGTTTTGACATATTTACTTTGTTTGTCTGTCTTCTCCACAATATAAATAACCTGATGTATATTTAGATTTGACATTTCATCAAAGACTTTTCCACGTTTATAATGGTTCTCTGGAAGGTGTATTCTCTGATGATTATTAGGATTTGACTCTTGCTTAAATTTTTTATAATGTTCATTCCATTGGTAACTTCTGTCTCCATCATATGTACTCTGATAATCATTGAAAACAGAAAGACTGTTAGTAACAACTATAATTTAATTAAACAGGTACACTTATTCTCAAATAACTTTTCTTTGATACTTATTAAACCATGATGGTTGTATGAAAAAACGCTTCCATATTTATGAAAATTATACATATTAAAATACAAAAACAGTATTTCACAGTGGAAGAATAATGACTCCTTGTTAAAGAGATTGTCAATTTGATCATATTTAAATTTTATATGTGCATTATAAATTTCTAAATTTTAGACATGATTGACTGAACGTTTAATACCACCCCACATTTTAAACAATGCAAATGATTATTCACACTATAGATCATTTGAGTTCCTAGATTTTTCAAGCTTTCCAAAAATTTATAACATTAAAAAAGTGGTTTTCGTCTTCATATTCAGAAGCACTTTGATCTACAAATGGAACTGACTTACAGTGAGTGTTTTCCCAAATGTTCAACATCTTTGATCTCTTTATGTTAACAGTAATTTTATTATGAATAATGGTCACAGGTTAGTTCTGTCCACATTAACATCTTTTCCTATTGTCATACTTTCTCAAGTTCCAAAGCTTTCATTACGTGTACATTATCGAAGCCACAACATCTACATCTTACCAGTATTCTTTTAGAGAATAAATCTTCTATTCCTGGCTTTTGCAACAAGGCCCTGTTGTCTTCAGATGACATGGCTGAAAGACACAAAAGATTTTTTCAGTTACGACACTCGCTTGAATGTACTCTGAACTTACTGGCAATTATTGACCAAATTACATTTTTGAGTACTCCCAAAGAAAGAGTTCAAAGCAAGATCAAGAAAAGTACAGTGATGAAAAGTTACATCAAAGACACATGAAAAAGTGGTACTATTTGCTAACAATAGCTGCTCAAACCCCCTGGAACACAATAGCAATGTAAGAACACTCCCGATTACCAGTTTATTCTCTGGAAAGACAGACATGAAGGTACTGTGTGTTTAATGATATTGCTGTTTTGCAGCATCTTGAAAAACTTATTTCTGTTGTGCATGACACAGAGTGGTAAAAGAATGGCAGTACATGCTGAGTGCATTGGAGAGAGAGACAGAGAGGAAGAGAGAGAGAGCGAGAAAGAAACATCAATGTGAGAAACATCAATCGTCTCCCGTACCTTCCCCGACCGCAGATTGAACCTGCAGCCTTGGTATGTGCTCTAACTGGGAATGGAACCTGCAACTTTTTGCTTTATAGGACGATGCTCCAACCAATGGAGCCACTCATCCAGGGCTACAAAACAGTTTTGACAGAAATTAGCATTTCTACCACAGGGGATTATTATTTGTTTTTTCCTATAGAAAGCATGTTCATAAAGCCTGGCTGTTAACAATTCCTGAACTTCAATAAAAGAAAACAAGACATACAGAGAAACAAAAAAACAGGGGTCAGATGGTGTGGCTCAGTGGATTGAGCATTGTTCCATGGACAGAGAGGTCCCAGATTGATTCCTGGTCAGGGCACATGCCCAAGTTCCAGGCTCCATCGTCAGTAGGAGGCAGCTAATCGATGTTTCGCGCTCACATCAATATTTCTATTTCTCTCTCCTTAAAAAATCAATAAAAGCATATTAAAAAGAAAAAACTCAGGGTCCAATAAAAAAAAAAGTAAATCTACATAAGTTGGTACTATATAAATGGAAATATATTAATTACTTGAAAAAAAAATTCAAAGTTCAAAATGTATTAAAAACTAAAATATAAGACCTGAAACAATGAAAACGTTAGAAGAAAGGATAGTCAATAAACTCTACCATCACTCTCAGAAACATTGTTTTGTACATGTCTCCCTAGGCATAACAAACCATTGAAAAAATAAATAAGACTACAATAAAATAACTTCTTGCATAGCAAAGGAAATCATAAAAAACAAATAAACAAACTAAAAAGCAACCTACAGAATAGCGGAAGATATCCAACAATGATACATTCTCAAAAGCTAAATATTGAATATATGTAAGGAACTCACACGCAAGTTAACACCACAAACAAATAATCCAACTGAAAAATGGGCAGAGGACCTGAAAAGAAATTTCTCCAAACAGTACATACATATGACCAATAGACATATGAGATGATGTTCAAACATCATTCATCACAGAAATACAAATTGAGACCACAATGAAATATCACCACACACCTATCAAGTTGGTAATAGTCAACAAATCAACAAACAAGTATTATCAATGATGTGGAGAAATCAGAACCCTCACTGGCAGTGAGATTAAACATAAATTGGTACAGCCTGGCCGGCCTGTCTTGGTGGAATGAGCATCGTCCCATGGACTGAGGTCCTCATTCAATTCCCAGTCAGGGCACATGCCTGGGTTGCGGGCTTGATCCCCACTAGGGGGCGTGCAGGAGGCAGCGAACCAATGTATCTCTCTCTGTCACATCTATGTTTCTCTTTCCCTTCCTCTCTCCCTAAAAAATCAATAAAAAAATAAAAAATAAATTGGTGCAGCCACTAAAATAACAAAGATGGAGGGTTTTTTGTTATCTTTTTTTAATATTTTTTTTCTTTATTGATTTTAGAGCGAGAGGAAAAGTGAGGGAGAGAGACAGACACACAGATGAGAGAGAACATCAACTGGCCGCCTCCCACATGCCCCCAACTGGGGATTGGGCCCACAACCTGGGCATGTGGCCTGGACTGGGAATCGAACCGGTGACCTCTTGGTACATGGATCAATGCACAACCACTGAGCCACACTGGCTGGGTGAACATATATTTTAAAAACATAAAATAAAAAGTAAATAAATAAAAATGGTGATGGAAATTAGGTAACAATGGAGACTTTCCTGCAGATGGGCAATGTTTGAAGGTTGCCTATGGTGGTAACATACTGAAGAACTCTACAAAGTAAACATGTATATTAAACTATTATATCACAGATGCATTGGGGAATACAGACTTGAAATTTCTTTATTTTTTTAAAATTAACTTCTCCATCACCATTTATCCCCATGATGCTCTCTTCCACCTCCACCCACCCTCTCACGCCTGTAGAAACTGCTTGTTAGTTCAGATAAAGGAAAAGGACATCCTGAAGTGACACAAAGAATTAGATTCTCTCATTTCGAGGAGGTGCATTGTCCTGTGATTAAATCACTGAGCCTGAACTTTGTAGGTAGGGTCTTATTTGAAGTCTCCATAGGATTACAAATTACAAACCTGCCCTGAACAGTTTGGTTCAGTGGTGAGTGTCAGCCCTCAGAACGAAGCGTTTTGGGTTAGATTCCTGGTCATGGGCATGTACCTGGGTTGCAGGATCCATCCCTGGGCCCAGTAAAGGCATGTGCAGAAGGCAACCATTTGATATTGATCTCTCTCTCTCTTTCCCCTCCTCCCTCTCCCTCCCTTCTGCTCTCTCTAAAAATCAACGAAAAAAATATCCTCACGTGTGTATTAAAAAAAAAAAAAAATTACAAACCTGGAAACATAACACGTGTCCCCAGCGTTCCTGGAATTTCTGCACCAAATTCCAGGATCACAACCACTTCCTTCATAAACTCCTTACATGAGAGAAAAACAAAACTTAAAAAAAAAAGGCTTGCCCTGGCCGGTTTGGCTCAGCGGCAGAGTGTCAGCCCGCGGACCAATGAGTCTAGGGTTCAATTCTAGCCAAGGGCACTTACCTCAGTTGCGGTTCATCCTCGGCCCTGGGTGGGGTCATGTGGGAGGCAACCAGTCGATGTGTCCCTCTCACATCAATGTTTCTCTCTCTCTCTCTCCCTCCCTCCCTCCCTCCCTCCCTCCCTTCCACTCTAACTAAATATAAATAGAAAAATATCCTCGGGTGAGGATTAAAAACAAAAAAAAGGCTTAACATACAATTCCTCAGCAACATGCACAGAGTTTCCCAGAAAGAGGAGCCCTCACAGTACAAGGGGAGGACTGTGGCCCCACTGACAATGTGATGAGGGAAGTCACTGGAGCAGAAGCAGAGTCCCGAGAGGCACAGGTGCATGGGACCTGTTGGAGATGAGCTGTCCCTCTACGACAGCAACAGACATAAACCTGGGCTCTCAAAATCCATCCACTGAAGCACAGCTTCCCAAACCACACTGAAGGTCTGGCTTCCTCCATGACCTCTGAACCTCACCTGTGTCACCTGCTTTCCCATTCACACCTACCTGGGAGGATGGATATTGTCCTTTTTCCATTCACATCCCAGGGCTCCTTCAATTGCTCCGTAAAGGGAAACAGGACTGCCTTAGAGACAGCAAGACCTGTTTATCAGAAAAAAGATGAGTTTTGATATTCTCCCATTTCCAATCCAGTTAGTGCTCAGGTGAACACACATGGTAGAAAATTATAATATTCTACAAAATTATTTTCCAAAATACTGACTTTTGACAGCACCTTAATTATTCTAGATAACATGTCAAGTGTTCAGACACAGGGTTCCTATTTCACATACATCACAAAGCCTTTCTTTTCTATACCAACAAACCCCCAATTTGTTCTTTGAGAGCAGGGACCTAATAGTCTACCATACAAAGCAGAAGCCTCCAAAAGATGTTAAATAAAGGAAATAAAACTCTGCAGCTGGAGAAGGAGCTCTGGAAGGAAGTCATCCTCACCCAGGGAGACCAGGTTCCTGTAGTTCTCCAACATCACATCCATGTACAATTTCCGCTGAGCTGGGTCCAGGCATTCCCACTCCTCCTGAGAGAAATCTACGGCCACATCCCTGAATGTCAACGGTCCCTAAAAGGAAAGACACATTCACCAAGGGACAGCAAGCAAAGTTCATAATGTCACCCAACATGGAAACAGTGTTAAGAGAAGTGGTTATGACCTAGAAGATTATCCTGAATTATCCATTAAGATCATATGAACCAGTAATATTCTCTGATGTATTTTATTTTTTCTTATTTTTCAAAGAATAATTTGATTTTGTAGAGAGGAAGGAAGAGGGTGAGAGAGAGAGAAACATCCATGTGGGTGCCTCCTTCATGCCCCCTACTGGGGATAGAGCCTGCAACTGGGGCATGTGCCCTGACAGGGAATCAAACTGGCAACCTTTTGGTACGTGACAACGCCCAACCGAGCCACACCAGCCAGGACTCTAATGTATTTTCTAACACTGAGAAATGAGGATGACACATGCCCACACACCCACTGGTCTTTTTCTCAGCTGGAGAATTCATGGTGATTTGGAAATGCAAGTACTTCTTCAATTTTAACATGGACAACAAAGAACTGTACTTTTCTTTTTTTTTTTTTATCCTCACCTGAGGACATTTTTTCATTTTTTGTTCAGATACAGTGGGAGGGAGAGAGAGGAAGAGAGAGAGAAACATCGACGTGAAAGGGACACATCGAGTGGCTGCCACCCGCACGACCAACCAGGGCCGGGGACAAATTGCAGCCGAGGTACATGCCCTTAGCGGGAACCGAACCCGGGTCTCTCTGTACCGTAGGCCGACGCTCTAACCACTGAGCCAAACTGGCCAGGGCAAGAACTGTACTTTTCTAAAAATACAGGTTCTGATTCAGGAGTTTGGAGCTGGGGCCTGTGTTTCCACATGTCTAACAAGCTCAGTTTTTACTTGTGATGCCAATGTCTGCGGTCCACATGCTATCCTTCCGAATAACACAGAGACAGAAAACACAGGAGAAAACTCATATATAACTATGAACTGAAAGAGTTTTATGGAATTTACAGTTTTCATAAAACAGGAAAACATAGCAAACAAAATCCTTTTTGAAAATTTACTATATACTAGATATCATTCTAAGACAGTGGTTCTCAACTTTCCTAATGCCACGAACCTTTAATACAGTTCCTCATGTTGTGGTGACCCCCAACCATAAAATTATTTTCATTGCTACTTCATAACTGTAATTTTGCTACTGTTATGAATCACCATTGGAAATATGTGTTTTCCGATGGTCTTAGGCAACCCCTGTGAAAGGGTCATTCGACCCCCAAAGGGGTCGCAACCCACAGGTTGAGAACCGCTGTTCTAAGAGTTTTGTACTTATTAATTTATAATACACACAAATAATCTGGTAAGATTTTTCTTCCTCTCTTATGAGAATATTCTGTGAAACTTCCAGTTAATTATAGATCTTGAATTTTACTTCAACTCTAAAATTTGTTTTTGTTGTTAATCCTCACCCGAGGATATTTTTCCATTGTTTTTTATTTTTATTTTTCAGAGTAGAAGGAAGTGAGGGAGAGAAAGAGAGAGAAACATTGATGTTAGAGAGACACATCGATTGGGTGCCACCCGCACAGCCCCAGAGGGGTCGGGGACGAATTGCAACCGAGGTACGTGCCCTTGGTTGGAATCAAACCCAGGACTCTGGCCCGCAGGCCAACACTAACCACTGAGCCAAACTGGCCAGGGTAAGTTACTGCAATTTTTTTTTTTTTAAATCCTCACCCAAGGACACCTTTGCATTTATCTTCAGATAGTGCGGGAGGGAGAGAGGAGAGAGACAGAGAGAGAAACATCGATTTGAGAGAGAGACATCAGCCCTGGCCGGTTTGGCTCAGCGGTTAGAGCGTCGGCCTGCGGTACAGAGAGACCCGGGTTCGGTTCCTGCTAGGGGCGCGTACCTCGGTTGCAGTTTGTCCCTGGCCCCTGGTGGGTCGTGTGGGAGGCAACCACACGATGTGTCCCTTTCATGTCGATGTTTCTCTCCCTCTCTCTCCCTCCCACTATATCTGAACAAAAAGTGGAAAAAAAATGTCCTCAGGTGAGGATAAAAAAAAAAAAAAAGAGAGAGACACATCAACCAGTTGCCACCCATACAACCCCAACCAGGGCCAGGGACAAACTGCAACTGAGGTACATACCCTTAGCGGGAACCGAACCCAGGCCTCTCTGGTCCGCGGGCCAACACTCTAACCACTGAGCCAAACCAGCCAGGGCAGTTATTGCATTTTTAAGTTCAGCACAGATCAATACACATAAAGAACTGTCAGTAACGTTGGTGGCAGTTTTTGTAACTGAGAATAATGGAAACATCTTAAGCAAGAGAAAGAACAGCTGCACACATGGGAACTATGTGCACAATGACAACGATAGGGAATAAAATTTTTACATCACTGACATCAAGATTATTTTGCGATTCTGTTAATCTCACCAATCTTTTTGTGCATGATAGTCCATGTTTTATAAACACAATATGGAGAACTCACACAACAACAGAATAAATTAGAGCTATTGTTTTTTAGTCTTTGATTTCTTTAAAAATTTTTGAGTGCCATTTATGGTGAGCTGCTCACTTTGTTGCATCTGATCTCTGGAAACTTGCATCTTGCGGAAATGTCTCAGTGTCCATTAAACAACCACACCCTTTTCTTCTTTTCCCTCAAAACCAAGCTTCTGGCAACTACCATTTTTCTTTTCTTTTCTTTTCTATGAGATTACTTACCTAGGAGGTATCCTATAATATCTGTCTCTTCATGACTCATGTTTTTCACCTTAAAAATGTCTTCAACCTCTGCTAGTGTGACTCAGTGGATTGAGCATTGTCCCATGGACTGAGAGGTCCGGCTTGATTCCCGGTCAGGGCACATTCCCGGGTTAGGAGCTTGATCCCTGGTTGGGGGCGTGCAGGAGGCAGCTGATTGATGTTTCTTTTTCACGCTGATGTTTCTATCTCTCTCTCCCTAAAAACAAAAAACTAGGTACTTCAGCCATGACCAGGTAGCTCAGTTGGTTAAAGCATTGACGTAATACACCAAGGTTTTGGGTTCAACTTCCAGTCAGGGCACATACAAGACTCAACCAATTAATGCATAAATAAGTGGAACAACAAATCGATGTTTCTGTCTCTCTCTCTAAAATGAATAAAACTAATAAAGAAAAAAAGGAGTCCAGCCAGTGGGGCTCACTGGTTGAGCGTCGCCCCATGCACCAAGAGGTCACCGGTTCGATTCCCGGTCAGGGCACATGCCCAGGTTTGCAGGCCTGATCCCCAGTGGAGGGCATACAGGAGGTGGCCAATCAATGTTCTCTCTCGTCAATGTTTCTCTCTCTCTCCCTCTCCCTTTCTCTCTCTAAAATCAATAAAGAAAAAAAAAAGAGCTGACTTTGACAATATTAAGAATAAAAGGAAAATAATAAGCAGATGAAACAACTTTCTAGGCAGCAAAAACACAGAATGAATGGTTGCAGGTTTTAAATCCACATATTTTAGAGGAGAAGCAAGCAGATTCCACCTGTGACCACAGAACACTTACCTGAGAAGCAGCCATTTTGTCCTGGTCGTGTTCCTGCTCAAAGTTGTTTTCTCAGGTGATATGTTGAGGAGTCAGAATGTGCCTTCAAATGTATCCACGCAGCCCCTTACTCAACTCACACCACACTCATAGTCAGAAGGACCTGGAAATACTGAAAAGACCACCTTCTGCTGTCC
The DNA here is from genome assembly GCA_030848825.1 of Tadarida brasiliensis. Classification (NCBI taxonomy): domain Eukaryota; kingdom Metazoa; phylum Chordata; class Mammalia; order Chiroptera; family Molossidae; genus Tadarida; species Tadarida brasiliensis. The sequence goes on from CM061276.1 coordinate 4,027,313, forward strand.
TTTGTCACAGGAGAGTCAGGAACAATGAGCTCCTCCATGTACACCAAGCTGTGAGGTTGTTGCTTTTCCTCTTTTCATGTGTCTGTCCTTCCAAAGATGTGCAAAAACTCCTATAGCAATGACAACATGCACTGCTCTCCTGAATGCCCAAATCCAACAGGGCACCCAGTTACCCCTCCCTGAACAAAGCCTGCTCCCCACTCTCACAAATACATCCTGAAGCCCTCCATCTAATCCTGGGGTTCACCTTACAGTCACTTGCAGCACCTCAGTAAACAATGATGTCCCACCAACAGCAGTTGTCCAACTCTAATGGGGAGGGCACAGCGGATGTCCTTTCTTAAAAGTCCTCCCAAGAGCTAATAGGAACCGGGAGGGGAACCATTTAGGTTTTTTGTTTTTTTTTTATCCTCACCCGAGGACATTTTTTCATTTTTTGTTCAGATACAGTGGGAGGGAGAGGAAGAGAGAGAGAGAGAAACGTCGATGTGAAAGGGACACATTGAGTGGCTGTCACCCGCACGACCAACCAGGGCCGGGGACAAACTGCAACAGAAGCACATGCCCTTAGCGGGAACCGAACCCGGGTCTCTCTGGACCGCAAGCCAACGCTCTAACTGCTGAGCCAAACCGGCCAGGGCCATTATCTGGCATTTTTAACGAATTCCCTCCTGGTGGCTACGCTGCTCCCCCAGAGCTGTGTTCAGTAGCACTGAGTGACAGACATCAGACCCAGCACACCTCAGACTTCTGGGTCCTGTGAGGGCTTAGGGTGGGAATTTCTAGGAGGGTAGAGTCCCAGGGCAGATTCCTAGGGGCAGACCTTGTCCTGGAATGGGTGTGGCCAGGTCTGTATCCACTGAGGATGAACCAATGGGAGAAATGGGCAGAGATTAACCATTTGTGCTAGGAAGGGACAGAAGCCTTTGAAACATCTCACACAGATGTTTCTCTTTCTTAAAATCAATACAAATATTTTAAAAAATATATTTACAACCCTGGCTGGTTTTGCTCAGTGGTTAGAGCGTCGGCCTGCAGACCGAAGGGTCGCAGGTTTGATTCCTGGTCAAGAGCATGTACCTGGGGTTCGATCCCCAGCCCAGTCGGGGTCTTGCGGGAGGCAACCAATCGATGTATGTCTCTCACATTGATGTTTCTCTCTCTCTCTCTCCCTCCCCCCCTTTCACTAAAAAATCAAGGAAAAATGTCCTCTGGTGAGGATTAACAAAAAAATAAAATAAACTTAAAAAGTAAGAAAATTTTAAAAAATAGCCCGGCCAGTGTGGTTCAGTGGTTGAGCATTGACTCATGCACCAAGAGATCGCAGGTTCGATTCCCAGTCAGGGCATATGCCCAGGTTGTGGGCCCAATCCCCAGTGGGGGGCATGCAGGAGGCAGCCAATTGATATTCTCTGTCATCAATGTTTCTATCTCTCTCTCCTTCTCCCTTCCTCTCTCTCTAAAATCAATAAAGAAAAAAATATATACATATTATATATTTACAGAAAATGGACAATAGGGGAACAGCTCCTCTGTGGCTCACAGTCTCTAATTCAACAAATCACATAAAAGAAAGGAAAATGCTGCTGAATATTAGACCAACTCACAGAACTAGATTCTGACTGTTAAGATCATTGACATCCTTACCAAGTGTACACGGAAACAGCCTTATGTTATTGACTAAGTTCCAACAGACATTTCAACATATGTGGAAAGGACACAGGGGGCTCAGAATGTGAAATAGACACAATCTATAATTTTTTTCTTTATTGATTTTAGAGACAGAGGAAGTGAGAGGTAGAGAGAAAAACATCGATGAGAGATAACATCCATTGGCCGCCTCCTGCATGCCCCCCAGTAGGGATTGGGCCTACAACCCAGGCATGTGTCCTGATCCGAAATCAAAACAAATCACATAAAGGGAAGGAAGAAGCTGCTCAACATTAGACCAACTCACTGAACTAGGTTCTGACTGTCTGACTGTTAAGATCATTGACATCCTTACCAAGTGCACACAGAAATAGCCTTATGTTATTGACTAGGTACCAATGGATGTTTTGACATATGATAAACAGTAGAAAGAATACAGGGCTCAGAATCTAAACTAGCCATATTTAACATGGAAAATGACTTGGGATTTGTGTGTGTGTGTATGAGTGTTTTTTTATGTAGTGACTTTCAGAGTCAAGATTTTAAAAAAGGTCAGACTACCTCATATATCAGATGTCACCAAATCTTATTTTAAAAATTAATGACTATTTACAAAAAAACAGATATTGCCCTGGCTGGTCTGGCTCAACGATTAGAGCGTCGGCCTGCGGACCAGAGAGTCCCGGGTTCGGTTCCTGCTACGGGCACGTGCCTCGGTTGCGGTTTGTCCCCAGCCCGGTTGGTGTCGTGTGGGTGGCAACCAGTGGATGTGTCTCTCTCACATCCATGTTTCTCTCTCTCTTCCCCACACTCTCTTCCTCCTGCTCTATCTGAAGATAAATGCAAAAGTGTCCTCGGGTGAGGATTAAAAAAAAAAAAAAAAGCAGATATTTAACAGACTGAGATTTATCTCATTATACATATATTTTAAAAACTAAATGTGATAGAATAAAGTGAACCCAATGGAGAGAAAAAAAGATAACCCAACACTTTTGATATTCCTTGAAAAAGCATCATGTGGTGACAAACTCAGTCATTTCTTGTCCCAGGTCACCTCCCTTTTACCATACCAGGAAATGAAAAGGGACCCATGGTTGAGTGGTGCCCTGGCCAGTTTGGCCTGCGGTCCAGAGGGACCCACGGTTGGTTCCCACTAAGGGCGCATGTCTCGGTTGCGGTTTGTCCCTGGCCCTGGTTGGGTCGTGTGGGAGGAGGCCACTCAATGTGTCCCTTTCGCGTTGATGTTTCTCTCTCTCTCTCTTCCTCTCTCTCCCGCCCACTGTATCTGGACAAAAGGTGGAAAAATGTCCTCCAGTGAGGGGAAAAAAAAAAAAGGAAAAAGAATAGGGGTGATAAACGGAAGCTTTCTGGTGATGCAAATAATTATAAAATGTACAAACCTTATGAACAGGAGATTTGTAATTCGAATTCAACTCTGTTAAACTGAAACAATTCAGCAAATATTAAATTAAATAGATTATAAAGCCACAAGCAGATATATCCCAACTTCATCACCCACACCCACCAGCTCAGCAGTCACCCACATCCAGTCCCCGGGTTCCCAGTGACTGTGTGTTTCTGTCTGCAGATCTGTCTGCCTCCCTGTTCCCGCGTCTGCACTGCTGTCCTTTCCTGTTTCCCCTCCCCCTCCCCGGCTCTTTCTCCCCTTTTCTCTAGTCCTGTCCCTGCACCTGCACCACAGACTCTGGAAACCTCCTCCGCCGTCAGGGGCTCCCCTCCTCTTTCTGAGGCCCCCTGCCCGGCCCCAGTCCCTGTGCCAGTCCTGCCCGTCCCCACAGCGGCCTGGCTCTCAGCGCTGTGTTTCCCTCGGCCCGTCACTCCTGAACCCCTTTCCGTCCCTGCACTCACTCCCCAACTCTTCTCCTCAGGACCACGCTCTCCGTCTTCGGGGCCCGTCCTGTCGCCCCCACTTCTGCTCCCCAGGCCGCTCCCGACAGCCCTGTGCTCAGCTCTCGGGGTGCCCTCGCCCAGGTGTGTCTCACTGTCCCCCGCTCCTCCCCGAGGCCTCTCCCACCCGCGTCCGCGCTCGGGCCTCAGGACCGTCTCCCCCACGTGCCGTCTGTCCGTCCGGCACCCGCCCCTCCACAGCCGCCGCTTCCACAGCGCGCTCCCCGCGGCGGGACCTCTCCGGGGACCCGCGCTCTCCCTGCTCAGTCCCACCTCACGCAGAGAGTTTTTTCCGGGTATGCGAACCTCTTAATAAAGGGGGGAGGGGGGTCTCAGGGATAGAGGGGGGTCTACGCGCCGAGAGTGGCGGGGCGGGGGAGGGGTGCACAGGACTCCATCTCCCGGGGCTGTAAGAAAACCACACGGCAGGCGGCGTCCAAAGGCCCGAAGGCGGACAGACCGCAGGCAGGACGGCCTCAGCGTTTCCCCGGATACCAACCACCCTGGACCCTCCAAGGGCCGCGAAGCGCGCAGGAGCCACGCGGTCACGGCGAAGCGCTCAGGGGCCTCTAGTGGGGACTCCGGACTTACCACTGTAGGAGGGGCAGGTGCAGGGATTTCCACGTCGATAGTGACCCTCAGGCTTCACGTGTGCAGGAATGTGGACTGAGAGGATCAAGTTTAAAACAGAAAGACTGAAATTCGGAAGGCCAGTGTAGCCTTCCACAGCCAAAGCCGCTTCCGGGTCTGTAAGAAACTGCGCAGGCGCCCTGCCTGGAAGGCGGGATTAGAGGCGTACTAGGCCGCGTGCTTCCAGCAATGGGCGTGGCGCAAGTACTCTTGGGCCAGGGTATAAGAAGGCGAGGGGAGGTGGGTCGTGGCAACTCGTGGGCGGGGCCTGGCCTCTCTTTTTCTCACCGCGTGTTTTGGAACCTGTTGTATTTCTATTGTGCCCTGTGGAGGAGGGCGCCTTCCCGCCTATTTTAAGTTGATGTTTCCAACGGTTTAAGGTAAATGCTTAGAGTTGTGTGCTGTTAGAATTTAATTCATTTCAGCGTTACTTACAATAGCCAAGATTTGGAAGAAGCCCAACTGAGCATGAGAGGAGAACTGGATAAAAAAGCTATGGTATAGCCCAGCAGGTGTGGTTCAGTGGGTTGAGCCTCTTCCCATGGACTGAGAGGTCCATGTTTGATTCCTGGTCAGGGCACAACCAGGAGTTGAGGGCTCCCCCAGGAGGCGTGCAGAAGGCAGCCGATTGATATTTCTCACATCAATGTTTCTCTATCTTCCTCTCTCTAAAAAAATCAATAAAAACATTTTTTTTAAGCTGTGATACATTTACACAATGGAATACTATTCTACAGTAAAAAAGGGTCTTGCCCTTTGCGACAGCATGGAGGGACCTGCAGAGCGTTATGCTAAGTGAAATAGGTCAGTGAGTGAAAGACAAATGACATATGATTTCACTTATATGTACATGTAGAATCTAATGAATAAAATAAACTAACAAACAAAATAGAAACAGACTCACAGATACAGAGAACAGACTGACAGCTGTCAGAGGGGCGGGGGTAAAGGGGCTGGATGAAAAAGGTGAAGGGATCAACCAAAAACAAACAAACAAAAAACACCCGATTGACAACAGTGTGATGATTTCCAGAGGAAAAGTGGGGTGGAGGTAGGTAGGAGAGGGTAAAGGGGTGATTAATGGTGGTAGGACAGACTTCACTTGGGGTGGTGAACACTATACAATAAACAGATGATGTATTAGAGAATTTTACACTAGAAACCTATATAATTTTATTAACTAATGTCACCCCAATAAGTTTCATTTTAAAAGTTTCATAAAAAAGAAAAAAAAAGTTTCATTAAGCAAATGTGCAGTTGTGCAGGGATGCAAACTTTAATGTGAAAATCAAATTAGCCTAAGACTTGATAATTTAGATCACCAACATTTCATTTATGAAGCAAAGCAGTAACTTTTGAGGGTTTTTTTTCTTTATTGATTTGAGAGTGATAGAAACATTGATGAGAGAGAACAGTGATTGGCTGCCTCCTGCATGCCCCCTACCGAGGACTGGGCCCACAATCTAGGCATATGCCTAACCAGGACTCGAACCGGCAACCTCTTGGTGCATGGGTTGATGCTCCACCACTGAGCCATACCAGCCGGGCTACACTATACTTTTTAAATTTCTCTTTGGAATTTATTTACACATATTTAATAATGTCACCAGACAGAAACCAGCCCAGAGCGGGTCTGCCTCTGGCAGGCCGTAGAGTGTGGGTAGTTGATTTCATGCAGGAAATATTTTACAGTACAAGTCCAGGTGATTTTAAGAGTATGTTTATTAAAGCTGTGGATAGTGGAAACAGGGATGGGTTTATGATAGAAGCAGCAACAGGAGAGAGACTAGGCGGGGCTGCTTTGGCTCTTTAGAAATGTTATAGGAAAGAAATGAGTTTAAGCGGGGCTGCTATCTGCTTACGGGAAAGCCAGAAAAAATGGGGCCTTGGAGACAGGTTCAGGGGTAAACCCAGGAGTAGCTGCCACTACCCATTGCTCCCCTGGTTGGAAGTCTCATGGAGTCTGTTAGAGTTTAAGAGATGTGTGCCAGTGTCTGGCCGGTGTGGCTCAGTGGTTGAGCATCGACCCATGCATCAAGAGGTCGCCAGTTCGATTCCCGGTCAGGACACATGCCCAGGTTGTGGGCCCAATACCCAGTGGGGAGCATGCAGGAGGTGGCTAATTGATGTTCTCTCTCATCGATGTTTCTCTCTCTCTCTCTCATCGATGTTTCTATCTCTCTCTCCCTCTCACTTCTTCTCTCTCTAAAATCAATTAAGAAAAAAAGTTTTATGGAAAAAAAAGAGAGAGGGAGAGATGTGTACCAGTGGGGGAAGAGGAAGAAGGAAAAGGAGGAGGGAGAGTGCATGATGCATCCTTCATCTTGAGGGTTTTTTTATTTATTTTTATTGATTTGAGAGAGAGGAAGGGAGAGGGAGAGATGGAAACATCAATGAGAACATGGATTGGCATCCTCCTGCATGCCCCACACTGGGGACTCGGCCCACAACTTGGGCATGTACCCTGACCAGGAATTGAACCGGCAACCTCTTGGTGCATGCATGAGTTGACGTTCAACCACTGAGCCACACCAGCCGGGCCACCTTGAGGGTTTTAAAGGCTGAGGGTTTAGGGGAGGATAAATAGAATATTCATCAGCTTTTCCAGGTGTTTTGGAGGGATGGTGCTTGGTGGTGGTGGTTTTTCATTGAGACGTAATTCACACACCATAAAGTTTGCAGTGTAGAATTCAGTGGCTTTTGGTATATTTACAAAGTTGTGCAAACATCTCCAATTCCAGAACATTTCATCACCTCCAAAAGAAACCCATATCCATTAGGCAGTCACTTACCATTGCCCCATCCTGCCCCAGCCACTAATCTATACCATCTCTACAGATTTACCTGTTCTGGACATTTCTCATAAATGGAATCCTATAATACGTGGCCTTTTGTGCCTGGCTTCCCAAGCATAATGTTTTCCAAGTTCTTCCATGTTATAGCATGTAACAATACTTCATTCATTTTTATAGTTAATATTCATTATATGGATACACCACATTCTATTTGTGCATTCATTGGTTGATGGATATTTGGCTATTATGAACAATATTGTTACGAATATTTGCACAAGTTCTGCTGTCCCCGTATGTTTTCAATTCTCTTGGGTATATACCTAGGAGTGGAACTGCTGTGCAAAATGGTAACTCAGTGGGACTGCCAGAATTGTTTCCAAAGGGAGTACATCATTTTACATTCCCGTCACATCAGTATTGTCAGGATTCCAGTATCTCCACATCCTCACCAACATTTTCTATCTGCAATAGAAATGATTGTTGTATGTTGATCTTGTATCCTGTAATCTTGCTGAACTTACTAGCTCAATTTCTTTTAAGTGGATTTCCTATATACAAGATCATGTCATCTGCAAATAGTTTGTTTTTTCTTCCAATCTGCATGCCTTTTCTTTTTCTTGTCTAATTACTCTGGCAGGAATTTCCAGTACAATGTTGGTGCACGGGTCGAAGCTCAACCACTGGGCCACACCGGCCGGACTCCAGTACAATGTTGAATAGAAATCACAGGAGTGAACATCTTTGTCTTGTTCCTGATTGTAATTGGAAAGTGCCCAGTCTTTCATCATTAGGTATGGTGTCAGCTGCTGGGTTTTTTGCAGATGCCTTTTATCAGGTTAAAAAAGTTCCCTCTAGTCCTCTTTGTTGAGTGTATTTATCACAAAAGGGTGTTAGATTTTGTCAAAGGCTTTTTCTGCACCAGTTGAGATGGTCACGTGGGTTTTTTAATTCTATGGATATGGTGTATTAGATTTGATTTTTCTGATGTTAAACTGACCTTGGGATAAATTCCACTTGGTCATGATGTGTTCATGAGATAATGGTCTGTAGACTTCTTTCATTTGTTTTTGTCTGGTCTTAGTATCAGGGTAATGCTGGCCTCGGAATGAATTGGGAAGTATACCCTCCCCTTCTACTTGGAAGAGTTTGTGAAGAATTAGTATTCCTTAAATGTTTTGGCAGAATTCCATGAAGTCATCTGGGCCTGGTGTTTTTGCTGTGCATAGCTTTTTATTACTAATTCAATATATTCCTAGCATGTAACTATTTCTGTTATGATTTATATTCCACATAAGAGGGCAAAACTCTCAACAGCAATCTAAATGAGGTTTTGTCACTATAGTAGCTCAGGTCAGATCAGGTGTTGTCCCCATTGACTCATTAAAAAGCCCACCAGGGATCCCTACATTTTGCATCAAGGGTAAGAGATCGGGACCTGTATTTCCTGTAGTGCTACTAAGCCTGCCATGCCCTGCTTTCCCTCACCTAGCTATTTCGGCCAGCTTCCCTGCTTGGCTGGGCCCTAGGAAGATCTGAAGCTACCAAAGTATTTTTTCTTCTGGATTTGTAGGGTTTTGAACTGGTCTGTAAGAGCCCCAATCACACACCCAAAACACTCTGGGTCTGTTCCCCTATCTGGAAAACACAGCTGCACGGGGACTAAAGGGAGTGCTTGGAGTGAGGACTTCTTTGAGAGAGGAGGGGGGGGGAGGACAAGGCATGTGCTGAGGCTTCAGATGTTTTGATTAGATGTGAGGAGAGGAGGGGTAGGGCCTTCCTTCCGGTCACTTGTGTAACTTCTTGTGGGACTGAAAAGGAGAAGTATTAAGTCCACCACTTCAATCTCTCTGTCCTCTTTCCTTGGCCACTTTTGGCCACAGCCCAAGCCACCTCCCTGGTCTCCTGGCCTTGTCTGACCCCAGAATGATCTTCCCAAGTCTTACTGGGCCCTGTCCCTCAAGGCCAAGTTTAAGCTCGTCACCCAGATATTAAGAGGCTCTTTGGGATCTGGACCCTACAACCTTCTCTGTGCTCACCTGTACCATACCATTTCTCACTTACTCCACACTCTGTATGGAATTACTTGTTTTCCTGAAGAGTGGGGAGGGAAAACTTTGCAGGCAGAAGTTCATGTTACAACCAAAAGGTTGGAGATGTTGAAGCATGTGGGTTTACAGGAACCAAGGATTTTTTCTAGGAAGGAGTAAATGGTGAGTCTGGGAAGACTTGAATCCTAGTTACCAAGGTAACTGCATCCTTCCCTTAACTCCCCAAATCCAGGTGTCACTGAGTCCCAATCTGTCTCCCTGGGAATCTTTTTCTTCTGTTTCCCCTTTTACCCACCACCTCCCCTCTACTCCATGTTACCTGCTCCAGCTCAAAACTCCTCTCACTTAGACCAGAATCCTCCTGGGCTTCCTGTTCATGTCTCCCCTTTCGATTCTGATGCTGTCACTCCTTTGCCAAAACAGCCTGTGGCTGCTTCTGCCTTCCAGGATAAAGTGTAAATCTTCAGCTTGCTCCAAAATGCTCTATACACTCTGAAATCAGCCTCATCTCCTTGTGCTGTGGATCCCTGTGCATGTCAGCAGCAGAGCTATGATGGACTAAGTTTGTCTCGGCTCCACGTGTGGCAGACTGTTACACTGGCAGCCCCGCTGAACCATGCCTGCAGGTTTTCACATCTTGGTTGGGCCCCTCCACATGGACTCTGGGCTTGAACACGTGGCTGGTTCTGGCTTGTGGTACAAGCAGAGGCGTGAAAAGCACTTGTCAACTGGGACTTGTTCTTTTGGACACTGCTTTGGAGACACATGCTATCAGAAAAAGAGGTCCAGCCACCCTGGACAGGCTACATGGGGAGAGATGCTGTACCAGGCCTCAGCTCAGGTGCCAGCCATGGGGGTGGAAAAGTCATCTCAAACATTTCAGCCCCAGGAGACAACACAAGGAGCACAAGGACCTTCCAATGGAGCCAAGCCTGGACTACAGAATTATGAGGAATGTATGTCATTATTAAGTCACTAAGCTTTGAGGATGGTTGTTATGCAGTAAAATATAACTGGGACATCATGGATCATTCATTTGAATGTTTCTTCAACAATTACTGGTAGGTTGCCTATTATGCTGAAAGTGATTATATTGCCCCCACTTCCCAATCTCATGAATTCTTCACTCATTCAAGTCCTTCAAATATTTATATTCTAGGAAAGGTACATTTGTGTTGGGGGTAGGGGGTGGCCACAATGAGGTTAAACCATAGGTCTTGCCCTTATGAAACTAACATGAAATAAGTTAATAATGGAAAAGCAGGGTTTCCCTCACCCTCATCCTTCCAGGGCCCAACTAGGTCTAACAAACAATAGGGACTCAGTAACGTAAGGACTGAGCTGGTGAAATCACCCTGCCACCCAATATACCAATTTCCCCTCCACTCTGCTGAGCCAAATTTCAAAGTATCACGCCCTTTGTGAAACCTTACACACACCACCATCCACTAAGTCTCTTACCCCACTTTCTACAATTCTTTGGCCCGTGCATCATTAGAATTCAGGTGACCTACAAGTGATGAAACCCCAAACAGCCCCTCAGTTTAACTTTCTCAGGTCACTGATACTGATGTGAGTCACCACAGCATCAAGACCTATACTCCCCCAATCTTTGTTCTGCTGCCTTGCTCGGCCTATGCTCCTAAGATTGGTCCCTGGCCCAAGATGACTGCTCCCACTCTGGCCATGTGGTCTACATTCCAGAGTGCAGAAAGGGGGCAAGGAGGGAGAGCTTATCTCCTCTCTCAGGAACACTTCTTAGAAACTGCACATACCACTTCTGTTCACATATCATCAGCTAGAATTTGGCACACCACACCGAATTTCAAGAGACCTGGGAAAATGCCTTAAATCTAGGCAGTCACCTCTATTAGGAAAGAAATGGAAGAACAGGTACTGTGGGATAAATGGCTCTGTCTTGCCACAGTACCCTTCCCGCTCCGTTACAGCCCTGATTATCCCGAGGCCTTCTCAGGGGCAGGGCCCTGGCAAAGGGAGGTTCTCTGGAAAGTTATAGCTACCCTGACTGACTGTTTCTCTATGCCCTGCACTGTTACCCACTTGACATGCATTAACTCAGTTAGTCTTCACAACCGCATGGCACTGTGGCCTAGATTCTACAGTTCTCCCCATTTTACAGAGTACAAAACTAAGTTCAGAGAGACTGGGTAACCTACTCGCGGTCACACAGCTATTAACAAAAGAACTGGAATTTAGACCTAGGCAGTCTGGTTCCAAGGCACCAGCTCTTAACCACCTAATACTCGGCCAACTCGTAAGAAACTGAGCCAACCACAGGACTCTGCTGGCCAGCAACACCTCACAGACCCTCTATTCCACAGGCCAGTTGCACTCCCCACAGAACTCCCATGCCCAGTCAGTAACTAGGGCTTCCCCAGAGAGAAGGGCAGAGACCATGGCCCTGACATGGAGTCCCCTCCTCCATGCTAGTGACTAAGAACAGAAGACCAGCTATTTCTAGACCTTTATTTCTCTGTGAAAAGGGAAAAAGAAAGGAATAAAATAAAAACGGCACAGTTGACACAAAAAACCACTGAAGGGGAGGAAGGAAGGAAGGTGGAGAAGTAGATGGGGCAGGGGGTCCCTATTAAAGCAGCAGGAACCAGTGACCTGGGATGCTCACCTCTCCCCTCCTCAGGTGGGAGTGGCCACCCCTTCCTCCCAGGGTCCCTGCCCTGTCCCACCTTGTGCTCCCCCAGCCCCTTGGGAGGTGGACAGTAAGAAGTCAGATTCCCAGGCTGGGGAGAGGAGGAACCGTGCTGGGGTAGGGGCCTGGGGTCAGACCATGCACAGGGAGTGACAGCCAAAGGCCCCCCACTGCCTCCCAAAGGGGGTGGAGGGTGGACACCAGAGGCCGGCGTTGGCTCCTCTTCCAGCATCACGCAAGAGACAGAACTGGGGGAATAGGAACAGGGAGGAGTCAGAACCACAGTAAGGCCCCTGCCCACAACTGCTCCTGTATCGCCATCTCCCCACCCTCCAGGAGCCACGCTCCGGGCCTAGACACTTCCTTGCACACCACCCTCTCTCTGGGGTCTCTGAGTTCTCAAAGCCTTACCAGTCAGGGCCTCCTGGGCAAAATACTTCACATCCACATCCTGGTCCTGGGTCAGCTTCTCTAGGATGGGCTTGACTTCGCTCTGCAGCGTGCTGGAAGGACAAGGGGAAGGCAAGGGAAAGGGTGAGCCAGGCAGGGAGGGGGGGCCGAGGCAGGCAGAGGCCCGGGCGAGAGTCGCACACGGGAACTAAGAGGTCTCTGGGGCCCAGAACAGGCACAGGGAGGTCAGACAGTCTGGGCAAGTGGCACAGAGAATCACATAACCCACGAGTCTCTGAGGGTCGGCAGATGGATGTCTTTCATGTATTTAACCTATTTACTGAGGCCCACAAGGAATGAGATGTGAACACAGACATACATCTAACACTCTCGATTCTTGCCCATGAGGAGCTTGGGCTAGGAGGGAGACAGAGCCAATGATGATAAGGAACAGAGGAGGGCAAGTGAACACAGGAAGTACATGGCCCTCCAGGAGCCCAGCAGAGGCATCACTCTCCTGTGAGGCCCGGGAAACCTGTCTGCACTGACAGTCCATTGTTTTGGGAAATGAAAGTGAACTTCGGGGAGGCACTAAAGGTGTGAGGTTTTGTCCTGGAACAGATACAAAGAAAGACATTGGAGAGGCAGGCATCCTTGTGTCCCCTTCCAGGTGACAGACAGCTCCTCTCCTCCCCCCACATATTCTCACTACTATCACCTAGATCTGTTGCATCTATATTTGAACTTGATATAAATGGAATCATAGGACATATTTTCTTGGGTCTGGCTTCTCACGCAACAAAATGGCGTTGAGTCATGAGTCAGCGATGTTGTGAAGTACGGCAGGAGTCTCCTTCCACTGCTGAGTAGTCCTCCTCGTATGAATAAACCACAACTTACCCACTGTTGATGAGCAATTTAAGTGAGGCGACCGCAAACACACCTTTGTTAGAAATAAGCACTCATTTCTCTCCGACATGGACCCAGGAGTAGACGTGCCAGCCCACAGGGTGTACTTGCACTAGATTCCACCTGTTTCCAAACAGACTGTTCCCATCTACAGCCCCGCCTGCAACCCAGAACTGCAGTCCATCTACCAGCACCAAGGGCTCTGAGCTTTTTCTTAGCTGTTCTGGAGTGTGTTTCATTTGCATTCTCCCCGACAGCCTGTGATGTTGAGCATCTAGACACATGCTCACTGGCTCTTTGGAGTTTTCTGTAAGTGCCTGCTCAAGTCTTTCTTGCCAATCTTCTTGGGTTTTCTTTGCTGTATTGACTTGCAGGACAGCAGCGTGGCCAAGGTGTCCTGTCAGAAATATGTACCGCAGATACCTCCCCCAGGTCAGTGGCTTGCTATATGACTCTCACAAGGTTTGCTTGAAGTTCTTCATTTTACTGAAGGTCGACTCATCGATCTTTTCCTCTCGTGAGCTATTTAACAAATCTGTGCTTACTGTAAGTCTTGAAAATGTTTTCTGATGCTTTCTTCTGGGAACTTTATCTTTCTGATTCTAGTCTGTTATCTCTAATTTTTTTATGCACTCAGGGGTAGCTTTTCCCCCCACATGAATATCAAACTGACTCAGCTATCTATGCTCTATAGAAAACACCTACATTTCCCCCCTGAACTGCAGTGGCACAAGCTAAATACACATGGGTCTGTTTCTGTGACCTTGACCCTGTTCCACTGGCTATTTGAATACTGTGTCAACACCTCCCTTTTTCATAACAGCAGTGTCATGGTAAGTCTTGGTATCTGGTCGTACAAGTCTTCCAACTTTGCTCTAGGATTGCCTTGGCTTTTCAGATCTCTGCATGTCCATGTAAATTCCAGAACCAACCTGTCAGTTTTTCACTAAAGAACCCCCTGACATTGACTGAGATTATACTGAACATATACATGACTTTGGGGAACCATCCCATCCAAAAATAACATGTAGGTTTTCTTTAAGTTCTCAAAGCAATGTTTTCTAGTTTTCACTAGAAGTGTTACACAGCTATCATTAACTTTATTCCTGGGTAGTTAAAGGTTTGGGTGCAGTCATAAATTGCACACACAGAAATATATTTGTGAACTTCATTTTCTAGTGATTTGTTGCCAGTATACAGAACTGCCGCCTTCTCATTCACTCCCACTCTGTGAGGTAGGCCGTGTGAATTCTTGTCCTATGGTAGAGGGAACTAAAACCTTGGGAAGAAGAAGAGACCAGCCCCGGTCACAGAGAAAAAGAAGAGCAGTGCTGGGTCTCAAACCCTAGGCTCTGTCTTCCAAGGTCGAAAGTTAAGATGCCAGTGTGTAAGGGTCAGTCCAGGCCTCACCTGTTGTCCAGGATGGGCCCTATCTTCTGCAGGGACTTAGCCACATTGAAGCGGACGTTGGCAACGGGGTCCCCAGCCATACGCAGGACTGTGGGCAGCATATGCTTGGTGGTGATGTCCTGTCCACAGACCTCAGACAGCACCTGGGGGTCAGTGAGTGGCAGAGGAGTGATTATCCAAAGTTCATGGCTAACTCCTATTTCCCCTTTCCTCTGACCAGGCCACCTGGTGATCACCGGGCCTGAGGTTTACAAGCTCAGCAATATGGCCACTTTGAGCCGAGAATTACCCACAACCTGGGGAAAAGTTATTGCCCAGAAGGACCCATGTCCCGGAACACCCTCCTAATACCACTGTCTCCCTGCCCTGGACACTCCCAGCCCAGGTGGTCCCGGACCCATCTCCCCATCCTCAGACTTCCCTTCATCCTCTGGGGATTGGTCTTGATCCCTAACCCCCAGGCATCCCCTTCCTTAGTTCGGAGGTCTCCAAGGTGAGGCGGGGGCAGAAATGACTGGAACACTTAGTTATAATTGATTTTAAATGTTATCCTTTCATTTCTAGCTACTTGTATAGTTTATTGAAATGACTAGAAGGGCGCACTTGTTCTATATTGCAAACTGTTCTAAGCCCTTTGTGTGTACAACCAGATTATCGTCATGACCTGATGAATAAGGCACTGTGATTGCTAGCATGAACCCTGTCAGGTGAGAAGACTCAAGCACTTAGCAGGCAGGGCAGTTTCCCAAGGTCCATAGCTAATACATAAATTCAAAACCAGGTCTGCTCCCAGAGCCAGCACACCTCCCAGGGCCATCATAAATAAATATGCACACACATTCGTGGAAAGAAGAGGGCGCTCGGAAGGGTGTGGCTACCACTGCTTCAACAGGCCGAGTCTCCCTTGTCCTGGGTTTCCCGCCAGGTAGGTTCCCAACCCCAGAAGCCCTGTGGCTCTGACCAGGGGTGGGGGTAGGGGGGTGTCCAATCTCTGGCCTGCAGTTCCCCAAGGACTCATCCCTGTGACCCAGGTCCCCACCACTTCCCCACTCCCAAGCCAGGCATCTCCTGTAAGGACCCTCCCTTCGCCCAGATACACCTAGTTCCCAGGGACAGGCTGGTGGGCAGGTGGGGGTGCTCACATTGATACAGAAGAGTGTAGTCATGCGGTGCAGGTAGTTGGGATCGCCAGACATGGCCAAGACCTTGGGGATGATAGTGGCATGGGCCCACTCCTTCCCAAACTTCTCCACCAGCTTCTTCAGGTTGCTGGTGGCCGCCTCTCGGATGGCATAGACTGCAGGAGGGGAGGGGCAGGGCTTCAGGAGGTGAAGGACTGAGCGGGTAACAGCCACGCTCACTGCTGCCTCCTGAGCAGCCCCTAGTCTCCGGCTGCAGGTGACCCAATAGCTCCAGGAGGATGAAAGGGCTCACTACATGCTAAGTGGGGTCTTTTCTTTTCATGCAGCATCCTCCCAACAGCCCCAAGACACAGGTTTCATTATTGGCCTCGTTTTACAGATGGACCAATGGGCTTCAAAAAGTAATGTGCCCAGTCAAAGGATTTAGTACTTAGTACTTGGAATGGTACCGGACACAGACAAGCGCTAACTTTTACTTTTCCCAGGCTCAGTGAACAGTGAGCAATGCCACGATGGCCCTGAAACACCGGGATGAGAAGTCCTGTGTTTCACAGGAGTGTGAGAGGCGACTTGCTCAAGCTTCAAAAGCCAGGAGGTGTGACTCAAACCCAGGGCTGTCTGCTCGGTGGCTCTCGGACTTTCCAGTATACCAGGCAGCTCCTGGGAAATGTGTTATGTCCCCTCTTCCCCTACACTTTGCCAGGATTCTAAAAAGCAAGGGAATTGGTTCACATCTGAGGAGCACCTCATGCATGGGAGACTGAGTCCAGCCTCCCCACTGCCCACACTGGCTCCAGCCAATCTGCCAACCATCTTCCTGGAGCCCCATCTCCAACTCCAGCCCCCTGGAAGTACTCACCATGATCCACGAGCCAAGCCATGCACAAGGAGTTGAGTTTCTCATCAAAAAACTCCACCCCCTGCAGGAGAAAAGGAGGTAAGGGATGGAGGGAGACAGGGTAGTTTCCAGCAAACCCCAAGGAAACACCCCCACCCCCAGACAGACAGACAGTTCTCAGCTTCACCTGAGGGGCTCCTTTCCTTTCTCTTCCTAATTGAATTATTTTCCTCCCACTCCCCAGTCCTAAAAGCTTGCAGTTATGGGTTACAACGAGTCACACTGCCCTGTCACTAGGCCCTGGCAGCTCCTCCCCAGGGCAGCGTGCCTAGGTCCCCGCCTCCTCACTCACCAGCTGTCCAGCTAGCAGGGGCATGTACTCAATGATAGCCAGCCGCACCCGCCACTTGGCATCCTCAGCCAGTTCCACGATGGCGGGGAGCAGGGACTGGGACAGCTGCCGGATGCCGATCACCTCGTTCACGCAGTCCAGGTTGGAGATGATGTTCAGCCGCACCTCTGGGCACTGAGGAGAGGACAGGAGGGTTCTGAGAGAACACGCTGGACATGGTGGCCCAGGACAGGGTGAAAGGGCTCAACTGCACTAACTCCGCACAGCAAACATCTCCTGAGGACCCGCTCCTGCCCAGGCCCAGCTCCCAGCCCTGGGGCCACAGTCAAGGCACACGGAAAGCAAGCAAGGTGGATTATTAAGTGAAAGTAGCTTTTCAAATCTCATAATAGTAACACAAGGAACGTTCAGCCATTTTGAAGGACTTGTAGGAATCACGGGGCAAAAGTAAGGAACCCTGGAAAAAACAGACATGCAATAACCCCACTGGGAGCCCTTTGGCACAGGACTTATGCTTCTGGATATCGGTCTGTGACATGGAAACATCCATCTAGCATCAAAGGGTGGGTGAGGCTCTTCGAGCGCTCGCCACAGTGTCTGATCCACAAAAGGCTTAACACATGGGAGCTTATCATGACCATCTCTATTGCTTTTATCCTCTCTACCAGTCTTTCAGCACGTCTCATTTATCCTTGTCTCCAGTGCCCAGCATAGTCTCTGGCCCAAAACAGGTGATCAATACATTTCTGCTGAAAGAATGAACAATGGAATCAAGAAATATTTTTGAACTGCCTGGTGACTACCAATATTATCAGCACTGGTTTACGATACGTATATATAGATCTCATCTACCTTCCATAAAGGACGTGAAGCAACTTATAAGAAAAGGCACACAAACACAGTTAATTCTTGTTAATCAAAACAGGAGCCCTACCAGATCCTTGTCCTACACCCCATTCCTGGATGGCAGACACACCTGCTAATCCTTTCTAACGTGAGTCAAGTAAGAAATGAATCAACGAAGCGAGTAAGCAGGTAGACAGGCTGGGTGAACGACCCAGCACATTCCAAAGGACTGGCCCTTGCCTGGCTCCTGGGAGATGATCTCTAAGCTCCTGGACTATCCTGCCTGGTCAGTGTCTTTGTTTACCTGGGGGCCTTGGGCCAAGTTGGATAGACTATGCTAACAACAGGATTTATGTTCGGGGCCTGGGGCCATGCAGTATCAGCTTGAACTCTGAACAACTCAGGTCAGCCATGCCGCGGACTCCATTCCAGGCCAAATTGACCAATCCCCAATAAAATAGGTGAGCTTCTTTGGTGGCCGCACTCCCCGTGCAGTGTCACATTATTAGTGGGAGATTTACATGCTGTCCATGTGGCTCCAGTGGCAGAGGACAACCGGAAGCTGGTGCCCTGCACCTCCCTGGCTGCTGTACTTCCATCCTTCTTCGACAACAGCCTCAGGGTTCCTTCTTAACACCCACCTCTGTTCCGGCTCCTCCATTAACCAGATTTAGGTCCATATTCCTTGTCTGGCTGGGACCCACGAGTTCTCCAGCCATTGCCCAGTGCCCTCTCTCAGCTTCTGTACTCCAGGCCAACTAAGCAGCTATGGGGTACGCATGTGACTGGCCCTGGTCAATGGGGTGCATGAGGTGTGAGCAGGCTAACAGGGGCCCACTTCTGGGCATTGCTCTTACAGGACTAGGCCTGCTGCTGTCCAGTGCCTTCTCCCTTCATGCTGGCTGGCAAGTGGTAAAAAAAACTCAGACCCAGAGGGCACTGAGGTCAGCAGGGCTAACCAACCCCACACCATGCATAGGCCTGCCCACCTCTGGACTGCTGTGAGAGAAATCATTCTGTTTTGTTTAGGCCACTGTAGTTTGGAGTCTCTATTAAAATGTCTGAGCCTGTACTGTAATAAATATGAACACATCACAGCACCTGTACTATCATGGAATCATGGGACCACACATCTGTCTCTCTCCACTGCCAATCTCTGAAGGTCTCTGAGGATCAAAACTGTCTTAGTCTTTCTTCGGTACCCTCAATGCCCAGGAAAAGGAATAGCACAGAGTAAGAGCACACAAGACAACTGCCTAATGAATGGACACGTGACTGCACAGTACACTGGGCCCAACATTCAACTGGAGATTCCTGGCCAGTCTGGGAAAACAGCTGACCCACCGGTCACCTCTGCAAACCCGAGTTCAGAGCCTGTCTGGTGCCCTCACCTCATCCTTCAGCTGAGCCAGGAAAAGGGGCAGGAGGTGCTCGATGGTGTTGTCTTTGCCCAGGATGGGAGAGAGGCCCATGATGACTGAGGCCAGGGCCGATTTGACGTGTTGGTTGGCGTCGGACACCAGCTCCTGGGAGGGTGAAGGAAGGGACAGCCACGGGGTTAGTGGCCAAGTACATGCCAACTCCTCTGAAGCCTGAGCCGCAGCCTGCTTTTCCGCTTGTCACTCAAGGAGCAGGGAACAGCTTAGGCTACAAGGGGAACTATTTTGCCTCCCCTCAGGGTTGCCAACTACTTCAAACCCAAGAAGGTGGGGAATTCAGTTTGCATCTGCCTGTTCCTAAAGCCCCCCCATCTCCACCCCTTGTTTTTGGCAGGCTCCGGTCTGCTCTATTCCTCCCACTACATCCCCATTACCTTGATGCAGGGCAAGATCTGGGTCATGATCACATTCTCTCGACAGTCAGCTGAGAGATTTTCACAGAATTCTGTGGAAGGGGGAAGGAAGGAGGGGGAGGTGAGACCTATGTCCTGGTTTTACCTCCAGCACCTCGGACACCCACCCACTTGCTGTGTTCTGGTTGCCAGCACCAACCTTTGACCTTGTGGGAGGCTGCGGCCCTCACCTCGGCCTCACAGTCTTTCATCAGGTTCTGGAAGGCAGGGACCAAGTCTGTCTTGGTGATCTCAGGCCCCACGGCTTTCTGGAGCTGCAGAAAGGGAAGGTGGGGGAAAGTGAGAAGGCTTGGCAAGTACTCTGCACAAATGAGACCAAAATCAAAGTTAAAGGCACCAGAATTAGGGGCAAGACTATGACCCTTAGAATCATTGCCATGGTCTAATCCCCGAATCACAGGGTGACCCCAGGCAAGTCTCTGAGCCTCTGAGCTGCGGTTTCCTTAAGTGTGGGGGAGCTGGGCTGGGTAGGGCAGTGGTCATAACTGTGGGTCTGCAGTCCAACTGCCTGACTCAAATTCTTACTCTTACTTATCAACTGTGTGAACTTGAACAAGTCACTCTCTATCTCAAAAGCAAAATGAATATCAAAAGAGTACCTACTGCATGGTGGTGGTCTACATGAAAAATAACAAAAGAGACCTCAATACTGCTCAGGCTACTTGTGTTGGGTTTTCTGTTACCTGATCCAAAACCATTCTGATGATGTAGCAGCTCTCAGTGTCTGATTTATATACTTCTGTTTCTTTCTTTCTTTTATTTTTTTAAGATTGGTTACCAGAAGCACGCTTGTAATTATGGGGGAAGAAGGCATGCTGGGTTCTGCCTGTCCCCCAGCACCAGGGTTCTACTGCAAAGCTGGGTCTTGAAGATCTGGAAGGCAGCAGGGTGGTTCGATGCGAGAAGGGAACAAACAAGTGAAGACCTTGAAGGGCCTTGCTGTCCCTGCGTTCACATGAAGGACACTTACTGAGTGTCTACTGTGCAGCACGGGTTTAACGGCCTAAACCCCCGCTCTCACAAAACTGAGCTTTTATCGAACCCCAGCGTGAACCCATCCACGCTGTCCCGGAGCCAAGTTGGGGAAGGAGCCTCCTTCACCGCGGCACTGAGGCTCCGGGCAGCCACAGTCGCACAGCCACACTGCATTAACATTTTCACAGGGAAAATGAACAGTCCCAGGAAATGTCATCCTCAGGTTCCAAGTCCTTCCAGCAAACACCAGGGGAAATACAGGAACAGGGAGCCACAGGGTGGACGGGCACTGAGGCCTCTCTGCTTGGCCCTGCCCGTCTCTCCAGCTTTCTCTCTGAAGGGCCCAAGAGCCGGCCCTGATGGTTCCTACTTGCACTTGCTCTCCCCTCCGCGGGCCCTTTGCACGTGCTGCCCTTTTGCTACATCGGTTCCTGGCTCAGCTCTCACCCACTCACGTTCTGGCACCACCATCTCTCCTCAGTGAGTCCATGCCCCACATATGTGTGCCGGCCCTGGCACGTGTGACCTTGACCACAAAATTTATCTCCCTGGACCTTCCCCTTCAGGCTGCCTGCTCCCTGGTGGACGGGAGTGCGCTGAATTCCTGGCATCCCCAGCGCCCAGCAAAGAGCTGGTGCTCGACAAACATGTTGGTGGGCTCAAAGCAAATTTGGGTCCTGTGGAAAGAGCACTGTCCTGGGAGTCGGAGATGTGGGACCTTGTCCCTGTTCTGTTTATCTGGTGGTGTCACTTGGCCAGTCAAGCTTTTGGGTGGTGTGATGAGGTAACCTGTGCCTACCCGCCAAGATGCATATGTTGAAATCTTAACCCCCTAGTACCTCAGGATATGAAAGTATTTGAAGATCGAGTCTCTAAAGCGTTAACTAAAGTGCAGTGAGGTCATTAGGGTGGGCCCTAATCCAAAATGACTGAAGTGCTTATAAAAAAGGGAATTTAGGACATAGACATGCACAGAGGGACGACCATGTGAGGACACAGGGAGAAAATGATCATCTGCAATCCAAGGAAAGAAATCTCAGAAAAACCACCCAGCTAACACCTTGACTTCAGAACTGTAGCCCCCGAAACTGTGAGGAAATAGAGCAGACTCGGTGTATGGCACTTTGTCATGGAAACCTCAGCGAACTCATTAAGCCTGTCGTCCTTTTTGTCCAAGGAGAAGAAGTTGGATAAGGTCAGGAATGCACACATGCTACCTCTCTGCACCTGTGGCACTCTCTCCCACAGACCCTGACCTCAGAACCCTTCTCAACACGGCGCTTCGGGCTGCCACTAGCCACCAATGAGGCTGGCACATAAAGTGAGGTCCAATAGGATGATCAGAAACCCGCTGCTCAAACACTCGGGGAGTCCACTGCGAACTAAAACCCCAGCTCCTACACAAGCCTCGGTTTCCCATGTGTGAGGCACTGTCAATGGTCCCCACCTACCTCTGTGAATTTGTCAGCCACCATGTATCGGACGCGCCAGGACTTATCCTCAGCAGCCTGGCGCAGGGTGGGCATCACCAGGGCCTCTAGATCCTCCTGGGGCAGGAGCTGGGCAATGTTCACGCATGCCTCCACCGCCAGCAGCCGCACCGAGTCCTGGGGAGACGATGTGGGTAGGGAGAGGGCATCAGAGGCGCCGTCAGCACTGGGATTCACTTTCCAACACAGGATCCACCAGAGGGCAAGTGGGGGGAAGACCGGGGAGCAGAACCCACCTGCTCGTCAGAGGCCAGGTTGGAGAACATGGGGATGATCTCACTCTTAACATTGTCCAGCTCCAGCACCTTGGCGAACTCCCCCAGCTTGGAGGCTGCGGCCCGCCGCACCATTGGGGTGTCATCTGAGCACAGGTTCCGGAAGTACCTGGGGGTCGGGATGGGGCTCAGGAGGAATCCCTGGGACCTCAAGGCAGCAGGCAGTATGGCAGAGAGGGGCAGACTGCAGTCACTAAGGTCTGGTGACCTTCACCTGGTGACCTTGGGCACGTGATGATGCCTCTCTGTGTCTTCCCTGCCCTGTATAATGAGCTGACAGTGACAGTACCTATCCCACAGGGTCACTGTGAGGTCTAAATGAGTTCACGTGTATGAGCACACAGCAGCCTGTCTACACAGAAGTCTGTAGAGAACGGTAGGTGCTGGTTATAGAAGGACCACATAAACCTGTGCGGCTGAGATGCTGTTCTGGGCCGCTCATAAGTTTTCCTTTTCAGCAGTGACTTCTCCTGCTGGAGATGGAGGGGGTCAAACGCAGATCTCTAAGCATATGTGGGCATCTGTCCACCAGTACTCTGGGTAGGGGCTCAGGGCCCGGGCTTGCTGCTCAAAAGTTTGTGGGGGATGGTATAATGGACGGAAGCCCAGAGAGAGGGAAAAAACACACACTGCCAACAAACTCTCGTCCATTTAAAACCATTTTCATTCCTTCTTCCAGGAGGCAAGTCGTGCATGCAAGGAATTCCTGGGGTATAAGGCCCAGGGGTTGGAGAGTGGAGGAGGCTGAACTGAGAGTCAGCGTATCTGCCGAGGGTTCTGGACCTGCGCAGGCCTAAGACAGCACCCCGCATCACTTCTTGCGTGCTTCTATGTGCCCGATTCTGTTCTAAGACTTTATATAAAGTAATTCTTTTAAATCCTCACAAGAACCAACGGGAGGAAGGAACTGCCATTATCGCCATTTCCTAAATGAGCAAGAAGCAGTGCCTGAACTGGAGACCAGGCCCTTGGTGACACAGCCTCTCTGAGGCGTGGGAACGGGGGTGCAGGGCTGGGAGAGCTCAGGGGTGTTTGGGACCTGAGGAGTTGGGCCAGGCTGAGGGGGAGGCTGAGCTTCTCAGGGGCCAGGACTTACTGTCGAAGTTCCGCCTTCACAGCACTGGACACGCGGGGGTAGCAGACAGAGAAGAGGCCGCAGGCCGACGTGCGGGAGGTGAACCAGTCGCCGCCCGCCAGCCGCTTCACCAGCGGCACGAAGTGGGCCTCCAGGTCGGAGGGTGAGTGCTCATGCGAGATGGCCCTCAAGGACTCCACTGCCTTGTCCCGCACCACCGTCTCCTCCACCGTGGCCAGCGACTCCAGGGGTGGCTGTGGCACAGAGCACAAGGTCACGGGACAGTTCTCTCCCCACCATCCCCAGCCCTGGAGCCCAAACCCTGAGCCCCAACTCTGAGCCCCTCCGTGGGGTTCACTTCCTACGAGAATCCTTGTGACCCCCTCATCCCAGCCTTCATCCAGTGAGCTTTCCGTGAAAAACCAGAGCAAACCCCCTTTAGAGGTCCTTCAGGGAGCTTCAGTGGGGTGGGTCCATGAGCCTCAAAATGATACACGTCACTTTCTGAGGAGAGGGCCACCACTGCCACCAGCTCCTCAGAGTGCAACGAGCATCGCGGACATGGACTGGAACGTCTATGCACTAGGTGACCGAGGCAGGCCAGTGTCACACAGTTCCAGGGCTGCTGGTTCTAACACAGTGACACCTATGAAGCAGGTCCTGTTTCTGTCTTCATTTTCAAGGACAGGAACCTGAGGCAGACAGGCTAGTGAGAGCTACCTGCCAGGCTCTAACACAGGCCACCTGGCCCCAGGGCGCTGGCAGTTGGAAAGCACAGCTGTGGTTTCTGCCAGGCAACTGCATCAGGAGCTCACATTAGTGGGGACCTGGGGCTTGTGACTGCGCACTGGTTTGTCAGTGTGATGTCTAGAGGGGCACCTTGTTAGCTCACCTCTGTGGACACAGAGCCCAGCAGAGCTCCTAGCACAGGGCAGGAACTCCATAATCACTGACCTAATGAAGGGAGACTCAATCTATTCTAATCTGTTCAAACAAAGGCGTGGAGGTCTGTAGTCAAGTCCAGTGCGGCCTGACAGGACAAGAAGGCAAAAAGAAATCACAAAGGAAAATGCAGCCAGGGCCCAGACAGGTAACAGAATGAAGCACTGAACAAAGGTGACAGGTGAGGATGACAGAGAGAAGCAGAGACCATGGCAGGTAGCCCAGGGAGGACACACGCTCCCCAGTTCCCCAACCATCACCATGGGGGAACCCAGCTGGGAAAAGCAAACCTGGTTTTCCAAAAGTGGCCAAAAGGGCCAGATTTTCAGCGTCAAAATATCTCACCTAACATATGCTACAACATGGATGGACCTTGAAGACATTATGCTAAATGAAATCAGCAAGGCACAGAAGAGCACGCATTGTATGGTTCCCGTAGATTGGGAAGGTAGAGCGGAGGTTTCTGAGTGCAGCGGTGTGGGGAGGGGTGTGATTGATTAATGAGGACTAGGTCTCGGCGTGGGAAGATGAGGAAGATCTGGAGATGGACAGTGGTGATGGCTGTTCCACACTATGAATGTACACAGCACTGTATGCTTAAAAATGGTTAAAATGTATGTTTTACCACAATAAAATATTTTAAAAATAATCAAATACAGAAGTTTTAAAAAATCTCATTTACAAAAGGTTGGCAATGATTCAAGAGGAAAATATAACTCTGTGCTGGCCTGGGACCCCTCCCCTCTTCCCCAAACAGTGCGAGGCCTGTGTCCTACTATTCCTCACAGGGTTTTAGGACCAGGGCTGGCTCACAGTGGGAGGGTGACGTCACTGGGCTACTGTGGGGACTGGCAGACAGGAGGCCCTCAGTCATTGTAACCGAGGTCTGGGGACCAAGGTTGAGCAGTAGTTATGGGTCTGTGCCCACGTGGGTGACTGCAGGGACAGCTTCTTACACTGTGATGCCCAGACAGCCCACAGCAGGGTCACCTAGGAGGCCTCCCCAAGCACACAACTGAAGAATCAGACTCTAGGGCGGAGCCCAGGAACGTCCAAGTTCAGCAAACCCCAAGTGATGCTTTGACACAATGAAGACCCACTGTTGCGGGTCCCGGCTATGAATGATAGAGGGCGGGGTTCTCAAACTGAGACCAAACCTGGGATGTGGGGTAGGGAGGGAGGCCTGAACCTCCTAAAATCATCTGTTGTCTCACGAGGAGAGGGTCCAGACTCTCAAAGGGGCCTACCATTCCAACAAGGTTAGGAGCTGTTGATCCAGAAACAACCCTGGCGCTGCAACTGCACGGGTCCCCGGGAAACTAATCCCATTTCACCACTGCCAAACCCGAGGGCTGGGCCAGGCCAGGTCTGACTCCCCTTTTGGTTCCCACAGCCCACAGTCCTTGCTCACGCGTGTGGATGAACAAATTGCACAATAAACGTCTTCCTTTTCTCATAACTTGTTAAAATCCAGGTTAACTGCCTCCTCCTCCAGAAGGCCTTCCCTGATCGCTCCCCTATCCCATCTATACCGGGTTAGTGCATCCTCTGCGTTCTAAGGGCCCCGGCTTCCCTCCTTCCCAGCTCTGAACAGCCTGTGAAGCAACTAGGAGCCCTTTGAAAATAGTACAGAGGAGAGGTCGTGGTTAAGAGGCACAAATCCTGCCTAAGTGCAGACAATTCACTTAAACCAGCCTGTGCCTCAGGTCCTCACCTGTGGGCTAGGGAGTGTTTCACGGGGTTGCTGTGGGATGCGATGGGCTACTGTGCTCAGGCACTTGGAACATACGCTGCAAGCATGCGTAAGCATCAGCTACTGTGACTGGACTCCCCTCTAGGTTCCCAGCACTGCCCGGCCCAGAAGTCACATGGGACTGCTCCCCAAAAGGAAGTGTGGGATGACTGGGATTCACCTTGCTGAGAATGCTCTGTGGGAAGACCCTGACCTGGCTGGGGAAGGACCCCTGGGTCCCAGTGCTGGCTCCCAACAAGCCTGAGTCCCTATCCCACCTGCGAGTCCTGGGGTTCTGACCAGTGTTTTCTTCTGCTTAAGTCCTGAGAAGCTGTGGAAAGCTATGAATTCTCTCCTCAGAAAAATGGACAAAGGTCAGGGGCTACAGAGAATTCCATGGAGTTCATGGGCTCCTTTTAGGCTGGTCCCTGGACCTCCTGTTCCTCATGTTAGGCCCTAATCTATGCAAATGTAAACAACCTCATTCACACAATTTTCTGTGTATGTACACACAAGTGATACTTGTACACACAGATGAAAGCTCAGATACCAGCATTAAATGGCAATGACCACATTTTCTGAGTTAACGCTGTTTGGGAAAAAACAAATTACCACATCTGCTGAAATCCAAGATCCCAACAATTATAAGCAGCACGTTACTTTACATACCACGAAAAGGAAGAAAGGCTGCTGACGGTAACTGAGACACCAAGTGCAGAGGCCTAAGTACAAAATACGTCTTTAGAAAAACAATGAAATACAGAATTATTGGGAGGAACACGATGGCCCAGGGGTCTGAGGAACAGAGAAAACCAAGGGCCTGGGCCAACTCCAAGGTGCTTTCTTCCCAGATCACAGGACTGGAGGACTTTTCTGAGGACAATGGAAGTCCTCCCTTCTCCTCTCCCAAACAGCAGTTACTGTTAGTATCTGACCCATCTCTGTGTCCCTGGTCATCACCAAGCACAGGGTCAGGCACGCAGGCAGTAAGGTAGGGGCCTGGGAGAGAGTCAAACGAACACAACTGGAATCCCAGCTCTGCCACTTACATGACCTCGGACAAGATGCTCAACCTCTCAGCACTCCAGTGAATCATCTATAAAAAGGGAACCCTCCCTACCCCAAAGGGTGGGCATGACCGCACCACACATGGCATCATGACAATGGCAACTAATACCTGTTAGTAGTAACTATGTGTCAAGTACTGTGCTAAGGGCTTCTTAAGTTGATTATATAGACAGGTTTTAATGACTTCTATTTACAGATAAGAAAAGGATAGCACAGAAAGGTTAAGTAATTTTTACAAATCACACAGTAAATCAGTAGTAGAAGCCAGCCTGACTCCTAACCCAAAGCCCTGACTTACTGGAGTAAAGTAAATGTCCAAGGTCCATCTGTTCTGAGGAGGTGACCCCCCACCACCCCCTATATTCTCCCCTCCCTGACCCCCAAGGGGAGGGGAAGGGCACTTCCCTGCCTTTCACACTCACCAGCAGGCAGTGCACATACTCCGGGCCTCCGACCAGCGTGGTGAAGGTTCCCAGCTGTTCCGCCAGGGCCAAGAGGACCTCATCCTCGTCATAGATGGTGTCTGTGGGACCAAGACAGACTCTGTTCCAGTGCCACCCGAAGTCTGACTCCAACCCCTCAGTAACCCAAGCTGGGAACAGAACAAGCAGCCTCATTCTGTTTCCTCAAACTATGGGCACTCACAGCCACCCACCCTCCACCTGGGCAGGCATAGAGATCAAGGCACAGGCCTGGGTCAGATGACAGAGCACCCAAGTCCCACTTCTGCCCTTGATCAGGTGTGAGACGCAGGGTGAGTAAGACCACCTCTCTGAGCCTGTTTCTGCACCTGTGAAATGGTGCTCATTGTCTCCACCTCTCAGTGAGGAGCAGTGGTCCATGTGAATGAGTGCTGAGCCAGTAAATGGGAGCTTTGGGTCCAGCTTCCACCCTCAGACTGGCTGACTCTGCCAGGAAATTCTTTTCCTTTGGCCTGAGAAATTCTTCTCCATCATCCATACTCGGTCTAGCTACTGCTTCTTGCAAGTTCCTTACCAGACCAGGGCAAGTCCCTTCTCTGGGCTCCTACCCCCATGCCACCTTTATCAGAGTCCTTGTCATAACAGTGCAGGACTGGCTCCTCTCTGTGACCCAGTTCCTACCAGAAACCAGCACAGTGGGAGGCCAATCCGGGTTGTAGAAATACCAAATGACTGTGAAGAGTTAATGCTCTGTCCTGATGCTAAATACGAAAATCTTTCTCCTCCAGCTCCATCCAGTCTTCTCTGAGGTGGCGGGCTGCTGACCTCCATGGCAGAAGAGGCTAACACCCTTAGCATCTAAGCTAGCATTGAAACTTCCTGAGTTTAAGCCTGGACAACATTTCCCAGGCTCCCCTGCAGCAGGAGTGGAAGTGGTGGGTTTGAACTCTGGGTCACCTACTTACCACAACCGTCTCATGGTATCATCATCATTGCCCCCATCTTGTGGGGCTACTCCTCTTTGTGTACTTGAAATGTCAGGGCCTAAAGGCAGATATGAAGCTACTCTCCTCTGTCTCAAGGAACCTGTATCCCGAGATCTTTGCAACAAAACCACAGGGAGTGTTCAGAGCAAACCTGGGGTTTCTGAGCATATTTTTATTAGTGTTTACCTGACTCTGAGTCTTTAAACAGCAGGTTACTTTGCAGCTCGACGACACACAGGTGACTTGACTCACTTTGGAGTAAAGGTCTCACAAACTATGGCCAAAATTTACCGACACTGTTCTCTAACACAGTGGGAGCACTATGGTAATTTTCCCCTCATAAGGCCGACTGTGAACATTGTGGGTGGAAGTTCAGAGGAGGCTCTTAGCTTGTACTGTCTGAAACAGTGGGAGCTTTTCTGAAAGACACAGTGTATCTGCCATTTACTATTCGAACATTTTGCAATTTCTTGAAGCCCAAAGTAAAGAAAATCTGGTATCACTTGGGACTATGGAAGCCCAAAGAAACCTTTCTCGTGAATTATCAGCTCCTCTTCAAGCTTATGGTTCCCACACTACTCTGTCCCCCATAGTCCTTCTCATCTGGATTATTATTATATGTGACTCTACAATATAATAAAGATAACATATACACTAAAATCCCTGAATCTTCACAATGGACCTCACTTGTATGACATGATTATTCCCATTTTACACATGAGGCAATGAAGCTGGTTGAGGCTGGCACTGAACCCAGGCAGTCTGGCCCCGGAGTCTCTGCTCTTAGCTTCCGTTTCCGTTTCCCAAGTCGACGTTGTCTCTGGCCTTCTTTCGCTCATCCCACCCAATACAATTCTTCCTGCTTGCTAGGTTTATTTTTCTACATCTCATGCCCCCACCCTCCACCATCTATCTATAATGGCTGCCCTGCCTTCATCTATTAGATTAAACCCAAACTGCCACCTGAAACCCAAGGCCAGCAAAATCTAACCCACCATCACCCACCTGTCCCTGTGCCTCTCCCTGGTGAATGGCCAGGTCCCAGCCTGCCTCCACTTGCTGCTTCTTCCTGCTGGTTTCCCTCCCCGGGCTGCCTTCCCCAGTACCTACTACAGGACTGCCAGTAGCACTTAATCCTCCAGAGGACCCTGTGAGTTAGGTCTGACTCTTACAGATGAGAGAACTGAGGCAGGCAGGCAGAATGGCTCCGATGGGTTTCCAACCAGGTCTCTCCAACTTTTTCTCTCTCTACAACTTTTAACCACTTTGTTCCACTCTGTGCAACACCCCTTGTCCCCTGCTGCCCCAGAGGTCAGCCCTGTCTCAGCATTTGAAAGCTTTCCAGTCTCGCTCACAGTTCACCACTGAAAGCCACCTGGTTTGGGGCCATCTGCTCAGTGTCACATGTGCAGACCTGGACTGTGTGACTCTGAGGCTTTCATTGTGACTTTAATTAGTATAAAGATGTAATAAGAATGACCGGAAGAGAGGATTTAGTAGTAATTGGCATCAGACGTTGTCCTAAGTGCCATGCCTACATCCTCACCAACAGGAGTGCCTAGGACTGGCTACTCGTTAGCGTTATCTTATTTAATCTCCCTGTCAGGTTATACTACCATGTCCACTTCGCACATGAAGAATCGGAGGCAGGCAGATGTGAAGTACTTCACCCAGGGTCACACGGCTAGAAAGTGGAAGAGCCTGGATTTGAACCCAGGTAGTTGGGATCCCGAGGCATTAACCAAAGCTGTGAGTTTGGAGCCAGCATAACTAGCTAATATCTCCTGAGCCACCTCCTAACTGTATAAGCTTGGGCAAATAAATTACTTCATCTCATCATGCCTCAGTTTCCTCATCCAAAAAATGGGGGCAATCTCACCTACCAAAGGAATTGCCGTGGGATTAACTCAGACAGTGACGGTGACTCACATTTACTGAGCACAGGCACGGTCTGGGGACTCTAGGTGAATGAACGCAATTCTCACAAGGAAGAGTTCAGCACAGTGCCTGGCATATGGTAGGCATGCAATCAACACTAACGATGATGACGATGATATGCTCATCCCCATTTTATACATAGAAACGATGCAGAGAGTGAAGTAACTAGTCTAAGTCATTCAGCTTCTAATGGTTGGAGCTACAATTCACATCTGCCTCCACCAGCCTCCAGACCGATCCCCAATCCCTGCCTCTAACATTCAGATCATTCCCTCAGAGGGCTGCACTTCTCAGAGTCCCTGCTCACCCATGATGCCTAGCACAGGGCACACACTTATAAACAACCTGTTCAATCTGCAGCGTGGCCCCTTACCCAGCAGGCACCACCCTCACAGTCCCCACCACACCTAGGCCCCAGGAGTCCACCTCATTACCTGTGAGGAAGGGCAGAAGCTCGCTGCGGGTCCTTTCCACCCCGAGGGCCAAGGCGATGGTGGACAGCTTCTTGATGCTGTTGAGGCGAAGCTAATGAGAACAAGCAAAGGAGGGGAGACTGTTAGCAAGCCCAGACTGAAGAGAGTCCGACAGCACCTGGAACTAAGTGTGTGAAGGTGCCAAATAATAACTTGACAAACACCTACCAAGTGCCTTTGTGACCTTGAGTCATTAAGTTAACATGGGAGCAACAGCCTCGGCAAAGCAGCTTTTGGGTCTTACTGAGGCAACACTCACTCAGCAGAACTTTCCAAGACCAGTCTGTGGAAAACCACACCCAGCCTCTCCCCACACCCTACCCCTCTGCTCTCGCCCCCTCTTGTACGCAGCACGGCAGGACACACTACACTTCACACCGACAGCGGCAGCCACGTCACAGCGCACTTACACAGTGCGCTCCCACACACGGTCTTTTAACTCTCACGATAACCCTGAGATCGGAGGGTTATAAGCCCCATTCTACAGAGGACACAGGCACAGGGAGCAAGTACCATCTAAGGGCCACACAGCTCAGACAGCACGGAGCAGGGGCTGAAACCCAGGGCTGCAGGCTAAGAGCGATGATAACGGACCAAGCAGTACTAGAACAACACGGCTATAATAACAGGAGTACGTTAGCAGGAGTAATAACATCACCAGTGGAACGGGTTGAATAGTGGCCCCAAAAAGACACGTTCCAGCCCTGACCCTGGTACTTGTGAATGTGAGGATAGGATCTTTGCAGATGTAATTAAGTAAGCATCTCAAGATGAGGTCTTCCTGAATTTTGGGGGGGGGGGGGGGGGGGTCCTGTGAAATAACAGAGAAACATATCCCCCGGCTCCTGGCACAGAGCTCCTAACACCCTTGTAAATTCCCGAGTGACAGGAGTGTCTTTTGTTCTAATGAGGTGACTGCCTGGGCTCCTGGATCAGGGCTGATCACCTGAAAGACCAAGCCATAATTAGAACCTTGGACCTGTCCGGCCAGTGTGGCTCAGTGGTTGAGCGTCGACCCATGCACCAAGAGGTGGCCGGTCGATTCCCAGTCAGAGCACATGCCCAGGTTGTGGACCCGATCCCCAGTGAGGGGCATGCAGGAGATGGCCAATCAATGTTCTCTCTCATCGATGTTTCTATCTCTCTCTCCCTCTCCCTTCTTCTCTCTCTAAAATTAATAAAGGGAAAAAAAAAAGAACCTTGGACTTTTCAGCCACACCCTCCATTCTTCAGAGAGGGGCTGGAGGCTGAGCTCATGGTCAAGCCTACACAATGATGCCTCCATAAAAAGCCCAACAGCAGAGAGTTTAGGAAGTTTCCAAGTGGGTGAACACAACCAAGCACTGGAACGGTGACACACCCCAGCTCCACAGGGAGAGATGTTCCTACACTCTGGACCTTCTAGACCTCGGCCTATGTACCTTTGCATGACTGCTCATCGGTATCCTTTACTGCAGAAGAAACTGGTAAGTGTGTTTCCTGAGTTCTGTGTGGTGTTCTAGCAAATAATCAAACCCAAGGAGGGTGTCAGGGAACCTCTAATTTGTAGCCACGTCAGGCAGAAGTTGTGGGTAACCTGAGGACTTGCCATTGGCTTCTAAAATGTGTGTGTATGTGCATGGAGCGATCTCATGGGACTGAGCCCTTAGCCTGTGTGGTCTCACTGGTTAGTGTCAGAACTGAACTGAACTGAATAGTATAGGGTCCTGGCTGGTGTCACAAAGAATTGCTGACTGTGGGGAAACCCCTCACCCCCCCGCCCCGCACCTGGTGTCAGAAGTGTTGAGTGTAAGGAGATATACAGGAGAAGCGAGTTTTCTCTACAGAGCCCTAAACCCAATGACAGTGTCCTTAGAAAGAAAGCCACAGACACACACTGAGGGAAAGGCCAAGTGAAGATGGAGGAAGAAACCAGGGGGATGCACCCACAAGCCAAGGAACGTCAAGAATTGCCAGCAGCCACCAGAAGCTAGGAGAGGGGCACGATATTCCTCAGAGCCTCCAGTCAGGACCACATGTGATCCTCTGGATGCTAGGAAGGTAAGCACAACCGACACCCCCTTTCCCAACTGTGCAAAGAGGCTGGGAGGGACAGAGACACCGGCCTAAGTGAACACTGAGAGTGCGGATTCCAGCACAGCTGCGGTGGCGCGGTGGACTGTGAACTCCTCCCCCCTCATTTCTCCGTCTTGACAAAGGAGCCTCCCCTTCCTAGCTCACAGGGCCATCGCCACAATGCAATGAGATCATGTGTGTGACAGTGGAAGGGGACACACTCATGAGTAAGCCACTGCCGGGCACAAGTTGGAACCCGGAAGAGACGCAGGGCAAGAAGGGACTGGGCTCCCTCAGCCAGTCCTTTCCCAGGCCTCACGCAACTGCGATGCGGTGTGCCAGTGACTGAGGTCGGATACCTCAAGTAAGTTCCCTCGTCCAGGCGTTTAAAAATCTCTTTGGGATCCCAGACAATGAGAAGAATCTGATGAAACGCTAAGGTGGCCTCCCCTCAGAAACACACACATGCCACATTTTTCACATGTCACTAGGTTTTTAGACTACCTGGGCTTGAGGTGATACAGGAACTCACCTTCCTAATGGTAAAAGGACCTTGACAAGATTAAGTATTACAATGCTGGCCCCTTATTTTCAGCCAAAAAATAAAATGTATAAAGAAGTAAAGAAACAACAAACTAAACATGGTGAACACTAACAGCAAATCTGGATGGTAAGTATATAGGTGCTCACTGTACTAGCCCAGAAGTCAGCAGACTCTTTCTGTAAATCACCAGAAAGTATTTTCAGCCTTGTGCGCCATACAATTTGGTCTCTGTCCCAACTGACTGTGTCTTTGCATCACAAAAGCAGCCACAGAACCAGACATGTAAACAAATGGGCATGACTGTGTTCCAATAAAACTTTATTTGCAAAAGTAGACAACGGGCCAAATGTGGCCTGCGGGCCACAGTTTGCTGGCCCCTCTACTAGTCTTTCAGTGTTCTGTATGTTTGAAGTTTTCCATAATAAAATACGGGGGGTGGAGCAGTGACTTAGTTGCCTATTTCTTTCCTTTGTCACCTTTAAGCTGGGTCTTGGGGTTCTTCTGACAGCTGGGCTATGGGGAAACAGACACATAGGCCAGGGCCACAACAGGCAAGCAGCAGCCCTGAGGACAGTGAAATGTGGCAGAGAATATCACCATCTTAATGCCAGTAACAATAGCACCTAACATTTATCAATGCTTACTATGTGCCTGGCACCATTCAAGGATTTGACATGGATAATTAACATATTTACTCCTTAGAACTCTGCTCTCAGGTAGGTATTGCTACTACAATCCTCCTTTTAGAGGCGAGGATGCTGATGCACAGAGAAGCTATCACTTGCTGAAAAGCAGCAGAGCCAGGACTAGAAGCCAGGTGCTTGACCCTTAATCCCAACATCATGCTGTCATTTAGGGAAGATGCCTAAGGGGTGGGCCCATGAGAATCAGGCCACATCTGCCGTGGTGAAGAGCCCCCTTCCTTCCACTGCCATCCTTGGAGATTCTGGTTTGGTTTCATTAACAACGTCTGCTGAGTTCCTCAGCATAGACAGCACCATAAACACGGACTAATGGAAGCACAGGGTGGTGCTTTGGAGCCTCACTGCCTGAGTTCAAAGGTAAGCGGCTTTGCATATTAGCTGTGGGTTCTGGGACCACGCTCTGCACCTTTCTGAGCCTCAGTTTTCTCATCTGTTAAATGGGATTATAACACCTACCCTCAGAAAGTTATTGTGAGTCCAAAGTGACATAATACTGGGAACACCTTAGCACCAGAGGTAGATCAATAATGGCAGTGTCCTGGTTTTGTTTAGGCACCAAGAAGAGCACGAGTGGCAGCTGGCTAGCTGTCCACCAAGGTCTCTTTTCCCTTCTCCCATAGTGACTGAATTAAGACAGCAAATATTTCCATGGTACTTACTATGTGCCAGGCACTGTTCCTGGTGTGTTAATGTTTTAACTCACTTGATCCTCATAACAACCTCATGAGGTAAATAGTGGATCACCTATTTTATAGCAGAGAAAAAGGCACAGGGAGGTTAAGAAACCTCACACTCATAGGTAGCAGCACCGAGAACTGAACCCCAGCCAGCTGGCTCTTAACCAGTAACCACCAACAATCTGTATTTCTGTGTTTTTACCGGGGGGGGGGGTTGGGAGCACCTATGGACCCCTTTAGCAGGTCTAATAATGACCACAATTTTGAAGTAGAGGTGAGCAGCATTAATACTAGAAGTATCTATAGTGGCTGAAATGAGACAGCAACACTGTCATGGTTTCCACTGGTTTAGTCACAAGTTCTGCTAATGCTACTTATAACATGCTCTTATAACAACAGAGTTCACAGTAGAAGGAAAGCTGAGTTAGAGGTTGGTGAAGATAAAGATATTATTCTTTTCATCCAATTCATGGACCTGCTCTGGAAATACAGATGGGCCCCAGGTTAAGAGCTCCTGCACTGGCTATACTGCTGCTCCTTAACCCTTGGTTTTCAGCTGTGCATGTGACCCCTGCCCTCCCCCCTACCCCCAAGAAAGACATTTCCAAATCACCTTTGCATCTGGATGTTACCATGAGACTAATGTCTGGCCAATGAAATCCAAGTGGGAATGGTGTGTGTGACTTCTAGGGAGTGTCCTTATGGGAAGACTGGGTCACAGCCTTTTACCCTGCTTTAGCAGTCATCTTGGGACCTTGAGGTAACCTGGGGATGGGGAGGGCAGAATGGAGGATATGCAAGCTGAGACCCTAACACCACAGAGTGCCACACCAGCTTGGATTGCCACCAGACATTTTGATCACGGGTCAGAAATAAACTTCAAGCTCATTTAAGGCTCATTTATTTAGACTTTTCCTATTACTTACAGCCAAGCCTAATCCCAACTAAGTCAGCACATGACCAAGTTCTGGACAAAGAGACCTAAGAGCAAGTCGGCTGAAGAGCTTCCAGGAAAGATTTTTGACAGCAGATGCTGCAGCAAGCTTGTGACCACAGGAAGCAGGTGAAAAGGGCACACTCTGACCCAATTCTGTAATATCCTGATTAGTAATACAGGGGAAAATGAACCCTTTACTGGTTTCAACAACTACTGGTTGGGTTCTCTAACATTTCTGGTAGAGCAGCTACTACTGTCAATAAGAAACCTTACTATTTAAAGAGTCACTTGCTATGTATGAAGCTCAGGACTTGACACATGCTCTCTCTTGATATCACCTTTGTGTTTATCTTACAGTCCAGGAAACTAAGGCACACAGAGGGAAATGCAGGTCACCCAGGGAATTCGTGACAGAGCCTAGAACTTGAACCCATGTTCCTCACCACCATCTTACCAACTTCTTTTTTGGTTTAAACTCTCAGAGGGCAACCTTATTTCTAGTTCTGTTTCACCAAGTCCCCAGGCACTCTATAAAAAGGGGTCAGAGCCCGTCATGTCCTGCTTCTAAGATGTGGACACAGCATGCTGTTGTAAGGTCTTAGACAGTGACTAGTAACTGTGTCTACATAGTTTACATCTCATTTAACCTTCACAATAACCTGGCCCAGTGTGTCTTCCACCCTTTACTTTCATTTAACAAGAAAATCAAGGTGCAGAAGGGTTGAATAACGCATAACATGGCCAGACCCTGGTCTGCCTCCTTCCACGGCACTGCCTCCTGTGGGTCACCTTCAGGACTAGACTTTCCTTGGAGAATGCAGCAAGGGGCCACAAGCCAAGAAATAGAGGCAGCCTCTGGAAGCTGGAAAAAGCAAGGAAACAAATTTTCCCCTCCAGACTCCAGAAAGGGAGCAGCCCTAATATCTAGATTTTAGCCCAGGGAGACCCCTGTCAGACTTCTAAGTCCAGGAACTGTAAGATAATTCATTGGTGTCCTTTTAAGCCACTCAATTTGCCTCAGGAGTTTCCCATACCAGGGCTTCTCGGTCTCATCACTGTGGACATTTGGGGCAGATAACTGTTTGCTATGGGGGCTGTCCTGTGAATTATAGGAGGCTTAGCAGCTTTCCTGCCCTCTGTTCACCAGAAACCAGTAAAATTCCCCAGCTGTGACAACCCAAAATGTCTCCAGACATTACCAAATGTCCCCTGGTGGGCAAAGCTACTGTCATTGCCTGTGTGCTCTTTCCTCCGGGAGCTGGGTCCCTCTCCTGGTCCCATCGTAAAGTCGTGCCTCACAGGAGCCTTCCCTGACTGGCCCACTTCGTGCCCGCTGTGTACTCTGCCCAAACGCCTCATGGCTCCTTCCCTTGCCTCCTCCTTCAGGTCTTTGCTCAAACATCACCTCCTCGGCAAGGCCTTTCCTTGATCACTCCTGAAAACTGCACTCCCTACCCCTCTTCATTTTTCTCCGTGGCACTTATCCCTGTCTAAGAGACAACACGTTTTACTGATTGTCTTGTTTATGGTGTTTCCCCTTACTACAAGGTAAGGTCCTGAAAGCCAGGAGTTTTTGCCTGTCTGGTTCCCTGCTGCATACCTGTGCCTAGGGCAGTGCCCTACACAGATTAGAGGCCCCCAGAATATGTAGAGTCACTATCACAACGTCCTGCTGTCCTACTGGTTCCTTCCTATCGCATCTCATACGTGTTATTAATGTATTCAGCTCTGTTTCACGTCTATCTCTCATGTAACAACTGAGAGCACCACACCTGACATGTGGCAGGTGTTTGGTGAACAAATGAGTTGACACAGCAGCCCTAAAAACTGGATAATTAGCTCCAGTGGAGAGAAGAGGAAACCAGGGCTTGGTGAGCTGAACTAACTGCCCCTGTCAATCAGCAAGTGGAAGAGCCGGCTGGCAGGACAACTGCAGCCTGTGTGACTCCAGAACCAGGGATACACCGGCAACCTCAGCAGCTGCGCCCAAGGCAGCCGGCTGAAGCTCAATTTTATAAACAGGGAAACTGAGGGCCAAAGGGCGGGTAGGGACTCTTCAGCCACCACTCCCAGTCATCAGAGCCAACATGCATTGGGCTCTTACGAGAGGCCAGACCCCGTTCTATTACACTTGTGCTATTAACCCGTTCGGTCCGTCTCCACCCACCGAAGAGGCCTAGCATTACTGGCCTACATTTTATGGGAAGCAGAGACCAGAGCAGTAAGTAATCGGAGGCCCCACGGCGGGTGGAAGTGGGAGCTGGGTGGGCAACCCATGGACTGCTGACTCCCAATCCCTCGCCAGCCGGGCTCAAGGGCCCCAGCCTCGGCGTCCCAATCCCCAGAACTGTCAGCCCGGCTAGTGAACTGCCCACGCCCCGGACAATGGGAGGGGCCCAGGAGGCGGGCGGAGGTCTCACCTTTTCATTCGTTTCTAAATGTATCAAGTTCCCCCTATAAGGTGCGGGGGGGTGGTCTTTAACCCCACCGCCAAGAAAAACTGAACCGGAAAAGAAAAAATTGCGAAGGCAGCCTTCCCCTCTCAGTCCCCACTGGGAGAATCGACCCCACAGCGCACAGGCCCACCCGCCGAAACCCGGAAAGGACCTACCCTGGTCTGACCAATCAGGCGGCCCCTCCCCCTCTCGGGCCCAACCCCAAGGGCCCATTCAGCGGACGCTGCCAATCCCCGCGCCCTTCCTTCACCCCAACCCGGCCGTCTGAGCACATCGCAAGCCGCGGCCTCCCAGCCCCCGGGCAGCCGCGCGCACTCGGGCAGGCCCGGGACCCTCCAGGTTCGCCCTCGCTCCCGCCCTCCGCTGGGCCCACACCCAATCCCGGGCGCCGTCTCATCGAGTTCGGGGAGCCGCAGACATGAGAGCTGGACGCTGATTGGTCGCCGTTCCCTTCCGCCACTCCCAGCGAACACCGAGCCTTCTCCGCGAGAGCCGCCCGTGCCTCTTGGTCCCCCATCCCGCCTCCCTCAAGTCTCCCGTGGCCACCGCACCTGAACATCCTCATTGCGGAGCTCGTCTATGAGCACCGCGATAGGGTAGAGGGAGTCGTCGCCGTCGGCCGCCGCCATCTTGGCTCTGTCCCGTTCCTGTCAGACTGCGGCCAGCGCCGTGCTGAATCCGGGCTGGGGAGGGGCAGAACCGGGAGGAGGAGGAAAGCCGAGCGTGGGGGCGCCCGAGCCACTTTACAGGGGCGGCCCCTCGGTCATTGCCCGCCCTCCGCTGGGCCGAGCCCGCGTTTCTTTGGTCCGGACAAATGAAGTCCCGCCTACTGCCCATTTGCTATTGGTCGAAGGCCTGCTACAGCCAAATGGAGGAAACGGAAGCACGTAGTAACTCAGCGACCAACATTGTACCCGCCTGCGTCGCTACTAACAACGGCCGAGACGAGCAGTTGTTTCTAGCCAATGAGGGACAGGGTTGGGAGGAGTCGAAGCCTGCCCTTCTGCGAGTCCTGCAGAAAGCTGCTGCGCCTGCGTTGGTAGGAAGGTATGACGTCATGCGGAGAACCAAGAAAGTGCAGGTTTGGGCTTGTAGTCTGTGGCTCCGCTGGCTAGCGGGCAGACACCGCGCCTTTGTGCCACAGGAGGAGAATGTGAGTTTTTGACTTATGCCATATTGTGCCGAGGCCCAGAGAAGGGTGGCGACTTGCCTTAGTGTCTGGATTAAAAAACAAGCCCCTCGGGCCGGTCTTCAAGACCTTGTGCATCTGATTCCTGAACCCTCTCTAGGCCCATCTCCTACCTCCCCCGTTGTTACACTTGAGCGCTCCTGGAAAATTAGAGCCGTCTGAGTAGCACATCATGCTTTTTCATGCCAACGAGGCCTTGCCCAAACCGTACCTCCTCCTTGGAGAGCTTTTCTTACTCAGTTCTCATATCTTTACATAAAGGTTTGCCTCACTTCAGGCTTGGCCCTCAATCCCTGGAGTCCAGTAATCCCCCTTCCTTCTCTCTGTCTTTCAAAATTCCCATCTCTGGAGCTGTGGCTGTGGCTGTGTTTTGAAGCCTGTCTCCTCCCACAAACTGGGATCAGGGACAGGACAGGCTAATTTCCTTTCCTAGCCTCACTCAACACAGCCCCCACCCCCCAAACCTTCAATCTTAGGACCAACCTAACGGAGGGAGTTTGGAGATGGGGAGGGGGAGGCCTGAGGTGCTCCTTACCCCTTTACTCTGATACTTGAAGGGCAATCCTAAGTAGGACTCCTGGACAGGTCTGAATAGCCCAAGCATCTTTTTCAAAGAACCTCTACCCAGTCTAGTTAGGAAACTCCCCATGGGGGGGGGGGGGGCTTGCATAATTCAATCCTTGACCTCCATATTCCCAGGGTCACCCCCCCACCCCACCAGCTCACTGAGACTACAGTCCTTCGTTGCTAAGGGTGCACTTTACATATCTTAAAATTTCACTTGTCTGTTATATCACAATAAAACTGAACAAAAAAGTCACAAGTGTGCCATGCAGAAGTGGCCTCTGCATCAGAAACTGCCTTAGTCAGCAGCTTGATTCTGCTCAGACTCCCCAAGAACAGACCCGTACCATGGACATCTAAATGAGTGACCCAGACAGTTATTTCAGCACTGCAACTAGTTTCCACAGTTCACAGCCCAAAAGTGGGGTGTCCTTAATCTGCCACCTACAGTTTTCCAAGTGGCACACTAAACTGCTAGACCACTGGCAGCAGCCCAGGTACCTGAGAAATGACCAGCACAGGGGACCACCCATCTGATTCCAGTTTTGCACAGCTGGTGCTGAGACTAAACAGCCACAGAGCCCACGGGACACTACTAAGTTTCAACTTAAACCACCAGTGAACTCACCCTGCAATTAGGGAATCAGAAGATTGGGGCTTCTAGTGCCAATGGCTTTGGCTACAGTGTGGAACTTAAAATTTCCTCCATAAGGGACAGGTACCACGTGTTCCCATAAAGCCAAGAAGTTGCTGGAGCCAGTCTAGCTTCATTCTTTTTTTTCTTT
Organism: Tadarida brasiliensis; assembly: GCA_030848825.1. NCBI lineage: Eukaryota > Metazoa > Chordata > Mammalia > Chiroptera > Molossidae > Tadarida > Tadarida brasiliensis. The sequence goes on from CM061276.1 coordinate 4,068,038, forward strand.
TTAAAAAAAATTTTTTCTTTTATCGATTTAGAGAGAGAGGAAGGGAGAGGGAGAGAGAGATAGAAACATTGATGAGAAAGGACATCAATTGGCTGCCTCCTGCATGCCCTCCACTGGGGATTTGGCCCACAACCTGGGCATGTGCCCTGACCGGGAATTGAACTAGCGACCTCTTGGTGCATGGATCGATGCTCAACCACTGAGCCACACCGGCCGGGTCATTCTTTTTTTTTTCTTTAGTCCTCATCTAAGGTTCTGACTAGTTTGGCTCAGTGGTAGAACATCAGCCTGCGGACCAAGGAGTCGCAGGTTCGATTCTGCACCTCGGTTGCAGTTCATCCCCGGCCCTGGTCAGGGTCGTGTGGGAGGCAGCCAGTCAATGTGTCCCTCTAACATTGATGTTTCTCTCTCTCTCTCCCTTTCTCTCCCTCTCTCTCCCTCCCACTCTGAAGATAAATAGAAAAATATCCTCGGGTGAGGATTAAAAAAAAAATCCTCACCTGACGACACTTTTTCCACTGATTTTCAGATAGAATGGGACGGAGGGAAAGAGAGAGAGAAACATCAATGTGAGAGAGACATACAGACAAGCCACCTCCCGCACGACCCCAACCAGGGCCAGGAATCAAACCATAACGAAGGTATGTGCCCTTGATCGGAATTGAACCCGCGACCCTTAGGTCTGTGGCCCGACGCTCTAACCACTGAGCCAAACCAGCCAGGGCTAGCTTCATTCTTGAATATGCATGAGACACAGGAACTTTTGGATCCTTCCTACCTTGGGAGTAGTGGTCCAAGTTGATTCATTCCAAAATTGGTATAGCACGCCTGTTGAAAAGGAGTCAGCAGGCCCAAAATGGAGTCACCTGTAGGAAACCCCACATCAGCCAAACAAGACGCAATACCTAACCTAAAGGCAGCTTCAAGGGATCTTGGAATGTAACCTTTAACCAAGCTACCTGGAATTACTTGGTCAGCACCAACGAGATAAAATTCCTCACGTTCCATTCCCCATTCAAGGGCAACCTTGCCAGAAACAATGTGTTTTTTTGCTAAGAATTTCCTTTTTCTACATCCTGTATTTCCGAGTCCAAAAATCTTTCCTTTTCTATAGTCCTTTGGAGCTCCTTTCTCCTGGCTAGATGGGATGTTGCCTGATTAATGAATCATTGAATAAGGCCAATTTGATGTTTAAATAGACTTGTTAGGATTTTTGTTATTTAACAAGTCAGAGAATCACACATTCGTAAAAGTCACGCTTCAGTTTTGAAGAGACCCGACTAATAAGCTAATTACTGCTTTCAAAGGTGTACCTGTTAGGCACTGGCCAGTGTGGCTCAGTGGTTAGAGAGTCAGCCCACACACCGAAGGGTCGCTGATTTGATTCCCAGTCAAGGGCACGTATCCTGGGTTGCAGGTTCCATCCCCTGCCCTGATTGGGGCACAATCCATGTGTCTCTCTCCCATCGATGTTTCTCTCTCTCTTCCTTTCTCCCTTCCACGCTCTCTAAAAATCACTGGAAAAAATATCCTTGGGTGAGGATTAACAGCAACAACAAAAAAGAGTTCCTGTTAGTTGCGTCAGGGTGACCCTGAGTTCATGCACCAGATGGGTTGTAAGGGGAGGCTACTCCCTTAGCGAGAGGCTCTAAATGACAAAATCACTCACAGAGATATGTGCCTTCTCCCATATCCCAGGGGTCTAGGAAGGGGAACCAGAGCCACAGCAGATGTTCCTTCCCTGCTGGAAGGACTGAGCTTGGTACATCTGCCCTAGAATCCCAATCAGCTGTCACTGGAAAACAACACTCAGAATATGGTCAGATTGGGTTAGTCACCCCCACTGGCAGAGAGGGGATGACACCTTAGAGCTATGGAGACTGAGGCGTCTAACCTGCCAACAAAGACGATATTTATATAATGAAAATAGTACATGTCAGAGGTTAGTGGCACTTGATCTAAACCCTCACCCACTCTAGTAACAAGAGACAAGGTAGTTTGTTTCATTAACACTACTCTACCTGACCTCACTGACTGCGATAAACCCCTCTGGGGCTTAGGGGATGGGGAAGCACAGGTCTAGCGCACATATTTCCTATTATATTCTGATGCAGAAAAACAAAAGAATGTTGCCTTTTCCCAAGAGGTCCTGCTATGATCTGTGTGTGTGCCACAAAATTCACACATTGAAACTTAATCACCAAAGTCATGGTATTAGGAGGTGGAGCCTTTGGGATGTGATTAGGTCATGAGGGCAGAGTCCTCATGGATGGGATTGATGCCCTTGAACAGGAGGCTTGAGGGCTCCCTTAACCTCCTCTGCCATGTGAAGATTCAAAGAGAAGTCTCCCATTCAGGAGAGGACCCTCACCTGACCATGCTGCACCCTGACCTCAGACTTCCAGCCTCCAGAACTGTGAGATAGAAATTGTTGTTTATCAGCCACTCTGTCTGTGAAATTTTGATACAGTATTCTGAGCCGACTGACATGGGCCCCATCGATCTCACAGTCAGCTTCCCTCTGGTATGAGATGACACACAAAGGCTATTCATGTAGGGCTCAGTCACCATCCAGCCTCATTGCCAAGACAATCAGAAATGGAAAGAGGTTAATATTTTACCACGTTTGCAAACCAACAAGGTAGCCTGCCTGTTTCAGGGATGCTTAAAAAGACATGAAACTCCTGGGACCGAGACAAAGACATTATTATTTACAGCACAAAAGGCAGCAAGAGCTTTGTATTCATATCTGTTCACATGGCTCCCACAGCCCACGGGGCCACGTAAGGAGGTCCAGGTGGATGCTGCACACACAATAGGTTTGTGTCACAACTGGAGAACATAAAGCCTAAGAAACACCAATCTTTTCACGTGGGTTACAAGTACACCAGCCCAACTTTTGTCTCACAGGTGCAATATATATGTATATGCACACAGATCACACTCAGATATATTTATACATATGTACAGACCACAACTGTAAGTATATATGTATCTCTATGCACCTTTTCCCTCTTCTTTGTGATGTAAATATTGCAGTGTTTCATATAAGCTGAAAATATAGGTTTTTTAAAAATTGTGGTACAAAGTTATATATATCCATTAGGTCAAAATAATAATTTTGTTCCTCAATGTGCTGAATTCTCAATATTTTCTGTCAGCTTCAAAATGTACATACAGCCCTGGCCAGTTTGGCTCAGCGGTGAGAGATTCAGCCCGCGGTTCAGAGAGACCCAGGTTCAGTTCCCACTAAGGGCATGTAACGTGGTTGCAGTTTGTCCCTGGCCCTGGTTGGGGTCATGCAGAAGGCAGCCACTCGATGTGTCCCTTTCACGTTGATGTTTCTCTCGCTCTCTCTCTTCCTCTCACTGTAACTGAACAAAAATGGAAAAAAGTCCTCGGGTGAGGATTAAAAAAAAAAAAATGTACATACAGAGAAAACTATCTGAAAACCTCTACTAAAATTAAATATCCACTTTGCTCCTTGAGAACCACTGAGGCATGATATCCACATACACAAAATTAATTCCTGTCTTTCTTTTTAAAATATTTTTTTTCCCACTTAGAAAAGTTTATTGAACATTATTCCTGCATCACACTTATTAACAGAAAAAACTGAATTTTTCCTGATGGCACCCTGTCATTTCATATGATCTATACCCTAATCTTTTTGTATTAAAAATATAGGTTAAATATGAAATTAGAAAAATGCAGCATACAAAATTTCATGCTGAGCAAAAACAAGTCCAAAAAAAAGTTATCATACATCAATAGAATAGTTTCCACAGTATTTAAGATGTTTCCTATGTTAATCATATTTGAATACAAGTTTTAGAACCATATTTAAATATATTTTGCAATTTGTTAACTGTAGGCACCCACATTTTTCTTCCACCACATAATCTGTTCCTTTGATCAAGCTGGCAACATCTGCTAGGTCCACAGAATGCAGGGAAAAAATGGCAGCTATTTTTCCAGATTTGAGAAATCTGGTCCACCTTTAGTGTAGTTTCCTGAGATTTCTGCTCCACTGAAGTCAAAACCAGGATTTTCTTTCTGGAATCTCTCTAATGTAAGTTTTCTCTGCATTTGGTCTTGTACCCAAGGATCAGCTGCATATTCACATTCTAGAAGAGAAGTCCAACAATTTGCTGCATCTCTTTTTGTCTTTGTAAGAACAATACGAACCATTTTTCTGTCCTCCAAAGTCCATGTTCCCTCATCAGCTATTGTACAATCAAAGAGTTTGCCCTTGAGGATCTCGCGGCCACCCACCGCCAGCGCCACATGCCGGCTCTGCAGGTCGCACCAGATATCTTGGGCGCGAGTGCCCGGAGGCACCTGAACTTCAATGAACACCTCCTCCAAGGTCTGGTACCACTGGCCCCACGGCATCCCGCACGGAACCACCCCACTGCACTCCTCAAATGGGGCCGACATACTCCAGCTGCCACCCAGCTCCAGCTGCCTAAAATATTTTTTATTGATTTTTTTTTTTTTGGAGAGGGAGAGAGAGAAACATCTATGTGAGAGGGAAACACCAATTGGCTACCTCCTGCATGCCCCCTACTAGGGATTGAGCCCACACCCCAGGTATGTGCCCTGACCGGGAATCGAACCAGCAACCTTTCGGTGCACTGAACAACACCCAACCCATTGAGCCACACTGGCCAGGGCCTGCCTTTCTAATGGCTCTGCTTACAATGCTTCAGGTTTAATGGAGGTCCCCACCATGTACTAATGTCATCGCTTTAGAGAAGAGTGTGCACCTCCAGACCTCCTTTTGGCCAACATGCCCAGATTCTCTTCACAAAAGAGAAACTACTGCCTTCTACAGGTCCCAGTTCCATGCAATACACGTCTTTTGAAATTGTTGCACTCCCGTGATGTAGGTTAAACATCAGCTAAAATGTAATTTCATGCTCTCCTTTGCCCCACTCATTGAATCTGGCCATTTCTACCTGAATCTGTGTGAACAAGTCATCCCTTCATAAGATGGTATTTCAAATAAATGACTACCACCTCTCTACGGGTGCCATGTACAAGATCAGAACTGGCTTCCACAAGCTTTCCTCACTTACTGCATTTTCCCACTAGCACTGCTGCCTTCAGCTTCAGTAGTGCCCTTCTCATAATTCCATGCCTTTTTCATTTCTGGAAAATGTACTGGGATAGATTGAAATCACACAGGCGAAGACTCTTCCATAATATCCAGATTGTTACAGGACCTGATGTTTATTATTGCATCAGTTCTGAACTCCTCCATGGCAAACATTAGAACACTTCAATCACATAAGTATTTACATGGCAGTTATCTGATATCACATCACAATTACTGTTATAACTTATTGTTTACTCTGAAGAAGATACCACGTCCCACATACCATTCCAGGGTAAGACCCTCATAAAGGTCCTTAAGACGCTAAGGGGGATGAATGAATTACCAATTGAACACTGTGCACACACATACAATTTACATTTTTCTCATAATGTTAGGGGATTTTATGTTCCCTATCCAGGCAAAGCTGAGCCTGGAGACACTGGAGTCATGACTCATGATCAGAAGGGGACTGACAGTTGGGAAACTCAGACAGTACTGAACTTGTGTTGAAGATGAACCAGTTAGGATTATTAAAAATAGCTATAAAACCCTGGCCAGTTTGGCTCAGCGGTTGGAGTGTCAGCCTGCAGACCAGGGAGTCCCAGGTTTGATTCTGGCCAATGGCACATACTTCAGTTGCGGTTCGTCCCCAGCCCCGGCTGGGGTTGTGTGGGTGGCGACCAATCAATGTGTCTCTCTCACATCGATGTTTCTCTCTCTCTCCCCCTCCCACTCTGAAGATAAATGTAAAAATATCCACCCTGGCCGGTTTGGCTCAGTGGTTAGAGCATCAGCCTGCGGTCCAGAGAGACCCGGGTTCGGTTCCCTCTAAGGGCATGTACCTCGGTTGCAGTTTGTCCCCGGCCCTGGTTGGTCATGTGGGTGGCAGCCACTCGATGTGTCCCTTTCATGTCGATGTTTCTCTCTCTCTCTTCCTCTCTCTCCCTCCCACTCTATCTGAACAAAAAATGAAAAAATGTCCTCGGGTGAGGATAAAAAAAAAATAAAGTTACAATTGCTAAGATCTGGAAACAGCCCAAGTGTCCATCAATAGATGAGTGGATAAAAAAGCTGTGGTACATAAACACAATGGAACACTATGCAGCTGTAAGAAAGAGACATCTCATCCTTTGAGACAACATGGAGGGACCTGGAGAGTATTATGCTAAGCAAAATAAGCCAATCAAAGAAAGACAAATACCACATGATCTCACTTATTTGGGGAATATAATGAACAAAATAAGCTGATGAGCAAAATAGACCCAGAGACAGAGAAAGGAGTACGGTTCACACTGACAAACCTCAGAGGAGGGGGGTAGGGGGGAAGGATGAGATAAACCAAAGAACTCATATGCATGTATGTGTAACCAATGGACATAGACAACAATGCTGGGGGGGGGGGTGAGAATGGGGAGGAGAGTGTTTAGGGGGGAAAAAGGAGAAATATCTGTAACAAAAATAAATTAATAAATATTGGGGGGAAAAAGTTGTAAAAAAATAAATAGAAATAAAATAAAAATATGAAATAACAAGAACACATCCATTTGCTTTAGCCCACCAGAAGAGTCTAAATTTTAAAATGTTTTTAACCAAGATCCAATTATAATTAAATTAACAGGGTTTTTTTGTCATCAATTCATTTTTGTTTTTAACAAATTTTAGTGAATTGGCTATATGTTGGAAAAAACACTAATAATTTCACCAACGTACATACTACATATCTTTGACTACAGTCTACATATTTATATCTAGGAGTCACTGCTCATAAACAGTGTTCAGCAAATAATTAGCACATGATCACACTACATGATGTGCAGTGATTGGATCTGTGGTAATTGGTTCTGTTGTCACGTGGTGTGACTTTCTGCAGCAATTTTAACTATTGCTGGCCGATGTTCTTACCTACGCTAAGCCACGCCACAGCCATGTGCATTTGTTTCATCATGGTGACTGGTGAGTACATGCATTTACTAGACCTATTCCATATAAATTTATAATTATGTATGTATGGTAAAACACACTGTTGTAACCCTAACTTTAAAATATGGACAGATGGAAAATAAATAATTTAATGCTAAATCAAAAATTAGAAGTCATACAAAAGTGGGAGTCAAGAGTGTCTGTGTATCGAATATGTAATAGGGCATAAAAAAAGCAAACTGTATCAAACATTAAAAAATATATACAAAATTTTAAAAATTGAGTTAATATGTGATGTAAGTGCAAACACTAATTGCAGAAAACATGAAATTGGCACGACACTTCAGTTGAAGAAGCACTGTTGAAGTGGTACGAACAACAATGTTCTTGCAGGGTTCCAGTTTGGGCAGTTGAAATCTGCACTAATTAAATGAGAAAATCATATAAACACACCATTCAAAGCAAGTGATGAATGGCTTTGGTGCTTTCACAAAAGGCACACAATTATGAACAACAAATTTACAGTGAAGCTTCAAATGCTCCAACAGAAGATATTGAACCATTTAGGCAAAAATTAATAGAACACATAAATAACGAAATGCTATCAGTTTCAGATTTACAAAGCTGATGAAACGGGTTTGTTCTGACGCTCTGTGCCTGAAAACACACAAGCTTCTAAATATGAAAAATCAACACCTGGAAGAAAAACCAACACAGACAAAATCTTGGTGCTGTTTAGTACCAATGCCGATGGATCGCATTAAATTGATTTTTGGGAAGTCTCATAAACCTGGAGTTTTAAAAAATACAATGAATCATCTGCCCATTTTGTATTACAACTGTAAAAAGGTATGGTTCAATTCAGACATTTTCCAAGACTGGTTTTTAAAACAATTTGTACCTGTAGTCAGGAAATTTCCAGTCAAAGAGCTTTGAATACCACCAGAAGATGGTTTACTGCTTTTAGACAATGCTCCTGCTAATCCACCCGAAAATATTTGATGTTCAGAAGATGGCAAATTTAGATGTATGTTTTCGCCAAATAATACATCACTCATCCAGCCCACGGACCAGGGGATAATCCTGGCGACCAAACGAATGTACTGCAAAAAAGCTTTTCGAGGAAATAATGGTTGTATTGCAGGATGAAGATAATGAAGAAGATACAAGAAGACAGCATACCTTACAAAACTTAAAGAGTTATAGTATAAAATGGGCATTTTTAAATGTTGCTGCATGGAAAGAAGTGCAAGTGCAAACACTGGAAAATGGGAGAATTTGCTTGGTGACGAAGATGCAGGCTTGGATTTTGAAGGGCTAGAGATTACTGATTACTGTGGCACAATACAGAATATTGGTGAAGTAGCTGAGGAAGATATTTTACAGTGGTTAGAAGATGAAGGTGAACCCTGGAATCACATCATGACTGAAAGTGAAATAGTAGATGAGATTATGACCTTGGAAGATGAGGATGGAAGTGAAGATAATGAGAATGTAGAAACAACACAGCCAAATATAAAGTTAGTGATTAGATTGCATCTCAATGATCTAATGACATTTACTGACAATCAGATAACAAAATTCAGCTTTATTACACCCATTTTTGTAATTTTAGGGAGTTAATTATTTTAAAAAACCAGCAGACTTCAAAAGATCACACAAAACTTTGTTTTTTCAAAGCAGGATTACCTAAAGCAAGCACCTTGACATTGAACGTTAATCTCACACCACAGCATGAGTGCCTGGATATAGCCTCATCCAAAGACCTTTAAATACAAAAAAAAAAATTTTTAAATAAAATTTAAACTTCTTGTTTTTAAGAATTGTTTGTTTAGTTCAATACAATTAAAGTGTATTTCTGGAAAAATGTGTATTTCTATTTAGATCGTATACTTGTTTATTACAGTCTCAAAACTATGGTGAGCCCTGGCCGGTTTGGCTCAGTGGTTAAAAGCGTCGGCCTGTGGTCCAGAGAGACCCAGGTTCGGTTCCCGCTAGGGGCATGTACCTCGGTTGCAGTTTGTCCCCGGCCCTGGTTGGTCATGCGGGACGCAGCCACTCGATGTGTCCCTTTCACATCGATGTTTCTCTCTCTCTCTCTCTTCCTCTCTCTCCCTCCCACTCTATCTGAACAAAAAATGGAAAAATGTCCTCGGGTGAGGATTAAAAAAAAAAAAAACTATGGTGAGTACATAGTTGAGTACATATGGTGAGTACACATAGGAAATTTTTCTATGAAATTAAACTTTTCATAAATACTTAATTTTAATTACACAAACATGTCTACATAAATAAAAACACCTAATTTGTCAATTTTTAAACATATGCATTTGGAAAACCCACTTTATTATATAATGGACTTTCGACTTTAATGGACACCCCCTCACCCAAATAAGTTCGTTACACTGAGGTTTTACTGTATAAAGTTTCTCTTAAGTACGCCCTGGCCGGTTTGGCTCAGCGGTTAGAGCGTCGGCCTGCGGTCCGGAGAGACCCGGGTTCGGTTCCCACTAAGGGCACGTACCTCGGTTGCAGTTTGTCCCCGGCCCTGGTTGGTCGTGTGGGTGGCAGCCACTCGATGTGGCCCTTTCACGTCGATGTTTCTCTCTCTCTCTCTCTCTCTCTCTCTCTCTCTCTCTCTCTCTCCCCCCTACTCTGTCTGAACAAAAAATGAAAAAATGTCCTCGGGTGAGGATAAAAAAAATAAATAAATAAAATAAAGTTTCTCTTAAGTATGAATTTGCTGATGTAAAGTGAGATAAGTCTCAATGGTGAAGCCGTTTCCACATATACTACATACATACAGCTTCCCTCCTGTATGTTTTCACTGATGTGTGATGAGATGACTCTTCACTATGAAATCTTTCCCACATTCACTACAAATATAAGGTCTCTCTCCTATATGAGACCGTTAATGTAAAATCAGCTGCATCTTTGCTGGGAAGCCTTTCCCACATTCACTGCACATATACGGTTTCTCTTAAGTATGAATTCGCTGATGTACAGTGAGACTACTCTTCACAGTGAAGCCTTTTCCACATACACTACATATATAAGGCTTCTCCCCTGTATGTGTTCTCTGATGTTTGATGAGAAGACCCTTCCTGGTGAAGCCTTTCCCACACTCATTACATATATAGGGTTTCTCTCCTGTATGAGACCGTTGATGTAAAATCAGCCGCATCTTCACTCGGAAGCCTTTTCCACATTCACTACATACATAGGGTTTTTCCCCTGTGTGAGTTCGGTGATGTAAAGTCAGAGAACTCTTCATAGTGAAACCTTTCCCACATTCACTACATACATAGGGTTTTTCTCCTGTATGAGTTCGCTGATGTGAAATCAGAGAACTATTCACAGTGAAACCTTTCCCACATTCATTGCACGTGTACGGTTTCTCTAAAGTATGAATTCGCTGATGTACAGTGAGATTACCCTTTATGGTGAAGCCTTTTCCACATACACTACATACATAAGGCTTCTCTCCTGTGTGTGTTTGCTGATGTTTGAAGAGAAGATTCTTCCTGCTGAAGCCTTTCCCACACTCATTACATATATACGGTTTCTCTCCTGTATGAGTTCGCTGATGTCTGGTAAGAGTGTTCATCAAGGCAAAGTCTTTCCCACACTCATTACACATATATGGTTTCTCTCCTGTATGAGTTCGATGATGTGCAATAAGACGACACTTCTCAATGAAGCCTTTTCCACATTCACTGCATATATAAGGTTTCTCTCCTGTATGAGTTTTCTCATGTTTATTGAGATGAGACTTTGTAGAGAAGGTCTTCTCACATAGACTGCATCCATGGGGTTTCTCTCCTGTATGAGTTTGCTGATGTGTGGTAAGAGTGTTCATCGCAGCAAAGCCTTTTCCACACTCATTACATATGTATGGTTTCTCTCCTGTATGAGTTCGCTGATGTCTGGTAAGAGTGTTCATCAAGGCGAAGTCTTTCCCACACTTATCACACATATACGGTTTCTCTCCTGTATGAGTTCGATGATGTGCGATAAGACGACACTTCTGAATGAAGCCTTTTCCACATTCACTGCATATATAAGGTTTCTCTCTTGTATGAGTTTTCTCATGTTTACTGAGATGAAACTTTGTAGAGAAGGTCTTCCCACATAGACTGCATCCATGGGGTTTCTCACCTGTATGAGTTTGCTGATGATAAATGAGGTGCCATTTTCTGATGTACACTTTCCCACATTCACTACATGTATACGGCTTCTCTCCCATGTGAATTTTCTGATGTATATTGAACTGCAATTTCTTAAGGAACATTTTGTTACACTGAGTGCATTCATATTGTTTCACACTTCTATGAATTCTCTGATGTTCAGTGAGCCTGGATTTTCTGGAGAAGGTTTTCCAACACAGACTGCATCTATAAGGTTTCTCTCTGGTATGAACTCTCTGATGATGAACGAGCTGAGCCATCTTGATGAAGGCTTTCCCACATTCAATACATATGTGGGCTTTCTCTATGTTGTGAGTTCTCTGTTGCTTAACAACCTGGGAATTGTTATTGATGTTTTTCGTACTGACAGGCAATTTAATTTGAGTGTAAAACTGTTCATGGTTGCCCTGCAGAATGCATGTCCCATCTCCATTCAATTCACTAGAATTAGTTAAGTTACAGCTTCTGTTTTGGTTTTCAAAACATAAATTTGATTTTAAAGGTTGTTTACGTATCTCAAACATATCATGATTTTGCTTGAGTAAGAAAAGACTTTCACTCTGATTAACAGTATTTCCTAATCTATTATGTTCACAGCATCGTTCCACACTCTTCTGAGTGCTTTGATTTTGCAAGTGATACTGTAAAGGATCATCATCTTTCATGATTTCTAGAAAAAAAAGAGAACAGTAAATAATTCTGTAATCTCTCATAATCTTAATTTAACATAAAACTGTTTTTACAAAATGTCTTCATGTGAAGTAACTATGTGTTGTAGAATAAGAAACATATTTTTGTAGAATAAGAAATATATTTGGTCTTCATTCACAGTTCACAACACTGAGCTTATAAAACCCTTGTAATTTCCTAAGGATATAAGTATCCTTACTGGGTCCTTTTCACAGGATCTCAAGAATGCATGATGTCAGCTAGGACTCTGATATCGTCTGGAGCTAGGGACATCTTTCAAGCTTATTGATTATTGGCACAACTCAGTTCCTGTGATTGTGGGACTGAGGCCCTCAGCTCCCAGAGTTGGCATGTTGTTTCCTGATAGGTGACCCTCTCTACAACATGGCACTTTGCTTTAAGGTTAATAGGAGAGCACCCCTGCTACATCTGCTTCTTGTCTCTGAACTTTGGATACTTTTAAAATGCTCACCTGATTAGGTCAGGCAATTTAGCACTTTTCAAGTCACTCCTAGATTCTTTAGTATGCATCTTTTATCTTTGATCATTTTACTCTGTATTGTTCTGTCACAAATTGTAACCGTAAGTATAACAGTACACTCCCCTTTATGATAATGTCTACCTTCTACATTGTAGGCAAAGTGGTTCATTTTAAAAATGAGTTACATAATGCCACTTCTCTACTCAAAGATTTCTACTGGTTTCTCAACTTTAATGGAATGAAAGCAAGGTCTTAAATGGCCTCAAGAGGCAATGTGTGACCTATATTTCAGAATTTCCAGCTGCCAACTCATTGTCCTTATCTGCAGTCATTTTCCCTCGTGCTCATTTCACTCTATCCAGACTTCCTAGAAGTTCCTCAAACACATTCCAGATTCAGTTCTTTGAACTTCCCCTAGTCTCACATTTGGAAAACTCCAGGGAGCTGACTCACATCCCTCCTTAATATGCTGAAAGGCACCTTATCAAAGAGCCATTGCCACTCCTCAAAGTGCAGTTTGGGGACAAACAACCACTGTTCTACTGGCTGCTTCAATTTTTCTTACAGCAGTATTTACCCTAAGATATATCTTTTTCTTTTTTTTTAATTTTTGTTCCCTTTATTGATTTTAGAGAGAGAGGAAGTGAGAGGAAGAGAGAGATAGAAACATCGATGAGAGAGGACATCGACTGGCCGCCTCCTGCATGCCCTCCACTGAGGATCAGGCCCACAATCTGGGCATGTATCCTGACTGGGAATCGAACCAGCGACCTCTTGGTGCATGGGTCGACGATGCTCAACCACTGAGCCACACCAGCTGGACTAAGATATATCTTTATTATTGATCATAAAGTACTCTCCGGAGAACAAAATAACATGAAGAATAGAGACAAGGTATATTTTTTTCCATCTTATTATTATTTTTTAACCCTCACCCAAGGATGTGTCTCTACTGATTTTAGAGAGAGAGGAAAGGAGGGGGAGAGAGAGAGAAACATCAAAGTGAAAGACAAAAACATTTATCAGTTGCCTCCTGTATGTGCCCTGACCAGGAATCAAACCCACAACCCTTTGGTGCATGGGACAACTCTCCTACCAACTGAATCACACAGATCAGGGCAATTTTTAATTTAAATATATATTTTTTTATCCTCACCCAAGGACATTTTTCCATTCTTTGTGCAGATAGAGTGGGAGGGAGAGAGATGAAGAGAGAAGAAACATCGACACATGTTTCTTCATGAAACAGGGACACATTGAGTGGCTGCCCCCTGCACGACCAACCAGGGCTGGGGGCAAATCGCAACCGAGATACGCGCCCCTAACAGGAACTGAACCCAGGTCTCTCTGGACCGCAGGCCAACACTCTAACCGCTGAGCCAAACCGGCCGGGCTAAATATGTTTTTATTGATTTTTTAGAGAGAGGGAGAGAGAGATAGAAACATCAATGTGAGAGAGAAACAAAGCTATCGTTTAGAATCCATGGATATATACAGAGTTTCCCAGATAAGAAAAAACTAAAGTTCATCACCACCAAACCAGTATTATATGAAATGTTGAAGTGTCTTCTTGAAGAAGAAGATCAAAAATATGAACAATAAAGTGGTAACAAATACATATCTATCAACAATTGAATTTACAAACCAAATGAACAAGCAGAACAGAAACAGACTCATAGATACAAAGAACTTTTTGTTGGATGCCAGGTGGGAGGGAGTTTGGGGGGATGAGGGAAAAAGGTGAAGGGATTAAGAAGTACAAATTGGTTGTTAGACTGACAAACCTCAAAGGGAATGGGGAGGGGAGCGAGAAGAGATAAACCAAAGAACTTATATGCATATATGCATAACCAATGGACACACACAATAGTGTGGGGAAGACAAAGGGGGTGTCAATGGGGGCAAAAATGGAGGATATCTGGCCCTGGCCGGTTTGGCTCGGCGGTTAGAGCGTCAGCCCGTGGATCACAGAGTCCCAGGTTCGGTTCCCGCTAAGGGCACATACCTCAGTTGCAGTTTGTCCCCGGCCCCAGTTGGTGTCGTGTGGGTGGCAACCACTCAATGTGTCTCTCTCACGTCGATGTTTCTCTCTGTTCCTCCCTCTCTCCCTCCCTCTCTAAATGCAAAAATGTCCTCCGGTGACGATGAAAAAAAAAAAAAAAAAAAAAAATGGGGGATATCTGTAATACATTCAACAATAAAGAAGATTTAAAAAGGAGGGAAAAAAAGAAAACAATTTCATTTACTTATAATATGTTGTTGGAAGAAATGAAAGACCAAATTAGATAGCAAGACACCCAATGATCATGGATTAGGATATTTAACATGGTTAAGATGGAATTACTACCCAATTGAGATAAAGATTCAATGTAATCCTTATCAAGATCCTAGCTGGGTTTTTTTTTTTTGCAGAAATTCACAAACTGATTCTAAAATTCCAATAAAAATGAAAGGATCCAAAAGTCAAATTTGTCTTTAAAGAGAAGAACAGGGTTGGAGGATTCACTCTCTCCAATTTTAAAACTTACTACAAAGGTACAGCAATCAAGGCCACGATGAGAATATGTACATATAAAATGTTCCCAAACTGATTATGGTGGTGGTTGCACAACTATATCAACATATTATAAACTGGTGAATTATAAAAATTAAATAGATAAAGTGTATGGTACATGAATTAAATGTAAGTAAAACCATTAAAAATATGATGTGAAAAAGGTTCAGGAAAATGAATGCAGCGATAACATCTAAGAGTGAAGAAAAATCTGAATTAGTAAAACTAGGAAGACAGGCATTTGAAGCAGACCTAAGTTATGACCTAGTTTGGGCTATAACTCATGTAGCATGTTAACAAGACCTTTCCTTCTTAATCGAATAAAACGGTAGAGACCTTTAAGAAGAGAAAATAGCATGTAAAGAATATCGCAGGTGATACCAAGGTGGAGATAATTTAAAATATCTAGTGCAGCTTGGCCGGGGTGGTTCAGTGGTTGAGCGTCAACCCTTGCACCAAGAGGTCACCGGTTCGATTCCCAGTCAGGCTACATGCTCAGGTTGTGGGACCAATCCCCAGTGGGGGGCATGCAGGAGGTGGCCAATCAATGTTTCTATCTCTTTCTCTCCCTCTCCCTCTCTCTCTAAAAAATCAATTAAACAAAAAAAAAAGAAAGAAAAAAATGGAGGAGCCTGGCTAGTTTTGCTCAGTGGTTAGAGCAGTGTTGGTCCGTGGACTGAAGGGTCACGAGTTCAAGTCCCAGTCAAGGACACGTATCTGGATTGTGGGTCTGATCCCCAGCCCCGGTCGGGGTTGTGCATGAAGAAACCAATTGATGTGTTTCTCAAATCAATGTTTGTTTCTCTCTCTCTCCCTCCTTCCCTCCCTCCCACTCTATCTAAAAATCAATGGAAAAATATCCTCAAGTGAGGATTAAAAAAAAGAATAGAGGAAAGATGATTCCTGCTCGCACACACAAAAAAAGAGAAGTCAGAGAACTGCTGCCATGATAATGAGTAAAATACATAGCAAGAATGTGTACATTATACAATCTTGATGTAGCAGTCAATTTGGGAGTCCATTTCACAGGAAAAAAAGAGGTTTAATCATGGGAATAGAGGAAATGTTTAATAGTGATGAGTATGAAGAAACTTGATGATACAGGGGCAAAGAATAACATAAATGCCCTGTGAAAACTAGGTTATCAAGAGGACACACCATCCAAGATAAGTTTGGATGTCATGGAGGAAAATCAGTACCTTCTTGTTTTTTTAATCCTCACCAGAGGATATTTTTACATTTATCTTCAGACAAAGTGGGAGGGGGAGAGAGAGAGAAACATCGATGTGACAGGGACACATCAATTGGTTGCCACCCACATGACCCCAAACAGGGCCGGGGCCAGGGACGAACCACAACTGAGGCACATGTCCTTGGCGAGAATCGAACCCGGGACTCTTTGGTCTGTGGGCTGATGCTCTAACCGCTGAGCCAAACCGGCCAGGGCGAAAATTAGTATTTTCAAACAGAGCAGGGAGGCCCAGTATTAAGAAAAAAGTGATGAATTCAAAATTCTATCTTTCCAGAGAGGCCTGGAAAGTGGTATTTCCTAGCAAGAGAGGTGGTAACACAAGCAGAGACACTGTGACTGTGAACAAAGAAAAAAAATACCTGAGAATCCTAGGATGAAAATTATGCAAACAAAAACAAGATGTAGAAAAAATAAGGCAGGGTCAGAGCTCAGAAGAGAAAAAAATGTATGTTTTCCTCTAAACCTCTACAAAGAAACAGGGTTCTCATCCGTGGAGGTGTGGGTCAAGTTTCCTCATTCACTGCCACCGCTCTGATGCCTGTTCTGACTAGAATGTGCTTCCCGGCGGCTCACCTTGTTGAGTCTCCTTCACTCACCTGCACAGACTACACAGTGGAGCCCATCCTGTGCTGTCCATGGTTCTTCCCCTCGTTCCAACTTGGACAGTGCATCTGGTTTGCTGGGTTGATACCCTGCTCGAGAAAAATGACAGAAGACTTAGACATATTGAATAGGGTTAGGGTCTACCAGGGAGGGGGAATGAACAGGTTTCACATCTCTAACACAAGGACTTTTCCCTCTGGAGTAGGGACACTATACCCTCCTGCCTCGGGCAAGAGAATGATCTGAGATTTGACACTTTGAGGGAACTATAGTTATTCTCAAGAGTTAAGCAGCTGAGAAAGAAAAAGCCAATAACAGGGTACTGCTGGGTGACACAGGGAGCTGTCCTCACCCACTGAAACCAGGTTGTTGAAGTTCTCCAACATCACGTTCCTGTACAGGTCCTTCTGATAGGGGTCCAGGAGCTGCCACTCCTCCCAGGTGAAGTCCACGGCCACATCGTGAAATGTCAGGGATTCCTGTAACAACTCCATGCTGTTTAATAGCATGATGTCCTTCAGATGATATAGAAGAAATGTTCTATTTTTTGCTCATTTTCACTTTACAGGCTGCATCTATATAGCGAGTGGGGTTCTATTTTATATACATTTGAATAATCCCATGGCTAGTAAAATACAATTCTGGAATTGTTTACTCAGTCATCCATGAATTCATCCAATTAGATGTTAGAAGTTAAATATCCTTGTTAACCTAGAAACATCACATTCATATATACAAATTCATATATTTGAGACAAAAAATATATACATGTATACTTTCCAAATTAAGAAAGGTGTTTTTTAAATCCAAACTGGAGGGTTTTTACTTGATGATTTACAAGAAAGGGAGGGAGTAGCAGGGAGGGAGAAGGAGAGGGAGAGAAAAGGAGGAAGGGAGGGGGAGAGGGAGGGAGATATTCCCATATATAGTTGGCTAGAACTGCATGCACCATGTATTTAATAAGCTCATTTCACAGTAATTCAATCACTAGCAGAGGGAACTGGAACCACCACGGTGGACAAAGACTGACCTGGACTCACTAACACACTGGCATGTCAGTCACCTTGCCAGAGGGATGGATATTAAATAAAATACAGATTCTGTTAGCAAAGAAATACCTATGAATGTCAGGCAAATAAGCAACAGTGCCCGCTGCTATATATTAAGAGGTGAGAGCAGGTGTTGGCAAACATTTTCTAAAAGAGACAAATGAACATTTTCCTTTTTCAGACCAAATTTCTGTCTCACAAGGATCCAATTCTGCCTCTGCAGCTGGAAAGCTGCCAAAGAGGATACATGACAAACAGATATTGCTAGTTTACTCCCTGGGTCTCTATTTAGTCAACTAATGAATGAAAGGTTAAATACCAGAAGGACTGGACCCTGACGATTTGGCTCAGCGGTTAGGTTGTCAGCCCTAGGACTGAAGGGTCTCAGGTTTGATTCCCCATCAAGGGTACATACCTCGTTTTCAGTTGGATCCCTGGCCCCGGTTGGGGTCAGGAGGCAACCAAGCGATGTGTGTGTCTCTCTGTCCCTCCCTCTCTCTAAAAATCAATGGGAAATTATCCTTGGCTGAAGATTAACAACAAAAACAACATACATAAAACAGAAAGATTGGAACCGGTGCCCTGGGCCCTCATGCAGTCTGTGTCCCAACAGCAACCGAGGTCGTAACCTTAACCAAACACCGGGGCCCGGGCGTCCGGAACGTCGCCCTCACAGCCTCTCCGACCACAGACCCTGACCACACGCCCTCATCACCCGGAAACCCGGCCCGACGGCCCCACTCGAGGATCACCCGCGCCGCCCAACGTCACTGCGCGGGACGCGAACTATTAAATCCCGGCCTGAACCTCACACCGCGATCGCCCTGAACGCCTCCTGCATCCCTTACAAGGGGGGTGACCTGCACGACCCCATAACCTGACACTGTCTCTACAGACTCTTATTCTGTGCACGGACCCCCAGGACACCCCAACCACAGACAGCGGCGTCTGGTTCCCCTCAAATCCCGTCCCCTCAGGGTTCCCACGGACTCCCTCCCCCCGGGCGCTTCTCCCCTCCCCCTCCGACCGGTGGTAATTCCAGGCTCCGCGCTACACCACGTCCACACGTCACCCTGTGAGAAACAAAACTTCTACTGTGACGGAAATCCTTCTGGGGACAAAAGCACACACCGACCTGACTTTTCCCCCAGACCCACTGGGAAAGAGCAGACTTGCTACTTCAGCGAATTGCTTCAACTTCCGCACTGGTCCCGTTCCGTCTATGGTGGCCGAGGAGGATCTCACGCGCGTGCAAAAGCGGGACAACCATTCCCGGCGTTCGGGGCAATATGTCCGCGCCCGGCTGGCGAGCCGCCATGGGGGCCGCCATGTTGGGAGACCCTACCGCTGTATAGAAGGCCCAGCTGGGACTTTGGAACCAGTAGCCAGGGAGGGCAGGAAGGTGAGAAGCGCCAAAAATTATCTCCTTCCCTGGCACTTCCGTTCTTGTGGAAAATGACTGTATTTTCAGAAATTCGAACTTCTCGAGGCAAATACGGAGTGAGATAAATATCGTTCAGAGGGCTGGGCAAAGACACCCTATGGGCTCAGCCTTTATTTTACAGTTTGTATTTAAATTTTTAAAACATGATATATGTATGTGTGTATATATATATATATATATTTTTTTCCTTTATTGATTTGAGAGAGAGAGGAAGGGAGAGAAGAGAGAGAGATAGAAACATGCAGGAGGCGGCCAGTTGATGTTCTCTCTAATGGATGTTTCTCCCTCTCCCTTCCTCTCTCTCAAATCAATAAAGAAAAAAAATTAAAGAAAAAAAAAGTTCCCCCCTCCCCCGCTGGTGTTGCTCAGTGGTTAGAGCGTCGACCTGCTGACCAAAGGGTCGAGTGTTCCATTCCAGTCAAGGCTAGGTACCTGGGTTGCAGGTTCGATCCCCTGCCCAGTTAGGGTCATGCAGGAGGCAACCAATCAATTACATCCATGTTTCTTTCTTTCTCTCCCTCTCTCCCTCCCTCTCTCTTCCTCTCACTCTCCCTAAAAATCAATGGAAAAATATCCTCAGGTGAGGATTAAAAAAAAAAAAAGTAAATGGAGATGTATGGGACATACAGGAAAAAAGGTACCAACAAATCATGGAATAAGAAAGTAAGAATTGCCCTGGCCGGTTTGGCTCAGCGGTTAGAGCGTCGGCCTGCGGTCCGGAGAGACCCGGGTTCCTTTCCCGCTAAGGGCATGTACCTCGATTGCAGTTTGTCCCCGGCCCTGGTTGGTCATGCGGGTGGCAGCCACTTGATGTGGCCCTTTCACGACGATGTTCCTTTCACGTCGATGTTTCTCTCTCTCTCTCCCTCCTACTCTGTCTGAACAAAAAATGAAAACCGAGGATTAAAAAAAAAAAAAAAGTAAGAATTGCCTGGCTGGTGTGGCTCAGTAGACTGAGCGTTGTCCCATGGACTGAGAGGTCCTGGTTCAATACCAGGTCAGGGCACAGGCCCAGGGTTGTGGGTTCGAACCCCAGTGGGGGGTGTGCAGGAGGCAGCCAATCGATGTTTCTGTCTCTCTCTAAAAAATCAGTAAAAACATATTTTTTAAAGTAAGAATTTAGATGAGAGGATCATAATATAAATTGAACATCATTGAATTTGAAGTTTTTCAAGTATATCTTTTTTTTTTAATCCTCACCTGAGGATTTTTTTCTATTTATCTTCAGATAGAGTGGGAGCAAGAGAGAGGGAGAGAAAGGAAGAGAGAGAGAAACATCGACATAAGAGAGAAACATCAACTGGTTGCCTCCTGCACGACCCCGAACAGGGCTGGGGACGAACTGCAACCAAGGTACATGCCCTTGGCCGGAATCTAACCCGTGTCTCATTGGTCCGCAGGCCAACGCTCTAACCGCTGAGCCACACCAGCCAGGGCAACAGCCACTTCTTATTAATTACACATAGATATACATAAATATTTTATAATATGGAAATGTTGATTGAGAAATTAAAATGAAATTAGACTATACCTTTTTTCCAGTTATATTGAGATATAGTTGAGAAAGATTAGACCTTTTAGTAAAGGTTTATTTGGGGAAAATTACATACTGAAGTGGTTCACTGAAGCAGCACTTCTGCGCTAGGTCTTGGGGGAAAAGTCAGGTCAGTGTGTGGTTTTGTCCTTAAAAGTTTTTTTGTGCCCTGGCCTATTTGGCTCAGCGGTTAGAGCGTCCACCTTCTGACCAATGAGTAGAGGGTTCGATTCCGGTCAAGGGCATGTACCTCAGTTGTGGTTTGTCCCTGGCCCTGGTCAGGGTCTTGCGGGAGGCAACCCGTTGATGTGGCTCTATCACATTGATGTTTCTGTCTCTCTCTCCCTCCCTCCCTCCCACTCTCTCTGACGATAAATAGAAAAATATCCTCAGTTGAGGATTTAAAAAATATGTGTGTATGTGTTTTGATAAAGATGACTCATTGACAATCTCCTAACCTGTGGTATTGCAGAGAACCTAGTAGGTCTACTTCCACTGACATAAAAAAAGTGTTGAGGATGAAGTTAGACATTTGCATTTCCTGAAATAACCACAGTTGTGCTTCAGAACAAAACAGGTATATGATAGGTAGATTGATAGAAAGATAAAAAGAACTCTATTCTCTTACAGTTTAGGTCATACTAAAACATAACCTCACCTATTATTAAATCACAATACATTTAGGTGTTTGGGTTATGGTGTAGACTTGAGAGAGTCAACTGACCTGTATCAAAATGGAGAACAATGTAATTTGTTTGGGTAGGTCTCGGTCATGAGAGAGAAGAGAGCAAGACCAGCAGCTGGGACGCTGCATAGATAGAGGGATCCAAGAGGCCTCACACACACAGCAGCCCAGAGGAGCTTGGGAGGCAAAACAATTATTATAAAAGAATATTAAATTGTTTCCCCTAGAGTGCCCTGGTACCTCTCTCTCTGTCATTCTTACAGTATCTTCAAAAAAGGCCACATGCATCACTGGGATTTTTCTATGAAAGTGAATTCTTTAGAAAATATTCCCTGAGGGCTTGAGTTTTGTGCCTGTGCTTATATTCAGTGACCTGCTCCCCAAATTCATAAATATTGAACCCCACATCCATCAGTGACCTCTCTGAACACCTATAACTCCCCACGATTCCATCCCTGTACCTTAATACCTCATCCTTGATTCCACAACCTCCACATTATGAATACTCCATCACTAACCTCAAGGCTCCCCATGACAGCCCTAGAAGGCCCACACAGACTTCGCCATCTGTGACCTCACAAACCCTCAACACTGATCTCCAGGCCCCTGGTTTTGAACCCACAGAATCACCATGCCATAGCTGACTCCATGTTCCCTCCATTGCTAACCTATACACTTAACAATGAACAACTTCACAGATTGCCCTGATCACTGAGTCCACAGACTTCTTGCTTACTGATTACATAAACCGCCCGTCAACCCAATACACCCCCTTTATTCACCCCCAGGACCCACACCATTGACACCAACATACCTCCTCACTGACATCCAGCACTGAGTCCCAAGCAATCTCCTCTTAACTCGGTCTCCTTGTGACCTCGCTCCAGCAGCCACGGGTTTCCACTCAGTGCTTTCCAGGTGGGTCGCCTGGCAACACCCCTCCCAACTCCTCCACTGCGCAGACTCAGCAGCACCTCTGGTCACGTAATAGCTGCCCGTCACCTGAGGAACCTCCAGGAACCCGGATTCTGGACCTTTGGCGTTTGGAGGTCAACTACAGGGACCCCCGTGGGCGGCAGACATCCCCACAGGTGTGCGGTAGAGAGGAGGCAGCCTCTCCCTCTAAACTTCTCAGCTCTGAGAGCGCCATCGCCCTAGGTGCCAGCAACAGGGCGGCACAGGTGCCAACCTGAGAACGCAGCGCCTCCTCTTCCCCACGTAGAGGGACCAGTGCGTTCCCGTCGCCGTGCCTCCTGTCTCGCGTGTGGGCATCCGGGAGGAGGCACCCGAGGCTGTAGGACTGGGAACTTTCATCCTCCCTAGGGGCCAAAATCAGGACTATTTTAGGGCGGGGGAAGCTTGGGAGAACAGTACAGAATCTGGAGGAGCGGCGGCTGGAACAGAGGGCAGGGGGTGCGCGAAGCAAGGTGGCATGGCCGTGTAGGGGCAGCCGTGGGACCTGGACCCAGAACGATAAGGCAACTCCACAGCTACCGGTGTCCGATTGTTCTTGCAATGCGGCTTCGCCTTCCCCTGAGGGAAAGAAACTGTCCCACGACTGAACACCTGTCTTAGCCAACCAGAAAACGGGCATGTGCGACAAACAAGGCTATTCTATGGTTATGTGGGACTAAGGAGATAATCCATTTTGAAACAAGATTTGTTAAGTCTCTAGGTCAAGGGTAATAAAATAAAATTGACTATTTGGGGGGGGGGAAGATGAGGTAAGTGGACCCTCTCTTAGGCTCTAGGAGGGACAGAGTCAAAGTTGGGGGAAGGGCCTGTGGAGCAGGCAGCCTTTCCTGCCTGCAAGATCAGGACACACCAGCATCAGAAGCCCAAACAGCAGAGTCGATTGAGGGGATACATTTTTGCTCTGTTCCATCCTGTGACTCCCACATATCAGACTAACAAGCACCCTAAAACAAGCCCACTCCCTTCATTTGCACAGCCTATGATAGCAAGGTGCGGAGAGGAAAGGGACCGACCTAAGTCACCCAGAGTCAAAAGAGAAAATAACAATTCACCTGGGAGCCTTCTGCCTGCCTATGGGAAATTTCACATGAAGAAGCTGATTTAAAATTTCTTTTCCACTGACAGATGGGAAACCCTAGGCTAAGGAAACACTCTTACCTGGACGGCCTACCCTTTCTTCAAGATCCAGCCAGGTGCCCTCTCGTGCTGACCCCTCGCTCCATAGCTTCACACCTCTACTGCCTGGCCTCACTCATACCCATTCACCTCCAGCTCACCAGTGAGAAGACTGAAAAAACCAAAGGGACAGCAATCGCTAAAGGAGGAGGCTCTCCCACATCATTGCATCCACAGGGTCTCTCCGCTGAATGGATTCTTCAATGTCTACTGAGTACTGACTTCGAGGAGTAGCCTTTCCCACCTCCACTGCATTCAAACGGTTTCTCTCCTCTATACACTTCTTTTATGTCTAATGAGACTTTTTTTTTTTATCGTCACCTGAGGACATTTTTCCATTTTTTGTTCAGATAGAGTGGGAGGGAGAGAGAGGAAGAGAGAGAGAGAGAGAGAAACATCGACGTGAAAGGGACACATCGAGTGGCTGCCTCCCGCACGATCCAACCAGGGGCCGGGGACAAACTGCAACCGAGGCACGTGCCCTTAGTGGGAACTGAACCTGGGTCTCTCTGGACCGCAGGCCGACGCTCTAACCCTGAGCCAAACCGGCCAGGGCAGCTCTTTGGCTTGAGATACTGAAGATTGGGCCCTAAAAATAAAGGTGGATTGTAGAAAAACCTCCAATCATTGGGTGGCCAGAAAATTCTCAGTCTCTTAAGGAAATATGAACTTGGATGCTGGGTTCCATAAGCACCTTAGAGAAGCAAAATACATAAAATCCTCTCTGTGGGAAGACAAAATCATCCTTGCCCTCTCAATATTCCTACATTTGATACATAAGATTGAAAGGACTGTAAAACATATAATATGAAAACATTAACCAAAAGAAAGAGGACTTTAAGAGATAAAATAATAGGACATAAGAATACTTCATAATGATGAAAGGTTCTCACCAAGACCATCTAGAGGGAGCACAAAAATAAACAGAACTACAAGGAGAAATAGAAAACTCACATTTATAGTAAAAATTTTTAATACATCTCCATTATTCACTGCTAGAATGAGAAAACAAAAACTTAAGAACAATGAAGAATATGTTAGTATAAATAGTAAACATGACTTAAGGGTCACGAAGGGAGCTGGGACATCAAGTAGATACACACACACACTTCTCAAGTACATGTGAAACTTTCACAAAACTTGATCATATATTTGGCCAGAAGACAAGTCTCCACTCATATCAAAGGACTGAAATAAAACAGAGCATGTTCTCCAACTGTCATGCAATTAAGCTAAAAATCAGTAACAAAAACAAAACCGAAAAATCCTCATACATTTGAAAATTATTGAATACAGCCCTGCCCAGTTTGGCTCAGTGGTAGAGCATTGGCCCGCACACCAATGAGTCGCGGGTTCAATTCCAGCCCTGGTCGGGGTCGTGCAGGAGGCAACCAGTCGATGTGTCCCTCTCACATCAATGTTTCTCTCCCCTTTTCTCCCTCTTGCTCCCTCCCACTCTATCTGAAGATAAATAGAAAAATATCCTTAGGAAAGAAAGAAAGAAAGAAAGAAAGAAAGAAAGAAAGAAAGAAGGAAGGAAGGAAGGAAGGAAGGAAGGAAGGAAGGAAGGAAGGAAGGAAGGAAGGAAGGAAGGAAAGAAAGAAAGAAAGAAAGAAAGAAAGAAAGAAAGAAAGAAAGAAAGAAAGAAAGAAAGAAAGAAAGAATTATTGAATACATTACATAACTCATGAGTCAAAGCAGAAGACACAATGGAAATTAGGAAATACTTTAAACTTAACATGGTAGGCAGAAATTTTAAGATAGCCCCATGATCTCTGGCTTCTGGTAGAATGAGCTATATAATCCTGTTCCCTTGAGTGTGGGCAGAATCTGTGACTTATTTCTAGCCTATAGAATACACCAAAGGTGATGCGACAGCACTCCCATAGTTATGTTACATTATATAAGACTATG
Source organism: Tadarida brasiliensis (assembly GCA_030848825.1). Taxonomy (NCBI): domain Eukaryota; kingdom Metazoa; phylum Chordata; class Mammalia; order Chiroptera; family Molossidae; genus Tadarida; species Tadarida brasiliensis. The sequence continues at coordinate 4,093,603 of CM061276.1, forward strand.
TCTTGGCCAACTGGAATGTGATTCACTCTTGCTGGCCTGGCAAAAGCAAACAGCCATGTTGTGAGCTGCCCAAGGAGAAGGCCATGTGACAAAAACTTGACATTGGCCTATCAGCTGAACCCTAGCAAAAAGCTGGGGCCTGCAGCCACACAGCAGCGATATGATGAATTCTCCCAACAATCTGAGTGACTTGGGAAGCAAATTCTTCCCCAGTTAAGCGTCCAAATAAGAACACAGTCTTCCCACCCTGAGTGGTGTGGCTCAGTTGATTTAGCATCGTCCCATGCACCAAAAGGTCACCAATTTGATTCCAGATCAGAGCACATGCCTGGGTTTCAGGCTCCATCCCCAGTAGGGGGCATGCGGGAGGCTGCCAATTGATGTTACCGTCACATTGATGTTTCTCTCTCTCTCTCCCTCTCTCTATAAAATCAATGAAAAATGAAAAAAAAAAAAAAAAGAACACAGCCTGCCTGACATCATAGTTTATAGTCTTGTAAGACTGAGAGCATAGGACCCAGGTAAACTGTGTCTGGATTTCTGACCTAAAGAAACTGAGGTAATAAATGTATGTTATATTAAATCACCAAGTTTGTGGAAATTTGTTACCCAGCAAGAGAAAACAAATACTCTGATACAGAAAATTTTAAATAATCAAAACTAGTGAGAAGCAGTTAAAATCAGTGCATAGACAGAAATTTATATCCTGTTATATGCTCTATATTTTCAGATACATTAGTTCACTTAATTTCACAACATCTGTTGTAAAGCCTTGTTCAAGCTACATAGCTAAGGAGAATAGCACTATGAAAATGAAAGATTTGCTCATGCCACTTACTCTTCAGCCAAAATTATTTGCAGGTGATAAGGCTGCTCAACTAGAAAATGTAAAGGAGCCTGGCCGGTGTGGCTCAGTGGTTGAGCATCAATCCATGCACCAAGAGGTCACGGGTTCGATTCCTGGTCAGGGCACATGCCTACGTTGTGGGCCAAATCCCCAGTGAGGGGCATGCAGGAGGTGGCTAATCGATGCTCTGTCTCATCGATGTTTCTGTCTATCTCTCCCCCTCCCTTCCTCTCTCTAAAAATCAATAAAGAAAAAATAAAAAATAAAAAAAAAATGTAAAGGAATCACTTTCAGTAATACTGAGAGCAATGCAACTGCTCTACTACACTACAAAATTTAGAAGTCAGGAATTTTTTTAAGGCACTACTTATAATTGCATAGAGGTATACCTTGGAATAAATGTAACTAAAAATGTCTGAGACATACAGAAAAAGACACACAAAACTCCTGGAAGTGGGGGGGGGGGGGAGAACCTGGATAAACAGAGAATCACAATGGGTTGCAAAAACCTATTTATAAGTGAATATATAAGTCAAACCTATCCAAATTAATGTACACATTGAATATGACTCTAGTTATCTTATTACTAGTTCACCTGCCTGATGAGACACTATTACAGATATTAAGAAATCTGTCATCATTTGATACTATAAAAATGTTTAACATCAAAATTACAACTAAGCTACAGAACAAACATCCTTCAGAACTACCTGAAATCAAGCTGAATGGAAGTCCTACAACTATGAAATTAAAGAAGCAGCCACATAGAGACTGGTAGGGGGGGCGGGGGCATGGATGGGCTGGTCCCACACCCACATGTGCCGGATAAAAATCAGGAGAGATACCTCGGCTGTGAAGGTCCTCCCTGAGGAGCAAGGGGTCTTCGTTCTATACCAGGCCCCCAGCTCAGTGTTCCAGTGCCAGGAAGAGAAGTCCCATAAACTTCTGGCTATAAAACCAGCGGGAACTGAGGCTGAAGGAGGCTGAGACTGCTGGAGCCCCAGGCAGCTCCTCTTAAAGGGCCCGCATACGGACTTACTCAGACCCGCTCCCTCTGAGCTCCAGTGTGGAGGGGAGGCAGCTTGAAAGGCACCAAAGACATATGGGGAAGAACTGAGTTGTTTGGCATCGGGGCAAGGACTTGAGAGGCAGCTTTCTCCTGGACAGACCTGCTGTTGGAATTCGTTGTTCCTTTGGTGAGCCCTTCCCCATGAGGCCAGCAGACAGCCGCCATATCTGGGACTCCAGCAACCTGGCTCATTACTGTTGGCCCCACTCTGGTGATTCCCTGAGGCCCTGCCGCACGCAACTTTCAGGCCCACCCAAGCTGTTTCCAGTGGCTTTACCATAGGATTGGCCTGTTTTGGCTCCTGCTTCAGATTTTCCTAAATTCTCTCAAACAAGCAGCATCTGGTCTCAGTGAGCCCCATACCTCTCGCTAAGTGGCCCCAGGCCTGTCACTAAAAGCAGCCAACATTGGTTCACAGCTTGGCTCTGCCTGGGCACCTCCAAGCCCAGCACAAGAAGCAGCCACCGGCAGATCGTTTTGTAGCTTATGCCTGGTGGCCCCGGGTAGAACACAGGCAGTGGCTGACCTTGCCCCAGAGCCAGCACACCCAGTGGACAGCTTCAGACCATGTCAAAACACCACCACCCAACCACCTCCACAAGTGACACCCTCAAGGAATGGGCTCAGTGGGTACCAGAGCCCTGATGAAGTAAGTCTTGCTCTGTATGGTGGCCCCTGCACAGCTGATCCTCCAAGGTAGTCAGAGGTCAGTGGTCAGTGGGCACAGCCAGTCCTTGCAGCTGATCAGCCTGAGCAAAACCCTCCCATTGATGTGCCAACAGCAATCAAGACTCAATTACAACAGAAGGGTGTACAGTCCACGTGAGGGGTGCACCTCGAGGGCTCTTGGTAGCACACACTCCACAACAAACCCTGACAGTCCAACCCTGGTCACCAACGTCTTCACAAGCTTGGTAACACTGACCGCCCAAAGGTCGGATCACTAAAGCCAAGACTCCCCAGCGACTAGTCCCCCAAAAGGCCCTTCTCTCGCCACACAGGTCCCCAGTCCGCAGCCCCGCACAGAACCCCACCCACCTGATGCTCAGCTTCTCAAGACTCCAGGCAGCTCCCAAAGGTTCAACTCCCAAAACGATTCCTATCCCGGTGCGCTAACGCTGAAGCCCAGACTCTGGCTGTTGCCAGGGACCCTTCTGGACCTTCCAGTTCCATCCCGGCCGTGGGCGTGGCTCTGTGACATGGCCACGCCCACCCCGTCCAGACCCAGTGGTCAACGAGGCGTCCGTGGCTCCGCAGCAGCAAGAAACTGAAACGACCTTTTGGACGCCTCTTAGTCTCTTTGGGGATCAAGAACACTGTGCTGAATAAGTTTTCCGGGGCCAACGTGGAGCGGTTTGTATTCTATTTAGGTTTGGGAGAAAAACAGGAAGATGGCAGCGCCCGTGTGCCCTCACGGACCCCACGGGGGCAGCCATCTTGCTGGAGCAGAACCCCGGGAGCTAATGTCATGAGGAGCCTTTGGACGAACGACGAAGTTGGTGGAGCCCAGACGTTGGAGGCGCAGTCAGACTTGGGACAGAACACTGGAAGGCTGGAAGTCCCGAGGAGATTTGGGAATGGGGTGGAACAAGGCTGGGGCCGAGTGCGGCCAGTCTGGATGGCCTTCATCAGACACCCGTTGTAGGGGCGGAAGCAAAGGTGAAGAAGGCAGGGCGGTGTAAACCAGGCCCACAGGCTTCACTGTAAAAGTGGTAACTGAACATGATCCAGTGTATGAGAGAGGAAAGAGGGAGTCCTGCCTGGCCAGGACCAATAACGATACTTAACATTAATTGCCTGTTTGACAGGCACTGTTATTTTTCTTCAGGCACTTTTTAAAACTAGCTTGGCCAGTGTGACTCAGTAATTGAGCGTGGACCCATGCACCAACAGGTCACCAGTTCAATTCCTGGTCAGGGCACATGCCCAGGTTGTGGGCCAGATCCCCAGTGGGGGGCATGCAGGAGGCATCCAATCAATGTTCTCTCTCATCAATGTTTCCATCTCTCTCCCTCTCCCTTCCTTTCCCTCTAAAATCAATAAAGAAAAAAAATTAAAATTACATCCACTTCTTACAACAAACCTGAGGCAGATAATATTTTTAAATATGTTTTTATTGATTTTTGAGAGAGGGAGAGACAGAAGCATCAATCAGCTGCCTCCTAAACGCCCCCTCCTGGAGATAGAGTGCCGAAACCTGGGCATGTGCACTAACGGAAATTTGAACCTGGGACCTCTCCATGCATGGAGTCCACACTCAACCAACTGAACTACACAGGCCGGGGTGAAGCAGATATTTTAAAGATACACAGATACATAGGTGTGTTAAAGAAAAAAAAAGCATAAAGCTTAGGATTCAAATCAGGCAGTGTGACTTCAGGACCCACTCCTAAACATTATTCAAGGTGAAGGGTGGACTTTATTAGAACCATGAGGATTCTGGGCGTGGTAGCAGGTGTAGGTGTGCACTAGGCTGCCTTCACCTGGAGCTGTCAAGCATGGCAAGTTTCCATTTCTTTTCCTAAGAGTAAGACTCATTGTGTGAAACTGGAATATTATAGCCTCATGAGATCAAGAGAAAGAACTCCGGATAAAGGAGAAAGCAAAGAACCCACTTCCAGGACAATGGGGAGGAATGAGGGAGATAGAAGTCCCATGTCTCAATTCAGCAGGTCCCAGAGGAGTCATGATCCTTATCACAGGTGATAAGCTGAATTTATGGATTAATCTCCAAAACATTCCAAATCAATGTCACCTCCTACTTCCTATACTCCCCACAGTTCTTAGAGACTAAGGTTCTCATTTTAGTTTTTGTCCTATTTATTGTAGGAACCATTTATCTTTTCTGCTTTCCTTATAATCAGTTTATAAATCTCTCTGATCCCACACGAAAACAGTTTTGGGTGACAATTCTATTCTTTAAAACTATTTCCCATCAGTGACAAAATACACATTGATGAGCCCATTAGTTCATTCATTCACTTTCCAAATCTATATGTAATTAGGGTTTTATTTTTTTTAATGTGCTGGGAAATGTAAAACCATGGAATCTAGTCCTCACCAATTTGATGTTCTGGTACAATGGAAATGACAGTAATTTCTCTCATGGTCTCAGTTTAGCTCATTGTGCTGTATCCACTCACATGACTGTTGAGCATGTGAAATATGACTAGTGTAAAATGGGAACTGATATTTTTATTCATTGGTGTTCAATTATTTTAAATAATTAAAGTTTAAATAAAGCCAATAAAATTAGGAAATTTATAATCTGTGGAGAAAAATAATGGGCTTAAAAAAAATAACTTGCCACTAAGGAGTCCCCCCTCAATCCCTCAAATAATATGCTCCTTCAATAATAAATTGTCATATCCTCTTGAACCAAACACTCCACGTCTTTTTTACCTAACATTTACATCCTCTCACTAGAGTAGCTGGAGTACAGAGCTACCACTTAAAGATAACGCAACTACCTCAATGCTCTCTCCTGGAAACCGTGGGATTCTGTTGCGATCACCACTGTATCCTAGAAAAGAACCAGGTGTAAAGGCAGTATTTGACAAAAACTTGATATAAATGAATGGACTCAGTCTGAACCTGTTGTTTCATAAACCCCTCTGCATAATATAAACTTCTAAGAGTTTATGGTAGACAACCAAGTTTTCAATGAACTCTTCCTCTTGGCCTAGGGAAACTGAATTGATATATACATGTCCCATATCCCACCAATCCAGTATTAGCTCCTTTCTAATTTTTTACTCATAGTAACATTCCAGATACGAATTATTTTTGTTTAAAAAAAAACAAAACTCACCCTGGTTGGTTTGGCTCAGCGGTTATTGTCAGCCCTCAGACCAAAGGTTCTCAGGTTTGATTCCCGGTCAACGCCTGGGTTGAAGGTTCAATCCCCAGTCCGGTCAGGGTTGTGTAGGAGGCAACCAATAGATGTGTTTCTCACACTGAGTTTCTCTCTCTCTCTCTCCCTCCCTCCCTTCTACACTATCCAAAAATCAACAGAAAAATATCCTTGGTGAGGATTAACAAAAAAACAACAACAAAACCACTCACCCTGGCCGGTTTGGCTCAGCAGTTAGAGTGTTGGTCTGCAGACTGGAGAGACCCAGGTTTGGTTCCCGCTAAGGGCACGTACCTCAATTGTGGTCTGTCCCCGGCCCCGGTTGGAGTTGTGTGGGTGGCAACCACTCGATGTGTCTCTCTCATGTTGATGTTTCTCTCTTTCTCCTTCCCTATCTCCCTCCCGCTCTGTCTGAAGATAAATGCAAAAACGTCCTCGGGTAAGGATAAAAAAAAAACAACTAAAAAAAAACCCCAAAAACCACTCACTTATTGGCTCCACTCAGCTTCTTTCATTCATTTAATTGACACAACAGACCAACTGATGTGTTTGTGTTAATATCAGATTATGCTATGTATCAATACATATATTTAATAGAATGAGAATATCATGACTTCCCAGTTTCAGCATTTATACAATTTCTCTCAGGATATAATTTTCAACAATAATCTGATCTTTGCACATAGAATAGCTCTGAGTTTTCTCTATTGGTTTCCTGTGACAAAAAATAACACATAATTGATCACTGAAGGCGAGACCACACTCACTGCATTCATAAGGTTTCTGTCCTGTGTAAACCCTCCTGAGGGCGCACATCTGGCCACAGGCTGGCCCACTATGACCACATTCCTGTTTGCTAGGAGCCCACTGATGTTTAATGCTGTCTGAGGGGCCACAGAAGGCACCTGCATAGTCACTGTATTACCAAGGTTTTTCTCCTGCAGGACAAGACTGGTCTGGGATGAGCAGGGACTCTCTGAGAGAGAATGTACAACCTTGACTGAGTGAATTTTCTGATGTTCATTGAGGACTGACTTTGCTCTGAAGGCTTTCCCACATTCATTGCAACTATACGGTCTCTCCCCTGTATGAATTCTCTGATGTACAACAAGCTGTGGTTTCCCGATAAAGGCTTTCCCACAGTCACTGCATTCAAAGGGTTTTTCTCCTGTGTGAATTCTTTCATGTTTAATGAGACCTGTCTTCTGGGAACAGGATTTTCCACATTCACTGCACACAAATGGTGTCTTTCCCGTGTGAAATCTCTGATGTGTTGTGAGAGATGTCTTTTGGCTGAAGCCTTTTCCACATTCGCTGCATATATAAGGTTTCTCACCTGTGTGAGTCCGTAGATGTACCATGAGATTGCCCTTCTGGATAAAGCGTTTCCCACAGTCACTGCATACAAAGGGTTTCTCTCCTGTATGTATTTTGTAATGTATACTGAGCCGTGACTTCTTGAGAAAGGCTTTGCCACATTCTGTGCATTCATGAGGTTTCTCTCCTGTATGCGATCTCCGGTGTTCATTCAGTGTGACCTTTCTGGAGAAGGCCTTCCCACAAAGACTACATTGATGAGGCTTCTCTCCTGTATGAAGATTCTGGTGATCACTAAGCAAACACTTCTTCACAAAGGCTTTCCCACATTCACTGCATACATGCCGTTTTCTTATTTTATGAGGTTTCTGATGCTTGATGAGTTGGGACTTAGTGTGAATGAGTTTTTGGCTTTCTGGGAATTTAATTTCAGTCTGAAATTGCTTACTCTTAACATGGAAAAAAGATTTTTCATCTCCAGGAAGTTCACCAGGCTTCTTGATTTTATAGCTTCTGCTCTGTTTAAGTAAAGATAAATTTGATTTCATACTTTCTTCATGTAAGTCAAACATATGATTTTGCCGTAACAGAAAGTGAGTTTTACTCCAATGGACACAATTTTCAAACATGTTATTTTTGTGCCATTGTTCTAGGCTATTCTCCATGCTTTCATTCTGTACGTGCTCCAGCAGATGGTCATCAAGTTTCCAGATTTCTAGGAAAGAAAATGAATTCTTCTATTACCTTGACTTGGAAGAAAGGTAATGACAAATATACCTTGATGCGTGGTGTCATTTTTAGTAATGACCCTATGATGTGACTATAACTAAAACTCCGTGTTTGATGTTCCTTGTACATTGGTACAAGTAAGAAAAAAAAAAGTAAAATTGAATAAACACAAATTTGGCTACTTTGTGAATACTGGCCTTACCAAACATGCAGACTGTAAAATACAAACAATTTACTACAGCATCAGACCCCAGGTGGGAGGGCCACGTCATCCAAATGGAGAGGGACAGACTCACTCCTTCCACATTCCTTACTGATGACTAATGTTTACCAACATGGCCTTAGGTTGGGGACACACACACACAGTCCTCATGTTCATAGAGCCTACACTGCATTTTGGTGAAGCCACTTACAGGGCAAAGACACATGCAAGACACAGCTACAGGTTGTGAAGAAGGGTGGGAAGGCACAGTGGAGATGGACGGAAGGGGAGGAAATCAGGCTACATTTTGGAAGAAGCCAGGACTCACTGTGGATTCACTATCGTGGTGGGCATGGCGAGAGTAAGACTGTGACATGGTGGAGAGCTTCAAGCACCTCTGACTTAAAACTACATCTCACAGAGGTGTTCCCTTTTCCAAGGAAGTAACCCCAGCCCCAGTTTTTCCTGTTCCATTATGCTGACTTAATTTCATTACATCATTCTTTATCCCGTATACATAGTATTTATTTTTATTTTGATTGATTTTATGTCTCCTCCCTTTAGAGTGAGAGCTCTTGGTCTGTTTGTATGCCTCTCCTCACTGTTGTTATCCTCCAGCACATAGCAGGCTATCAAAAGTACTTTATAAAAGGATGAATCAAGGAACCTATCCCATGTATGGAACACAGTGCAGAGTTTAGGAGAGATGATGGAAATCTCTGAATGAGCAATATATACTGTATCACAGAAATTACTGAAAAATTTGTCATGTGAGAGGTAAAATAGTTAAATCGGACTTAATGTTGTCAGAACATCATGGGAGGAAAAATGGAACATTTCAGGAGGTAAATACAGTGGTAATATCTATGATAAACTTTAAGAAAGTTCAGAATTAGTAAATACAAAAAGGAATTAATCTGAAGTAGGCAAGAGTATGGTCTGATTTAGGCTGGAACAGAGAATGTACATGGCTAAAATAAATCTAGTTAAAACACATCATGGACAGCAGACTGCTTGAAGAAGAGGACTCTGCAGGTAGGGAACAACTGAGGTGATGGCTGGATGGCCAGGAGGGCAGATGCACAGGAGTGAAGGAGAACCTAAGCTTACAGGGTTTCAGGGAGGGACGATGATTCTAGGTCCTGGCAGTGTTTGGGAGCTCAGGAGACTGGCCATCGAGATGAATAAACTCTATAGAGTCTGGTGGATCGCATGAGGAGATTGCAATTTGAGAGACTCATGCAGGGAATAAAAGAAACTTAGCTGATTATAATGAAGAAAAAGCTTGAAGGGTTAGTGGTTCAGATGAGAAAATGGGAACTGGAACCTCCAAAGACCCTCAGAGGGAAGAACAGGCAAAGCTAAGATAAAAAGAAAAGCAAGAAATAGTGAAGACCAGTTTACTTTGGGGTCACAGCTTCCAAGATGGGGTGGCTATTAGGAAGGAAGATCAACATCACCAGGGGCAGAAAGGGCCACTGGTCAGAAACCAGTTTTCTCTTTCGAGGGAGGCCTCAGACGGTGGAGTTTCATAAGCAAAAGGGGTGAACGACTATGAAGAATAAAGGAAAGATAGGAGACATCTAAAAAAGAACTATACAAACAAAAACTCAAAGTGCACATAAAATAAAGAGCAGTCACACCCAGAAGAGAGGAAGGGATCTATCTTTCTCTACACTCCTACAAAGAGAAAGGGGTCTCTCATGGGAGAGACATGTGCGGAGGCACCACTCACCTATCCTCAAACCCCGTCACCTCTGAGCCGCTTCTCTGAACGACTAGAATGTGATTTCACAGCCCGCCCCACGCTGGTTCTCTCACTCACCTGAACAGGTTCGACCATAGATTTCACCTGCCATTGTCCACGGTGCTTCTCCGTGATCCAGCTTGGAAAGTGTGTCGGGTTTGCTGGCTTCATAACCTGTTCCTGGGGAATGACAGAAGCAAGACCTAGGCACACAGAATAGGACTGGGGTCTGTGAAGACAGCGCAATGCTATATTTAAAGACCAAACAATTTTCACACTTAACACAGTAAAAGCTTTTCTCTCAGGGAAAAGGAGAATATACCTGTCTGTGGCCAAAGAGAGAACTAAGATTCATCTACCACCTCAGCAAACCACAGACATGCCAGGCTTTCAGAAGCTGAGAATGGAAAGGCCACTGACTGGGGACCTTCTGAGTGACACAGGGGAGCTATCCTTACCCAATGACACCAAGTTTCTGAAGTTCTCCAACATCACGTCCTTGTACAGGTCCTTCTGATCAGGATCCAGCAGCTGCCACTCCTCCCAGGTGAAGTCCACGGCCACATCATGAAATGTCAGGGATTCCTGTAACAACACCATGCTGTTTAATGAGTGAAGTCCTTTAGAGGACATGGAAGAAATGTTATTTTTTTTCTGTTCATTTTCACTTTATAGGCTGTTCCTATATAACGAGTGGGGATTTATTTTAATATATAGTTGAATAATCACATGCCTAGAAAAATACACTGTGGGGCAAAAGTAGGTTGACAGTATTCCAATGGAAAGTAATACAAAAATTAATAAACAATATAAGAATCAACTCTGGCCCTGGCCGGTTTGGCTCAGCGGTTAGAGCGTCGGCCTGCGGTCCAGAGAGACCCAGGTTCGGTTCCCGCTAAGGGCATGTACTTCGGTTGCAGTTTGTCCCCGGCCCTGGTTGGTCGTGCGGGTAGCAGCCACTCGATGTGTCCCTTTCACGTCGATGTTTCTCTTCCTCTCTCTCCCTCCCACTCTATCTGAACAAAAAATGAAAAAATGTCCTCGGGTGAGGATAAAAAAAAATAATAATAATAAAAAAAAAAGAATCAACTCTGTTTCATGTACTCACAATTGTAAAGCTACTTTGGCCCCATCTTGCATTTTATAATTGAGCATTCAATCATTCATGTGTTCATCCAATTTGGAGTTTTTATACTGTGAAGAAGTTAAATGTTCTCATTAACCTAAAAATACCACATTCATATATTTTAGAGACAACAGATATATGTATCTGTGTCTACCTTTCAGATTAGCAAACATGGTTTGTTTTGTAGGCCTCTAGAAATCCATTAATGAAGATAGCAAAGGATAAAACAAATCCTGAGTCACCTGAGCCTGGAGCATTTTCTTCTGTCCTCTGAAGAGAGCTGGCAACAGGGAGGCTCTGTGTTGGTGTGTTCTGGGGCTGCTCTAATTTCTGCTCAGAAATTTGTCTTTAGTCAGTTGTGTCCTCAGAAATGCTGATACCCAACTCTGCACCTTCTTCCTTCACATGATTGTATTGCTCCTGAGGAGTTAGAACCGTAGGCTGAGGAGAATATTCAAGGAGTGGTACATTTCCTCTGGAACCCGATGCTGCAGTGCTCCTGACCCCAATGCCCACAGTGTCGCTGCTGTCCCTCTGTCTGGTCGAAGCCTTAGCTTCCACATGTGGTGGAGATATTCCTTTATTCTCTGGAGTTAAGTGGAGTGACTGAAAGAGCATGAGGGAAATGACATTGTAGAGGCAAACTAATTTTTCCTTATAGGTTCTTTGACTAGTCTAATAATAAATTTCATGTAACAGAGATGAACAGGAGAAAAACAATAAAAAAGGTTTATAACATGTATACCTCCCGTATATATGGAAGTAACTCAGAAAAACGGAGTACTGGCCAAAATGGCAAATGCCATCACCTGAAAAACCACCTTCACCTAAATTCAAAAGATGTTGGGGGTGGAGTCAGTTAGAGAAGGTTACCGGGAAAAGCACCCTAAAGAAGCTTCAGGATGTTGTGCAGATATAAATCCTGCTTCCTCCACTGATAGTTAAGGTGGGTTGGGTATAGTGAGGGACACACCCTTACAGATTATATTGCCCTAACAAATATAAATGTCCTTTACAAGGGGTAACTTCTAGCTTCTCCCAGGGATACAGTTTCTTCAAATTAACCAGCCTAAAATAACCAATATTCCAAGAATCGTATTTTAGGGTGGAAAAATGCTCCCCTTCGTACTCAAGGAATTGTGTATTTAAAAGAGAAAAATCTGCCCGGCCGGTGTGGCTCAGTGGTTGAGCGTGCACCCATGCACCAAGAGGTTGCCAGTTAGATTCCTGGTCAGGGCACATGCCCAGGATGTGGGCCCCACACCCAGTGGGGGCATGCAGGAGGCAGCGAGTCAATGTTCTCTCTCATCAGTGCTTCTATCTATCCCTCTCCCTTCTTCTCTCTCTAAAACCAATAAAGAAAAAAAAAATTTTTTTAATAAAATAAAGGAAAAATCTGTCCCAGAAATGACACAGATTTTGGCTAGATATATAATTGGCCAGAACTGCACAATGTACCTAAGCTCATCTGAGAGTAATTCCATCACTCCAGTGGGAACTGGAACCACCACGGTGGACTAAGACGGACCTGGACTTACTAATACACTGGCATTGGGTCACCTCGCCAGAGGGATGGACACTAACATAAAGTGGACTTTCTGTTAGCAAAGAAAAACGTTGGAATGTAAATCAGGCAACTAAACAACAGTGCCCGCTGCTACGTATTTAGAGGTGAGAGCAGGCGTTGGCAAACATGTTCTGAAAGAGACACGTGAACATTTTCCCATTTGCTGACCAAAACGTCTGTCACCACGACCCCCTTCTGCCTTTGCAGCACGAAAGCTGCCACGGAGGCTGCAGGACAAACAGACGTTGCTGGTTTAGTCCCTGGGTCTCTGGTGAGTCAAACGCTGGATTAAAGGTTAAAACCAGAGGATTGGAACCTGTGCCCTGGGCCCTCAGTCCGTCTGTCCCAACAGCAACCGAGGTCGTAACCTTAACCAAACACCGGGGCCCTGGGCGTCCGGAACGTCGCCCTCACAGCCTCTCCGACCACAGACCCTGACCACACGCCCTCATCACCCGGAAACCCGGGCCGGACGCCCCCACGCGAGGATCACCCGCGCCGCCCAACGTCACTGCGCGGGACGCCAACTATTAAATCCCGGCCTGAACCTCGCACCGCGATCGCCTTGAACGCCTCCTGCATCCCTTACAAGGGGGGTGACCTGCAGGACCCCATAACCCGGCAGTAGGGACGAGGACGCTGTCTCCACAGACTCTTATTCTGTGCACCGACCCCCCGGGCACCCCAACCGCAGACAGCGGCGTCTGGTTCCCCTCAAATCCCGTCCCCACAGGGTTCCCACGGACCCCCCCCACTCCCGCGCTTCTCCCCTCCCCCCCTGACCGGTGGTAATTCCAGGCTCCGTGCTACGCCACGTCCACACGTCACCCTGTGAGAAACAAAACTTCTACTGTGACGAAATACCTTCTGGGGACAAAACCACACACCGACCTGAGTTTTCCCCCAGACCCACCGGGACAGCGCAGACGTGGTGTTTCCGCGAACCGCTTCAACTTCTGCACCGGTCCCGCTCGCTCCACGGTGGCTGAGGAGGATCTCGGGCGTTTGGAGAAACGCGGCCAGCGCTTTCCAGTAGTCAGGGAAGTATGTCCGCGCCCGGCGCGCTGGCGCCATGGGGGCCGCCATGTTGGGACACAGCAGTGCCGTACAGAAGGCAGAGCAGGGCTTTAAGGCCCGCGGTCAGGGATGGCGGGAAGGTGAGAAGCTATTGAAATTACCTCGTTTTCTGGTACTTAGATTCTTACGAAAAATGGTACATTTTCAGGGCTTCACGATGCAAACACGGTGCGAGCTAAGTTGCTTTCAACGGGCTGGGCAGAGAAGTGCTACAACTGCGGAGCATATTCTCCACACGCAAAACAAAAAACGTTTCCAAAGGCACCATTAGGACTGCAGGTGTCAGTATAGCAGCGTAGGAGGCACTCCTGGAAAGGGACAACCTAATACATCTGATAAATGGACACCCACGGATAACTGTGGCTGGGAAATACTTCGCCGGAAGCATTTGTTTTATTTTTGCTTTATTGATTTGAGAGAGAGAGGAAGTGAGAGAGAGAGATATAAACATCGATGAGGGAGAATATCCACAGGCTGCCTCCTGCATGTCCCCCAATGGGGATCCTGCCTACAACCTGGGTATGTGCCCTGACCCGGAATCCAAGCAGCAACCTCTTGGTGCATCGGTGGATGCTCAACCACTGAGCCACACCGGCCGGACTGGAAGCATTTTTTAAGAGCAAAAATATTTCCAGACACTGGTCTAGTGTGAGGCTGGCCATTACTAACTAGGAGAGAACATCTGGGATGAGTCTGAGGTGTCATCAGTGGTGGGGACTCAGAAAAAAGCCACTGAAGTGAGGCCATTAAAAGTCTGGAATCAATGGCAGGGGTAGAGCCTGAATCCACCCCATTACAAGGTGTACTGTCAGGGTGGTTAGTGCCTTGCCAAGGAATGCAGTGAAGAAAATTGTAGTGCATTTCCTGTAACTGTATCCATAACATTAACTTACACAGCTCGAACTAGGGATGTCTGGATGCTGACAAGGAAGGGCTAAGTACTATTATTGCCATCAATGCCCAAGAACAGGGTGAGGGAGGAAAGCACAGTTTCTTGCTGGGTTTTATGGCCAATAAGTAAATTCAAATGCTTGGTTTTCAATTTGAATGTTGCTACTAGAGTTTCTGGTTCAGGCCATGTAAGATGTGACTGGGGAAGTAGCATTCATTTACTTACTCTTCTGAAGCAGGGAGCCTGTCAATCATTATAAACAGCCCTGTGCTAAACTTACCTGGTGATCACTTTGTAAATTATATACATGCCTAATCACCTGAAACTAATATAATGCTGTATGTCAACTTTAATTGGAGCCCTCACGAATGGAACTGCTGTCCTTATAAAAGACATCCCAGCCCGGCCGGTGTGGCTCACTGGTTGAGCATCGACCCATGCACCAAGAGGTCACTGGTGTGACTCCCCCTCAGGGCACATACCCAGGTTGTGGGCCTGATCCCCAGTGGGGGGCATGCAGGAAGCAGCCAATCGATGTTCTTTCTCATGGATGTTTCTATCCCTCTCTCCCCCTCCCTTCTTCTCTCTCTAAAAATATCAATAAAGAAAATAAAATAAAATAAAAACATGAAACATCTTTAAAAAAAAAAAAAAAAAGACATCCCAGAGAGCTCCCTTGCTCCTTCCCCTATGTGAGGACAAAAAGAGATCACTGTCTCCTAGAAACAAGAAAGCTATCTTTAACAGGCACCAATCTGCTGGCGCCATGATCTGGGACTTCCCAGCTTACAGAACTGTAAGAAATAAAATTCTGCTTTTATAACCCACCCAAGCTATGCTATTTTCTTATACCAACCAGAACAAACTAAGACAGTGTCCATTTCATGAGTGTAGATACTGACATCCTCTTACTACATTAGCTGGTGTGCATGGGGGCCACTTAGAGATAAGACAACCCAACCACCTCAATGCTCTCTCCAGGACATCATGACCTTCTTCTGTTTTGATTACCACTCCGTCCTCAGCACCTGGAAGAGAACCAGGTACAAAGGAAGTATTTGACCAAAACGCAGTACAAATAAATGAATCAGCTCAAGCTAAGGCTGCTGTTTCACATGTCCCTCTAGATAGCAGAAACTTCTTGAGAGTTTATGGTAGATATGCTCCTTTACAATCAACCCTTCACCCTGGCCTGGGGAAACCAAACTGATAAATACATGCACATATCCCACCAATCCAGTACTAGCCCTTCAGGGGTTTTCACTCACCAGCATTTCAGATACGAATTATGTTTTAAAAATTCACTTACTGCCTCCATATAGCTTCTTTTATTCCTTTAATTGACACAACAGACCAGCTGAGGTCTGTGTTTGGGTTAACACCAGAGTATGCCTTAGTGTCAATGCATACATTTAATAGGATGAGAATATCATGACTTCCCAGTTTCAGCATTTATACAATTTTTCTTGGGATGTACTTTTCAACAATAATCTGAACTAGATATTTTTGAGCAAATCTTTGCACATAGAATGTCTCCTATTGGTTTCCTGTGACATAAAATAACACATAATTGATCACTGAAGGTGAGACCACACTCGCTGCATTCATAAGGTTTCTGACCTGTGCAAGCCCTCCTGAGGGCGCACATCTGGCCACAGGCTGGCCCACTATGACCACATTCCTGTTTGCTAGGAGCCCACTGATGTTTAATGCTGTCTGAGGGGCTACAGAAGGCACCTGCATAGTCACCGTGTTAACAGGCTTTTTCTCCTGCAGAACAGCACTGGTCTGGGATGAGCTGGGACTCTCTGTGAGACAATTTTCCACCTTGACTGAATCACCACGTTTTTCTCTTGTGTGTATTCTTTTATGTTTCACAAGGCAAGACATGTAGGCAAAAGCTTTCCCACACTCGTTGCAGGTATAGGGTCTCTCTCCTGTATGAGTTCTTTGATGGACAATGAGCTTCTGCTTTGTGGTGAAGGCTTTCCCACAGTCAGTGCATTCAAAGGGTTTCTCTCCTGTGTGAATTCTCTGATGTTTAATGAGACCTGACTTCTGGGAACAGGATTTTCCACATTCACTACACACAAATGGCGTCTTTCCTGTGTGAAATCTCTGATGTGCTATGAGGCATGTCTTCTGAATGAAGCCTTTTCCACATTCACTGCATATATAGGGTTTCTCACCTGTGTGAATTCGCCGATGTACAATGAGATTGCCCTTCTGGATGAAGCCTTTCCCACAGTCACTGCATATAAAGGGTTTCTCTCCTGTATGTGTTTTCTGATGTATATTGAGCCGTGATTTCTTGAGAAAGGCTTTGCCACATTCAGAGCATTCATAAGGTTTCTCTCCTGTGTGTGTTCTCTGGTGTTCAGTGAGCATGAACTTTCTGGAGAAGGCTTTCCCACACACACTACATCGATGGGGCTTCTCACCTGTATGAATGATCTGATGATCCGTGAGCCAAGACTTCTTCATGAAGGCTTTCCCACATTCACTGCACACATGAGCCTTCTCTCTTTTCTGAGGTTTCTGATGTTTGATAAGTTGGGACTTAGTGCTGCCGAGTTTTTGGCTTTCATGGAATTTTATTTCAGCCTGAATTTGTTCACTGTTAGCATGGAGAAAAGATTTCCCATCTCCAGAAAGCTCAGTGGGCATCCTGATTTGACAGCTTCTGCTCTGCTTAAGTAAAGATAAAGTTGATTTCATACTTTTGCCATGTGAGTCAAATATATGGTTTTGTTGTAACAGAGAATGGGCTGTGCTCTGATGGACAGTATTTTCAAACATGTCACAGTTGTGCCATTGTTCCAGGCTCTCATTTTGTAAGTGTTCTGGCAGCTGATCATCAAGTCTCCAGATTTCTAGGAAAGAAAAGCACAATGAACTAACTCATCCAGCATCTTGAATTGGAAGAAAGGTAATAAAAGAAATATATATATATATATACCCTGACCTGGCGGTTTCACTCAGCGGTTAGAGCATTAGCCCACGGACCAGAGAGTCCCAGGTTCGGTTCCTAGTAAGGGTACATACTTCGGTTGCAGTTTGTCCCCGGCCCCAGTTGGGGTCATGTGGGTGGCAACCAGTTGATGTGTGTCTCTCACACCGACGTTTCTCTCTCTCTCTTCCCCCCTCCCTCTCTCCTGCTCTATCTGAAGATAATTGCAGGAAATGTCCTCTGGTGAGGATTAAAAATAAATATATATATATGCCCTGATGTGTCGTTTTAGTGATGACCTTGAGATGTGAGTGTAAACAAAACTCCATGTTCAATGTTCCTTGCACATAGAAAACACAATACTATAAACAAACCACAGGTAAAAGTTGAGTGTAAAAATAGGTTCCATAATCACTATGATGAAATACAGATTTGTCTGCTTTCTAAGGTCTTGACAATGCAGACTCTAAAATGCAGGCAATTTATGGTATCAGCAGACACATAGAAAGGGCCACCTCATCCAAATTGATGAGGGACAGACTCACTCCTTCCACATTCCTCAATGATGACTATGGTTCTTAGTTGGGGACACACAAATACAGTCCTCACATTCATGGAGCTTACACTGCCATTTGGTGAAGCCACTTAAAGTTCAAAGACACAGCCCAGACACAGCTGCAGGCTGTGAAGACAGGTGGGAAGGCCCAGTGGACATGGAGAGAGGGCAAGGAAATCAGGCTACATTTTGGAATAAGCCAGGACTCACTGTGGATTCACTACTGTGGTGGGCATAGCGCCTCTGACTAACCACCTCCAGAACAGAACTCCTGATTTCCCAACCCAAATCCTTCTGCACATATCATCTCTATCACCGTAAATGACGGTCCACTGTTTCCTTTAACCAGAACAAAACTTCTCATCATCACCCTTCCTCTGTTTCTCACTCACACAGCATATACCTCAGTGCTAAATCCCACCTGCCCTGCCTTATGAATACGCCCATGTGGAACTAACTCCCACTGTCTTGGACTACAGCAGCAGCCTTCGGCCTGGTTTTCCTGTTCCACCCCTGCCAGTGACTATCTGTTTCCTTCCCAGCAGCCAAGTGATCTTTCCACATAAATCGTATCACAACAGTTCTCTACTCAGAAGTCCCTATGGGTTATCATCTCACAAAGAATGAAACCAAGGTTTTGGAATGTCCTTGGAATGCCCTTATGTGACCCCCAGCTGCTACCCTGCTGACCTTCTCTGCAGTCTTGTCCTCTCTGCTCTTCCTGAAAAGGCTTCGTAAGGTTCTTCAGACACACTCCTGCCTCAGGCTGTTGACCTTTCCAGTTTTACTATGGGATATTCCTCACCCAGGGAGCCCACCCACATCCCTCATCTACCTGCTCTAGTGCCCCTTAATGAAGACTTCTTATTCCTAACCCAGTGCCAAGGCCAAGCACTCATCATTCAGTTACGCTGCCTTAACGTTCCTTCAGCAATTCTCATCCCAAGAACCTTTCCATCAACCTTCATCCGTTTCTTCCTCTCATAGCCCATACTGAACATTAAATGTCAAATCTCATCTGCCTAGAACAGTCAAGTAACAAAACAAAAAAACCTCATCTGCACGCTATAATAAGCCTCTCCAAAATCTGACTGACACTCGTACCTCCACCTGCACCAAAGCCACACATGTCCCCCATCATTGTGTTTTGCAATGGCCTCCTCCACGGCGTCCCTCCCAGACCCCCACCTACCACTGACTACTTTCAAAGGGAAACTTTGAAAAGGTAAATTATTGTTCGGCCAGTGTAGCTCAATGGATTGAGCAGCCTCCCATGTATCAAGAGGTTACTGGTTCTATTCCCAGTCAGGGTGCATGCCTGGGTTGCAGACTCGATCCCCACCCAGTAGGGGGTGTGCGGGAGGCAGCCGATCAATGTTTTTCTCTCATCCATACTTCTATCTCTCTCCCCCTCTCCCTTCTTCTCTATCTATAAAAATATACTTAAGAAAAAAGAAAAGGTAAATTATTTTGTCTCATTCCAGCATTCAACAACTCCCACGTGTTCTCATCTCATTAGGAGGAGCATCAGAACACCTGGATATGGGTTACAGGAGGGACCTTACTCTCCCCTCCTCCTGCTATTGCTGCCGCTTTGACGTTATTCCCAGCATGTTCCCGACCGCCAACTCTGCTCCACCACAACAGCTCCTTAACGGTTCTTTTCTTCTTTTTTTTTGTTCTTCGTCACCAGAGGATATTTTTTTCCCCTTTTTTAAAATTCATCTTTATTGTTGAATGTATTAGAGATGTCCCCCCAATTTTCCCCCTTAACCCCTTCCTCCCCACTCCTGCCACCTTCCTGCCTTCCCTACACTATTGTCTGTGTCCATTGGTTATGCACATTTGCATATAAGTTCTTTAGTTTATCTCTTCCCCCCTCTCCCCTTCCCTTTGAGGTTTATCAGTCTACCAATTTGTACTTCTTTTTTTTTTTAAATCTTCACCCGAGGATATTTTTCTATTCATCTTCAGATAGAGTGGGGAAGGAAAGAGAGGTAGAGAAAGGGAGAGAGAGAGAAACATCGCTGTGAGAGGGACACATCGACTGGTTGCCTACCGCACAACCCCAACCAGGGCTGGGAACAAACTGCAACCAAGGTACATGCCCTTGGCCAGAATCGAACCCGCGACTCATTGGTTCACGGGCCGATGTTCTAACCACTGAGCAAAACCAGCCAGGGCCAGAGGATATTTTTCCACTGATTAAGGGAGGTGGAGAGATAGAGAGAGAGTGAGAGGGAGAGAGAAACATCGATGTAAGAGACACATCAATCTGTTGCATCCCCTGAGAGCCCTGACCTGGGCCAGGGATCCAACCTGCAAGCCTTCAATGAGTGGGCTGATGTTCTAAACACTGAGCCACACTGGCCAGGGCATCCTTAGTGTTTCTCAAACACATTCTCCTTTTTCAACTTGCTATCCTCTCTATTTAGAATCCCCTAACCCAGCAGCCTAACTTCCCTCATCTCTTGGCTCAAGGGCATGTTATCAGAGACGTGTTTACTCTCTAAAAGAACAGCCCTGGACCCAGCACCTACTGTTCCATTCTGCTGACTACGTTATCACAGCAATTTTCACCCTCAAGATATATTATTTATTTGTGTGTTTTGATTCATTTTTTGATTCCTTCTTTTAGAATGAAAGCTCTAGGTCTATTTGTATGCTTTTTCTCACTGCTGTTATCCACCGGCATACACTAGGTTATCTAAAAATAATTTATAGAGGATGAATCAAGGAAGAAACAACATGTATGGAACACACTGGGCAGCATTTCAGAGAAAAGATGGAAATCTGTCTCTTTGCCAACAACAGATCATATCATGCAGATAACAGAAAGAAGAATTTTAATGTCATGTGTTGGGTAATGGAGTTAACCAGGATTGAATGTCCTCAGAATATGATGGAAAGAAAAATGAAAGTTTTAGGGGTACTACAATGGTAACATCTACAATAAACAAGAACAAAGCTCAAAATTAGTAAATACACAAAGGAATTAATTTTGTTGTTATTGTTGTTGCTAATTCTTACCCGAGGATATTATTCCATTGATTTTTAGATAGAGTGGAAGGGAAGGAGGGGGAAAGAGAGAGAGAGAGAGAAAGAGAGAAACATTGATGTAAGAGAGACACAAAAATTGGTTGCTTACCACACAAACCTTATCGGGGCTGGGATGGAACCTACCACCCAGATATGCACCCTTGACCAGAATCAAACCCTTGACCATGGGTCTGCAGGCCGATGCTCTAACCCCTGAGCCAAACTGGCCAGGGACACAAAGGAATTAATCTGAAGTAGGCAAGAGTATGGTCTGATTTAGGCTGGAATAGAGACTGTACGTAGCTAAAATAAATCTAGTTAAAACACATCATGGACAGCAGACTGCTTGAAGAAGAGGGCTCTGCAGGTAGGGAACAACTGAGGTGATGGCTGGATGGCCAGGAGGGCAGATGCACAGGAGTGAAGGAGAACCTAAGCTTACAGGGTTTCAGGGAGGGACGATGATTCTAGGTCCTGGCAGTGTTTGGGAGCTCAGGAGACTGGCCATCGAGATGAATAAATTCTATAGAATAGAGTCTGGTGGATAGCATGGGGAGATTGCAATTTGAGAGACTCATGCAGGGAACAAAAGAAGCTTAGCTGAGTATAATGAAAAAAACTTTGCCCTGTCCAGTTTGGCTCAGCAGTTAGAGCATCGGCTCAGGGACCAAAGAATCGTGGGTTCAATTCTGGCCAAGGGCACGTACCTTGGTTGCGGTTCGTCCCTGGCCCTGGTTGGGGTCGTGAGGGAGGCAACCAGTGGATGTGTCTCTCTCGTTGATGTTTCTCTCCATTTCTCTCTCTCTCTTCCCCTCCAACTTGATCTGAAGATATTTGGAAAAATATCCTCGAGTGAGGATTATGAAAAAAGAAAGAAAGAAAAAACTTTGAAGGGTTAGTGGTTCAAATAAGAAAATGGAAAGCAGAACCTTCAAAGACTCTCAGAGTGAAGAATAGGTGAAGCTAAGATAAAAAGAAAAGCAAGAAACAGTGAAGACCAGTTTACTTTGGGGTCACAGCTTCCAAGATGGGGTGGCTGTTAGGAAGGGAGATCAACATCACCAGGGGCAGAAAGGGCCACTGGTCAGAAACCAGTTTTCTCTTTCAAGGAAGGCCTCAGACGGTGGAGTTTCATAAGCAAAAGGGGTGAACGACTATGAAGAATAAAGGAAAGATAGGAGACATCTAAAAAAAGAACTATACAAACAAAAACTCAAAGTGCACATAAAATAAAGAGCAGTCACACCCAGAAGAGAGGAAGGGATCTATCTTTCTCTACACTCCTACAAAGAGAAAGGGGTCTCTCATGGGAGAGACATGCGCAGAGGCACCACTCACCTATCCTCAAACCCCGTCACCTCTGAGCCGCTTCTCTGAACGACTAGAATGTGATTTCACAGCCCGCCCCACGCTGGTTCTCTCACTCACCTGAACGGGTTTGACCGTGGATTTCATCTGCCAATGTCCACGGTGCTTCTCCGTGATCCAGCTTGGAGAGTGTGTCTGGTTTGCTGGCTTCATAACCTGTTCCTGGGGAATGACAGAAGCAAGACTTAGACACACAGAATAGGACTGGGGTCTGTGAAGACAGTGCAATGTTGTATTTAAAGAGAACAATTTTCACACTTACAAAGCAACGGCTTTTCTCTCAGGGGAAGGGAGAATATTCCTATCTGGGGCCAGAGAGGGAACTAAGATTCATCTACCACTTCAGCAAACCACAGACATGCCAGACCTTTCAGAAGCTGAGAAAGGAAAGACCACTGACTGGGGACCTTCTGAGTGACACAGGGGACTTGTCCTCACCCAATGACACCAGGTTTCTGAAGTTCTCCAACATCACATCCCTGTACAGGTCCTTCTGATCGGAGTCCAGGAGCTGCCACTCCTCCCAGGTGAAGTCCACGGCCACATCATGAAATGTCAGGGATTCCTGTAACAACTCCATGCTGTTTAATGCGGGATGTCTTTCAGATGATATGGAAGAAATGCTAGTTTTTCTGCTCATTTTCACTTTATAGGTTGCTATACAGTGAGTGGGGTTTTATTTATTTATTATTATTATTTTTAAAATATTTTATCTTTATTGATTTAGAGAGAGAGAGAAAGAAACATTGATGAGAGAGATTGGCCTCCTCCTGCATGCCCCCCACTGGGGATTGGGCCCACAACCTGGGCATGTGCCCTGACCGGGAATCAAACCGGCGACCTCTTGGTGCATGGGTCGATACTCAACCACTGAGCCACACCGGCCGAGTGAGTGGGGTTTTATTTTATATACAGTTGAATAATCACATGTCTAGTAAAATACAGGGTGGGGGGAAATGTAGGTTTACAGTTGCTCCTATGGAAAATAATGCAAAAATTAATAAACAATAGAAGAATCAACTCTGTTTCACGTACTCACAAGTGTAAACCTAATTTTTCCCCATCCTGTATTTTGGAATTGAGCATTCAATCATCCAAGCGTTCATCCAATTAGAAGTTCCTATCATTTAAACAAGTTAAATGTTCTTGTTAACCTAGAAATACCATATTCATATACTAGAGAGACAAAAGATATTTGTATACATGTAGAGTTTTCAGATTAACAAAGGTGGTTTTTTGTAGGCCTCTAGAAATCCATTCATGAAGAAAGAAGAGGATAAAACAAAGTCACCTGAGCCTGGAACATTTTCTTCTGTCCTCTGAAGGGAGCTGGCAACAGGGAGGCTCTGTGTTGGTGTGTTCTGGGGCTGCTCTAATTTCTGCCCAGAAATCTGTCTTCAGTCCAGTGTGTCACAGCATTGCTAATACCCAACCCTGCAGCTTCTTCCTGCTTCATATGATTCTTTTGCTCCTGGGGCGTCAGGACCTATGGATTGAGAAGAAAATACAGCAGGTGGTACATTTCCTCTGGGCCCAGATGCTACACTGCTCCTGAGCGCTCACCCTCCCACAATATCGCTAGTGTCCCTTATATGGTGTCCAGAAGTATTTATTTTTCTTGCCGATAAAGCCTTAGTTTCTAACTGTGGTGGAGGTACACCTTTATCCTGTGGAGTGTAAGTGGGGTAACTGTCACAGGTGACCTGTGAAATGACATCCATTCCTGCACCATGCCTCTGAAACAAGTGAGTGTCAGGAAAATCACTTACACAAAGGAGACCACATGGAAGGAGGGGGTCTGGGCCCTGTTTCCCTTTGAACCTGTGTGCTCAAGTGCCTCTCAAACGCTTCTGTACACCCCATGAGTGCACACACTTCGGTGGAAAACCAATGCACTGGGCACGTCATCAGCACTGTCTCATACGCAAACATTATTATGTCTCAGGGGGTTTAAATACATACAAAAGAAAAGTACACAAGACTGGAAATAAATTGGAAGAAGGTAAATGAAGTTAGTGTTTTGAGATTCCTGTACTTTTGGAAATGAGTGTAAACGTACTATTTAACACAAAAATTTAACAAAGTTCCAGGTTATTATGTAGTCTCTAGTGACAGGATGAAAACTAATAGTTCTCTCTTTTTTTTTTCCTTTCTTTAATTTTTTTTTATCCTTACCCAAGGACATTTTTCCATTTTTTGTTCAGATACAGTGGGAGGGAGAGAGAGGAAGAGAGAGAAGAGAAACATCGACGTGAAAGGGACACATCGAGTGGCTGCCTCCCGCACAATCCAACCAGAGCCGGGGACAAACTGCAACCGAGGTACGTGCCCCTAGCGGGAACCGAACTCGGGTCTCTCTGGACCGCAGGCTGACGCTCTAACCGCTGACCCAAACCGGCCAGGGCCTAACAGTTGTCTTAAAATACATAACTTCCATGCTTACGGATGGGGGAAATGTAAATTTAAAACATCATCCAAGCCCTGACTGGGAAGTTCAGTTGGTTAGAGCACCATCAGATACGCCAAGGTTGTGGATTCGATCCTCTGTCAGGACACATACAAGAAACAACCAATGGACTCATAAATAACTGGAACAACAAATCAGCTCTGGCCAATGTGGCTCAGTTGGTGTGTCCTCTCATCCTTTCACCCACTAAAAGGTGGTGGGGTCAATTCCCTATCAGGGCACATGCCCAGGTTGTGGGCCTGGTCCCCAGTGGGGGTCATGCAGGAGGTGGCAAATCAGTGTTTCTCTCTCACATCGATGTTTCTATTTCTCTCTCTCTCCCTTTCTCTCTCTGTAAAAAATCAATAAAAACATTTTTTAAAAAGGGCCAATAAAACATATGCATTTGTAGTGAGATGGATCAAAAGAAAACTGGTGTAAACAAAATATATAAGGAACTAATGGGAGTCATAAATCACACTAAATAGACATTTTCTTTAGTCTTAAAGAATACTATAAACATTTTTATGTCATTAAATTTGAAATCCTGGATGAATCATAATTTTATGATACTACACTTTTAGAAACTGTTAACTCCAGACACTGTAGCAGGTGAATTTGGGGGTAGACAACAGGACTCAAATGTCCACTACAACCCCAATTTCCTGTTTTGCATTGGAGAGTTGAGCCAATGCATTGAGATAAGAATAAAACATAAACTCTAGAAAAAAACAAAAAATTAAGATTACATTCAGACAATATTTCATCAACATGAAAAAAGTGATTCAAGGAGTTACATATTTAAAAGAGAAAATGTTCCCCAGAAACCACTAAGATTTTTCACTTATATAGCTCACTAGAACTGCATGCACTGTGTACCTAAGCTGACTTCATAGTAATTCAATCACTAGTGATGGGAACTGGAACCACCACAGTTGACTAAGACCAACCAGGACAAACAGGGATATAGGTTACCTTAGCAGAGGGATGGATATTAAATAGAGATTCTATTAAGGGGAAAAAAAGTGTGAGTGTATGTCAGGCAAATAAGCAACAGTGTACGCTGCTACTCAGTAAGTGGTGAGAACAAGTGTTGGCAAAGGGATAGACAGATATTTTCGGCGTTGAGGGCCATAGGTCTGGGTAACAAGGACTCGGTTCTGCCTTCCTAGCTGGAGAGCAGCCACAGACGGCGAGTGACAGATGGGTGTGGCTGGATCCCCCTCTCCCCTGCAGTTAGCCAACCCCTGGGTAAAAGGCTAAAGAACAGAGGCCTTCTAACTACTTGTCCCAGGCCCTACTGCCTTCTCTGGGGTTTACATCTAAGCTATATACCCTCCCCCCCCCCCCAAATAAGGGCACATCTGAACCAGAACACATACTCAATAATTATAGCGGCACTTTTCATAACGATCCACACTGCAAACAATACGACTTCAATTAATAGTAGAGAAACTGCCACACACCCAGCTGTGGAAGGCTAGGGACTCCGTTCTGTCCCAACAACCGAGGCTGGAACCTCGAACCACCCACCTGCCGGGGTCCTCTCGGGACAGATGCTGATCACACACCCCGTTGTTATCCCGAAACCTGGACCAGACACCCTCTCGTGACGACCACCATGCCGGCCATCGCTGAGCCCCGTGGGGAATCCCGAACCTGAACCCGACACCGCGATCACTCGAAGTGCCACCTCCATCCGGTACACAGAGTGACCCGCCGACCGTGGAGGTCGGGACACAGTCGTTGGTCTCTACAGACACTTAATCGCCCCAAGACCCCAAAGTCCCCGCAACCAGAGACAGGCGTGCCACACCTGCTCCCTCCCAAATACCTGGCGCTCCTCCCACAACCCCCGCCCATACCTCCAGGGGCCCGACGACACCCCTTCCACCCTGTGACGTCACGTACCCTGTGAAAGACAAACCTCCCACACAGACAAATTTTTCTAAAAACCTCCAAGGACAAGAGCACACTGACCTGATTTTCTACAGCGAACCAGAGGAGTCTAAACTGTACACTTCCGCGAATTGATTCAGCTTCTGAAAACGTCGCCCAGATATTTCGTCACCTATGGCGGCCGACGAGGGTCTGAGGCCTTTAAAGAAACCCGAGAGATTTCCGCATTCCCTCCGAGGCAATATGTCCGCGCGCAGCTGCCGGCGCCGCCTTGGGGGCCGCCATGTTGGGAGACCTGACCGCCGTACAGGGAGGGCTGGAAGGTGAGAAGCTCCTGAATTTTACCTCGTTTCCTTGTGGTAAATTAGTGAATTTTCAGGTATTTGATCTTCTCGAGGCAAATACGGAGCAAACTAAATATGTTTGGCGGGCTGGGCAAAGAAGTTATGTGGCCCGCTGCCTTTATTTTAGTTTGTATAAATACAACTTTTTAAAAAAATGTTTTTTAATAATATTGAGAGAAAGGCAGAGAGGAAAAAGATACATCAATGAGAAACACTGTTTGCCTGCCTCCTGCACGCCCCCTACTGGGGATGGAGCCCATAGCCGGGCATGCTCCCTGACGGAAAGCCAACTGGCAATCTCCTGGTGCATAGGTCTGGGCTCAACCACTGAACCACACGGAGGACTAAATAAAACTTTTTAAAAAACGTTTGAAATGTCCAGTGGCTCAGGTGTCGGTGTAGCAGCAGAGAATTAAATCCTGCAAAGAGAAAAGGTCACACATCTGGTAAACGGACACCAACAGGCCGTTTCTGGAGGAAAATTTATTGCAGGAAATGGTTTTTAAGAAAAGGAAAAGATTTAGAAAACGTACAGTGTGAGACTAATAATCAACAACCAGGGGGAAAATGCGGCTGGGACAAGCTGAATTTGTCATTGGGTTGGGGGTCTTGGAGAAAGGGCACTAAAAGTGAGGCCACTACTGGTTTGGCTCAGTGGTTGGAGCGTCAGCCTGCGGTCCAGAGAGACCCGGGTTCGGTTCCCACTAAGGGCATGTACCTCGGTTGTGGTTTGTCCCCGGCCCTGGTTCGTCGGGCAGGTGGCAGCCACTTGATGTGTCCCTTTCACGTCAATGTTTCTCTCTCTCTCTTCCTCTCTCTCCCTCCCACTCTATCTGAACAAAAAATTAAAAAATGTCCTCGGGTGAGGATAAAAAAAAAAAAGAAAAGTGAGGCCACTAGCCCTAGCCAGTGTGGGTCAGTGGTTAGAGCATTGGCCTGCACACCTAACGGTCACGGGCCAAGGGCACTTATCTGGGTTACAGGTTCAATCCCCTCACCGCGGCCAAGGTCAGGGCATGTATGGGAGGCAACCAATCTATGTCTCTCTTGCGCATATCTATGTTTTTCTCTTTCTATCTCTCCCATCTCCATCCTTCCCTTCCACTCTCTCTAAAAAATCAATGTGAAAGATATCCTCAGGTGAGGATTAACAAAACAAACAGAGTAAGGCCAGTAAAGATCTGGAGCTAATGAGAAAGGCATAACCAGCATTGAGAATCCAAAAATATTAAGATCTATTGGTTTTTTACTAAGGTCCCAAGACAAGGCAATAGAGCAAGTCTTTTCAGCAAAAGATGCTGGGATAACTGTATACATATTAGCAGAAAAATAAATTGAGACCCTTAACTCCAACTATGAACAAAAATAAAGCATAAAACTTAGAGAAGCAAATTGGGGATAATCTTCCTGAACCTGAGTTAGCCAGAATTCTAAGAGAAGACAGTAAAGGATGAGCCATAAAATTATAACATCAATAAATTGGACTCAAAATTTAAAATGTTTGTACTTCTAAGCAAAACATTTAAGAAAGTGGCCCTGGCCCTGGCCGGTTTTACTCAGCAGTTAGAGCATCAGCCCGTGGTCCAGAGAGACCCAGGTTCAGTTCCCGCTAAGGGCATGTACCTTGGTTGCAGTTTGTCCCCGGCCTCGGTTGGGGTCATGTGGGAGGCAGCCAATTGATGTTTTGCTGTCACATGGATGTTTCTCTCTCTCTCTCCCTCTCTCTCTCTTTCTAAAAAAAATCAATAAACTTTTTTTATTTTTAAATAATTGAAAAAGTGAAAAGAGGAACCAGAGATTGGGAAAAAAAATTTTCACGTCAGACATCTGATAAAGGATTGTATTCAAAATACATAAAAAACTCACAAACCTCAACAATAACAAAATAGCTATGCAATTAGTTTATGTATGAGTTCATGAACTCTTCTAAAAACTAAATTGTGGTGATTATGGCAAAACTCTAAACTACTATATGTCAACAGTTGTACAATTACTATGTAAATGTTATCTATAAATTATGGCCATAAAGCTGTTAAAATGAATTGCCATCATATAGTACAAAATTTATAGAATATTAATTTTTTAAGAAGACACCAAGTACAATTGTAAAGTTATAAACAACCTAGGATTAAAAGTAAATGGAGACTTCCGGTCAAGATGGCGGCGTAGGTAAACGCGGTATCGCGTCCTCCCACAACCACATCAAAGTTACAACTAAACTACAGAACAGCCATCATTCAAAACCGCCTGAAATCAAGCTGAATGGAAGTCCTACAACTATGAAATTAAAGAAGCCGCATCGAGACTGGTAGGAGGGGTGGAGGCGCAACGGGCTGGTCCCACACCCACGTGTGGCGGATAAAAATTAGGAGGGACACCTCAGCTGGGAAGGTCCTCCCTGAGGACTGAGGGGTCCCCGTCCCACACCATGCGCCCAGCTCAGGGTTCCAGTGCCAGGAAGAGAATCCCCATCACTTCTGGCTGGAAAAACCAGCGGGAACTGAGGCTGAGGCGGCTGGAGCCCCCAGCAACTCCTCTTAAAGGGCCCGCGCACGGACTTACTCCGACTTGCTCCCTCCAGGCTCCAGCGTGGGAGAGGCAGCTTGAAAGGCACCAGAGTCATATGGGGAAGAACTGAGCTGTTTGGCATTGGAGCGAGGGCTGGAGAGGCAGCTTTCTCCTGGACAGATGTGCTATCAGAGGCTTTTGTTCCTTTGGTGAGCCCTGCCACCACGTGGCAAAGCAGATTTCCATTTCCTTTCCCATAAGCAAGACTTGGGATAGTGGAAACTTGGATAGGTGGAAAACTACGGAACAGTTATGAGATAAAGGGAAAGTACTCTGGATATTGAGAGACCTAGAGCCCCAGTCCCAGGAGACAGAGAAGGAAAATTATGAGAAAGCACATGTCTCAATTCAGCAGGTCACAGTGGAGCTGGAATCTGTGAAACGGTGACAGCTCTCAAGTGTGATAGTCCTGTGGACAAATGCAAAGGCTCTTCTCCATGACATCCCTCAAGGATCTCACCTCCCATCTCCCATATTCTCCACATGTAGAGATAAAGATTCTTGTCATCCTTTTTATCCTATTTATTCTGAGGATCTTTTTTTTTTTCTTTTTGGCTGGACCCAGCTTATAGTCAATTAAAGTTTCTAATCACACATAATTTGGGACTAGATAACTGTTGCTTTTTGTTTATTTTAAATTTTTTTAGAGAAACATCGATGTGAGAGTGAAACATTGATCAGCTGCTTCCTGCAACCTCCTACGGGGCATCGAGCCCGAAACCTGGGCAGGTGCCCCTATTGGGAATTGAAGCAGAAACCTTTCTGTGCCCGGGACAATGGCCAACTGAGCCACACCGGTCACAGTGAGACAACTGTTTTTCATAACTGCCTTCTAATGGCTCATTCCCTTCAGTGCCAACATACTCTGATTAGTCACTTTAGCTCATTAATTCACTTTCCAAATCAATATATAATTAGTTTTTATTTTTCTGTGCTGGGAAATATAAAATCTTATCAACTAGTGCTCTCCAGTATAACCTTCTGGGATGATGGAAATTATGACAGATTTCTCTGAGTAGCTATATTAGTAAGCTGGCTGGTGAGGAAGCCACTAGTCACATATGGCTACTGAGCAACTAATACTGTATGTAGTTTTTTAAAATGTAAAATATAAAGTAATTCTTCATCTACTTGTAGAGATAAACCTTGCATTAAAAAAATAACTTACTGAGGTGCTTAAAGTCCATTAAGAGTACTCCTTGCCCTCTCTTCAGATAATAAGTCCTTTGAAACAGAAATAACCCCTTGAAACAATTACTCTATATGTGCTATGGAGTAAATGTTTCTGTCCCCCCAAAATTCATCCATTTAAGTATAACCCCAAATGTGATGTTATTAAGAAGTAGGTTACTTCAGAGTTGATTAGGTCATAAGGGTTCCATAGACAGGATTGCTGCCCTTATAAAAAGACATTCCAGCCCTCGCCAGTACGGCTCAGTTGGTTGGTGTCGGCCTGAGAATCAAAGGGTTGCCAGTTGGATTCCTGGTCAAGGACACATGCCTGGATTGCGGGCCCAATCCCCAGTAGGGAGCGTACAGGAGGCAGCCAACTGCTGTTGCACTCTCACATCAGTGTTTCTCTCTCTCCCTCTCCCTCTTTCTAAAAAGAAAAAAATCAATAAACTATTCTTTTTGTTGTTAATCCTCACCCGAAGAGATATTTTCCATTGATTTTTAGAGAGTGGAAGAGAGGGAGGGAGGGGGAGAGAAAAAGAAAGAGGGAGAGAGGAAGAGAGGGAGAGAGGGAAAGAAGAGAGAGAGAAACATCGATGTGAAAGAGACACATTGATCACATGGATTGGTTGCCTCCTGACACAACCTGACTGGCTGGGAATGGATCAAACCTGCAACCCAGGTACCTGCCACTGACCGGGATTCAAACCTGCCAACCTTTGGTGAGCAGACCAACACACTAACCACTGATCAACACCAGCCCGTGCAATACAGTATTCTTAAAAAAAAAAAGGCATCCCAGAGAGCTTCCCCGTCCCTTCCCCCATGTGGGTACACAGAGAGATGACTGTCTTCTATGAACCAGGAAGTTGGCACTCAACAGACACCAATATGCTGGTGCCTCGATCTAGAACTTTGCAGCTTCCTAAACTATACAAAATGAATTTCTGCTTTTATTAGCTACCCAGGTTTTGATACTGTCTTAAAGCAACTAGAACAGACTAAGACCATGTCAATTTCATGAGTGAATATTCACATTTTTTTACTATATTAGCTGGTGTGTACAGGTGCGACTTACAGATCATATAAACCGACTACCTCCAGGACACTATGCCTTTTTTTTTTATAATCCTTACCCAAGGATGTGTTTACTGATTTTAGAGAAAAACATCGACATGAGACACCACCACCAATTGGTTGGCTCCTGTTCCTGTCCTGATGGGGGATCGAACCCACAACCTAGGTATGTGCCCTTACCAGAAATCAAACTTGAAACCTTTTTTTATTTTTTTAATCCTCACCCAAGGACATTTTTGCATTTATCCTCAGATAGAGCGGGAGGGAGAGAGAGGGGGAGAGAGAGAGAGAAACTTTGATGTGAGAGAAACACATCGAGTGGTTGTCACACACCGGGGCAAACTGCAACCGAGGTACGTGCCCTTAGTGGTAACCAAACCCAGGACTCTGGTGTGCGGGCCGACGCTCTAACCACTGAGCAAAACCGGTCAGGGCGCATTCTTTTATTTTGGTCACCACTGTATTCTTAGCTCCTAGAACAGAACCAGGCACAAAGGAAGTATTTGACAAAAAAACTCAGTATGAATTAATAAATTGACTCACTTTAAGGATGCTCTCTGGCCCTCTGCATAATATAAACTTCTGCCTCCACATGCCCCTTACTGGCGATTGAGCCTGCAACTGGGCATGAGCCCTGGCCAGGAATCAAACCAGCGAACTCTTGGTGTATCGGACAACAATCTGCCAAATGATCCACACTGGCCAGGGCGACATCTTCATTTACAATTACACCTTCACCCTGGCCTTGAAAAACTGAATTGATAAATACATACACATATATCCCCAATCCAGAATTAGCCCTTTAGAAGTTTTCACTGATATCAACATTTCAGATACAAATTATGTTTATGTTTTAAAAACTGACTTCTTGCCTGCACATAGTTTCTTTTATTTCTTTAACAGATGAAGCACAGGAATCAATGTATGTGTTTGGGTTAACGCCAGGTTATGCCTATAGCAATTCACATATTTAATAAGATTAAAATATAGTGAATTTCCAGTCTCAGCATTTATAAAATTTCTCTCAGGATATACTTTGCAACCATAACCAGAGCTAAAAAATTTTTTTATTAAAAAAAATTTATTTTTTCTTTATTGATATTAGAGAGAGAGAGAGAGGAAGGGAAAGGGAGAGAGAGATAGAAACATTGATGAGAGAGAACATCGATTGGCCACCTCCTGCATGCCCCCCACTGGGGATTGGGCCCACAACCTGGGCATGTGCCCTGACTGGGAATCGAACCGGTGACCTCTTGGTGCATGGATCAATGCTCAACCACTGAGCCACACCAGCTGGGACCAAGCTAAAAATTTTTGATAACATTTTTGCACATAGACTGTCTCTGTTTTTTCCATTGGTTTCTTTTGACATGAAAGAAGACATAACTCATCACTGAAGGCGAGACCACACTCACTGCATTCATAAGGTTTCTGTCCTGTGCAAACCCTCCGGAGGGCACACATCTGGCCACAGGCTGCCCCACTATGACCACATTCCTGTTTGCTAGGAGCCCACTGATGTTTAATGCTGTCTGAGGGGCCACAGAAGGCACCTGCATAGTCACCGTATTAACAAGGTTTTTCTCCTGCAGGAAACACTGGTCTGGGATGAGCCGGGATTCTCTGTGGGAGAATTTTCCGTCTTGACTGAATCACCCCAATTCTCTCTTGTGTGTATTTTCTTGGTTCATAAAGCAAGACATGAAGGCAAAAGCTTTCCCACACTCATTGCAAGTATAGGGTCTCTCTCCTGCATGAGTTCTTTGATGGGAAATGAGCTTCTGCTTTGTGGTGAAGGCTTTCCACAGTCACTGCATTCAAAGGGTTTCTCTCCTATGTGAATTCCTTGATGTTTAATGAGACCTGACTTCTGGGAACAGGAATTTTCACTGCATACTAAGGGCACATTTCCTGTGTGAACTCTCTGATGTATTATGATCCCTGTCTATAGAATGAAGCCTTTTCCACATTCACTGAACACTTTCCCACATCCTATATGAATGCATCGATGTAC
Source organism: Tadarida brasiliensis (assembly GCA_030848825.1). Classification (NCBI taxonomy): domain Eukaryota; kingdom Metazoa; phylum Chordata; class Mammalia; order Chiroptera; family Molossidae; genus Tadarida; species Tadarida brasiliensis. The sequence goes on from CM061276.1 coordinate 4,127,463, forward strand.
ACTGAGATGACTCCACTGTGAAGTCTTCCCCACATTCAGTGCACATATAAGGTTTCCCTCCTTTGTGATTCTGTGGTTGTACAATCAACTTGCTTTTCTCTCAGAAGCCTTTTCCACATTCACTGCATACATAGGGTCTCTTGTGTGTGTGTTCCCTGATGTAAAATCAAACGACTCTTCAAGGTGAATCCTTTCCCACATTCATTGCACGTATACAGTTTCTCTGAAGTATGACTATGCTGATGTACAGTGAGATCATGCTTCCTGGTGAAGCCTTTTCCACATACACTACATACAAAGGGTTTTTCTCCTGTATGTGTTCGCTGATGTCTAATTAAATGAATCTTCTGTGTAAAGCCTTTCCCACATTCACTACATATATAAGGTTTCTCTCCTTTATGACTTCGTTCATGTACAATCAGCTGCATCTTCTCTGGGAAGCCTTTTCCACATTCACTGCATACATAAGGTTTTTCTCCTGTGTGAGTTCTCTGATGTACAATCAGACGACTCTTCATGGTGAAGCCTTTCCCACATTCATTGCATATATATGGTTTCTCTGAAGTATGAATTTGCTGATGTAAAGTGAGATCACTCTTCATGGTGAAGCATTTCCCGCATATACCACAGACATAGGGCTTCTCTCCTGTATGTGTTTGCTGATGTCTGATGAGAGGAATCTTTGCTGTGTGGCTTTTCCCACATTCCCTACATACATAAGGTTTCTCTCCTGTGTGAATCCATTAATGTAATATCAGCTTGATCTTCACTGGAAAGCCATTCCCACATTCACTGCAAACGTAGGGTTTTTCTCCTGTATGAGTGCCCCGATGTATGTTAAGATATTTCTTCAGGGTGAAGCCTTTCCCACATTCATTGCACACATACCGTTTTTCTGAAGAATGAGTTTGCTGATGTACAGTGAGATCACCTTTCATGGTGAAGCCTTTTCCACATATAGTACATACATAGGGCTTCTCTCCGGTATGTGTTCGCTGATGTCTCATGAGACTTTTTTTTCCAGGTGAAGCGTTTCTTACACTCATTACATATATAGGGTTTCTCTCCAGTATGAGTTCGCTGATGTATGATGAGGCAGTGCTTCATTGAGAAGCCTTTCCTACATTCATTACACACATACGGTTTCTCACCTGTATGAGTTCGCTCATGATAAATCAGGTGACACTTTTTGATGAATATTTTCCCACATTCACTACATGTATAAGGTTTCTCTCCCATGTGAGTTTTCTGATGTATATTGAACTGTGATATCTTGAGGAAGGTTTTATCACATTCTGTGCATTCATCTTGTTTCAGTCCTGTATGAATTCTCTGATGTTCTGTCAGGCAATATTTTCTGGAGAAGGCTTTCCCACACAGACTACATCTATATGGTTTCTCTCTAGTATGAACTCTTTGATGATCAGTGAACTGAGACATCTTGATGAAGGCTTTCCCATATTCAATGCATACATACATGGGCTTTCTCTATGTTGTGAGAGTTCTCTGTTGCTGAATGACATGGGACTTATTACTGATGGATCTGGTATTAACAGGAAATTTAATTTCAGTATAGAATTGTTCACAGTTACTGTGCAGAATGGATGTCACATCTGCATTCAACTCTACAGAGTTCTTCAAGTTACTTCTGTTTACGTTTTCAAAACTTAATTTTGATTTCCAAATTGTTTTAAGTATCTCAAACATATCAAAGTTTTGCTTTAATAAGAAATTACCTTCACTCTGATTAACCATATTTGCAAACATATTATGTTCACAGCATTGTTCCACACTCTTGTGAATGTTTCCACTTTGCAATTGATGCTGCAGAGGATTATCAACTTTCTTCAGTTCTAGGAAAGAAGAAAACAGTGAATCATTCTGTAATCGCTCTTAAGCTTTTTAAAAAGACTTTTTATTGACTTTTAGAGAGGGAGAGAAAGAGAGAAGCACCAATCAGCTGCCCCTGCATACCCCCCACTGGGGCTCAAGCCTGCAACCTGGGTACATGCTCTGACTGGGAATAGAACCAGCAACCTCTTGACACATGGCACAATGTGCAACCAACTGAGCCACAAGAGCCAGGGCAAATCTCTCCTAATCTTAGTTTGAAATAGAACTGCTTTTATAAAATACCTTCAAGTAACCCTGGCCAGCTTGGCTTAGCAGTTAGAGCGTTGGCCGCAGACCAAAGACTTGCAGGTTCAATTCCAGTCAAGGGCTCATACTTCAGTTGCTTTGCGTCCCTGGCCCTGGTCAGGGTCGTGTGGGCGGCAACCAGTCGATGTATCTCACATGTCCATGTTTCTCTCTCCCTCTCTCCCACTCTATCTGAAGATAAACAGTAAGGATTTAAAAAAAAAAAACAAAACACCTTCATGTAAAGTAACTATTTATTGACAATCCAAAGTGTTGTAGAATAAGAAATATATTAGGTCTTCCTTCACAGTTCTTTACACTGAGTTTGAAAAACTTGTAATTTCCTAAGTGATGAGTATGAGTATCTTTTGTTATATATAAAATTAATTAATTAATTAATTTAAAAACTTTCCAATAACAGCTGAGTTTATACCAATGAGGTGGCTTAGCACAGGGTTTCTACAAAGCCTCAGGATTGAGCTAGTCGCCAGAAAAACCAATTGATTACAAGGCTGGACTTTCAGCCCCACCCACTGACCTCTGAAAAAGGAAAGAAGGCCTAGAGAATAGAGCTCTATAAAAACTCTTAACCAGATCTGATCAGTTCCTGGGTTAGTGATCTATGTGAACATTTTCCCATTTGCTGACCAAAACTTCTGTGTCACAACGACCCCTTTCAGCCTTTGCGGCGCGAAAGCTGCCATGGAGGCTGCAGGACAAACAGACGTTGCTGGTTTAGTCCCTGGGTCTCTGGTGAGTCAAATGCTGGATTAAAGGTTAAAAATCAGATGGTTTAAAACTAGTGCCCTGGGCCCTAATGCCGTCTGTTGCAGCAGCAGCTGATGTCTTAACCTTAACCGAACACCGGGCCCTGGGCGTCTGAAACGTCGCCCTCACAGCCTCTCCGACCACAGACCCTGACCACACGCCCTCATCACCCGGAAACCCGGGCCAGACGCCCCCAAGCGAGGATCACCCACGCTGCCCAACATCACTGCGCGGGACGCGAACTATTAAATCCCAACCTGAACCTCACATCGCGATCACCCTGAATGCCTCCTGCATCCCTTACAAGGGGGGTGACCTGCAGGACCCCATAACCCGGCAGTAGGGACGAGGACGCTGTCTCCACAGACTCTTATTCTCTACAGACTCTTAATCTGTGCACCGATCCCCAGGACACCCCAACCACAGACACACGCGTCTGGTTACCTCCAAATACCTCAAATTCCGTTCTCACGTGGGTCCCCGTAACTAGCACCACCTGGGCGCTTCTATGCTCTTCCTCCATCCCTGGTGGTAATTCCGCGCTCCGCCCGCCACCAAGTCCACACGTCACACTGTGAGAAACAAAGCTTCTACTGTGACGAAACAATCTCCAAGTACGAAACCACACACTGACCTGTTTGCCCAGACCCAGAAGAGCGCAAACGTATCTCCGCGAACCTGTTCAACTTCTACGCTGGTCCCACTCGGTCTACGGTGGCCAATGAGGATCTGAGGTTGTGGAGAAAACGCGAATGACTTCCGGTATTCATTGGCAAGATGTCCGCGCCCACCTCACAATGGCGCTATGGGGGCCGCCATATTTGGACCCCTGACTGCCGTTCAGAAGGCAAAGCCTGGGCTTTGGGGCCAGTAGTCAGGGCAGGCGAGGTGTGAAGCTTATGAAATCGTCTCATGACCATGCAAATGAGTGGAAAATGAGTCTAGTTCAGAGACTCAAGCTTTCCGAGGCAAAAAAAGAGTGAGCGAAATTGTGTTCGGCGGGTTGGGCAATGAAATTGTAAGGCCACAGCCTCTATTTTAAACTTTGTATGAAAAATATTTTTTAATTGTTTTGAAATGTTTAGGAGCTCAGGTGTCAGTGTAGCAGCAGAAAATGAAATCCTGCAAAGAGAAAAAATATATAGAACTCGCAAAACAACAATAACAAAACAACCATCCAATTACTTTATGTATGCAGTCATGAATTTTCTAATAACCGGATTGTGGAGATGATGGCATAATTCTAAACTTATTGGAAGTCAGCAAGTTGGACAATATTACATAAATGTTATATAAAAATTACAGCTGTAAAGCTGATAAAATGATTTGCTGTTATATACTACAAAGTTTATAGGGTATAAATTTAAAACAAACAAAAAACCCCACCAAGTATAATGGCAAAATTTTAAATCCCCAAAATTAAAAGGAAATGGAGCTCTGGCCAGGTGGCACAGCTGGTTGGGCCATCACCCCATACACCAAAGGGTTTCAGGTTCAATTTCCATTGAGGGCACATGCTCAGGTTTCCAATTTGATCTGGTTGCGGCAAGTACAGGAGGTGGCCAATGGGTGTTTTCTGGAGTGAATTGAAGTCTTTTTCTCATCACACCAATCTAGGGGTAGAAACTATCAAAATAACTTAATGTTGATCACATGGTAAAGGTAATATTTGTCACGTTTCTACACTGAAAATACCAAAAAATATTCTGATCAAAGAGGGCTCACATCAACAGATATAAAGAATTGTATATAGTAATTAATACTCTCAACAATAAAAATAAATTCAAAAATTAAAAAGGACTCAACCTGGCCGGTTTGGCTCAATGGTTTGAGCATTGGCCCATGGTACATTTCTTGGTCAAGGGCACATACCTGGGTTGTAGGTTTGATTCCCACCCTGGTCAGGGTCATGCAGGAGGCAACCCAGTCAGTGTCTCACTCACATTGATGTTTCTCTCTCTCTCTCTCTCCTTCCCTCCTTTCTACTCTATCTAAACATCAATGGGAAAAATATCCTTGGGTGAGGATTAATAAAAAACAAAAACACCTAAACTATATGGAGATTCCAGGTTGGAAAACATATGCAGGTAATGGGAAGGTGGCTTGCCTGGAGAGGAGGTGGAAAGCCCTTGCCCTTTCCCTCACACCTTGCCCAATGCTCTCCTCCATTGGGCTGTTCTCACTATCCTTTAGAATAAATCAAACCAAATGTCAGTAAAGTGTTTTCCTGTTACGTGAGAAGCTGTAATAAATTATTCAATGTGGAGGGCGGCTGAGCCAAGGTCTTTTATTTCTGTGGTGTTTACAGACTCGCCCAGGAGCTTCCGGTGGCAAGGACGAGGCCCTGTGGTGTTTGCATGGTCTCGCCCAGGAGCCTTTAGTCCCAAGGCCACTTGTTGATCCTGTGTGCTGGCAAAGCCCACACAGGAACATTCTGCCCAAGATCTCTTGTTGTTCCTGTGTGCTGGCAAGGCCCACACAGGAGCATCCTGAGCCGCAGGCGAGAATGTATTGACAATCTGGACCCTGAGCTCAGAGGCCAATGGAAACATTTGGTATTTGAGAACAATGATGCTTTTGAACCTCTCCCCCTCCTTCAATTGGCTATATAATAAACTGGCTGAGCTAGTTTGGGGTCACTGTTTCTCCTTCCGAGAGCAGTGTCCCACCTGGCCCCAGCTGTTCTCTCTAGAATGTCTGTCTTTCTTAGTCTCTGTGTTTTTCTCAGTCTCCCGTCACCCCTCCTCAGGTCTGGTTCAACTAGCCGTGCCGGTCGCGGCAATTCAACCCCCCTAAAAAACTGTAGAAACCTCCAATTTGTAGCCAAGTCATAATATGGGTACCTTGGGCACTCAATACCTGGCATTTGAAGTGGGGGCATTTTGTGAAACTGAGCCCTTAAATTTGTGGATTATGACAGTATGGAAGACAGTTCGTGTCTGGAGAGTTGGAGAACTGGTTTGTTGTTGGTGTGGAAAAACCACACTTTGGTGGCATAAGTGTTGGGAGAAGAAACAGATCATAGTAATGCCTATCATGTAACATGATTCTCATGTGATGGCCATCAGAGATATTAGACATACACTGACAGCTAAAGGAACCCACAGAACCTTGCATGGTTACATATGATATTCCAACATGAATCACAGAGTATGAATTCTATGAATAATGTATTCCTCAAACAACTTTGCCCAGATTTCTCCAGATTGATCCATTCTCAATTTAAGCTCTTCTGCTTAGTTGCACTAATTTATTTATTTATTTATTTATTTATTTATTTATTTTTTCAGTTTTTGTCCAGATAGAGTGGGAGGGAGAGAGAGGAAGAGAGAGAAAGAGAAACATCGACGTGAAAGGGACACATCGAGTGGCTGCCACCCGCACGACCAACCAGGGCCGGGGACAAACTGCAACCGAAGTACATGCCCTTAGCGGGAACCGAAACCGGGTCTCTCTGGACCGCAGGCCGACGCTCTAACCGCTGAGCCAAACCGGCCAGGGCTAGTTGCACTAATTTAAAAAGACAAATCCACTGGGAAATAAGAGAGAGAATAAAAGAAACCAAAAGCCACCTGGGCCTCGATCATTTTCTTCTGATTTTGGGAAATGTCTGCTAACGGGATTCTCTGGCTTGAGCTCTCCTGAATCAACATCACCTATCTGTTTAAAAATATGTTTCCAGCCCTTGTTGCTGTGGCACAATGGAGTGTCAGACCAAGCACCAAAGGATCTTGGGTCCAATCCCTAGTCAAGGGCATATGCCTGTGCTGTAGGTTTGATCCCTGGCCCCAGACAGGGTCATGCAGGAGGCAACCAATCTGTGTCTCTCTCACATCCATGTTTCTCTCTCCCTCCCTCCCTTCCACTCTCTCTAAAAATCAATGGAAAATAATCCTCAGGTGAGGATTAACAAACAAACAAAAAAAAAAAAAAAAAAAAAAAGGAAAGAAATGTTATGGAGGAAAACAAATATTTTCTGGGATTGGAACACAAATACTGACAGAGAGCCAGATGGGATATATTATGAGGAACTAAAAGGCATGGTGCGACCACATCCACTTGGTTTAAGGATGCCTAATATCTCCCTTCCACGTTTCCTCTATACCTGTCTAAAGAATTCTTGCTCTAATTGCTGTGTGAACACACCAGGCCTCTTATTCATTCTAAGAGCTTTGCGTCCCATGAAGTGAATAGACTGTGTGTTTTATTCAGTTTTTGAATGAAACTTAGTGCCTTTATGGCAATGGTTGGATATACATTTTTTTCATTTTCAGAGCATGAGTTACAAATGGAATCAGTTTTTGATGAAGGTGGGTGTTAAACTTCCTGCTGAATTTATTGAAAGCAAGGCACACTTTAAAAACATGCCAATAAAATACTGTAAAATGCAAACAGCAAGATAATCAGTCATGTAGAGTCTCAAAGCTAAAGAATAAGGATGATGTTAGAATTCAGTGAGTGGGGTTTGAACTGTGCCTGCAAATGTTCTAACACTCGTTCAGTAGTTAGAAGACCTTAGCTGTGACCATCCTTACTACTCTCTTTAAAATGACCTACAATTAATTTTTCATGTATATATTGTATCATAAAAACTATATTTGCCTTGGCCAGTTTGGCTCAGCAGTTAGAGAGTTGGCCTGCAGAATGAGTCGCGGGTTCAATTCTGGTCAAGGGCATGTACCTTGGTTGCGGTTCGTCCCCAGACCCGGTCAGGGTCATGCGGCAGGCGGCCAGTCGATATCTCTCTCTTGCATCGATGTCCCCCCCCCCACCCATCTGAAGATAAATGGAAAAATATCCTCGGATAAGGGTTTAAAAACAAAAGTAAAGCCCACCGGTGTGGATCAGAGGATTGAGCATTGTCCCATGGACGGAGAGGTCCTGGTTCAATTCCGAGTCAGGGTACATGCCTGGGTTGTGGGCTCAATCCCCAGTGGGGGGTGTGCAGGAGGCAGCCGATCGATGTATCTCTCTCACATTGATGTCTCTCTCCCTAAAAAATCAATAATGTATTTTTTTAAATGTGTACTTGTATCTCTCTGCTATCTAAAATTTGGAGTAAAGAACTTAGTTGTGGCCCAGTGTGTTGGCCACTAAGGTGAGGGTTTGTCTTGAAAAAAGTTATTTCCAACCCAAAGGTCCCTGGTGTAGACAAGAGGTCTGGAAAGGAGAGTGTGGGTCCAGAATACATTTAGGAACAAGGGAAGACATGGGAGAACCAATGTCTCATACATACAGTTGGGACATGGAGGACAGAATCACACAGGTAGTGTGGGCCCTGTGCATGGAAAAGAGGTGAACACTCACCAATGAGACCAGGATCCTGGAGGTCTTCAGCATCGCTTCTGAATATATGGTCCCAGAATTCACTGCCGTTTGTCCCTTATTCTTTTCTTTTTTAAGGATAAAAAGCAGGGATACTTTGTCTTTCCTAAGGAGACCATTGTACAGCCGATCATGTTTTGAAGTCATAAATATTGGGCTTTTTGGATGCTGGACCTGGAAGCTTCATGTGAGTCCCTATTCCAAATGACTGGACACTGAATCCGTTTGCTAAGGATATTTTGTGCTTCCATGCTCCTGTTCTGGTTGCTCATGCAGACCACCAGCACACCCATTGGCAACCAAGGCATGGTGGTGGCCTCACTGTCTACCCCCCCTGGCTCTGGACTCCCACCCAGCTGGGGTTCTTCCTCGAGACCAAGATGGCAACTGTAGCTCCCAGAAGGCATGACGTGCAATGCCAGCATGTACACGGTGTCCCCCTCCCTGTGCAGTCTCAGAGTCCTGGCAGCAGGATGAGGGAGGCCCACCCAGGGGACGCCAGGCCTAAGAGCACACTTCTGCTCTGGGGCCAGTTGTCCCCTTTCTGCAGGGTGAATGTCAGTGCCACATACAAACATCACTCGAAGAGTTAAACTGAGGCATCAAATTCACCACAGTAGACAGGATCACAAGTCTGACACCCAAAAGGTGGGTGAAGGTATAGACACCCAGCCCAAATTACTGAGGTCTCTTGAGGGACAAACTTTGTGCTGGGATCAGAGGAGAAGCAGAAATATTGTAGCTGTCTCGAAGAACGTTCCCCTGGGAAAACCACTGGAGATGACAGATGGTGGTCCCATGAACACTAAGGGGCAGAGAATACGTGCTCCGACATTTTAGAACAGTGGAAAGTCATGATAATTTCAACAATGAAAACAGCAGCTTCAGCTGAGCCTCCCTGTTCTTCACAGTGTACCTGCCCCAGTGAGGGCTTCACAGCAGTGTAGAAATTTTTCCTGGCTCTGGTGCCCGAATCCGGGTTAAAATCCAGCCTCTTAAATCTAACATATTTCTGTTGTGTAAACTTGGAGAACCTACTTCATTTCTCTAATCCTGAGTATTCCCAACAATTCAGTATTTGTTTCTTCTTCCACGTTATTATATGAATTCAATAAGAAAATGCTGCCGTGGTCATGTGTCTCAATTGGTTGAAGCATCATCCCACACACCAAAAGGTCACCAGCTTGATTGCCAGTCAAGAGCACGTACCTGGTTTGCAGGTTTGATCCCTGGCCCTGGAATGGGTGTATGTGGGAGGCAACCAATCAATATGTCTCTGTCACATTGATGTTTCTCTCTCCCCTTCACTCTTCCTCCCTTCCCCTCTCTCTAAAAATCACAAGAAAAAATGTCCTTGGGTGAGGATTAAGACAAAAATATATATATGTATATTTAATTTTATAAACCACTTGATGTTACTTATAAATTTGGTTACACACATCCAAATACTGTTTTCCTTATGAAATGAATACATTGTTTCATTTTCAAGTATTTTAAATATTCTGAAGTAACACAAAGTATGAAGGAAATGTAAAAGTTCATTACAAAATGAAATATGCATTGACCACTCCTGCATTATATATATTAAAATTTAATCCACTATGAGAGCAACTGTCAGTTTAAAACTTATAAAATCAATGGCAAGGCAATTAGAAATATGGCTGAAGGTATCCTGGCCCCAACAGCTTGTGAGGTATGTGTTAATCTTGTGACAGAATACTTTTCCATTCAAGGCTTCTTTCCTTGATTATGTTACCTGAGGTTTTGCTAAAGACCACCAAATATACTGTGTTTATGAGTTATTCCTGCATCGATTTCCTGAGAAATGATGAAGCAATATAAATTACTGCAAACCATGCCATATTCACTGCTAGAGGAAACAACTTCTCTAGTAGGAACTGACATCTATTGATGTCTTCTTGAAATATGCTTTCCCAAAATTAAAAATATTCATTCATTCATTCATGATCTCTGATGATCACATATGATAGGGTCTACTTCCCACTAAAGAGTTTCCTAGTCCATCACATTACATTTATAGGATTTATCTCAGGATATACTTTTTAGACATATAATGTCCTAAAATATTCTCATCAAGGCTGACTGTATCTGAGTTGCTTTGTTAATTTTTTAATATAAAATATGAGGTAGCCCAGCCAGTGTGGCTCAGTGATTGAGCATCGACCCATGCACCAAGAGGTTGCCAGTTTGATTCCTGGCCAGGGCACATGCCCAAGTTGTGGGCCCAATCCCCAGTGGGGGGCACGCAGGAGGCGGCTAATCGATGTTCTCTCACAGCGATGACTCTATCTCTCCCTCTCCTTTCCTCTCTCTCTAAACATCAATAAAGAAAAAAACATTTTTTTTTTAAATGAGGTAATTGGTCAGTAAATACAGCACTACATTCTTTGCATTAAGTTATTCTTCACTGCATACTACTATCTTGAGGGCCTACAACTGGTAACATGTTTCCCCAAAAATGACTACTTGTAAATTCTATGTTTAACAAGAATTGACAAGTGGGCAAAAGCTTTCCCACAATCGCTGCCCTCATAGGGCCTCCCTCCTGTATGAACATTGATTCCTGACTTCTTACTGAAGGCTTTCCCATATTTATTACATTCATAGGGTTTCTCTCCCATCAATTCTGATGGGTAATGAGAGCATTTTTGCACAATGAGAATTTTTCATTCAGTATATGCAAAGGAAGTCTTTCTTCAGCAAAATCTCTGATGTACGAGGCTCTTCTTCCTAGAGCCTTCACCACATTCATTGCATTTGTACGGCTTCTCTGCTGTATGAGTTTGTTAAAGGCCTTTCCATTGCATATATACAGTTTATCTGCATATGAACTTGCGGATGTGCAATGAGCATGCTTTTTCCAGTTTAGCCTTTGACACAGTCATCACATATATAGGGTTTTTCTCCTACATAACTGCACCAATGTACACTGAGATGACTCTTCATGGAGGAGCCTTTTCCGTGTTCAATGCACACATGTAGCTCCTCTTAAGTATAAGTTCGCTAATGTACACGAAGATCACTCTTCGTGGTAAAGCCTTTTCTGCATACACTACACATATAGGGCTTCTCTCCTGTATGTGTTCACTGTTGTCAGATTAGAGGTGAAACCTTTCCCACATTCACTACAATATATAAGGTTTCTCTCCTGTATGAATCCGTTGATGTACAATCAGCTTGTTCTTCACTGGGAAGCCTTTTCCACATTCATTGCATACATAGGGTTTCTCTCCCGTATGAGTGCGCTGATGTACATTGAGTTTATACTTCTGAGTAAACCCTTTGCCACATTCATTGCACATATAAGGTTTCTCAGAAGTATGAGTTTGCTGATGTACAGTGAGACCACCCTTCATGCTGAAACCTTTTCCACACACACTACATATATAGGGCTTTTCTCCCGAATGTGCTCGCTGATGTCTGATGAGAGGGCACATCCAGGGAAAGCCTTTCCCACACTCATTACATACATAAGGTTTATCTCCAGTATGAATTCGCTGATGCACAATGAGGCAGTGCTTCATGGAGAAGCCTTTCCCACATTCACTGCACATATACGGTTTCTCTGAAGTATGAGTTCTTCGATGTACAGTGAGATCAGTCTTCATGGTAAAGCCTTTTCCACACACACTACATACATAGGGTTTCTCTCCTGTGTGTGCTCGCTGATGTCTGATGAGAGTGTTCTTCCAGGTGAAGTCTTTCCCACACTCGTTACATATGTAGGGTTTCTCTCCAGTATGAGTTCGCTGATGTAGGATGAGGCCACGTTTCACTGAAAAGCCTTTTCCACATTCAGTGCATATATAAGGTTTCTCTCCTGTATGAGTTTTCTGATGGGTAGTGAGACTAAACTTTGTAGAGAAGGTCTTCCCACATAGACTGCATCCATGAGGTTTCTCTCCTGTATGAGTGTTCTGATGGTTAATGAGACAAAACTTTGTAGTGAAGGTCTTCCCACACAGACTGCACCCATGGGGTTTCTCTCCCGTATGAATTTTTTGATGGGTAGTGAGACTAAACTTTGTAGAGAAGGTCTTACCACATAAACTGCATCCATGAGGTTTCTCTCCTGTATGTGTTCGCTGATGATAAATGAGCCGAGACTTTTTGATGAATGCTTTACCACATTCACTACATGTATAAGGTTTCTCTCCCATGTGAGTTTTCTGATGTACATTGAACTGTGATGTCTTGAGGAAGGTTTTGTCACATTCAGTGCATTCATATTGTTTCAGTCTTGTATGACTTGTTTGATGTTCAGTGAGCCTGGATTTTCTGGAGAAGGTTTTACTATACAGACTGCATCCATGTGGTTTTTCTCTAGTATGAACTCTCTGATGATCAGTGAGCTGAGACATCTTGATGAAGGTGTTCCCACACTCAAGGCATACATGGGCTTTCTCTATGTTGTGAGTGGTCTGCTGCTGAATGACATGGGACTTATTATTGATGGGTCTGGTACTGACAGGCAATTTAATGTCAGTGTAAAATTGTTCACGGTTACCATGCAGAATGGGTGTCCCATCTCCATTCAACTCAACAGAGTTCTTCAAGTTACAGCTTCTGTTTTGGTTTTCAAAACTTAAATTTGATTTTAAAGGTTTCTCGTGTATCTCAAACATATCATGATTTTGCTTTAATAGGAAATGACCTTCATTCTGATTAACCATATATGCAAACCTATTACGTTCACAGCATTGTTCCACACTCTTCTGAATGCTTGGAATTTGCAAGTGATACTGCAGAGGATCATCAACTTTATCGACTACTAGGAAAGAAGAGGAACAGTGAATCATTCCATAATCTCCCATAACCTTAGTTTGAAATAAAACTGTTTTTACAAAATGCTTCCACGTGAAGCAACTATTTAGTGTCAATCCTCTATGTTTTAGAATAAGAAATATATCTGGTCTTCGTTCACAGTACTTGACAATGAGGTTGTAAAACCCTTGTCATTTCCTAAGTGACAGGAGTATCATTTTCTATAAATAAAAAAACAGCCCTGGCTGGTTTGGCTCAGCAGTTGGAGCGTCGGCCTGCGGACCAGAGAGTCCCAGGTTCGGTTCCCGCTAGGGGCATGTACCAAAAAAAAAAAACAAAAAAAAAACCAGAGTGTCCCAAATAAATGTATACAGGACATCTGTAGATTCTATTACATGGTGAAAATGAATAGTATTTTAATAAACACATGGTTGCAGGTTTGATCTCCAGTTCCTGTTGGGGTTCAGAAGGCAACCAATTGATGTCTCTCTCTCTCACATCAATGTTTCTCTCTCCCTCCCTGCCTCCTTCTTTCTCTCCCCCTCCCCCCTTTCCTCCTTACCACTCTATCTAAAAAGCAATGGAAAAATATCCTTGGGTGAGGATTTATTTATTTTTATTTATTTATTTATTTTTTATCCTCACCCAAGGACATTTTTGCATTCATCTCCAGACAGAATGGGAGGGAGAGAGGAGGGAAGAGAGAGAGAGAAACATCGATGTGAGAGAGACACATCGAGTGGCTGCCACCCACACGACCCCAACCAGGGCAGGGGACAAACTGCAACCGAGGTACGTGTCCCTAGCGGGAACCGAACCCAGGACTCTCCGGTCCGCAGGCCGACGCTCTAACCGCTGAGCCAAACCAGCCAGGGCAGGATTTTAAAAAAAATATGTACATATAAAATTTTTCAAAACTGATTGTGGTAATAGTCACATTACTATACAAATAAACTAAAAACCAATTAACTATATAATTTAAATGGGTAAATTGTATGGTATGTGAATTAAAATCTAAGTAAAACCATTAAAAATATGATGTGAAAACAAAAGCTATAGAAAAATAAATACAGTGATAATATCTAAGAATGAAGAAAAATCTGAATTACGAAACTAGGAAGAAAGTCACTTGAAGCAGACGTAAGTTATAACCTAGTTTAGGCTGGAACTGTTGAAGCATGTTAAAAAGATCTTTTCTTATTCATTAAATAAAATAGTAGAGAGGTTGGCATGTAGAAGACATCCCAGGTGATACCAAGATGAATAGAATTTAAAATGTCCAGTGTGGCCCTGGCCGGTTTGGCTCAGCGGTTAGAGCGTCGGCCTGCGGTCCAGAGAGACCCGGGTTCGGTTCCCGCTAAGGGCACGTACCTCGGTTGCAGTTTGTCCCTGGCCCATGGTTGGGTCGTGCAGGAGGCAGCCACTCGATGTGTCCCTTTCACGTCGATGTTTCTCTCTCTCTCTCCCTCTTCCTCTCTCTCCCTCCCACTCTATCTGAACAAAAAATGGAAAAATGTCCTCGGGTGAGGATAAAAAAAAAAAAAAATGTCCAGTGTGGAAAGAGAAGCTAAATTTTAAAAAGAACGGAAAAAAGATGATTCCTGCTCTCACACACAAAATAAAAAGAGGCCAGCTGCCACGATGATGAGTAAAATACATAGGAAACAAGCGTACATTGTACAATATTGATAGACAAGTTCATTTGGGAGTCCATTTCACAGAACAGAAAGAGGTTAACTCATGGGAATAGAAGAAACGTTGAAAAGTGATAAGAACTGAGTATTAAGAACCTAGAAGGGAGAGGAGCAAAAAGCAACATAAATGCACCCTCATTATTTAAAGAAGAGATTAAGCCCTGGCCAATGTGGCTGGGTTGGTTGAGCGTCGTTCCATGAGGCAAAAGGTGGCTGGTTTGATTCCAGCTTGATCCCCAGTGGAGGGCATGTGCGGGAGGCAACCTACTAATGTTTCTCTCTGACACCAATGTTTCTCTCTCCCTCTCCCTTCCTTTTAAGAAATAAAGAAAAGAGTCTAAAGAGGAAGGATTTTAAAGGCAGACAATGACAGACATTCAGGATAGGTAGAGTTCACAGTGATGTAACACAATCTCATCAACTAAGGAGTGATTTGCTGCAGTAAATACTATGAGGGAGATTGTGGGATGCAAGCAAAGGAAGCAGGATATTCTTAGACATTCAGGGGAGCCAGAAAGATCATGTAGCTTTTTTTCCAAGTACATGGTCACCAAGTAGGAATGGTTGGTAACGAGACAGAAGGTATAAATGTACCATGACAAGCAGGTAATCACGAAGACACAGCATCTAAGGTGGGGTTGGATAATATAAAGAAAAATCACTATTTCCTAACAGGGCATAAAGGCCCTGTAATAAGAAAAAAGTGATGAAGTCAAAGTTCTGTCTTTCCAGAGAGGCCTGGAAAGTGGAATTTCATAGTAAGAGAGGTGGTAACACAGGCAGAGAAACTGTGACCATGGACAAATAGAGGAAGATCTGAGAATCCTAGGAGGAAGAAAACTGTGCAAACAAAACCAAGATGTTGATAAATAATTGGGGTATGAGCTCAGAAAAAAAAGTGGGGGTTCGTTTTCCTCTAAACTACTACAAAAGAAAGGGTTCTCATCTGTGGAGGGGTGGGTTGAATTTCCTCATTCACTGTCACCGCTCTGACGCCTGCTCTGATCAGAATGTGACTTCCCGGCCACCCACCATGCTGGTTCTCAGCCCCTCACCTGCACAGACTAGACTGTGGAGTTCCTCTTGTACTGTCCACAGTTCTTCCCCTCGTTCCAACTTGGAGAGCGCCTCTGGTTTGCTGGCTCGGTACCCTGTTCATGAAAAACAAAAGACATAGACATATTGAATTGTGCTGGGGTCTGTCAAGAAGGGAGAATATTACATTTCGTGGAATGAACAGCTTTCACATCTGTAACACAAAAACTTCTCTCAGGAGAGGGGACATTATACCTTCCTGTGTGGGGCAAGAGAAGGATCAGAGATTCAACCATTTCAGAGAATTACAGTTATTCAGAAGAGTGAAGCAGCTGAGGAAAAAAACAAAACAAAAAACACTAACAGGGTGACACAGGGGGACTGTCCTCACCCACTGACTCCAGGTGGCTGAAGTTCTCCAACATCACGTCTCTGTACAGGTTCTTCTGATGGGGGTCCAGGAGCTGCCACTCCTCCCAAGTGAAGTTCACAGCCACATCGTGAAATGTCAGAGATTCCTGTAACAACACCATTCTGTTTATTGGGTGATGTCCTTTAGATGATATGTGTCAACGTAAGAAACATTCAAACCTGTGAGAATTTTTGCGAGTTTACTGATGCCAAAGTAATAACTGCCAGGAAAGGAAATCTCAACTCATTGAGAAAATGCTCTGAAAAATGGCATTTCTGCACCTTAATTTATATATTACAATCAAAAGAAAAGATGTAAGTGGGTTTCATGAAATCCACTGGTGATTAGGGAGACGGGAAAAGCATAGGTTTGGGGGACATGTAGGATTGGATAAAAAATAAAATAAGACACACAGGTCTTTAACATAAGTGGGTATGGAATAATTACAGTCAACAATTAAATCATTCACAATGGCCGTATTTGTGGTCTCTGCTTTGGTGTGATACCTGTGCTTTGAGGGGTCTAGGAAAAGGATATTGCTTTGACATTCTAAAGATATACTATCGTAGATGCAAAAAGACAATAGGCTCAATTTAGGTAAAGACTGACTTTCATCAGGGAAGATTCTAGCCAAGGACATGACTACCAGCCATGAACTGCTTTTAGTTAGAGTTTTCATTTCAGACCATCCTATGTGGTCACTTTAGGTCTCTGAGTTTGTAAGGTGCCAGGCAGGCCTCCCCCTGAGCTTGTCAGGTTTAGTACGTGGCTCCTTTTTGTTCACATATGGAAGGAACATTGGTCTTTCGGCTCATTTTCACTTTATAGGCTGCACTTATATAGCTAGTGGGCTTTAATTTCTATATACAGACGAATAATTACACGCCTAATAAATTACAAAGCGGTGAAAAATTAGGTTTTCTGTTGTTTATATGGAAAACAATAATTAATAGATAATAATACAAGAATAAACTGTGTTTGGCATACTCAGAATTATAAACCTACTTTTGCCCCATCCTATATTTTATAATTGTGCAGTGTCTCATGCATCGATTCAATTAGAAATTTCTATGATGGGAAGAAAGAAGTTCGATGTTCTTGTTCACCTAGTACACACATACACTTTTCAGATTAATGGAGGTGGCTTTTTGTAGGCCTCAACAAATCCATTAATGAAGAAAGGAAAAGGCCTGGCTAGTGTGGCTCACTGGTTGAGCGTCGACCCATGCACCAAGAGGTTGCCAGTTCGATTCCCAGTCAGGGCACATTCCCAGGTTGTGGGCCAAATCCCCAGTGGCGGGCATGCAGGAGGCAGCCAATCGATGTTCTCTCTCATCGATGTTTCTATCTCTCTCTTCCTCTCCCTTCCTCTCTCTAAAAATCAATAAAGAAAAAAAAAAAACTTAAAAAAAAAAAGAAAGGAAAGGATAAAACAAATTACCTGAAACAGGAGCATTTTCTTCTGTTCTCTAGAATGAGCTGGCGATGGGGAGGCTCCGTCTTGGTGTGTTCTGGGTCTGCTCTAAATTTCTGTTCAGAAATCTGTGTTCAAAAGAATAAAAATAAAAAATAAGTCTGTCTTTAGTCAAGTGTGTCCCCTGGAAATGCTGATAACCACCCATATAACTTCTTTATTCTTCACATATTCTACTGACTAATGTCCAAATATGTAGAATTTTTATGATTTTATTTGAGCCAAAGAGACAAAGAATGCTGGGAAGCAAAATAATAATGAATTGAGAAAATGGTCCAGAGATTGGCAGTTTTGCACCTTATTTTATACATCAGAATCAAAGGAGAAGACATAAGGCGGTTACACGAAATCCACTGGTGACAGATTAGGGAGGTGGAAGAAAGCAAACTGGGGAAATCTCTGAGATAGGATAAAAAGTAAAATGAATTGCCTGGCCAGTGGCTTAGTGAATTGAGTGTCGTCCCATGGACTGAGAGGTCCTGGTTCCTGTCCTGGTTTGATTCCCAGTCAGGACACATGCCCAAGATTCAGCTCAATCCCCAGTAAAGGGCACACAGGAGGCAGCCAATCAATGTTTCTCTCTCATCAATGTTTCTATCTCTCCTTTCCTCTCTCTCTCTACAAAAAAAACATTTTTTTTTAAAAAGTAAAAGACACATAGTTGTTTTAATTAGGTGGGTATAGGACAGTAAACAAACAATATTAGGGGGACCGGAAAGTAATGTCGTTTTATTTACATTATATTCAAACAGATAAATTTTTAATAAGTTTTATTTTTAATCAAAGATGTAATCACCCTTGTTATCAACAACCTTTTGCCATCTAGTGTGCAAATTTTCAATGCCGGATTGATAAAAATCAATTGGTTTTTGAGCAAAATATCTGGAGATGGCATTTTGGACGTCATCCAAATTTTCAAATTTTTTGCCACATAGAAAATGTTGTAGCGATCGGAATAAATGGAAATCCGATGGCGCAATATCGAGCGAGTATGGTGGGTGAGGCAATACCTCCCACCCCAATTCATTAATTTTTCCAGGGTTCGTCTTGCGCAGTGCGGTCTTGCATTATTGTATTGCACAATAACGCCTTTTCTGGTGACAATCGCTGGGCACTTATCAATTAAAGATTGATTTACTCGATCCAATTGTTCACAGTAAAGGTCTGCATTCAGTTTGTCCAGGTTTCAGCACTTCAAAATGAACGACCCCGCGAATACTCCACGAAACACACAAAAGTGCCTTTTTGGGGTGTAAACCTGGCTTAGCTATACTTTGTGGCGATTCATTTGGAGAGAGCCACTGCCTTCTGTGTTTTGGATTATCATAGAGGACCCATTTTTCATCTCCAGTGATCAAGCGATCAAAAAACGCTTCTGTATGGTACTGCTGAAGCAATAAGTTGCATGTGGTGGACCGGTTAGCTTTGTTTTCTTCGGACAGATTATGCAGGACCCAAACACCTGCTCTGCTTACTGTACCAATCTGCTGCAAATGTTCTTGGATGGTCAACCAAGGTTGGTTAAGAGTGTTTGACAGTTCCTCGATTGTCTGTCACGGATTTGTTTCCACTTCCGCCCTTAACATGTCATTACTTTAACGACATTACTTTCCGGTCCCCCTAATACAATAACAATGAGGGGCTCTGTGTTCTCCTGCTCTGGTGGGAGACTGTTCTCTGGGAAAAAGGAAATTACCCTGACATTCCAAAGGTGTTTTTCTAGATGCAAAAAGACAACGGACAGGCTCAGTTAGAGTAAAGATTGACCTTTGCCAAGGAAGACACTGGTCTAGGACATGACTACCCACCATGACTTGCTTTTATTTTTATTTTTTTAAAAAAATTTTTTTCCCTTCATTCATTTTTAGAGAGAGAGGAAGTGAGAAGGAGAGACAGAAACATCGATGAGAGAGAACATCGACTGGCCGCCTTCTGCATGCCCCCCACTGGGGATTGGACCCACAACCTGGGCATGTGTACTGACCCAGAATCAAACCAGCGACCTCTTGGTGCATGGATCAATGCTCAACCACTGAGCCACACCAGCCAGGCCATGACTTGCTTTTAGTTAGAAACTTTTAATTTCATACCATACCATGTGGCTACTTTTGGCCTCGTGGTTTGTTAAGGCCCACCATGCAGGCCTCCCCTGAGCTTTTCAAGTTTATTATGTGGCCCCTTTTCGAACACACTGGAGAGTCAGAGGCTGTGGGTTGAGAATATTCAATGAGTGATACCTGATGCTACAGTGCTCCAGATCACAATTACGACAGCACAGCTGGTGTCCCTGCAAGTATTTATTCTTCAGGCCAACAAAGCCTTAGGTGTTAAATGTGGTGAAGGTAATCCTTTATTCTGTGCAGTTTAGGTAGAGTGACTGTGAAAAAAGATGAGGAAAATGACAGTGTAGGGGCAAAATAATGTTTTCCTTCTTCCACTCTAGGTTCTTTCACTGGTCTAACAATTGATATAACACAGATTAATAGGGTGAAATAATAAAAAAAATCTAACAACATGTGTAACTCCTGTATACATGGAAATGACCCAGGAAAATGGAGTACTGGGCCAAATTAGTTGCACCATCACCTGAAATACGACCTTACCTAAAGTCAAAGGATGTTGGGGGTGGACAGTCAGTTATGGGAGGTTACCAGAAAAAGCACAGTACTCACAGGTAAGGTTGTTGTGCAGATATAAGTCCTGCTTCTTCCACTAATAGTTAAGGTGGGTTGGGTGTAGTGAGAGAGACACCCTTACAGTTGATATTGCCTTTATCAATGTAAATATCTTTCACAATAGGTAATTTCCACTAGGTTTTCTCCCAGGACTGCAGTTTCTTCAAATTAGCCAAAAATAACCAATATCTCAAAAAGGCGTACTCAAGGAATTATGTATTTAAAAGACAAAACTCTCAAAAACGACTAACAGATTTTGACTAGATATATAATTGGCCAGAACTGCACAATGTACCTAAGCTCATCTGAGAGTAATTCCATCACTCCGGTGGGAACTGGAACCACCACGGTGGACTAAGACGGACCTGGACTTACTAATACACTGGCATTGGGTCACCTCGCCAGAGGGATGGACACTAACATAAAGTGGACTTTCTGTTAGCAAAGAAAAACGTTGGAATGTTAAGTCAGGCAACTAAACAACAGTGCCCGCTGCTACATATTTAGAGGTGAGAGCAGGCGTTGGCAAACATGTTCTGAAAGAGACACGTGAACATTTTCCCATTTGCTGACCAAAACGTCTGTCACCACGACCCCCTTCTGCCTTTGCAGCACGAAAGCGGCCACGGAGGCTGCAGGACAAACAGACGTTGCTGGTTTAGTCCCTGGGTCTCTGGTGAGTCAAACGCTGGATTAAAGGTTAAAACCAGAGGATTGGAACCTGTGCCCTGGGCCCTCAGTCCGTCTGTCCCAACAGCAACCGAGGTCGTAACCTTAACCAAACACCGGGGCCCGGGCGTCCGGAACGTCGCCCTCACAGCCTCTCCGACCACAGACCCTGACCACACGCCCTCATCACCCGGAAACCCGGGCCGGACGCCCCCACGCGAGGATCACCCGCGCCGCCCAACGTCACTGCGCGGGACGCCAACTATTAAATCCCGGCCTGAACCTCGCACCGCGATCGCCCTGAACGCCTCCTGCATCCCTTACAAGGGGGGTGACCTGCAGGACCCCATAACCCGGCAGTAGGGACGAGGACGCTGTCTCCACAGACTCTTATTCTGTGCACCGACCCCCCGGGCACCCCAACCGCAGACAGCAGCGTCTGGTTCCCCTCAAATCCTGTCCCCACAGGGTTCCCAGGAACTCCCTCCCCCCGGGCGCTTCTCCCCTCCCCCTCCGACCCGGTGGTAATTCCAGGCTCCGCGCTACGCCACGTCCACACGTCACCCTGTGAGAAACAAAACTTCTGTGACGGAATACCTTCTGGGGACAAAACCACACACCGACCTGAGTTTTCCCCCAGACCCACCGGGACAGCGCAGACGTGGTGTTTCCGCGAACCGCTTCATCTTCTGCGCCGGTCCGGCTCGCTCCACGGTGGCCGAGAGGATCTCGGGATTTTGAATAACCGCAGACAAGCGCGGAGGCGCCTGGGGGCCGCCATGTTGGGACACCTGACTGCCGTACAGTCGTCCCTGGCCTCTTGGCGCTTGGAGGGTCGGGGCTTCACTCTGTGGGGTTTTTTCAAATACTATACTATTAAATGTATTCGGAAAAAAACCCGATAGAGTGAAACCCTGATAGAGTGAAGCCGCCAACGTCGAAGCGCGAAGTGGCGACGGACAACTGCATATAAATAAGGAATCCTACTTCGCGGAAATTCATTTATCCTGGTAGAGTCTGGAACTGATTAACCGCGATAAATGACGGCCCACACTGTACAGTAGTCTGAGCCAAGGTTTGGGGCTAGTAGCTTGTGATGGAGGGAAAATGAAAAAGTACTGAAATTATCTTTTTCTGGCACTTCCACTCTTGTGAAAAGTGTGTAAATTTTCAGTTTCGCGATGCAAACACGGTGCCACCTAAGTGGCTTTCAGAGGGCTGGGGGAAGCACTGCTACAACCCCGAAGCATATGCTCCACTTTATATATACGTTACAAAAATTTCAAAAACTGCATAATGTTATACTTAAAAACAAAACAATTTTCACTCAAAGTAAAGGCTTTTCTCTCAGGAGAAGGGAGAATATTCCTATCTGGGGCCAGAGAGGGAACTAAGATCCATCTACTGCTGTAATGCGTCAGCAAGATAACCAGAGACGCACAGCCCAATTGTAAAGGAGCACTTTATTACACCGGCGGGCTGGGGGGGTACAGCTTCCCCAGATCCTCAGCCCCGAGCTTCTTTTGTTCTTTGCTTATATAGGAACAGAAAACAGAAAAACTACATTCAAAGAAAAAAACTTACATTCCTCTTGGCTCTACTTCATTGGCATCAGGGCTGATAACAGACTTCTCCAGAGGAGAAGGGGGGTCGGTTACAGGGTTAGGGCAATCATTAGGGCAATCTCTTTCTTTTTATGGTCCCTCCAAGTTTCCCAAGGCCATCATTAACCCCTTATCTTTATGATTCCTCTGGGTGTCAGTCCCAGGTTTTTTAGAAAACTGCCCTGGTGTTTAAGTGCAGGAATAACTGATCAGAATGGAGTTTGATTTTTAAAATAGCTCAGTTCACTACCACTTCAGGAAACCACAGACATGCCAGAGCTTTCAGAAGCCCTGGCCAAGGTTAGAGCGTGGTTCTGATGCGCCAAGGTGCAGGTACATATAAGAAGCAACCAATGAATGCATAAATTATTGGAACAACAAATCTCTCTCTTCCACTCCCTCTAAAATAAATTTTAAAAAAATTTTAATGGAAAGGCGTAATCTTATTTTATTATTACTAACTTAAGTATTTGATTGCAAAGAAATGAAGGTAATTTACAAACTCAGAATTTTTGTAAGTCCATGAAATTCCATTTTATTTTAGTTTTATATCACACTAATTGAAATGCATTTCTCTACAACTACTCCAACATAGCTCCTTTGGAATTATTTCAGTTATCTGTATAACGTGACTTTACCAAAGACTTTGAATCTAAAACAAACATAAAATTTCAAAATATTAATTTTTAGATGAAAGGGATAAGAAATAGTCATTAGAAGATGGTTGGGATTGTTAATTTCCAATAAGACATTAATTTTTAGGAAAGATGCTTTACCTTGCTTCTGTCAGAGGCTTAGAACTATGGGAGGCTTATGCTGCAAAAGCCTTCTTTCATTGTACTTTGGTTCTGCCCTTGTTTTTTGAAGGTTCTAATTTATAACTGCTGTATCGGAAGAAAAAAATTTTTTTTAAGTGGAGAAAGGAAAACCACTAACAGAGCACCCACTGAGAGACACAGAGGAGCTGTCTTCACCCACTGACTCCAGGTGGCTGAAGTTCTCCAACATCACTTCCCTGTACAGGTTCTTCTGATCAGGGTCTAGGAGCTGCCACTCCTCCCTGGTGAAGTCCAAGGCTACATTGTGAAATGTCAGGGGTTCCTGTTAACAACACCATGCTGTTTACTGGCATGATGTCCTTTATTATTTTATCTTTTGGTGTTTGTTATTTATTTTTTAATGATTTTACTGCTTTTTTATAAGACAAAGAGAAGAAGGGAGAGAGAGACAGAGAAACATCAATGAGTTGCCTCCTACAAATCCCCACTGGGGATTGAGCTGGAAAACTGGGCATGTGCCCTCACTGGGAATCAAACTGGCGACCTCTCGGTGCATGGGAGGACACTCAACCACTGAGACACAGCAGCCAGGGCTGGCATGATGTCGTTTAGATCATATGGGAGAAATGTTAGTTTTTCTGACCATTTTCACTTTATAGGCTGCGTCTAAATAGTGAGTAAGGTTTTTATATTACATTTATTTTTTTCAAATATATTGATTTTTAGAGAGAGAAAGGGAAAGAGAGAGAGAAACATCCATGTAAGAGCAAAGAAAATGTTTTAGCAAGGAAGAAAATAGGAATGTATGTCGGGCAAATAAGCAATAATGTCTGCTGTTACATATTATGAGTTGAGAGTAGGTGTTGGCAAACATTTTCTGCAAAGGGACAGAGATATATTTTTGGTTTTGAGGGCCACAGATCTTGGTCACAAGGACTTAGTTATGTCTTTGCATGGGAAAGCAGCCACAATGAGTGACTAATGGGCGTGGCTGAATTAGTCTCTCCCCTGCAGTTAGTCAACTTCTGGGTAAAAGGCTAAAGAAAAGAGGCCTTCTAACTACTTATCCTGGGCCCTACCGCCTTCTCTGACCTTTACATCTAAGTTATATACCCCCCCGCCCCCCAAATAAGGGCACATTCGAACCAGAACACACGCGCAAGAATTTTCATAGCAGCGCTTTCCATAACGAGCCACACTGCAAAGAATACAAGTTTAATTAATAGTAGGGAAACTGCCACACACCCAGCTGTGGAAGGCTAGGGACTCCGTTCTGTCCCAACAGCCGAGGTTGGAACGTCGAACCACCCACCAACCTGGAGTCCTAGGCGTCCAAAGCTTCAGACTCAGGAGCCTCTCAGGACAGGAGCCTGTCAACACCCTATTATATTATTCCAAAAACTGGACCAGGCACCCTCATGTGAGGATCACCCACGCCGACCCCAGTATTACTGAGCCCCCTGTTGAATCCTGAACCTGAACCCGACACCGCGATCACCTGAAATACCACCTCCATCCGGTACACACAGTGACCCGCAAAGACCGTGACGGTCGGGACACAGTCGTTGATCTCTACAGACACTTACTCACCTGATGATCCCCAATGTACCTCTACCACAGACAGGCGTGGCACCTCCTTCCTCGCACAGACCTTGGCGCTCCTCCCACCCGACCTCCGACCCATGGGTCCAGCTCTACCACTTCCACCCTGTGTGGTCACGTACCCTGTGAGAGACAAACCTCCCACGAGACACAATTTTTCTAAAAATTTCGAAAAACGAGAACACACTGACCCGATTTTCTCCAGCCTACAAGAAGAGTCTAAACTTGACACTTCCTGCAAACTGATCTGACTGCTGGAAACATCCTCCAGATATTTCGTCTGCCAACAATAGCCAAGTGAAATCGGAGGCATTTGAAGAAAGGCCAAAGCTTCCCAGCACCCGCCCCCCTACGCCCCCCCCCCCCAGGCATTATGTCGGAGTCCTCCGTGGGGGCAGCCAGGTTGGGAGACCTGACCTCTCAACGGAAGGCAAAGCAAGGACTTTGGATTCAGTAGTCAGCAGGGCTGGAAGGTGAGAAGCTCTTGAATTTATCTCCTTTCCTGGCACTGTGACTCTTGTGGAAAATTAGTATATTTTGGAGACTCATGATTTGCAAGGCAAATGAGTGAGATAAATTGTGCTGGGGTGGGGCTGGGCAAAGAAGTCATATGGCTGTAGCTTTTATTTTACAGTTTGTATAAATCTTTAAAAAAAAAAAAAATAGCCCTGGCCAGTTTGGTTTGGCGGTTGGAGCGTCGGCCTGCGGTCTGGAGAGACCTGGGTTCGGTTCCCGCTAAGGGCATGTACCTCGGTTGCAGTTTGTCCCAGGCCCTGGTTGGTCGTGCGGGTGGCAGCCACTCGATGTGTCCCTTTCACATCGATGTTTCTCTCTCTCTCTCTCTCTTCCTCTCTCTCCCTCCCACTCTATCTGAACAAAAAATGGCAAAATGTCCTCGGGTGAGGATTAAAAAATAAATAAATAAAAAATAAATAGCCCTGGCCAGTTTGGCTCAGTGGTTAGAGCGTTGGCCAGCGAACCAGAGAGTCCCAGGTTTGGTTCCCGCTAAGGGCACGTATCTCGGTTGCAGTTTGTCCCCGGCTCTGGTTGGGGTCGTGTGGGTGGCAGCCACTTGATGTGTCTCTCTCACATCGATGTTTCTCTCTCTCCCTCCTGCTCTATAAAAAAAAAAATGTTTCTGCGTGGCCAGTTTTCCTCAGTGGTTAGATCATCGGCACTTGGACCCAAAGGATTCCCAGTTAAAGTCACATAACCTGGGTTGCAGGTTTGATCCCCTACCCTGGTCGGAGTCTTGCAGGAAGCAACCAATGTATGTGTCTCTTTCTCCCTTTCTCTCCTTCCCTCCTTCCCTTCCACTCCATCTAAAAAAACCAATGGAAGAATCCTTGGTAAGGATTAACAATAAGAAAAAATATTCAAAGAAAAAAACACTTATTAAAAAAAAAAAGATGCCCTGGCCAGTTTGGCTCAGCGGTTAGAGCGTCGGGCTGCGGTCCAGAGAGACCCGGGTTCGGTTCCCATTAAGGGCATGTACCTCGGTTGCAGTTTGTCCCCTGCCCTGGTTGGTCGTGCGGGTGGCAGCCACTCGATGTGTCCCTTTCACGTCGATGTTTCTCTCTCTCTCTCTCTCCCTCTCTCTCCCTCCCACTCTATCTGAACAAAAAATGAAAGGGTGTCCTTGGGTGAGGATAAAAAAAAAAGATGAGGAGGGGGGAGCAGGGGGGGAATGAGATAAACCAAAGAAGTTATACGCATGTATGCATAACCAATGGACATAGACAACAATGCTTGGGGGGGGATAGGGAGGAGGGTGTCTGGGGGTGGGGAGGAGAAACATCTGTAATAAAAAGAATTTCTTTAAAAGTTTCCAGCCCGGCCTGGTGGCTCAGCGGTTGAGCGTCGACCCATGCACCAAGAGGTCGCCAGTTCGATTCCCAGTCAGGGCACATGCCCAGGCTGTGGGCCAGATCCCCAGTGAGGGGCATGCAGGAGGTGGCCAATCAATGTTCTCTCTCATCGATGTTTCAATCTCTCTCTCTCCCTCTCCCTTCCTCTCTCTCTAAAAATCAATAAAGAAAAAAATTTTTTTTAAAGTTTCCAAAGGGTCAGCAGCTCAGGTGTTAGTGTAGCAGCAGAGAATGAGATCCTACAAACAGAAATGTTCATACCTGGCGGAAAATTTCTTGCAAATGGTTTTTAAGAACAGAAAGTGATTTCCTGAATCTGGAACAGTGTAAGGCTGGCCATCACCAACCAGGCAAAAAGAGCAGCTAGGTGTAGCAGAGTTGTCATTGGGTTGTTACGCCTCAAGGAAAGGCCACTAAAAGTGAGGCCAGTAAAGGTCTGGAGCCAGTGAGAAAGGCACAACCAGAATTGAGAATCCAAAAACATTAAGGTCTATTGCTCTTTAACCAAGGTCCCAAGATAAGGCAGTGGAATCTTTTCAAGAAAAGATGCTGGGATAATTGTATATCTAGTTGCAGAAAAATAAATTAAGGCCCTTAACTCCAACCATAAACAAAAATGAACTCAAAATAGATTACAGACCTAAGTATAAGAGATGAAAGTATTAAAAAAAAAAAAGGGAAAGAAATGAAAGTATAAAACTTAGAGAAGCAAATGGCAGATAATCTTCCTGAACATGAATTAGACAAAGAGTTCTGAGAGAAGACAGTAAAGGATGAGCTATAAAGGAAAAAATAATTTAAATTAGTTAAAATTTAAAACGTTTGTAGTTCTAAGCACAACATTTAAGAATGTGTACGTGCCCTGGCCGGTTTGGCTCAGCGGTTAAGAGTGTCGGCCTGTGGTCCAGAGAGGCCCGGGTTCGGTTCCCGCTAGGGGCGCGTACCGGCGCGTACCTCGGTTGCAGTTTGTTCCTGGCCCCTGGTGGGTCGTGCGGGAGGCAGCCACTCAATGTGTCCCTCTCACGTCGATGTTTCTCTCTCTCTCTTCCTCTCTCTCCCTCCCACTCTATCTGAACAAAAAGTGGAAAAATGTCCTCGAGTGAGGATAAAAAAAAAAAAAAGAATGTGTACGTCCAGCCGGTGTGGCTCAGTGGCTGAGCGTCGACACATGCACCAAGAGGTCGCCGGTTCGATTCCCGGTCAGGACACATGCCCAGGTTGTGGGCCCAATCCCCAGTGAGGGGGCATACAGGAGGCAGCCAATCAAAGTTCTCTCTCATCGATGTTTCTATCTCTCTCAAATCAATAAAGGAAAAAAAATGTGTAGAGAGTGGAGCCAGAGGAGCCAGAGGTTGGGAGAAAATATTTCCACATCATACATCCAATAAAGGACTTGTATTCAAAGTATATAAGGAATTCATAAAACTCAATAATAAAACAACCATCCAATTAGTTTACGTATGAGTTCATGAAATTTCTAAAAACTGCACTGTGGTGATAGTAACACAACTCTAACTAAATGTCAATAAGTTGTACAATTACTATGTAAATGTCATATATAAAATATGGCAATAAAGCTCATAAAATGAATTACCATTCTATACTACAAAATTTATAGGGTATGAATTTTTACAAAAAGACACCAAGTAAATCACTGGCCAGGTAGTTCAGTTGGTTAGAGGATCTTCCCGATTCATTAAGGTTTGATCTCCTATGCATAGTAAGTGGAACAAGAAATCTCTCTTTCTCTCTAAAATCAATCTTTAAAGTAAATGGAGATGTCTGGGACAAGCAAGAAAAAGGGCATCAACAAATCATAGAATAAGAATATTAGAATTTGGATAATAAGAGTATCATATTATAAGCTGAACACAACGGATTTTATGGTTTTCAAGTATACCCCACTTTTTTCTTTTTCTTATCCTCACCCGAAGACATTTTTGCATTTATCTTCAGATAGAACAGGAGGGACAGAGAGAGAAACATCAAGGTGTGAGAGACACATCGAGTGGTTGCCACCCACAACACACCAGCAGGGGCCCAGGACAAACTGCAACTGAGGTACGCGCCCCTAGTGGGAACCGAACCTATGACTCTCTGGTCTGCTGGCCGACGCTCTAACCGCTGAGACAAACTGGCCAGGGCATCCCACTTTCTTTTTAATAAGAAAAATTTATTTAGAGACACAGGTAGAAATGAGCTGTAGAAATGGGCTTCAGGCTGCTGAGGTCCAGCCTCAACAGTCCAGGGTTTCCCCTAGGTGTGGACGGAGTCGGCAAGAGATGAAACGCGAGTCAGAGGTGCTTTCCTTTATTTACACCAACAGGCTGCTACACCAGCGGCCTGGGAGGCTCTTTGCACATCCCAGCCAGGAGCTTTCTTTGTTGCCGGCTTTTAAAGGCACAAATTACAGAAAAAAAAAACTACATTCTTGGCGCCTTGGCACCATTAAGGAGGGCTGATTCAGAGAAAGGGGGGAGAGGAGCAGGGCAACTATTAATCTCTTTTTTCTCATGGTTCTCTGAGTTTCCCAAGGCCATCCTCAACCCCATATCTTCACAGTTTTCTTTGGGTTTCTCAAGGCCCTTATGTTTACAAAAAAGAATCCGCCAGGGTGTGTACGTGCAGTAACTGAAGGTCAGAATGGAGTTTGATTTTGTTAAAACATTAACCCTTTCACTTTTTATCCAGACATAACAATGATGTTTAAAAGCTCTTAACCTTTACAATTACTTTTTACCATGACTTATTGCTTAGCAACCTGTTAACAAACATGCAGACATTGTATCATTTAACTTTCTCCTTTCCCATACCCTCTATTTCAATTCCTGTAACTTTCTCTTAGCTCTTGACCTATTCTCCTTTTCTAAGCTCCCTCTTAATCTTTATAATCTTACCCTAAATTCTTATTACTTTTTTTTGTCTTTTCTTTCTGCTGTCTATTCTAACATCTATATTATTGATCATCTACATGTTATTTCTATAATGATTCCTAACAGACAGATAACAGACAAAGCAAAGATTAATCTCCTTCAGTTGCCATCCTGCATTTTTATTTTCCCATTACTCTATATCTTCAGTCACTGTTCCTTCGTGATTCCTGCCACGCAGAAATCATAGTCCACTTCTCCAGGGACTATGTCAAACCATGGAGGTCTTCGTAACTCCCGGGACTATGTCAAACCGTGGAGGTCTTCGTATCTCCCAGGACTACGTCAAACCATGGAGATCGCTGTTGCAGTGACATCGCTCCCAACATCAGGCAACAAGTCACAAAGACAAAAGTAGAGCCCTTTGCCCTGGCCAGGAGGCATAACTGGTTAGAGCATGATCCTGTGCACCAAAAAATTGCAGGTTCGATTCCACGTCGGGGCACATATCTAGGTTTCAGATTCAATCCCTGGTCAGGGAATGTACAGAAGGAAATTGATCGATGTTGTTCTCTCACATCGATGTTTCTCTACCTCTCTCTCTAAAAAAAATAAATTAATTAAATTAAATTAAATTAAAAAGTCAATGAATATCTTCAGGTGGGGATTAAAAAAACAAAGTAGGGCCCTTGGAGGTTAGGAAACAGAGACAAAGACAAGCCTTGAGTGAGGAAACAAGGGAGTGGTGAATGGCACCGGTGTGCTCCAGAGAGCTCTGCCAAATATACTTCACTTTATTATTATTATTATTATTTTTTTTTATCCTCACCCGAGGACATTTTTTCATTCTTTGTTCAGATAGAGTGGGAGGGAGAGAGAGGAAGAGAGAGAGAAACATCGACGTGAAAGGGACACATCGAGTGGCTGCCACCCACACGACCAACCAGGGCCGGGGACAAACTGCAACCAAGGCACATGCCCTCAGCAGGAACCGAACCCGGGTCTCTCTGGACCGCAGGCCGACGCTCTAACCGCTGAGCCAAACAGGCCAGGGCTATACTTCACTTTAATGCATACCTTTTATGTGACTCTAATTACCAGCCTAGTAGTTCACCCATGATTTTTTTTAAGCCACTTAATATGAATTACATATAGATATATATAAAAATTTTATAATATGGAAATATGGTGGAGAAATTAAAACAAAATTAGATCATACCTGTTTTCTACCCAGTTTTATTGAAATATAACTGACACAGAATTAGACCTACTTTTAATAAACTTTTTATTTTGGGAAAATTTTATATTTACACGGAAGTCACAAGGTATTACTACAGAGTTCACATAAACCTTCATTTGACTTCTCCTCATGTGAACATCTTATATAACCATGGTACATTTATCAAACTGAGAAATTAACACTGGTATAATATGGAACCATATTATAGATTCTACTCAGATTTCACAGGTTTTTTCACTACCATTATTTTCTTCTGTCCTAGGAGTCAACCCAAAATACAATATTGCATTTAGACATCATGTTTCCTGCATTTTCTCTGTTCTGTGACCATTTCTTGGTCTTATTCACATTTACATCCTCAATTTTTTTCAGGTGTACTAACTAATCAGGTATTTTGTATATTAACCCATCTTTTAAGCTGGATCTAAAGAAATGTAAAAGTAATTACATAATGAAACAGGCATGGAACACTTTTGTGTTGTGTATATTGAAATTTGATCCATGAGGAGAGTAACTGCCACTATTTAAAACTTAACTCAATGGCAAGGCAATTAGAAATATGGTGAAGGTATCCTGTCCCCAACTGCAGGTGACATATACTATTCTGCTTAGACTTATGACAGAATGCTTTTTCAGTCAAGGCTTCTTTCCTTCATTAAGTTATCTAAGGTTTTGCTAAAGACTATTAAATTGAATGCATTCATGAGTTATTTCTGCATGCATTTCCTGGCAAATTAGGAGACAATATAAATGACTGCAAATTATGCCATATGCATTGCAAGACAAAACTCTTTTCTAGTGTGAACTGACATCGATTGAAGTTTTACTTTTAGACAGATGCTTTCCTACAGAAATATTTAGTAATTCATGATCTCTGATGATCACATGATAGGGTTTACTTCCTACTAAAGCAGTGGTTCTCAACCTTCCTAATGCCACGACCCTTTAATGCAGTTCCTCATGTTATATGTGGATGTATCTGCATGTGGGCGGACCCGCCTGGAGACGGATAGAGGAGCGGTGTCTCGGTTCCTAAGACCACTGGAAATATGTGTTTTCCAATGGACTTAGGTGACCCCTGTGAAAGGGTCGTTCGACCCCCAAAGGGGTCGTGACCCACAGGTTGAGAACCACTGCACTAAAGGGTTTCCAAATCTGTCACATTCATAGGATTTATTTCAATAAACACTTTTTAAGACATATAGTGTCCTAAAATATTTCACCAAAGCTGATTGTATCTGGATTGTTTTGTAAATTTTTTATCGATAGAAAATATGATGTAATTGCTCAGTAAACATAGTACCAGATTCTTTGCATTAAGTCATACGTCAATGCATACTATTTTCGTGAAGGCTTACAACCTCAAACAGGTTTTCCCTAAAGCAACTGTCTGTAAATTCTCTTATGTTTAACAAAGATTGACAGATGGGCAAAAGCTTCCCCACAATTGCAGTTCCCATGTGGCTTCTCTCCGGTATGTTTTCTTTGATTAACATTAATTCCTGAATTTGTAGTGAAGTCTTTTTCACATTCATTACATTCACAAAATTTCTCTCCTGCGTGAATTTTCTGATGGGTAATGAGATCAATTTTGCTCAATTAGAATTTTCCACATTCTGTACATGCAAAGGAAGTGTTTCCTGAGTGAAATCTCTGATGTTGTAAGAGGCATGTCTTCTTCCTAAAGACTTCACATTTATATCATTAGTACGGCTTTTCTCCATTATGAGTTTGCTGATGATGTATACCTGGAGTAAGGTTCATGGTGAAGCCCTTTACACATTCATTGAATATATATACAATTTTGCTCCATATGAATTCACAAATGTGCAATGAGCATTACTTTTCCCAATTTAGCCTTTGACACTTTCCTTACATATGTCCACTTTCTCTCCTGTAGGACTGTGCCGATGTGCACTGAGATGACTCTTCACGGTGAAGCCTTTTCCACATACACTGCAAAGGATTTCTCTCCTGCATGTTTTCGCTGATGTCTGATTAGGTTAAACTTCTCTGTGAAGCCTTTCCCACATTCACTACATATATAAGGTTTCTCTCCTGTATGAATCCGTTGGTGTGCAATCAGCTTACTCTTTGCTGGGAAACCTTTTCCACATACACTGCATAAATAGGGTTTCTCTCCTGTGTGAATTCCCTGATGTACAATAAGACGACTCTTCACAGCAAAGCCTTTCCCACATTCATTGCATATATACGGTTTCTCTGACGTATGACTTAGCTGATGTACAGTAAGATTAGTCTTCATGGTAAAGCCTTTTCCACATATACTACACACAAAGGGTTTTTCTCTTGTATGTGTTCGCAGATGTCTGATGAGATGACTGTGTGCTTTGAAACCTTTCCCACATTCACTACATACATAAGGTCTCTCTCCTGTATGAGTCCGTTGATGTAAAATGAGCTGCATCTTCCCTGGGAAGCCTTTTCCACATTCACTGCATACATAGGGTTTCTCTCCTGTGTGAGTTCGCTGATGTACAATCAGATAACTCTTCCCAGTGAAGCCTTTCCCACATTCATTGCAAATAAAAGGTTTCTCTAAAGTATGAGTTCGCTGATGTACAGTGAGATTACTCTTCATGGTAAAGCCTTTGCCACATACACTACATACATAATGTTTCTCCCCTGTGTGTGTTCGCTGATGTTTGATGAGAAGACTCTTCCTGGTAAAGCCTTTTCCACACTCATTACATATATAGGGTTTCTCTCCTGTATGAGTTCGCTGATGTGTGGTAAGGCTATTCATCAAGGTGAAGCCTTTCCCACATTCATTGCATATAAACGGTTTCTCTCCGGTATGAGTTCGATGATGTGCAATAAGACGACACTTCACAATGAAGCCTTTTCCACATTCACTGCATATATAAGGTTTCTCTCCTGTATGAGTTTTCTGATGTTTAGTGAGATAAGACTTTGTAGAGAAGGTCTTCCCACATAGACTGCATCCATGGGGTTTTTCCCCTGTGTGAGTTTGCTGATGATAAATCAGCTGCCACTTTTTTATGAACACTTTCCCACAGTCACTACACGTATAAGGTTTCTCTCCCATATGAGTTTTCCGATGTATATTGAACTGTGATTTCCTGAGGAAGGTTTTGTCACATTCAGTGCATTCATATTGTTTCAGTCTTGTATGAATTCGCTGATGTCTAGTGAGCTTGGATTTTCTGGCGAAGGCTTTCCCACAAAGACTGCATCCATAAGGTTTCTCCCTAGTATGAACTCTCTGATGATCAGTGAGCTGAGACATCTTCATAAAGGATTTCCCACATTCAGTGCATACATGGGCTTTCTCTACGTTGTGAGTTTTCTGTTGCTGAATGACCTGGGATTTATTATTAATGGTTTTGGTACTGACAGGCAATGTAATTTCAGTGTAAAATTGTTCATTGTTAGCATGCACAATGCATGTCCCATCTCCCTTCAACTCAAGAGAATTAGTTAAGTTACAGCTTCTGTTTTGGTTTTCAAAATTTAAGTTAGATTTCAAAGGTTTTGCATGTACGTTACACATACGATTTTGCTTTAATAGAAAATTACCTTTGCTCTTAACAATATTTGCAAACATATTACGTTCATAGCATTGTCTCACATTCTTCCGCAAGAAACAATTCAGAGGATCACCAACTTTCTTGAATTCTAGGAAAGAAAACAGTAAATCATTCTGTAATCTCTCATAATCGTTGAAATAAAACTATGCAGTAAATATTTATTTTTGAAATATAATTATTAATTTTTTAAACAATTTTAAAAATCCTCACCAGAGGATATATATTTTTACTGATTTCAGAGAGAGAGGAAGGGAAAGAGAAAGAGAAACATCAATGTTAGACAGGGAATCAAACCAGGAACTCCCAGTCCATGGAATGACGCTCACTCTACTGAGCCACACCGGCCAGGTTAAATTTATCATATTTTAAGAAGATATAGCCCTGGCCGGTTTGGCTCAGCGGTTAGAGCGTCGGCCTGCGGTCCAGAGAGGCCCAGGTTTGGTTTCCGCTAAGGGCATGTGCTTCGGTTGCAGTTTGTCCCCGGCCCCTGGTTGGGTCGTGCGGGAGGCAGCCACTCGATGTGTCCCTTTCACGTCGATGTTTCTCTCTCTCTCTCTTCCTCTCCCTCTCTCCCACTCTATCTGAACAAAAAAGTGGAAAAATGTCCTCGGGTGAGGATAAAAAAAAAAAAAAAAAAGAAGATATAGCAAGTAACTTTGAACAAGTTATGGATATTCATTACAGAATTAGTAGAGATTTCATTCAGAGATTATATCCTTGGCGGGAAACACTTTGCAAAACTCCCATTTGGTATGAATTAATTTTTTTTTTTTAATCTTCACCTCAGGATATTTTCCCCATTGATTTTAAGAGAGAGTACAAGGGATGGAGGGAGGGGAAGAGAGAGAGAGAGAGAGAGACACTGACTGGTCACCCCCCCCACACACACCAACCAGGGCCCAGGATCAAATCTACAACCCCGGTACATGTCCTTGAACGGGAATCAAACTTGAGACCCTTTGGTAGGTGGGTTGATGCTCTAACCACTGAAACACACTGGCCAGGGCAGAATGAATTAATTTGAAGAGCATTTAAACATTACATTAAATGTATCACATTTTAAGAAGATACTACCTAGTATCTTTTAACATAATAGGTTTTATTACATCTCACGTTACAGATATTCAGTAAATAATCAGTAGTTGTTATTTTTTATTGTTGACTATTACAGCTGTCTCCCACTCCCCTCTCCATGCCTCCCTCCACTCTGTCCCCACCTCCCAGGCCCTCACTAAATTATTATCTGGGTCCATGGACAATGCATATATGCATATATGTTCTTAACTTGATCTCTTCCCATTCCCCCACCTCCTCTCCTCTGAGATCTATCAGTCTGTTCCATGTAGTATTTTTTAAAAAGTAAGTTTTCTTTATTGATTTTAGAGAGGAAAGGAGAGGGAGAGAGACAGAAACATCGATGAGAGAGAACATTGACTGGCCGCCTCCTGCATGCCCCCCACTGGGGATTTAGCCCACAACCTGGGCATGTGCCCTGACCGAGAATCGAACCGGCGAAATCTTGGTGCATGGGTCGATGCTCAACCACTGAACCACACCAGCCACTTGAAGGGTCTAACGCTATTTCTAGGTAGACAGTGTCAGAGTTGACACAAATTTTTAGGGTCCCCAGGTTTAATAATTCTAGGTATAGACACCTGAAACAAAATATTAGGGGGACCAGAAAGTAATGTCGCTAAAGTAATGACATGTTAAGGGCGGAAGTGGAAGCAAATCCGTGTCAGACAGTTGAGGAACTGTCAAACACTCTTAACCAACCTTGGTCGACCATCCAAGAACATTTGCAGTAGATTGGTAAAGTAAGCAGAGCAGGTGTTTGGGTCCCACATAAAATGTCCAAAGAAAACAAAGCTAACCCACATGCAACTTATTGCTTCAGCAGCACAATACAGAAACATTTTCCAGTGATCGCTTGATCACTGGAGCTGAAAAATGGGTTCTCTATGATAATCCAAAACGCAAAATGCAGTGGCTCTCTCCAAATGAATCGCCACAAAGTATAGCTAAGCCAGGTTTACACCCCAAAAAGGCACTTCTGTGTGTTTGGTGGAGTATTCGTGGGGTGGTTCATTTTGAAGTGCTGAAACCTGGACAAACTGTGAATGTAGACCTTTACTGTGAACAATTGGATCGAGTAAATCAATCTTTAATTGAAAGTGCCCAGCGATTGTCACCAGAAAAGGCGTTATTCTGCAACATGATAATGCAAGACTGCACTGCGCAAGACAAACCCTGGAAAAAATCAATGAATTGGGGTGGGAGGTATTGCCTCACCCACCATACTTGCCTGATATTGCACCATCGGATTTCCATTTATTCCGATCGCTACAACATTTTCTAAGTGGCAAAAAATTTGAAAATTTGGATGACGTCCAAAATGCCATCTCTAGATATTTTGCTCAAAAACCAATAGATTTTTATCAATCCGGCATTGAAAATTTGCACACTAGATGGCAAAAGGTTGTTAATAACGAGGGTGATTACATCACTGATTAAAAATAAAAACCTGTTAAAAATGTATCTGTTTGAAGTTAATGTAAAAAAAACGACATTACTTTCCGGTCCCCCTAATAGTAACATAATCACAATCTGTAAAACATGGTTAAAAGAGGAATAGAGATGTAAGAGGTGGAGAAATCAGGATATACAGGGTAGGGCAAAAGCAAGTATACAGGTGTTTATATGGAAAATTATGCATTAATAAATAATACAAGTATAAACCCTGTGTTTTACATACTCACAACTATAAACCTACTTTTGCCCCAACTTTTATTTAAAGAGAAGACAAGATTCACTGATGGGATCAATGGGATAAGCTGGCAGAGGTTACTGAAAGTGAGGACTCAAGGATTATTCCAGGAATTATGTGGTGTCAACCATTTGGTAGGTGAAATGCCTCTTTAATGAAACAAGGGATATTACTGATGTCTGAATGAAAGGAAAACCTGGAGTGCATTGTGAAACAAAGTTTAAGATGATTATTACATATCCAAATACAAACATGAAGAAATTGCTTTACTTTATAAATCTTATAAAAGGTCTAGCCTTGAAAATACAAATGTGGATCCATGGACATATACAAATTCTTCAAAGAAAGAGACTAAATGAGACTGAGTTTTAAAACATGTAGAATAAAAACATTAACATCTAAAGTATTGGAATTCAATAACCTCACTAAAGAGAAGCAAACAGGGAGTATTATGATCAGGTGCACACAGACCTGATCAGGTGCAGATCCAGACCCAGGTGTACAGAAGAAATACATGGTGAGTAAGGATGTGGATCCTCACCATCTGATTTCCAGATAAGGATCACAGACTACTGAGGGCTATTATATTTCACAAGGTTGCCATTCGTCTTCATTCTGCAGACGACCTAACTCTCCTAAAGCACTAATTTCCAATTTAGACAAAAGCTTCTACAATGAAGACCCTAACTGCTCTGGCCCATGTGGCTCCACGGTTAGAGCATCAGCCCATGCACCGAAGGGTTGCAGGTATGATTCCTGGCCCTGGTCATGGTATGTGGGAGCCAACCAATCAATGTGTCTCTCACATTGATGTTTCTCTCTTTCTTCCTATTCCCTCCCTCCCTTCCACTCTAACAATCAATGGGAAAAGTATGCTAGAGTGAGGATTAACAACAAGAAAAAGACCCCAACTAACAGTCTGGCTGGAACATACTGTTCTATGTTCCTACATAAAGAGGGATGGATGACATGAACTAAAGTGTAAACCCAGCAGGCATGGTTCACACCATCCCTGCACATGCCAAAGAAAGGACTGGCCCTGACTGATTACTGAAGATAACCTCTGATTCCCTGGAATATTATCCCTGATATGTGTCTATTCATGCCTGTGATTTTAGGCCATACCAGATCATTGATGTGAACAATGTGATTTATGTCAGATGCCTGTATTTGTGTGACTTGGGCTTTGGACAAAACTGTAATCTTTTTTTTTTTTTTTTCCTTTATTGATTTTAGACAGTGAGGAAGTGAGAGGAAGAGAGAGACAGAAACGTTGATGAAAGAGAACATCGATTGGCCACCTTCTGCATGCCCCCTACTGGGTATCTGGCCCACAACCTGGGCATGTATCCTGACCGGGAATCGAACTGGCAACCTCTTGGAGCATGGGTCGATGCTCAACCACTGAGCCACATCGGCCAGACCAAAACTGTAACTCTTTGATTTTAGGGGGCTACACACTGGCAGAATTATTAATACTGGGAGAATTCAACAATTTTTTAAAAAACAATAAACATTTATTATTTGTTTTTTATGGGTCAGGGGTCCAATCATAGGCTGTGTCCTTTTCACAGGGTCTCAAGATTGCGTGAAGATGTCATCCAGGACTGTGATGTCATTTGGAGCTAGGGACATCTTCCAAGCTCACCTATTGATGGCACAATTCAGTTTCTGTGATTGTGGAACTGAGGCCCTCAACATCTAGAGTCCACATGCTATTTCCTGATAGGTGACCCTCTCCACAACATGGCACTCTGCTTTAAGGCTAATAGGAGAGCACCTTTGCCATTTCTGCTTCTTGTCTCTTAATTTTAAAAGGCTCACGTAAATAAATCAAGCAATTTATCACTTTTCAGGTCACTCCTGGATTCCTTCCTATGCACCTTTTATCTTTGGTTACTTTAATCTGCATTGTTCTACTGTCACAAATTGTAACAATCAGTATAACATTACATTATCTCAAAATAAAAGCAGTCCGTTTTATTTTTTATTCCTCACCCCAGGTATTTTTTCCATTTATCTTCAGATAGAGTGGGAGGGAGGGAGGGAAAGAGAGAGAAACATCCATGTGAGAGAGACACATCGATTGGCTGCCTCTCGCATGACCCCGACCAGGGCCGGGGACCGACCTGCAACCGAGGTACGTGCCCTGACTAGAATCAAACCCGCGAATCTTTGGTTTGCAGTCCAATGCTCTAACCGTTGAGCCAAACCTGCCAGGGCTAAAGCATTCTATTTTAAAAATTAGTTAAATAATGCCGCTTTTCTACTCAAAAGTTTCCACTAGTTTCTCAACCTTAATGGAATCAAAGCAAGGTCTCAAATGGCCTCAAGAGGCAATGTGTGACCTCTACCTCAAAATTTCCAGCTGCCACCCCATTGTCATTATCTGCATTTTCCCTCCTGCTCCCTTCACTCAATCCAGATAAGCTTCCTGGAACTTCCTTAAACACATTCCAGATTCAGTTCTTTAAACTTCCCATAGCCTTACATTTGGAAAACTCCAGGGAGCTGACTAACATCCCTCATTGATCATCTATGTATTCAAAGGAACCATATCTAAGAGTCATTCCCATTCCTAAAAGCACAGTTCTTTTTTTTTTTTTTTTCCCCATTACCCCAATGTTCCCTGCCCCCACCCACTTCTCTCTCTTTTTAATTTTTTTCCCTTTATTGATTTTCGAGAAAGAGGAAGTGAGAGGAAGAGAGATAGAAACGGCGATGAGAGAGAACATCGACTGACCACCTCCTGCATGCCCCCCACTGGGGATCAGGCCCACAACCTGGGCATGTGTCTTGACCAGGAATCAAACCAGTGACCTCTTGGTGCGGATGTCGACGCTCAACCACTGAGCCACAACGGCCAGACTAAAAGCACAGTTCTAAGAGACAACCCACTATTATACTGGCTGCTTCAATTTTCCTTACAGCAATTTTTACCCTAAAATTTATGTTTACTATGGATTATACAGTACTTCTACTTATAAGAAAAGTAATGTGCAGAGTAGAGACAAGATATGTTTTTTTAAACACTTTTTTACTGTTGTTAACTTAAAAAATATTAGGCTATCAAACGTAAGTTTTAAAGAAATAAAGCAATCACATCAATTGCAGGAGGCAGTGACAAGTATGGAACACATTAAAGAGTGTTTAGGAAGAGAAAAGAAACTCTCTAAGCAAGATGATAGTGTATCACCGACAGCACTGAAAGAGAAACTGCAATTTCATATGAGAGCAAACCTGGTTACCTGGGACTAAGTGTCATCAGAATATGATGAAAAAATAATCAATTTTATTTTTATATCCTAGCAAAGAATAATCTGAAAATGTAATCAAGAAAATAATTCCAGCCAGGATGGTGTGGCTCAGTTGATTGAGCGACGTCCCATGGACTGAGAGGTCCCAGTTCGATTTCCAGTCAGGGCACATGCCTGGGTTTTGGGCTCAATCCCCAGTGTGGGGGTGTGTAGGAGACAGCCGATCGATAATTCTCTCTCACATCCACATTTCTATCTCTCTCTCTTCCTCTCTAAAAAAAAAACCAAGATAATTCCAGCACTGGCCCTCACACAGAAGGGTTGTGGGTTCATTTCCAGTCAAGGGTACGTACCTGGGTTGCAGGTTCGATCCCCAGTCTGCAAGTGTGTGGGAGGCAACCAATCGATGTGTCTCTCTCACATTTGATGTTTCTCTCTCTCTCTCCCCCTCTTTCCTTTCCACTGGAATTCAATGGAAGAAAATATCCTCGAGTGAGGATTAACAACAAAAAGAAAGAAAAAAAATAATTCCATTTGCTAAATAATACAAGAGAATCTCATACTTGGAATAAATTTAAGAAAAGGAATTATAAAACTTTTATTGTGAAAGTTATAATATATTGTTGGAAGAAATTAAAGACTGGAAAATAAAAAGAAACTAAAGATTGAATTAGACAGACACCCACTGATCATGGATCAGGATGTTTAATATGATTAAGATGGAATTCTACCCAATTGAGATACAGATTCGATGTAATCCCTACCAAAATCCTAGCTGACTTTTGCAGAAAATCACAAACTGATTCTAAAATTCAAATGATAATTCTAGAATCCAAAAATCAATATCGTCTTGAAAAAGAACAACAAAGTTGGATAATTCACTCTTTCTAATTTCAAAACTTAGTGTAAAGCTGCAGGAATCAAGGCTCTGATAAGAATGTGTAAGTAGCCCTGGCCAATGTGGCTCAGTTGGTTGGAGAGCAGTCCCATGCGCGAAGGGACACCGGTTCAATTCCTGGTCAGGGCACATGCCTAGGTGGAGGTTTCGTCCCCAGTAGGGGTGTGTGCAGGAGGCAACCAGTTGATGTCTCTCTCTCACATTGATGTTTCTCTCTCTCCTCCTTCCTTTCTCTAAAAAAAAAAAAAATCGATAAATATATATTTTAAAAAAGAACATGTAAATATAAAATGTTCCAAAATTGATTGTAGTGACAGTTGCAAAACTATTATCAATATATTATAAACCAGTGAATTATGAAATTTAAATAGGTAAGTTGTATGGTACATGAATTAAATCTAAGTAAAATCATTAAAACTATGATGTGAAGACAAAAGCTTTAAGAAAATAAATGCAGACCTGGCCAAATAGCTCAGTTAATAGGAGCGTCATCCCAATACGTGAAGGTTGCACATCCTCACTCAAGGCACATATAAGAATCAACCAATAGCCCTGGCTGGTTTGGCTCAGCGGTTAGAGCATCGGCCCACGGACCAATGAGTCGTGGGTTCAATTCCTGTCAAGGGTACATACCTCGGTTGCAGTTTGTCCCTGGTCCTGGTCGGGTCATGCGGGAGGCAACCAGTCGATGTGGCTCTATCACATCAATGTTTCTCTCTGTCTCTCTCCCTCCTTCCATCCCACTCTATCTGATAATAAGTAAAAAAATATCCTCAGATGGGGAATGAAAACA
Source organism: Tadarida brasiliensis (assembly GCA_030848825.1). Classification (NCBI taxonomy): domain Eukaryota; kingdom Metazoa; phylum Chordata; class Mammalia; order Chiroptera; family Molossidae; genus Tadarida; species Tadarida brasiliensis. The sequence continues at coordinate 4,169,689 of CM061276.1, forward strand.
AAAACAAACAAAAAGAATCAACCAATAAATGCATGAATGGGTGGAATGACAAATCAATTTTTCTCTTTCTCTCCCCACCTTACACTCTCTCTCTATAAAAAAAAAAAAAAAAAATTTTTTTTTAGAAATAAAGAAAAATGAATAAATAGCAGTAACATCTTAGAATGAACAAAAATCTTAATCAGGAAAACGAAAAAGAAAGTCACTTAAGCAGACATAAGTTATGACGTTGTTTGGACTCAAACTCATATAGCATGTTAAGATCTCTTCTTGTTCATCAAAGGAAACAGTAGAGACCCTTTAAGAAGAGAGTTCAGCATGTAGGAAACATCCCAGATGATGCAAGGATGGACAGAATTTAAAATGTAGAGTGTGGAAAAAGAAACTAAATTTAAAAAAGAATAAAGGGAGATGATTCCTGTTCTCTCACACAAAATGGGAAGTCAGAGGCCAGCTGCCATGATGATGAGTAAAATACGTAGGAAGAAAGTCTACATTAGACAATATTGAGGGAGAAGTCAATTTGGGACACCATTGCAAAGAACAGAAAGAGGTTAACACATAGAAACATAGGAAACACTAAAGAGTGATGAGAACTGAGTATAAAGAACCTTGGGGGGGGGGGGGGGAGACAACATAAATGCACCATGAAAACGAGGTTATCAAGGAGACACAGCATCCAAAGTAGGGCTGGACATTATGGAGGAAAATCACTATTTGCAAACAGGGGAAGAAGGACTAGTATTATAAAAAAGTGATGAATTCAAACTTCTATTATTCCAGAGAGGCGTAGAAAGTGGAATTTCATGGCAAGAGAGGTGGTAATATAGGCAGAGACACTGTGACAGTGGACAAATACAGGGAAGATCTGACAATCCAAGGAGGAAGAAAACTACGTAAACAAAAACAAGATATAGATAAAATAAGCCAGGGTCAGTGCTCAGAAGAGAAAAAAATGTATGTTTTCCTCTTCTACAAAGTTACAGGGTTCTCATCTGTGGCAGGTGGGTTGAGTTTCCTCATTCACTGCCACCGCTCTGACGCCTGCTCTAGAATGTGCTTCCCGGCTGCCCACCTTGTTGAGTCTCCTTCACTCACCTGCACACACTAGAAGGTGGAGCTCATCCTGTGCTGTCCATGGTTCCTCCCCTCGTTCCAACTTGGAGAGCGCGTCTGGTTTGCTGGCTTGATACCCTGCTCGAGAAAAATGACAGAAGACTTAGACATATTGAATGGGGCTGGGGTCTGCCAAGGAGGGAGCATGAACAGGTTTCACATCTCTAACACAAGGACTTTTCCCTCCGGATAGGGACACTATACCCTCCTGCCGGGGGCAAGAGAACAATCTGAGATTGCACACTTTGAGGGAACTGTAGTTATTCTCAAGAGTTAAGCACCTGAGAAAGGTAAAGCCACTAACAGAGTACTGCTGGGTGACACAGTACTACTGGCTCACCCACTGACTCCAGGTGGCTGAAGTTCTCCAACATCACGTCTCTGTACAGGTCCTTCTGATTGGGGTCCAGGAGCTGCCACTCCTCCCAGGTGAAGTCCACGGCCACATCGTGAAATGTCAGGGATTCCTGTAACAACATAATGCTGTTTACTGGGTGATGTCTTTTAGATGATGTAGAAGAAATGTCAGTTTTTCTGTCCATTTTCACTTTATAGGCTGTATCTATATAGCAAGTGGGGTTTTATTTTAATATATAGTTGAATAATCACATGCCTAGTAAAACCCTATTTTATAATTGTTCAGTCATCCATGCATTCATCCAATTAGATTTTACTATAATGTGAACAGTTAAAATGTTGTTTACCTAGAAACACCTTTCATGTATTCAAATTCATATATTTGAGAGACAAAAAATATATATATGTATACTTTCCAGATTAACAAAAGTGATTTTTTATAGGCATCTACAAATCCAGTAATGAAGAGAGTAAAGGATAAAACAAACCCAAAGTCACCTGAGCCTGGAACATTTTCTTCTGTTCTCTGCAAACAGGCAACAGGGATGCTCTGTCTTGGTGTGTCCTGGGTCTGCTCAGAAATCTGTCTTCCGTCAGGTGTGTCTCCAGAAATGCTGATACCCAATCCTGCAACTTCTACCTGCTTCATATGATTCTATTGCTCCCAGTATTGTCATGACATATGTCCAAACCTGTAGAGAATTTTTATGAGTTTACTTGAGCCACACTGATAAATGCTGGGAAGCAAAAGAACAATGAATAAAGAAAATGCTTTAGAGAATGGCAGCTTTGCACCTAATTTTGTACATCAGAATCAAAGAAGAATATACGAGAGGTTTACATGGAATCCACTGGTGATAGATTAGGGAACAGGGAAAGGTAAAGCAGGGAAATCCCTGGAATCGGATTAAAAGTAAAACAAATAGCCCAGTCGGTGTAGCTCAGTGTTTGAGTATCCACCCAATGGACCAAGAAGTTACCGGTTCAAAGGGCCCACACACAGACTTACTCGGACCCACGCCCACCAGGCGTTGGGGAGGCAGCTTGAAAGGCACCAGAGACATACAGACAAGAACTGAGTCGTTGACTTCTGGTCAAGATAGCGACATAGGTAAACGCAGTACTCATCTCCTCCCATGATCACATCAAAATTTCAACTAAACTACAGAGCAGCCATCATTCAGAAGCACCTGAAATTGAGCCAAATGGAAGTCCTAACAACTACGAAATTAAAGAAGAACCCACACTGAGACTGCAATCAAGACGCATTTACAACAGAAGAGGGTACAGCCCACACAAGGGGTGCACCTCGTGGGCCCAGCTCAGGTGAAGAGGGAGGCTGTGCCACTGGATGCTACAGGACACCTACTACAATAGACCACCCTATGAAGCCTAGGTGACACAGCAACTCCACCTAATACATAGAAACAAACACAGGGAGGCAGCCAAAATAAGGAGACAAAGAAACATGTCCCAAATGAAAGAACAGAACAAAACCCCAGGAAAAGAACTAAACAAAATGGAGATAAGCAATCTAACAGATGTAGAGTTCAAAACACTGCTTATAAGGATGTTCCATGAACTTAGTGAGAATGTCAAGGAACTTAGTGAGGACCTCAAGAGAATAAAAAAGGACCAGTCAGAAATGAAGGGTGCACTAACTGAAACAAAAAATAATTTACAAGGCCTGGCTGCTGTACCTCAGTGGTTGAGCGTCAACCCATGATCCCAGAGGTCACTAGTTTGATTCCCAGTCAGGGTACATGCCCAGTTTGTGGGCCCGATCCCCAGTGGGGGGTATGCAGGAGGTAACCAATCAATGTTCTCTCTCACTGATGTTTCTATCTCTCACTCTAAAAATTAATAAAGATAAAAATTTGAAAAAAATATTTACAGGGAATCAATAGTAGAGTAGGCAAAACCAAGAAGCAAAGCATCATTTTGGAATATAAGAAAGCAAAACACACCCAATCAGAATAGCAAAAAGAAAAAAGAATCCAGTCTGGCCGGTGTGGCTCAGTGGTTGACCACTGACCCATGCACCAAGAGGTCGCCAGTTCAATTCCTGGTCAAGACACATGCCCAGGTTGTGAGCCAAATCCCCAGTGGGAGGCATGTAGGAGGCGGTCAATCGATGTTTTCTCTCATCGATGTTTCTATCTCTCTTTCCCTCTCACTTCCTCTCTGTCTAAAATCAATAAAGGGGGGAAAAAAAACTTAAAAAAAAAAAAGAAGAAAGAAAAAAGAATCCAAAAAAATGAGGATAGTGCAAGGAGCCTCTGGGACAATTTCAAGCTTACCAACATTCGCATCATGGGGGTGCCAGAAGGAAAAGAGAGAGAGCAAGAAATTGAAAACCTATTTGAAAAAATAATGACAAAAAACTTCCCTAACTTGGTGAAGGAAACATGTAAGTCCAGGAAGCAGAGAGACTCATAAACAAGATGAACCCCAAGAGGTCCACACCAAGACACATCATCATCAAAATGCAAAAGGTTAAATACAAAGAGAGAATCTTAAAAGCAGCAAGAGAAAAGCTGTTATTTATCTACAAAGGCACTCCCATAAGACTGTCAGCCAATTTCTCAAGAGAGACTTTGCAAGCCAGAAGGGAGTGGCAAGAAATATTTAAAGTGATGAAAAGCAAGGACCTACAACCAAGATTACTCTATTCTGCAAAGCTATCATTTGGAATCAATGACGATACCAAGAGTTTCCCAGATGCCCTGGCCAGTTTGGCTCAGCAGTTACAGCATCGGCCCACGGACCAGAGTCCCGGGTTCGGTTCCCGCTAAGGGCATGTACCTCGGTTGCAGACTGTCCCCGGCCCCAATTGTGGTTGTGTGGGTGGCAACCACTCCGATGTGTCTCTTTCACGTCGATGTTTCTCTCTCTTCTTCCCTCTCTCCCTCCCACTCTATCTGAAGATAAATGCAAAAAATGTCCTTGGGTGAGGATAAAAAAACAAAGAGTTTCCCAGACAAGAAAAAGCTAAAGGAGTTCATTATCACTAAACCAGTATATGAAATGTTGAAGGCTCTTCTTGAAGATGAAGAACAAAAATATGAACAATAAAATTACAATACATATCTATCAATAAGTGAATCTAAAAACAAAATGAACAAGCAATACACAAACAGACTCATAAATAGAGAGAACTTTTTGATGGCTGCCAGATGGGAGGTGGGTTGGGGGGATGGGTGAAAAAGGTGAAGGGATTAAGAAGAACAAATGGGTTGTTAGACTGACAAACCTTAAAGGGAAGGGAGGAATGGGGAAAAAATAAACCAAAGAACTTATATGCATAACCAATGGACACAGACAATAGTGTGGGGAAGGCAGGAGGGGGGTGGGAATGGGGAGAAGAGGGTCAAGGAGGAAAAAGGGGGGACATCTGTAATACATTCAACAATAAAGATAAATTTAAAAAGAAAAAGAAAAAAAAAGAGGTTACTGGTTCAATTCCTGATCAGGGCACAGTAACAGGTTGCAGGTTGGATCCCCAGTGGTGGGTGTGAAGGAAGCAGTCAATCGATGTTTCTCTCTCTCTCTCTCTCTCTCCCCCCCCTTCCTCTCTATAAAGCAATAAAAACGTATTTATTTATTTATTTTTTAATCCTCACCCGAGGATATTTTTCCGTTGCTTTTTAGATAGAGTGGAAGGGAGAGAGGGAGGAGGAGAAAGAGAGAGAGAGAGAGAGAAACATTGATGCGAGAGAGACACATCAACTGGTTGCCTCCCTCGCGACCCGGACCAGGGCCGGGGACGAACCGCAACCAAGGTAAAGTGCCCTTGGCCAGAATCATAAAAACATATTTTAAAAAAATAAAATACTGGGGGTGGGATGGGGAGGAGAATGTCTAGGGGGCAAAAAGGAGAAACATCTGGCCCTGGCTGGTTTGGCTCAGCGGTTAGAGAGCTGGCCCGTGGACCAGAGAGTCCCGGGTTCGGTTTCCGCTAAGGGCATGTACCTCGGTTGCAGTTTGTCCCCAGCCCCAGTTGGGGTTGTGTGGGTGGCGACCAGTCAATGTCTCTCTCTCACATGGATGTTTCTCTCTCTCTTCCTCCCTCTGTTCTTCTTGCTCTGTCTGAATATAAATGCAAAAATGTCCTCGGGTGAGGATAAAAAATAAAAAATAAATAAAAAATTTTTAAAAAGGCAAAACATCTGTAACAAAAGTAAATTAATAAAAATTGGGGGAAAAATAAAAGTAAAAGAAATAGACACATACTTCTCCATAAGTGGAAATAGGATAATTAACAATTAACATGATAATAATAACAATGCAGGGCTCTGTGGTCTCTAGCTCTGGTGGGAGATTGTGCCCTGAGGAGTTTGGGAAAAAAAATAAATTACCCTGACATTTCAAAGTCAAGTCATCACATATGAAAAAAGACAATTAACAAGCTCAGTTAAAATAACGAGTGACCTTTGTCAAAGAAAATACCAGTCAAGGACATGACTACCTAGACTCGCTTTTAGTATTAACATTTAATTTCAGACACCCTATGTGGTTACTTTCAGCCTCTGAGTTTGGAAGGCCCACCATGAAGGCCTACCCTAAGCCTGTCAGGTTTAGTATGTGGTCCCTTTTAGGTCCACACTGGGGAGTTACAACCTGTGGTTAAGTTGAGAAGAAAATGGAGTAAGTAGTACATTTCCTATGGAACCCGTTGCTAATATGCTCCTAATCACAATGCACACAGTATCTCTGTTGTCCCTTAATTTGGTCTCCTGGAAGTATTTACTCTTCAGGCCAACAAAGCCTTAGGTTCTAAATGCAGTGGAAGTATTCCTTTATTCTCTGTAGTGAAGTGGAGTGATTGTGAAAACAGATGAGGGCAATAACACTGTAGGGGCAGAATAATATTTTCTTCTTTTCTAGGTAGTTTGGCTAATCTAATAATTAAATTGATATAACACAGATTAACTGGGGTAAAACAATCAAAAAGGTTAATAATATGCCCTGGCGGGTTCGGCTCAGCGGTTGGAGCGTCAGCCTGCGGACCAGAGTCCCGGGTTCAGTTCCCGCTAGGGCACGTACCAAAATAATAATAATAATAATAATATGTATACCTCCTGTATACATGGAAGCCAGCCAGGAAAATGGAGTAACTGTCCAAAATGGAAGACGCATCACCTAAAATACCACCTTCACCTAAAGTCAAGAGATGTTGGAGTCGCAGAGTCAGTTAGCAGAGGTTACCAGGAAAAGCACAGTAAACAAGGGTAAGGTGGTTATGCAGATATAAGTCTGGCTTCCTCCACTAATACTTAGGGGGTGTGTGGCATAGTGAGAGAGACACCCTTACAGATGAGGTTACTCTTACAAATGCAAATGTCCTTTACAAGGGGTCATTTCTACTAGGTTTTATCCCAGGGCTGCACTTTCTTCAAATTAACCAGCCTAAAATGACCAATATCCCAAAGAGGCACATTTTAGGGTGACAAACTGCTCCCCCTCTGACTCAAAAAATTAGTATCCGTAAGACAAAACACTCTCAAAAACGACTAACATATTTTCGCCTATACAGTTGGCCAGAACTGCACAATGTACCTAAGCTCATCTGAGAGTAATTCCATCACTCCTGTGGGAACTGGAACCACCATGGTGGACTAAGACGGACCTGGACTTACTAATACACTGGCATTGGGTCACCTCGCCAGAGGGATGGACACTAACATAAAGTGGACTTTCTGTTAGCAAAGAAAAACGTTGGAATGTAAATCAGGCAACTAAACAACAGTGCCCGCTGCTACATATTTAGAGGTGAGAGCAAGCATTGGCAAACATGTTCTGAAAGAGACACGTGAACATTTTCCCATTTGCTGACCAAAACGTCTGTCACCACGACCCCCTTCTGCCTTTGCAGCACGAAAACTGCCACGGAGGCTGCAGGACAAACAGACGTTGCTGGTTTAGTCCCTGGGTCTCTGGTGAGTCAAACGCTGGATTAAAGGTTAAAACCAGAGGATTGGAACCTGTGCCCTGGGCCCTCAGTCCGTCTGTCCCAACAGCAACCGAGGTCGTAACCTTAACCAAACACCGGGGCCCTGGGCGTCCGGAACGTCGCCCTCACAGCCTCTCCGACCACAGACCCTGACCACACGCCCTCATCACCCGGAAACCCGGGCCGGACGCCCCCACGCGAGGATCACCCGCGCCGCCCAACGTCACTGCGCGGGACGCGAACTATTAAATCCCGGCCTGAACCTCGCACCGCGATCGCCCTGAACGCCTCCTGCATCCCTTACAAGGGGGGTGACCTGCAGGACCCCATAACCCGGCAGTAGGGACGAGGACGCTGTCTCCACAGACTCTTATTCTGTGCACCGACCCCCCGGGCACCCCAACCGCAGACAGCGGCGTCTGGTTCCCCTCAAATCCCGTCCCCTCAGGGTTCCCACGGACTCCCTCCCCCCGGGCGCTTCTCCCCTCCCCCTCCGACCCGGTGGTAATTCCAGGCTCCGCGCTACGCCACGTCCACACGTCACCCTGTGAGAAACAAAACTTCTGTGACGGAAAAACTTTTAGGGACAAAACCACACACTAACCTGAGTTTTCCCCCAGACCCACCAGAAGAGCGCAGACGTGGTATTTCCGCGAACCGCTTGAACTTCAGCGCTGGTCCCGCTCGGTCTACGGTGGCCGAGAAGGATCGCAGGCGGTTGAAGGGGCCGTTTCCGGTATTTGGCGGCAATATGTCCGCGCCCAAATCGCGGTGGCGCCATGGGGGCCGCCATGTTGAGACATAGGAGTGCCGTACCGAAGGCACAGCTGAGGGTTTAAGGCTTTTAGCCAGTATTGGCGAAAAGTTGAGTAGCTACTGACATTATTTTGTTTTCCGGCACTTCGACTCATACGAAGAAAAATGGGTACATTTAATTTTTCTTATACAGCTTGTACCCTAAAAAGTGTACTAACAGCTCTCAGCTAACTGGAATCCGGAGTAAGGATCTCAGTTGTGGCCTGTGTACTGGGCACTGTGGTGACCATGGCTTGTGTTTGGAAGGACTACATTCCAATCCAAAGGTCCGTGTTGCAGATACAAAAGACAGGGAAGAACCAGGGTCCAGAACATGATCGGGGCTGCAGAGTCATCGGTTCATACAGCCAGCAGCAACATAAAGGACAGAATCCCATGGGCAGTGGGTCACTTACATGGAAGAGGTGAGCACTCGCCAATGAGACCATAATAACGTTGGTCTCAAGCATTGCTTTTGAATAATTAGGTCCTAGAATTCACGTCCAGTTGTCCCCTCTCCTGCAGGGTGAATGTCAGTGCCACATTCGAACAACACCTGAAGAGTCAAACTGAGGCATCAAATTCATCATTGTAGATGATCACTGCCTGACGTCCAAAATGTGGGTGAAGATGCAGAGACCCAGCCCAAATTATCCAGGTCTTCTGAGGGTCAAATTCTGTGCTGGGGTCAACTGGGAGGCAGACAAATTGTAGCTCACTTTGAAAGAAGGTTTGCTGGAGAAACTACTGGAGCTGACAGATGATGCTGTTCCAGCAAAGACTGAAGGGCAGAGGGTAAGTGCTTTGATATTTCAGGGAAAAAGAGAATCATGATAATTGCACCACAGAAAAACCACAGCTTCAGCTGAGTCTCCCTGGTCCTCACAATGTACCTGCCCCAGTGAGGGCTTCACAAGCAATGGTAGAGATTGTTTCTGGCTCTGGGGCCAGAATAGTGGGTTAACATGAAGCCTCTTGCTGGGCTGGTGGTGTTCAGTGGTTGAGCACTGACTCATGCTCTAGGAGGTAGGTTAGGTTCCCAGTCAGGACACATGCCCAGGTTGTGGGCCAAATCCCCGGTGGGAGGCATGCGGGAGGTGGCCAGTTGATGTTCTCTCATCGATGTTTCTCTCTCCCTCCCTCTCTCTAAAATCAATAAAGGAAAAAAAAAAAATGCAGCCTCTTGAATCTGACACATCTTCCAGTAGACTTGGAGAACCTACTTCATTTCTCTAATCCTGGATTTCCCCCAGAAATTTGATATTAGTTTCCACTTCCCAGGTTATTATACAAGTCAATAAAAGGAAAAGCAAACAATACAATTAAAAATGGGTTGCCTTGGCCAGTCTGGCTCAGCAGTTAGAGTATGGGCCCATGGACAGAAGAGCATGGAGGGATCTGGAGAGTATTATGCTGAGCAAAATAAGCCAGTCAGAGAAAGACAAATACCACATGATCTCACTTATTTGTGGAATCTAATGAACAAAAAACTGACTAACAAAATAGACCCAAGAATGGAAGCAGGGAACAGACTGCAGAATCTCAGAGGGAAGGGGGAAGGGAGGGTGGGAGATTAACCAAAAAACATGTATGCATATACACATAAACCACAGACACAGACAATAGAGTGGTGAAGACATGGGGAGGGGGGAGGGGGGAGTAGGGGGCTCAAAGGGAGGACATCTGTAATACTTTCAACAATAAAGATAAATTAAAAAAATAAAAATTAAAAAAAAAAAGCTGCCCTGGTCAGTGTGGCACAGTGGATAGAGTGTCGGCCTGCACACTGAAGGGTCAAAGGTTCGATTCCAGGTCATGGACACATAGCTAGGGTGCAGGTTTGGTCCACAGCCCGACAGGGTGCATGCAGGAGGCAAACAATTGATATCTCTTTCACATCAACGTTTCTCTCTCCCTCCCTCCCTTCCACTATCTCTAAAAATCAATGGAAAAATATCCCCCGGTGAAGATTAACTAAAAAAACACTCTGGAATCCTGGCAACATCAAGTATTCAGTGTGTTGTTTTTATTGATCTTGAAGGGCCAAGGTAAGTGCCATCATGACCTGCATATCACATTCAGCCGACTGAGATTCAGGGAGCTCTAGGAGTCACCTGGAAATTCTGGGTTGGAGACTCCACACTAAGACTTCAGTTCCCACAGCACCTGCCTCCCTGCAGATGGGTCAGCGAGTTTGTAAAAGGCCCATTTCTTTCTCAAAAGCACCCCAAAACAAAGGGTGAGTGAGGAGTGCCTGGCCTGAAAATGTTTCTGCAGCCAGAGGCTGGAGTTGCTCCAGCCAAGGCAGGCTGCAGGCATAGCTGCCTTACTGAATGGACGCCTTAGCTCTTAACCTCCAACAGCTCAGGGATGGAGAAATACCTTTTACTTGTTTTATACAGGGGAAAACTGAAGCCTAGACAAGAGGAAGGGGTTATTTCATTTGTAAGTCTCAATGCTATTCGAGAATCTGAAATTCAAATCCAGGGTCCCTGACCCAGGGCCTGGGAGTTTCTGATCACTGCCAGCCTATTTCCCTCCAAAACACTCCACCCGTCCTCATGCCATTTGGTCTACTTAAGAGACCTGTTGCAAAGCAAGAATTCCCCATGATAGGATACTAGGAAAATTAGAGAACAGTACAAAACAAAAGGTAATTGTGTTAATAAATGACTGGACTTCGGTTAGTGAAGAACAGTATTACTACTGGAGGTTAAAATTAAAAGTGTCCATTGCATTATGCATAGCATAAAAATAATTTAAAAATTAGAACATATTTTCCAATACAAAAACCTTTATTCCATAAAGCAAAAAAGATACAAAATCAGTGAAATTCCAACCTGTATCTCTGTTCTTTCATTATCCTTTTTTTAAATTGCCAAAACTCAGTTTAGTCAGTACACATGATCAGACATTTTACTAAACATACAGAGATAGGACGTACACATCTCAGAAAAGGATCACCATAAATCCTTAGAAAAATACAATCACACAACAGTGAGGTAGCACAACAAAATTAACAACAGTGTTTAAATAAAGAACAATGGACCAACTCAAATATTCTCTAGGATATGTAAGAATGGAATCCCTTATACATTGCTGGAAGAATGCAAAAATGTACAGTCAATGTGGATCACTATTTGCTAATCTCTGTAAATTAAACATTCACCTACCCGATGACTCAGACTACGCACTGAGCTACTAACAAAGGTAAATGAAATTTATGTCCAGATAAAGAATTATACACAGCCGGGCTGGTGTGGCTGTGGACTGAGTGGCATCCCATGGACTGGGAGGTCCCAGTTCAATTCCCAGTAAGGGCACATGCCAGGGTTGCAGGCCTGATCCCCAGTGGGGTAAGTGCAGGAGGCAGCCAATCGATGTTTCTCTCACATCGATGTTTCTATCTCTCTGAAAAATCAATAAAAAACATTAAAAAAAAGAAAGAAAGAAAGAAAGAGAAGTATGAGCAGCAATGCAAATTTGGCAAAAACTATCGAGCTAATTTCTGGACCAGATTATCTCCTAGGAGGCAGAGAAACTTTTAAGACCCTGAAAAAGTTCACTTCCTCGTGCTTGGAGAGACTAGATCTGCTTATAAACTAGCCCACATAGTAAATGGAACACCAAAGAGTAAAAAAAAAGAACTTTGGAAAAAAGGCCTTCATTATTTTACAGACCAAAGAGACATGAGTCTGGAAGTTCTTGCATTGGTGACTTGGACACTCAAAAAGTTCATCACTGGCATCTAGAAAAAGCCTGTCTCTGAAAAAGGCAGTTATTCTGCAAGCTGCTAGCTGAACTCAGATGATGTTCTCTGGGGACGACAATGAGTCAGATCCATGTACCAACTACTGAGAGTGAAAGAAATGGAAGACTTCCTAAAAATGTAGGCTATTAATAATTTCTCCAAAAAATCAGAGAACACAGCTTCTCTGGGCACATTAAGATGGTGACTGATGCAATGTGTGGATACCTAATAGGTAGTATACGTTAAATAACTTATGCAAAAAAATATGCAGTCACACGGATCTGGGGAGACACCTGGGTAAATCAGAAAGTGCAACATGGACACACATGCTTCCCACACAAAATAAACTAATGGGGAACCTCCTTACTCTTGACGTTTGGATGTATGAGATTCAATTCAGACAAACAAAACTTCAGTGTTTCCTATAGTACTGTTAAGACTGAACTAAAAAACTGTACATTTCCTACACGTCTAAGACCTTCCTCCCATGTAAACTCCTATGTGCAGAGGGAGGGTAAAAGTTTGGCTAAAAGATTCCCCACATTAACTGCAATCCTATGTGCTTTCTCTAGTGTGAACTCTCTGGTGATAAGAAAGACTATGGCTCCTGGTAAAACATTTCCCACATTCACTGCACTCATAAGGCCTTTCTCCAGTGTGAAGTCTCTGATGACATAGAAGGCCATTGCTGCTGGTAAAAGATTTCCCACACTGATTGCACTCATAAGGCTTTTCTCCAGTGTGAACTCTCTGATGATAATGAAGGCCATTTCTACTGGTAAAAAATTTCCCACATTGATGGCACTCATAAGGCCTTTCTCCAGTGTGAAATCTCTGATGATAACGAAGGCCAGTGCTACTTGTAAAAGATTTTCCACATTCACGGCACTCATAAGGCCTTTCTCTAGTGTGAACTCTCTGATGACAACGGAGGACAGTGGTACTTGTAAAAGATTTCCCACATTCACGGCACTCATAAGGCTTTTCTCCAGTGTGAACTCTCTGATGATTACGAAGGCCTTGGATCCCAGTAAAAAATTTCCCACATTTATTGCACGCATAAGGCCTTTCTCCAGTGTGAAATCTCTGATGATAACGAAGGCCATTGCTACTCGTAAAAGATTTTCCACATTCATGGCACTCATAAGGCCTTTCTCCAGTGTGAACTCTCTTATGACAACGGAGTACAGTGCTACTTGCAAAAGATTTCCCACATTCACTGCACTCATAAGGCCTTTCTCCAGTGTGAACTCTCTGATGACAACGGAGACCGCTGCTACAGGTAAAAGATTTCCCACATTCACTGCACTCATAAGGCCTTTCTCCTGTGTGAAATCGCTGATGATAACGGAGGCCAGTGCGACTTGTAAAAGATTTCCCACATTCATGACACTCATAAGGTCTTTCTCCAGTGTGAACTCTCTGATGATAACGAAGGTAATAGATCCTTGAAAAAGATTTACCACATTCACTGCACTCATAAGGCCTTTCTCCTGAGTGAAATCTCTGATGATAACGAAAGCCAGAGATACTGAAATAACATTTCCCACATTCACTACACTCATAAGGTCTTTCTCCAGTGTGAACTTTCTGATGATAATGAAAAGCAGAAATTTTGGTAAAGTATTTTCCACATTCACGGCACACAAAACACTGTCTCCCGGTACAAACATCCTTGCCCTTAAGAAACATGTGGTTGCAGTCAATGGCTTTCTTATATTCATTCCTGGTATAATTATTATTTGTGCTTTGAAAAGTCACCCAAGACGGTAAGATATCATGTGGCCTATCCATGGTGTGAATGGCCTGTTGTTGAAGATGCCCTGACCAGGTAAATATGTCCTGCCCAACCTCTTCGAAGGTAGAAAGCTTCTGTGACACATTGAAATTACAGCCCTTCACAAATGATATCCTGTCCAAACATCTAAGGAAAGGCTTCTCTCTCACATGCTGCTCCTGGTGCTGGTAAAATGTTGCACTGAAAGGAAACTGTTTTGTACATGCCCCACACCTCAACAGTATCTGGCTGTGCTGTGTTTCCTGCTGCTCAGTCAGTTGGAAAATCTCTTTCAAGACTGGTCCACAACGCCCACAGGGGTGGCTCTTCTGGGAAGACAAAGCTATCGTGGGATTGTCTGCCTCTGACAGGCTTACAGAAACATCCAGTTCAGGTGGTGCCTCCACATCCTCTGCTCCACAGCAACAACCTAAACAGAAGGAAAGGCTAGTGAAGTACATGATGACCTTATAGGGAAGGGGAAATATCATCACAAATGTCCATCTGTCATAGGTAGACATGATTCTATAGGATAATTTTCAAGACAAGTGACTTAGACTCTGAGGAAATGGCTGGTATACATTACTTTCCCCAAAGGTCAGACAATGGAGGAGACCTCACCAGAGGAGGGACAGAAGCACAGGATAAGATACAGAGAAGAGAGGTAGGGTCTACTAGTTGTTCTTCCACAAATGGCTTCCTGTAGGACCTTTCATGCGGGTGACGTGAGTCTGTGTAGAATAATTTGAATGTGATCAAACCCATAAAATCAATTGTATTAAAGCACATGATGTTCTCATGGTCAATATAATGATACGTGCATACTCCATGGCTCTATAGACATGGACCAAGACTGCAGTGCAGTAAAGAGAAAACTGTGAGGGAAATGGTTGAGATGCAAAGTTTAGGGAGGTAAACATTATCCATGAACTGACAATCCAAATAGAAATGATAACTATTAGAACTAAGTAGTTGGCAAAGGGTCAACAATAAGCAAGAACAAATAGAATGGGGTGAGGAACTGGTAATAGCAACAAAACACTTTTGAACAGAATGAATTCCTATTCATGACATGAACAAGCCCTGGTATCAAACCCTCTCCAGCAGCCCTTCACCAAGGCAATACTGCCTCTGGGTCCACCCTGACATGGATGAAATCATGTTTCTCATGTGATGTACAAATGATACTTCCCCTTAAATCCCAGTTGAGCCATTACAAGGGATACAGAAGATATAAATCCTAAAAGAAAAACTGAGAGATGGATGGCTAGTACTGTGGTAGAACATCACAACGCAAAAGAGATCACAGGAAGAAGATCTATGTGAGTGACTTCAGCAAGATGGCAGAATATGGGATACAAATATTCATCTCTCTCCCAGAACAAGTAGACAGCTATCCATGAACAAAAACCACCACAAAAGAGGGGAGTTAAGAGTCCAACAAAAACAAACAGCAATGCAGAAGAGCAAAAAAATGAAGAATTGCATAGAAAAGCATAACTGGGAAGACTGGGGTACCAAATATATTTGAAGATGGCTAGGGTCAAAAACAGGGTCAGGTCCAGCTGGTGTGGCTCGGTGGTTGAGCATCAGCCTATGCACCAAGAGGTCACCAGTTCGATTCCCAGTCAGGACACATGCCCAGGCTGTGGGCCAAATTCCCAGTGGGGAGCATGCAGGAGGCAGCCAATCGATATTCTCTCTCATCGATGTTTCTATCTGCCTCTCCTTCTCACTTCCTCTCTCTCTAAAATCAAAAAAGGAAAAAAAAAAAATTAAAAAAAAAAAAAAAGTCAGATTTACTTCTACCAGCCACTGAGTTTGTGCTAACATTGACCTTAGTGGCCTGTTTTATAATAAACACTGGAAATGTTTGTTTTTAGAAACCACAGAAGCCCCTGCAACATCTGTGAACTCGCTACAGTTTACACATCAAAGAACTCTGTAGTTTATCAGCATGAATTCCAAAAGAAATCCCCATGGCCACAAACTACCCCAGGAAAGAGGAAAAAAATAATAATAATATGTCCTCAGCAGTATTTGCCACCAGAATCCAGAACCCTCAATTGCCATTCAAAAAAATTGCTTCCAAAGCCACTGTAGACCCACACAGTTTTTGCTATTCTAACCTCAGCTCAAGGAGCATTAATGAGACTAGGCTGCTGGGACTTGTCTCAGACCTGAAACACAACACCCTACCCAGCTAACACCCTTGATTCCACATGCAGATGAATCTACTTCTTCAGCCAGAATTGCTCTATAACATTGAAACGAGTAAGAAAAACTAAACAAGGACACCATGAAGACAACCTAATTTAACACTAATTGATACCAAACAAATGAAGATTTACATACAGCCTGACAACAAATCTAAAATATTTACTTTAGCCCTAGCCCGTTTGGCTCAGCGGTTGGAGCGTTGGCCTGAGGACCAGAGAGTCCCGGGTTCGGTTTCCGCTAGGGGCACGTACCAAAAAAAGAAAAAGAAAAAATAGTAATAATAAATAAAATAAAATATTTACTTTAGAAACATCTGTGAACGAGATAACACAAATGGAACCAGCATAATGAAGAAACCAACAGAGGAAGAAAAGGAGACTATCAGACAGACAGAAATCATTAAAAAAAACAAAGATGCAGAAGTGCTGGTATGGACAAATTACAATGAATGAAATGGAAAATGAAATAAAGAATACCAAAGCAGACATGAAAGAATATGTGATGTCAAAGATACATCATTTAAAATCATACATGTGGAGAAAAAAAGGAAAAAAATTAATTAAAAAAAGACAGCAGAGGGTATTAAGTAACACCATCAAGATCACCTGTATTTGCATTATGGGAATCACAGGAAACACCGAGGGTGGTGATGGTGATAGTGGGAAACAGTGAGACAGAAAGGGAGGGAAGGAGAAAGAGGGGTAGAAAATTAATTAAAAAAAATAAAAAAGCGCCCTGGCCGGTTTGGCTCAGCGGTTAGAGCGTCGGCCTGCGGTCCGGAGAGACCCGGGTTCGGTTCCCGCTAAGGGCATGTACCTGGGTTGCGATTTGTCCCCGGCCCTGGTTGGTCGTGCGGGAGGCAGCCACTCGATGTGGCCCTTTCACGGCGATGTTTCTCTCTCTCTCTCTTCTTCTCTCTCCCTCCTACTCTATCTGAGCAAGAAATGAGAAAATGTCCTCGGGTGAGGATTAAAAAAAAAAAAAAGATTGTAAAGAGCATGAGTTATCTTATGTAAGTCTCTTGGAAATCATAAGCAAACACTATGTAATAGATGTATAAAGGAGATAGGAGTCACACCCCCACACAAAATAATCACATCACAAAGTAAGACCACAATACAGAAACACAAACAAAGGAAGTACAAAAGATCCAGAAACCAACGAAGAAGTGGCAATTGTACGTCCTAAAACAAATTCTCCAGCCAAAAGACAAAAGAGTTACTGAAGGTAAAACCAACACAATATATGCTAACCACAAGAGACGGTAAATCTTTATGGACATAAGTGGGCAGAAAATAAAGATGGAAAAAGTATTCCATGAAAAAGAAAGAGGAAAAAAAAGCAGGGATGGATAAAATTTTATCAGACAAAACAGATCACCTCAAAAATTGTCACAAGAGACAAAGGTCATCACAGAATGATAAATAAGTCAATTCATCAAGAGGATAACAATTTTAGCCCTGTCCAGTGTGGCTCAGATGGTTGGGTGTCACCTTGTGCACCAAAAGGTTGCCGGTTTGATTCCCAGTCAGGGCACATACCCTGGTGGCAGGCTCAGTCCCTGGCAGGGAGCATAAAGGAGGCAGCCGACTGATGTTTCACTCTCACACTGATGTTCCTCTCTCTCTAAAAATCAATTGAAGAAAATTTTATTTAAAAAAAAAAAGGACTGTACCAATTTTAAGTATTATGCACTAAACAATGGAGCAACTAAGTATATTAAGCAAATAATTACCAGATCTGAAGGCAGGAAAAACACCCAATATTAGTAGGTAACTTCAACACTGCCCCTCAACAATAGGTAGATCATCCCATCCAAAGCAATAAGGAATAAGCGAAGTTTCACTATACTTTACAGTAAACAGAACTAATAAATATACACAGAACATTCCATCCAAATGCAGCAGAAGAGGCATTCTTGTCAAGTGCACAGGAAACACTCTCTAGATAGATCATATGTTAGGTCAAAAAACAACTCTCAAACTTTGAGAAGAAATTACGTCAAGCATCTTACCTGATCACAATGTATGAGACTAGAAATCAATTTTAGTTTCCAGAAAGCTAAAAAAATTCACACATGCATGAAATAGCCCAGCCAGTGTGGCTCAATGGATTGAGCATTGTCCCATAGATTGAGAGCTCCTGGTTCAATTCCTAGAAGGCACAAGCCTGGGTTGCAGGCTCGATCCCCAGTAAGGGGCGTACAAGAGGCAGCCCATCAATGTTTCTATCTCTGTCTCTAGGAAAAAAAAAAAATCAATAAAAATACAATTAAGCCCAGCCTGTGTGGCTCAGTGGTTTAGCGTCGTCGACCCATGCACCAAGAGGTCGCCAGTTAGATTCCCGGTCAGGGCCAGGTTGTGGGCCAAATCCCCAGTAGGGGGCATGCAGGAGGCAGCCAATCGATGTTCTCTCTCATTGATGTTTCTATCTCTCTCTCCCTTTCCCTTCCTCTCTCTCTAAAATCAATTAAAAAAAATTTTTGTTTTTAAAATAAAAAAATATATTTAAAAAAATCTCATATAAAAAAATCTAGCCTTCTTTGCGCCTCAGAAAACTAGAAATACAACAAGAAAGGACAACTAAAGCTAGCAAAGAAAAACAAAACAAATATTAGAACAAACAAATAACACAGAGACAAAAGAATACCATAACTAACAGTTATTTTTTAAAAAGATACACAAAATTGGCAAAGCTTTAGCTAGACTAAAACAAAAGAAACAAGACTCAAATACATTAAAAAAGAAATGAAAGATAAGATATTACACCTCAGCACTGGCAGGTGTGGCTCGGTTGGATATCCTCACAAGCACCATAAGGTTGACTGATTCCCAATCAGAGAACATGCCTGGGTTGCCCATTAAATCCCAGGTAGGGGCATGCAGGAGCTCATCTATGTTTCCCCCTCAAATGGACGCTTCTCTCTCCCTATCCCTTCCTCTCTCTCTAAAAATCAATTTAAAGCCTTAGCCAGTTTAGCTCAGCGGTTAGAGCATCAGTCCGCGGACCAGAGAGTCCTGGGTTTGGTTCCCGCTAAGGGCATGTGCCTCAGTTGCAGTTTGTCCCCAGCCCTGGTTGGGGTCATGCGGGTGGCAACCAGTCAATGTGTCTCTCTCACATCGATGTTTCCCTCACTTTCTTCCCCCCTCTCTTCCTCCACTCTATCTGAAGATAAATGCACAAAAATGTCCTCAGGTGAGGATAAAAAATTTTAAAAAATCAATTTAAAAATCTTTAAAAGAAGGGTATAGTACAAATAACCCTGAACCTTAAAAAAAAAAAAAAAAAGAGAGAAAGATATTACACTTCACATTATGAACCACAATATATCATGAAATGTTGGCAAGTGACATGACCTTACATAGAGAAAATTGTCAAGATCACACTAAAAACTTCTGAAATTAATAAACAAATTTAGAGTCCTGGCCAGGTGGCCCAGTCAATGAGAGTGTGGTCCAGATGTGACAAGGTTGTGAGTTCAATCTCCCATCAGAGCACATTCGGGGGCAGCCAATGAATGCATAGAGTGGGTGGAACAGCAGATCAATGTTCCCCTCTCTATTTCTGTCTATCTGTCTCACTTCCTCTCTCTCAAGTCAATGAATAAAAGTTTTAAATAAATAAATTCAGAAAAGTCACACAATGTATAATCAACATACAAACATCAGTTACATTTCTATACACTAATAAATGAATTCCTTGATAGAAAAATGAAAAAACAGTCAAATTTATAATAGCATCAAAAACAATAAAATACTCCGGAATAAATTCAACCAAAAAGGTGAAAGGTCTATACACTGAACACTATTAAGACAGTGATGAATGAAATAGAAGAAAACACAAACAAGTGAAAAGACATCCTGTGATTTTGGATTTGAAAAGTTAATACCGTAAAATGTCTATACTACCCCAAAGCAATCTACAGATTAAATGCAATCCTAATGAGCCCTGGCCGGTTTGGCTCAGCAGTTACAGACTTGGTCCTCAGACAGAAGAATCTCAGATTTGATTCCTAGTCAAGGGCCCAAACTTTAGTTGCAGGGTGGATCCCTGGCCCAGGCCAGGGTGGGGGCGTGCAGGAGGCAGCTAATAGATGTTTGTCTCTCACATAGATGTTTCCATCTCTCTCTCCCTCTCCCTTCCTCTCTCTCTAAAAACATCAATAAAAAATATATATATTAAAAAAAAGAAAGTAATATATGTTAACACTATACTGCGGGCTAATAACAAGGCAACACCTGTGTCTAAAAAAAACACTACATAACTTAATTAAAAATACTTTACAGGTAAAGACTGGTATGGACAAAAAAGGGCCACATGCTAACCTGACAAGTTCAAGGAAGGCCTGTGTAGTGGCACTGCAAACTCAGAGTACTAAAGTAACCACAAAAGATGGTCTGATTAAAACTTTTTAATTAAAAGCAATTTATGGCCCTGGCTGGTTTGGCTCAGCGGTTAGAGCGTCAGCCTGAGGACCAGAGAGTCCTGGGTTCGGTTCCCACTGAGGGCACGTGCCTCAGTTGCAGTTTGTCCCTGGCCCCAGTTGGAGTTGTGTGGGTGGCGACCACTTGATGCGTCTCTCTCTGTTTCTTTCTCTCTCCCTCCCTCCCTCCCTCCCTCCCTCTCTCCCTTCCACTCTGTCTGAAGATAAATGCAACAACAACCACAAAAAAAGCAATTTATGGCCGGTAGTCATGGTCTAGACTAGAATCTGCCCTGACAAAAGTCAATCTTCACCTTAACTAATCCTGTCTCTATTATTTTTTGAATCTATGATAATATTCCGTTGGAATGTCAGGGTAACTTTCCATTTTCTGGACACCTCAGGGCACAGTCAATGCATCAGAGCAGAGATTAGAAATATTCTCATTGTTATTTTTATATTGTTAATTGCTGGCTGTTATCTATCCTGCACCAACCTATGTAAAAGATGTTACCATTTTACTTTTTATCCAATCCCAGAGGTTTCCCCCTCTTTGCTTTCTCCAGCCTCAATAATCAATCAACAATGAATTTCATGTAACCCACTTACTTCCTCTCTCTCTCTCTTTTTTTTTATACTCACCCGAGGACATTTTTGCATTTATCCTCAGATAGAGCAGGAGGGAGAGAGTGGGGAAAAGAGAGAGAAACATCGATGTGAGAGAGACATATCAACTGGTTGCCATCCACACGACCCCAACTGGGACCGGGGACAAACTGCCACCGAGGCACGTGTCCTTAGCTGGAACTGAACCTGGGACTCTCTGGTCCGTGGGCCAATGCTCTAACAGCTGAGCCAAACAGGCCAGGGCTACTTCTTCTCCTTTAATTGTAATGTATAAAATAAGGAGCAATATTGCCATTCTACACAGCATTATCTCAATGCGCTGAGATTTTGCTTCCTGGAATTGTGGACAGTTTGGCTCAAATGCACAAAAACCCTTTACAGGTTTGAATGTTTTTTATGTTGACACTGGTAAACAGCAACTGAGCCTGCTGAAAAAATGGTGGCAATAGATTTCCTGAATGCAGGGACGCCAAAAACAATGGATTTGTTAAAAAACAAACAAACAAAAACACTCAATATTTGGGAAGCACAATTAAGCACATTAAAAAAGATGTGTTCCCGTATGTAATTAGAAATTAACATATAAAATATTAGAAGGTATTCAAAAGATTCAATAGCCAAAATTTCTGGGTAAGAAACAAGCTAAGGCCCTGGTCGGTTTGGCTCAGCGGTTAGAGCATCCACCTGCGGAACAAAGAGTCCCCAGCCAGGTTGGGGTCGTGTGGGTGGTGACCAGTCGATGTGTCTCTCTCACATCAATGTTTCTCTCTCTCTCTCTGCCCCCTTCTCTCCCTCTTGCTCTATCTTAAGATAAATGCAACAACAAAAAAATGTCCTCAGGTGAGGATAAAAAAAAGAAAAAAAGAAACAAGCTAAGAATGTACAGAATATGTTTTTAAAAATTATGTACAAATGAAAACAGGTATATAAAAAATGCTTCTCCTAACTAATCTAGGTGTAATCTACTGGCTGCCTGCAACCTTACAAGCACAAAATCTTCCCTATGAGTTCAGTACAGCAGGTATTGGGCCTGCAGGGAGCGAAGGGAGAGAAAAAAGTAATGCAAGCAAACCAGCCCTACCAAGGACAGAAACTACCCAGAAAACTGGGGAGTCAAGCAGTGCCACAGTTGACATGAGAGGACAGAGCACACCCTGGGAAATGTCAAGTCCAGATGACTAGTGAGAGTGAGGGTCTTACCCATGGAAGATACAAGTTCAAAGTTCTCCAGCATCACATTCAGGTACAGGCGTCTCTGACTCTCATCAAGGAGGAGCCATTCCTTCCTGGAGAAGTACAGGGCAATGTCCTCAAAGGTAACACCAACCTGTCAGATTTGAGACAATGGAAACCAAAGCATTCTTTCTGAGAACCCACAATCCTACACCTTACATATCTTTCCCACCTTCAACCTCCTCCAGGGCTCCCCAGTTTAGTGAGAACATGAGGTCCTCATGCTAGTGCTGGCTGCTCTCATCACAGTCCCATTAATCCCTGTCACCGCCCTCAGCAACAGCAGCTGGGTTGGGTGGATGGGGGCGGGGGAGGCGGACAACATAGAAATGCCACCTAAGCTCTGGGACATCCCTGCACAGCCCCATCCTTCCTGCCAAGCAGGACCACTGCAGCTTCCCACATCAGGCCTCCCAGACAAACCAAACCTGGGCTTACGCGTCACCCTCACGTCCCCACACCAGGACCCAGGACCATCAGCTCACACGCCCTCTAGCTGTGCACACCACCGTGTAAAGTCTACCTCCTTCACGTCTTCAGACCCCAGGTTCCCTTCGTCGGCTCTGCCACCTTCCTGCTCCATCCCACAGGGAGCCGGATCCACAGCACCCCAGTCCTCGGATGGACCCCACAGCCCGGAAAGCCGGGATGAGGCTGTGACGTCCGCCCCGCCTGCTCTGAGCTCCGCTTCAACATAGATCCGCACGGGAATTTCAGACACAAGGAACCCCGTCCCCCTGCACTGTGCTTGCCGTGTCCTCAGAAGACAACCCTCCTCTGTGCACTCAGCCTTCCCCACGGCCCTCCACTCGGGACTGAGCTGCAGGACGTGAGGGCGCCTGCACCGGGCCGTATGGTTAAGGCGCGGAGGCCGCGGACCCGCACTCACCTCAGCCGGGCGCCTCAGCGCGGCCGCCGCCATCGGAATCTGCGGGCGGAGCGGGGCCGGAGCCGGGGGAGAAGAGGCCGCCGGGGGCAGGGCCGTCTCTGTCCCGATCCTGGCGCAGGTCACCCGGGTGGCGTCGCCCAGTTTCACACCCGCGTGTGTGGTGTGTGGGCCACGACTCCCGCGCCTTTTCAGTCAGGCAACTGGACCACCACCCAGTGATCTGAAGCCTTCCTCAAGGTAGTTGAGCGGATTCTGGGAGGAGACAAAATGCCGGCTATGACGACGCCGGAAGTCCCGCCCCCTGGCGTTGCGCTTCAACGGAAACGCCTTTTCTGACCCTTCATTGGCTGAGCTGGCGGTCTTGCGCCCACGGCCTTCTGGGTAATGGGGGTTCGTGAGTCCCAGAAGGTGATCAAGATTTTCCCACATCATTCCCAGAGAAAAGACGGAGATGCGCGCTGGTGGGGCTGGGAGATGGGCGCGTCCTCATGAAAGAGACGTCTGGAAAATGGCCGCCTAATCTCTCCCTCCATGTGTCCTCCACACGTCTAAAATATTCTTGTTTTCATTACTGTGCGAACACACTGGGCCTTCTGATTGTCACCCTAAAAGCTTTGCTTCACAACAAGTGGGGAGTATAAATACAGTGTGTTTTAAATTTTTGGGTTTTTTTCATCCTCACCAGAGAATATTTTTGCATTTATCTTCAGATAGAGTGGAAAGGAGGGAGGGAGAGAGAGAGAAACAACTACGTGAGAGACACATCCAGTGGCTGCCACCCACACGATCCGAACTGGGGCCGGGGACAAGCAACCGAGGTACATGCCCTTAGCGGGAACCAAATCCCGGACTCCCTGGTCCTCAGGTGGACACGCTAACTGCTGAGCCTAACCGGCCAGGGCTATTTTATTTAGTTTTTAAGTAAACCTTAATTCACTTCCAGGCTGGGTATCTAACCTGCAACCCAGGTACGTGCCCTTGGCCAGAATCAAACCCAAGACCCTTCTGTCTGCAGGAAGACCCTCTAACTGCTGAGCCAAACTGGCCAGTGCTGAAATTAAAACATTTTAACTAAATGCCATTTATGGTAGGTAGTCACCATCTAGGGCAGAATCTTCCCTGACAAAAGTCAATCTTTACCTTAATTGAGCCAGGCTATGTCTTGTTTTTTAGTTTTGGTTTTTTAATCCTCACCCGAGGATATTTTTCTACCTGTCATCAGATACAGTGGGAGGGAGAGAGACACGCCGACAACAAACAGCAACTGAGGTATGTGCCCTTGGCCGGAATCTAACTTGAGACTCATGGGTACACAGGCCGACACTCTACCACTGAACCAAACCGGCCAGGGCCCAGTCTACAGTCTTTTGCATCTATGATAATATACCCTTGGAATGTCAGGGTAACTCCCTTTTTACAGATCCTCAGGGCACAACCAATGCACCAGGGCAGAAACTAAAAATCCTCTCATTATTATTGTTTCACGTTAACTGTTAAATGCTAACTATCCTGTACCCACCTATGCAAAAGAAGTATGTGTCTATCATTTTCCTTTTTACCCAATCCCAGAGGTCTCCCTGCTTTGCTTTCTCCTGCATCCCTAATCTATCATCGTGGGATTTCATGCAACCAATTTAACATCTACTCTTCTTATTATAATGTATAAAATAAGGGGCAAAACTGCCATTCTCCGTATCTCAGTGCCTTGAGATTTTGCTTCCTGGACAGTTTGGTTCAAATAAACTCACAAAAATGCTTTATAGGTTTGAGTTGCTGATGTTGAAAATCCTTAGATTCCTAGGTAAGTGCCATCATCACCTTCATCTCATATTCAAACGACTGAGATGCAGGGAGCAGTATCGAGTTGGCTGGAGATTCCTGGGTAGAAACTTGACACAGACGTCAGCACCCACAGCACCTGCCTTCAGGCAGGTGGGTCAGAGGCTTTTTAATTTTTTTCTTTTTTTTCCTTTTTATTGATTATACAGAGAGAGGAAGTGAGAAGGAGAGAGCTAGAAACATCGATGAGAGAACATCGATTAGGTCGCCTCCTGCATGCCCTCCACTGGGGACTCGGCCCACAACCTGGGCATGTGTCCTGACCAGGAATCGAACCAGCGACCTCTTGGTGCATGGGTCGACGCTCAAGCACTGAGCTACACTGGACGGACTCAGAGGCTTTTCAAAAGCCCCATTTCTTTCTCAATAGCCCTCCATAACAAAGGTGCTTGTGGGTATTGGGAAAGTGAGGTGTGGGCAGCCTGGAAATGTCTCTTCAGGCAGATGAGGAGTTGCCAGAACCCAGCCAGGCTGCAGGCAGAGCCACCACAGAGCAAATGGGCACCGGAACTCTTCATTTTCTCCAACAGCTCAGCCAGGGAGAGTTATCGCATACCTATTTTACAGAGAAATCTGAGGCCCAGACCAGAGAAGATGGTCATTTCTTTTTTTTTTTTTTTTTTTCATTTTTTGTTCAGATAGAGTGGGAAGGAGAGAGAGGAAGAGAGAGAGAGAAACATCGACGTGAAAGGGACACATCGAGTGGCTGCCACCCGCACGACCAACCAGGGCCGGGGACAAACTGCAACTGAAGTACATGCCCTTAGCGGGAACCGAACCCGGGTCTCTCTGGACCGCAGGTCGATGCTCTAACCGCTGAGCCAAACCGGCCAGGGCCATTTCTTGTGAGTCTCAATAATATTCAGGAGTGTGAATTTCAAATCCAGGGTGCCTGACCCAGGGCATGTGGCTTCTGATTTCTGCCCTAATATTCTCCACTGTACTTGGCTTTGGGACTCCAAAACCCTGACCATCCACGTGCCGTATGATCCCCCTGAGGGTCATGTTCCAACCAATGAACCCCCATGATAGCAGGCCGGAAAAATAGAAGAACACTACAAAGCAAGAGCTTATTGAATTATTGAGAAGGCAAGCCAGGTGCAGACAATCCCCTCAGGCAGTGCAGAGACCCTGCCCCTGGCTTTTGTAATTCCCTTACATTCCCCAACCCCTTAAACTACAGCAGAACTAGAAAGCCCCCAAATACCCAGAAGCTTATCATGTATAAAAGGCGGCTGGGACCCTGGCGTGGGGCTCCGCCTTTGGAGGTGACTTCACTGGGCCAGCACCAGTGTGCATTAAACAGTCATTTTCTAATCCTCTGAGTGCATGCAGTCTGTCTCTTCCTGCCAACCAAATTTCTACCACAACATTATCAAATGTCTAAACTTCTGAAAGTGATAAAAGATGTTAATATTGGGGGTTAAAATGAAAAGTGTACGTTACATTATATACAGCATACACAAAATGAAAAACATTAGAATATTCCAATAGAAAATACGTTTATTCCATAAAGCAAAAAAATGCACAAAATGAGTGAAATTCCAGCATGCATCTTCGCTCTTTCACTGTCCTATAATTAGAAAAAATTGTCAAAATTTATAGATTAGGTAAAACATATGATCAGACATTCTAACAAAGATACAGAGATAGCAAGCACAGATTTGAGAAAAAAGCTCAGCATAAATTCTTAGGGAGGTAGCGTGACAAACTTATACAAAAAGTTTAAATAAAGAGCAATTAACCAAACCAAACATTGTCTAGGATGTGGATAATGTGAATCCCTCATGCACTGGTAGAAGAAATAAAAAAGGTGCAATTAGCTTAGATCACAACTTTCTTATCTCTGTAAGTTAAACTTTCACCTACCCTCCAACTCAGATATTGAATTAATGACTTATTGACAAAGGTAAATGAAACTTTTATCCATATAAAGAATTATATACAAATGTTTGTAAGAGCTTTTTTTAATAATCAAAAATTTAAAATAACCAAATATCCATAAACAAAGGAATAAACTAATGATCATGTATTCAAAGATAAGAATATTTCTCAGCAAAAACCAAACTACTTATATATTTTAATAAATTTCCAAGTACTTATGCAATGCAATGTAAATAAAAGCAGAAAAAATACTGTGATTCCCATCACAGAAATTTCAGAAAATGCAAAGTTATCTTTTAAAATGGAATGTAAATCAATGGTTACTTGGAAAGCTGCAAAGGGCAGGGAGAGATTTTAGAAAACGTGAATTAAATTCACAGTGACAGATATTGTCAGTATTATGACTATGGTGATGGTTTTAGTTTCATGCATATGTGAAGACTCATCAAATATTATACTGAAATAGGTCATTTACTAATTAAAGCTTTTAACAGATGTTTTTAAAAGTTTTGTATGTCCAACTCTGTTTGGAAAGTAAGTTTGGCAACTCTGTATTCAATCCACGTGTTGTTGTTTTTTTTTAATCCTCACCGGAGGACATTTTTCCACTTTTTGTTCAGATAGAGCAGGAAGGAGAGAGAGAGAGAGAGAGAGAGAGAGAGAGAGAGAGAGAGAGAGAGAGAGAGAGAGAAACATCAACATGAAAGGGACACATCGAGTGGCTGCCTCCCGCACGACCCACCAGGGGCCGGGGACAAACTGCAACTGAGGTACGCGCCCTTAGCGGGAACCGAACCCGGGTCTCTCTGGACCGCAGGCCGACGATCTAACCGCTGAGCCAAACCGGCCAGGGCTCAATCCACGTTCTTATTCCCTCTAGGGGAGAGTCTTGCCTCAGTGACAGCAAATATAGTGAACATTTGGGTTTACCCAAACCAACAGGAATGCTACCTGAATCACAAGAGCCACATCCCTGGACTATAGATACCCCCCCTTTTTTAAATCCTCACCCAAGGATATTTTTTCTATTTATCATCAGATAGAGTGGGAGGGAGGGAGGGAGGGGGGGAGAGGGTGAGGGAGAGAAACATTGATGGGAGAGAGACATCAACTGGTTGCCTCCTGCAGGACCCGACCAGGGCTGGGCATGAGCCACAACTGAAGTACATGCCCTTGACTGGAATTGAACCCGCAACTCATTGGTCCGTGGGCTGACGCGCTAAATGCTGACCCAAACTGATCAGGGTGATACCCTTTTTCTTTATCTTTCTGTTTTTTTCTCTCAGGAAAGTTGTTTTGTTTTAATTTTTTTTAAATTGATTTTAGAGAGAGAGGAAGGGAGGGAGAGAGAGATAGAAACATTGATGAGAGGAACATCAATTGGCTGCCTCCTGCATGCCCCCCACTGGGGATTGGGCCCACAACCTGGGCATGTGCCCTGACTGGGAATCAAACTGGCGACCTCTTGGTGCATGGGTTGAGGTTCAACCACATAGCATCCCCATGTGAGCTACAAGACTCTGCGGAGAATCGGGGCATCTTCCACACTTTCACCAACATAGACTTCCCTGGCATCTGAAAGCTGGCAAACAACTAGGGGCATGTGTTGACCACTGATGCCATTCTGGCCACACTGATGAACTTCACCTACTCCCTGTGTTTCTGGGAAACATTGTCATCCAAAGAGTTGGGCCCAAGATCCTCTTTCACTAGATGCACAACTCTGACTTTGACCCCTTGACAGTGAGTGAGATGGCCAATGACCCCCTGGAAATCAATGTACTTCCTTCAACACAACCCACAACCAGGCCATGGAAGCAACCACAGCTTCCTCCAGACCTGGGTGAACCTCTGAAACAAATGAGATAATAAGTAAATGATTGTTCAAGTGATGAAACAGGGGACCATGGATTTCCTTCCACAATTTAAATTTTTCTGCTCACATCTTACTATATCTTTCTGACCTCACTAGTTTTCCCTCAAGTTCTCAAGAATGAAAGGGACTCATACTTTGTAGAAACAAGAATTTCAGGGTAGTGAAGTTTCTAATATAGCCAAGCTCAAGTTAATTCTCTCATTTCTTAGAACTCAGCAGCCTTTAATAACCACCAATTGAGACTTACCTGTTCTCAGGCTTCATAGAGCCTCTTGTCTTCTAGTTATTTAATTAATACTCATTGTATAACTCCATCAATCAACACTAATACCTTTTCACAGTTATCTCACTCCATAATTCTTTTCCAGAAATAATCCACAGCATCATGCAGACACTACCACTGCATTTACAAAGGAAATGATCATTTCCTTGCAAGGTGGTGAAATACCAGAATCCAAAACCTTTACTTCACATTCAGAGACGTTCCAAACCTGCACAGATGCCAACATTGTAGCCATCCTGGCACCCAATGTAAAATTGGTACATTATTCCCAAGTCCATGTCGTACTCTTAGGATTTCGGAAAAGACCGTATCTCAGAAAATTCAGTAAGAATGTAATGTGAAAAAACAGGTAAAATGATCATTATTTCACAGCAAGGAAATGAGATCTTTCAATCCAAGCCTTTTTCTCAGGGTCAGATGCCCATTTTCTTTCTTTCTTTTTTTCAGAGGCTCACTTTCTTCCTTTTTTTTTTTTTTTTGGTACATGCCCCTAGCGGGAACCGAACCCAGGACTCTCTGGTCCGCAGGCCGACGCTCCAACTGCTGAGCCAAACCGGCCAGGGCAGATGCTCACTTTCAACACCTTCATGGATGCAAATATTGTAACCATTCTGGTATCAAATGTAAATTTACTACATAACCATATTCCCAGATGTCGTTATAGTCTTAGAAAAAAATAAACGATATCTTAAAAATACATTAAGAAATTCTGTAGAGGAGAACAAATATTTTCTGGGGTTGGAACAAAAATACTGACAGAGAGCCAGCTGGGATATATTCTGAGGAAGTAAAAGGCATGGTGCAACCACATCCACTTGCTTTACAGATGCTAATATCTCCCCTCTACATTTCCTCTACACCTGTCTAAAGTATTCCTGCTCTCATTACTGTACGAACACACTGGGCCTTCTGATTTTCACCCTAAAAGCTTTGCTCCCCAAGAAGTGAAGAGTATGAAGATTGTGGGTTTTGTTTAGTTTCTAAGTGAAACTTAGTGTCTTAACAGCAAATGCTGGATATGCATTTTTAAAATTTTCATACCATGAGTTAGTTACAAATGGAATCTGCAGGAGTATTTTACTAAAATTTCTTAGATGAAAGTGGGTGTTAAATCTTCCTACTGGATTTAGTAAAAGGAACAATAGTCCTCAAAAACATGCCAATAAAGTAATGTAAAAAGCAAATAGTGAGATAATCAGGCATGTAAAGAATCTCAAAGCTCAAGAATAACAATGATATTAGAATTCAATGAGTAGCGTTGTAAAGGTGCCTGCAAGTGTCCTGATACTTGACCTACATTTGGCCCTGACAGGTTTGGCTCAGCGGTTAGAGCGTCGGCCTGTGGTCCGGAGAGACCGGGGTTTGGTTCCCGCTAAGGGCATGTACTTCGGTTGCAGTTTGTCCCCGACCCTGGTTGGTCGTGCGGGTGGCAGCCACTCGATGTGGCCCTTTCGCGTCGATGTTTCTCTCTCTCCCTCCTACTCTATCTGAACAAAAGAAGTGAAAAAATGTCCTCGGGTGAGGATTAAAAATAATAATAAATAAAATGACCTACATTTGATATTCCTTATACAGATTGTATCCTAAAAAGTATACTAGGTAGTTCTCCTTTAACTGGAATTGGAGTCAGGATCTCAGTTGTGGCCTGTGGGCTGGGCACTGTGGTGATGGCTTGTGTTCAGAAGAACTATGTTTCAACCCAAAAGTCCGTGGTGCAGAACAGGAGACTGGGAAGGAGGATGTGGGTCCAGAATATGGTCCAGGCTACAGGAAAAACATGGCAAGAGCCATTGTCTAATATAGCCGGTAGGATATAAAGAACAGAATCACATGGGTAGTGGGTCCTGGGCATGGCAAAAGGTGAGCACGCACCAATGAGACCAGGATCCTGTAGGTCTCCAGCATCGCTTTCAAGTATTAATTAGGTCCCAGAATTCTCATCCCGTTATCCCCTCTCCTACAGGGTGAATGTCAGTGCCACATGCAAACATCACTTGAAGAGTCAAACTGAGGCATCAAATTCATCATTGTAGATGATCACTGCCTGACACCCAAAATGTGGGTGAAGGTGCAGAGACCCAGCCCAAATTACCCAGGTCTCCTGAGGGTCAAACTCTATGCTGGGGTCAACCGGGAGGCAGACAAATTGTAGCTCACTCTGAAAAAAAGTTCGCTGGAGAAACTACAGGAGCTGACAGATGATGCTGTTCCAGCAAAGACTGAGGGGCAGAAGGTAAGTGTTTTGATGTTTCAGGGAAAAAGAGGGCGAATCTTTTTTTTTTTTTATCCTCACCTGAGGACATTTTTTTCATTTTTTGTTCAGATAGAGTGGGAGGGAGAGAGAGGAAGAGAGAGAGAGAGAAACATCGATGTGAGAGTGACACACCGAGTGGCTGCCACCCGCACGACCAACCAGGGCCGGGGACAAACCGCAACCAAAGTACATGCCCTTAGCGGGAACCGAACCCGGGTCTCTCTGGACCGCAGGCCGACGCTCTAACCGCTGAGCCAAACCGGCCAGGGCAAGAGGGCGAATCTTGATAATTGCACCAAAAACAGCAGTTTCAGCTAAGTCTCCCTGGTCCTCACAGTGTACCTACCCCAGAGAGGGCTTCACAAGCAGTGGTAGAGATTGTTTCTGGCTCTGGGGCTAGAATCATGCGTTAAAATGCAGTCTCTTCAATCTGACACTTATCTGTTCAGCAGAATTGGAGAACCCACTTCAGTCTGTAATACTGGATTCTCCCAGCAATTTGATAGTAGTTTCCATTCCCTAGGTTGTTGAGAATTGAAAGAAAATGCTCAAAAGCTAATGGTCTGGCTGGTGTGGCTCAGTGGTTGAGCGTCGACCCATGCTCCAGGAGGTCACTCGTTCAATTCCCAGTCAAGGCACATGCCCAGGTTGTGGGCCCAATCCCCAGTGTGGGGCATGCAGGAGGCAGCCAATCGATGTTCTCTCACTGATGTTTCTATCTCTCTCTCCCTTCCTCTCTTTCTAAAATCAATAAAGAGCCCTGGCAGGTTTGACTCAGTGGTTAGAGAGTCAGCCCATGGACCAATGAGTCATGGGTTCAATTCCTGTCAAGGGCACATACCTTGGTTGCAGTTCATCCCCCGCCTTGGTCGGAATTGTGCAGGAGGCAGCCAGTTGATGTGTCTCTCTCACATAGATGTTTCTCTCTCTCTCCCTCCCTCCCTCCCACTCTACCTGAAGATAAATAGAAAAATATCCTCGGGTGAGGATTAAAAGAAAAAAAAATCAATGAAGAAAAAAAAATTAAAAAGAAAAGCTAACCATGGAATTCTCGCAACGATAAGTATTCAGTTTGTTACTTTTGTTGATCTTGAAAGGTCTAGGTTAGCGCCCTCATCACCTGCATGTCACATTCAGTCGAGATGCAGGGAGCTCTAGGAGTCACCTGGAAATTCTCAGGAGACCATACACTGACACTACAGTGCCCACAGCACCTGCCTTCCTGCAGGTGGGTCAGAGGGGTCAGAAAACGCCAAAACAAAAAAGTGCTTGTATTCATTGGGGGTGTGAGAAGTGCCTGGCCTGGGCGTGTCTCTGCAGGCAAAGGCTGCAGTTGCTCTGGCCAACACAGGCAACAGACACAGCTGCCTTACTGCAAATGGACACCTTAGCTCCTGACCTCCTCCAACAACTCAGGGATAGAGACATATCTTATCCTTGTTTTATACAGGAGAAAGCTGAAGCCCAGACCAGAGAAAGGGGTTATTTCATTTTAAGTCACAATGCTATCCTAGAATCTGAAATTCAAATGCAGGGTGTGTGATTCCAGGCTTGGGGTGAATTATCACTGCCATCCTATTTCTCTCTGCACTGGCTTTGGGACTCCAAAACACTCCGCCCATCCTGATGCCATCTGCTCTCCCTGAGAGACCCATTCCAACGCAATAACCCCATAATAGGAAACCACAAAAATTAGAGAACACTACAAAGCAACAGTATAGTATATTATGTAATGACTGGACTACTCTAAGTGAAGAAGAATGTTATGGGTTAAAAGTAAATATGCCCATTGTATTGTGCATAGCATTAAAAATTGTAAAATAATCATTTTATTTATCCTCACCCAAGGATATTTTTCCATTAATTTTTTTCAGATAGAGTGGGAAAGAGAGAGAGAAACATTGATGTGCGAGAGACACATCCATTGGTTGCCTCCTGCAGGACGCCAACCGGGGCAGGGAATCAAACCTGTAGCTGAGTTACACACCCTTGACCAGGAATCAAACCTTTGACTCTTTGGTCCGCAGGCCAACACTCTAACCACTGACTAAAACTGGCCAGGGTAAAACTGTAAAAAAACTAGAACATATTTTTCCAGTATAAAAAAACCTTTATTCCATAAAGTAAAAAAGGCACAAAATGAATGAAATTCCAACCTGCATGTTTGCTCTTTGAATGTCCTTTTGTTAAATTGACAAAACTCATAGAAGTCTAGTCAGAACACATGATCAGACATTTTACTAAAGATACAGAGATAGGACATATACATCTCAGAAAAGGCTCAGCATAAATCCTTAGAAAAATACAATCACACAATAGTGAGGTAGTACAACAAAGTTATAAAAAATGTTTAAATAAAGGATGATGGACCAACTCAAATACTCTCTAGAATGTGGAGGAATTATAAGATGCTGGAAGAAAGCAAAAATGTACAATCAGATTAGATCACTATTTGCTAATCTAAGTTAAACATTCACCTACCCAATGAGTCAGACTACGTACTGAGTTATTAAGAAAGGTAAGTTAAATTTATGTCCATGTAAAGAATTATACACAAATGTTTGTAGCAGCTTTATTTTAAATAGTAAAAAATGAGAAATGACCAAATTGAATAAACTAATGGTGATATATTCAAAGATAAGAATATTTCTCATTTTGCACATTCACTGTACTCACAGGCCTTTCTAAGTTTCAATTTTCTGATGATTACGAAAAGCTTGGATTCCAGGAAAACATTTCCCACATTATTGTTTAAGGTCTTTTTCTAGTGTGAAATTTCTGATGATAGCGAAGGGCACTGCTAGTTGTAAAATATGTTCCACATTCTTGACACTCATAAGGCCTTTCTTCAGTGTGAACTATCTGATGACAATGAAGGGAATGGATTCTGGTGAAAGATTTCCCACATTCACTGCACTCATAAGGCCTTTCTCCAGAATAAACACCCTGATGAGAATAAAGATGATGAATTCCGGTAAAAGCTTTCCTACATTCACTGCATTCGTAAGGCCCTTCTCCAGTTTCAACCCTCTGGTGATTACCAAAAGACTGGATTCCAGTAGAACATTTCCCACATTTATTGCACTCATAAGGCCCTTTTCTAGTGTGAAATTTCTGATGATAGCGAAGGGCACTGCTAGTTGTAAAAGACTTTCCACATTCTTGACACTCATAAGGCCTTTCCCCAGTGTGAACTATCTGATGACAACGAAGGGAATGGCTTCTGGTAAAAGATTTCCCACATTCACTGCACTCATAAGGCCTTTCTCCAGAGTAAACACTCTGATGAGAATGAGGGTGATCGATTCTGGTAAATGCTTTCCCATATTCACTGCACTCATAAGGCCTTTCTTCTGTGTGAAATCTCTGATAACAGAGGCCAGTGCTACTGCAAAAAGATTTCCCACATTCACTGCATTTATCAGGTCTTTCTCCAGTGTGAACTTTCTGATTATAATGAAAAGTAGAAACTTTGGTGAAATATTTTCCACATTCACCGCACACAAAACACTGTCTTCCAGTATGAACACCCTTGCCCTGAACAAACGTGTGGTTGCAGCCAGTGGCTTTCTTATATTCTTTCTGGATGTAATTATTATTTCTCCTTTGAAAAGTCACCCCAGACATCAGTATTTCATTTGGCCTGTAGCTTGTGTGAGTAGCCTGTTGCTGAAGTTGTCCTAACCAGGTAAACATGTCCTGCCCAACCTCCCTACAGGTAAAAAGTTTCTTGGACACATTGAAATTACAGCCCTTCACAAATGAGATCCTATCTACACTTCTAAGGAAAGGCTTCTTCTCTCTCACATGCTGCTCCTGGTGCTGGTAAAAGGTTGCACTGAAAGGAAATTGTTTTGCACATGCCCCACACCTCAACAGTATCTGCTTTGGTTGTGTTTCCTGCTGCTCAATCAACTGGAAAATCTCTTTCAAGACTGGCCCACAACGCCCACAGGGGTGGCTCTTCTGGGAAGACAAAGCTATCATGGGATTGTTTGCCTCTGTCAATCTTACAGACGCGTTCTGTTCAGTTGGTGCCTCCACATCCTCTGCTCCACAGCAACAACCTGAATAAAAGGAAAGGCTGGTGAATTACATGATGACCTTATAGGGAAGGGGTAATTTCATCACAACTGTCCATCAGTCACAGCTAGACATGATTCTATGGGATGGTTTTCAAGACAAATGACTTAGACTCTGAGGAAATGGCTGGTATACATCACCTGACCCCGAAGACCAGACAATGGTGGAGACCTCACTAGTGGAGGGACAAATCACAGGGTAAGACACAAAGAACTCTCAAGAGGCAGGGTTCCCTAGTAGTTCTTCCACAAATGGCTTTCTGTATGACCTTTTCCACTGGTGACATGAGTCTTAGTAGAATAATTTGAATGTGCTCAAACCCGTAAGAATCAACTGTATTAGAGAACAGGATGTGTGTGGTCAATACAATAATACGTGCACACTCCAAGGCTCTATAGGCACGGACCACGGTTTCAGTGCAGTAAAGAGAAAACTATGAGGGAAATGGTAGAGATGCAAAGTTTAGGGAGGTTAAGATTATCCATGGACTGGGAATCTAAGTAGAAATGATAAATATAACAGTAGTTGGCAAAGTGTCAACAATAAGCAAGAACAAGTAGAATGGGGTGAAGTACAGGCAATTGTCACAAAACACTGTTGAACAAAATGGGTTCCTATTCATGACATTAACAAAGCTATGGCTTCAAACACTTGCCCATAGCCATTCACCATGAAAAGACTGACTCTTGGTCCACCCTGCCATGGATGGAGTCGTGTTTCTCCTGTGATGCATAAATGATGCTTCCCCTTAAATTCCAGTTGAGCCATTAAATGGGATAGAGATAATATCAATCCTAAAAGAAAAGTTGAAGGACAGCCCTGTCCAGTGTCGCTCAGAGGTTAGAGCATTGGCTCACAGACCAAGTAAATGGTCTCGCGTTAGATTACTGTTCAAGGGTATGTACCTGGGTTACAGGTTTGATCCTCAGTCATGGTTGCGGCACATTCAGGAGACAACCAATCGATGTGTCTCTCTCACATTGGTTTCTCTCTCCCGTTCCCTCTCAACCTTCAATTCTCTAATAACCAATGGAAAAAATATCTTTTGGTGAGGATTAAAAAAATTGAAGGGCAAGAGTGAAGAGTTGCATAGAAAGCATGACTTGGATGAGTGGGATACAAAACATATTTGAAGATGGCTAGGGTCAAAAACAAGAGTCAGAATAACTTCTATCAGCCACTGTGCTTGCACTAACATTGAAGAGGCAAAGTGAATACAAATACAATCTACCAAAGCTGATGTAAAAAATGTAGTAAATGCAATTCTAAGAGGATATTTACAGTGACAAATGGCTACGTTAAAAAAAAAGGTATCATATAAACGACCTAAACTTGCACCTCAGATATTAAGAAACACAACAAGAAAGGAAACCCAAAGTTAGAAACCCCCCCCCAAAACCCCAACAATAAATATTAGAAAAAACAAATAAAATAGAGACAAAACAAAAGGATACCATAAATACAAGCTTTTTTTTAATCCTCACCCAAGGACATTTTTGCAGTTATCTTCAGATAGAG
This sequence comes from Tadarida brasiliensis, assembly GCA_030848825.1. NCBI lineage: Eukaryota > Metazoa > Chordata > Mammalia > Chiroptera > Molossidae > Tadarida > Tadarida brasiliensis. Next base: position 4,206,567 of record CM061276.1, read on the forward strand.
TGGGAGGGAGAGAGGGAGGAAGAAAGTGAGAGAAACATCGATGTGAGAGAGACACATTGACTGGTTGCCACCCACACGACCCCAACCAGGGCCGGGGACAAACTGCAACCGAGGTACGTGCCCTTAGTGGGAACTGAACCTGGGTCTCTCTGGTCAGCAGGCCGGCACTCTAACTGCTAAGCCAAACTGGTCAGGGCAATAGAAACTTTTTTTTTTTCATTTTTTGCTCAGATAGAGTTGGAGGGAGAGAGAGGAAGAGAGAGAGAAACATCGACGTGAAAGGGCCACATCGAGTGGCTGCCACCCGCACAACCAACCAGGGCCGGGGACAAACTGCAACCGAGGTACATGCCCTTAGCGGGAACCGAACCCGGGTCTCTCCGGACCGCAGGCCGACGCTCTAACCACTGAGCCAAACCGGCCAGGGCTAGAAACTATTTTTTAAAAAGATACACAAAATGGGCAAACCTTTAGCTAGACTAAAATAAAAGAAAAAAGACACAAATAAAATTTTTTTTTCTTTACTGATTTTTTAGAGAGAGAGGAAGGGAGAGGGAGAGTTAGAAACATCGATGAGAGAGAACATCGACTGGTTGCCTCCTGCATGCCCCCCACTGGGGATATGGCCCACAACCTGGGCATGTGCCCTGAGGGGCAATCGAACCGGCGAAATCTTGGTGCATGGGTCGAACTCAACCACTGAACCACACCGGCTGGTGTGGTTAAAATTTATTTAATTTTCTTTTTTATTTATTTATTTTTTTTTATCCTCACCTGAGGACATTTTTTTCATTTTTTGTTCAGATAGAGTGGGAGGGAGAGAGAGGAAGAGAGAGAGAGAGAGAAACATCGACTTGAAAGGGACACATCGAGTGGCTGCCACCCGCACGACCAACCAGGGCTGGGGACAAACTGCAACCGAAGTACATGCCCTTAGTGGGAACCGAACCCGGGTCTCTCTGGACCCCAGGCCGATGCTGTAACCGCTGAGCCAAACCGGCCAGGGCAAAATTTATTTAATTTTAAATGAATTAAAAAAGAAATGAAAGATATTACACTTCATACCTAGTCAGTGTGGCTCAGTTGGTTGGGCTTCATCCCGTGCACCAAAAGGTTATCTCCCAGCCAGGGCATATGCCTGGATTTCAGGTTCTATCCCAGGTAGTGGCGTGCGGGAGGCAGCCGACTGATTTTTAATCCTCACATAAATGTTTCTCTCTCTCCTTGTCCTTTCCTCTCTCTCTAAAAATCAATTTAAAAATCTGTAAAAAAAAAAAGTGTCATTCAAACTAGCTAGAAGCTTAGAAAAAAAGAAAGAAAAAAATATATATATTACACCTCCCACTATGAACCAAAATACATCACAAGAGATGTTGGCAGCCCTGGCTGGTTTGGCTCAGCGGTTAGAGAGTTGGCCTGTGGACCAGAGTTGGCCTGTGGCCCGGGGTTCAGTTCCCGCTAAGGGCAGGTACCTCAGTTGCAGTTTGTCCCCGGCCCTGGTTGGGGTTGTGTGGGTGGCAGCCACTCGATGTGTCTCTCTCACATCGATGTTTCTCTCTCTCTTCCTCCCTCCCACTCTATCTGAAGATAAATGCAAAAATGTCCTCGGGTGAGGAAAAAAAAAAAAAGAGATGTTGGCAGATGACATGACCCTACAGAGAGAAAATTGTCAAGATCACACTAAAAACTTCTGAAATTAATGAACAAATTCAGAGTCCTAGCCAGGTGGCTCAGTCAATAAATGTGGTCCCGATGAGCCAAGGTTGAGTTTGATCTCTCATCAGGGCACATGGGGTTGGGGGTAGGGGGGCAGCCAATGAATGCACAGATTGGGTGGAACAGCAGACCAATGTTTCCCTCTCTATTTCTGTCTATCTCTGTCTCACTTCCTCTCTAAAATCAATAAATAGCACTTCCGGTCAAGATGGCGACGTAGGTAAATACGATATCATCTCCACAGCCTCATCAAAATTACAACTAAACTATTGAACAACCGTCATTCCAAATTGCCTGAAATCAAGCTAAATGGAAGTCCCACAACTAAGAAATTAAAGAAGAAGCCACACTGAGCCCTGGCTGGTTTGACTCAGTGGTTAGAGCGTTGGCCTGTGGTCCAGAGACCCAGATTATGTTCTCGCTAAGGGCACATACCTGAATTTCAGTTTGTCCCCAGCCCTGGTTGGGGTCGTGGGGTGGCAACCAGTTGATGTGTCTCTCTCACATCGATGTTTCTCTCTCGCTCTCTCTCCCCCCCCCTCCCTTCCACTCTATCTGAAGATGAATGAAAAAAAAAAAAAAAATGTCCTCGGGTGAGGATAAAAAAAAAAAAAAAAAAAGACATAGAAGAAAACACAAACAAGTGGAAAGACATTCTGTGCTTTTGGATTTGAAATGTTAATATTGTTAAAATGTCTATACTACCGCAAAGCAATCTACGGATTAAATGCAATCCTAACAATAATTCCAATGGTATTTTACAAAGAAATAAAAAGAGAATTCTCAAATGTACGGAACCAAAAGACCTTGAGTAGCAAAAGCAATCGTGAGCAAGAACAAACCTGGTGGCATTACTATATTACTTTATCACTCTTCCAGATTTTACTCTATTGCAACGCCAAAGTAACCAGTGTGTTAGTGACATAAACATATACTACATAGACCAACAGAACAGAACAGAGAACACAGAAATAAATCCAAACACATACATTCAAGTAATCTTGATAAAAACTGAAATACACATAAAAAAGGAACGATAGTTTCTTCAATGAATGGTTGTGGGGAAAATGGATATTCACATGTAAAACACTAAATTGGGAACCATAGATAAAAATTAACTCAAATTGCCCTGGCCGGTTTGGCTCAGCAGTTAGAGCGACGGCCCACGGTCCAGAGAGATCCGGGTTTGGTTCCTGCTAAGGGCATGTACCTCGGTTGCAGTCTGTCCCCAGCCTCAGTTGGGGAAGTGTGGGTGGCAGCCAGTTGAAGTGTCTCTCTCACATCGATGTTTCTCTCTCTCTTCCTCCCTCTCTTAAAAAAAATAAAATTAACTCAAACTGCACAAAATATTTAAATGTTAATCATAAAACTTAATGTAGACATAACAAAAATAAACAGTACAGACTACAACAAATGAAAAAGCTTCTTCACAGCAAAACAGCAACTAACAAAATGAAACAAAAAGGCAATCTATATGATGGGAGAAAATACTTGCGAATCACACTAACCTATCCCTTGGAGATATTGTGGATTAGGTTCAGATTAACACAATAAACCAAATATGAAGATGTAGAAAGTCACACAAATATTTGGAGTTCTGAGTAAATAATGAAGGTGCGTTAACACTATACTGCAGGCTAATAATGCAACAGCTCTCTCTGAAAAAAAATCTACATAAAAATTAAAAATATTCTGCCCTGGCCGGTTTGGCTCAGGGGTTAGAGCAACGGCCCGTGGATCATAACGGCCCGGGTTCGGTTCCCACTAAGGGCACGTACCTCGGTCGAGGTTTGTTCACGGCCCCGGTTGGGGTTGTGTGAGTGGCAGCCACTCGATGTGTCTCTCTCACATCGATGTTTCTCTCTCTCTCTCTCTCCCACTCTATCTGAGGATAAATGCAAAAATGTCCTTGGGTGAGGATATATATATATATATATATATTTTTTTTTTATAGTTAAACACTGGTGTGTACGAAAGGGGCCACATGCTAAACTGGAAAATTCAGGAAAGGCCTGCACGGCGCATTGCCAACTCAGAGACCTAAAGTAACGACAAAGGATTGCTTGAAATTAAAACTTTTTTTTTTAATCCTCACCCAAGGACATTTTTTGCATTTATCTTCAGATAGAGTGGGAGGGAGAGAGGGAAGAAGAGAGAGAGAGAAACATCGATGTGAGAGAGACACATCGAGTGGTTGCCACCCACATGACCCCAACCAGGGCCAGGGACAAACTGCAACCGAGGTACATGCCCTTAGCTGGAACCAAACCCGGGACTCTCTGGTCCGCAGGCCGATGCTCTAACCGCTGAGCCAAACTGGCCAGGGCGAAGTTAAAACTTTTTAACTAAAAGCATTTAATGGCAGGTAGTCATGTCCTAAGCTGGCATCTTCCCTGACAAAAGTCAATCTTTTTTTTTTAATCCTCACCTGAGGACATTTTTGCATCTACAGATAGAGCGGAAGGGAGAGAGGGAGGAAGAGAGAGAGAAACATTGATGTGAGAGAGACACATTGAGCGGTCGCCACCCACATGACCCCAACTGGGGCCAGGGACAAACTGCAACCGAGGCAGGTGCCCTTAGCGGGACCCCATCCCGGGATTCCCTGGTCCGAGGCCCGACACTCTAACCACTGAGCCAAACCGGCCAGGGCACAAAAGTCAATCTTTATCTTAACTAGCTGGTGTACTGTCTTATGCACCTATGCTAACATATCTTTGGAATGTCAGGATAAATTCCCATTTTCCAGACCCCTCAGGACACAATCAATACACCAGAGCAGAGATTAGAAATACTTATTGTTATTTTTATTGTGTTAATTGTTGACTATTAACTGTCCTGTACCCACCTATGTAAAAGACATATCATTTTACATTGTATTCAATCCCAGAGTTTTCCCTACTTTGTTTTCTCCAGCCTCCCTAATCAATCACCAATGCATTTCATGTACCCCAGTTCCATATTCTTCTTCTTCTTCTTTTTTTTTTTTTTTTTACCATATATATAATTTTTCTTCTACTGATTTTAGAGAGAGAGAGAGATAGAAACATCAATGACAGAGTACATCAAATGCCGGCATCCTGCATGCCCTTCACTGGGGATCAGGCCCACAACTTGGGCACGTGCCCTGACTGGGATTTGAACCAGCGATCTCTTGGTGCATGGGTCGATGCTCAACCACTGAGCCACACTGGCCAGGCCCATCTTCTCTTTTTATTGTAATGTATCAAACAAGGTGCAAAACTGCCTTTCTCTGGAGCATTATCTCCTGCCAATTGTTGACAGTGTGGCTCAAATAAAATCACATAAATTCTTTTTTTTTAAATCCTCACCCAAGGACATTTTTGCATTTATCTTCAGATAGAGCAGGAGGGAGAGAAGGAGGAAGAGAGAGAGCGAAACATGGATGTGAGGGAGACACAATGACTGGCCGCCACCCACACGACCCCAACCAGGGCTGGGGACAAACTGCAACCGAGGTATGTGCCCTTAGCGGGAACCAAACCTGGGACCCTCTGGTCTGCGGGTCGATGTTCCAACTGCTGAGCCAAACCGGCCAGGGCTCACATAAATTCTTTACGGGTTTGAATGTTTCTTATATTGACACTGGTAAACAGCAACTGAGCCTACAGGAAAAATGGTGGCACTAGACTTCCTGAATGCAGGGTTGCCAAAAACAATAAATTTTATTTTAAAAAAAAGCAGTATCTGTGAATCACAATCAGGCACATGCAAAAGGATGTGTATCTGTATGTAACAAGGAATTAATATATAAAATGTAGAATATATTTAAAAGACTCATTAGATTAAAAAATCCAAATAAAAAACAGGCCAAGTACGGAGGGCAAACATCCCAAAAATTATGTACAAAGGACAAATGATATATAAAAAACCCTTTTCCTCCCTTATCAAGTTGGAATCTGTTAGGCTCCCTACAAAAGTACAACCACAAATCCTTCCCTGAGTTCAGTACAGGCGCTTTTGGGCCTGCAGGGAGAGAAAAGGGCAGTGAAAGCAAACCAGCCCTACCAGGACAGCAACTACCCAGAAAACTGGGGAATCGAGCAGTGCCACAGTCCACATGTGAGGACAGAGCACACACTGGGAAAAGGGGCACGAGGAAATGCAAAGCCAAGTCCATGTCACTACCAAGAGTTAGGGTCTTACCCAATGAGGATATAAGTTCAAAGTTCTCCAGCATCACATTCAGGTACAGGCGTCTCTGACTCTCATTAAGGAGGCTCCATTCCTTCCTGGAGAAGTACAGGGCAATGTCCTCAAAGGTCACACCAACCTGTTAGAATTGAAACAATGGAAAACAGAGCAACCTTTCTGAGAACCCACAATCCTACCTCTTACACATCTTCCCCAGCTCAACCTCCTCCAGGGCTCCCCAGTTTAGTGAGAACACGGGGTCCTCATGCTAGTGTTGGATGCTTTTTCATCACAATCCCATTAATCCCTGCCCTCAGAAACAGCAGCTGGATTGGGTGGATGGGTGGAAGGGGTGGCGGACAATATAGAAATGCCACCTAAGCTCTGGGACATCCCTGCACAGCCCCATCCTTCCTGCCAAGCAGGACCACTGCAGCTTCCCACATCAGGCCTCCCAGACAAACCAAACCTGGGCTTACGCGTCACCCTCACGTCCCCACACCAGGACCCAGGACCATCAGCTCACACGCCCTCTAGCTGTGCACACCACCGTGTAAAGTCTACCTCCTTCACGTCTTCAGACCCCAGGTTCCCTTCGTTGGCTCTGCCACCTTCCTGCTCCATCCCACAGGGAGCCGGATCCAGCAGCACCCCAGTCCTCGGATGGACCCCACAGCCCGGAAAGCCGGGATGAGGCTGTGACGTCCGCCCCGCCTGCTCTGATCTCTGCTTCAACATAGATCCACACGGGAATTTCAGACACAAGGAACCCCCGTCCCCCTGCACTGTGCTTGCCGTGTCCTCAGAAGACAACCCTCCTCTGTGCACTCAGCCTTGCCCACGGCCCTCCACTCGGGACTGAGCTGCAGGACGTGACAGGCGCCCGCGCCCGGGACTCTAGTGTTCGGTGTAAAGAGGCGGTGAGGGCCTGGAAGCCCCGCACTCACCTCAGCCGGGTGCCTCAGCGCGGCTGCCGCCATGGGACTCAGTAGGCAGAGCGGGGCTCAATCACGGGGAGCAGAGGCCGCCGGGGGCAAGGCCGTCCCCGTCCAAGCGTGGCAGAGCTTCACACCCACGTGTGTGCTGTGTGGACCACGACTCTACGGCCTTCTCAGTCCCGCCATCTGCACAAAAGGCCAGTGATCTGGATCCTCCTTCGAAGTTGTGAAATCGATTCTGGGTAGAGACAAAATGCCGGCTGTGACGTCGGAAGTCCCGCCCATGCCGATTGTGGCCCAACGGAAATGCCTTTTTTGGCCCTTCATTGGCTGAGCTGGAGGTCTTGCGCCCTCTGTCTTCTGAGTAATGAGGATCCAGGAGTCCCAGATGGTGATCAAGGTTTTCCCACATCACTGGGGGAGTAAAGACCGAGATCCGTGCTGGAGGGGCTGGGGAATGGCGCATCCTCCTGAGACACCTTTTGAAAACAACTAACGAACATTATCATGGCCCTGGCCGGTTTGGCTCAGCGCGTGGAGCCTCAGCGCTTGGAGCCTCAGCCCCAGGACCAATGAGTCCCAGGTCTGATTCTGGTCAAGGGCACTACCTCAGTTGCAGTTCCTACCTGGCCCTGGTTGGGTGGTGTGGGAAGCAACCAGTGGATGTGGCTCCATCACATCAATGTTTCTCTCTGTCTCTCTCCCTTCCTCCCTCCCACTCGATCTGATGATAAATAGAAAAGTATCCTCAGGTGAGGAATAATAAATAAATAAATACATAAATAAATAAATAAATAAATAAATAAATAAATAAAAGAATAGTCCTTTAAAAAAAAATTATCATCTGTCCTGGTGAAGGGACTTGAGTACTGTTGACGAAAACACATTATCTGTAATCCTCATACAGCAGCCATAATAAAAGAGGTATACCACAAAGTCTGGAATATTTTATCACATAAATGACCTACTTACACCATCACATATGCACGTTACAAATATAGCACAACAATGTCGGACAAACCTTTGAAGTATAAAATAACTAAAATGCATGAAGAAACTTTAAAATGGAACTCTATTGTTTCATTATAATTTTAACCTCAATTAAATAAATTTTGGCCAAAGTGAGAGAATCTGTGGATGGAAAGGGGCCACATATTAAACCTGAGAAGCTCAGGGGAGGCCTGAGTGGTGGGCTTACAAACTCAGAGACCTAAAGTAACCACATAGGATAGTCTGAAATTAAATCTTTCTAACTAAAAGCTATTCACAGAGTAGTCATGTCCTTGGGCAGTATTTTTCCCTAACAAAGGTCAATCATCACCTTAACTGAGCCTCTCTCTAGTCTTTTTGCATTTTGGACAACATACCTGATAAATGTGCCTTTGGAATAACAATGTACTTTCCTTTTTTCAGGACCCCTTCAAAGCACAACCACCACAATAGTGCCCCCCTCACTGTTACTGTTATCATGTTAATTGTTGACTGTTAACTATCTTTACCCACCTATGTTAAACAAGTATGTCTATATCATTTTATTTTTTATCCAGTCCCAGATGTCACTACCCCTTTGCTTTCTCCAGCCTCCCTAATCTATCACCATTGGATTTCATGTAACTCACTTATGTCTTCTCTTTTTATTGTAATGTATAAAATAAGGGGCAAAACTGCCATCTTCCAGAGCATTTTATTATGCCATTAAGATTTTTCTTTTGGGCAACTGTCTTCAGTTTGGCTCAAATAAACTCATAAAATATTCTTACAGGTTTGGATACTTGGTACATTGACATATTGAATTCTGACAAAGTTATTGGTATTTTTGTTCATGTGAAAATGCTATTGTAATAATCGTAGTGAAAGAGAATTTGTCCTTTACAGACATATTTAAGATGTCAAGTGAGATGTTTTTAGACATTCTCAATGTGATAAGATTACAAACATATTTATATTTAGAGTAAATTAAGTACATATTCATAATGAAAGTTAACCTATGTGTAGCACAGAAACTTAAAAATCACATGAAACATTATAAATAACAAGTAATTATGGGTAGGCATATGAGCAATAAATATTAAAACTCAATAATAATTCTGTAAGAAGCACTTACAGACATATTGAGTGGTTACCACCCACAGCATCCCAACCAGGGCTGGGGACAAACTGCAACCAAGCTACGTGCCCTTAGCGGGAACTGAACCCAGGTCTCGCTGGACCACAGGCCGATGCTCTAACCGCTGAGCCAAACCGGCCAGGGCTATATAAATTATTTTATGGGGTTGGAACACAAATACAGAGGGCCAGGTGGGATTTATTCTCAGGAATGAAAAGGCATGCTGTCACACCATCCATTTGCTTTCCAGCTGCCTATGTTTCCTCGACACCTATCTCAAGTATTCTGGGTTCCATCACTGAGTGAAAACACTGGTTCTCCTGATGGTCATTCTAAGAGCTTTGCTCCCCATGAAGTAAAGAGTATGAAGACTGTGTGCTTATTTAGTGGTTTGAGTGAAGCTTCTTAGTGTCTTTATAGCAATTGCTAAATATCCATTTTTGAGCTTGAAGCATGATTTAGACACAGAAATGAACTGTAGGAATATTTTACCTACATGTTTTTGATGAAGGTGGATATTAAAACTTTATACTGGATGTAGTAAAAAGAAGACACTTGGTAAACTGGTGAATAAAATATTGTACAATACAAATAGCAACATAATCAGACATGTAAAGAACCTCAAAGCTAAAAAAATAAAAGTCTGAACTGTGCCTGAAACTGACCTGACACTGTGTCTATTTTCAGAAGACTACAGCTGTGACCATCTTATCATTCTCTTTATTTATTTTTTTTAATTTTTTTTCTATCCTCACCCAAGGACATTTTTTCATTTTTTGTTCAGATAGAGTGGGAGGGAGAGAGAGGAAGAGAGAGAGAGAGAAACATCGATGTGAAAGTGACACATCGAGTGGCCGCCACCCGCACGACCAACCAGGGCCGGGGACAAACTGCAACCGAGGTACATGCCCTTAGCGGGAACTGAACCGGGTCTCTCTGGACCGCAGGCCGACGCTCTAACCGCTGAGCCACACCGGCCAGGGCTTATCATTCTCTTTAAAATGACCTTTAGCCTGGCCGGTGTGGCTCAGTGGTTGAGTGTCGACCCACGCACCAAGAGGTCGCTGGTTTTATTCCCGGCCAGGGCACATGCCCAGGTTGTGGGCCCAATACCCAGTGGGGGGCATGCAGGAGGCAGCCAGTCGATGTTCACTCTCATCAATGTCCCTATCTCTCTCCTTCTCCTTTCCTTTCTCTTTCAAATCAATAAAGATTAAAAACAAATTAAAAAAAAAAAAAGAACACAGAATATATGTTGCTTACAAGAGACACTAAACCTTTTTGGAAACAAATAGTCTGAAATAAAGGAATGCAAAAAACATTCCATGCAAATGAAAACAAAAAAGGGCAGGAGTAGCTAAAATTCTATCAGACAAATGAGACCACTCAAAAATCGTCAAGAAACACAGGTCATCATAAAATAAGTTAATTTATCAAGAGGATTCATCAAGAAGATAACAATTTGAAATATTATGCACTAAACAACACAACTAAGTACATTAAACAAATAATATCGGATCTGAAGGCAGAAAAACGAAAAAAACCCAAACAGCAGGTTTTGGGTTTGATTCCCTATCAGAACACATGCAGGGGGCAACTAATGAATGCATAGATGGGTAGAATAGCAGATCAATGTTTCTTATTCTCTCTCCCTCTCTCTTTTTGTTCCTCTTTCTATAATCAATCAATAAAAATTTTAAATATGTTTTTATTGATTTTTTAGAGAGAGGGAAAAGGAAAGGAAGAGTGAAACATCTCTGTAAGAGAGAAATATTGATCGACTACCTCTGGCACGCCTGTACCAGGGATCGAGCCTGCAACCCAGGCATGTGCCCTGACTTGGAATCGAACCTGTGACCTCTTGGTTCATATGACTACACTCAACCAACTGATCCACACTGGTCAGGGCAATAAATAAACATTTTAAAGAATACACCCAGACCTGTGTGGCTCGGTTGGTTAGACGTCATCAGGTGCACCAAAGGGTTCCAGTTTGATTCCTGGTTAGGGCACATGCCTGGGTTACTGGCTCAATACCTGGTAGGGGGCATGCAGGAGGAAGCTGATGCATGCTTTGTTCTCACATTGATGTTTCTCCACTCTTCCCTTCTCCCTTCCTCTCTCTCTAAAAATCAATTGAAATATTTAAAAAAATATTTTAATGAATAAATAAATTACTTCAGAAAAGTAACAGGATACAAAACCAATATACAAATGTCAGTTCCATTTCTGCACACTAACAATAAACTCTTTCATAGAGAAATGAAGAAAGTAGTAAATGTACAATAGCATCAAAAACAATAAAATACTCTGGAATAAATTCAACCAAAAAGGTGAAATGTCTGTACATTGAATAGTATAAGACAGTGACGAAAATAATGGAAGAAAACACAAATTTAAGTGCATAGACACTTAAGTGGAAAGACATCCTGTGTTTATGAATTTGAAATGGAATATCATGAAAATGTTTATAGTAGGCAAAGAAACCTCCACATTAAATGGTGCAAGGAAAAATGGATATTCACATGTAAAACAAAAATTGGGCACCATTGATAAAAATAAGCACAAACTACATGCAAGAATTGAATGTCAGTCCTAAAATTTAACTCCTTCAAGACAACTTACAGAAAAAGCTTGGGAGATTTGTTTTGGAAATTCTTTCCTTTTTTTTTTTTTTTTTTATCCTCACCTGAGGATATTTTTGCATTTATCTTCAGATAGAGCAGAAGGGAGAGAGGGAAGAAGAGAGAAAGAGAACATCGACGAGAGAGAGAAACATCGATGTGAGAAAGACACATTGACTGGTTGCCACCCAGACGACACCAACCGGGGCCGGGGACAAAGTGCAACCGAGGTATGTGCCCTTAGTGGGAACCAAACCCGGGACTCTCTGATGGGAAGGCTGACGCTCTAACCGCTGAGCAAAACCGGCCAGGGCTGGAAATTATTTTCTTAACATGACACCAACCACCAGGCAAAAAGCAAAAATAAACAGTCTGGACTACAACAAATGAAAAACCTTCTTAACAGCACAACAGCAATTAACAAAATGAAACGAAAAGGCAATCTACAAGACGGGAAAAAATATTTGCCAATCATATAAAGATATCACTTTCAGATACTAGAGGTTTGGTTCAGATCACCACAATAAAGCGAATATTGTGATATAGAAAGAAAGTCACACAAATCATTCCCAGTGAATAATAAAGATATGCTAATACTATACTGCAGGCTATTAATGACACAATAGCCCAGCCAGTGTAGCTCAGGGGATTGAGCCTTGCCTTGAACTGAGAGGTCCTGTTGATTCCCAGTCAGGGAATGTGCCCAGGTTGTGGGCTAGATCCCCAGGAGGGGGAAGCAGAAGGCTGCCCATTGATGATTCTCTCTCACATTGATGTTTCTATCTCTCCCTCCCTTCTTCTCTCTCTAAAAACTGCATAAAAACATATTAAAAAAAAACAACACACAATAGCTTTGTCTAAAAAAAAAACCACAAAAAAAACTCTACACAACCTAGTTAAAAATACTTTATTGTGCCGTGGCTGGTTTCGCTCAGCGATTGGAGGGTCAGCGTGAAGACCAAAGAGTCAAGGGTTCGATTCCAGTCAAGGTCACGTACCTCATTTGCAGTTGGATCTCAGGCCCTGGTCGGGGTCCTGTGGGAGGCAACCAGTCAATGTGTCTCTCTCAGGTCGAAGTCTGTCTCTCTCTCTCTCCCCGCCCCCCCAATGTATCTGAAAAGAAAAAAAAAAATTCTTTATTGATTAACACTGGTAAATCTGAGCCTGCTGAAGAAATAGTGGCACTAGACTTGGTGAATGCAGGGTTGACAAAAAAAACTGAATATGTTAAAAAAAACACATAAAAAAAAAACCCCACACAGTATCTGTGAAGGACAATTAAGCTAACATGAAAAGACCTGTACTTTGCCCCGCCAGTTAGTCATTGAGTGTCGACCCATGCACCAAGAGGTCGCCGGTTTGATTCGCAGTCAGGGCACGAGCCCGGGTTGTGGGTTCTGTCCCCAGTGGGGGGCATGCAGGAGGTGGCCAATCGATGTTTCTATCTCTCTCTCCCTCTCCCTAAAATCAATAAAGAAAAAAATAAAAATAAAAAGACATGTAACAGTATGTGAAAAGAAAATAATTTATAAAATATATAAGGTATTCAAAAGACTCATTAGTTTAAAAATACACTTAATAAACGTGCTAAGAACGTAGAGTCAATTATCCAAAAAATATGTGCAAACGACCAACAGGTATATAAAAAATGTTTTTCCTCACTGATTAAGGCGGAATCCATTCCACTCCTTGCAATGCTATAAACTACAAATCCTTCTCTATGAGATCATTACAGCAGGTATTGAGCCTGCAGGGAGAGAAGCCAGCAGTGCAAACAAACCAGCCCTACCAAGGACAGCAACAACCCAGAAAACTGGGGAATCAAGCAGTGCCACAGTCCACATGTGAGGATAGGCGGCGCGAAGAAATGCAAAGCCAGTCCAGATCGCTGGGGACAGTGAAGGTCTTACCCATCGAAGATATAACTTCAAAGCTCTCCAGCATCACATTCAGGTACAGGCATCTCTGACTCTCATTAAGGAGGAGCCATTCCTTCGTGGAGAAGTACAGGGCAATGTCCTCAAAGGTCACACCAACCTGTCAGATTTGAGACAATGGAAACCAGAGCAGTCTATCTGACAAACAGCAATCCTACTCCTTACACATCTTCCCCAGCTCAACCTCCTCCAGGGCTCCCCAGTTTAGTGTGAACACGGGGTCCTCATGCTAGTGTTAGCTGCTCTCATCACAGTCCCATTAATCATTGTCACCGCCCTCAGCAACAGTGCTGGGTTGGGTGGATGGGGACGGGGGAGGCGGACAACACAGAAATGCCACCTAAGCTCTGGGACATCCCTGCACAGCCCCGTCCTTCCTGCCAAGCAGGACCACTGCAGCCTCCCACATCAGGCCTCCCAGACAAACCAAACCTGGGCTTACGCGTCACCCTCACGTCCCCACACCAGGACCCAGGACCATCAGCTCACACGCCCTCTAGCTGTGCACACCACCGTGTAAAGTCTACCTCCTTCACGTCTTCAGACCCCAGGTTCCCTTCGTCGGCTCTGCCACCTTCCTGCTCCATCCCACAGGGAGCCGGATCCACAGCACCCCAGTCCTCGGATGGACCCCACAGCCCGGAAAGCCGGGATGAGGCTGTGACGTCCGCCCGCCTGCTCTGAGCTCCGCTTCAACATAGATCCGCACGGGAATTTCAGACACAAGGAACCCCGTCCCCCTGCACTGTGCTTGCCGTGTCCTCAGAAGACAACCCTCCTCTGTGCACTCAGCCTTCCCCACGGCCCTCCACTCGGGACTGAGCTGCAGGACGTGAGGGCGCCTGCACCGGGCCGTATGGTTAAGGCGCGGAGGCCGCGGACCCGCACTCACCTCAGCCGGGCGCCTCAGCGCGGCCGCCGCCATCGGACTCTGCGGGCGGAGGGGGCGGGGCTGCGGTCAGGGAGCCCCGGGCAGGGACGACTTCGTCCGGGTCTAGCGAGTCACCCGGGCGGCGTCTTCCAGACTCAGACCATTGGCTGTGTGGCGGGGAACACCGCTCTCTCCTTCAGAAGCTCAGGACAGCCTGTTACAAAACTGAGAGAAGACGAAATCCCGGCCAGGAGGACCACCGGACTCCCGCCCTACAGAGTTGGCCAAACGGAAAAGCCTTTCTGAGACTTCATTGGCTCAGCCAGGTGGCATTCCACGCCGGGCCTTCTGGGTAATGTAGTTCCTGCAGCCCAAGCCCGGGATTCTGTATTTCCTCAGCTGAAGCCAGGGTTGGACTCAGGGAGTTAAAGCCCAAGAATACACCTTCAGGGGAGGTCATTTCATGGGCAAGTCTGTGTCTAGGGCACCTGCCTGGCTTCCCTTCGCCTCCAGTTTTGCATGTATTGCTCCAGGTCCTGCTCTTCTTGACCCAGAGACATTCTGTTTCTTCATTCCGGCCACCCCGCATCTGGCTCCTTCAGGCGGAATGTAGTCGGCAGAAGTTGCTCAAGTCTGTCTAACGCGATCTAGCCTGTCCCAGTTGGATCCATTATGCAAAGTTAATGTCACAAAACACACTAATACTTAAGAGCTTCTGCTCGTGACGCAATCAGAAGTGTCAGCTCTGCCGGCTCAGCAGACTTGTTCAGTGAATCAGGATTCGATGTGATGCCTCTTGCTGTAATTATACATTCATTGCAAACAATGGAGAACATGTTGAGGACATAAAAGACATGCCATTACAGGCATTCCATCAGACAATGTGGGTTCGGTTCCAGACCATCCACGCGAATACGTCAATAAATATAGTCACAATAATTTTTTTGGATTCCCAGTACATATAAAATTTATGTGTACTCTATAGATTACTGTAGAATATTAAGTGTGCCAAAATTATGCCAAAATATAATGTACATATCCTAATTGTCAAATACTCTTTTTTGTTGTTAATCCTCACTCGAGGTTATTTTTTCCATTGGTTGCCTTCTGCATGCACCCCACCAGGGATGGAACAAAAACCTTAGTATGTGCCCTGAGGGAATCGAACACCTGACCCTTAGGTGCACAAGCCAGAGGCTCTCACCACTGGTCAGGGCATCCCTCTCTTTCTAAAAAAAAAAAAAAAAAAAATATAATAATAATAATAATAATAATAAATCAATAAGCTATTTAAAAAAGAAAGAAAAGAGATAGTGAAGAGAGGAACTCTGGCCAGTATGGCTTACTGGTGAGAGCATCTCCCTATGCACCTAAGGGTCACGTGTTTGATTCGTGGTCAGGGCAAATACCCAGATTTCTGTTCCATCCCTGGTGGGGCAAGTTCAGGATACAACCAATAGATGATACCCTTTCACATTGATGTTTCTCTCTCTCTCTGTCTCTTTCTCCCCTTCCCTCTCCCTTTCTTTCTCTCCAGAATCAAAGAAAAATGAATCCTCATGTGAGGAGTGAAAAAATAACTAAATACAATAAAATACGTTGTTAAAAAATTCAAACCATCACCCTGGCCGGTTTGGCTCAGCAGTTGGAGCGTCGACCTGCGGATCAGAGTCCCGGATTCGGTTCCTGTTAGGGACACATACCTGCCCCCCCCAAAAAATTCAAACCATCATGTGAGCCTTCATTGAGTTCCAATCTTTTTGCAGGTGAAGGGCCTAGCTTTTATGATGATGAAAACCAATGATCGGCGAAGCTCAATAAAGCACATCATGAAAGCAAGTTATGCTTGACTGGAGAATCTGGGAAGTTTTACTAGACAAATGACCTAGTTACACCATCATATATGGGATAAATATAACACAAAACTGCAGGAAAAATTTTAAATGAAAAAATAAGATGTATAATATAAATGTAAATGGGAGTCTATATATTTATAATTCAAATATCAATTAAGAAAAATGAATTTTTGCCTGCCTGGTGTGGCTCAGTGGTTGAGCAACAACCCATGCACTAAGAGGTGGCCAGTTAGATCTCTGGTGTCGGCACATGCCCAGGTTGTGGGCCCAATCCCCAGTGAGGGGCACGCAGGAGGCGCCCAGTCGATGTTCTCTCTCATCGATGTTTCCATCTCTCTCTCTCCCTCTCCCTTCCCCTCTCTCTTAAATTAGTAACCAAAAAAAATTTTTTAAAGAAAAATGAATTTTTGTAAAAGTGGGAGAATTTAATTGTAACAGTTATTGGTATTTTTCTTAAATTCAAAAGGCTATTGTGATTATAATAAGAAAAGAGAACTTGTGAGATTCAGACATTGAAAGTTTTGTAGGTGAGATAATATGTATGGTGTGATCAATGGAATTAGATTAGGAACATGTAAATGAATTATTTAGAGTAAGTGAAGTACATATTCATGCTGATAATTTACCTATGTATAGTTCAGAATTTTTTACATGACATGCAATATTATATTTAAAAATGAATTATGGGTATGCATACATGCAATAAAAAAATTTTAATGGTCATAAAAACCATTCTCCTATTTTTTCTACTATTTTTCAAACTGTAGACAGTGTCCCGATGTCACTCTCAGACTTTTCGAAGTAGTTACAAATGGAATCTGTAGGAGTATATTACTAACATGTTGTTTTATTAAGGTTGGTGTTAAACTTCCTGCTGAATTTAGTGAAAGACAAACGTTAAAAAACATGCCAATAAAAGAGTGTAAAATGCAAATAGCAAGATAATCAGTCAGGTAAAGAATGGTGTGCCTCAAGGGAGAGCTTTGTCCCATGGACTGAGAAGTCCCCGTTCACTTCCCAGTCAGGGCACCTGCCAGGGTTTCCAGCTCCAGCCACAGTGGGGGGGGGGTGCAGGAGGCAGCTGATTGATGCTTCTCCCTCTTATTGATGTTTCTCTCTCTCTCTAAAATCAATAAAGAAAAAAATTTTAAAGTGTCCATTACAGACCTGGACGGTTTGGCTCAGCGGTTAGAGTGTCAGCCCACGGAGCAATGAGTTGCACGTTCGATTCCAGTCAAGGGCATGTACCTTGATTGCGATTCAACCCCAGCCCTGGTCCGGTCATGCTGGAGGCAACCAGTCGATGTGGCTCCATCACATTGATGTTTCTGTCTCTCTCTCTCTCTCCCTATATACCACTCTACCTGATGATAAATAGAAAAATATCCTTGGGTGAGGAATAAAAAAAAAAAAAAGTGTCCATAACAGCCCACCCAGTTTGGCTCAGTGGTTGAGCATTGATCCATGCACCAGGAGGTCGCTGGTTCGATTCCAGGTTGGGGCACATGCCCAGGTTATAGGCCAGATCCCCATTGGGAGGGCGTGCAGGAGGCAGCCAATGGATGTTCTCTCACATCAATATTTATTTATTTTTGCATTTATCTTTAAAGTGGGAGGGAGAGAGGGAGGAAGAGAGAATCATTGATGTGAGAGAGACACAGGGAGTGGTTGCCACCCATATGACCTCAACCGGGGCTGGGGACAAACTGCAACGGAACCTGGGACTGCTCTGCGGGCCTACGCTCTAACTGCTGAGTCAAACTGGCCAGGGCTCACATCAACGTTTCTATCTCTCTCATCTTTTCCCTTCCTCTCTCTCTCAAATCAATAAAGAAAAAAAAAGTGTCCATTACATTATGAATGGCATAAAAAATTGAAAACTATTAGAACTTATTATAACAATATAAAGAACATTTATTCCATAAAACAAGAGTCACACAAGATGCAAAATTCAAAGAAAATTGACCACATTCATAACTTAGGGCAGAAGTTGGTCTGACATTTCAGCAAAATACAGTGATAGCAAATACACATCTGAACAAATGCTAATCATGAAGGATACCAATGAACAGCCAGATAGATACATTTTGTGAGGTCTGAGAGGGTTCCATGCACAGGAGCTTCTGTCTCCCAAAAGTTAGGTTGCAGCCCATTATTCATACCTGGATGTGTTCATACACCTGCAAGCTCATCGAACCCCTCTTATTGGAATGCTTACAGAGGCTTCCTGAAGATGGTTTGATTGATCATTAACTATTTCCTGACCCTTGCCCTCTCTGGATGTGTGAAGTTGAAAATTCCAACTGTGGTCCCCTCAATACAACAAAAGATGCTTCGAGTGCTTTTATCACTGAGGAATATCCCAGGAGCAGAACCCAGTATGTATGCATTTTCTATATCTCACATGATCATGTAGCCAATATCAAGAAAGTATATTCTAAATGACTTCATTTTTAAATATTGTCTAAAGGACAATAAATATAGCCCTGGCCGGTTTGGCTCAGCGGTTGGAGCATCGGCCTGTGAACCAGAGTCCTGGGTTCAGTTCCCGCTAGGGGCACGTACCAAAAAATATATATAATAATAATAAAAAAATAAAGGACAACAAATATAGATAAAAGGAGAACTGTGATGCCCAAGATGAAGGTCAGGAAAAGAATGTGACTATGAAGGGCTAGCAGGAGGGAGTTTGTGACAAGAAAATCCTGCATTTCTACAGTGATATTGGTTACAAGAACCTACATAGGTGATACACTTTTTTCTTTTTTTGATGTTAACTTTTCAACTATTATTTTTTATGTAATCATCCACAGTAAAATCCTCCTTGAAAGTGAAAATGAACAGGCTGATTGTGTAGCTGGTAGGAAAAAGTCCATGCAGTTAACCTCCACTTGCTCAACCTCAGAGCCCACATGAGGTGCTGTGACTTGTCTTTTTTTTTTTAATCCTCACCTGAGGACATTTTTTATTTTTTGTTCAGATAGAGTGGGAGGGAGAGAGAGAGAGAGAGAAACATCGATGTGAAAGGCACACATCGAGTGGCTGCCACCCGCACGACCAACCAGGGCCGGGGACAAACTGCAACCGAGGTACATGCCCTTAGCGGGAACCGAACCCAGGTCTCTGTACCGCAGGCCGACGCTCTAACCGCTGAGCCAAACCGGCCAGGGTGTGACTTGTCTTCTTGTACTAAAGCAATAGGGGCTGCGCCAGGACACAGCAAATGGGACCAAGAGACATGTTTTGATTAAATATAATATAGAACTCTGTTTTAGGATTTCATGCACATACTAAAATCAGTTTAAAACATGTAGGGAGCCCTGGCTGGTTTGGCTCAGTGGTTAGAGCGTTGGCCTGCGGTCCAGAGAGGCCCGGGTTTGGTTCCCGCTAAGGGCATGTACCTCGGTTGCAGTTTGTCCCCGGCCCTGGTTGGGTCGTGCGGGAGGCAGCCACTCCATGTGTCCCTTTCACATCGATGTTTCTCTCTCTCTCTCTTCTTCTCTCTCCCTCCCACTCTATCTGAACAAAAAATGGAAAAATGTCCTCGGGTAAAGATAAAAAAAAAAAAAATGTAGGGAAAATCACCCAAATTCAGGGCTAATCAGACACGAAGTATTGATATTCATCCTTCCTCTGCTGCTCCAGGCATTTTCAAATGCTGGATTTAACAGTGATCTGGTTGTAGTCTCATTATCATCAGGAACTGGTTCATATAAGAATGGTACCCAAGTAAGAATGTTGCAGTCTGTGCTACCACTATGAAGTTCCTGAAAACTAGACTGAAATACATAGCAGTCAACACGTTTTTTGTTGATTTTTGAGAGAGAGGAAGGGAGATGGAGAGAGAGACAGAAACATCAATGAAAGAGGACATTGACTGGTCGCCTCCTGCATGTCCCCCACTGGGGAACAGGCCCACAACCTGGGCATGTGCCCTGACCGGAAATCAAACCAGGATCTCTCAGTCCATGGGACAATGTTCAATCCACTGAGCCACATCGGCTGGGCATATCCCATTGCATTTTGAAGGACTTCAAGTACTCTGAAATAATACAAAATTAGAACTAAAGAAATGTAAAAATTACTACATAATGAAATAGGTACAGCGCATGATTGTGTTGTATATATTAAAACGTAACCCATAAACAGAGTAACTGTCACTATTTAAAACTTATGATATCAATGGCAAGTAGAAATAGGGTGAAGGTATCCTGTCCTCAATGGCCTGTGAGGTACAATACCTGTTCACACATGTGACAGAAGGATGTTTAATTCAACGCTTCTTTCCTTCACACAGGTATCAGAGGATTTGCTAAGGACTGCACAATTGAGTCCTGGCTGGTTTGGCTCAGGGTTAGAGGGCTGGGCTATGGTCCAAGAAGCTGTGGGTTGGAATCTGGGCAAGGGCAGGTACCTCAGTTGTGGTTCACTCCCCGGCCCTGGTGGGGGTGGAGCAGGAGCAGCCAATCAATGTATCTCTCTCACATTGATGTTTCTCTCTCTCCCTCCCATTCTATCTGAAGATAAATGGAAAAATATCCTTGAGTGAGGATTTAAAAAAGTAAATAAAATACCACACAACTGAGTATGTTCATGAGTTATTTCTCATGCTTTAACTGAGAAATAATGAGGCCACATAAATTACTCAAAACCATGCCATATTTCCTTCCAGAGAAAAGTATTTATAGTGCAAGATGACATCAACTATTAAGGAGATGCTTTCTCACAATTAGAACTAATCCTTCATTCATATGCCCTCATGATTATATGACAGGCTCTACTTTCACCAAAGGTTTTCCAAGTCTGTCATAATTACAGGGTTTACCTTAAGAAACAATTTTCAGACCTACAACATCCTCAAATATCTTCATAAAGGCTGACTGTATAGGAGTTGTTCTATAAATGTTTTTATCGATATAAAACACAATGAAGTTTATCAGTAAACAGTACTACATTCTTTGCGTGAAGTTATTCTTCATTCCACACTACTACCTTGAGGGCCTACTACTATGTGGGATTGTCTTCCAAAAAAGTGACAACTTGTGAATACTCTTATGTTTCAGAAAGATTGTCAAGTGGTCCAAAGCTTCCACACAATCGTGGCACCCACAAGGCCTCATTCCTGTAGGTCTCCTCTGATAAACACTGAGTGCTGATTTTGTAGTCCAGGCTTTCCCCCATTCTTCACATTCACAGGGTTTCTCTCCTCTGTACATTCTCTGCTGGGTAATGAGATCATTTTTGGCTAATGAGAAGTTTTCACAATCAGTATATGCAAAGGAAGTCTTTCCTGAGTGAAATCTAAGCTGTGGGGCATGCTTTCTTCCTAGAGCATTCACCATATTCAGTGTTTGTTAAAATTTTCTGCACTATGAGCACACTGATGCATACCTACTCTTCATGGTGAAGCCCTTTTCACATGTATTACAAATATATGATTTCTCTTCATATAAATTCGCAGATGTGCAATAAGCATGCTTTTCCCAATGAAACCTCAGCCACGTTTCCTGCATATAGAAATGTACTTCCTTTATGAGTTCTTCACATGTACACTGAAATGATGATTCATGGTAATGTCTTTCCCACATTTAATGCACACATATGGTTTCTCTTAAGTATGACTTTGGTGATGTAAAGTGAGATCAGTATTCACGGTAAAGCCTTTTCCACAGACACCACATACATAGGGCTTCTCAAACGTGTTTTCGGTGTTGTGTGATACGTTTTTGAAATCTCTCCCACATTCACTACAGATATAAAGGTTTGTCTCCTATATGAGTCCGTTGATATACATTAAGATAGTCCTTCCTGGTGAAACCTTTACCAGGTTCACTACAGATATAAGGTTTCTCTCCTGCATGAGTCCATTGATGTAAAACAAGCCTGTTTTTCACTGGGAAGTGTTTTTCACATTCACTACAGATACAAGGTTTCTCTCTAGTGTGAGATGGCAGATGCAGAATCAGATGGCTTTTCTTGATGAAACATTTCCCGCATTCACTACAGATATGTAAGGTTTCTCCGCTGCATAAATCCATTGATGTGAAACCAGCTGTGCCTTCACTGGGAAGCCTGTTCCATATTCACTGCATACATAGGGTTTCTCTCCTGCATGAATTTGCAAATGTTCAATCAGCGATCTCTTCCTTATAAATTGTTTACCACGGTCACTGCACATACATGATTTCTCTGAAGAATGAAGTTTGCTGATGTGAAATGAGATCACCTTTCATTGTGACGCCTTTCTCAAATACACTACATCTCACCTGCATGTTTTCCTTCATGTGTGATCAGGTCATACTTGGCTTTGAAATCTTTCTCACATTCCTACATGTATAAGGTTTCTGTCCTGTATGAGTCCCTTGATGTGAAACCAGCTTACTCTTCACCGGAAACACTTTTCCACATTCACTGCACACAAAGGGTTTCTCTCCTGTGTGAGATCGCTGATGTACACGCAGAGATTTCTTCCCACTGAAATCTTTCCCACACTGACTACAGATAAAAGGTTTCTTTCCTTTGTGAGATCTCTGATGTACTATCAGCGACATCTTTATGCTGAAGTGTTTCCCACATTCATTGCACATATATGGTTTCTCTGAAGAATGAGTTTCCCGATGTGAAATGAGATCACGTTTCATTGTGAAATCTTTCCCACATACCCTACATACATAGGGCTTCTCTCCTGCGTGTCTTCGCTGATGTGTGATCAGATCACACTTATCTCTGAAATCTTTCCCACATTCACTACAGATATAAGGTTTCTCTCCTGTATGAGTCCGTTTATGTGAAATCAGCTTGTTCTTCACTGCGAATGCTTTTCCACAGTCACTGCATACATAGGGTTTCTCTCCTGTGTGAGATCGCTGATGTATAATCAGACCGCTCTTCCTGGTGAAACGTTTCCCACATTCACTACAGATATAAGGTTTCTCTCCTGTATGAGTCCATTGATGGAAAGACAGCTGCATTTTCACTGGGAAGGCTTTTCCACATTCACTGCACACATAGGGTTTCTCTCCTGTGTGTAATCGCTGATGTATAATCAGACAGCTCTTACTGCTGAAACCTTTCCCGCATTCACTACAGATACAAGGTTTCTCTCCGGTATGACTCCATTGATGTAAAACCAGCTTGCTCTTCACTAGGAAGGCTTTTCCACATTCACTACATACAAAAGGTTTCTCTCCTGTATGAATTCGCTGATGTGCAACCAGCGATCCCTTCCTGGTGAAGTGTTTGTCACATTCACTACAGATATAAGGTTTCTCTCCTGTGTGAAATCGCTGATGTACATTCAGATAGCTCTTAGTCGTGAAACCTTTTCCACATTCACTACAGATATGCGGTTTGGCTCCTGTGTGAGTTTCCTGACAACAAATGAGCTGTGAGTTTTTGATGAACATTTCCTCACACTCAGAACCTGTATTAGGTTTCTTACCCAAGGAAGTTTTCTGATGTATATTCAATTCTAATTTCTTCAGGAAGGTTTTATCACATTCAGTACACTCACATTGTTTTGGTCCTGCTTGAATTCTATGATGATCAGAGAGCCAATATTTTGTGGAGAAGCCTTCCCCACACAGACTGCATCCATAAGGATTCTCCTCACTATGAACTCTATCATGTCGAGTCAGAAGAGATGTCTTGATGAAGGCCTTCCCACATTCAGTGCACACATTAGCTTTCTCTCCTTTGTGAGTTCTCTGTTGATGAATGACTGGGGACTTACTATTGATGTTTTTCATACTGACAGGTAATGTAATTTCAGGGTAACATTTTTCTCGGTTGACATGCAGAATGGATGTCCTCTGTCCATTCAACTCAACAGAGTCAGTTAAGTTATAGCTTCTGCTTTGGTTTTCAAAATTTAATTTTGAATTTAAAGATTTTTCATGTATCTCAAGATTAGGATTTTTTGTTAGTAGGAAATAATCTTCAATATGATTAATAATATTTGTAAACATGTTATGTTCAGAGCATCGTTCCAAACTCTTCTGAACGTTATCCATTTGCAGAGGATCATCACCTTGCCTGCATTCTAGGAAAGAAGATAACAGTAATTCACTCTGCAATCTCCCCTAATCTTTGTTTGAAATAAAGATTTTACAATACAAAATGCCTTTGTGTGAGGTAACTATTTAGTGACAACCTATGTTTGAAAAAAAACAAATATAGCCCTGGCCGGTTTGGCTCAGTGGCTGGAACATCGGCCTGCAGACCAGAGAGTCCCTGGTTCGGTTCCTGCTAGGGGCACGTACCAAAAAAAAACAAAAAACAAAAACAAACAAGCAAAACAAAACAAATATAACTGGTTTCTATCCAGATCTCTTGACACTGAACTTGTTAAAATATTGGATTTCCCAAGTAATATAAGTATCTATTGTTATACATAAAAAACTTAAAAAAAAAAATTATTGGTAAAGGTGAGTTTATGCTAATGGATGGTAGCAAAGGGTTTCTATACAGCCTCATAATGGAGCTAGTCACCAGACAGAGATTGGAAGGCTCACCTTTCAGCTCAACACAGTGACCCATGGTAAAGGAGGAAGAGTCTGGAGATTAAAGCTCTATAAAAACTCTTAGCAAGACCGGCCTGTGTGGCTCAGTGGCAGAGCGTCTACTCATGCACCCAGAGGTCGCCAGTTCAATTCCTGGTCAGGGCACATGCCCAGGTTGTGGGCTGGATCCCCAGTGGGGGGCATGCAGGAGGCGGCCAACTGATGCATCTCTCATTGACGTTTCTCTCTCTCTTTCCCTTTCCCTTCCTCTCAAAAATCAATAAAGAAAACAAAATAAAAAAAAAAAAATCTCTTAACAAGATCTAATACACTTCTGTGTTTTATTGACAAAAGCATTTGCCTGGTGAATGGTTTTGTACCAGTTCCATGGGAATAAAAGTTCTTATATTCAGGAATTTTGCAGACCTCAGCATATGTACATATTCTTCTGTATTTGTTACAACATCCTTTAAAATAAACTGGTAAACATAAGTATTACTCTGAGTACTGTGAGCTTATTCGGCAAATTTTAATTTTTTTTCTTTTGATTTTAGAGAGTAAGGGAGAGGGAAAAAGAGACAGAAACATCTGTGAGAAAGAACATCGACTGGCCTCCTCCCACAGGCCCCTAACTGTGGACTCGGCTGACAACCCGTGCCATGTGCCCTGACCGGGAACTGAACCGGCAACCTCCTGCTTCATGGTTGGAAGCCCAATCTCTGAGCCACAGTGGCCGGGCTGCTTGAGCAAATTCCTTAAACCCAAAGAGAGGTTCAAGAATCTCCAATTTATAGCCAGTTGGACAGATGCACAGGTGACAATCTGGACTTGTGATTGACACTGAAGTGGGGGCTGTCTTATGGGACTGAAACCGGAAGTTGTAGGATCTGAGAGTCTAGGTAGATCGGGAGAGAATTGAGTTAAATTTGTAGGACAGCCAGTTTTAATGACTCTATTTATATACAATCTGTAGCAAAGTAATAAAGGCAATTGCAGCCAGGGTAATACGGGAAAGGAGCAAGGAGATGTAAGAGTTGGAGGAAATGAGGATATGCAGGGTTGGGGAAAAGTAGGTTTAGAGGGTACATAGAGAAGATAATGCAATATTAATAATATTACCAGAACAATCTCAATGTTCTGCGGACTCACCAATGAAAATTGAGTTTTCCCACAACCTTTATTGAAAGAGAAGACAAATTTACTCATGGGCTCAAAGAGAGAAGCAGGAAGGGGTAATGAAAGTGAGGGCTCAAAGAACACTGTAGGAAATATATGGCTTGAAAGGCTAGGTAGATAGAATGCCCCTTAAGAAAACCAGTATTATTGAGGTACAGAATGAGAGCAAAATTCAGAGTGCATTGTGAATCAAAGTTTAATATAATTACTAAATATCCACGTACAAATATGAAGACACTGATGAATTTATAAATCTTAAAAAATGTCTTATCTGAACCCTGGCCTGTTTGGTTAGTGGTTAGGGCGTCAGCCGGTGGAACAAATGATCATGGGTTATACTCTTGGTTAAGGGAATGTACCTGGTTTATAGGTTCGCCCCTCTGGCCAGTAAATCAGGGTCATGTGGGATGCAACCAATCCATGTGTCTGTCTCACATTGATGTTTCTCTTTCTGTCTCTCCCTGCCTTCCATGCCATCTGTATCTAAAATATCAATGGAAAAATGTTCTTGCAAGAGGATTAACAACAAAAAAAAAGTTGTATCTGAAAAGAGGAGTGTATATCCCATCCACACATAGAAATTCTTCCAAGAAACAGTAGTAAATGAGATTGTGTTTTGAAATGTGGAATAATAGGTAAAAGAACATTTAAAGTTCTGGAATTCATAAGGGCACCAAAGAGAAGCAAACATGGAGTACTGTGATGAGGTGCACACCTGCAGACGCAGGTGTACAGAAGAAATACATAGTGAGTAAGGATGTGGACCCTCACCATCTGATCTCCAGATAAGGATGACAGACTACTGAGGGCTATCATGTTTCAAAAGGTTGGACTCTTCTACATTCTGCAGAAGAGTTAACTCTCCTAAAGCAGGAATCTCCATTTCAGACAAAAGCTGCTATAATCAAGACCCCAACAAATGGTCTCAATGGAATATACTCACCTAGTTTCCTACATAAAGAGGGATGGAGGACATGCAGTAAAGTGTTAACTCAGCAGGCAGGGGTCACACCACCCCTGAACATCCCAAAGAAAGGAATGGCCCTGACTAATTACTTAAAGATCACCTCTTTCCCTGAAATATCCATTCTGGTATGTGTCTATTTATGCCTGTGGTCTTAGGCCATACCACCTCATTTATAGCAACAATGTGATTTATGGAGATGCCTTTTTTTGTGTGTCTGGCTGAGGCTCTGGGCAACACTGCTATGTTTTGAACTGTCCTGACTACAAGTACTACCTGGGTAAGCTTCCCTGGTTAACAATCTCTCACACGTGGCGTCAAACATCATCACTGAAAAAATTCAGAAATTTTTTAAAGACAATACACATTTAGCCCAGCCAGTGTGGCTCAGTGGTTGAGTGTCGCCAGTTCAATTTCGGTCAGGGCACATGCCCAGGTTGTGGGCCTGATCCTCAATGAGGGGCATGCAGGAAGAGGCCAATTCATGTTCTCTCTCATTGATGTTTCTAACTCTCTCTCGTTCTCCCTTCCTGTCTCTAAAATCAATAAAGAAAAACATTTTTTAATTATCTAAAGTTAAAACACAAGAAGCCGATAATTTTAATCTGTATGTTTTACTGTTATAAGTTCTAACCATGACTGTAACAGTACACTGCCCTTCCTGACAATGTCTACCTTCTACATTATAGGCAAAGCAAAGCTTTTAAAAAATTAAATAAAGCCCGGCCGGTGTGGCTCAGTGGTTGAGCTTCGACCCATGCACCAAGAGGTTGCCAGTTCGATTATGGGTCAGGGCTCATGTCAAGATTGTGGGCCAAATCCCCAGAGAGGAACATGCAGGAGGTGGCTAATTCATGGTGTCTCTTATCGATGTTTCTATCTCTCTCCCTAAAAAAAATCAATAAAAAAAAAAATTTAAATAAAGCCCTGTCTGATTGGCTCAGCAGTAGAGCTTTGGCACGTAGACCTATGAGACCTATGATTCAGGTCAAGGGCATGTACCTCGGTTGCACTTGGATCCTGGCCCTGGTAGGGTCATGAGGGAGGCAACTAGTTGATGTGTCCCGCTACACCTCCCTCCCACACTATCTGAAGTAAAATATAAAAATATCCTCAGGTGATGATTAAAAAAGAAAAGATGTATAATATGGATTAAAGGAATAACTACACAAAGGAGATAGATTCAATGTAATCCCTATCAAAATCCAAGCATTTTAACATAAATTCATAAGCTGATTCTAAAATGCAAATAAAAATAAAAGAATCCAGAAGTCAAAATCTTCTTCTGAAGAAAGGTAAGAGTTGGAGGCCTCAGTCTTTGCAATTTCAAAACTTACTGCAAAGTTATAGAAAACAAGACAACGATGAGAATACGTACATATAAAATGTTCCAAAATTGCCCTGGCCGGTTTGGCTCAGCGGTTAGAGCGTTGGCCTGCGGTCCAGAGAGACCCGGGTTCGGTTCCCGCTAAGGGCATGTACTTCGGTTGCGGTTTGTCCCCGGCCCTGGTTGGTCGTGCGGGTGGCAGCCACTCGATGTGTCCCTTTCACGTCGATGTTTCTCTCTCTCTCTCTCTCCCTCCCACTCTATCTGAACAAAAAATGAAAAAGTGTCCTCGGGTGAGGATAAAAAAAAAAAAAAAAAAAAAAGTTCCAAAATTGATTGTGGGAGTACGGCTGGTGTGGCTCAGTGGTTGAGCGTCAACTGATGCACCAAGAGGTTCCCCGTTGAATTCCCGGACAAGGCACATGCCCAGGTTGATGCCAAATCCCCAGTGGGGGGCATCCAGGAGACAGGCAATCGATGTTCTCTCTCATCAATATTTCTTTCTTTCTTTTTTTTTTTAAATTAATTTGTTTTTGTTACAGATGTATCTCCTTTTTCCCCCATTAACACCCTCCTCCCCATTCCCAGCTTTGTTGTCTATATCCACTGGTCATGCATACACGCATATAAGTTCTCTCATCGATATTTCTATCTCTCTCTCCTCACTTCCTTTCTCAAATCAATAAAGGAAAAAAAAATTAAAAAAAAAATTTGTTGTGGGGATGGTTGATCAACCCGATAAATACGTTGAAAACCAATTAAATATGTAATTTTAATGGGTAAACTGCATGGTATGTGAATTAAATGTAAAGAAAAGGAAAAAAATATGATGTGAAAACAAATGCTCTGGGATAAAAAAATGCAGCATAACATCGAAGAATAAAACAACATCTGAATTAGGAAATCTAGGAAGAAAGTCATTGGAAGCAGATATAAGCTGTAACTTAGTTTGGCCTGGATCTCATATAACACAGTAAGATCTTTTCTGTTCATCAAGTGACAGAGTAGAAACATTTTAGAAGGAAGCTCAGCATGTAGGAAACATCGCAGCTGATGCCAGAATGGACAGGATTTTAAATGTCTCGGTGAAAAGAGAAATTTTCAAAAGGATGGAAAAAAGATGATTCCTGCTCTCACACACAAAAGGAGAAGCCAGAGTCCCGCTGCCGTGCCAATGAGTAGAATAGGTGGGAAGAAAGCCTACCTTAGACAATCTGGATGGAGAAGTATTTGGGGGTCCATTTCATTGAACAGGAAGAGGTTATCTCATGTAATTGGAGAAAACATTTAACAGTGATGAGAACTGAGTATGAAGAACCTTGGGGAAGGGGGGTAAAAACAGAAATAAATGCTCTATGAAAAGCAGGTTATCATGGGGACACAGTATCCAAGGTGGGATTGGAGGTTATGGAGAAAAATCACTATTTCCTAAGAAGCCAGGAAACCCAGTAGTAAAACAAAAGATGATGACTTCAAACTACTGTTGTTTCCAGAGAGCCTTGGAAAGTATAATTTATAGCAAGAGAGGTGGTAACACAGGTAGAGACACTGTGACTGTGGATAAAGACAAGGATGATCTGAGAATCCTAAAAGGAAGAAAACAACAAAAACAAAATCAAGATGAAGATAAAATAAGCCAGGGTCAGAGCTCAGAAGAGAAAAAAAAATATCAACGTTTCCCTCTAAACGTCTACAAAGAAACAGGGTTCTCATCCAAGGAGGGAGGGTCGCGTTTCCTCATTCACTGCCACCGCTCTGAGGCCTCCTCTGACTAGAATGTGCTTCCCGGCCGCCCACCTTGTTGAGTCTCCTTCACTCACCTGCACAGACTACATGGTGGAGCTCATCCTGTGCTGTCCATGGTTCCTCCCCTCGTTCCAACATGGAGAGCGCGTCTGGTTTGCTGGCTTGATACCCTGCTCCAGAAAAATGACAGAAGACTTAGACATACTGAATGGGGCTGGGGTCTGCCAAGGAGGGAGAATGAACAGGTTTCACATCTCTAACACAAGGCCTTTCCCATCTGGATAGGGACACTATACCCTCCTGCCTGGGGCAAGAGAACAACCTGAGATTCCAAACTTTGAGGGGAAGGCAGTTATTCTGAAGAGTTAAGCAGGTGAGTAAGGAAAAGCTACTAACTGCATAAGGCTGGGTGACACAGAAAGCTGTCCTCACCCACTGACTCCAGGTGGCTGAAGTTCTCCAACATCACGTCACAGTACAGCATCTTCTGATTGGGGTCCAGGAGCTGCCACTCCTTCCAGGTGAAGTCCACGACCACATCGTGAAATGTCAGGGATTCCTGTAACAACACCATGCTGCTTATTGCGGGATGTCGTTTAGATGATATGGAAGAAATGTTCGTTTTTCTGCTCATTTTCACTTTATACGCTGCATCTATAGAGTGAATTGGGTTTTATTTTTATATACAGTTGAACAGAGTTACATGCCTATTCAAATGGTATCTGTAATTGTTCATTCAGTCATCCACACATTCATCCAATTAGATGTCACTATACTACACTTGATCTCAGCCAAAAGGCCGAGAAGCGATAGATGTCACTATAAAGTGAAGAAATTAAATGTTCACGATAACCTCGAAACACCTTCAATATAATAAAATTCTTATATTTGAGAGACAGAAAATACATGTATACTTTCCATATGCACAATGGTAGTTTTCTACAGGCATTACAAACACATTAATAAGAAAAGGAGCCTTGGCTGGTTTGGCTCAGCAGTTAGAGCGTCGGCCAGCGGACAAGAGAAGCCCAGGTTTGGTTCCCGCTAAGGGCAGGTACCTAGGATGCAGTCTGTCCCCAGCCCCGGTTGGGGTCGTGGGGGTGGCAACCAGTCCAAATGTCTCTCTCACAAGGATGTTTCTCTCTCTTTCTTCCTCCCTGTCTCCCTCCAGCTCTATCTGAAGATAAATGCAAAAATGTCCTTGGGTGAGGATTTAAAAAAAAAAAAGAAAAATAGAAAAGGAAAGAATAAAACAAACCGAGCCCTGACCCATGTAACACAGTGGTTAGAGAGCCAGCCGAAGAACCGAAGGCCTGTGGGTTCGATTTCTAGATAAGGGGAAGTACCTGGGTTGCAGTTCAGATCACAGCCTCTGATGAGGTGTTTGTGGGAGACAAGCAATGGATGTGTCTCTCACATCAATGTTTCTCCCTCTGTCTCTCCATATGCATCTATCCTTCCATTCCACTCTCTCAAATATTCAATGCTAAAAATATCCCCTAGAAGGATTAAAAACAAAAACAAAGTCACCTGAGCCTGCAGCATTTTCTACTGCTCTCTGAAAGGAGCTGGCAGCGGGAAAGCTCTAGCTCGCCGAGTTTCTGGTCAGCTCTAGGTTTCTGTTTAGAAATCTGTCTTGAGTTAGTTGAGTCCCTGGAAATGCTGATAATCCTCCCAGGATGTTTTCCCTGCTTCACACGATGCAATTGCTTGTGGTGTTCATATAAGAAATGTCCAAACCTGTGGAGAATTTTTATAATTTTATTTCAGTAATAATTGCCAGGAAGCAAAATGACACTGGATTGCATAATGCTCTGGAAAATGGCAGTTTTGCAGCTTTTTCATACATTAGAATCAAAGGAGAACACATAGGGGATTACATCCAATTCGTTGGTGATAGATGGGAGGTAGGGGTGAGGGGAAGCAAAGCATGGAAATCTCTGGGATTGGATAAAAAGTAAAAAAATATATACATACTTCTTTTAAATGAGTAGTTGTAGAACAGTTAACACTTAAAGTTTAATACATTAAAAATAACAATTACGGGCTCTGTGCTCTCCTAGTGTGGTGGGAAATTGTGCTAGAGGGGGTCTCTAAAAAAGGAAAACTCCCTGATAGTCCAAAGGTATGTTATTCTAGATGCAAAAAATAATAGACAGGCTCAAGAAGGGAAAGACTGACTCTGTCAAAGTAGATACCAGGGGGGACATGAGTAACCTGTGACTGGCGTTTAGTTGGGCAGTTTTCACTTCAGACCATTGGACACGGACAGTTTTGGCCTCTGAGTGTGTAAGACCCCGAGCCATGCAGGCGCCCCTGAGCTGTGCAGGGTCAGTGCGGGGCAGCTCTTCTGTCCACACCAGGGTGTCAGAACCATGGGCTCAGGAGAATACTCAACAAGTGGTACCTTTCCTCTGGGACCCGATGCTGCAGTGCTCCTGACCCCAATGCCCACAGTGTCCCTGCTGTCCCTTTATCTGGTCTCCTGGAAGCCTTAGCTTCCACATGTGGTGGAGATATTCCTTTATTCTTTGGAGTTAAGTGGAGTGACTGACAGAAGATGCGGGAAATGACACCATAGAGGCAGAGTAATGTTTCCTTCTTCGTGTCTAGCTTCTTTGGCAGGTCTGCCAATGAAATGGATAGTACACAGATTAAACGGAAAAGTATTCAAAAAGTTAATACCATGTATACCTTCTGAATACATGGAAAACAGTGAGAAAAACAGAGTAATTGGCCCAAATGACTGATGCCATCACGTGAAATACCACCTTCACCAATAGTCAGAAGTGCTGGGGGCGGAGAATACTCAGGGGAGATTCTCAGGAAAAGCAAAGTAAACAGGATGAAGGTTCTTATTCAGATATAAGTGTGGCTTTCGCCAGACGGTGCAGGTGGTTTTATTAAAGTGAGGAAGACACCCTCACAGAGAACACTGTCTTCACACATGTCAATGTCCTTCTCAAAGGGTAACTTTTACCAGCTCTGCATGCTCCTCCCGGGGCCGCAGTTCCTACAAATTACCCAGCCTAAAATAACCAATATCTAGCCCTGGCCATTTTCGCTTACTGGTTACAGTGTTGGCCCATGGACCAAATAGTTGAGTGTTCAATTCCTGTCACGGACATGAACCTCAGTTGCAGGTTTAGTCCCCAGGTCAAGCTCATGTGTGAGGCAACCAATGGATGTGTGTCTCTCACATGGTTATTTCTCTCTCTCTCTCCCTCCCCCTTTATCTGAAGATAAATGGAAAAATATCCTCAGGCGAGGATTAAAAAAAATAAATAAAAAACTATATCCCTGGATCATATCTGAGGGTGGCAAACTGCTGTCCTGCACATTGAAGGAACTGTGTATTTAAAGGAAAACATTCTCATCCAGACAACTTTGGTGGGGAAAACAGCACAAAGTGTTACACCAGTGTGATCAGAGCGGACCTCGGCTCAGCAACCTTGGTACTTGAATACTGGTTAAAAAAGAATTCAAAGCCCGGCAGCATGGCTCAGTGGTTGACCCATGCACCAAGAGGACACCGGTTCGATTCCTTGTCTAGGCACATGCCCAGGTTGTGGGCTAAAACCCCACTGGGGAGCATGAGGAAGGCAGCCAATAGATGTTCTCTCTCTCCCTCTCCCTTCCACTCTCTCTAAAATCAATAAAAATATATATATATTTTAGAAAACTTAAGTAAAATCAATATTAAAAAAAACATTAAAAACAAAACAAAAGAAAGTCACAGAGGTAGGAAAAGTGACAAGTAGTAGAAAGGGGATCAGGAAACCAGTTACAGAGGCAAAGAAGGGCCCTTATGGTGAGGAGGGAGAAAGGTAAAGGTAGGAGCCTGAGATGGAAAAGACTGGAAGGAGTTTCAGAACCTTATTTTCCTGGAGGCTTAATGTTTAAAAGCAATTATGTGGTCCAGAGGTTGGTTAACCCACAAGACGTCACCTTTCCGGGGAGGAAAAGTCAGGGTAGGGTTCCAAAACTGAATGACCACAGATGTGCTAGGGGAGAAAAGGTCACCTGGGGACGAGGCTCTTGTTTGTCCAGTTCTATCCCACTACTAAGCACCCTGGCCTTTCTGCCCAGGTGACCTTCCGTACCTGGCCTATGTTCCTTGCTCTAGTACTGTGGGTCTAAATGCCTATCAACAAACAACTCACAGAATCTACACACAGAGCTGGCTAGACCTGCACCATGTCCCTCACCTCATTGCATAGTAATTCAAATGAAACTGGACAAGGAATGGGTCCCAGCCGCCCGTCACTACTTGAGCCAATGAAGCAGAGACAAGGTGGAATCCTACAAGAGCGTTTATTCAAATACTACGGCACTATGGGAGAGCAGTAACCCTCTCTACAACTTTCACAAGCCTTTTTTACCATTCAGAAATAACCAGTTTTAGAACAAAAGTTCCATCACAGACAGACAGGGACCGGGAGAGCTCTGTGAGAGAACAGATCACACACACAAACGGGACCTCTCAACCCTGTTTTTACATTAGTTAACTGTTAGGGCGGCTAATAGGATGATAGGGAGAGCAGGGATGTTCCTCCAGATGAATCCTCTCCGCACCTGCTAGAATATTCGAGCAATCCCTGCAACTCGGTCAGCCCACCATAAAAGCTGGGTCCCCAGCTAAGTGAGATAAGCCCCATCTTTAAACAAATTAAGGAAAATTATACGAGAAAAAAACAAAAAGCACCCCAATATACAATATTTACAACTCTGGGATTGGATAAAAAGTAAAAAACCCCAAAGCTTCATGGCATCTCATGCACTTTTGCTTGTACGGCCAGACAGAACGTGAGACAGGACACCACACAGAAAGCCCTGCACACGCAGAGCTGTGCCTCCACCCCACCTTGATCAGGGTCATTTCGGAGACTAGGTGAGGTCCGAGACAGGTCATGTTCAACCAGGAGCTGATCAGGCTCACCCCAGACAAAGACAACTCTCATTACAGAGCACAGAGCACCAGAGGTACAGGTCTCTCCATCACACGGGAGGGAGCCTGATCAGCCTCTCCGCATCCCAGACATGGGGGCTAAAGTCTGCAACCTGGGGATCGAACCGGAATGTCTCCGTGCCCCGCACATCGCCCAGCCGGCTGAGCAACCATTGCAGCCAGGGCCAACGGGGTCCTTTGCACCAGCTCCACGTGGGCGCTTATCCCCTCCCCCTCCTACCCCAGTAGTAATTCCAGGCTCCGGGAAAACCCAGTCCATGCCTCCCCCTGGGAGAAACGAAAATCATACTGTGACCAAAACCCTTCCGCGGAAAAACACACACTGACCTGAGTTTTCCCCAGACCCACAGAGAAAGCGCAACAGTTGTGTTGGCGATCCGCTTCCATTCCCCGCGGTTGCTGCTCAAGCCTGTGTGGCCAGGAAAGCACTGAGGCTGCGGAAGGAAGTCCCACGGCGCTTTCCGGTGCTTGGCGCCATCTTATCCCCGCCCACTTCGCCAGAGAGCCATGGGGGCCGCCATGTTGGGACACCTTAATGCCGTACAGAAGGCAGAGCTGTGGGTTTTGGGGCCAGGAACCAGAAATAAAGAGAATGTGAGAAGCTATAAAACTATCTTAATTTCTCTTACTTCCACTCTTTTGAAACATGGGACTATTTTCAGACCCCTGTCATGCAATCACGGTGCAGGCTAAGTTGCATTCAGTGAGCTAACACAGTGCTCACAGTGCAAGTATCCCAGTGAGAGCTTCCCAACATGGGTACAGATTGTCACTGGTTCGGGGGCAAGACTCCTGGGTTGGAATCCAGCCTCTTGAATCGGTCATATTTCTGTTGTTTAAATTGGAGAACCTACTTCATTTCTCTAATAGTGGATGTTCCCAGCAATTTGCTATTAGATTTCAATTCCGAGTTTTTGTGAGAATTATAAGTGAAAAACCTCAAAAGTCTAACTAACCCTGGCAAACTGGCACTGAGGACCATTGTGCGTTCCTTTTATTGATCCTCAGAAAGCAAGGAAAGAACATCATCACCTGCATGTCACATTCAGCCAGCTGAGACTCAGGGAGCTCCATGGAGTTGCCTGGACATTCCCTGATGGGGACCCCTTTCGGAGACCTCAGTACCCACAGCACCTGCCTTGCAGCAGGTGCAGCAGCAGGTTCTGAAAAACCCCACTATTTTTTCAAAAGCGCCAAAAAGCACAGGACCTTGTCAGTACTTTGTTAGAGGTCTGCCTGGCCTTAGAATATCTCTGCAGGCAGAGGCGGGAGCTACGGGAGCCCAGGCAGGCGACAGGCATGGCTGTCACTCCGCAACCAGCACCTAAGCTCTTCTCCTCCTCCAACAGCTACTTATACCCACTTTACACAGGAGAAAAATGAGTTCCTCACCCCTAAGGAATGGGTCATTTGCTTGTGATTCCTAATGAAATTCACAATCTGGATGCAAATCCGTGGTGCCTTTACCAAGGCATGGAGAATCTGATCACTCCTCTCACATTTCCCCTTGCTCTGAGCTTTGGGACTCCACTCCACTGCCCATACTGAGAGTCCAGAGCCAAGCCAAGGAGCCCCATGACAGCAGACCTTAAAATGGGACACTACCAAAGCAAGTGCTTATTGTATCATCAAAAGTCTGTACTTGTGACAGTGACGGAGAATGTCAATAATGTCAGTTACAATTAAAAGTGTCCATTACAGCCCTGGACGGTTTGGGTCAGTGGTTAGAGCATTGGCCTATAGACCAGAGAGACCCAGGTTCGGTTCCCGCTAAGGGCACGTACCTTGGTTGCAGTTGGTCCCTGGCCTCAGTTGGGGTTGTGTAGGTGGCAACAAATCGATGTGCATCACTCAAGTTGATGTTTCTCTCTCTCTCTTCCTCCTTCCCTCCCTCCCTCCTGCTCTATTTGAAGATAAATGCAAAAATGTCCTCGATGAAGACAAAAAATAAGTGTCAATTACATTGTGTACGGGATAAAAAATGAAAACCTATTAAAACTTATTATAACAATATAAAGAACATTTATTCCATACAGCAAAAAAGTCACACAATAAGCAAAATTCAAAGCACATTTGTTGTTCCACAGTCCTTATTAAAAAGAAAATTGACAATATTCATAGCATTAGGCAGAACGTAGTCTGGTATTTCATCAAAATACATTGATAACAAATACACATCTTAAGAAATGTTAATCATGAAGGATACTGATGAACAGCTAGATAAAAAGATACATTGTGTGAGGTCCGGGGACTCTCCATGCACAGGAGCTTTTGTCCCGAAGAAGTTAGGGTGCAGCGCATTCTTCATACCTGGATGTGTTCACACACCTGCAAGTTCATCGAACCCTTTTATTGGATTGTTTACAGACTCTTCCCAAAGCAAGCTTGATTGATCATTAACTATTTCCAGACCCTTACCCTCTCTGGATGTGTGAAGTTCAAAATTCCAACCATGGTCCCCTCAATACAACAAACATTCTTTACATGCTGTTACCACTAAGGAATTTCCCAGGGGTAGAAACCAGTATGTATGCATTTTCTATATCGCACAAGACAAACTATTCAGTATCAATAGAGTACATGATAAGTGACTCCATTTTTAAATTTTGCATAAATGACAAAAAAATATAGATAACAGAACTGTGATGCTCAAGATGAAGGTCAGGAAAAAGATTTGACTTATGAAAGGCTGGGAGGAGGGAGTTTGTGACAAGGACAATCCTCTATTTCTACAGTGGTACAGGTTACAAGAACCTACACGTTCTTAACATTATATTGAAAAACCAAAGAACGAGTGCTTGTTAAAATGGGAGGGACAGATAGGTCCCGTAGTGAACTGCACTGTAACAATTTCTCTTTCCTCTATTTGGTAATCTACTGTGACCTTGTAAGCTTTGACCTTTGGGAGTGGCCTGTGAAAGACATTAAGAAACCTCTAGAAAATTTCAATTTGTGGGATTTGAAACTTATTACAAAGATGAAAAATAATAAAAGCATTATATACATTTTTATACACTACTCAATGCTTTTGATAAACTTGGTTAAACACATCCAAGTATTCTTTCATCTTTATGAAGTGAATACTTTCCAATTCATTTTCAAGAACTTCAAGTATTCTGAAATAATACAAACTTGGAACTAAAGAAATGTAAAAATTACTACAAAATGAAATAGATACAGTACACAATGGTATTGTACATATTAAAATGTAGTCCATAAAGAAATTAGCTGCCACTATTTAAAACTTATAAAATCAATGGCAAGTAAAAATAGGGTGAAGGTATCTTGTCCCCAGTGGCTTGTGAGGTGTATCATGTGTTCAGACATGTGACAGAATGCTCTGTTGTTCAAGGCTTGTTTCCTACATAGAGGTATCTGAGGTTTTGCTAAGGACCCCACTATTGAGCCCTGGGCGGTTTGGCTCAGTGGGTAAAGCTTTGACCTGCAGACCAAGGAGTCTCAGGTTGGATTGCAGTCAAGGGCACGTACCTATGCTGTGGTTCAGTCTCTGTTCTTGGGGAGGTCGTGTAGGGGCAGCCAATCAATGTCTCCTCATATTGATGTCTCTCTCTCTCTCTCTCTCCCCCTCCCGCTCTATTTGAAGATCAACATAAAAATATCCTCGAGTGAGGGTTAAAAAATAAAATAAAAAGACCACACAATTAAATGTGTTCATAAGTAATTACTCATGGATTTACTGATAAATAATGAGGCAACAAAAATGCCTGAAAACCATGCCATATTTACTGCCAGAGAAAAGTATTTATAGTGGGAAGTGACATCTTCTATTAAGGAGATGCTTTCTTACAATTAGAACTAATCATTCATTCTTGCTCCTTCATGATTACATGACAGGGTCTACATCCATTAAAGGGTTCCCAAGATTACCACATTGATAGGGGTTACCTCAAGAAACAATTTTCAGACATACAGTGTCCTCAAATATCTTATTCAAGGCTGATTGCATATGAGTTGGTCTATAAATGTTTTCATTGATATAAACACAATGATTTTGATCAGTAAACTGAGTACTACATTCTTTGCGTGAAGTTATTCTTCATTCCACACTATTACCTTGAGGGCCTACTATGTGCAACAGGCTTACCCCAAAGTGACGACTTGTTAATACTCTTGTTTCAGAAAGATTGTCAAGTGTTCCAGAGCTTTCTCACAACTGTTGCGCCCACAAGGCCCCGTTCCTGTCGGTTTTCTCTGATAAAGATGGAGGCCTGACTTTGTAGGGAAGGCTTTCCCACATTCATCCCATGCACAGGGTTTCTCTCCTCTGTACATTCTCTGCAGGGTAATGAGATCATTTTGGGGTAATGAGCACTTTCCACATTCAGTATATGCAAAGGAAGTCTTTCCTGAGTGAAATCTCTCATGCTATGGAGCCATGCTTTGTTCTTAAAGCCTTCACCCTATTCAGTATTTCTTCAAATTTTCTGCACTATGAGCACACTGATGCATACCTACTCTTCATGGTGAAGCCTTTCCACATGCATTACAAATATATGACTTGTCTTCATATAAATTCGCAGATGTGCAATAAGCATGCTTTTCCCAATTAACCATCAGCCACTTTTCTTACATATAGAAATGTACTTACTGTATGAATTCACCGGATGTACACCGAGATGACAGTTCATGGTAAGGTCTTTCCCACATTCAGTGCACATATATAGTTTCTTCTAAGTGTGGATTGTCTGATGTAAAGTGAGATCAGTCTTCATGGTAAAGCCTTTTCCACAGACACCACATACATAGGGCTTCTCAAACGTGTTTTCGGTGTTGTGTGATACGTTTTTGAAATCTCTCCCACATTCACTACAGATATAAAGGTTTGTCTCCTATATGAGTCCGTTGATATACATTAAGATAGTCCTTCCTGGTGAAACCTTTACCATGATCACTACAGATATAAGGTTTCTCTCCTGCATGAGTCCATTGATGTAAAACAAGCCTGTTTTTCACTGGGAAGTGTTTTTCACATTCACTACAGATACAAGGTTTCTCTCCAGTGTGAGATGGCAGATGCAGAATCAGATGGCTTTTCTTGATGAAACGTTTCCCGCATTCACTACAGATATAAGGTTTCTCCGCTGCATAAATCCACTGATGTGAAACCAGCTGAGCCTTCACTGGGAAGCCTGTTCCATATTCACTGCATACATAGGGATTTTCTCCTGCATGAATTTGCAAATGTTCAATCAGCGATCTCTTCCTTATAAATTGTTTACCACGGTCACTGCACATACATGATTTCTCTGAAGAATGAAGTTTGCTGATGTGAAATGAGATCACCTTTCATTGTGACGCCTTTCTCAAATACACTACATCACACCTGCATGTTTTCCTTCATGTGTGATCAGGTCATATTTGGCTTTGAAATCTTTCTCACATTCCTACATGTATAAGGTTCCTGTCCTGTATGAGTCCCTTGATGTGAAACCAGCTTACTCTTTACCGGAAACACTTTTGCACATTCACTGCTACAAATGGTTTCTCTCCTGTGTGAGATCGCTGACTCCTTCCTCGAGAAACCTTTCCTGCATTGCGTACAGAAATGTTTAACTACTGTATGAGTCTGTTGATGTACAACCAGGTTGAACTTCACTGTGAAGCTTTTTCCACATTCACTACATACATAGGGTTTCTCTCTTGTGAGTCCATTCATGTACAACCAGGCGCACTGTCACTGGGAGGCCTTTTCCACATTCACTGCATTTAAGGGTTTCTCTTCCGTGTGGGATCGCAGATGTACAGTGAGATTGTCCTTCCTGGTGAAACTTTTATCGCAATCAGTACAGAAATAAGGTTTCTCTCCTGTATGAGTCCGATGATGTAAAACCAGCTTGCTCTTCACTGGGAAGGCTTTTCCACATTCACTGCATACATAAGGTTTCTCTCCTGTGTGAGATCGCTGATGTACAATTAGACAGCTCCTTCTGGTGCAACCTTTTCCGCATTCATTGCAGATATAAGGTTTCTCTCCTGTATGAGTCCGTTGATGTATAACCAGTTTCTCCTTCACTGGGAAGGCTTTTCCACATTCACTGCATACATAGGGTTTCTCTCCTGTGTGAGATCGCTGATGTATAATCAGACCACTATTTGTGGTGAAGCCTTTCCCACATACACTACATACATAGGGCTTCTCACCTGTGTGTATTCGCTGATGTTTAATCAGGCTGCCCTTTCTTGGGAAACTTTTGCCACATTCACTACACCTATAAGGTTTCTCTCCTGTATGAGTCCGTTGATGTACAACCAGGCCCATCTTCCATTTGAAGCCTGTTCCACAGTCACTGCATACAAAGGGTTTCTCTCCTGTGTGTTTTCTCTGATGTGTGGTCAGTTGAGACTTGGCTTTGAAACCTTTGCCGCATTCAGTACACATATAAGGTTTCTCTCCTGTATGAGTCCATTGATGTAAAACAAGCTTGACCTTCGTAGAGAAGCGTTTTCCACATTCACTGCAAGAATGTTTCTGTCTTGTATGAGTCCGCTGATGTACAACCAGGGTCGCCCTCACTGTAAAGCTTTTTCCACATTCGCTGCATACATAGGGTTTCTCTCCTGTGTGACATCGCTGATGTATAATCAGACAGCTCTTCGTGGGGAAACCTTTCCCGCATTCACTACAGATATAAGGTTTCTCTCCTGTATGAGTGCGTTGATGTAATACAAGCTTGTCCTTCGCTGAGAACGGTTTCCCACATTCACTGCAGACATAGGGTTTCTCTCCAGTGTGAGATCGCTGATGTATAATCAGATTGCTCTTCGTGGTGTAACCTTTCCCGCATTCACTACAGATATAAGGTTTCTTACCTGTATGAGTCTGTTGATGTACAACCAGGTTCGCCTTCACTGTAAAGCTTTTTCCACATTCGCTGCATACAAAGGGTTTATCTCCTGTGTGAGATCGCTGATGTATAATCAGACAGCTCTTTGTGGTAAAACCTTTCCCGCATTCACTACAGATATAAGGTTTCTCTCCTGTATGAGTTCGTTGATGTACAACCAGGTTCCCCTTCAATGTGAAGCTTTTTCCACATTCACTGCATCCATAGGGTTTCTCTTCTGTGTGCGATCGCAGATGTACATTGAGATGGTCCTTCCTG
Organism: Tadarida brasiliensis; assembly: GCA_030848825.1. Taxonomy (NCBI): domain Eukaryota; kingdom Metazoa; phylum Chordata; class Mammalia; order Chiroptera; family Molossidae; genus Tadarida; species Tadarida brasiliensis. The sequence goes on from CM061276.1 coordinate 4,248,578, forward strand.
GTGAAAGTTTTATTGCAAACAGTACAGAAATAAGGTTTCTCTTCTGTATGGGTCCGTTGATGGACAATCAGCTTGTTCTTCACTGGGAAGCCTTTCCCACATACACTATCTATACATGGTTTCTGTCCTGCATGTTTTTGCTGATGGGTAGTGGTAAGGCCATTGTTTCTGTACCATTCACTATAGATACAAGGTTTCTCTCCTGTTTGAGTTTGGTGATGACAAATGCACTGAGACTTTTCCCCACAGTCAGTACCTGTATTAAGTTCCTTTCCCATGTGAGTTTTCTGATGTATATTGAACTCTAATTTCTTCAGGAAGGTGTTGTGACATTCAGAGCACTCATACTCCTTTAGTCCTGCTTGAATTCCACTATATTCAGAGAGCCAGTATTTCATAAAGAGGTCTTTCCCGCACAAACTGCATCCATAAGGATTCTCCTCACTATGAACTCTATCATGTCGACTCAGAGGAGACATCTTGATGAACGCCTTCCCACATTCAGTGCATACATGGGGTTTCTCTCCATTGTGAGTTCTTTGTTGCTGAATGACCTGGGATTTATTAATGAAGTTTTTCGTACTGAAAGGGAATACAATGTCAGGGTACCACAGTTGTTGGCTGCCATGCAGAATGGATGTCCCACGTCCATTCAACTCAACAGAGTTAGTTAAGTTACAGCTTCTGTTTTGGTTTTTAAAACTTAATTTTAATTTTAAAGGTTTTTCATGTTTCTCAACATTACGATTGTGCTTTAGTGGAAAATGACCTTCAATCTGATGAAATATATTTGCAAATGTGTTAGGTTCACAGCATTGTTCCACACTCTTCTGAATTTGACCAATTTGCAGTTGACACTGTAGAGAATCATCATCTTGCCTGTATTCTAGGAAAGAAGAGAAGAGTAATTCACACTGCAATCTCTTCAAATCATAGTTTCATATAGAACTTTTTTTCCAAAATGACTTCGTTTGAGGTAACTATTTAGTGACATTGTACATTGTAAAAAGTCAAACATAAGTGGTTTCTGTCCAGAGTTCTTAACACTGAAGTTGCTAAAATCTTGCAATATCCTAAGTGATATGAGTACCTACTGTTATATATGTATATATAAAAATTTACTAGTTCATGTGAGTTAATGCTAATGGATGGTAGCACAGGGTTTCTATACAACCTCAGGATGGAACTAGATACCAGAAACACTAATTGATTAGAACGCTCACCATTTAGGTCAACACACTGACCCATAGAAAAGGAGAAAGGGCCTAGGGATTAAAGCTCTATTAGAACTCTTAGGAAGATCTAATACACCTCTGTGTCTTTTTTTAACAATTACATTTGCCCAGCGGATGGTTGACCTCAGTTCCATAGGAACAAAAGTTCCTGTATTCGCCCTGCCCAGTTTGGTTCAGCGGTTATAGAGTCGGCCTGTGGACCAGACAGTCCCAGATTCGGTTCCGGCTAAGGGCACATACCTTGATTGAGTTTGAACCCAGCCCCTGTTGGGGTTGTGGGGGTGGCAACCACTTGATGTGTCTCTCTCACGTTGAAATTTCTCTCTCTCTTCCTCACTGTCACCCTCCCGCTCTATCAGAAAATAAATAAATAAATAAGCCTGGCCAGTGTGGCTCAGTGGTTGAGCATTGACCCATGCACCAAGAGGTCACCGGCTTGATTTCCGGTCAGGGCACTTGCCCAGGTTGTGGGACCAATCCCCAGTGGGGGGAATTGGGAGGTGGCCAGTCGATGTTCTTTCTCATCGATGTTTCTATCTCTCTCTCTCTCGAAAATCAATAAAGTAAAAAAATTTTTTTTTTTTATTTCTCGTATTCAGCCCTGGGACGTATGGTTCAGCAGCAGAGCGTCAGCTCGTGGACCAATGAGTTGTGGATCGATGCTGACAAGGGCACCTGCTGAGGTTGCGGTTTGTCCCCAGTCCTGGTCAGGTTTGTGCAGGATGCAACCAGTTGATGTGCTTCTCTCATGTCGATGTTTCTCTTTCTTTCCCTTTTTGTCCCCGAAGCCCACTCTGTCTGAAGATATATAGAAAAATATCCTTAAGGAGGATTAAAAAATATACAAAAAAGAAGTACCTGTATTCAATATTTTTCAGAACTTTGCCTGTACCTATTCATCTGTATTTCTTACATCTTTATAACCAACTAGTAAACATAAGTATTACTCCAAGTAGTGTGAGCATGTTCAAAAATTTGAAAAGATTATTTCCTCTTTATTGGTTTTACAGAGAGAAGAAGGGTGAGGGAGATAGAGACAGAAACCTGGATAAGAGAAAACATTGACCTCTTCGTGCATGCTCCCCCTGGGGACCAGGCCCACCACCCAGGCTTGTTCCCTGACCGGGAAAAGAAATGACGACCCCTTGGTGCATGGGTCAAAGCCCAACCACTGCGCCACACAGTCCAGGCTGCTTTGGCAAATTCATTAAACCCAAGGAGGGGCACATGAAAACCTACCATTTATAACCAGTGGGTCAGAAATACAAGTAGCAATCTGGACTCGTGATTGACATTTGAATGGTAGCTGACCTATGGGGCTGAACCCAGAAGTGGTCAGATCTGACACTATTTCTAGGTAGATAAGGCCAGAATTGAGTAAAATTGTCGGACACCCAGGCTTAATATTCTATGTACAGACACCAGTAGCTAGGTAATAAAGGCAATTGCAGCCTGGGAAACACAGGCTAGGAGCAAGGAGATGTAAGAGGTGGAGGCAATGAGGATATACAGGGTCGGGTAAAAGTAGGTTTGCAGTGTTCATACAGAAAATAATGCAATATTAATAACATTATGAGAAAAAACTGTTCTGCATTCTCACCAATGTAAATTGACTTTTGCGACAACCTTTGTTGAAAGAGAAGACTGGTTCACTATTGGGATAAAGAACACTTTAGGAAATATACGAACTGAAAGACTAGGTACACAGAATGGCTCTTAAGACATCCAGAATTATTGCGGTACAGAATGAGGGCAAAATTTAGAGTCCATGGTGAAACAAAGTTTAATACGATTATTAAATATCCAGGTACAAATATGAAGATACTGGCGGAATGTATAAATCTAAAAAATGTCTTACCTAAGCCCTGATCTGTTTTGTAAGTGGTTAGTGCGTCATCCTGTGGAACAAAGGATCATGGATTCTATTCTTGGTTAACGGTATGTACCTGGGTTGCAGTTTCAATCCTCTACCCAGATCAATCTTGGTTGTGTGGGATGGAACCAATCCCTGTGTATCTCTCACATTGAGGTCTCTCTCCACCTGCCTTCCACTCTGTTTGTATCTACGGTTTTTTTCTTTTTCTTTATTGAATGTTAGAGAGAAAGAGAGGAAGGGAGAGGGACAGAGAGAGAGAGAGAGAGATAGATAGAAACATCAATGAGAGAGAACATCAATTGGCCGCCTCCTGCATGCCACCCACTGGGGATTTGGCCCACAACCTGGGCATGTGCCCTGACTGGGAATCCAAATGGCGACCTCTTGGTGTATGTGTCGAAGCGCAACCACTGAGCCACAATGGCCGGGCTCTTTCGGTATCTAAATATCAGTGGAAATATATCCCTGCATGAGGATTAACAACAACACAAAGAAATTCTTCCAAGAAAAAGCAGTAAATGAGACTGAGCTTTGAAACATGTAGAATAAAAGGTAAAGAACATGTAAAGTTCTGGAATTCAGTAACGCCACCAAAGAGAAGTAAACATGGAGTACTGTGATGAGGTACACACCTGCAGACTCAGATGTACAGAAGAAATACATGGTGAGTAAGGATGTGGATCCTCACCATCTGATTTCAGATAGGGCTGACAGATTACTGAGGGTTATCATGTTTTAAAAGGTTGCCATTCTACCCTGGCTGGTTTGATTCAGAGGTTAGAGCATCAGCTGGTGGATGGGAAAGTCCTGGGTTCGGTTACCACAAAGGGCACGAACCTCACTTGGACTTTGTCCCCAGCTCACTGCGGGTCATGAGGGTGTCAAACAGTCGATGGGTCTCTGTCACATCGATGTTTCTCTCTCTCTTTTCTTCCTTCTCTATCTGAAGATAAATGCAAAAATGTCCCCAGGTGAAGATTAAAAAAAAATAGAAGAAGGTTGCCATTCTTCTACATTCTGCAGAAGACCTAACTCCTAAAGCAGGTATTTTTATTTCAGCCAAAAGCTTCTGCACTCAAGACCCCAACAAATGGTTTCCCTGGAATATCCTCCCCTATGTTCTGACATAAAGAGGGATGGATGGGACATCAAAGTTACAGCTAAACTACAGAACAATCAAAACTGCCTAAAATCAAGCTGAATAGAAGTCCTACAAGTACAAAATTGAAGAAGACACAGCAATACTGGTAGGAGGGGCGGATGTCGACAGGCTGGTCCCACACACAGGTGTGGCAGATAAAAACCAGGAGGGACACCTTGGCTGGGAAGGTCCTCCCTGAGAAGTAAGTGGTTCCCATCCCCCACCAGGCTGCTAGCTCAGGGTTCCAGTGCCAGGAAGAGAAGTCCCCATCACTTCTGCCTGTAAAAACAAGCAGAAAGTGAGGCTGAGGGAGGATAATGCTGCTGGAGCCCCAGGCAGGTCCTGTTAAAGGGACTGAGCAAGGACTTACTGGAATTGCTTCCTCTGAGCTCGAGCCTGGGGGAGGCAGCTCAAAAGGCACCAGAGACATACAGGAAAGAACTGGGTTTTTTGGCATCTGGGCAAGGGCTAGAGAGGCAGTTTTCTCCTGGAAAGACGTCATGGCAGAGGTCATTGCTCCTTTGGTGAGCCCCATGAGGCTGGTAATATCTGGGACTACAACAACCTGTAGCTCATACTATTTGCCCCGCCCTGGTGATTCCCTTAGGACCTGCCCCACCCAACTTTCAGGCCCACCAAAACTGTTCCCAGTGACTTTACCATAGAAATGGCATTCCTTGGCTCCTGTTTCAGATATTCCTAAATGCTCTCAAATGAGCAGCATCTGGTCTCAGTGAGCCCCATATCTCTCATTAAGTGGGTCCAGGCCAGGCACTAGGAGTAGCCAGCCTTGGTTCACAAGTAGGCTTTACCTGGGCACCTCCAAGCCCAACACAACAAGCAACCATCGGCAGATCCCTTTGTAGCTTATGTGTGGTGGCCCTGGGTAGAACACAGGCAGAGGCTGACCTTGCCCCAGAGCCAGGTCATCAGTGGACATTGTCATACCACAGCAAAGCACCACCCCCAAACACCTCCACAAGTGAAACAAGCAAGATACGGACTCAGTAGGTACCAGATCCTTGCTGAATTAAGCCTTGCTCATTGTGATGGGCCCCTGCACAGCTGATCAGCATGAATAAAACCCTCCCATTGACATGCCAACAGCAATCAAGACTCAGTTACAATAGAAGGGTGTAAAGTCTACACCAGGGGTCCACCTCGAGGGCACATCTAGGTAAGCAGGGAGGCTGTATCACTGGACCCTACAGGACATTTACTGAAACAGGACACCCACAGAACACCAGGAGACATAGCAACACTACCTAATACATAAAAGCAAACACAGGGAGGCAGCCAAAATGAACAGACAAAGAAACATATCCCAAATGAAATAACAGAACAAAACACCAGGAAACAGACCTACACAATATGAAGATAAGCAATCTAACAGATGCCGAATTCAAAGCACTGCTTATAAAGATGCTCAATGAACTCAGTGAGGGCCTCAAGGGCATAAAAAAAAGGACCAGTCGTAAATGAAGGATGCACAGTGAGAAATGAAGAAGGAACTAACTGAAATAAAGAATAATTTACAGTTTTTAGTAACCCGGGAAGATTTTCCTGTCCATTTGGAGGATTAAGTCTACTTGGCCGCAGTGTCCTGGAGAGAAACAAATTTTTAAAAAGGATGGAAAAAAAAGATGATTCTTGCTCTCACACATTAAAGGAGAAGCCAGAGTCCCACTGCCATGCTGCTAAGTAAAATATGTGGGAACAAAGCCTACGTTAGACAATCTAGATGGAGAAGTATTTGGGGGTCCATTTCACAGATCAGGAAGAGGTTAACTCATGGAAATGGAGAAAACATTTAACAGTGATGAGAACTGAGTATGAAGAACCTTGGGGCAGGGGGGTAAAAAATGAAATAAATGCACCATGAAAACGAGGTTATCAGGGGACACAGTATCCAAGGTGGGCTGGAGGTTATGGAGGAAAATCACTATCTCCTAAGAAGCCAGGAAAATCCTGCAGTAAAACAAAAGGTGATGAATTCAAACTCATGTCTTTCCAGAGAGCCTTGGAAAGTGTAACTTATAGCAAAAGAGTTGGTAACATAGGCAGAGACACTGTGGTCAAAGACGGGGATGATCTAGAACCCTAAAAGAAAAACAACAACACAAAAAAAACAAGATGAAGATAAAATAAGCCAGGGTGAGAGCTCAGAAGAGAAAAGATGTATGTTTCTCTCTAAACTTCTACAAAGAAACAGGGTTCTCATCCATGGAGGGTGGGCTGAGTTTCCTCATTCACGGCCACCGCTCTGACACCTGCTCTGACTAGAATGTGCTTCCCAGTCGCCCACCTTGTTGAGTCTCCTTCACTCACCTGCACAGACTACACGGTGGAGCTCATCCTGTGCTGTCCATGGTTCTTCCCCTCGTTCCAACTTGGAGAGCCCGTCTGGTTTGCTGGCTTGATACCCTGCTCCAGAAAAATGACAGAAGACTTAGACATATTGAATGGGGCTGGGGTCTGCCAAGGAGGGAGAAAGGACAGGTTTCACATCTCTAACACAAGGACTTTTCCCTCTGGATAGGGACACTATAACCTCCTGCCAGGGGAAAGAGAAGGATCTGAGATTGCACACTTTGAGGGAAAGGCAGTTATTCTGAAGAGTTAAGCAGGTGAGAACAGAGAAGCCACTAACAGGGTACTGCTTGGTGCCACAGGGAGCTGTCCTCACCCACTGACTCCAGGTGGCTGAAGTTCTCCAACATCACGTCCCTGTACAGCTTCTTCTGAACGGGATTCAAGAGCTGCCACTCCTCCCAGGTGAAGTCCACGGCCACATCGTGAAATGTCAGGGATTCCTGTAACAACACCAAGCTGTTTAGTGCAGGGTGTCCTTCAGATGATATGGAAGAAATATTCATTTTTCTGCTCATTATCACTTTATACACTGTATCTACACAGCGAGTGGGATTTATTTTAACATACAGTTGAACAGGCACATGACTAATAAAAAGCTATTTCTAATTGTTCATGCAGTCATTCAGGCATTTATCCAAATAGACGTCACTATAATGTGAAGAAATTAAATGTTCTTGATAACCTAGAAACATCTTCAATATATTCAAATTTATATATTTGAGAGACAGAAAAAATATATGTATACTTTGCAAATGAAGAACGGTGGTTTTTTATAGGCATCTACAAACACATTAATAAGAAAAGGAAAGAAACAAATCATCAAACAACAAGTGTTGGCGAGGGTGTGGAGAAAAGGGGACTCTAGTACACTGCTGGTGGGAATGCAGACTGGTACAGCCACTATGGAAAACACTATGGTGTTACCTCAAAAAATTAAAAATTGAATTGCCATTTGACCCAGTGATCCCACTTCTAGGAATATACCCTAAGAAACCTGAAACACCAATCAGAAAGAATACATGTACCCCCATGTTCATAGCAGCACTATTTACAATAGCTAAGATCTGGAAACAGCCCAAGTGTCCATCAGTGGACGAATCGGTAAAAAAGCTGTGGTACATATACACAATGGAGTACTATGCAGCTGTAAGAAAGAAAGATCTCTTATCCTTTGAGACAACATGGAGGGACCTGGAGATTATTATCCTAAGCAAAACAAGCCAAGCAGAGAAAGACAAATATCACATGATCTCACTTATTTGTGGAATATAATAAACATAACAGTGTGAGGAACAGGGTAGACCCAGAGACGTGGAAGTAGGGTACAGACTGACAACCCTCAGAAGAGGGCGTGGGGGGGAAGGAAGAGAAAAACCACAGAACTTATATGCATGTATGCATAACTGAGGGACATGAAAAACAAATCTGGGGATGGGGTGGGGGGATGGGGAGGAGGGTATCAATGGGGAAAAAAAAGGAGAAACATCTGTAACAAAAATAAATAAATAAAATAAATAAATTTAAAAAAACAAATTAAAAAAAAAAAGAAAGAAAAGAATAAAACAAACTGAGCCCTGACCCAGTGGTTAGAATAATAGCCTGAGATCAAAGACTCCTGTGTCGATTTCTGGTGAAGGGCATGTAGCCGCCGGGCTGTAGTTAAGATCACAGCCCCTTCAGGGTGTTTGAGGGAGGCAAGCAATGGATGTGTGTCTCACATAAATGTTTCTCCATCTCTCTCCGCCCTATGCATCTATCCTCCATTCCACTCTCTCTAAAATTTGATGCAAAAAATACTGCCTTGTAGGATTAAAAACAAAAGTCACCTGAGCCTGCAGCATTTTCTACTGCTCTCTGAAAGGAGCTGGCAGTGGGAAAGCTCTAGGTCACTGAGTTTCTGGTCAGGTCAAGGTTTCTGTTTAGAAATCTGTCTTCAGTTAGTTGGGTTCCTGAAATGCTGATAATTGTCCCAGGAAGTTTTCCCTGCTTCACACGATGCAATTGTTTGTGGTGTCCATGTAAGAAACGTCCAAACCTGTGGAGAATTTCTATGAGTTTATCTGAGCCCAGCAGACGACAAATGCCAGGAAGCAAAATGACAATGGATTGCATGATGCTCTGGAGAACGGCGGTTTCACAACATTTTTCTACATTAGAATCAAAGGAAGAGACATAGGGCATTACATAAAATCCACTGGTGATAGATTGAAGGGGGCGGTGAAGGGAGGCAAAGCAGGGAAATCTCTGGGATTGGAGAGAAACTAAAAAAAACTGAGATGTACTTCTTCTAAATGGGCAGTTCTAGAACAGTGAGCAGTTAAAGTTTAATACAATAACAATAACATATGTGGGCTCTGTGCTCCCCTACTGCGGTAGGAAGTTGTGCTAGAGGGGGTGTGTAAAAAAGGAAAATTCCCTGATAGTCTAAAAATATGTTATCCTAGATGCAAAAAGACAATAGACAGGCTCAAGGAGGAAAAGACTGAACTCTGTCAAAGTAGATACCAGGGAGGACATGAGTACCCTTGTGACAGGTGTTTAGTTAGGCAGTTTTCCCTTTAGACCATCCTACATCCTACATTCCCCCTCTTAGTTTTTAAGACCACAGGTCCATGCAGGCGCCCCTGAGCTGTGCAGGTTCAGTACAGGGCAGCATTTCAGTCCACACCAGGGTGTCAGAACCCATGGGCTGATATTATTCAACAAGTGGTACATTTCCTCTGGGACTTGATGCCCACAGTGTCGTTGCTGTCTCTTTATCTGGTTTTCTGGAAAGAGGCCCTGTGGTGTTTGCAGAGTCTCACGCAGGAGTCTTTAGTCCCAAGGCCACTTGTTGATCCTGTGTGCTGGCAAGGCCCACCCAGGAACATCTGCCCAAGATCTCTTGTTCCTGTGTGCTGGCAAGGCCCACCCAGGAACATCTGCCCAAGATCTCTTGTTCCTGTGTGCTGGCAAGGCCAGCACAGGAGCTCCTGAGCCGTGGGTAAGAATGTATCGACAATCTGGACCTTGAGCTCGGAGGCCGATGGACACATTTGGTGTTCAAGAACAATGAAACTTTAGCACTCCCCACCCCCCTTCAATTGCCTTTATAATAAACTGGCTGAGCTAGCTCAGGGTCACTGTTCCTCCATCAGAGGGCAGTGTCCCACCTGGCCCCAGCTTTTCTCTCTAGAATGTCTCTGTGTCTTTCTTAGTCTCCCGTCACCCCTCCCCAGGTCTGTTTCGACTAGCCGTGCAGGTCGTGGCACACCAATTATTTTGAAACATTTAAAAGTGAAATGGAGTGAGAAAAAAGGGTTTTCATAAGTGGAGCTGTGGTCTTTCTTTGTTTTTGTGTTTGTTTTCTTTTATCCTCACCAGAGGATTTAATTGTATTGACTTTTTAAAAAAAATAATTTTCCTTTATGGATTTTAGAAAGAGAGGAAAGGAGAGGGAGAGGGAGAGAGAGAAAGAAATATCGATGAGAGTACATCCATTGGCCACCTCCTGCGTGCCCCTCACTGGGGATTGGGCCCACAACCTGGGCATGTGCCCTGACTGGAAATCGAACCAGGGACCTCTTGGTGAATGGGTCTATGCTCAATCACTGAGCCAAAGTAGCCAGGACGCCAACTCAAAATAGTAGACACATAGGAGACTGGAAAGCTGGGCGTGGGCCCAACATGGTCAGGGCTGCACAGAAAACATGGTGAGCACCATTCTCTCACACAGCCAGCAGGGACATAGAGGACAGGATGCCGTGGGAAGTGGGTCCTCTGCATGGAAAAGGGGGGCACTCACTATGAGACCAGGATCCTGTAGGTCTTCAGCATTGCTTTCAAGTATTAGATGCCAGAATTCACATCCCATTGTCCCCTCTCCTAAAGGGTGAATGTTGATGCCACAGAAGAGTATCACTTGAAGAGTCATACTGAGGCATGAAATCCCTCACAACAGGAGGGATCACAGCCTGACATCAAAATGTGGGTGAAAGTGCAGAGATCCAGCCCAAATGACCGTGGTCTCCAGAGGGCCAAATTCTGTGCTGGTATCAAGAGGAGCCATGCAGATAGGAGCTACGTCTCAAAGAAGGTTCCCTGGGAGAAACCACGAGAGCTGGCAAGTCATGGCTCTCCCGAGAGAACACTGGGGCAAAGACTAAGTCCTCCAGATGTTACACGAATGGGAGGAAAACCATGATAACTGCACAGTGGAAAAACAGCTTCAGCTGAACAAACCTGGTGCTCACAGTGCAAGTATCCCAGTGAGGGCTTCACAACATGGGTACAGATTGTCCCTGGCTCTGGGGCCAGACTCCCGGGTTGAAATCCAGTTTCTTGAATCGGACATTCGTCTCTTGCATAAACTTGGAGAGTGTACTTCAAAAAATGGGTTCGAGTTGCCTGTCACCACTTGAGTCAATGAAGCAGAGAAAAGGTGGAATTCTACAAGAGCATTTATTCCAAGACTGCGGCAGTATGTGAGAGCAGTCACCTTCTCTACCTCTTTCACAAGCCCTTTTTTATGAATTCAGAAATAACCACAGTTAGAACAAGTTTCTTTTTCAAAAATAAATATCTCCGTAGCCTATACATTCTATCACCAAAATTATTCACTTTTGTTCCAACTAATAAACATTCTTTACTCTTAGTTGTGTGACCACTAAAAAGTAACACCTTCAAATCTATTTTCTAGCATTTAAAAAAAAGAGACTAAAACTAGGTGTACTTAAGAATTGCCTAGCAATCAATGTATAACACCTGAAATACGTTAATTGATCTGCTCAGATAGCTAATGTATTTCCTTTCTATAAGGATTATGTCCTAGAAACTTATGTTTTAAAACATGCCTCAGATAGGATTTCTTAAAGCTTCCCCAGGACATTGATTTCATAAAGGTAATTATCTATAAGCATTTTGACCTCAATACAAAAGGCTTGGGGGAAGATAAAAGGATTTGGTGGGCTCCAATAGCTTCTGGAGCCAAATCTCTGGCCCTGTGACAGTCATTTTTAATGCCTTAAGGATTGGCAAATTTATTAACACATTTAACAACTTTCAAAAACCAGGGTTCCGCCCCCTCCCTTGGAAAATACATTTACATTTGAAGACACATTTTTCAAACAAGATATTCATTGACTGATTGAAATACATCCTGTGGCTTCTGTGTAATAAGAAACCAAGAGTAGACAAACTGAGATTAATAAACATTTCAGTATCCTGTTATTTTAAAATATCTAAATATTTAACATTTTAATCATTTAAACCAGGAAACCTCCAAACCTTAAGTTACCAAAGACTGTGGAAAACTATGTTTAAATATATGTAGTTATTACTGAAAAGCTTTATCAAAGACCTTTCATTTTAGTTATATCATTTATTATTTCTTGAAAACTTTCTTTTTTTTTAATCCTCACTCGAGGACATTTTTCCATTTTTTGTTCAGATAGAGTGGGAGGGAGAGAGAGGAAGAGAGAGAGAAACATTGACGTGAACGGGAGACATCGAGTGGCTGTCTCCCTAACGACCCAACCAGGGACAGGGAAAAACTGCAACCGAGGTACGTGCCCTTAGCGGGAACCAAACCCAGGTCTCTCTGGACCACAGGCCGATGCTCTAACCGAGCCAAACCGGCCAGGGCATTTCTTGAAAACTTTCAATTATTAATTACCAAAGCCATTTTCTTCACAAATTTTGTGCAGGCATAAAAAACATGAACTTATTCCTTCATACCCAGGTAAAACAGACCTGTATTTTATGTTTATAACCAAAAAAATATCACTTCAACTTCAATTACTCGTATGATTCTGCCTGATTTTTGGATTCCTGTACAGTGCTCAAATGTGAGCTATTTTACTCTCTAGTGTCCCTGGTTGCTTCTAGACAGCTAGAGAAGAGATGGAGGGGAGATAACAGGCCCCAAGGCTTCTTCCAAGGCCTCCAGCAGCTCCCAGGCCAACAGCGGCTTTAATTTAAAAGTACCATTTATTCCCTTCACATTGGGGGGGGGGGGGCAAGAGCTCCTATGTTTCCACAGCCTGCACAGGGTTCTGGGTGGTGTTAATTTCCCCACTGTTCCCAGGCAAATGGTGGCTCCCCGGGCCACCGGGAGAAGGATCTGGAATGTTTACAAGACCTGTTTTATCACACATTTTTCTTTTATGCCTTATGTGGGGAGCCAGACCTTTTACCCTCTTTGAAATGGCAATTTAGATCTTCCTGAGTAGAATACTTATGACATAACATGAACTCTCCCATCAAAGAAGACATCCTATCCTATTTCAAAACTGAAACATACAACATCTAAAGTAAACAAATGAGTGCACTCAAAAGGAAGGACTGGGAAACCAGCTTCAGACTCTCATCGCACACCAACAGGCACAGCACAGTGACCCTCCCAGGGTCTGAGGGGCACAACCTCCAAACAGCAGACACGCAGGATTCCCTGTCTTCATAAAACACCAGAGAGCAAACCAAGTCACTAACAGATACCAGAGCAACAAAGAACATCCAAAGCCAAAGTTCCACCACAGACAGACAGGGACCAGGAGAGCTCTCTGAGAAAACAGAACACACACACAAACGGGAGCTCTCATCCCTGTTTTTTCATTAGTTAACTGTTTGGGCGGCTATTACCATGAGAGGGAGAGCAGGGATGTTCCTCCAGATGAACCCTCTCCGCAGCTGCTGGATATTCCTGCAATCCCTGCCACTCGGTCAGCCCACCATAAAAGCTGGGTCCCCAGCTAAGTGAGATAAGCCCCATCTTTAAACAAATTAAGCAAAATTATACAAGAAAAAACCCTAAAGCACGCCAATATACAATATTTACAACTGCGCACAACAGAAACCCCAAAGCTTCATGGCATCTCATGCCCTTTTGCTTGTACCACACAGAAAGCCCTGCACACGCAGAGCTCTGCCTCCACCCCACCTTGATCAGTGTTATTTCGGAGACCAAGCGAGGTCCGAGAGAGGTCACAACCAGGAGCTGATCAGGCTCACACCAGACGAGAAGCACAGACAGACAACTCTCATTACAGAGCACAGAGCTTCAGAGGTACAGGTCTCTCCATCACACGGGAGGGAGCCTGATCAGCCTCTCCGCATCCCAGACATGGGGGCTAAAGTCTGCAACCTGGGGATGGAACCGGAATGTCTCCGTGCCCATCAGTTCGCCCACCCGGCTCAGCAACCATTGCAGCCAGGCCCACGGGGGCCCTTTGCACCAGCTCCACGCTGGCGATTATCCCCTCCCCCTCCTACCCTGGTAGTAATTCCGGGCTCCCAGAAAACCAAGTCCAAGCCTCCCCCTGGGAGAAACGAAAATCATACTGTGACCAAAACCCTTCCGCGGAAAAACACACACTGACCTGAGCTATTCCCAAACGCACAGAGAAAGTGCAACAGTTGTGTTGGCGATCCGCTTCCATTCCCCGCGGTTGCTGCTCAAGCCTGTGTGGCCAGGAAAGTACTGAGGCTGCGGAAAAAAGTTCCACAGCGCTTTCCGGTGCTTGGCGCCATCTTATCCCCGCCCACTTCGCCAGAGCGCCATGGGGGCCGCCATGTTGGGACACCTTTCTGCCGTACAGAAGACATCGCAGTGGCTTTTGGGGCCAGGAACCAGGGATGGAAAGAATGTGAGAAGCTATAAAACTATCTTAATTTCTCTTGCTTCCACTCTTTTTAAACATGGGACTATTTTCAGATCCTTGTGATGCAATCACGATGCAAGCTAAGTTGCTTTCAGTGAGCCAACAGAGTCCTCATAGTGCAAGTATACCAGGGAGGGCTTCCCAACATGGGTACAGATTGTCCCTAGTTCTGGGGAAAGACTCCTGGGTTGGAATGCAGCCTCTTGAATCGGTCATACTTCTATTGTTTAAATTGGAGAACGTACTTCATTTCCCTAATAGTGGATGCTTCCAGCAATTTGTTATTAGGTTTCAATTCAGAGCTTTGTGAGAATTATAATGAAAAACCTCAAAAGTCTTAACTAACCGTGGGAAACTGGCAGTGAGGAACACGTGTTCCTTTTATTGATCCTCAGAAAGCAAGGAAAGAACATCATCACCTGCATGTCAGTTTCAGCCAACTGAGACTCAGGGAGCTCCATGGAGGTGCCTGGACATTCCCTGGTGGGGACCCCTTTCAGAGACCTCAGTAGCCACAGCACTTGCCTTGCAGCAGGTGAGTCAGCGGATTCTCAAACACCCCAGTTTTATTTTCAAAAGTGCCAAAAAGCACAGGACCTTGTCAGTACTTTGGGTGAGAGCTGCCTGACCTGAGAATATCTCTGCAGGCAGAGGCGGGAGCTATGGGAGCCCAGGCAGGCAACAGGCTGTCACTCTGCAGCCAGCACCTCAGCTCTTGACCTTCTCCAACAGCTCCTTGTACACACTGTACACAGGAGAAACATGAGTTCACAACCCTAAGGAAGAGGTCATTTGCTTGTGATGCCTCATGAAATTCACAATCTGGGTTCAAATCCGGGGTGCCTACCCCAAGGCATGAAGAATCTGATCACTTTTCTATCATTTCCCCTTGCTCTGAGCTTTGGGCCTCCACTCTGCTGCCCACACTGAGAGTCCAGACCCAAGCCAAGGAGCCCATGACAGCAGACCTTAAAATGGGACACTACCAAAGCAAGTGCTTATTGTATCATCAAAAGTCTGTACTTGTGACAGTGACGGAGAATGTCAATAATGTCATTTACAATTAAAAGTCTCCATTACAGCCCTGGCGGTTTGGCACAGCAGTTAGAGCATCGGCCTGCGGACCAAAGAGTCCCGTGTTCGGTTCCTGCTAGGGGCACGTACCTTGATTGCAGTTTGTCCCCAGCCCCAGTTGGGGTCATGTGGGTGGCAACCACTCGATGTGTCTCTCTCACATTGATGTTTCTTTCTCTCTCTTCCTCCTTCTCTCCTTCCTGCTCTATCTGAAGATAAATGCAAAAATGTCCTCGATGAGGATAAAAAAAAGTGTCAATTACATTGTGTATGGCATAAAAAATGAAAAACTATTAGAACTTATTATAAAATATAAAGAACGTTTATTCCACACAGCAAAAAAAGTCACACAACAAGTGAAATTCAAAGCACATTTATTGTTACACGGTCCTTATTTAAAAGAAAATTGACAACATTCATAGCATTAGTAGTCTGGTATTTCATCAAAATACATTGATAACTAACACACATCTAAAGAAACGTTAATCATGAAGGATACTGATGAACAACCACATAAAAAGATATATTTTGCGAGGTCCGGGGACTTTCCATGCACAATAACTTCTGTCGCCATGAAGTTAGGGTGCAGCGCATTCTTCATACCTGGATGTGTTCACACACCTGCAAGCTCATCAAACCCTGTTATTAGATTGTTTACAGACTCTTCCCAAGGAGACTTGATTGATCATTAACTATTTCAAGACCCTTACCATCTCTGGATGTGTGAAGTTGATTAACTACTGTGACCTTGTAAGTGTTTACCTTTGCAAGTAGCTACTTGAAAGCCATTAAGAAACCTCTAGAAAATTTAAATGTGGGATTTTAAACTTATTACAAAGATAAAAATCAATACATCATATACATTAATTTTATACAGTATTCAATGCTTTGTATAAACTTGGTTAGACACATCCAAATATTTTTTCATCTTTATAAAATGAATATATTCCATTTCATTTTCAAGAACTTCAAATATTCTGAAATAATACAAACTTGGAACTAAAGAAATATAAAAATTACTACAAAATGAAATAGATACAGTACACAATTTTGTTGTACATAATTAAAACGTAATCCATAAAGAAATTAGCTGCCACTATTTAAAACTTATAAAATCAATGGCAAGTAAAAATAGGGTGAAGGTATCTTGTCCCCAGTGGCTTGTGAGGTGTACCATGTGTTCAGACATGTGATAGAATGCTCTGTTATTCAAGGCTTGTTTCCTTCATAGAGGTATCTGAGGTTTTGCTACGATCCCACAATTGATCTCTGGGCAGTTTGGCTCAGTGTGTAAAGCTTCAACCTTGCAGACCAAGGAGTCTCAGGCTGGATTCCAGTCAAGGGCACGTACCTATGCTGTGGTTCAGTCCCTGGTCCTGGGGAAGTCGTGTAGGGACAGCCAAACAATATATCTCCTCATATTGATGTTTCTCTCTCTCGCTCGCTCTCTCCCTCCCACTCTATCTGAAGATCAACAGAAAAATATCGAGTGAGGGTTACAAAAATAAATTAAAAAGACCACACAATTAAATGTGTTCATAAGTAATTACCCATGGATTTATTGACAAATAATGAGGCAATAAAAATGCCTGAAAACCATGCCATATTTACTGTCAGAGAAAAGTATTTATAGTGGGAAGTGACATCTTCTATTAAGGAGATGCTTTCTTACAATTAGAGCTAATCATTCATTCTTGCTCCTTCATGATTACACGACAGGGTCTACGTACACTAAAGGGTTCCCAAGATTACCACATTGATAGGGGTTACCTCAAGAAACAATTTTCAGACATACAGTGTCCTCAAATATCTTCATCAAGGCTGATAGTATATGAGTTGGTCTATAAATGTTTTCATTGATCTAAAACACAATGACTTTGATCAGTAAACTGAGTACTACATTTTTTGTGTGAAGTTAATTCTTCATTCCACACTACTACCTTGAGGGCCTACTATGTGCAATGGGCTTACCCAAAGTGACGACTTGTGAATACTCTTATGTTTCAGAATGATTGCGAATTGGTCCAAAGCTTTCTCACAACTGTTGCATCCAGAAGGCCCCGTTCCTGTAGGTTTTCTCTGATAAAGACGGAGTCCTGACTTTGTAGGGAAGGCTTTCCCACATTCATCCCATGCACAGGGTTTCTCTCCTCTGTACATTCTCTGCTGGGTAGAGATCATTTTTGGGTAATGAGCACTTTCCACATTCAGTATATGCAAAGGAAGTCTTTCCTGAGTGAAATCTCTCATGTTATGGAGGCATGCTTTGTTCCTAAAGTCTTCACCCTATTCAGTGTTTGTTCAAGTTTTCTGCACTATGAGCACACTGATGCTTACCTACTCTTGATGGTGAAACCCTTTTCACATGCATTACAAATATATGACTTGTCTTCATATAAATTCGCAGATGTGCAATAAGCATGCTTTTCCCAATTAAGCCTCAGCCACTTTTCTTGCATATAGAAATGTACTTCCTGTATGAGTTCACTGGATGTACACTGAGATGACAGACAGTTCATGGTAAGGTCATTCCTACATTCAATGCTCATGTATAGTTTCTTCTAAGTGTGGATTGTCTGATGTAAAGTGCGATCAGTCTTCATGGTAAAGCCTTTTCCACAGACACTACATACATAGGACTTCTCACACATGTGTTTTTGGTGTTGTGTGATGAGACTTTTATGAACTCTCTCCCATATTCACTACAGATATAAAGGTTTGTCTCCTATATGAGTCCACTGATATACATTAAGATAGTCCTTCCTGGTGAAACCTTTACGATGATCACTACAACTATGAGGTTTCTGTCCTGCATGAGTCTATTGATGAAAAACAAGACTGTTTTTCACTAGGAAGTGTTTTTCACATTAACTACAGATACAAGTTTTCTCTCCAGTGTGAGATGGCAGATGCAGAATCAGATGGCTCTTCCTGATGAAACGTTTCCCGCATTCACTACAGATATAAGGTTTCTCCCCTGCATGAATCCACTGATGTAAAAGCAGCTGTGCCTTCACTGGGAAGCCTGTTCCACATTTACTGCATACATAGGGTTTCTCTCCTGTATGCATTTGCAAATGTTGAATCAGCCATCTCCTCCTTATAAATTGTTTCTCACAGTCACTGCACATACACGATTTCTCCGAAGAAAGAAGTTTGCTGATGTGAAATGATATCACCTTTCATTGTGACACCTTTCCCAAATACACTACATCCCACCTGCATGTTTTCCTTCATGTGTGATCAGGTCATACTTGGCTTTGAAATCTTTCCCACATTCCTACATGTATAAAGTTTCTACCCTGTATGAGTCCCTTGATGTGAAACCAGCTTGCTCTTCACCGGAAACGCTTTTCCACATTCACTGCATACAAACGGTTTCTCTCTTGTGTGAGATCACTGACTCCTTCCTCGAGAAACCTTTCCCACATTGAGTACAGAAATGTTTACTGTATGAGTCTATTGATGTACAACCAGATTGAACTTCACTGTGAAGCTTTTTCTACATTCACTACATACATAGGGTTTCTCTCTTGTGAGTCCATTCATGTACAATCAGCCACACCGTCACTGGGAGGCATTTTCCACATTCACTGCATTTAAGGGTTTCTGTTCCGTGTGGTATCGCAGATATACAGTGAGATTGTCCTTCCTGGTGAAACTTTTATCGCAAATAGTACAGAAATAAGGTTTCTCTCCTGAATGAGTGCATTGATGTAAATCAAGTCTGTTCTTCATTGAAAAGCCTTTTCCACATCCACTCCAGATATGTTTCTCTCCTGTGTGGGATTGCTGATGCAGAATCAGATGGCTCTTCCTGGTGAAACCTTTCCCCCATTCACCACAAACAAAAGGCTTCTATCCTGTGTGAGATCGCTGATGTACATTCAGAGATCTCTTCATGAAGAAACCTTTCCCGCATTCACTACAGATATAAGGCTTCTCTCCTGTATGAATTTGCTGATGTTCAATCAATGCTCTCTTCCTTCTGAATTGCCTCCCACATTCATTGCACATATACGGTTTCTCTGAAGAATGAGTTTGCTCATGTGAAACAAGATCACCTTTCATTATGAAGCCTCGACCACATACACTACACACATAGGGCTTCTCACCTGTGTGTTTTCGCTGATGTACAATTAGGCTATACTTCTTTGGGAAACCTTGGCCACATTCACTACACCTAAAAGGTTTCTCTCCTGTGTGAGATCGCTGATGTATAACCAGACAACTCTTCCTGGTGAAATCTTTCCCACATTCACTACAGATATAAGGTTTCTCTCCTGTATGAGTCCGATGATGTACAACCAGGCCCATCTTCCAATTGAAGCTTTTTCCACATTCACTGCACACATAGGGTTTCTCTCCTGTGTGGGATCGCTGATGTACAATTAGACAGCTCCTTCTGGTGAAACCTTTCCCGCATTCACTACAGATATAAGGTTTCTCTCCTGTATGAGTCCGCTGATGTAAAACCAGCTTGCTCTTCACTGGGAAGCCTTTTCCACATTCACTGCATACATAGGGTTTCTCTCCTGTGTGAGATCGCTGATGTATAATCAGACCGCTCTTTGTGGTGAAGCCTTTCCCACATTCACTACATACATAGGGCTTCTCACCTGTGTGTATTCGCTGATGTTTAATCAGGCTGTCCTTCAATGGGAAACCTTGGCCGCATTCACTACACCTATAAGGTTTCTCTCCTGTATGAGTCCGTTGATGTACAACCAGGCCCATCTTCCATTTGAAGCCTGTTCCACAGTCACTGCATACAAAGGGTTTCTCTCCTGCGTGTTTTCTCTGATGTGTGGTCAGTTCACACTTGGCTTTGAAACCTTTGCCGCATTCAGTACACATATAAGGTTTCTCTCCCATGTGAGTCCATTGATGTAAAACAAGCTTGCCCTTCATAGAGAAGCGTTTTCCACATTCACCACAAGAATGTTTCTCTCCTGTATGAGTCCGTTGATGTACAACCAGGTTTGCCTTCACTGTAAAGCTTTTTCCACATTCACTGCATACAAAGGGTTTCTCTCCTGTGTGAGATCGCTGATGTATAATCAGACAGCTCTTAGTGGGGAAACCTTTCCCGCATTCACTACAGATATAAGGTTTCTCTCCTGTATGAGTTCGTCGATGTACAAAGAGGTTCACCTTCACTGTGAAGCTTTTTCCACATTCACTGCATACATAGGGTTTCTCTTCCGTGTGGGATCGCAGATGTACATTGAGATGGTCCTTCCTGGTGAAACTTTTATCGCAAACAGTACAAAAATAAGGTTTCTCTCCTGTATGAGTCCGTTGATGGACAATCAGCTTGTTCTTCACTGGGAAGTCTTTCCCACATACACTACATACATAGGGCTTCTGTCCTGCATGTTTTTGCTGATGGGTGGTGTTACAGCCCTTGTCTCTGTAACATTCACTATAGATACATGGTTTCTCTCCTGTGTGAGTTTGTTGATGACAAATGCACTGAGACTTTTTGATGAACATTTCCCCACAGTCAGTAACTGTATTAAGTTCCTTTCCGATGTGAGTTTTCTGATGTATATTGAAGTCTAATTTCTTCAGGAAGGTTTTGTGACATTCAGAGCACTCATACTGCTTTGGTCCTGCTTGAATTCCATTATGTTCAGAGAGCCAGTATTTCATAAAGAAGTCTTTCCCACACAGACTACATCCACAAGCATTCTCCTCACTATGAAATCTATCATGTTGAGTCAGAAGAGACATCTTGATGAAGGCCTTCCCACATTCAGTGCATACATCGGGTTTCTCTCCATTCTGAGTTCTTTGTTGCTGAATAACCAGGGATTTATTATTGACATTTTTCATACTGAAAGGGAATATAATTTCAGGGTAACATAGTTGTTGGTTGCCACGCAGAATGGATGTCCCATGTCCATTCAACTCAACAGAGTTAGTTAAGTTACAGCTTCTGTTTTGGTTTTTAAAACTTAATTTTAATTTTAAAGGTTTTTCATGTTTCTCAACATTATGATTGTGCTTTAGTGGAAAATGACCTTCATTCTGATTAACTATATTTGCAAATGTGTTAGGTTCACAGCATCGTTCCACACCCTTCTGAACTTGACCAATTTGCAGGTGACACTGTAGAGAATCATCATCTTGCCTGCATTCTAGGAAAGAAGAGAACAGTAATTCAACCTGCAATCTCTTCCAATCCTAATTTGATATAGAACTGTTTTTACAAAATGAGTTCGTGTGAGGAAACTTTTTTGTGACAATCTACGTTGTAAAAAGTGAAACATAAGTGGTTTCTGTCTAGAGTTCTTACACTGAAATTGCTAAAATCTTGCAATATCCTAAGTTATATGAGTATCTATTGTGTGTGTGTGTGTGTGTGTGTGTGTGTATATATATATATATATATATATATATATATATATATATATATATAAAATTTACTAGTTAATGTGAGTTTATGCTAGTGGATGGTAGCACAGGGTTTCCATACAACCTCAGGATGGAACTAGTTACCAGAAACACTAATTGATTAGAAGGCTCACCTTTCAGGTCAACACACTGAAACATGGAAAAGGAGAAAGGGCCTAGGGATTAAAGCTCTATAAGAACTCTTAGGAAGATCTCATACATTTCTGTGTCTTTTTTTAACAAATACATTTGCCTAGCAGATAGCTTACCCCAGTTCCACAGGAACAAAAGTTTCTGTATTTGCCCTGGCCAGTTTGGCTCAGTGGTTAGAGCATCGGCCCATGGACGAGACAGTCCAAGGTTCCGTTCCCTCTAAGGGCACATACCTTGGTTGCAGTTTGTCCCCAGCCATGGTTGGGGTTATGGGGGCAACAACCATTTGATGTGTCTCTTTCACGTCGATGTTTCTGTTTCTCTTCCTCCCTCTCTCCCTACCGCTCTATCAGGAAAAAAAGAAATTAGCCCGGCCAGTGTGGCTCAGTCGTTGAGCATCAACCCATGCAACAAGAGGTCGCTGGTTCAATTCCCGGTCACAGCACATGCCCAGGTTCTGGGCCCCATCTCCAATGAGGGGCAGGTAGGAGGTGGCCAATCTATGTTCTCTCTCACTGATGTTTCTATCTCTCTCTGCCTCTACTTTTCTCTTCCTAAAATCAATAAAGAAAAAAGGATCTAAGGAAAAAAACACAATCCAAGCATTTTTATAGAAATTCACAAGCTGATTCAAAAATTCAGTGAAAAATAAAAGAATCCAGAAGTCGTATCATCTTCTGAAGAACGGTAAGACTTGGAGGCCTCAGTCTTTGCAATTTCAAAACTTACTAAAAAGCTATAGGAATCAAGACCACGATGAGAATATGTACATACAAAATATTCCAGAAAATATTGTGTTGATGACTAATCGACCCTACGAATATATTAAAAGCCAATTAAATATATAATTTTAACGGGTAAATTGTATGGCATGCAAAAGAAAAGAAAAAGCATAAAAAACAAGATGTGAAAACAAATGCTTTAGGATAAAAAATGCAGCCATAACATCAAAGAATGAAACAAAATGCAAATTAGGAAAACTAGGAGGGAAGTCATTGGAAGGAGACATAAGCTATGACTTAATTTGGGCTGGATCTCATGAAACACAATCAGATCTTTCCTGTTCATCAAATGACACAGTAGAAAGGTTTTAGAAGGAAGGTCAGCATGTGGGGAACATTCCAGCTCATGCCAGAATGAACAGAATTTTAAATGTTTTGGTGAGAAGAGAAACAAAATTTCCAAAAGGATGTAAAAAAAACATGATTCCAGCTCTCACACATTAAAGGAGAAGCCAGAGTCCCGCTTCCATGCTGCTAAGTAAAATAGGTGGGAAAAAAGCCTACCTTAACAATCTAGATGGAGAAGTATTTGGGGGTCCATTTCACAGATCAGGAAGAGGTTAACTCATGGAAATGGAGAAAACATTTAACAGTGAAGAGAACTGAGTATGAAGAACCTTGGGGCAGGGGGGTAAAAAATGAAATAAATGCACTGTGAAAATCAGGTGATCACGGGGACAATTCAAACTTGTGTCTCTCCAGAGAGCCTAAGAAAGTGTAATTTATAGCAAAAGAGTTGGAAACACAGGCAGAGACACAGTGGACAAAGATGGGGATGATTTGAGAACCCTAAAAGAAAGACAACAACACAAACAAAAACAAGATGAAGATAAAATAAGCCAGGGTCAGAGCTCACAAGAGAAAAAAATGTATGTTTTCCTCTAAATTTCTACAAAACAACAGAGTTCTCATCCGTGGAGGGTGGGTTGAGTTTCCTCATTCACTGCCACCGCTCTGACGCCTGCTCTGACTAGAATGTGCTTCCCGGCCGCCCACCTTGTTGAGTCTCCTTCACTCACCTGCACAGACTACACGGTGGAGCTCATGCTGTGCTGTCCATGGTTCTTCCCCTCGTTCCAACTTGGAGAGCGCGTCTGGTTTGCTGGCTTGATACCCTGCTCGAGAAAAATGACGGAAGACTTAGACATAATGAATGGGGATGCGGTCTGCCAAGGAGGGAGAAAGAACAGGTTTCACATCTCTAACACAAGGACTTTTCGCTCTGGAGTAGGGACAAGGTACCCTCCTGCTGGGAGCAAGACAATGATCTGAGATTCCAAACTTTGAAGGGAAGGCAGTTATTCTAAAGAGTTAAGCAGGTGAGAACAGAGAAGCCAATAACAGGGTACTGGTGGGTGCCACAGGGAGCTGTCCTCACCCACTGACTCCAGGTGGCTGAAGTTCTCCAACATCACATCCTTGTACAGGTTCTTCTGATCGGGGTTCAAGAGCTGCCACTCCTCCCAGGTGAAGTCCACGGCCACATCGTAAAATGTCAGGGATTCCTGTAACAACACCAAGGTGTTTATTGTGGGATGTAGTTCAGATGATATGGAAGAAATGTTCGTTTTTCTGCTCATTATCACTTTATATACTGCATCTATACAGTGAGCGGGATTTATTTTAATATACAGTTGAACAGGCACATGCCTAGTAAAATGCTATTTCTAATTGTTCATGCAGTCATTCAGGCCTTCATCCAAATAGATGTCACTATAATACGAAGAAGTTAAAGATACTTGATAACATAGAAACATCTTTAATATATTCTAATTTTTATATTTGAGAGACAGAAAAAACATGTGTATACTTTCCAAATGAAGAACAGTGGTTTTTTTATAGGCATCTACAAACACATTAATAAGAAAAGAATAAAACAAACCGAGATCTGACTCAGTGGTTAGAATTAGAGCCCGAGATCAAAGACTCCTGTGTGGATTTCTGGTCATGGGCATGTAGCCAGATTGTACTTAAGATCACAGCCCCTTCAGGGTGTTTGAGGGAAGCAAGCAATGAATGTGTGTCTCACATTAATTTTTCTCCATCTCTCTCCACCCTATGCATCTATCCTCCATTCCACTCTCTGTAAAATTCAATGCAAAAAGTACTGCCTTGTAGGATTAAAAACATAAGAAAGTCACCTGAGCCTGCAGCATTTTCTACTGCTCTCTGAAAGGAGCTGGCAGCGGGAAAGCTCTAGCTCGCTGAGTTTCTGGTCACCTCTAGGTTTGTGTTTAGAAATCTGTCTTCAGTTAGTTGAGTCCCTGGAAATGCAGATAATCCTCCCGGCATGTTTTTCTTGCTTCACATGATGCAATTGTTTGTGGTGTCCATGTAAAAAATGTCCAAACCTGTGGAGAATTTCTATTAGTTTATCTGAGCCTAGCTGATGACAAATACCAGGAAACAAAATGACAATGGATTTCATAACGCTCTGGAGAATTTCGGTTTCACAACATTTTTCTACATAGAATCAAAGAAGACATAGGGGATTACATAAAATCCACTGGTGACAGATTGAAGGGGGTTGAGGGGAGGCAAAGCAGAGAAATCTCTGGGATTGAAGAGAAACTATAAAACAAACAAACATATACTTCTTCTAAATGAGCAGTTGTAGAACAGTTAGCAGTTAAAGTTTAATACAATACCAATAACATATATGGGTTCTGTGCTCCCCTACTGCGGTAGGAATTTGTGCTAGGGGTGGGGGGTGTAAAAAAGGAAAATTCCCTGATAGTCCAAAAATATGTTATCCTAGATGCAAATAGACAATAGACAGGCTCAAGAAGGGAAAGACTGACCTCTGTCAAAGTAGATACCAGGGAGGACATGAGTACCCTTGTGACTGGTGTTTAGTTAATTTTCACTTCAGACCATCCTACATCCTACGTTCCCCCTCTTAGTATATAAGACCACCGTTCCATGCAGGCGCCCCTGAGCTGTGCAGTTTCAGTACAGGGCAGCATTTCTGTCCACACGAGGGTGTCAGAACCCGTGGGCTCAGGACAATACTCAACAAGTGGTACCTTTCCTCTGGGACCCGATGCTGCAGTGCTCCTGATCCCAATGCCCACAGTGTCCCTGCTGTCCCTTGATCTGGTCTCCTGGAAGCCTTCGCTTCCACATGTGGTGGATATATTCCTTCACTCTTTGGAGTTAAGTGGAATGACTGACAGAAAATAAAGGAAATGACATGGTAGAAGCAGAATAATGTTTCCTTCTTTGTGTCCAGCTTCTCTGGCGGGTCTGATAATGAAATGGATAGTACACAGATTAACAGAAGAAAAACAATCAAAATGTTCATAGCACGTATACCTGCTGCATACATGGGAGATACTAAGAAAGACAGAGTAATTAGTTGAAATATCCAATGTCATCACCTGAAATACCACCCTCACCTACAGTCAAAAAGTGCTGGGGGTGGAGAGTAGTTAGGGGAGATTCTCAGGAAAAGCAAAGTAAACAGGATAAAGGTTGTTATTCAGATAAAAGACAACTCTCATTACAGAGCACAGAGCTCCAGAGGTACAGGTCTCTCCATTTCACGGGAGGGAGCCTGATCAGCCTCCCCGCATCCCAGACACAGGGGCTCAAGCCTGCAACCTGGGGATAGATCCCAGAACGTGTCAAGGCCCAGCAATTCGCACAGCCGCTGAGCATCCATTGCAGCCAGGGCACCGAGGTCCTTTGCTCCACTTCCATGTGGGCGCTTTTCCTCTCCCACTCCGACCCCGGTGATAATTCCAGGCTCCGCTACAGCACCTCCGCCTCGCCCTGTGAGAAACGAAACTTCTACTGTGACCAAAACCCTTCCGGGAAAAACACACACGGACCTGAGTTTTCCCCAGACCCACAAACAAAGTCCAATAGTCGTGTTGGCTTCCACGTCTGCAGGGCTGCTGCTCAGGGCTGGGTGGCCAGGACAGCGCTGAGCCTGCGGAAGGAAGCCCTGCAGTGCTTTCCGGGGCGTGGCGCCACTTTGCCCCGCCCACCACGCAGGGGCGGCATGGGGGCCGCCATATTGGGACCCGTCCAGCCTTACAGAAGGCAGCTCGGTGGGGTTGGGGGCCAGGACCAGGGATGGCGGGAATATGAGAAGTTATAAAATTATCCCAATTTCTCTGCTCGGTTTTGCTCAGTGGTTGAAATTTGACCGATGGACTGACAGGTCCGGGTTTGATTCCCGGTCAGGGCACACGCCAGGGTTGTGGGCTCCATCCTCAGTAAGGGGCGTGCAGGAGGCAGCTGACTGATGTAATGCTCTTACATCATTCTTTCTATCTCACTCTCCCTTCCGATCTTTCTACAAATCGAAAACGTTTTTTTTTTTTTAAGAATTACCTCTCTCACTTTGACTTTTTAAAAACATGGTAAAAATTTCAGAACTTCATGTTGCACACACTGTGCATGCCAAGTTGCTTTCAGCGGTGGGGGCTGAGAACTGCTATACCTGAGGCATATACCTACCCCCCAAATGTACACACACGTTTAATAATGATAAAGGCAGTGTTTATTAAAATACATGAAGTCGCCCTGGCCGGTTTGTCTCAGCGGTTAGAGCGTCGGCCTGCGGCCTAGAGACACCCAGGTTCGGTTCTCCCTAAGGGTATGTACTTTGGTTGCAGTTTGTCCCCGGCCCTGGTTGGTTGTGCGGGTGGCAGCCACTCGATGTGTCCCTTTCACATCGATGTTTCTCTCTCTCTCTTTTTCTCTCTCCCTCCCACTCTATCTGAACAAAAAATGAAAAAATGTCCTCAGGTGAGGATAAAAAAAAAAAAAAATACATGAAGTCCATCACAACAGGAGGGATCACAGCCTGACACCAAAATGTGGGTGAAGGTGCAGAGATCCAGCCCAAATGACCGGGGTCTCCAGAGGGTCAAATTCTGTGCTGGTATCAAGTGGAGCCATGCAGATAGGAGCTACGTCTCAAAGAAGGTTCCCTGGGAGAAACCACAAGAGCTGACAAATCATGTCTCTCCCGAGAGAACACTGGGGCAAAGACTAAGTCCTCCGGATGTTACATGAATGGGAGGAAAACCATGATAACTGCACAGTGGAAAAGCAGCTTCAGCTGAACGAACCTGGTGCTCACAGTGCAAATATCCCAGTGAGGGATACACAACATGGGTACAGATTGTCCCTGGCTCTTGGGCCAGACTCCCGGGTTGCAATCCAGCCTCTTGAATTGGACACTCTTCTCTTGCATAAACTTGGAGAGTCTACTTCAAAAAATGGGTCTGCAAAGTACACCCAGAGTCATGGAAGCAGGGCACAGACTGAAAGTCCTCAGAAGAGGTGGCGGGGGAGGGCAGGGATAAACCACAGAACTTACATGCATGTATACATAACCGATGGACACAGACAACAAAGCTGAGGACAGGGTGGGAGGGGATGGGGAGAAGGGAGTCAATGGGGGGGGGAGGAGAAACATCTCTAACAAAAATAAATTAATAAAAAAAAAAGGGGGGTCTGGGCGCCCTGTCACCACTTGAGCCAATGAAGCAGAGACAAGGTAGAATCCTACAAGAGCTTTTATTCCAATACAGCGGCAGTAGGGAAAGCAGTAACCTTCTCTATGAAAGGGTTAATAATGTTTTAACAAAATTAAACTCCATTCTGACCTTCAGTTACTACACGTACACACCCTGGCAGTTCCTTTTTTGTAAACTAAAGGGCCTTGAGAAACCCAAAGATAAGGGGTTAATGAAGGCCTTGAGAAACTCAGAGGAACCATGAGAAGAAAGAGATCAATGATGGCCCTGACCTCTGCCGGAGCAGACTCCTTACCTCTGAGACAACTCATACCAACCCAGACACCAATTACGTGGTGCCAAGAGAATGTGGGTTTTTTTTTAATGTGGTTTTTTTTTTCTGTAGTTTGTGCCTATATAAGCAAAGAACAAAGTAAGTTCGGGGCTGAGAATTTGGGGAAGCTATACCCCCCCAGCCCGCTGGTGTAACAGCCCACCGGGGTAATAAAATGCTCCTTTCTCTACACTGGCCTTACTTTGAGGATGGGATCTCCTGCCGGCTCAGATCTTTTACTCTACAACTTTCACAAGCCCTTTGTTACCCATTCAGAAATAACCACTTTTAGAACAAGTTTTTTTTTTTCAAAAATAAATATCTCCGTATCCTATAAATTCTATCACCAAAATTATTCACTTTCGTTCCAACTAATAAACATTCTTTACTCTTAGTTGTGTGACCACTAAAAAGTAACACCTTCAAATCTATTTTCTAGCATTTAAACAAAAAAGGCTAAAAGTAGGTGTACTTCAGAGTTGCCTAGCAATGTGTAACACTTGAAATACGTTAACTGATCTGCTCAGATAGCTAATGATTTTTCCTTTCTATAAGGATTATGTCCCAGAAACTTGCCTTTTAAAACATGCCTTAGATAGGATTTCTTTTTTTTTTTTTTTATCCTCACCCGAGGACATTTTTTCATTTTTTGTTCAGATAGAGTGGGAGGGAGAGAGAGGAAGAGAGAGAGAGAGAGAAACATCGACGTCAAAGGGACACATTGAGTGGCTGCCACCCGCACAACCAACCAGGCCTGGGGACAAACCGCAACCGAGGTACATGCCCTTAGCGGGAAACGAACCCGGGTCTCTCTGGACCGCAGGACGACGCTCTAACCGCTGAGCCAAACCGGCCAGGGCCAGATAGGATTTCTTAAAGCTTCCCCAGGACATTGATTTCATAAATTTAATTATTTATAAGCATTTAGACCTGAATACAAAAGGCTTGGGGGAAGATAAAAGGATTTGGTGGGCTCCAATAGCTTCTGGAGCCACATCTCTAACCCTGTGACAATCATTCTTAATGCCTTAAGGATTGGCAAATTTATTAACACATTTAACAACTTTCAAAAACCGGGTGTTTTTTTTCCCACTGGAAAATTCATTTACATTTTAAGACACATTTTTCATATAAGATATTCACTGACAGATTGAAATACATCCTGTGGCTTTTGTGTAATAAGAAACCAAGAGTAGACATACTGAGATTAATAAACATTTCAGTATCCTGTTATTTTAAAATACCTAAATATTTAACACTTTCATCATTTAACCCAGGAAACCTCCAAACCTTAAGTTACCAAAGACTGGGAAACTATGTTTAAATATATGTAGTTATTACTGAAAAGCTTTATCAAAGACCCTTCATTTTAGTTATATCATTTATTATTTCTTCAAAACTTACAATTATTAATTATCCAAACCATTTTCTTCACAAATTTTGTGCAGACATAAATAACATGAACTTATTCCAACAAACCCAGGCAAAACAGACCTGTATTTTATGTTTATAACCACAAAAATATCACTTCACTTCAATTACCCCTATGATTCCTGCTGATTACTGAATTCCTGTAAAGTGCTCAAATGTGAGCTCTTTAACTCTCTAGTGTCCTTGGCTGCTTATAGGAGGCTGGAGAAGAGGCAGGACAGAGAGGAGAGAACACACCCCAAGGCTTGTTCCAAGGGCTGCAGCAGCTCCCAGGCCACCAGCGGCTTGAATATAAAAGTACCACTTATTCCCTTCACATTGAGGGGGGGCAGGGGCACCTGCTGCTTCCACAGCCTGCACAGGGTTCTGGGTGGTGTTAATTTCCCCACTGTTCCCAGGCAAACTGTCGCAACCGGGGACACCAAGAGGAGGATCTGGAATGTTTACCAGACCTGTTTTATCACATTTTTCTTTTATGCCTTAAGTGGGAAGCCAGACCTTTTACCCTCTTTGAACCGGCAATTTAGATCTTCCTGAGTAGAATACTTATAGCAACATGAAATCTCCCATCAAAGAAGACATCCTATCCTATTTCAAAACTGAAACATACAACATCTAAAGTAAACAAACGAGTGCTCTCAAAAGGAAGGACTGGGAAACCAGCTTCAGACTCTCATCGCACACCAACAGGCACAGCACAATGACTCTCTCAGGGTCTCAGGGGCACAACCTCCAAACAGCAGACACGCAGGATTCCCTGTCTTCATAAAACACCAGAGAGCAAACCAAGTCACTAACAGATACCAGAGCAACAAAGAACATCCTAAACCAAAGTTCCATCACAGACAGACAGGGACCCGGAGAGCTCTCTGAGAGAACAGATCACACACACAAACGAGAGCTCTCATCCCTGTTTTTTCATTAGTTAACTGTTTGGGCAGCTGATACCATGAGAGGGAGAGCAGGGATGTTCCTCCAGATGAACCCTGTCCGCAGCTGCTAGAACATTCCTGCAATCCCTGCCACTCGGTCAGCCCACCATAAAAGCTGGGTCCCCAGCTAAGTGAGATAAGCCCCATCTTTAAACAAATTAAGCAAAATTATACAAGAAAAAACCCTAAAGCACCCCAATATACAATATTTACAACTGCGCACAACAGAAACCCCAAAGCTTCATGGCATCTCATGCCCTTTTGCTTGTACAGCCATACAGAACATGAGACAGGACACCACACAGAACGCCCTGCGACACGAAGAGCTGTGCCTCCACCCCACCCAGATTAGGCTCCTTTCGGAGACCAGGCGAGGTCCGAGAGAGGTCACAACCAGGAGCTGACCAGGCTCACACCAGACGAGAAGCACAGACAAAGACAACTCTCATTACAGAGCACAGAGCTCCAGAGGTACAGGTCTCTCCATCACACGGGAGGGAGCCTGATCAGCCTCTCCGCATCCCAGACATGGGGGCCAAAGTCTGCAACCTGGGGATCGAACCGGAATGTCTCCGTGCCCATCAGTTCGCCCAGACGGCTGAGCAACCATTGCAGCCAGGGCCACGGGGGCCCTTTGCACCAGCTCCACGTGGGCGCTTATCCCCTCCCCCTCCTACCCCGGTAGTAATTCCAGGCTCCCAGAAAACCAAGTCCAAGCCTCCTCCTGGAAGAAACGAAAATCATACTGTGACCAAAACCCTTCCGCGGAAAAACACACACTGACCTGAGTTATCCCCAGACCCACAGAGAAAGCGCAACACTTGTGTTGGCGACCTGCTTACAATCCCCGCGGTTGCTGCTCAAGCCTGTGTGGCCAGGAAAGCTCTGAGGCTGCGGAAGGAAGTCCCATGGCGTTTTCCGGTTCTTGGCCCCCACTTATTTCCGCCCACTTCGCCAGAGAGGCATGGGGGCCGCCATGTTGGGACCCTTTTCTACCGTACAGAAGGCAGCGCTGTGGGATTTGGGGGCTAGGAACCAGGGATGGAGAGAATGCGAGAAATTATAAAACTATCTTAATTCCTCTTTCTTCTACTCTTTGGAATATGAGACTATTTCAGACCCTTGTGATGCAAACAAGATGCAGGCTAAGTTGCTTTCAGTGAGCCAACACAGTGCTCATAGTTCATTCAAGTATGCCAGTGAGAGCTTCCCAACTTGGGTACACATTGTCCCTGGTTCTGGGGAATCTGGGGAAGACTTCTGGGCTGGAATCCAACCTCTTGAATCGGTCATTCTTCTGTTGTTTAAATTCGGGGAACCTACTTGATTTTTCTAATAGTGGATGTTCCTGGTAATTTATTATTCGATTTCTTTTTTTTTTCTTCATTTTTTTGTCCAGATAGAGTGGGAGGGAGAGAAAGGAAGAGAGAGAGAAACATCGACGTGAAAGGGACACATCGAGTGGCTGCCACCCGCACGACCAACCAGGGCCGGGGACAAACTGCAACCGAAGTACATGCCCTTAGCGGGAACCGAACCCGGGTCTCTCTGGACCGCAGGCCGACGCTCTAACCGCTGAGCCAAACCGGCCAGGGCTATTATTCGATTTCAATTCCGATTTTTTGTGAGAATTACAAGTGAAAAACCTCAAAAGTCTAACTAACCCTGGCAAACTGGCACTGAGGAGAATGTGTTCCTTTTATTGATCCTCAGAAAGCAAGGAAAGAACATCATAGCATGTATGTCACATTCAGCCAACTGAGACTCAGGGAGCTCCATGGAGTATCCTGGACATTCCCTGGTCAAGACCCCTTTCAGAGACCGCAGTACCCACAGAACCTGCCTTGCAGCAGGTAAGTCAGCGGGTTCTGAAAAACCCCATGTTTTTTCAAAAGCACCAAATAGCACAAGATCTTGTCAGTACTTTGGGAAAGGGCTGCCTGGCCTGAGAATATCTGTGCAGGCAGAGGCGGGAGCTACGGGAGCCCAGGCAGGCAACAGGCATGGCTGTCACACTGCAACCAGCACCTCAGCTCTTCACCTCCTCCAAAAGGTCCTTATACTCACTTTACACAGGAAAAAAATGAGTTCCCCACCCCTAAGGAACGGATCATTTGCTTGTGATTCCTCATGAAATTCATAATCTGGATTCAAATCCGAGGTGCCTGTCCCAAGGCATGGAGAATCTGATCACTCCTCTCACATTTCCCCTTGCTCTGAGTTTTGGGCCTCCACTCCGCTGCTTATACTGAGAGTCCAGACCCAAGCCCAGGAGTCCAATGACAGTAGACCTTAAAATGGGACACTACCAAAGCAAACGCTTATTGAATCATCAAAAGTCTGTACTTGTGACAGTGATGAAGAATGTCAATAATGTCAGTTACAGTTAAGTGTCCATTACAGCCCTGGACGGTTTAGCTCAGTGGTTAGAGCATGGGCCTAAGGACCAGAGAGACCCAGGTTGGGTTCCCGCTAAGGTCAAGTACCTTGGTTGCAGTTTGTCCCTGGCCCCCGTTGGGGTTGTATGGGTGGCAACAAGTTGATGTGTATCACTCACGTCAATGTTTCTTTCTTCCCCCCTCCCTCCCTCCTGCTCTATCTGAAGATAAATGCAAAAATGTCCTCCATGAGGATTAAAAAAAAAAAGTGTCAATTACATTGTGTATCGCATACAAAATAAAAAGTATTAAAACATATAAGAATATAAAGAACATTTATTCCATACAACAAGAAAGTCACACAACATGCGAAATTCAAAGCACCTTTGTTGTTTCAAGGTCCTTATTTAAAAGAAAATTTACAATATTCATATCATTAGGCAAAACATAGTCTGGTATTTCATCAAAATACATGGATAACAAATACACATCTGAAGAAATGTTAATCATGAAGGATACTGATGAACAGCTAGAGAAAATGATACAGAGTGCGAGTTTCGGGCACTTTCCATGCAGTTTTTGTCCCGAAGAAGTTAGGGTGCAGCGCATTCTTCATACCTGGATGTGTTCACACACCTACAAGCTCATTAAACCCTTTTATTAGATTGTTTACAGACTCTTCCCAAAGAGACTTGATTGATCATTAACTTTCTAGACCCTTGCCCTCTCTGGATGTGTGAAAGTGAAAATTTCAACCGTGGTCCCCTCAATACAACAAAGATGCTTTACGTGCTGTTATCATTAAGGAATTCCCCGGGGGTAGAAACCAGTATGTATGCATTTTCTGTATCGCATAAGATAAACTATTCAGTATCAATAGAATACATGATAAATGACTCCATTTTTTAATATTGTATAAATGACAAAAAATATAAACGAACTGTGATGCACAAGATGAAGGTCAGGAAAAAGATGTGACTTCTGAAGGGCTGGGAGGAGGGAGTTTGTGACAAGGATAATCCTCTATTTCTACAGTGGTATTGGTTACAAGAACCTACACTTTCTTAACATTATATTGAAAAACCAAAGAAGAACGAGTGCTTGTTAAAGCGGGAGGGACCGATAGATCCTGCAGTGAGTGAACTGCACTGTAACAACTTCTCTTTCCTCCAATTGATAATCTACTGTGACCTTGTAAAGTTTTACCTTTGGCAGTAGCTACATGAAAGGCATTAAGAAACCTCTAGAAAATTTAGATTTGTGGGATTTTAAACTTATTACAAAGATAAAAATTAATAAAAACATCATATACATTAATTTTATACAGTACGCAATGCTTTTAATAAACTTGGTTAAACACATCCAAATATTTTTTCATCTTTATAAAATGAATACATTCCATTTTATTTTCAAGAACTTCAAGTATTCCGAAATAATACAAACTTGGAACTAAACAAATGTAAAACTTACTACAAATTGAAATGGATACAGTGTACAATGGTGCTGTACATATTAAAATGTAATCCATAATGAAAGTAGCTGCCACTATTTAAACTTAGAAAGTTAATGGCAAGTAAAAATAGGGTGAAGGTATCTTGTCCCCAGAGGCATGTGAAGTGTATCATGTATTTAGACATGTGAGAGAATGCTTTGTTATTCAAGGCTTCTTTCCTTCACAGAGGTATCTGAGGTTTTGTTAAAGACCCCCAATTGAGCCCTGGATAGTTTGGCTCAGTGGGTAAAGCTTCAACCTGCAGACCAAAGAGTCTGAGGTTGGATTCCAGTCAAGGGCACATACCTCGCTGTTGTTCAGTCACCGACCCTAGGGGCGTCGTGCAGGGGCAACCCATCAATATGTCTCCTCAGATTTGTGTCTCTCTCTTTCTCCCTCTCTATCTGAAGATAAATATAAAAATATCCTTGAGTAAGGGTTAAAAATAAAAAAATAAAGACACACAATTGAATGTGTTCATAAGTAATTACTCATGGATTTACTCACAAATAATGAGGCAACAAAACGGCCTGAAAACCATGCCATATTTACTGCCAGAGAAAAGTATTTATAGTGGGAAGTGTCATCTTCTATTAAGGAGATGCTTTCTTACAATTAGAACTAATTATTCATTCTTGCTCCTTCATGTTTACATGACAGGGTCTACGTACACTAAAGGGTTCCCAAGATTACCACATTGATAGGGGTTACCTCAAGAAACAATTTTCAGACATACAGTGTCCTCAAATATCTTATTCAAGGCTCATTGCATGTGAGTTGGTCTATAAATGTTTTCATTGATATAAACACAATGATTTTGATCAGTAAACTGAGTACTACATTCTTTGCATGAAGTTATTCTTCATTCCACACTATTTCCTTGAGAGTCTACAATGTGCAATGGGCTTACCCCAAAGTGACAACTTGTAAAAACTCTTTATGTTTCAGAAGGACTGCCAAGTGGTCCAAAGCTTTCCTACATCTGTTGCGCCCACAAGGCCCCGTTCCTGTAGGTTTTCTCTGATAAAGACGGAGTGCTGACTTTGTAGTGAAGGATTTCCCATATTCATCTCATGCACAGTGTTTGTCTCCTCTGCACATTCTCTGCTGGGTAATGAGAATTTTCCACATTCAGTATATGCAAAGGAAGTCATTCCTGAGTGAAATCTCTCATATTATGGGGGAATGCTTTGTTCCTAAAGCCTTCACCCTATTCAGCGTGTGTGTTCAAACTTTCTGCATTATAAGCTCGCTGCTGCATACCTAGAGTACACTTCATGGTGAAGCCCCTTCCACATGCATTACAAATGTATGACTTCTCTTCATATACACTCACAGAGATTCAATAAGCATGCTTTTCCCAATTAAGCCTCAGCCACTTTTCTTGCATATAGAAATTTACTTCCTGTATGAGTTCACTGGACGTACACTGAAATGACAGTTCATGGAAAGGTCTTTCCCACATTCAATGCACATATATAGTTTCTCTTAAGCATGACTTTGCTGATGTAAGAGGAGATCAGTCTTCATGATAAAGCCCTTTCCACATACACTACCCACATAGGGTTTCTTACCTGTGTGTTTTCGCTGATGTGTAATGAGATGATACTTTGCTTTGAAATCTTTCCCACATTCACTACATGTATAACGTTTCTTTCCTATATGAGACTCTTGATGTAAAACCAGCTTCCTCTTCACTGGGAAGGCTTTTCCACATTCATTACATACAAAGGGTTTCTCTCCTGTGTGAATTCGCTGATGTTCAATCAGCGATGTCTTCCTGGTGAAGTTTTTGTCACATTCACTACAGATATAAGATTTCTGTCCTGTGTGAGATCGCTGATGCACAATCAGATTGCCCTTTCTGATAAAACTTTTTCCGCATTCACTACAGATGTAAGGTCTCTCTCCTGTATGAATCCGTTGATGTAAAACCAGACGCAACTTCACTGGGAATCCTTTCCCACAATCACTGCATACAAAGGGTTTCTCTCCTGTGTGAGATCGCTGATGTACAATCAGAGACTTCTTCACAATGAAACCTTTTCCACATTGACTACATATATAAGGTTTCACTCCTGTATGAATTCCCTGATGTTCAATCAGCGATCTCTTCGTAGTGAAGTGTTTCCCACACTCACTACAGATATAAGGTTTCTCTCCTGTGTGAGATCGCTGATGTACAATTAGTGATATCTTTACACTGAAGTGTTTCCCACATTCATTGCACATATATGGTTTCTCTGAAGAATGAGTTAGCTGATGTGAAATGAGATCAAGTTTCATTATGAAGCCTTTTGAACATAAACTACATACATAGGGCTTGTCACCTGCGTGTCTTCGCTGATGTAGGATCAGACCATACTTTGCTTTGAAATCTTTCCCACATTCACTACAGATATAAGGTTTCTCTCCTGTATGAGTCCGTTGATGTAAAATCAGCTTGCTCTTTACTGGGAAAGCTTTTCCACATACACTGCACATATAGGGTTTCTCTCCTGTGTGAGATCGCTGATGTACAATCAGAGAGTTCTTCGTGGTAAAATCTTTCCCGCATTCACTACAGACATAAGGTTTCTCTCCTGTATGAGTCCACTGATGGAAAACCAGCTTGCTCTTTACTGGGAAGGCTTTTCCACACTCACTGCATACAAAAGGTTTCTCTCCTGTGTGAAATCGCTGATGTACAATCAGAAACCTCTTCGTGGTGAAACCTTTCCCGCATTCACTACAGATGTAGGGTTTCTCTCCTGTGTGAGATCGCTGATGTACAATCAGATAGCTCTTCGTGGTAAAACCTTTCCCACATTTACTACATATATAAGGTTTCTCTCCTGTATGAGTCCGTTGGTGTAAAACAAGCTTTCTCTTCACTGGGAAGGCTTTTCCACATTCACTGCATACAAATGGTTTCTCTCCTGTGTGAGATCGCTGGTGTATAATCAGAAAGTTCTTCTTGGTGAAACCTTTCCCGCATTCACTACAGATGTAGGGTTTCTCTCCCGTGTGAGATCGCTGATGTTCAATCAGATAGCTCTTTGTGGTGAAACCTTTCCCACATTCACTACAGATATAAGGTTTCTCTCCTGTATGAGTCCGTTGATGTGAAACCAAGTTGCTCTTCACTGGGAAGGCTTTTCCACATTCACTGCATACAAAGGGTTTCTCTCCTGTGTGAAATCGGTGATGTACAATCAGATAGCTCTTCCTAGTGAAGCCTTTCCCGCATTCACTACAGATATAAGGTTTACCTCCTACGTGAGATCGCTGATGTTCAATGAGTGATCTGTTTACAGTAAAGTGTTTCCCACACACATTGCACATATATGGTTTCTCTGGAGAATGAGTTTGCTGATGTGAAAGGAGATCACCTTTCATTGTGAAGCCTTTTCCACATACACTACATACATAGGGCTTCTCACCTGTGTGTTTTTGCAGATGTGTGATCAGATGACGCTTTGCTTTGAAATCTTTCCCACACTCACTACAGATATAAGGTTTCTCTCCTGTATGAATCCGTTGATGTACAACCAGGTTCGCCTTCACTGTGAAGCCTTTTCCACATTCACTGCATTCATACGGTTTCTCTCCTGTGTGAGATCGCTGATGTACAACCAGAGAGCTCTTCCTGGTGAAGCCTTTTCCACATTCACTACAGATATGCGATTTGGCTCCTGTGTGAGTTTCCTGATAACAAATGAGCTGTGAGTTTTTGATGAACATTTCCTCACACTCAGTACCTGTATTAGGTTTCTTACCCATGGGCGTTTTCTGATGTATGTTCAACTCTAATTCCTCCAGGAAGGTCTTGTCACATTCAATGCACTCCCATTGTTTCAGCCCTGGTTGAATTCTACGATGTTCAGAGAGACAGCATTTTGCGGAGAAGCCTTCCCCACACAGACTGCATCCATAAAGATTCTCCTCACTATGAACTCTGTCATGTTGAGTCAGAAGAGACATCTTGATGAAGGCCTTCCCATATTCATTGCACACATGGGCTTTCTCTACATTGTGAGTTCTCTGTTGCTGAATGACCGGGGACTTATTATTGATGTTTTTCATACTGACAGGTAATGTAATTTCAGGGTAACATTGTTCTCGGTTGCCATGCAGAATAGATGTCCTATGTCCATTCAATTCAACAAAGTTAGTTAAGTTACATCTTCTGGTTTGGTTCCCAAAATTAAAATTTGATTTTAAAGGTTTTTCACGAATCTCAAGAAGATTAGGATTTTGCTTTAGTAAGAAATGATGTTCAATATGATTAACAATATTTTTAAACGTGTTATGTTCACAGCATCGTTCCAAACTCTTTTGAATGTTACCAATTTGCAGATGACACTGTAGAGAATCATCATCTTGCCTGCATTCTAGGAAAGAAGAGAACAGTAATTCACTCTACTATCTCTCCTTATCTTAGTTTGCAATAAAGTTTTTACAAAATGCCTTCATGTGAGGTTATTATTTAGTGACAATCTATGTTGTAAAAAATAAAACACCTAATATAAAAAAAATAACACACACACACACAAAAACAAATATTACTCGTTTCTATCCAGCGCTCTTGGCACTGAATTTGTTAAAATCTTGGATTTCCCAAGTGATTCAAGTGTCTATTGTTATACATTAAAAAAAAAAAAAATTACTAGTAAAGATGAGTTTATGTTAATGGATGTTAGCACAGGGTTTCTATACAGCCTCAGGATGGAGCTAGTCACCAGAGAAACCAATTTATTAGAAGGCTCACCTTTCAGCTCAACACACTGACCCATGGTAGAAGGAGGAAGGGCCTAGAGATTAAAGCTCCATAAAAACTCTTAGCAAGACCAGCCAATGTGGCTCTGTGGCAGAGAGTCAACCCATGCACCAAGAGGTTGCCATTTCAATTCCCGGTCAGGGCATGTGGCCAGGTTGTGGGCTGGATCCCCAGTGAGGGGCATGCAGGAGGCGGCCAACCAATGTTCTTTCTCATTGATGTTTCTATTTCTCTTTCCCTCTCACTTCCTCTCTAAAATCAATAAGGAAAACAAAAACATTTTTTTAAATCTCTTAAGAAGTTCTGCCCTGGCCGGTTTGGCTCAGCCGGTAGAGCATTGCCTGCAGTCCAGAAAGACCCGGGTTCGGTTCCCGCTAAGGGCATGTATCTCGTTTGCAGTTTGTCCCCGGACCTGGTTGGATCATGCAAGAGACAGCCACTTGATGTGTCCCTTTCACATCAATATTTCTCTCTCTCTCTCTCTTCCTCTCTCTCCCTCCCACTCTATCTGAACAAAAAATGGAAAAATGTCCTCGGGTGAGGATAAAAAAAAATCTCTTAACAAGTTCTAATACACTTCTGTGTTTTATTGATAAAAGCATTTGCCTGGTGAATGGTTTGCACCAGTTCCATGTGAACAAAAGTTCTTATATCCAGGAATTTTCAGACCCTGGCTTATGTACATATTCCTCTGTGTTTGTTACAACATCCTTTAAAATAAACTGGTAAACATAAGTATTACTCTGAGTACTGTGAGCTGATTCAGCAAATTTTAATTCCTTTTTTCTTTACTGATTTTAGAGAGAGAGGAAGGGAGAGGGAAAGAGAGACAGAAACACCTATGAGAGAGAACACTGACAGGCCTCCTCCGACAGGCCCCCAATTGGAGACCAGCTGACAACCTGGGCATGTGCCCTGACTGGGAATTGAACTGGCAACCCCCTGCTACATGGGTGGACGCCCAACCACTGAGCCAAACTGGCTGGGCTGCTTGAGCAAATTCATTAAATCCAAAGAGGGGTCAAAAGAACCTCCAATTTATACCCAGTGGGTCAGATGCACAGGTGACAATCTGGACTTGTAGTTGACACTGAAGTGGGGGCTGTCTTATGGGGCTCAAACCGGAAGTTCTAGGATCTGACAGTCTAGGTAGATAGGGAGAGAATTGAATTAAATTTGTAGGACAGCCAGTTTTAACAATTCGATCCACAGCCCAGGTCAATCACGGTAGCGCAGGATGCTACCAATCCATGTGTCTCTCTCACAGTGATGTTTCTTTCTGTCTCTCTCTCTCTCTCTCGTCCCCCCGCCTTCCATTCTATAAGTATCTACAGCTTTCTTATTCTTTATTGAGTATTAGAGAGAGGGGAAGGGAGAGGGAGAGAGAAAAACATTGATGAGAGAGAACATTGATTTGATGCCTCCTGCATGCCACCCACTGGGGATTTGGCCCACAACCTGGGCATGTGCCCTGACCCAGAATCGAACTGGCGACCTCTTGGTGCATGTGTCCATGCTCAAGCACTGAGCCGCACAGGCCGGGCTCTTTCCATATCTAAATACCAATGGAAAAACATCCCTGCATGTGGATTAACAACAACACAGTCTTATCTGAAAACATGAGCGTGTATGCCATCCACACAGAGAAATTCTTCCAAGAAAAGGCAATAAATGACACCATGTTTTGAAACATGTAGAATAAAAAGTAAAGAACATGTAAAGTTCTGGAATTCAGTAACGCCACCAAAGAGAAGCAAACATGGAGTACTGTGATGAGGCGCACACCTGCAGACCCAGGTGTATAGAAATATATGGTGAATAAGAATGTGGATCCTCACCATCTGATTTCCAGATAAGGATCACAGACTACTGAGGGTTATCATGTTTCAACAGGTTGCCATTCTGCTTCATTCTGCAGATGACCTAACTCTCCTAAAGCAGGAATCTCCATTTCAGACAAAAGCTACTGTAATCAAGACCCCAATGAATGGTCTCCATGGAATATACTCACCTAGTTTCCTACATAAAGAGGGATAGAGGACATGTAGCAAAGTGTTAGCTCAGCAGGCAAGGGTCACACCACCCCTGAACATCCCAAAGAAAGGATTGGCCCTGACTGATTTCTGGAAGATAAGCTGATGACCTGGAATATCCTCCCTGACCTGTGTCTATTCATGCCTGTGGTCTTAGGCCATACCACATCATTCATGGCAACAATGTGATTTACACAGATGCCGTTTTTATGTCTGTGGCAGAGGCTTTGGACAACATTGCAACCTTTTGAATTGTCGGGACTGCAGGCACGACCTGGGTCTGCTTCCCTGGTTGACAATCTCTCACATGTGGTGTCAAACATTGTCACTGGGAAAATTCAGAAATTTTAAAAAGACAATACACATTTAGCCTGGCTGGTGTGGCTCAGTGGTTGAGTGTTGCCAGTTAAATTTCGGTTAGGGCACGTGCCCAGATTGTGGACCCGATCCCCAATGAGGGGCATGCAGGAGGAGGCCAATTCATGTTCTCTCTCATTGATGTTTCTAACTCTCCTTTTCCTTCATCTCTGTAAAATCAATAAAGAAAAAAAAGTTTTTTAAAAGTATCTAAAGTTAAAACACAAGAAGCAGATAATTTTAATCTACATGTTTTACTGTCATAAGTTGTAACCATGACTGTAACAGTACACTGCCCTCCATGACGTCTACATTGTACATTGTAGGCAAAGTGAGCCTTTTAAAATATTAGATAAAGCCCTGTCTGATTTAGCTCAGCGGTAGAGCATTGGCACATGGACCTATGAGTCGTGGGATCAATTCAGGACAAGGGCATGTACCTTGGTTGCACTTCATCCCCGGCCCTGGTAGGGTCATGCAGGAGGCAACTATTCCATGTGACCCTCTCCCCTCGATGTTTCTCTCCCTCTCTTCCTCCCTCCTACCCTATCTGAGGTAAAATACAAAAATATTCTCAGGTGACGATTTAAAAAAAAAAGATGTGTAATACGGATAAAAAGGAATAACTACAGAAAGGAGATAAATTCAATGTAATCGCTATCAAAATACAAACATTTTGAAAGAAATTCACAAACTCATACTAAAATTCAAATAAAAATAAAAGAATCCAGAAGTCAAATTCATCTTCTGAAGAAAGGTAAGACTTGGGGACCTCAGTCTTTGCAATTTCTTTTCTTTTTTTTTTTTTATCCTCACCGGAGGACATTTTTCCATTTTTTGTTCAGATAGAGTGGGAGGGAGAGAGAGGAAGAGAGAGAGAAAACACCGATGAGAAAGGGACACATCGAGCAGCTGCCTCCCGCACGACCCAACCAGGGCCGGGGAGAAACTGCAACCGAGATACGTGCCCTTAGCGGGAACCGAACCCGGGTCTCTCTGGACCGCAGGCCGACGCTCTAACCGCTGAGCCAAACTGGCCAGGGCAGTCTTTGCAATTTCAAAACTTACTACAAAGATATAGGAATCAAGACGATGATGACAACACATATATATAAAATGTTCCAAAACTGATTGTGTGGATGGTTGATTGACCATGTAAATATATACAAAAACAACTAAATACATAATTTCAATGGGTAAACTGTAGAGTATGTGAATTAAATGTAAAGAAATGGAGAAAAACATGATGTGAAAACAAATGCTTTAGGATATAAAAATGCGGTCATAACATTTACGAATAAAACAAAATCTGAATTAGGAATACTAGGAAGAAAGTCATTGGAAGCAGAACATAAGCTATGACTTAGTTTGGCCTGGATCTCATGTAACACGGTAAGATCTTTCCTGTTCATCAAATGACACGGTAGAAACATTTTAGAAGGATACTCAGCATGTTGAGAACATTCCAGCTCATACCAGAATGGACAGGATTTTAAATGTCTCAGCGAAAAGAGAAAAACATTTTCAAAGGGATGGAAAAATGATGATTCCTGCTCTCACACACAAAAAGAGAAGCCAGCCCTGGCCGGTTTGGCTCAGCGGTTAGAGCGTCGGCCTGCGGTCCAGAGAGACCCGGGTTCGGTTCCCACTAAGGGCATGTACCTTGGTTGCAGTTTGTCCCCGGCCCTGGTTGGTCATGTGGGTGGCGGCCACTCGATGTGTCCCTTTCATGTCGATGTTTCTCTCTCTCTCTCTCCCACTCTGTCTGAACAAAAAATGGAAAAATGTCCTCGGGTGAGGATAAAAAAAAAAAAGAGAAGCCTGGGTCCCGCTGCCGTGCTGATGAGTAAAATACGTGACTGGAAAGCCTACCTTACCCAATCTGGATGGAGAAGTCAATTTGGGGGTCCATTTCATTGAACAGGAAGAGGTTATCTCATGGAAATGGAGAAAACATTTAACAGTGATAAGAACTGAGTATGAGGAACCTTGGGACAGGGGGGTAAAAAATGAAATAAATGCACCGTGAAAACCAGGTTATCAGGGGACACAGTATCCAAGGTGGGATTGGAGATTATGGAGGAAAATCACTATTTCCTAAGAAGCCAGGAAAATCCAGCAGTAAAACAAAAGGTGAGGAATTCAAACTTTGTCCCTCCAGAGAGCCTTGGAAAGTGTTACTTATAGCAAAAGAGTTGGTAACACAGGCAGAGACACTGTGGACAAAGATGGGGATGATCTGAGAACCCTAAAAGAAAGAAAACAATATAAAGAAAAACAAGAGGTAGATAAAATGAGTCAGGTCGGAGCTCAGAAGAGAAAATAATGTATGTTTTCTTCTAAACGTCTACATGGAAAAAGGGTTCTCATCCGCGGAGGGTGGGATGAGTTTCCTCATTCACTGCCACCGCTCTGACGCCTGCTCTGACTAGAATGTGCTTCCCGACCGCCCCCCTTGTTGAGTCTCCTTCACTCACCTGCACAGACTACACGGTGGAGCTCATCCTGTGCTGTCCATGGTTCTTCCCCTCGTTCCAACTTGGAGAGTGCGTCTGGTTTGCTGGCTTGATACCCTGCTCGAGAAAAATGACAGAAGACTTAGACATACTGAATGGGGCTGGGATCTGCCAAGGTGGGAGAATGAACAGGTTTCACATCTGGACTTTCCCCTCTGGAGTAGGGACACTATACCTTCCTGCCTGGGGCAAGAGAATCAATCTGAGATTGCACACTTTGAGGGGAATGCAGTTATTCTGAAGAGTTAAGCAGGTGAGAACAGAGAAGCCACAAACTGCGTAAGGCTGGGTGACACAGAAAGCTGTCCTCACCCACTGACTC
The DNA here is from genome assembly GCA_030848825.1 of Tadarida brasiliensis. Taxonomy (NCBI): domain Eukaryota; kingdom Metazoa; phylum Chordata; class Mammalia; order Chiroptera; family Molossidae; genus Tadarida; species Tadarida brasiliensis. The sequence continues at coordinate 4,293,276 of CM061276.1, forward strand.
CAGGTGGCTAAAGTTCTCCAACATCACATCCCTGTACAGGTTCTTCTGATCGGGGTCCAGCAGCTGCCACTCCTCCCAGGTGAAGTCCACGGCCACATCGAGAAATGTCATGGATTCCTGTAACAACACCATGCTGTTTATTGAGGGACGTCCTTCAGATGATTTGGAAGAAGTGTTCGTTTTTCTGCTCATTTTCACTTTAAGTTTTATTATAATATACATATGAATAGTCACATGCCTAGTAAAATGCTATTTGTAATTGTTCATGCAGCCATCCATACATTCATCCAATTAATAGTCACTATACAATGAAAAAATTAAATGTTCATGATAACTTCGAAATACCTTCAATATAATCAAATTCTTATATTTGAGAGACAGAAAATATATGTATACCTTCCACAGGAACAAAGGTGGTTTTCTATAGGCATTACAAACACATTAATAAGAAAATAAAACAAACCGAGCACTGACACATGTAGTACAGTGGTTAGAGCGTCAGCCCAAGAACCGAAGGCCCGTGGGTTTGATTTCTAGACAAGGGCAAGTACCTGGGTTGCAGTTAAGATCACAGCCCCTGTCGGAGTGTTTGTGGGAGGCAAGCAATGGTTGTGTGTCTCTCACATCGATGTTTCTCCCTCTCTCTTCCCCCTATGCATCTATCCTCCATTCCACTCTCTCAAATATCCAATGCTAAAAATATCCCCTAGAAGGATTAAAAACAAAAACAAAGTCACCTGATCGTGGAGCATTTTCTACTGCTCTCTGAAAGGAGCTGGCAGCGGGAAAGCTCTAGCTCGCTGAGTTTCTGGTCAGCTCTAGCTTTCTGTTTAGAAATCTGTCTTCAGTTAGTTGAGTCCCTGGAAAGACTGATAATCCTCCCGGGAAGTTTTCCCTGCTTCACACGATGCAATTGCTTGTGGTGTCTATGTAAGAAATGTCCAAACCTGTGGAGAATATTTATCTGTTTATTTGAGCCAAGCTGATGACAATTGCCAGGAAGCAAAATGACAATGGATTGCATAATACTCCGGAAAGTGGCACTTTTACAGCGTTTTTCGACATTAGAATCGAAGGAGAAGACATAGGGGATTACATAAAATCCACTAGTGACAGATTGGAGGTGGGGGTGATAGACTGGAAGCAAACCAGGGAAATCTTTAGTATTTGATTAAAAAAAAACAAAAAACACACACTTCTTTTAAATGGACAGATGCAGAACAGTTAACACTTGAAGTTTAATACAATAAAAATAACAATTACGGGCTCTGTGCTCCCCTACTGTGGTGGGAAGTTGAGCTAGAGGGGGTGTGTAAAAAAGGAAAATTCCCTGACAGTCCAAAGGTATGTTATCCTAGAGGAGAAAAAGACAATAGACAGGTTGAAAAGGTAAAAGACTGACCTTTGTCAGAACAGATACAAGGGAGGACATGAGTACCGTGTTACTGGCGTCTAGTTGGGCAGTTTTCACTTCTGACCATCCAACACGGACAGTTTTGGCCTCTGAGTGTGTAAGACCCCGAGCCATGCAGGCGCCCCTGAGCTGTGCAGGGTCAGTGCGGGGCAGCTCTTCTGTCCACACCAGGGTGTCAGAACCCGTGGGCTCAAGAGCATACTCAACAAGTGGTACCTTTCCTCTGGGACCCGATGCTGCAGTGCTCCTGACCCCAATGCCCACAGTGTCCCTGCTGTCCCTTTATCTGGTCTCCTGGAAGCCTTAGCTTCCACATGTGGTGGAGATATTCCTTCACTCTTTGGAGTTACGTGGAGTGACTGAGAGAAGATGCGGGAAAGGACACTGTAGAGGCAGAATAATGTTTCCTTCTTCGTGTCTGGCTGCTTTGGTGGGTCTGATAATGAACTGGATAGTACACAGATTAACCAGAAAAACATTCAAAAACTTAACACCACATATACCTCCTGCATACATGCAAGTGACTCAGAAAAACAGAGTAATTGGCCCAAATGACCGATGCCATCACGTGAAATACCACCTTCACCTTCAGTCAAAAAGTGCTGGGGTCAGAGAGTAGTCAGGGGAGATTCTCAGGAAAAGCACAGTAAACAGGACAAAGGTTGTTATTCAGACTTAAGTGCGGCTTTCTCCAGACGGTGCAGGTAGTTTTGCTAAAGTGAGGAAGACACCCTCACAGAGGACATTGTCCTCACACATGTCAATGTCCTTCTCAAGGGGTGATTTCTACCAGCTCTGCATGCTCCTCCCAGGGCTGTATTTGCTTCAAATTAACCAGCCTAAAGAAAACATTATCCAGCCCTGGCCATATTCACTTAGTGGTTACAGTGGTGGCCCATGAACCAGAGTTGAGGTTCAATTCCTGTCATGGGCATGAACATCAGTTGCAGGATCAGTCCCTAAGTTGGGCTCGTGGATGTGTCTCTCTCACATGGTTGTTTCTCTCTCTCCCTCACACACCTCCCCCATTTATCTGAAGATAAATGGAAGAATATGCTCAAATGGAAGGACTTAAAAACAGAACAAAACAATATCCCTGAGTCATATTTGAAAGTGGCAAACTGCTGTCCTGCACATTGAAGGAACTGTGTATTTAAATGAGAACATTCTCATCCAGAAAGCCTTGACTGGGAAAACAGCACAAAGTGTTAGATGAGTGGGGTCACAGGGGACCTCGGTTCAGCATCCTTGGGACTTGAGTTTCAGCTAAAAAAGGATTCAAAGCCCGGAAGCATGGCTCAGTGGTTGAGCATCGACCCATGCACCAAGAGGTCGCCGGTTCGATTCCTGGTCTGGGCACATGCCCAGGTTGTGGGCCAAATTTCCAGTGGGGAGCATGCAGGATGTGGCCAATCAATGTTCTCTCTCAACAATCTTTCTATTTCTCTCTCCCTCTCCCTTCCTCTCTCTCTAAAATCAATGGAGTCTGGCCGGTGGGGCTCACTGGTTGAGCATCAACCCATGTACCAAGAGGTCGCTGGTTCAATTACCAGTCAGGGCACATGCCCAGGTTGTGGGCCCAATCCCCAGTGGGGGGCATGCAGGAGGTGGGCAATCAATGTTCTCTCTCATTGGAGTTTCTCTCTCTCTTCCCCCCTTCCCCTCTCTCTAAAATCAATAAAGAAAAAATATTTTAAAACATTAAAATAAATAAAATCAATAAAGAAAAAAATTTTTTTAAAGAAGAAGGTCACAGAAGTAGAAGAAGTGACAGGTAGAAGAAAATAACTCAAGAAACCAGTTACAGAGGCAAACAAGGGCCCTTGTGGTGAGAAGGGAGGAGGATTAAGGTAGGAGCCTGAGATGGAGAAGAGGGGAAGGAGTATCAGAATCTTATTTTCCTGGAGGCTTAATGCTTAAAAGTTATTATTTGGCCCTCAGGTTGGTTCACCTCCTAAGACTGAGGGGGTGGGGGGCTAACCCACAAGACTTTACCTTCCCAGGGGAGGAAAAGTCAGGGGAGGGTCCAAACCAAATGACCAGAGATATGCTAGGGGAGAAAAGGTCACCCCGAAACGAAGTCCTTGTTTGTCCAGTTCTGTCCCATTACTAAGCACCCTGAGCTTTCTGCCCTGGTGACCTTCTGTGCCTGGCCTATGGTCCTTGCTCTACTCTTGTGGGTCCTATATGCCTATCAACAAACAACTCACAGATTCTACATACAGAGCTGGCTAGACCCGCACCATGTCCCTCACCTCACTGCATAATTCAAATGAAACCGGACAAAGAATGGGTCCGGGCCGCCTGTCACCACTTGAGCCAATGAAGCAGAGACAAGGTAGAATCCTATAAGAGCCTTTATTCCAGTACTGCGGCAGTATGGGAGAGCAGTAACCCTCTCTACATCTTTCACAAACCTTTTTTACCCATTCAGAAATAACCACTTTTAGAACAATTTTCTTTTTCTAAAATAAATATTTCACAGCCCTGGCCAGTTTGGCTCAGCGATTAAAGTGTCGACCTGCAGTCCAGAGAGACCCGGGTTTGGTTCCCGCTGGGGGCACGTATCTCAGTTGCAGTTTGTCCCTGGCCCTGGTTGGGTCGTGCGGGAGGCAGCCACTCGATGTGTACCTTTCATGTCGATGTTTCTCTCTCTCTTTTCCTCTCTCTACCTCCCACTCTATCTGAACAAAAAATGGAAAAATGTCCTCGAGTGAGGATAAAAAATATATATATATATTTCACAGCCTATACCCTTCTATCACTGAAATTTTTTAGTTTCTTTCCAAAGAATTAACATTCTTAACTCTTAGTTGTGTGACCACTAAAAAAGAAACAACTTCAAATCTATTTTTTGGCCCTCTGTAAAAATCCCAAAAGGAGTTGTACTTAAGACTTGTCTAACAATCAATGTTACAGCTGAAATAAGTTAACTGATCTGCTCAGATAGCTAAGGATTTTCCTTTCTATAAGGATTACCTCCCAGAATCTTGCATTTTAAAACATGCCTCTGATGTGATTTCTTGAAGCTTCCCTAGGACGTTGGTTTCATAAAGGCAATTATCTATAAGCATTTTGAACTGAATAGGGAATGTTTTGGGGGAAAAAGGATTTGGTGGGCTTCACTAGCTTCACTGTCACATCTCTGGCCCTGTGAGAGTCATTCTTAATACTTTAAGGATTAGCAAATTTATTAACACATTTGATAACTTTCAGGAAAAAACAGTTTTTTTCCCCATTGGAAAATACATTTACATTTAAAGACACAATTTTCATGTAAGATAGTCACTGACAGATAAAAATTCATCCTCGGACTTCTCTGTAATAAGAAGCCAAGAGCAGGCAAACTGATATTAATTAACATTGTAGTGTCCTGTTATTTTTTAAATATCTAAATATTTAACATTTTAATCATCAAACCTAGCAAACCTCCAAAGCTTAAGGTACCAAAGACTTTTGAAAATGATATTTAAATATATATAATTATTACTGAAAAGCTTTATCAAAAGCCATTCATTTTTGTTATATTATTTTTTTATTTCTTTAAAATTCTCAATTTTTACCCAAATCATTTTCTTGACAAACTCTGTGTAGAGATAAATAACATGAACTTATTCCTGCAAACCCAGGCAAAACAGACCTGTATTTTATGTTCAAAACAAAAAATATATCAGTTCAAATTCCATTACCCACATGATTCTTGGTGATTACTGGATTCCATTACTGAGCTCAAAAGTGAGCTGTTTAAATGGGGAAAAAAGGAGAAACATCTGTAACAAAAATAAATTAATAAAAAAAAAAAGTGAGCTGTTTAACTCTCTGTTGTTTTGGGCTGCTTCTAGGAGACTGGAGAAGAGGCAGTGGGGAGGGAAGATAACAGGTCCCAAGGCTTGTTCCAAGGGCTGCAGCAGCTCCTAGGCCTCCAGTAGCTTGAATCTAAAAGTACCATGTATTGCCCTGGCCAGTTTGGCTCAGCGGTTGGAGCATGGGCCTGCGGACGAGAGAGTCCCGGGTTTGTGCCAAAAAAAAAAAAAAAAGTACCATGTATTGACCTGCTGGTTTGGCTCACTCCTTGAGAGTAGACCTGTGCACTAAGAGATCACCGGTTCGATTCTCAGTCAGGGCACAGGCCCAGGTTGTGGGCCAAATCCCCAGTGGGGGGCATGCAGGAGGAGGCCAATGGATGTTCTCTCTCATCCATGTTTCTATCTCTCTCCCTCTCCCTTCCTCTCTCTAAAAAATAAATAAATAAATAAATGTACCATTTTTTTCTCTACACACTGAAGGGGGGCAGTGGCCCCTGCTGCGTCCACAGCCTGCACAGGGTTTCCAGGTGGTGTTAATTTCCCCATTGTTCCAGGGACCACGGTAGCTCCCTGGCCTCCAGAAGGAGGATTTGGAGTGTTGGAAGACTTACTTCATCCCATTTTTCTTTTATACTCTGGGTGGGGAGCAAGACCTTTTCCCCTCTTTGAACCATCAATTTAGATCTTTCTGAGCAGAATACTTATGATGTAGCAACATGAAATCTTGCACAAAACAAGACATCCTATCCTATGTCACAACAGGAACAATGGTATCTTAAGTAAACAAATGAGTGCTCTCAAAAGGAAGGACTAGGAAACTACCTTCAGAATCTCATCTCACACCAAGGGGCACAGCACAAAGGCCCTCTCAGAGTCTGAGTGGCACAACCCCCAAACAGCAGAGAGGGAGGATTCCCTGAGCTCTCTGAGAGAACAGATCACACACACAAATGGGAGCTCTCATCCCTACTTTTTCATTAGTTAAGAGTTTGGGCGGCTGATAAAGTGAGAGGCAGAGCAGGGATGTTCCTCCAGAAAAAAACTCTTGGCACCTGCTGGGACGTTTCTGCAATCCCTGACAGGGTATCTGCTCGCCGAAAACACCTAGGTCCCAGCTAAGAGAGATATGCCCCCATCTGTAAACAAATTAAGTAAAATTATACAAGACAAAAACTAAAAGCACCCCCAATATACAATATGTACAACTGCGGACAACATAAAACCGAAAGCTTCATGGCTTCCCGTGCCCTTTCGCTTGTACAGCCAGACAGAACATGAGACTGAACACCACACAAAATGCCCTGCGCCATGAAGAGCTGTGCCTCCACTCCACGCTGACCAGGCTCGGTGTGGAGACCAGGCGAGGTCCCAGAGAGGTCACGTTCAACCAGGAGCAGCTCATCAGGCTCATACCACATGAGAGGCACAAAGACAACTCTCATTACAGAGCACAGAGCTCCAGGTCTCTCCATTACACGGGAGGGAGCCTGATCAGCCTCTCCGCATCACAGGCTCAAGCCTGCAACCTGGGGATCGAACCCGCAACCTGTCGGTGCCCAGCAGTTTGCACAGCCGGCTGAGCAGCCACTGCAGCCAGGACCACCGAGGTCCACGTGGGCGCTTCTCCCCTCCCCTTCCACCCCGGTGATAATTCCAGGCTCCGCTACAGCACCTCCGCCTCGCCCTGTGAGAAACGAAACTTCTACTGTGACCAAAACCCTTCTGGGGAAAAACACACACTGACCTGAGTTTTTCCGAAACCCACAAAGAAAGCCCAACAATTGTGTTGGCGATCCGCTTCCACTTCCACACGACTGCTGCTCAGGCCTGGGTGGCCAGAAAGGCTCTGAGGCGGCGGAAGGAAGTCCTGCAGCGCTTTCCGGTGCTTGGCCCCGCCCACTTCCCGGGAGCGCCATCGGGGCCGCCATGTTGGGACACCTTCCAGCCGTACAGAAAGCAGCGCTGTGGGGCTGAGGGCCAGGAGCCAGGGAAGGCGGGAATGTGAGAAGCTATAAAATTATTTCATTTTCTCTCACTTCTACTCTTTCAAAAATCTGGGAAAATTATTATCCCAAGGACTGAGACGACTGTTTGATTCCCGGTCACACACATGCAGGGGTTGCAGGCTTTATCTCTGGTGGAGAGGTGGAGGGGTTGCTTCTGGAGGTAGCTGATGGATGGATCTCTGTCATATGGATGATCCTTTGTCTCTCCCTTCCTCTCTGTCAGAGAAAAGAGAAAAAAAAAAAAAAAAATATATATATATATCTTAATAAAACAACTTAAAAAAAATTCCAGTGTGTACATTTTCTCTGTTCAAACCTTAGACTTCACCCATTAGTTCAAATCAGTTAAACCTGAAACAGAGTGAGAAAAAAAGTTCTCATAGGTGGAGCTTTGGGGCTTTTGTTTTTGTTTTCTTTAATTGTCACTGGAGGGTATGTTTTTTTTTTAAACTTATTTTTATTGTTGAATGTATTAAAGATGTTCCTCATTTTTTCCCCCATTGACCCCCCTCCTCCCCATTCCTGCCCCCCTCCTGCCTTTCCCCACACTGTTGTCTGTGTCCACTGGTTATGCACATATACATATAAGTTCTTTGGTTTATTTCTTCCCACCCCTCACCCCCTTCCCTTTGAGGTTTGTCAGTCTAACAACCAATTTGTACTTCTTAATCCCTTCACCTTTTTCACCCATTCCTGCAACCCCCCTCCCATCTGGCAACCAACAATATTTTTCTGTATCTATGAGAATGTTTCTGTTCTCCTTGTTCATTTTGTTTGTAGAGTCAATTGTCGATAGATATGTATTCATTGCCATTTTGTTTGTTCATTTTTTTAAAATCTTTTTCTTCAAGAAGACCCTTCAACATTTCATATAATAATGGTTTGGTGGTGATGAACTCCTTTAGCTTTTCCTTGTCTGGGAAACTATATGGCCATCGATTCTAAAGGACAGCTTTGCAGGATAGAGTAATCTTGGTTGTAGGTTCTTGCTTTTCATCACTCTGAATATTTCTTGCCACTCCCTTCTGGCCTGCAAAGTTTCTTTTGAGAAATCAGCTGACAGTCTTATGGGAACTCCCTTGTAAGTAACTAACCTCTTTTCTCCTGCTGCTTTTAAGATTCTGTCTTTGTCTTGAACCTTTTGCATTTTGATGATGATGTGTCTTGGTGTGGGCCTCTTGGGGTTCATCTTGTTTGGGACTCTCTGTGCTTCCTGGACTTGTATGTCTGTTTCCTTCATCAAGTTGGAGAAGTTTTCTGCCATTATTGTTTCAAATAGGTTTTCGATTTCTTGTTCTCTCTCTTCTCCTTCTGGCACCCCCAAGATGTGAATGGTGGCACACTTGAAGTTGTCCTAGAGACTCCTTACACTGTCCTCATTTTTTTGGATTCTTTTTTCTTTTTGCTGTTCTGATTGGGTGTTTTTTGCTTCCTTATATTCCAAATCACTGGTTTGCTTCTTGGCTTTACCTACTCTACTATTGAATCTGTGTAGATTATTCTTTATTTCAGTTAGTGCCTCCTTCATTTCTGACTGTGCATCCATCATTTCTGACTGTTTTTTTTATGCTCTTGAGTTCCTCACTAAGTTCATTGAGCATACTTATAAGCAGTGTTTTGAACTCAGCATCTGTTAGGTTGCTTATCTCCATTTCACTTAGTTCTTTTCCTGGAGTTTTGTTCTGTTCTTTCATTTGGAAGCTGTTTTTTGTCTCCTCATTTGGGCTGCCGCCCTGTGTTTGTTTCTATGTATTACTTAGCAAGAGGTATGGGGCTAGTTGAGACCAGATGCTGCTTGTTTGAAAGAATTTAGGAAAAGCTGAAGGAGGATCCAAGACAGGCCAATCCTATGGTAAAGCAACTGGCAACAGCTTGGATGGACCTGAAAGTTGGGTGGGGTGGGGCCTCAGGCAATCACCAGGGTGGGGCCAACAGTGTGAGCCAGGTTCCTGGAGTCCCAGATATGGTGGCGTCTGCCATCCCAGGAAATGGCTCACCAAAGGAACAAAGGCCTCTGATAGCACACCTGCCCAGGAGAAAGCTGCCTCTCCAGCCCTCGCTCCAATGCCGAACAGCTCAGTTCTTCCCCATATGACTCTGGTCCCTTTCAAGCTGCCTCCCCCACGCTGGAGCCTGGAAGGTGCAAGTCCGAGAAAGTCCATGCGTGGGCCCTTTAAGAGGAGCTGCCGGGGGCTCCAGTCGCCTCAGCCTCAGTTCCTGCTGGTTTTTCCAGCCAGAGGTTATGGGGATTCTCTTCCTGGCACTGGAACCCTGAGCTGGGCGCCTGGTGTGGGACGGAGACCCCTCAGTCCTCCGGGAGGACCTTCCCAGCTGAGGTGTCCTCCTAATTTTTATCCGCCACACGCGGGTATGGGACCAGCCCGTCGTGCTTCTGCCCTCCTACCAGTCTCGATGTGGCTTCTTCTTTAATTTCTTAGTTGTAGGACTTCCATGCAGCTTGATTCAGGCGGTTTTGAATGATGGTTGTTCTGCAGTTTAGTTGTAACTTTGATGTGGTTGTGGGAGGACCCGATACCGCGTTTACCTACGCCGCCGTCCTGACAGGAAGTTCCGGAGGGTATGTTTGAATTGAGGTTTTTTTTTTTTTATCCTCACCCAAGGACATTTTTCCTTTTTTTTTCAGATAGAGTGGGAGGGAGAGGAAGAGAGAGAGAGAAACATCGACGTGAAAGGGACACATCGAGTGGCTGCCTCCCGCACGACCAACCTGGGCCGGGGACAAACTGCAACCGAGGCACATGCCCTTAGCGGGAACCGAACCTGGGTCTCTCTGGACCGCAGGCCGACACTCTAACTGCTGAGCCAAAACGGCCAGGGCTGAATTGAGTTTTTTAAAAATATGTTTTTATTGTTTTTCTAAAGAGAGGAAGGGAGCGACAGAACCAATGATATTTGAGATATACAGAGATCAGACATCTCTTGCATGCCCCTCACTGGGGATCGAGCCTGCAAACTGGGCTTGTGAGGGGACCAGCAATCAAACTGGCACCTCAGGCCATGGGATCATGCTCAGTCCACTAAGCCACACCAGCCAGGGTGTATTGATTTTTTAGAAAGGGAGAGAGAGTGAGCAAAACATTGATGTGAGAGACAAACATTAATGGATTGTCCCCCTTATGGATTCTACTGGAAATCTAACCCACAACCTAGGTATGTACCCTGACCCAGAATCGAACCAGCAACCGTTTGATTTCAGGATGATACTCCAACTAACTGAGCCACCAGGCCAGGTTTGGATATCAATATTTGACCATTTTATACCATGGCTACAAATGGACTGTGTAGGAGTATTATAGTAATATGTCCTAGATGAAGGTGTGTGATGAATCTCCCTGTTGGATTAACTGAAAGCAAGGCACTCTTCAAAAACATGCTAATAAAATATTGTAACGTAAAAATAGTGAGATAACCAGGCATGTAAAGAACTTCAAAGCTAAGAATAACGATGATGATAGAATCCAATGACTGAAATTTGAACAGTGCCTGCATAGGTCCTGACACCTAGTCTGTGCTTAGGGGATGGACCTTGGCTGTGACCATGGTTATGATGCTCTTGAATATGACCTACAATGAATTACTCTTGTACAGACTGTACCCTAATAAGTGTACTTGTTTCTCACCGCTAACTACAAACTGGAGTAAGGATCTCGGTTGTGGCCCAGTGCAATAGGCCCTGTGGTGAAGGTTTGTATTCACAAAGACGAGTTACAACCCCAATTTTTTTTGTTGTTGTTTTTAATCCTCACCTGAGGATATTTTCCCATTGATTTTGAGATAGAGTGGGAGGGAGGAAGGATAGGAGAAGGGGAGAGAGACAGACATAAGGATTGGTTACCTCCCACATGACCCCAACCAGGGCCAGGGATTGAACCTGCAACCCAGGTAAAATGTCCTTGACTGGGAAACCTCCACTCTTCAGTCTGAAGGCCAAAATTCTCACTGCTGAGCCAAACCGCAGGACTTTAACCTAAATTTTTATGATGCAGACACAGGAGACTGGAAAGCAGGATATGGGTCCAGAATGGGGTCAGAGCGGCAGAGAAAACATGGTGAGCACCATTGTCTTATGCAGCCAGTAGAGATAGAGTGGAGAGGATCCCATGGGAAGTGGGTCTTGTACATGGAAAAAGGGGGGCACTCATCAATAAGATTAGGATCCTGTAAGGTCTCTAGCATCACTTTCAAGTATTAGGTCCGAGAATTCACATCCCGTTGTCCCATCTCCTGAAGGGTGAATATTGGTGCCACAGAAGAACTTCACTTGAAGAGTCAAACTGAGACATGAAATCCATCACAGTAGGTGGGATCACAACCTGACACCAAAATGTGGGTGAAGGTGCAGAGATCCAGCCCGAATAACCGAGGTCTCCAGAGGGTCAAATTCTGTGCTGGGATCAAGTGGAGGCATGCAAATAGGATCTAAGTCTCAAAGAAGGTTCCCTGGGAGAAACTACTAAGGCTGACAAATCACAGCTTGTGGAGGGTGGCTGAGCCAAGGTCTTTTGTGGAACCTGTGGTGTTTGCAAGGCTCACGCAGGAACATTCTGTCCAAGGCCTCTTGCTGATCCTGCATGCTGGCAAGGCCCACGCAGGAGCATTCTAAGCCTTGGGCAAGAATGTATTGACAGTCTTGACCTTGAGCTCAGAGGCTGGTGGAAGCGTCTGGTTTGAAGATAATGAAACTTTTGGACTTTCCCCCTTCATTATTGCTATATAATAAACATGCTGGGCTAGCTTAGGGTCACTGTTCCTCCATCAGGGAGCAGTGTTCCACCTGGCCCCAGCTTTATTCTCTGTAATGTCTGTGTCTTTCTTAATCTCCTGTCGCCCCTCCTCAGGTCTGGTTTCACTAGCTGTGCAGGTTGTGGCAGTGGCTTTCCCGAGAACACAGGGGCAAAGACTAAGTCCTGCTGGAGATTAGGGGAAAGGGAGGAAAACCATGGTAACTGCACAGTGGAAAAGCAGCTTCAGCTGAGCCAACCCGATGCTCACAGTGCAAGTATCCCAGTGAGGGCTTCACAACATGGGTACAGATTGTCCCTGGTTCTGAGGCAAGACTCCCAGGTTGGAATCCAGCCTCTTGAATCGGATACATGTCAGTTTGGAGAACTTACTTCATTTCTCTAATTGTGGATGTTCCCAGAAATTTGTTATTAGTTTTCACTTCCTGAGTTGTGAGACTTGTACGTGGAAATGCTCAAAAGGCTAACCCTGGCAAACTGGCACTGAGGAGTTCTGTGTGTTCCTTTTATTGATCCTCAGAAACAAGGTAAGAACATCATCACCTCTAAGTCATTCAGCTAATTAAGACTCAGGAAGTGCTATGGAGTTGCCTGGACATTCCCTGGTGGGGACACCTCATGGAGACCTCAGTACCCACAGCACCTACCTCCCAGCATGTGGGTCAGTGGGTTCTGAAAAACTACATATCTTTTTCATTACTTTTTGTTTAATCCTCACCAGAGGATATCTTTGTATTTATCATCAGATAGAGTGGGAGCGAGGGAGAGAGAGAAACATCGATGTGACAATGACACATCAACTGATTGCCACCTGCATGACCCAACCAGGGCTGGGGACAAACCGCAACCGAGGTACGTGCCCTTGACCGGAATGTAACCTGCAAATCATTGGTATGCAGGCCAACACTCTAACCACTGAACCAAACTGGCCAGGGCACCACCTTTTCTTTTGCAAAGGCACCAAAAACACATGAGCACGCCAGTACTTAGGAGAGAGGGCTGCCTGGCCTGAGAATGTCTCTGCTGGAGCCAAGCCAGGTGGTAGGCATGGCTGCCCCTCTGCCCACAGGCTAACCTTAGCCCTTGACTTCTCCAAAACTTCAGGGATAGAGACATCTTACAGCCACTTTACACAGGAGCAAAATGAGTTCCACACCCTTAAGGGGTCGTTGGCTTGTGAGTCCTAATCAAATTCACAAAACCTGGCTTCAAATCCAGGGTGTCTGTCCCAAGGCATGGAGAATTTGATCACTTCTCTCCTATTTCCTCTTGCTCAGAGCTTTGGGACTCCACACAGCTGCCCATACTGAGTCCAGACCCAACCCAAGAAACCACATGACAGCAGACCTTAAAATGGGACAACACTATCAAAGCAAGGGCTTACTGTCTCATCAAAAGTCCGTGTTTGTGATAGATATGAAGAATGTCAATAGTGCGAGTTAAAATTAAAAGTGTCCCTTACATTGTGTATGGCAAAAAAATGGAAAATATTAGAACTTATTATTCCAACATAAAAAACATTCCATAAAGCAAGAGTCACACAAGATGTGAAATTCAAAGAAAATTGACCACATTCATAACCTAGAGCAGAAGTTGGTCTGACATTTCAGCAAAATACAGTGATAGCAAATATACATCTCAGCAAATGCTAATCATGAAGGATACCGATGATCAGCCAGATAAAGAAATACATTGTGCGAGGTCTGGGAACTTTCCATGCACAGGAGCTTCTGTCTCCAAGAAGTTAGGGTGCAGCACATTCTTCATAGCTGGATGTGTTCACACACCTGCAAGCTCATCGAACCCCTACTATTGGAATGTTTACAGAGGCTTCCCAAAGCAGGCTTGATTGATCAACTATTTCCAGAACCTTGCCCTCTCTCGATGTGTGAGGTTGAAAATTTCAACCTCAATACAACAAAAGATACTGTGAGTGCTTTTTTCACTAAGAAATTTCCCAGGGGTAGAAACCAATATGTATGCAATTTCTTTATCACACAAGATCAACTATCCAATATCAAAAGAGTACATGCTAAATGACCCCATTTTACAATATGGTATACATGACAACAAATGTAGATAAAAGGAGAACTGTGATACTCAAAATGAAGGTCAGGAAAAGGATGTGACTATGAGGGGCTAACAAGAGTAAGTTTGTGACAGAAAAATCCTGCAATTCTACAGTAGTATTGGTTACAAGAACCTACATACGTGATACCCTTTCTTAACAATATATTGGAAAACCAAACAAGATGAGTGCTTGTTAAAAATGGAGGCACACCCTGGCCGGTTTGGCTCAGTGGTTAAGAGCGTCAGCCCACAGACCAAATAGTCCCTGGTTCGGTTCCCGCTAAGGGCACGTACCTGGGTTGCAGTTTGTCCCCGGGCCCAGTTGGGGTTGTGTGGGTGGCGACCACTCGATGTCTCTCTGACATCAATGTTTCTCTCTCTTCCTCCCTCTCTCCCTCCCTCTCTATCTGAAGATAAATGCAAAAATGTCCACGTGTGAGGATAATAAAAAACAAAAAACTGGAGGGACAGATACATCCTGTAGTGAATGAACTGCACTGTCACTATTTCTCTGTCCTCTTATTTGATAATCTACTGTGACCTTGTAAGCTTTCACCTTTCAGAGTAGCTACCTGAACGGCATTAAGAAACCTCTAGAAAAATTCAGTTCGTGTGATTTTAAACTTATTACAAAGGAAAATTCATAAAAATATAATATATATTAATTTTATAAACTCTGTGATACTCTTCAAAAACTTGGTTAAACACATCCAAATGTGTCCTTATCCTTATGAAATGAATACATTACATTTCATTTTCAAGAACTTCAGGAATTCTGAAATAATACAAACCTGAAAGTAAAGAAATACAAAAATCACTACATAATGAATTGGTACAGCACACAATTGTGTTGTATATATTTAAATGTAATCCATAAAAGGAGTAACTGCCACTATTTAAAACTTATAAAATCACTGTCAAGTACAAATAGGGTGAAGATATCTTGTCCCCAAAGCCTTGTGAGGTGCATTATGTGTTCATACATGTGACAAAATGGTTTTTACTCAAGGCTTCTTTCCTTCGTAGAGGTATCTCAGGTTTTGCTAAAGACCACACAGTAAAGCCCTGGCTGTAATGGTTCAGTGTGTAGAGCTTTGGTCTGCGGACCAAGCACTCTGAGGTTGGATTCCAGTCAAGGGCATGTAACTTGATTGTAGTTCAAGCCCCGACCGTGGTGGGGAAAAAGCAGGGGCAGCCAATCAATGTGTCTCCTCACATCAATGTTTTTCTCTCTCTCCCTCCCTCCCAATCTGAAGATAAATGTTAAAATATCCTCGTGTGAGGGTTTAAAAAAAAAGACCACATGATTGAATGTGTTCATGAGTTATTTCTTATGAATTTACTGACAAACATGATGAATTCCTGAAAACCATGACATATTTACTGCCACAGATAAGTATTTATAGTGAGAGGTGAGAGCTAATATTAAGGAGATGCTTTCTTGTAATTGAAACTAATCCTTCTCACGCTCCTTCATGATTATATGACAGGGTTACTGCCATAAAGGGTTCCCAAGACCATCACATTGATAGGGGTTACCTCAAGAACCAATTTTCAGAAATACAATGACCTCAAATATCTTCATCAACGCTGAAAATATATAAGTTGTTCTAGAAATGTTTTCATCAATATAAAACACAAGGTAGTTGATCAGTAAACACAGTAATACATTCCTTGTGAAAAGTTATTCTTCATTCCACACTATTATCTTGAAGGCCTACTATGTGCAACAGCTTTACCCCAAAATGGGGACTTGTGAATACTCTTATGTTTCAGAAAGATTGCCAGGTGGTCCAAAGCATTCCCACAATCTCTCCACCCACAAGGCCTCGTTCTTGTAGGTTTTCTCTGATAAACACGGAGTCCTGAATTTGTAAGGAAGGCTTTCCCACATTCCTCACATTCACAGGGTGTCTCTCCTCTGTACATTCTCTGCTGGGTAATGAGAACTTTCCACATTCAGTATATGCAAAGGAAGTCTTTCCTGAGTGAAATCTTTGTTGTGGGGGCATGCTTTCTTGCTAAAGCCTTCACCCTATTCAGAGTGTTTTTCAAATGTAATGCACTATGAGCTCACTGATGTATTCCTGGAGACTCTTCATGGTGAAGCCCTTTCGACACGAATTGCCAATATATGACCTCTCTTCATATACATTCACAGAGGTGCAATAAGCATGTTTCTCCCCATTAAGCCTCAGCCACTTCTCTTGCATATAGAAATTTACCTCCTGACCCTGGCCGGTTTGGCTCAGCAGTTTGAGCGTTGGCCCATGGACGAGGGAGTCCTGGGTTTAATTCACACTAAGGGCACGTACCTCAATTGCAGTTTGTCCCCAGTCCCGGTTGGGGTTGTGCGGGTGGCAGCCAGTCAATGTGTCTCTCTCACATAGATGTTTCGCTCTCTCTCTTCCTTTCTCCCTCCAGCTCTATCTGAAGATAAATGCAGAAGTGTCTTTGGCTGAGGATAAAAATAAAAAAAAAATTACCTCCTGTATGAGTTCACCAGATGTACATTGAAATGACAGTTCATGGTAAGGTCTTTCCCACATTCAATGCACATGTATGGTTTCTCCTAAGCGTGGATTGGCTGATGTAAAGTGAGATCAGTCTTCACGGTAAAGCCTTTTGCACGTACACTACATACATAGGGCTTTACACCTGTGTGTTTTCGGTATTGTGTGATGATACTTTTTTGAACTCTGTCCCACATTCACTACAGATATAAAGGTTTGTCTCCTATGAGTCCGTTGATACACATTCAGAGTGCTTCCTGGTGAAACCTTTATGACATTCACTAAAGATATAATGTTTTCCCCTGCATGAGTCCATTGATGTAAAACCAGCTTGCTCTTCACTGGAAACGCTTTTCCACACTCACTGCATATAAACGGTTCCTATCTTGTGTGAGAACGCTGAATCCTTCCTCAAGAATCCTTTCACGCATTGAGTACAGAAATGTTTAACTACTGTATGAGTCTGTTGTACAACCAGGTTCAACTTCACTGTGAATCTTTTTCCACATTCACTACATACATAGGGTTTCTCTCCTGTGAGTCCATTCATGTACAACCAGCCACATCTTCACTGGAAAGCCTTTTCCACATTCACTGCATTTAAGGGTTTCCCTTATGTGTGGGATCGCTGATGGACATTCAGACTGTCCTTCCTTGTAAAACTTTTACCGCAATCAGTACAAAAATAAGGTTTCTCTCCGGAATGAGTCCGTTGATGTAAAGCAAGCTTGTTTTTCACTGCAAAGCCTTTTCCACATTCACTGCAGATATAAGGTTTCTCTCCTGTGTGAGATTGCTGATGCAGAATCAGATGGCTCTTCCTGGTGAAACCTTTCCCGCATTCACCACAGACAAAAGGTTTCTCTCCTGTATGAGACCACTGATGTTCAACCAGCTGAACCTTCACTGGGAAACCTTTTCCACAATCACTGCATACATAGGGTTTCTCTCCTGTGTGAGATCGCTGATGTACAATCAGAGATTTCTTCACAATGAAACCTTTCCCACATTCACAACAGATATAAGGTTTCTCTCCTGTATGAATTCGTTGATGTTCAATCAGTGATCTCTTCCTGATGAATTGCTTCCCACATTCATTGCACATATATGGTTTCTCTGAAGAATGAGTTTGCTGATGTTTAATGAGATCACCTTTCATTGTGAAGCCTCTCCCACATACACTACATATATAGGGCTTCTCACCTGTGTGTTTTCGCTGATGTCCAATCAGGCTGTTCTTCCTTGGGAAACCTTTGCCGCATTCACTACACCTATAAGGTTTCTCTCCTGTATGAGTCCGTTGATGCACAACCAGGCCCATCTTCCCTTTGAAGCTTTTCCCACATTCATTGCATAGATAGGGTTTCTCTCCTGTGTGAGATCGCTGATGTACAATCAAATAGCTCTTCCTGGTGAAACGTTTGCTGCACTGACTACAGATATATGGTCTCTCCCCTGTATGAATTCGTTGATGTAAAGCAAGCCGGCCCTTCACTTTGAAGCCTGTTCCACATTCACTGCACACAAAGGGTTTCTCTCCTGCGTGTTTTCTCTGATGTGTCGTCAGTTCATACTTGGCTTTGAAACTTTTCCCACATTCAGTACACATATAAGGTTTCTCTCCTGTATGAGTCCGTTGATGTAAAACAAGCTTGACCTTCGCAGAGAAGCGTTTTCCACATTCACTGCATGCATAGGGTTTCTCTCCTGTGTGAGATCGCTGATGTATAATCAGAGGGCCCTTCGTGGTGAAACCTTTCCCACATTCACTACAGACATAAGGTTTGTCTCCTGTGTGAGTCCGTTGATGTATAACCAGGTTTACCTTACCTGTGAAGCTTTTTCCACATTCACTGCAAGAATAATGTTTCTGTCCTGTATGAGTCCCTTGATGTAAAACCAGCTTCCTCTTCACTGGGAATGCTTTTCCACATTCACTACATACATAGGGTTTCTCTCCTGTGTGAGATCGCTGATGAATGATCAGGTCATACTTGGTTTTGAAACCTTTCCCGCATTCACTACACATATAAGGCTTCTCCCCTGTATGAGTGCGTTGATGTAATACAAGCTTGTCCTTCGCTGAGAACCCTTTTCCACATTCACTGCATACATAGGGTTTCTCTCC
Organism: Tadarida brasiliensis; assembly: GCA_030848825.1. Lineage (NCBI taxonomy): Eukaryota > Metazoa > Chordata > Mammalia > Chiroptera > Molossidae > Tadarida > Tadarida brasiliensis. Next base: position 4,311,976 of record CM061276.1, read on the forward strand.
TGTGTGAGATCGCTGATGTATAATCAGACCACACTTCCTGGTGAAACCTTTCCCGCATTCACTACAGACATAAGGTTTCTCTCCTGTATGAGTCTGTTGATGTACAACCAAGTTCGCCTTCACTGTGAAGCTTTTTCCACATTCACTGCATACATAGGGTTTCTCTCCTGTGTGAGATCGCTGATGTACAATCAGACGGCTCTTCGTGGTGAAGCCTTTCCCACATACACTACATACACAGGGCTTCTGTCCTGCATATTTTTGCTGATGGGTGGTGATACGGCCATTGTTTCTGTAACATTCACTATAGATATAAGGTTTCTCTCCTGTGTGAGTTTGGGGATGACAAATGCACTGAGACTTTTTGATGAACATGTCCCCACACTCAGTACCTGTATTAAGTTCCTTTCCCATATGAGTTTTCTGATGTATATTCAAGTCTAATTTCTTTAGGAAGGTTTTGTCACATTCGGAGCACTCATACTGTTTTAGTCCCGCATGAATTCCATTATGTTCAGAGAGCCAGTATTTCATAAAGAAGCCTTTCCCGCACAGACTGCATCCATAAGGATTCTCCTCACTATGAACTCTATCATGTTGAGTCAGAAGAGACATCTTGATGAAGGCCTTCCCACATTCAGTGCATACACGGGGTTTCTCTCCATTGTGAGTTCCCTGTTGCTGAATGACCTGGAACTTATTATTGATGTTTTTCATACTGAAAGGGAATGTAATTTCAGGGAAACATAGTTGTTGGTTGCCATGCAGAATGGATGTCCCATGTCCATTCAACTCAACAGAGTTAGTTAAGTTACAGCTTCTGTTTTGGTTTTCAAAACTTAATTTGGATTTTAAAGGTTTTTCACGTTTCTCAAGATTACGATTGTGCTTTACAGGGAAATGATCTCCAATCTGATTAAAAGTATTTGCAAACATGTTATGTTCACAGCTTCGTTCCAAATTCTTCTGAACGTTTCCAATTTGCAGGTGACACTGTACAGGATCATCAGCTTGCCTGCATTCTAGGAAAGAAGAAAACAGTAATTCACTCTGCAGTCTCTTCCAATCCTAGTTTGATACAGAACTGTTTTTACAAAAGGACTTCATATGAGGTAACTAGTGACAATGTACATTGTAAAAAAACAAACATAAGTTGTTGCTGTCCAGAGTTCTTAACACTGAACTTGTTAAAATCTTGCATTATCCTAATTGATATGAGTACCTACTGTTATATATATATAAAAAATTTACTAGTAAAGGTGAGTTTATGCTAATGGTAGTATTTCAGGATGGAACTAGTCCCCAGAGACACTAATTGATAAGAAGGCTCACCTTTCAGCTCAATACACTGACCCATGGAAAAGGAGGAAGGGCCTAGGGATTAAAGCTCTATTAAAACTTTTAGCAAGATCTAATACAATTCTGTGTTGTTGTTTTTTTTTGTTTTGTTTTGTTTTGTTTTGTTTTGTTTTGTTTTGGTACGTGCCTGTAGCGGGTACCGAACCCGGGACTCTCTGGTCCGCAGGCCGACACTCCAATCGCTGAGCCAAACCGGCCAGGGCAGTGTTTTTTGTTTTTCTTTTTCATCCTCACCCGAGGACATTCTTGTCATTCTTTGTTCAGATAGAGTGGGAGGGAGAGAGAGTAAGAGAGAGAGAGAGAAACATCGACATGAAAGGGACACATCGAGTGGCTGCCTCCCGCATGACCAACCAGGGCCAGGGACAAATTGCAACCGAGGCACGTGCCCTTAGCGGGAACAGAACCCAGGTCTCTCTGGACCGCAGGCCGACGCTCCAACCGCCAAGCCAAACTGGCCAGGACCAGTGTTGTTTTTTTTAAACAGACACATTTGTCCGGTGGACAGTTTGCCCCAGTTCCATAGGAACAAAAGTTCCTATTCAGCCCTGGCTGGTTTGGCTCAGCAGTAAAGCATCAGCATGTAGACCAATGAGTCATGGGTTCAATTCTGGACAAGGGCACATACCTTGGTTGCAGTTCATACCAAGCCCTGGTCGGGGTCGTGCGGATGCAACCAGTCGATGTGCCCCTCTGACATCGATGTTTCTATCTCTTTCCCTTTCTCCCCCCGCCACTCTGTCTGAAAACATATGGAGCCCTGGCCAGTTTGACCTCTTTGTGCACGCTCCCCACTGGGGACCAGGCCCACCACCGGGGCTTGTTCCCTGACCAGGAAACAAACTGACGATCCCTTCGTGCATGGGTCAAAACTCAACCACTGCACCACACAGACCAGGCTACTTTGGCAAATTCATTAAACCCAAGGAGGAGTGCATTTATAACCAGTGGGTCAGAAGTACAAGTGACAATGTGGACTCATGACTGACATCTGAATAGGGGCTGACCTATAGAGTTGAAACCTGAAGTTTTCAGATCTGACACTATTTCTAGGTAGATACGGCCAAAATTGAGTCAAATTTGTTGGACACCCACGTTTAATATTCTATGTACAGACACCGGTAGCTAGGTAATAAAGGCAATTGCAGTCTGGGAAATACGAGAAAGGAGCAAAGAGATCTAAGAGGTGGAGGAAATGAGGATATACAGGGTCGGACAAAAGTAGGTTTGGAGCCCGGCCAGTGTGGCTCAGTGGTTGAGAGTTGACCCATGCACCAAAAAGTTTCCGGTTAGTTTCCTGGTCACGGCACATGGCCAGGTTGTGGGGCCGAACCCCAGTGGGTGGCATGCAGGAGAGGCCAATCAGTGTTCTCTCTCATTGATGTTTCTATTTCTCTCTTTCTCTTCTTTCCTCTCTCTAAAAAAATCAATGAAGAAGAAAAAGTTTTTTTAAAAAAGTAGGTTTGCAGTGTTCATATAGAAAATAATGCAATATTAATAACATTATGAGAAAAAAACGTTCCATGTAGTTACCAATGTAAATCTACTTTTGCCACAACCTTTATTGAAAGAGAAGACTGGTTCAATAATGGGATCTAAGAACACTGTAGGAAATATATGAACTGAAAGGCTAGGTAGACAGAATGCCTTTTAAAAAACCAGTAGTATTGAGGTACAGAATGAGGGCAAAATTTAGAGTGCATGGTGAAACAAAGTTTAATATGATTATTAAATATCCATGTACAAATATGAAGACACTGGTTGAATGCATAAATCTTAAAAAATGTCTCATCTGCCCTGGCCGGTTTGGTTCAGTGGTTAGGGCTTCGGCCTGTGGTCCAGAGAGACCCAGGTTCGGTTCCCGCTAAGGGCAGGCGCCTTGGCTGCAGTTTGTCCCTGGCCCTGGTTGGGATCGTGAGGGTGGCGACCACTCGATGTGTCTCTTTCACGTTGATGTTTTTCTCTCTCTCTTCCTCCCTCTCTCTCTCTCTACCTGAAGATGAATGCAAAAGTGTCCTTGAGTGAGGATTAAAAAAAAAAGTCTTATCTGAGCTGTGGCCTGTTTTTTGTTTTGTTTTTTTCCTTTATCGATTTTAGAGAGAGAGGAAACAAGTGGGAGAGAGTGATAGAAAGATTGATGAGAGAGAACATCAATTGGCCTGGCATGTTTTCTAAGTAGTTAGAGCATTATCCTGTGGAACAAAGGATCATGGATTCTACTCTTGGTTAAAGATATGTACCTGGGTTGCAGTTTTGATCCTCTGCCAGGTCAATCACGGTCGTGTGGGATGGAACCAACCCATGTGTCTCTCCCAAATTGACGTCTCTCTCTCTCCCCTGTCTTCCACTCCATCAGTATCTACAGCTTTTTTTTTTTTAATTCAGTTTTAGAAAGAGAGGAAGGGAAAAGGATAGAGAGAAACACAGATGAGAGAGAACATTAATTGGCCGCCTCCTGCATGCCACCTACTGGGGATTTGGCCCACAACCTGTGCACATGTCCTGATTAGGAATCGAAACAGCGACCTCTTGGTGGATGTGTCGACGCTCAACCACTGAGCCAAACTGGCCGGGCTCTTTCCGTATCTAAATATTAATTGAAAAATATCCCTGTATGAGGATTAACAGCAACACAAAGTCTTATCTGAAAACACAAGCATGTATGCCATCCACACAGAGAAATTCTTCTAAGAAAAGACAATAAATGAGACTGTGTTTTGAAATATGTAGAATAAAAAGTAAAGAATATGTAAAGTTCTGGAATTCAGTAAGGTGACCAAAGAGACGCAAACATGGAGTACTGTGATGAGGTGCACACCTGCAGACCCAGGTGTATAGAAATACATGGTGAGTAAGGATGTGGATCCTCACCATCTGATTTCCAGATAAGGATGACAGACTACTGAGGGCTATCATGTTTCAAAAGTTTGCCATTCTGCTTCATTCGGCAGATGAGTTAACTCTCCTAAAGCAGGAATCTCCATTTCAGACAAAAGCTTCTGCACTCAACACCCCAACAAATGGTTTCCCTGGAATATAATCTCCTATGTCCTAACATAAAGAGGGAGGGACATCAAAATTACAACTAACTACAAAACAACCGTCATTCAAAAGTGCCTAAAATCAAGGTGAATGAAAGTCCTACAACTACAAAATTAAAGAAGAAACCACATCAAGACTGGTAGGAGAGGCGGAGGTGGACGGGCTGGTCCCACACACACGTGTGGCAGATAAAAATCAGGAAGGAGCCCTGGCCGGTTTGGCTCAGCGGTTAGAGCGTTGGCCCGTGATCCAGAGAGAACGGGGTTCAGTTCCCGCTAAGGGCACGTACCTCGGTTGCAGTTTGTCCCTGGCCCGGCTGGGATTGTGTGGGTGGCAGCCAGTCGACGTGTCTCTCTCACATCGATGTTTCTCTCTCTCTCTCTTCCTCCCTCTCTCCCTATCTGAAGATGAATGCAAAAAGTGTCCTTGGATGAGGATAAAAAAAAAAAAAAATCAGGAAGGACACCTCGGCTGGAAAGTTCCTCCCTGAGGAGAGAGGGGTCCCCATCCCACACCAGGCCGCCAGCTCAGGGTTCCAGTGCCAGAAAGAGAAGTCCCCACAACTTCTGGCTGTAAAAACCAGCAGGAACAGAGGCTGAGGGAGGCTAATGCTGCTGGAGCCCCAGGCAGCTCTTCTTAAAGTGCCTAAGCACAGAGTTGCCAGACTTGCTCCCTCTGAGCTTCAGCCTGGGGACAGTAGCTCGAAAGGCACCAAGACATACAGGAAAGAACTGACTTGTTTGGCATCGGGGCACAGGCTAGAGAGGCAGCTTTCTCCTGAAAGGACATGGTAGCAGAGGTCACTGTTCCTTTATTTATTTTTTTTTTTATTATTATTTTTTTATTTTTTTTATCCTCACCCGAGGACATTTTTTTCATTTTGTGTTCAGATAGAGTGGGAGGGAGAGAGAGGAAGAGAGAGAGAAACATCGACGTGAAAGGGACACATCGAGTGGCTGCCACCCACACGACCAACCAGGGCCGGGGACAAACTGCAACCGAGGTACATGCCCTTAGCAGGAACCGAACCCAGGTCTCTCCAGACCGCAGGCCAACGCTCTAACCGCTGAGCCAAACCGGCTAGGGCTCACTGTTCCTTTAGTGAGGCCTTTCCCCATGAGGCTGGCAATAGGGTGCCATATCTGTGACACCAGCAACCTGGCTCACACTGTTTGCCCCACCATTATGATTGCCTTAGGCCCTGCCCATCCAACTTTCAGGCCCACTCAAGCTCTTCCCAGTGGCTTTACCATAGGAATGGCCTTTCTTGGCTCCTGTTTCAAATTTTCCTAAATGCTCTAAAAAATGCAGCATCTGTTCTCAGCGAGCCCCATATCTCTCACTAAGTGGGCCCAGGCTTGGCACTACCAGTAGCCAGCCTTGGATCACAACTGGGCTTTGCCTGGACACCTCCAAGCCCAACAAAACAAGCAGCCATTGGCAGATCGCTTTGTAGCTTATGTTTGGTGGAACTGGACAGAACACATGGAGTGGATGACCTTGCCCCAGAGCCAGGAAATCCAGTGGACAGTGTCATACCACATCAAAGCACCACCAACCAAAACCTCCACAAGTGACACAAGGAAGAAATGAACTCAATAGGTACCAGATTTTTGCTCATTGTGATGGGCCCCTGCACAGCTGATCCTCCAAGGTAGTCAGAGGTTGGTGCATCTTTTGCAAAGCCGTTTCTTACAGCTGATCGGCCTGAGTAAAACCCTCCCATTGATGCGCAACAGCAATCAAGACTCAATTACAACAAAAGGGTGTAGAGTCTAAATAGGGGTGCACCTCAAGGGCACATCTGGGTAACCAGAGAGGCTAAACCACTGGATCCTACAGGACACCTACTACAATAGGCTGTCAGAAGCCCAGGAGACACAACAAGTCTACCTAATACATAGAAAAAAATACAGGGAGGCTACCAAAATGAGGAGACAAAGAAACATGTCCCAAATGAAAGAACAGAACAAAACTCCAGGAAAAGACCTAAAAAAATGGAGATAAGCAATCTAACAAATGCAGAGTTCAAAGCACTGCTTATAAAGATGCTCAATGAACTTAGTGAGGGTCTCAAGAGCATAAAAAAGGATGAGTCAGAAATGAAGGATGTACAGTCAGAAGTGAAGGAGGCACTAACTGAAATAAAGAATAATCTACACAGATTCAATAGTAGAGTAATGTAAAGAGTTTCACAAAGAAGAAAAAGATAAGAGTTCATCACCACCAAACCAATATTATGTGAAATGTTGAAGGGTCTTCTTGAACAAAAAGATAAAAAACATAAACAATAAAATGACAATAAAAACATATCTATTGACCATTGAATCTACAAACAAAATGAACAAGCAGAAGAGAAACGGACTCATAGATACAAAGAACATTTTGTTGGTTACCAGATGGGAGGGGGTTTGGGAGAAGGGATGAAAAAGGTGAAGAGATTAAGAAGTACAAATTGGTTGTTAGACTGACAATCCTCAAAGGGAAGGGGGGGGGGGTGGTGGGAAGAAATAAACCAAAGAACTTATATGCATATACGCATAACCACTGCACACAGACAACAGTGTGGGGAAAAGCAGAAGGGGCATGGGAGCGGAAAGGAGGGGGTCAATAGGGGAAAAAGGAGGAACATCTCTAATACATTCAATAATAAAGATAAGTTTAAAAAAGGGGGGATCGCCCTGGCCGGTTTGGCTCAGCGGTTGGAGCATCGGCCTGAGGACCAGAGTGTCCTGGGTTCGGTTCCTGCTAGGGGCACGTACCAAAAAATAAAGGGGGAGTGATGGAGGATTTGCAGTAAAGTATTAACCCAGCAGGCATGGCTCACATCATCCCTGCACATTCAAAAGAAAGGACTGGCCCTAACTGATTATTGGATAATAACCTCTGATGATTCCCTGGAATACTAAATTTTATTTTATTTTTTTATCCTCACCTGAGGATATTTTTGCATTTATCTTCAGACAGAACGGGAGGGAGAGGAGAAAGAGACAGAGAGAGAAACATCGATGTGAGAGAGACACATTGACTGGTAGCCACCCACAGGACCCCAACCAGGGCCGCGGACAAACTATAACCGAGGTACGTGTCCTTAGCGGGATCCGAACCCAGGCCTCTCTGGTCCGCGGGCCGATGCTCTAACCGCTGAGCCAAACCGGCCAGGGCAGGAATACTAAATTTTCAAAAGGATGGCAAAAAGATGATTCCTGCTCTCACACACAAAAGAAGACAGAGTCCCGCTTCCATGCTGCTAAGTAAAATATGTGGGAACAAAGCCTACGTTAGACAATCTAGATGGAGAAGTATTTGAGGGTACATTTCACAGATCAGGAAGAGGTTAACTCATGGAAATGGAGAAAACATTTAACAGTCATGAGGACTGAGTATGAAGAACCTTGGGGTAGGGGGGTTAAAAAATGAAATAAATGCATCATGGAAACCAGGTTATCAGGGGACACAGTATCCAAGGTGGGATTGGAGGTTATGGAGGAAAATCACTATTTCCTAAGAAGCCAGGAAAATCCAGCAGTAAAACAAAAGGTGAGGAATTCAAACTTGTGTCCCTCCAGAGAGCCTTGGGAAGTGTAATTTACAGCAAGAGAGGTGGTACCACAGGCAGAGACACTGTGACTGTGGACAAAGATGGGGACAATCTGAGAACCCTAAAAGGAAGAAAACAACACAAACAAAAACAAGATGAAGATAAAATAAGCCAGAGTCAGAGCTTAGAAGAGAAAATAATGTATGTTTGCTTCTAAACTTCTACAAAACAACAGGGTTCTCATCCATGGAGGGTGGGTAGAGTTTCCTCATTCACTGCCACCGCTCTGACGCCTGCTCTGACTAGAATGTGCTTCCCGGCCGCCCACCTTGTTGAGTCTCCTTCACTCACCTGCACAGACTACACGGTGGAGCTCATCCTGTGCTGTCCATGGTTCTTCCCCTCGTTCCAACTTGGAGAGCGCGTCTGGTTTGCTGGCTTGATACCCTGCTCGAGAAAAATAACAGAAGACTTAGACATATTGAATGGGGCTGGGGTCTGCCAAGGAGGGAGAATGAACATTATACCCTCCTGCTGGGGGCAACAGAATGATTTGAGATTCCACACTTTGAGGGGAAGGCAGTTATTCTGAAGAGTTAAACTGGTGGGAAAAGAAAAGCCACTAACAGGGTACTGCTTGGTGCCACAGGGAGCTGTCCTCACCCACTGACTCCAGGTGGCTGAAGTTCTCCAACATCACGTCCCTGTACAGGTTCTTCTGATCGGGGTCCAGGAGCTGCCACTCCTCCCACGTGAAGTCCACGGCCACATCGTGAAATGTCAGGGATTCCTGCAACAACACCATGCTGTTTATTGAGGGATGTCCTTCAGATAATATGGAAGAAATGTTTGTTTTTCTGCTCATTATCACTTTATATGCTGCATCTACACAGCGAGTGGGGTTGTATTATACAGCTGAGTCCAGCCGATGTGGCTCAGTGGATGAGCATCGACCCATGCACCAGGAGTTCGCCAGTTCGATTCCCGGTCAGGACACATGCCCAGGTTGTGGGCCTGATGCCGGGTGGGGGTCATGCAGGAAGCGGGCAATCAATATTTTCTCTCATTGATGTTTCTATCTCTCTCTCCCTCTCCCTTCTTCTCTCTCTAAAAATTAATAAAGAGACTCCTGGAAAGAAAAAATATATATATACAGTTGAACAGGCACATGTCTAGTAAAATGATATTTGCCACTGTTCCCGGAGTCATCCAGGCGTTAATTCAATTAGATGTTATTATAATGGGAAGAAGTTAAATGTTAGTGGGTTCGGTTCCCACTAAGGGCATGTACCTCGGTTGCAGTTTGTTCCCGGCCCCGTTGGGGTTGTGCGGGGGGAGACCAGTTAATGTGTCTCCCTCACGTCGATGTTTCTCTCTCTCTTTCCCCCTCTTCCTCCCGCTCTATCTGAAGATAAATGCAAAAATGTCCTCGGGTGAGGATAAATTAAAAAATAAATAGATGTTCTTGATAACCGAGAAACATTTTAATATATTCAAATTTAAATATTTGAGAGACAGAAAATATATATGTATACTTTCCAAATGAAGAAAGGTGGTTTTTTTATAGGTGTCTACAAACACATTAATAAGAAAAGGAAAGAATAAAACAAAACGAGCCCTGCCCAATGTACACAAGTGGTTAGAGTAACAGCCCGAGACCAAAGACTCGTGTGTTCAATTTCTGGTCAAGGACATGTAGCCGGACTGTAGTTAAGATCACAGCCCCTTCAGAGAGGCAAGCAATGGATGTGTGTCTCTCACATCAATATTTCTCCGTCTCTCTCCCCCCTCTGCATCTATCCTCCATTCCACACTCTCTAAAATTCAATGCAAGAAATATCGCCTAGAAGGATTAAAAACAAAGTCACCTGATCGTGGAGCATTTTCTACTGCTCTCTGAAAGGAGCTGGCAGCGGGAAAGCTCTAGCTCGCCGAGTTTCTGGTCAGCTCTAGGTTTCTGTTTAGAAATCTGTCTTCAGTTAGTTGAGTCCCTGGAAATGCTGATAATCCTCCAAGGAAGTTTTTCGTGCTTCACTCGATGCAATTAATTGTGGTGTCCTTGTGAGAAATGTCCAAACCTGTGGAGAATTTTTGTAAGTTTACTGGACCGTAGCTGAGAACAAACGCCAGGAAGCAAAATGACAATGGATTGCACAATGCTCTGGAAAATGGCAGTTTTGCAACTTTTTCCTACATTAGAATCAAAGGAGAAGACATAGGGCATTACATGAAATCCACTGGTGATAGATTGGAGGTGGGGGGTGAGGGTAGGCAAAGCAGGGAAATCTCTGGGATTGGAGAAAAACTAAAAAAAAACCAGACACATACTTCTTCTAAATGGGCCGTTGTAGAACAGTGAGCAGTTAAAGTTTAATACAATAACAATAACATATGTGGGCTCTGTGCTCCCCTACTGTGGTGGGAAGTTGTGCTAGAGGGGGTCTCTAAAAGAAGAAAACTCCCTGATAGTCCAAAGGTATTATATATTATCCTAGATGCAAAAAAGACAATAGTCAGGCTCAGGAAGGGAAAGACTGAACTCTGTCAAAGTAGATACCAGGGGGGACATGAGTACCGTGTGACTAGCGATTAGTTGGGCAGTTTTCACTTCAGACCATCCGACACGGACAGTTTTGGCCTCTGAGTGTGTAAGACCCTGAGCCATGCAGGCGCCCCTGAGCTGTGCAGGGTCAGTGCGGGGCAGCTCTTCTGTCCACACCAGGGTGTCAGAACCATGGGCTCAGGAGAATACTCAACAAGTGGTACCTTTCCTCTGGGACCCGATGCTGCAGTGCTCCTGACCCCAATGCCCACAGTGTCCCTGCTGTCCCTTTATCTGGTCTCCTGGAAGCCTTAGCTTCCACATGTGTTGGAGATATTCCCTTACTCTTTGGAGTTAAGTGGAGTGACTGACAGAAGATGTGTGTAATGACACTGTAGAGGCAGAATGTTTACTTCTTCTTGCTAGCTTCTTTAGCAAGTCTGATAATGAAATGGATAGTACACATATGAACAGGGGAAAAACAGCCCTGGCCGGTTAGCTGAGCGGTTAGAGCATCCGCCCGCAGACCAGAGAGTCCCGGGTTCGGTTCCCGCTAAGGGCATGTACCTCAGTTGCAATTTGTCCCCGGCCCCAGTTGGGGTTGTGCAGGTGGCAACCAGTCGAAGTGTCTCTCTCTCTCTCTCTTCCTCCTCTCTCCCTCCCATTCTATCTGAAAATAAAAACGCAAAAATGCCCTTGGGTGAGGATTAAAAAAACAAAACAAAACAGAAAAACAATCAAAACATTAATAGCACGTATACTTCCTGCATACATGGAAGCGACTCAGAAAGACAGACTCATTGGCCCAAATGGCTGATGCCATCACCTGAAATACCACCTTCCACCTTCACCTACAGTCTCTGCCAGGGGCAGAGAGTAGTCAGGGGAGATTCTCAGGAAAGGCACAGTAAACAGGATGAAGGTTATTATTCAGATATAAGTGCGGCTTTCTCCAGACGGTGCAGGTGGTTTTGCTAAACTGAGGAAGACACCCTCACAGAGGACACTGTCCTCACACATGTCAATGTCCTTCTCAAGGGGTAACATCTGCCAGCTCTGCATGCTCCTCCCAGGGCTGCAGTTCCTACAAATTAAGCAGCCTACAAAAACCAATATACAGCCCTGGCCGTTTTGACTCAGGGGTTACACCGTTGGCCCATTGACTAAGGAGTGGAGGGTTCGATTCTGGTCAAGGGCCCGAACCTCAGTTGCAGGTTGGGTCCCTGGGTCAGGGTCCTGCGGGAGGTAACCAACGGATGTTTCTCTCTCTCTCTCTCCTTCCCACTTTATCTGAAGATAAATGGAAAAATATCCTCAGGTGAGGATTAAAAAACCCAGAGAGGCATATTTGAGAGTGGCAAACTGTTGTCCTGCAGATTAAAGGAACTGTGTATTTAAAAGAGAACACTCTCATTCAGAAAACATTGGCTGTGAAAACGGCACAACGTGTTAGACCGGTGAGGTCACAGTGGATCTTGGTTCAGCAACCTGGTACTTGAGTTGTGGTTAAAAGAATTCAGAGGTAACACTCAAAGGGTAAGAGAAAGTTTCTTTAGAAATCACAGAGGTAGGAGAAGTGACAGGTCGGAGAAATGGCTCAGGAAACAAGTTACAGAGGTGAAATAAGGGCCCTGCTGGTGCAGGAGAGAGAAGGGTAAAGGTAGGAACCTGGGGGCGAGAAGAGAGGGAGCAGTTTCAGAACCCTATTTTCCTGGAGGCTTAATGCTTAAGAGCTATTATTTGGCCCTCTGGTTGGTTCACCCCCTAAGGAGGGGACTAACCCACAAGACTTCACCTTCCCAGGGGAGGAAAAGTCAGGGGAGGGTCCAAACCAAATGACCAGAGTTATGCTAGGGGAGAAAAGGTCACCTGGGGACAAGGACCTTGTTTTTCCAGTTCTGTCTCATTACTAAGCACCCTGGGCTTTCTGCCCTGGTGACCTTCTGTGCCTGGCCTATTGTCCTTGCTCTACTCCTCTGGGTCTACATGCCTATCAACAAACAACTCACAGATTCTACATACAGAGCTGGCTAGACTTGCACCATGTCCCTCACCTCATTCCATAGTAAATTCAAATGAAACCAGGTAAGGAATGGGTCCGGGCCGCCTGTCACCTCTTGAGCCAATGAAGCATAGACAAGGTGGAATCCTACAAGAGCCTTTATTCCAATACTGCGGCAGTATGGGAGAGTAGTAACCCTCTCTACATTTTCACAAGCCTTTTTCACCCATTCAGAAATAACCAGTTTTAGAACTTTCTTTTTCTTTTTTTTTTTTTGGTATGTGCCCCTAGCGGGAACCGAACCTGGGACTCTCTGGTCCGCAGGCTGAGCTCCAACCGCTGAGCCAAACCGGCTAGGGCAGAACTTTCTTTTTCAAAAACAAGTATCTCCATAGCCTACACCTTCAATCATGGAAATTATTCAGTTTCTTTCCAACAAATTAACATTCTTTACCCTTAGTTGTCTGACACTAAAAAAGGAAGTAACACCTTCAAATCTATTCTATAGCTTTTTGTAAAAAGGCCCAAAGAAGTTTTACTTAAACTTTTCACCCGGCCGGTGTGGATCAGGGGTTGAGTGTCGATCCATGCAACAAGAGGTTGCCGGTTTGATTCCCAGTCAGGCCACATGCCCAGGTTGTGGGCCAAATCCCCAGTGGGGGGCATGCAGGAGGTTTCTATGTGTCTCTTCCTCTCCCTTCCTCTCTCTCTCTCAAATCAATAAAGAAAAAAGAAAAAGACGTGTAGCAGTCAATGTGTAACAGCTGAAATAAGTTAACTGATCTACTCTGATAGCTAAGGCTTTTCCTTTCTATAAGGGAAACTTGCATTTTATTTTATTTTTTATTTTATTTATTTATTTTTTTGAAACTTGCATTTTAAAACATGCCTCCGATACAGTTGCTTGAAGCTTCCCTAGGACATTGGTTTCATAAAGCCAATTATGTATCAGCATCCTGAACTGAATAGGGAAGGTTTGGGGGATGATAAAAGGATTTGGTGGGCTCCAATAGCTCTGGAGCCACATCTCTGGCCCTGTGACAGTCACTCTTAATACCTTAAGGATTGGCAAATTTATTAACACAGTTAACAACTTTCAGAAACTAGGTGTTTTCTTTTCCCATTGGAAAATACATACATTTCCAAGAGACATTTTTCATATGAGATAGTCACTGACAGATCTAAATCCATCCTCTGGATTCTCTGCAACAAGAAGCCAAGAGTAGGCAAACTGAGATGAATTAACATGTTAATATCCTTTATTTTAAAATAAGTAAATATTTAACATTTTAATCATTTAACCAAACAAACCTCGAAAGCTTAAGTTACCAAAGACTTTGGAAAGCTTTGTTTAGCTATATATAATTGTTATTGAAAAGCTTTATCAAACACCCTCTGTTTTAGTTACATTCATTTATTATTTCTTAAAAACTGTTAATTATTAATTACCCAAGCCATCTTCTTGACAAATTTTGTGCAGAGATAAATAACATGAACTTATTCCTACAAACCCAGGCAAAACGGACCTGTCTTTTATGTTTACAACCAGAAAGATTTATCAGTTCACTTCCAATTACCCATATGATTTTTGTTGATTATTGGATTCATTTAATGTGCTCCAAAGTGAGGTATTTAAGTCTCTACTGTCCTTGGCTGATTCTGGGAGGCTGGAGAAGAGGCAGGGGGGAGGGGAGATAACAGGCCCCAAGGCTTGTTCCAAGGGCTGCAGCAAGCAGCTCCCAGGCCACCAGCAGCTTGAATTTAAAAGTACCAAAGTACCACTTATTCCCTCCACATTGTAGGGGGGTGGGGGGGGAAGGGAGGCTACTGCTTCCACAGCCTGCACAGGGTTCTGGGTGGAGTTAATTTTGCCATTGTTCCTGGGACCACTGTAGCTCCCAGACCTCCAGGAGGACAATCTGGAATGTTTAAAAGATCTTTTTTATCTCATTTTTCTTTTACACTCTCGGTGGGGAGCAAGACCTTTCCCCCTATTTGAACTATCAAGTTAGATCTTTCTGAGTAGAATACTTATGATGTAGCCCAGAAGACATCCTATCCTATGTCACAACAGAAACAAACAACATCTAAAATAAATAAATGAGTGCTCTCAAAAGGAAAGACTGGGAAACTAACTTCAGAATCTCATTTCACACCAGTGGGCACAGCACAATGACCCTCTCAGGGTCTGAGTGGCACAACCTCCAAACAGCAGAGACTGAGGATTCCCTGTGTTCATATAACACCAGAGAGCAAACCAAGCCCTTAATGGATAGGAGAGCAAGCAAAGGAACACAGAAACCAAACTTCCATCACAGACGAACAGTGACCTGGAAAACTCTCTGAGAGAACAGATCACACACACAAACGGAGCTCTCATCTCTGCGTTTTCATTAGTTAAGCGTTTGGGAGGCAGATACCGAGAAGGACACCAGGGATATTTCTGGAGACAAAAACTCTCGGCAGCTGCTGGAAAGTTCCTGCAATCCCTGCTACAGGGTCAGCCCTCCAAGAGCAGCTGGTTCCCCAGCTAAGTGAACTATGCCCCCATCTGTAAACAAATTAAGTAAAATTATACTAGACAAAAACCAAAACCACCCTAATATATAATATGTACAACTGGGGACAACAGAAACCCCAAAGCTTTATGGCTTTCCGTGCCCTTTCGCTTGTACAGCCAGACACAACATCAGACTGAACACCACACAGAATGCCCTGCACCACGCAGAGCTGTGCCTCCACCCCACGCTGACCAGGCTCGCTGTAGAGATCAGGCTCGTACAGAGAGGTCAAGTTCAAGCAGGAGCTGATCGGGCTCATACCAGATGAGACGCACAAAGACAACTCTCATTACAGAGCACAGAGCTCCAGAGGTACAGGTCTCTCCATTACACGAGAGGGAGCCTGATCAGCCCCCCGCATCCCCGACACAGGGGCTCAAGCCTGCAAAGTGCGGATAAACCTGGAACGTGTCCGTGCCCATCAGTTTGCCCAGCCGGCTGAGCAGTCATTGCAGCCAGGGCCACCGGGGTCCTTAGCACCAGCTCCACTGGGCGCTTCTCCCCTCCCCCTCGTACCATGGTGATAATTCCAGGCTCCGGCTACAGCACCTCCGCTTCCTCCTGTGAGAAACGAAATTTCTACTGTGACAAAAACCCTTCCGTGGAAAAACACACACTGACCTGACTTTTCCCCAGACCCACAAAGAAAGCGCAACAGTTGTGTTGGTGATCCGCTTCCACTTCCCTTCCCCCGGGCTGCTGCCCAGGCAAGGGTGGCCAGGAAAGCGCTGAGGCTGAGGAAGGAAGTCCCACAGCGCTTTCCGGTGCTTGGCGCCAACTTATCCCCGCCCACCTCGCCAGAGCGCCATGGGGGCCGCCATGTTGGGACACCTTTCTGCCGTACAGAAGGCAGAGCTGTGGGGCTTTGGGGCCAGGAACCAGGGATGGCGAGAATGTGAGCAACTATAAAACTATCTTATTTTCTCTTACTTCCATACTTTCAAAAACATGGTAATATTTTCAGGCCCTTGTGGTGCAATCACGGTGCGGGCTAAGTTGCTTTCAGTGAGCCAACACAGCGCTCACAGTGCAAGTACCGCAATGAGGGCTTCACAACATTGGTAGATTGTCCCTGGTTCTGGGGCTAGACTGCTGGGTTGGAATCCAGCCTCTTGAATCGGTCACACTTCTCTTATGTAACTTGGAGAACCTACTTCATTTCTCTAATAGTGGATGTTCCCAGCAATTTGCCATTAGTTTTCAATTCCGAGTTTTTCTGAGAATTTTAAGTGAAAAACCTCGAAAGTCTAACCCCAGCAAACTGGCACTGAGGACCATTGTGTGTTCCTTTTATTGATCCTCAGAAAGCAAGGAAAGAACATCATCGCCTGCATGTCACATTCAGCCAGCTGAGACTCGGAGCTCCATGGAGTTGCCTGGACATTCCCTGGTGGGGACCCCTTTCGGAGACCGCAGTACCCACAGCACCTGCCTTCCAGCAGGTGAGTCAGTGGGTTCTGAAAAACCCCATTTCTTTTTCAAAAGCGCCAGAAAGCACAGGACCTTGTCAGTACTTTGGGTGAGGGCTGCCTGGCCTGAGAATATCTATGCAGGCAGAGGCGGGAGCTGCAGGAGCCCAGGCAGGCGACAGGACTGGCTGTCACTCTGCCAACCATCACCTTAGCTCTTGACCTTCTCCAACAGCTCAGGGATGGAGACATATCTATACCCACTTTACACAGGAGAAAAAGGAGTTCCCCACCCCTAAGGAAGGGGTCATTTGCTTGTGAGTCCTAATGAAATTCACAATCTGGATTCAAATCTGGGGTGCCTATCTCAAGGCTTGGAGAATCTGATCACTCTTCTATTTTCCCTTGCTCTGAGCTTTGGGACTCCACACCACTGCCCATACTGAGAGTCCAGACCCAAGCCAAGGAGCCCTATAACAGCAGACCTTAAAATGGGACACTACCAAAGCAGGTGTTTATTGTATCATCAAAAGTCTGTACTTGTGACAGTGACGCAGAATGTCAATATAAGTTACAATTAAGTGTCCATTACATTGTGTATGGCATAAAAAATTGAAAACTATTAGAACTTATTATAACAATATAAAGAACATTTATTCCACACAGCAAAAAAAGTCACACAAGTGAAATTCAAAGAAGCACCTTTGCTGTTTCACGGTCCTTATTTAAAAGAAAATTGACAACTTTCATAGCATTAGGCAGAACGTGATCTGGCATTTCATCAAAATACATTGATAACAAATACACATCTGAAGAAATGCCAATCATGAAGGATACTGATGAACAGCTAGATAAAGAGATACACTGTGTGAGGTCTGGGAACTTCCCACGGACAAGAGCTTCTGACCTCAAGAAGTTAGGGTGCAGCACATTCTTCATACCTGGATGTGTTCACACACCTGCAAGCTCATCAAAACCTTTTTATTAGATTCTTTACAGAAGCTTCCCAAAGCAGGCTTGACTCATCATTACCTATTTCCAGACCCTTGCCCGCTCTGGATGTGTGAAGTTGAAAATTCCAACTGTGATCCCCTCAACACAACAAAGATGCTTTACGTGCTGTTATCACTAAGGAATTTCCCAGATGGCACAAGATCAACTATTCGGTATCAAAAGAGTACATGCTAAATGACTCCATTTTTTAATATTGTATAAATGACAAAAAATATAAATAAAAGAACTGTGATGCCCAAGATGAAGGTCAGGAAAAAGATTTGACTTATGAAGGGCTAGGAGGAGGGAATTTGACAAGGAAAATCCTGTATTTCTACAGTGGTATTGGTTACAAGAACCTACATATGTGATACCCTTTCTTAACATTATATTGAAAAAGCAAACAAGAATGAGTCCTTGTTAAAACGGGAGGGACCGATAGATCCTGTAGTAAACTGCACTGTTAACAGTTTCTCTTTCCTCTATTTGATAATCTACTGTTGACCTTGTAAGATTTTACCTTTGGGAGTAGCTACAGGAATGGCATTAAGAAATATCTAGAAAATTTCAGTTTGTGGGATTTTAAACTTACTACAGATGAAAATTAATGAAAACATCATACACATTAATTTTATAAACTACTCGATGCTTTTTATAAACTTGGTTAAACGCATCCAAATATGTTTTTATCTTTGTGAAATGAATAGATTCCATTTCATTTTCAAGAACTTCAAGTATTCTGAAATAATACAAACGCAGAACTAAAGAAATGTAAAAATTACTATGGGGTGGGGGGGGGCAGGATGGGGAGGAGGGGGTCGGGGGGGAAGGAAAAACATCTATAACAAAAATAAATTAATAAAAATTGAAAAAATAAAAATCAATGAGAAAATATCCTCATATGAGGATTAACGCCCCCCCCATATCAAGATTTTTTTTCTGACACTAGTCTAGTTGATTAGAAAGTTTATTTGTAAGAAAAAACAAGTAGGAAGAGCCATTATGTATATTAATACATAATGATATAGGTACAGTGCACAACTGTGGCGTACATATTAAAATGTAATCCACGAAGGGAGTAACTGCCACTATTTAAAACTTATAAAATCAATGGCAAGTAGAAATATGGTGAAGGTATCTTGTCCCCGATGGCTTGTGAGGTGTATCATGTGTTCAGACATGTGACAGAATTTGTTATTCAAGGCTTGTTTCCTTCATAGAGGTATCTGAGGTTTTCCTAAAGACCCCACAATTGAGCCCTGGGCAGTTTGGCTCAGTGGGTAGACCTTCAACCTGCAGACCAAGGAGTCTCAGGTTGGATTCCAAGGACACGTACCTCAGTTGTGGTTCAGTCCCCAGCCCTGGTGGTGGTCACGCAGGGGCAGCCTATCAATATGTCTCCTCATATCGATGTTTCTCTCTCTCTTTCCCTCCCACTCTATCTGAAGATAAATAGAAAAATATCCTCAAGGGATAAAAAAAAAAAAAAAAAAAAGACAAAACAATTGAATGTGCTCATAAGCAATTTCTCATGGATTTACTGACAAATAATGAGGCAACATAAATGCCTGAAAACCATATGATATTTACTGCCACAGAAAAGTATTTATAGTGAAAAGTGACATCTACTATTAAGGAGATGCTTTCTTACAATTAGAAGTAATCATTCATTCATGCTCTTTCATGATTAAATGACAGGGTCTCCTTCCACTAAAGGGTTCTCAAGAGTATCACATTTATAGGGTTTACCTCAAGAAACAATTTTCAGACATACAATGTCCTCAAATATCTTCATCAAGGCTGACTGTATATGAGTTGGTCTATAAATGTTTTCATTGATATAAAATACAATGTAGTTGATCAGTAAACACAGTACTACATTCTTTGCATGAAGTTATTCTTCATTCCACACTATTACTTTGAAGGCCTACTATGTGCAACGGGCTTATCCCAAAGTGAAAACTTGTGAATACTGTTATGTTTCAGAAGATTGCCAAGTAGTTCAAAACTTTCCACAAGGCCCCGTTCCTGTAGGTTTTCTCTGATACACACTGAGTCCTGACTTTGTAGTGAAGGCTTTCCCACATTCCTCGCATTCATAGGGTTTCTCTCCTCTGTACATTCTCTTCTGGGTATTGAGATCATTTTGGGGTAATGAGAACTTTCCACATTCAGTATATTCAAAGGAAGTCTTTCCTGAGTGAAATATCTCATGTTATGGGGGCATACTTTGTTCCTAAAGCCTTCACCATATTCACAACATTTGTTCGAATTTTCTGCATTATGAGCTCGCTGAAGTATACCCAAAGTACTCTTCATGGTGAAGCCCTTTCCACATGCATTGCAAATATATGACTTCTCTTCATATATATTTGCAGAGCAGAAA
Organism: Tadarida brasiliensis; assembly: GCA_030848825.1. Lineage (NCBI taxonomy): Eukaryota > Metazoa > Chordata > Mammalia > Chiroptera > Molossidae > Tadarida > Tadarida brasiliensis. Next base: position 4,331,811 of record CM061276.1, read on the forward strand.
TAAGCATGCTTTTCCTAATTAAGCCTCAGCCAACTTCTTACCTGTATTTTCGCTGATGTGTGATGACATGATACTCCACTTTGAAACCTTTCCCACATTTACTAGAGATGTAAGTTTTCTCTCCTGTCTGAGTCCATTCATATACAACCAGCCACGGCTTCACTGGAAAGCGTTTTCTATATTCACTGCATACAAAGGGTTGCTGTCCTGTGGAAAATCACTGATGTACATTCAGATCGTCCCTCCTGGTGAAATCTTTACCGCATTCAGTACAGAAATAAGGTTTCTCGGCCCTGGCCGGTTTGGCTCAGCGGTTGGAGCTCAGCCTGCGGACCAGAGTCCTGGGTTTGGTTCCCGCTAGGGGCACATACCAAAAAAAAAAAAAAGAAATAAGGTTTCTCTCCTGTAACAGTCTGTTGGTGTTAAGACAAGCTTGTTCTTCACTAGAAAGCCTTTTCCACATTTACTGCAGATATCCGGTTTCTCTTCTGTGTGAGACTGCTGATGCAGAATAAGATGGCTCTTTCTGATGAAACCTTTCCCACATTCACTACAGATATAAGATTTTTCTCCTGCGTGAGTCCATTGATGTAAAACCAGCTGCACCTTCACTGGTAAGGCTTTTCCACATTCACTGCATACAGAGGGTTTCTCTCTTGAATAAGATCAATGATGTATATTTAGAGATTTCAACAGGATGACACCTTTCCCACATTCACTAGATATAAGGTTTCTCTCCTGTATGAATTCACTTATGTTCAATCAGTGATCTCTTCCTGATTGTTTCACACATTCATTGCCCATACACGGTTTCTCTGAAGAATGACTTTGCTGATGTGAAATGAGATCACCTTTCATTGTGAAGCCTCTCCCACATACACTACACACACAGGGCTTCTCACCTGTGTGTTTTCGCAGATGTCCGATCAGACGATGCTTTGCTTTGAAATCTTTCCCACACTCACTACATTTATAACGTTTCTCTCCTGTATGAGTCCCTTGATGTAAAACCAGCCTGCTCTTCGCTGGGAAGGCTTTTCCACATTCACTGCATACATAGGGATTCTCTCCTGTGTGAGATCGCTGATGTACAATGAGACAGGTCTTCCTGGTGTAACCTTTCCCACATTCACTACATATATAAGGTTTCTCTGCTGCGTGAGATCGCTGATGTACATTCAGACAGCTCTTCGTGGTAAAACCTTTCCCACATTCACTACAGATATAAGGTTTCTCCCCTGTATGAGTCCGTTGATGTACAACAAGCTTGTCCTTCACTGGGAAGCCTTTTCCACATTCACTGCATACAAAGGGTTTCTCTCCTGTGTGAGATAGCTGATGTACATTCAGAGATTTCTTCACAATAAAACCTTTCCCACATTCACGACAGATATAAGGTTTCTCTCCTGTATGAAATCGCTGATGTACAATCAGACAGCTCTTCGTAGCGAAACCTTTCCCACATTCACTACAGATATAAGGTTTCTCTCCTGTATGAGTCCGTTGATGTACAACAAGCTTGTCCTTCACTGGGAAGGCTTTTCCACATTCACTGCATACAAAGGGTTTCTCTCCTGTGTGAGATCGCTGATGTATATTCAGAGATTTCTTCACAATGAAACCTTTCCCACATTCACTACAGATATACGGTTTCTCTCCTGTATGAAATCGGTGATGTTCAATCAGTGTTCTCTTCCTGGTGAAATGTTTCCCACATTGACTACACATATATGGTTTCTCTGATGAATGAGTTTGCTGATGTGAAATGAGATCACCTTTCATTCTGAAGCCTTTCCCACATACACTACATACATAGGGCTTCTCACCTGTGTGTTTTCGTTGATGTGCGATCAGACGATGCTTTACTTTGAAATCTTTCCCACACTCACTACATTTATAATGTTTCTCTCCTGTATGAGTCCCTTGATGAAAAACCAGCCTGCTCTTTGCTGGGAAGGCTTTTCCACATTCACTGCATACATAGGGATTCTCTCCTGTGTGAGATCGCTGATGTACAATGAGACAGGTCTTCCTGGTGTAACCTTTCCCACATTCACTACATATATAAGGTTTCTCTGCTGTGTGAGAGCGCTGATGTACAATCAGACAGCTCCTCTTGGTGAAACCTTTCCCACATTCATTACAGATATAAGGTTTCTCTCCTGTATGAGTCCGTTGATGTACAACAAGCTTGTCCTTCACTGGGAAGCCTTTTCCACATTCACTGCATACAAAGGGTTTCACTCCTGTGTGAGATCGCTGATGTACAATTAGACGGCTCCTCCTGGTGAAACCTTTACTGCATTCACTACAGATATAAGGCTTCTTTCCTGTAAGAATCAGTTCAGGTAAAACAAGCTTGGTCTTCACTGGGAAGTCTTTTCCACAATCACTACAGATATAAGTTTTCTCTCCTGCACAAAATTGCTGATTTTCAAACAGCAATCTCTTTAACGTGAAGAGTTTCCCACATTTATTGCACATATATTTCTCTGAAGAATGAGTTTGCTGATGTGAAATGAGATCACCTTTCATTGTGAAGCCTTTCCCACATACACTACATACATAGGGCTTCTCACCTGTGTGTTTTCGCTGATGTGTGATCAGATGATACTTTGCATTGAAATCCTTCCCACATTCACTACAGATATACGGTTTCTCTCTCGTATGTGTCCGTTGATGTAAAACCAGCTTGCCCTTTGCTGGGAAGGCTTTTCCACATAGACTGCAAACATAGGGATTCTCTCCTGTGTGAGATCGCTGATGTATAATCAGACAGCTTTTCCTGGTGTAACTTTTCCCACATTCACTACAGACATAAGGTTTCTCTCCTGTATGAATCCATTGATGTAAAAGAAGCTTGTTCTTCACTGGAAAGCCTTTTCCACATTCACTGCATACAAAGGATTTCTCTCCTGATCCAGTAAGAATGTCCTGCCCAAACTCCCCGCAGGTAAAATGCTTCCGGGACACGATGAAATCGAAATCCTTTGCAAATGAGATTCTGTCCATACCTCTTATGAAAGGCTTCTCTCCCACATGCTGTTCTTGGTGCTGGTGAAATTTTGCACTGAAATAAAATTGTTTTGCACATGCCCCACACCTCAATAGTATCTGGCTGGGTTCTGTTTCCTGCAACTCAATCAAGTGGAAAATTTTTCTCAAGACTAATGCACAACTCTCACAGGGGTGGCTCTTCTGGGAAGACAAAGCTAATTTGGGATTCTTTGCCTCTGATACTCCTATAGAAACGTTCTGTTCAATCAGTGCCTCCACATCCTCTGCTCCACAGCAGCAACCTGGACAAAAAGAAATGCAGGTGAAGTACATATTGACTTTATTAAAAAGAATATCTTCATCACAAATGTTTATCTGTCATAGTTAGGCATGATTCTATAGAATGATTTTTAAGACAGGTTTAAGTTAGACTTTGAGAAAATGGCTGTTATGCATTAGTTGGCCCCTGAAGTCAGTCAATGGTGAAAATATCATCGAGGGAGAGACAGAAACATAGGATGGGCACAAAGAAGAGAAGCTGGGTTCACTAGTTCTTCCACAAATGGCTTCCTATAGGACCTTTCATGATGGGTGATATGAGTGTATGTAGAATAATTTAAATGTGCTCAAACCCATAAAAATCAACTGTATCAGAGCACATGATTTTCAAGTTCAATATAATATGTGCACACTCCAAGGCTCTGCAGGCATGGACCAAGGTTGGAGTGCAGGAAAGAGAGACCTGTGAAAAGAAATGGTGGTACTGCCCTGGCGAGTCTGGCTCAGTGGTTGGAGAATCGGCCTGCGGACCAGAGAGTCCTGGGTTTGGTTCCTGCTAGGGGCATGTATCAAAAAAAAAAAAGAAATGGTGGTCCAGCCAGTGTGGCTCAGTGGCTGCGCATTGACCCATGCATCAAGAGGTCGTTGGGTAGATTACCCGTCAGGACACATGCCCCAGTTGTGGGCCCAATCCCCAGTGGGGAGCATGCAGGAGGCGGCCAATCGATGTTCTCTCTCATCGATGTTTCTATCTTTCTCTCCCTCTCACTTCCTCTCCCTCTAAAATCAATAAAGGGAAAAAAAAAGAAATGGTGGAGGTGCAAAGTTTAGAGACTACAAAACGAGACACCACTGATTCAAATGAACTCAAACTGTAAGAAAGAATTAAATGTCAGTGCTCAATCGAAAAACTCCTTCAAGACAGCCTACAAAAAAAGCTTTGGAGATTTGTTTTAGAAATGGTTTTCTGGATGTGACACCAACCACCAGACAAAAGAGAAAAAATATACAGTCCAGACTACAACAATTGAAAAAGCTTCTTCACAGTACAACAGCAATGAACAAAATAAAGGAAAAGGATCTACAGGATGGAAGAAAATATTTGCAAATAATACAAACGTATCAGTTGGAGATATTGTGGAGTCTGTTCAGATCAGCACAATAAAGCAAAAGCATCATTTAGAAAGTAAGTAACACAAATATTTTGAGTTCCCAGTGAACGAAAAAGGTATGTTAACATTATACTCCAGGGTAATAACAACCCAACACCTCTGTCTAAAAATACTCTACACAGCATAATTAAAAATACTATTTCAGCCCTGGCTGTTTGGTTTAGTGGTTAGAGTCAACCAATGGACCAAAGAGTCTCGGGTTCGATTCCCAGTCAAGGGCATGTACCTCTGTTGCTGAAACAATCCCCTGCTCTGGACTGGGTCTGGTGGAAGGCAACCAATTGATGGGTCTTTCTCACATGGATCTCTCTCTCTCTCTCTCTCTCTCTCCCTCCCTCCCTCCTTCCTTCTCCCCCTAACCCTCCCTTCAACTCTCCCCCACAAAAAAGAAAAAAGTCAATGGAAAAAATATCCTGGGGTGAGCATTAAAAAAAAATAAAAGTCCAGCAGGTGTGGCTCAGTGGTTGAGCGTAGACCCATGCACCAAGAGGTCACAGGTTCAATTCTTGGTCAGGACACATGCCCAGGTTGTGAGCCAAATCCCCAGTGAGGGGCATGCAGGAGGCAGCCAATTGATGTTCTCTCTCATCGATGTTTCTATCTCTCTCTCCCACTCCCTTTTTCTCTCTCTAAAAAATCAATAAAGAAAAAAATTTTTCTTAAACAAACAACAAAAACCACACACACACATAAGCATATAGAGATAATTCTCCAAAAAAAAAAAAAAATGTACAAATGGCAAACAAGAATATAAAAAATACTTTCCTCACTAATCAAGGTATAATTCAATAGACTTCCTGCACACATTCATCCCTATGAGTTCATGACAACAGGTATTGAGCCTGCAGGGAGAGAAACCGGCAGTGCAAACAAACCAGCCCTACTGAGGACAGCAACTACCCAGAAAATGAGAAATCAAGCAGAGCCACAGTCCACATGTGAGGACACAGCACACCCTGGGAAAAGGAGTATGGGAAAATGCAAAGCCAGTCCAGATAAGGGGCAGAGTGAGGGTCTTACCCAACGAGCATATAAGTTCAAAGTTCTCCAGCATCACATTCAGGTACAGGACTCTCTGACTCTCATCAAGGAGGAGCCATTCCTTCCTGGAGAAGTACAGGGCAATGTCCTCAAAGGTCACACCAACCTGTCAGATTTGAGACAATGGAAACCAGAGCAGTCCATCTGACAAACAGCAATCCTACTCCTTACACATCTTCCCCAGCTCAACCTCCTCCAGGGCTCCCCAGTTTAGTGAGAACAGGGGGTCCTCATGCTAGTGTTAGCTGCTCTCATCACAGTCCCACTAATCCCTGTCACCGCCCTCAGCAACAGCGCTGGGTTGGGTGGATGGGGACGGGGGAGGCGGACAACATAGAAATGCCACCTAAGCTCTGGGACATCCCTGCACAGCCCCATCCCTCCTGCCAAGCAGGACCACTGCAGCCTCCCACATCAGGCCTCCCAGACAAACCAAACCTGGGCTTACGCGTCACCCTCACGTCCCCACACCAGGACCCAGGACCATCAGCTCACACGCCCTCTAGCTGTGCACACCAGCGTGTGAAGTCTACCTCCTTCACGTCTTCAGACCCCAGGTGCCCTTCGTCGGCTCTGCCACCTTCCTGCTCCATCCCACAGGGAGCCGGATCCACAGCACCCCAGTCCTCGGATGGACCCCACAGCCCGGAAAGCCGGGATGAGGCTGTGACGTCCGCCCGCCTGCTCTGAGCTCCGCTTCAACATAGATCCGCACGGGAATTTCAGACACAAGGAACCCCGTCCCCCTGCACTGTGCTTGCCGTGTCCTCAGAAGACAACCCTCCTCTGTGCACTCAGCCTTCCCCACGGCCCTCCACTCGGGACTGAGCTGCAGGACGTGACGTACCCCCGCACCCCGCTGTAGGGTTCCGGGGCGGAGGCTGCGGACGCGCACTCACCTCAGTCGGGCGCCTCAGCGCGGCCGCCGCCATCGGACTCAGCGGGCGGAGCGGGGCGGGGCTGCGGTCAGGGCGCCCCGGGCAGGGACGACTTCGTCGGGGTCTAGCGAGAGTCACCCGGGCGGCGTCTTCCAGACTCAGACCATTGGCTGTGTGGCGCGGAACACCGCTCTCTCCTTCAGAAGCTCAGGACGGCCTGTTACAAAACTGAGAGAAGACGAAATCCCGGCCAGGAGGACCACCGGACTCCCGCCCTACAGAGGTGGCCAAAGGGAAAAGCTCTTCTGAGACTTCATTGGCTCAGCCAGGCGGCATTCCACGCCGGGCCTTCTGGGTAATGTAGTTCCTGCAGCCCTAGGCCGGATTCTGTATTTCCTCAGCTGACTCGAGGAGTGGATTTGAGGAGTTAAAGCCCAAGAATACACCAAGTATACTAAACCCTCTAGTGCCTTCAGTGGAGGTCATTTCATGGGCAAGTCTGTGTCTAGGGCACCTGCCTGGCTTCCCTTCGCCTCCAGTTTTGCATGTATTACTCCAGGTTCTGCTCTTCTTGACCCACAGGCATTCTGTTTCTTCCTTCAGGCCACCCAGCATCTGGATCTTTCCGGCCGAATGTAGTTGGCGGAGGTTGCTCAAATCTCTAACGCGGTTTAGCCTACGCTACTTGGATCCACTATGCAAAGTTATTGTCACAAAACACACTAATACTTAAGAGTGCTCAGGAGGCAGTCAGCTCTGCCGGCTCAGGAGAGTTGTTGGAGTCGATCAGGATTCACTGGGATGCCTCTGACTCTAATTATACATTCATTGCAAACAATGGAGAACACGTTGAGGACATAAAAGACATGCCATTACAGGCATTCCATCTGACAATGCGGGTTCTGTTCCAGACCATCCAAGCGAATATGTCGATAAATCTACTCACAAGAATTTTTTGGCTTCCCAGTACATAAAAAATTTATGTGTACACTATAGATTACTGTAGTCTGTTGTGTGCCAAAATTATGCCAAAAAATAATGTACACACCCTAATTGTAAAATGCTCTGTTTTGTTGTTTTTGTTGTTAGTACTCACTCAAGGATATATTTTCCATTGGTTGCCTCCTGCACGCACCCCACCAGGGATGGAACCGAAACCTGGGTATGTGCCCTGAGGGAATGGAACGCCTGACCCTTAGGTGCACAGGCCAGAAGCTCTCACCACTGACATACACTGATCAGGGTATCTCTCTTTTAAAATAATAATAATAAATCAATAAACTATTTTTTTTAAAGAAAAAAAAAAAAGTAATGAGTGATGAGAGGAGCTCTGGCGGGTATGGCTTAGTGGTGAGAGCATCCCCCTGTGCACCTAAGGGTCACGTGTATGATTCCTAGTCAGGACTAATACCCAGGTTTCTTCTTTTTTCTTTATCCTCACCTGAGAACATTTTACATTTATCTTCAGATAGAGTGGGAGGGAGAGATGGGGGAAGAGAGAGAAACATGGATGTCGACTGGTTGCCACCCACAAGACCCCAACCGGGGTGGGGACAAACTACAACCGAGGTAGTACATGCTCTTAGCGAGAACCAAACCTGGGACTGTCTGGTCCGCAGGCCCACGCTCTAACCACTGAACCAAACAGGCCGGGGCATACCCAGGTTTCTCTTCCATCCCTGGTGGGGCTAATTCAGGACACAAGCAACAGATGTTACTCTTTCACATTGATGTTTCTCTCTCTCTCCTTCCCTCCCTTCCTCTCCCTTTCTCTCCAGAATCAAAGAAAAATGTGTCCTCATGTGAGGATTGAAAAAATAACTATATAAAATAAAATACATTGTTGTTAAAAAATTCAAATCATCTTCTGAGCCTTCATTGAATTCCAATGTTTTTGCAGGTGAAGGGCCTTGCCTTTACGATGATGAGAACCCATGATCAGTGAAGCTCAATAAAGCACATCACAAAGGCATGTTGTGCTTGACTGGAGAATCTGGGAAATTTTACTAGACAAATGACCTAGTTACACCATTTATATGATAAATATAACACAAGAATGTAAGACAAACTTTAAATAAAAAATTAAGGTGCATAATATAAACAAAAAGGGGAGTCTATGTATTTATAATTCAAATATAATTTTAAAAAATGAATTTTTTGCCTGGCCGGTGTGGCTCAGTGGTTGAGCATCGACCCATGCACCATGAGGTCACCAGTTAGATTTCCATTCAGGGCACATGCCCAGGTTGTGGGCCAAATCCCCAGTGGGGATCATGCAGGAGGCAGCCAATCGATGTTCTCTCTGATGGTTCCACAACTCTCTCCCTCTCCCTTCCTCTCTCTAAAATCCATAAAGAAATAAAATTAGAGAAAAAAATTAATTTTTGAAAAATTGGGAGAATTTAATTTTAACAATGTTATTGGGATTTTCTTAAATTCGAAAAGCTATTGTGATTATCATGAGAACTTGTGAGATTCAGACACTGAAAGTCTTGTAGGTAAGACAATGATATGTATGGTATGATCAATGCAATTAGATTAGGAACATGTAAATCATTTACATTTAGAGTAAATGAAGTACATATTCATGCTTATTATTTACCTATGTATAGTTCAGAATATTTTTTAATACATTTTTTTATTGATTTTTATTTAAATTTTTTTTTTATCCTCACCCGAAGACATTTTTCCACTTTTTGTTCAGATAGAGTGGGAGGGAGAGAGGAAGAGAGAGAGATAAACATCAACGTGAAAGGGACACATCGAGTGGCTGCCTCCCGCACGACCAACCAGGGCCGGGGACAAACTGCAACTGAGGTACACGCCCCTAGCGGGTGAAGGTGCAAAGACCCAGCCCAAATTACCTGTCTTCTGAGGGCCAAACTCCATCCTGAGATCAAAGGAGAGGCAGACAAATATTGGCTCACTCTCAAAAGTTCCCCTGGAGCCCTGGCTGGTTTGGCTCAGCAGTAAGAGTGTTGGCCCTCGGACCAAAGAGACCCGGGTTCGATTCTGGCCAAGGGCACATATCTCAGTTGCAGTTCGTCCCCGGCCCCAGTTGGGGTTGTGAGGGTGGCAGCCAGTCAGTGTGTCTCTCTCATGTCGATGTTTCTTTCTCTCTCTCTCCCCTTCCCACTCTGTCTGAAGATAGATGTAAAAATATCCTCAGGTGAGGATTGAAAAAAATTCCCCTGGAGGAACCACTGGAGCTGAGAGATGGTGGTGATTCAGTGAACACAGGAGGGCAAAGGGTAAGTGCTCTGAAATGTTAGGGATAAAAGAGGAAAACCATGATAACTGCACAGCGGAAAAGCAGCTTCAGCTGAGCCAACCTGGTGCTCACAGTGCAAGTATCCCAGTGAGAGCTTCACAACTGGGTAGAGATTGTCCCTGGCTCTGGGGCCAGAGTCCAGGTTGGAATCCAGCCTCTTGAAGTGGACACACTTCTGTTGTGTGAACTTGGAGAACCGACTTCATTTCTCTAATATGGATGTTCCCGGCAATTTGTTATTAGTTTTCACTTCTTGAGTTGTTGTGAGAATTATTAGCTCAAAAGGCTCACCCTGGCAAACTGGCACTGAGGAACACTGTGTGTTCCTTTTATTGATTCTCAGAAAGCAAGGTAAGACCATCACATGCATGTCACATTCAGCCAACTTAGACTCAGGGAGCTCCATAGAGTTGCCTGGACACTCCCTGGTGAGGACCCCTCATAGACACCTCAATACCCATAGCACCTGCCTCCCAGCAGGTGAGTCAGCGGGTTCTGAAAAAAAAACTTTTTTTCAAAGGCATTCAGAAAGCACAAGACTTTGTCAGTACTTAGGGGAGAGAGCTGCCTGCCTTGAGAATGTCTCTGCAGGCAGAAGCATGAACTTCGGTGCCCAGGCAGATGGTAGGCATGGCTGCCCCTCTGCCAACGGGGCACCTTAGCTCTTGACCTCCTCCAACAGCTCAGGGATGGAGACATATCTTATACCCAGTTTATAGAGGTGAAAAATGAGTTCCATTGCCCTGGCCGGTTTGGCTCAGCAGTTAGAGTGTTGGCCCACCGACCACAGAGTCCGGGGTTTGGTTCCCGCTAAGGGCGCATACCTTGGTTGCCGTTTGTCCCTGGTCACGGAGGGGGTCGTGTGGATGGTGACTAGTCAATGTGTCTCTCTCACATTGATGTTTCTCTCTATCTCTTCCTCCTTTTCTCCTTCCCGCTCTATCTGAATATAAATGCAAAAATGTCCTCCGGTGAGGACACCCCTAAGCAAAGGGTCATTTGCCAGTGAGTCCTAATGAAATTCACAAAATCTGGATTCAAATTCAGGGTGCCGGTCCCAAGACATGGAGCATCTAATCATTTCTGTCCTATTTCCCCTTGCTCTGAGCTTTGGGACTCCGCCCAGCTGCTCATCCTGAGAGTCCATGACAGCAGACTTCAAAAATGGGATACTACAAAATGTTCTCTGTCATTGATGTGTCCCTTTCACATCGATGTTTCTCTCTCTCTCTCTCTCTCTCTCCCTCTGCTCTATCTGAACAAAAATGGGAAAATGTCCTTGAGTGAGGATTAAAAAAAAAAAGAAACATCAATGACAGAGAACATTGATTGGCTGCCTCCTGTACAACCCCTACTGGGGATTGGGCCCACAACCTGGGCATGGGCTCTGACCGGGATTTGAACCAGCGACCTCTTGATGCATGGGTCAACATTCAACCACTGAGTCACACCGTGTCGCCAGATGACACTTAATTGTAACTCACAGTCTTAACATTCTCCATATCTGTCACAAATACAGACTTTTGGTGATATAATAAGCACTTGCTTTTTTTTAAATCCTCACTCGAGGACATTTTTCCATTTTTGTTCAGATAGAGCAGAGAGAGAGAGAGAGAGAAACATCAATGTGAAAGGGACACATCGAGTGGCTGCCTCCCACACAACCCCAACCAGGGCTGGGGACAAACCACAGCCAAGGCATGTGCCCTTAGGGCAGCAGTTCTCAACCTTCCTAATGCCGCAACCCTTTAATACAGTTCCTCATGTTGCGGTGACCCCCAATCATAAAATTATTTTCGTTGCTACTTCATAACTGTAATTTTGTTTTCCGATGGTCTTAGGCGACCCCTATGAAAGGGTTGTTCGACCCCCAAAGGGGTTGTGACCCACAGGTTGAGAACCACTGCTAGCGGGAACCAAACCTGGGTCTCTCTGGACTGCGGGCCGACACTCTAACCGCTGAGCCAAACCGGCCAGGGCTGTCACTGATGTTTCTATCTCTCTCTCCCTCTCCCTGCCTCTCTCTCTAAAAATCAAAAGAGAAAAAAAAAGTGTCCATTACAGTGTGTATGGCATAAAAATTTGAAAAACAATTAGAACTTCTTATTCCACTAGAAAGAACATTTATTCCATGCTGTGACCTGCACAGCTAGTCGAACTAGACCTGAGGAGGGGCGACGGGAGACTGAGAAAAACACAGAGACTAAGAAAGACACAGAGACATTCTAGAGAGAAAAGCTGAGGCCAGGTGGGACACTGCTCCCTGATGGAGAAACAGTGACCCTGAACTAACTCAGCCAGTTTATTAAATAGCCACTTGAAAGGGGGGGGGGGAGTTCAAAAGCTTCATTGTTCTCAAACACCTAATGTTTCCCTCGGCCTCTGAGCTCAAGGTCCAGATTACTTGCTCGCAGCTCAGGACGCTCCTGTGTGGGCCTTGCTGGCACACAGGAAGAACAAGAGGTCTTGGGACAGAAGACTCCCAGGCGAGACCTTGCAAACACCACAGGGCTTTGTCCCTTGTTTTGGAAGCTCCTGGGTGAGACCCTGCAAACACCACAGGGCTTTGTCCCTTGCTTTGGAAGCTCCTGGGTGAGACCTTGCAAACACCACAGAAACAAGGGACCTTAGCTCAGCCACCTTCCACAATTCCATAAAGCAAAAAAGTCACAGAAAGTGAAATCTAAAGCACCTTTGCTGTTTCATGGTCCTTGCCTCAGAGAACATTGACAACATTCATAACATAGAGCAGAAGGTGGTCTGACATTTCATGACAATACAGTGATAGCAAATACATATCTGAACAAGTGGTAATCATGAAGGTCACCAATGAACAGGCAAATTAAGAGATGCATTGTGCGAGGTATGGGAACCTTCCATGCACAGGAGCTTCTATCCCCAAGAAGTTAGGGTGCAGCACATTCTTCATGCCTGGATGTGTTCACACACCTGCAAGCTCATCAAACCCCTACTATTGGGATGCTTACAAAGGCTTCCCAAAGCAGGCTTGATTAATCATTAACTATTTCCACACCCTTGCCCTCTCTGGATGTGTGAAGTTGAAAATTCCAACCGTGGTCCCCTCAATACAACCAAAGATGCTACAAGTGCTGTTATCACTAAGGAATTTCCAGGCATAGAAACCAGTACATATGCATTTTCTATACCTCACAAGACCAACTAGTCAATATCAGAAGAGTACATGCTATATAACTCCATTTCTTTAATATTCTATGAATGAAAAATAATATAGATAAAAGGAGAACTGTGATGCCCAAGATGAAGGTCAGGAAAAGGATGTGACTATGAAGGGCTGGGAGGAGGGAGTCTGTGACAATGAAAATCCTGCATTTCTACAGTGGTATTGGTTACTGGAACCTACATATGTGATACACTTTCCTAACACTATACTGAAAAACCAAACAAGATGAATGCTTGTTAAAACCAGAGGGACAGACAGATCCTGTAGTGAACTGCACTGTAACAATTTCTCTTTCCTCTATTTGATAATCTGCTGTGACCTTGTAAGATTTTACTTTTTGGAGTAGCTACCTGAACGAAATTAAGAAACCTCTAGAAAACTTCAGTTTGTGTGATTTTAAAAATATTAAAAGATGAAAATTAATAAAAACATCATATATATTAATTTTATAAACCATTCGATGCTCTTCATAAACTTGGTTAAGACAAATATGTTCTTAACCTTATGAAACGAATACATTCTGTTTCATTTTAAAGAACTTCAAGTATTCAGAAATAATTCAAACTTAGGACTAAAGAAATGCAAAAATTACTACATATTGAAATAGGTACAGTGCACAATTGTGTTGTACATATTAAAATGTAATCCATGAAGGGACTAACTGCCACTACTTAAAATTTATAAAATCAATGCCAAGTAGAAATAGGATGAAGGTATCCTGTCCCCAATGCCTTGTGAGGTGCATTACCTGTTCAGACTTGAGAGAGAATGCTTTTTTATTCAAGGCTTCTTTGCTTCATAGAGTTATCTGAGGCTTTGCTAAAGACCACACAATTAACTGTGTTCATTAGTTATTTCTCATGGACTTACTGACAAACAATGATGCAACATAAATACCTGAAAACCACAATATATTTCCTGCCAGAGAAAAATATTTATAGTAGAAGTGACATCTACTATTAAGATGCTTTCTTACAATTAGAACTAATCCTTCATTCATGCTTCCTCATGATTATATGACAGGGTCTACTTCCACTAAAGGGTTCCCAAGTTGGTATCATTTATAGGGTTTACCTCAATAAACAATTTTCTCATACAATGTCCTCAATATCTTCCATCAAGGCTGATTGTATGAGTTGTTTTGTAAATGTTTTCATTGATATAAATTACAAAGGAGTTGATCAGTAAACACAGTACCACATTCTTTACATGATGTTATTCTTCACTGCACACTATTATCTTAAGGGCCTACTACGGGCAACGAGGTTACCCCAAAGTGACGAACTATGAATTCTCTTGTTTCAGAAGTATTGACAAGTGGTCCAAAGCTTTCCCAAAATCATTGCACCCACAAGGCCTCATTCCTATACATTTTCTCTGATAAACATTGAGTCCTGACTTTGTAGTGAAGACTTTCCCACATTCATCCCATTCACAGGGTTTCTCTCCTCTGTACATTCTCTGCTGGGTAATGAGAACTTTTCACAATCAGTACATGCAAAGGAAGTCCATCCTCAGTGAAATCTCTCATGTTGTGGAGGCATGCCTTTTTCCTGAACCCTTCACAATATTCACATATTCACATATTTCACAATATTCACATATCTGTTCAAATTTTCTGCACTATGAGCTCACTGATGTACACCTAGAGTAATCATCATGGTGAAGCCCTCTCCACATGCATTGCTAATAAATGATTTCTCTTCATATAAATTCACAGATGTGCAATAAACATGCTTTTCCCAATCAGGCCATAGCCACTTTTGTTGCATATAGAAACTTTCCCTCGTGTATGAGTTCACCATATGTACACTGAGATTACGCTTCATGGTAAGGTCTTTCCCACGTTGAATGCACATACATGGTTTCTCTTAAGTATGAGTTTGCTGATGTAAAGTGAGATCAGTCTTCATGGTAAAGCCTTTTTCACATATCCTACATACATAGGGCTTCTTACTTGTATGTATTCGCTGATGTGTGATCAGATGATACTTTGCTTTGAAATCTTTTCCACATTCACTGCATACGAAGGGATTCTCTGCTCTGTGAGATTGCTGCTGCACAATCAAATGGCTCTTAGTGGTAAAACTATTTCCACAATCACTATACATACAAGGTTTGTCTCCTGTGTGAGATCGCTGATGTACAATCAAAGATTTCCTCACAATGAAACCTTTCCCACATTCACTACAGATATACGGTTTCTCTCCTGTATGAGTCCGTTGATGTAAAACCAGCTTGGTCTTCTCTGGGAATCCTTTTCCACATTCACTGCATACATAGGGTTTCTCTCCAGTGTGAGATCGCTGATGTACAATCAGAGATTTCTTCACGATGAAACGTTTCCCACATTCACTACAGATGTACGGTTTTACTCCTGTATGAATCCGTTGATGTAAAACCAGCTTGGTCTTCTCTGGGAATCCTTTTCCACATTCACTGCATACATAGGGTTTCTCTCCAGTGTGAGATCGCTGATGCACAATCAGAGATATCTTCACAGTAAAACCTTTCCCACATTCATCACAGATAAAAGGTTTCTCTCCTGTGTGAGATCGCTGATGCACAATCAGAGATTTCTTCACGATGAAACCTTTCCCACATTCACTGCAGATATAAGGTTTCTCTCCTGTATGAGTCCTTTGATGTAAAATCAACTTGCTCTTCACTGGGAAGCCTTTCCCACATTCACTGCATTCATAGGGTTTCTCTCCTGTGTGAGATCGCTGATGTACAATCACATAACTCTTTCTAGTGAAACCTTTCCCACATTCACTACAGATATAAGGTTTCTCTCCTGTGTGAGATCGCTGATGTACAATCAGAGATTTCTTCAAGATGTAGCCTTTCCCACATTCAGTACAGATATAGGGTCTCTCTCCTGTATGAGTCCGTTGATGTAAAACCAGCTGCGCCTTCTCTGGGAACCCTTTTCCACATTCACTGCAAACATAGGGTTTCTCACCTGTGTGAGATCGCTGATGTATGATAAGATAGCTCTTCCTCGTGAAACCTTTCCCACATTCACTGCAGATGTAAGGTTTCTCTCCTGTATGAGTCCGTTGATGGACAATCAGCTTATTCTTCACTGGGAAGCCTTTCCCACATTCACTACAGATATATGGTTTCTCTCCTTTGTGAGTGCGCTGATGACAAGAGAATTGAGGCCTTTTGAGGAACGTTTTCCCACACTCAGTACCTGTATTAGGTTTCGCTGCCATGTGAGTTTTTTGATGTATATTTAACTCTAATTTCTCCGGGAAGGTTTTTTCACATTCAGAGCACTCATGTTGTTTTAGTCCTGTATGAATTTTATGATGTTCAGAGAGCCAGTTTTTCGTGGAGCAGCCTTTCTCACACAGACTGCATCTACAAGGATTCTTCTCACTGTGAACTCTATCATGTTGAGCAAGAATAGACATCTTGATGAAGGCCTTCCCACATTCAGTGCATACGTGGGCTTTCTCTACATTGTGAGTTCTCTGTTGCTGAATGACCTGGGTCTTATTACTGTTTTTCGTACTGAGAGGTAATGTAATTTGAGTACAACATTGTTCACCATTGCCATGAAGAAAGGATGTTCCATGTCCATTCAACTCAACAAAATTATTTAAGTGACAGTTTCTGTTTTGGTTTTCAAAACTAAATGTTGACTTTAAGGGTTTTTCAGGTGTCTCAAAAACATGATTTTGCTTTAGTAGGAAATGACCTTCAATCCGATTAACAATATTTAGAAACAGGTTACGTTCACCACATATCTGCATATTCTTCTGAATGTTTCCAATTTGCAGGTGACACTGTAGAGGACCATCATTTTGCCTGCATTCTAGGAAAGAAGAGAACAGTAATTCACTCTGAAATCTCTCCTAATCTTAGTTTGAAATAGAACAGTTTTTTACAAAATGCCTTCCTGTGAGGTAACTATTTAGTGACAATCTATGTTGTAAAATAACAAATATAATTGGTTTCTGTCCAGAAACTGAACTTGTTAAAATCTTGCAATACTGTAAGTAATATGAGTATCTATAGTTATACATTTAAAAAAAAACAAATTTTCCAGTAAAGGTGAGTTTTTGCTAATGGATGGTAGCACAGGGTTTCTATACAACCTCAGGATGGAGCTAGTCACCAGACAGACTAATTGATTAGAAGGCTCACCTTTCAGCTCAACACACTGACCCATGGAAAAGGAAAAAGGGCCTAGGGATTAGAGTTCTATACAAATTCTTAACAAGATCTAACACGTCTGTGTTAAACAAGATCTGATCTGCTTCTGTGTTTTTTACGAAATGCATTTCCTGGTGGATGGTTTGCCCCAGGTCCATGGGAATAAAAGTTCCTATATTAAGAAATTTTTCAGACCTTGGCCTATGTACCTATTCATCTGTATTTCTTACAACATCCTTTCAAATAAACTAGTAAACATAGGTAAGGATTTCTCTGAGTACTATGAGGTGCTTTAGCAAATTCATTAAACCCAAGGAGAGGCTCATGAGAACCTCCAATTTATAGCCAGTGGGTCAGAAGCACAGGTGCCAATCTGGACTTGTGACCGACAACTGAAGTGGAGGCTGTCTTACGGGACTGAACCTGGAAGATGAAGGATCTGACACTATTTATAAGTAGATAGTCAGAATACAGTTCAATTTGTAGGACACCAGGTTTAATAATTCTATGTATAGACACAAGTACCAAAGTAATAAAGGCAATTGTAGCCTGTGAAATATGGGGAAAGGAGGAAGGGAGATGTAAGAGGTGGAGGAAATGAAGATATACAGGGTTGGGCAAAAGAAGGTTTAGAGTGTTCATATAGAAAATAGTTCAATATAAATAACATTACGAGAACAAACTGTTCCATATACTCACCTTTGTAAATCGACATTTGCCCCACCCTTATGGAAAGAGAAGAAAAGGTTCACTGATGGGCTCAAAAGAAGATGGAAGAGGTAATAAAAGTGAGGGCTCAAAGAACACTGTAGGAATTATATGGGTTGAAAGGCTAGGTAGACTGAATGCCTCTTAAGAAAACCAATAGTATTGAGGTACAGAATGAGAGCAAAATCTAGAGGGCATTGTGAAACAAAGTTTAATATGATTATTAAATGTCCAAGTATAAACATGAATACACTGGTTGAATGTATAAGTCTTAAAAAATGTCTTATATGAGTCCTGGTCAGTTTGACTCAGTGGTTAGAATGTTGGCCTCTGGAACAAAGAATTATGGGTTCTATTCCTGACCAAGGGCACCTACCTGGGTTGCAGGTTCAATGCCTCGTCCCAGTGAAGTCGGGGTCATTCGGGATACAACCAATCCAAGTGTCTCTCTCATTTTGATGTTTCTCTCTCTCTCTCCCTCCCTGCATTCCACTCTATCTCAATTATATCAATGGAAAAATATCTTCGTATGACGATTAACAACAAAAATAAGTCTTATCTGAAAATAAAAGTATATACCTCACAGATGTAGAACAAATATTCAAAAAGTTTATATGGAACCAAAAAAGACCCTGAATAGCCACAGCAACCTTGAAAAAGAAAAAAGTAGCAGGAATCGCAATACCAGATATCAGATTATACTACAAAGCCACTGTAATGAAAACAGCTTGATATTGGCACAAGAACAGGCATATAGATCAATGGAACAAACAGAGAACCCAGGTCCGGCAGGTGTGGCTCAGTGGTTGAGCACTGTTGACCCATGCACCAAGAGGTCTCTGATTCAATTCCCAGTCAGGGCATATGCCCAGGTTGTGGCCCAATCCCCAGTGGGGGGCATGCAGGAGGTGTCCAATTGATGTTCTCTCTCATCAATGCTTCTCTCTCTCTCTCTCCCTCTCCCTTCCTCTCACTGTAAAATCAATAAAGAAAAAAAAACAAAAAAAAAAAAACCAGAGAACCCAGAAATTAACCCAAGACACTATGCTCAATTAAAATTTGACAAAGGTGGCAAGAGCATCCAGTGGAGTCAAGAAAGCCTTTTTAATAAATGGTGTTAGGAAAATTGGACAGCTACACACACAAAAATGAAGCTACTCCAACTTACACCACACACAAGAATAAACTCAAAATGGATAAAAGACTTAAATGTGACTTGTGAATCCATAAAAATCCTAGAAGAAAATGTAGGCAACAAAATTTCAGACATCATACACAGCAGAATTTTCACTGATATAACATCTAAGAGAAGA
This sequence comes from Tadarida brasiliensis, assembly GCA_030848825.1. Taxonomy (NCBI): domain Eukaryota; kingdom Metazoa; phylum Chordata; class Mammalia; order Chiroptera; family Molossidae; genus Tadarida; species Tadarida brasiliensis. The sequence goes on from CM061276.1 coordinate 4,350,839, forward strand.
AAAACAAAGGAAAAAATGAATAAATGGGACTTTATCAACCTAAAAAGCTTCTGCACAACAACGGAAACAAGCATCAAAATGGAAAGAGAACACACTGTATGGGAGGGGATAACTGCCAACAATATATCAGATAAAGGGTTAATCTCCAAAATATATAGAGTGCTCATACAACTCAACAAAAGGATGACAAATATCCAATTAAAAAATGGGCAGAGGATCTAAATAGACACCTCTCCCAACAGGACATACAAATGGCCAAGAGACATGAAAAAATGTTCAACATCACTAATCATCAGAGAGACGCAAATTAAAATGACTATGAGGTATCACCTCACATCTATCAGAATGACTGCCATCAACAAATCATCACACAACAAGTGCTGGCCAGGGTGTGGAGAAAAGGGGACTCTAGTACACTGCTGGTGGGAATGCTGACTGGTGCAGCCACTATGGAAAACAATATGGTGTTTCCCCCCAAAATTAAAAATTGATCTGCCATTTGACCCAGTGATCCCACTTCCTAAATATATCCTAAATCTAATACACCCATCAAAAAGAATATATGTACCCCAATGTTCATAGCAGCACTATTTACAATTGCTAATTTCTGGAAACAGCCCAAGTGTCCATCAATAGATGCATGGATAAAAAAAGCTATGGTATATGTACATACACAATGGAATACTATGCAGCTGTAAGAAAGAAAGATCTCTTATCCTTTGAGATGTCATGGAGGGACCTGGAGAGTATTATGCTAAGTGAAATAAGCCAATCAGAGAAAGACAAATATCAAATGATCTCACTTATTTGTGGAATATAATGTACAAAATGAGCTGATGAACAAAATAGTCCCCATGGCATAGAAGTAGGGTACAGACTGACAAACCTCAAAAGAGGGGGTCGGGAAGAGATAAACCAATGAACTTATATGCATATATGTATAAACAATGGACATAGGCAACAATGTGGGGTGGGGCTGGATGGGGAGGAGAGTGTCAATTGGGGAAATAAGGGAAACATCTGTAACAAAAATAAAGAAAATAAAAACCAATGGAAAAATGTCCTCGCATAAGGATTAACAAAAATAAGTCTTATCTGAAAACAGAAGTGTGTATCCCAACAATACAGAAATTCTTCCAAGACAGACTTGTAAATGAGACTGTGTTTTGAATCATGTAGAATAAAAGGTAAAGAACATGTAAAGTTCTGGAATTCAGTAAGGTGACCAAAGAGAAGCAAACATGGAGTACTGTGATGAGGTGCACACCTGCAGACCCAGGTGTATAGAAATACATGGCGAGTAAGGATGTGGATCCTCACCATCTGATTTCCACATAAAAATAACAGACTACTGAGGGTTATCATGTTTTAAAAGGTTGCCATTTTTCTTCATTCTGGAGATGAGTTAACTCTCCTAAAGCAAGAATCTCCAATTCAGACAAAAGTTTCTGCAATCAAGACCCCAATGAATAGTCTCCCTGGAATATACCCTCTTATGTTCCTACATAAAGAGGGATGGATGACATGCGGTAAAGTGTTAACCCGGCAGGCATGGGTTACACCGTCCCTGCACATTCCAAAGAAAGGAGTGGCCCTGACTGATTACTGGACGATAACCTCTGATGATTTCCTGGAATATCCTCCCTGACACGTATCTATTTGTGCCTGTGGTCTTAGGCCATACCACATCATTTACGGCAACAATGTCATTTACGTGGATGCCTTTCTTTGTGTGTGTGGCAGAGGCTTTGGACGACACTGCAAACTGTTGAATTGTCCAGACTACAGGCACCACCTGGGTCGGCTTCCCTGGTGCACAATCTTTCACATGTGGTGTCAAACATCATCACTGGGAAAATTCAGAATTTTTAAAAAGACAATACACATTTTTATCTGTTTCCACAGGTCAGAAGTTCAGCATAGCTAAACTGGGTCTCTTTCTCAGAGTCTCAAGACCAGGGGAAGATGTGAGTCATGGGTGTGACCTTATCTGGAGCAGACGACCTCTTCCAAACTCCCTGGTTGTGGGCAGTTTTCCATTCCTGAGGTTGTGGGACTGAGGCCCTGTTTCTATGGGTGACCCTCTCCACCGTGTGACAGTTTGCTTTAAGGGAAATAGGAGACCACCTGCGCTATTTCTGCTTCTTGTTTCTTAACTTTAGATACTTTTAAGAAACTCGCTTGAGCCCTGGCCAGTTTGGCTCAGCAGTTGGAGCACTGGCCTGCAGACCAGGGAGTCCCAGGTTCGGTTCCCGCTAAGGGCATGTACCTTGGTTGTAGTTTGTCCCCGGCCCCAGTTGGGGTCATGTGGGTGGCAACCAGTTGATGTGTCTCTCACATTGATGTTTCTCTCTCTCTCTCTTACCTCCTCTCTCCCTCCCGCTCTGTCTGAAGATAAAATGCAAAAAATGTCCTCGGGTGAGGATAAAAAAGAAACTCGCTTGATTAGGTCAGGCAATGTGGCCTCTTTCATGTCACTCCTGGATTCTTTCCTAGATTACTTTTCATAATTTTAATCTGCATGTTTTACTGTTACTAATTGTAACCATGACTATAACAATACCTTGCCCTCCCTGACCTTCTACATCGTAGGCAAAATGGACTTTTTAAAAAATTAGCTGAATAATGCCATTTTTCTACTCAAATGTGTTTCCTGGTTCTCAATTCATTTGGAATGACAGCAAGGTCTTAAATGTCCTCAAGAGGCAATGTGTGGCCTGCATCTCAGAACCCCCAGCTGCCACCCCATTCATTGTCCTCACCTCATGTCCTTTTCCCACCTGCTCACTTCACTCATCCAGACAAGCTTCCTGGACCTTCCTCACACATTACACATTCAGCTCTTTCTACTACGCATAGGTTCACATTGAAAAAACTCCAGGGGGCTCACTCATATCCGTCATTTATGTGCTCAGAGGCACTTTATCATAGAAACATTTCTACTCCTCAAAGCACAGTTCCGAGACAAATAGCCAGTCTTTCACTGCCTATTTTTCTTACAGCAGTTTTTACTTTAGAATATACATTTATGGCCTGGTGGGTTTGGCTCAGCGGTTAGAGCGTCAGCCCGCGGACCCATGAGTTGTGGGTTTGATTCGGTCAAGGGCACATATCTCGGTTGCAGTTTGTCCCTGGTTGGGTCATGTGGAGGCAACCAGTCGATGTGGCTCTATCGCATCGATGTTTCTCTCTGTCTCTCTCTCTCTACCTGCCTCCCACTGTATCTAATGATAAAGAGAAAAATATCCTCAGGTGGGGAATAAAAAAAATATATACATTTATTATTTGTTATGTAGTACATCCACTGAGAAGGAAAATAATGCGATGATTAGGAACAAGGTTGATTAATATTTTTGCACTGTTGTTACTTTCAAATATTAGCATATACTAAGGCAAGTTTAAAGGCATGAAGCAATCACAGCAAATGCAGGAGGCAATCACAGGTATGGACACATTAAGAAGTGTATAGGAAGAGCATGGAAACTCTCTAAGCAAAATGATAACATACCATGGAAATCACTAAAAGGCAAACTGCAATTTCATTATACAGGACACCTGGTTACCTGGGACCAAGTGTCATCAGAATATGATGAAAAAGTAACTGACTTCATTTTTACATTTGGGCATAGAATCATCGGGAAACACAATCAAGAAAACAATTCCAAATTCCATTTACAACATAAAGAAAAAGAATATCATACTTAGGCATATACTGAAGAAAGGGAAGGGTAAAATTTTTATTCTGAAACTTACAAAGTGAAGTTCGAAAAAATTAAACCCCGAGTGATAACAAAGCACCTAATAATTCTGGACTAAGATGTATAATATGGATTAAAAGGAATAACTACACAAAGGAGATAGAGTCAATGAAATCGCTATCAAAATCTAAGCATTTTTACAGAAATTCACAAGCTGATTGTAATTTTCAAATAAAAATAAAGGAATCCAGAAGTCAGAAGGATCTTCAGAGGAAAGATAAGAGTTGGAGGCCTCAGTCTTTGCAATTTCAAAACTTACTACAAAGCTTTGGGAATCAAGACCATGATGAGAATACGTACATATAAAATGTTCCAAAATTGATTGTGGAGATGGTTGAAGAACCCTATGAATATACTGAAAACCAACTAAACATATAATTTTAATGGGTAAATTGCACAGTATATGAATTAAATGTGACTAAGAGTATTAAACACAGGATGTGAAACAAACGCTTTAGGATAATAAATGCAGCCATATCATGTAAGAATGAAACAAAATCTGAATTAGGAAAACTAGGAAGAAAGTCATTGGAAGCAGACGTAAGCTATGACTTAGTTTGGCCTGGATCTGCTGTAACACAGGAAGATCTTTCCTGTTCATCAAATGAACAGTAGAAACATTTTAGAAGGAAGCTCAGCATGTTGGGAACATTCCAGCTGATGCCAGAATGGACAGGATTTTAAATGTCTCGGGCAAGAAGAGAAATTAAAATCTTCGAAAGGATGAAAAAAGGTGATTCCTGCTCTCATACAGAAAAGGAGAGCAAGGGTCACGCTCCCATGCTGATGAGTAAATTAAGTAGGAAGAATGACTACCTTAAACAATCTTTTTTTCTTTTCTTTATTGAATTTAGAGACAGAGGAAGGGAGAGGAAGAGAGAGATAGAAACATCGATAAAGCCCTGGCCGGTATGGCTCAGTGGTAAGAGCGTCGCCCATGGACCAAGGAGTCCTGGGTTTGATTCTGACCAAGGGCACGTACCTCGGTTGCAGTTCGTCCCCAGCCCCGGTTGGGGTTGAACGGGTGGCAGCCAATCAATGTGTCTCTCTCACATTGATGTTTCTCTCTGTCTATTTCTCCCTCTCTCCCCCCAGCTCTATGTGAAGATTAATGTAAAAATGTCCTCAGGTAAGGATAAAAAAAAAAAAACATCGACAGAGAAAACATCAATTGGCCATCTCCTGCATACCCCTCACTGAGAATTTGCCCCACAACCTGGGCATCTGCCCTGACTGGAAATTGAACTGGCAATTTCTTGGTGCATGGGTCGATGCTCAACCACTGAGCCACACCGGCCGGGCTACCTTAGACAATCTTGATGGAGAAATCAACTTGGGAGCCCACACAACATCTGCATGTTTTACTGTTACAAATTGTAACCATGACTGTAACGGTACAGGAAGAGGTTAACTCAGGGAAATGGAGAAAACATTTTACAGTGATAAGAACTGAGTACGGAGAACCTTGGGGCAGGTGGTTAAAAAAGGAAATAAATGCACCGTGAAAACCAGGTCATCACTGCGACACAGTATCCAAGGTGGGATTGTATGTTATGTAGGAAAATCACTATTTCCTAAGAAGCCAGGAAAACCCAGTAGTGAAACAAAGTTGATGACTTCAAACTTCAGTCTTGCCAGAGAGCCTAGGAAAGTGTAATTTATTGCAAGAGAGGTGGTAACACAGGCAGAGATACTGTGACTCTGGACAAAGACAGGGATGATCTGAGAACCCTAAACAGATGAAAACAACATAAACAAAAACAAGATGTATTTAAAAAAAATTTTTTTTAATCATCACTGGAGGATATTTTTTTCTATTTATGTTCAGGTAGAGTCGGAGGGAGGGAGAAAGAAACATCAACGCAAGAGGGACACACTGACTTGTTTCCTTCTGCGTGACCCTGACCAGGGCTGGGGATGAACGGCAACCAAGATAGCTGCCCTTGACCAGAATCGAACCCACAACTCATTGGCCGTGGGCCGACGCTCTAACTGCTGAGCCAAACCGGCCAGGGCAAAAAAAACGAGATGTAGATAAAGTAAGTCAAGGTCAGAGCCCAGAAGAGAAAAAAATGTATGTTTTCCTCTAAACTTCTACAAAGAAACAGGGTGCTCATGCGTGGAGGGTGGGTTGAGTTTTCTCATTCACTGCCACCGCTCTGACGCCTCCTCTGACTAGAATGTGCTTCCCGGCCGCCCACCTTGTTGAGTCTCCTTCACTCACCTGCACAGACTACACGGTGCAGCTCATCCTGTGCTGTCCATGGTTCTTCCCCTCGTTCCAACATGGAGAGCGCGTCTGGTTTGCTGGCTTGATACCCTGATGGAGAAAAATGACAGAAGACTTAGACATATTGAAAGGGGCTGGGGTCTGTCAAGGAGGGAGCAGGAACATTATACCCTCCTGTCTGGGGCAAGAAAACAATCTGAAATTCGACACTTTGAGGGGAAGGCAGTTATTCTGAAAAACTAAGCAAGTGAGAAAGGAAAAGCCACTAACAGGGTACTGCTAGGTGACACAGGGAGCTGTCCTCACCCACTGACTCCAGGTGGCTGAAGTTCTCCAACATCACGTCCCTGTACAGGTTCTTCTGATCAGGGTCCAGCAGCTGCCACTCCTCCCAGGTGAAGTCCACGGCCACATCGTGAAATGTCAGGGATTCCTGTAACAACACCATGCTGGTTATTAAGGGATGTCCTTCAGATGATATGGAAGAAATGTTCATTTTCCTGCTCATTTTCACTTTATACACTGCATATGTACAGCAAGTGGTGTTTTATTTTAATATTCAATTCAACAGACACATGCCTAGTAAAATATTATTTGGAATTGTACATGCAGTCATCCATAAATTCATCCAATTAGATGTCACTATAATGCGAAGAAGATAAATGTTCTTGATAACCTAGAAACATCTTTAATATATTCAAATTCATAGATTTTAGAAACAGAAAAAAAAAATATATGGATATGTATACTTTCCAGACTAACACGGGTGGTTTTTTATAGGCACTTACAAACTCATTAGTAAGAAAAGTAAAGAATAAAACAAACCGAGCCCTGGCCCGAGAACAGAAGGCTCGGGAGCTTCATTTCTAGTCAAGGGAGAGTTCCTGGGTTTCAGTTAAGATCACAGCCCCTGTCGTGGTGCTTCTGGGAGCCAAGCAATGTATGTGTGTCTCTCACATCGATGATTCTCTCTCTGTCTCTGCCCGTACCCCTCTACTTCCATTCCACACTCTCTAAAATTCAATGCAAAAAATATCCCCTAGTAGGATTAAAACCAAAAAGTCACCTGAGTCTGCAGCATTTTCTACGGCTCTCTGAAAGGAGCTGGCAGCGGGAGAGCTCTAGCTCGCTGAGTTTCTGGTCAGCTCTAGGTTTCTGTTTAGAAATCTGTCTTCAGTTAGTTGAGTCCCTGGAAATGCTGATAATCCTCCCGGGAAGTTTTTCTTGCTTCACATGATGCAATTGCTTGTGGTGTCCATGTAAGGAATGTCCCCACCTGTGGAGAATTTTTATGTGTTTATTTGAGCCAAGCTGATGACAATTGCCAGGAAGCAAAATGACAATGAATTGCATCATGCTCTGGAAAATGGCAGTTTTGAAGCTTTTTTCTACATTAGAATGAAAGGAGAAGACATAGGGGATTACATCCAATCCATTGGTAATAGATGGGAGGTAGGGGTGAGGGGAAGCAAAGCATGGAAATCTCTGGGATTGGATAAAAAAATGTACATATTTCTTTTAAATTGGCAGTTGTAGAACAGTTAGCAATTAAAGTTTAAAACATTAACAATAGCAATCGTGGGCTCTTTGGTCTCTTACTGTGGTGGGAATTTGTGCTAGAGGGGGTCTCTAAAAAAGGAAAATTCCCTGATAGTCCAAAGGTATGTTATCCTAGATGCAGAAAGACAATAGACAGGCTCAAGAAGGGAAAGACTGACCTCTGTCAAAGTAGATACCAGGGAGGACATGAGTACCCTTGTGACTGGCGTCTAGTTGGGCAGTTTTCACTTCTGACCTTCCGACACGGACAGTTTTGGCCTCTGACTGTGTTAGACCCCGACCCATGCAGGCGCCCCTGAGCTGTGCAGGTTCAGTGCAGGGCAGCTCTTCTGTCCACACCAGGGTGTCAGAACCGTGGGCTCAGGAGAATACTCAACAAGTGGTACCTTTCCTCTGGGACCCGATGCTGCAGTGCTCCTGACCCCAATGCCCACAGTGTCCCTGCTGTCCCTTTATCTGGTCTCCTGGAAGCCTTAGCTTCCACATGTGGTGGAGATATTCCTTTATTCCTTGGAGTTAAGTGGAGTGACTGACAGAAGATGCGGGAAATGACACCATAGAGGCAGAATAATGTTTCCTTCTTCTTGTCTAGCTTCTTTGAGGGGTCTCATAATGAAATGGATAGTACACAGATTAACCAGAAAAACATTCAAAAAGTTAATAGCAGGTATACCTCCTGCATACATGAAGTGTCCTTGGCTGCTTCTAGGAAAACGAAGAAGAGGCAGGAGAAGGGGAGATAAAAGGCCCCAAAGTTTGTTCCAAAGGCTGCAGCAGCTCCCAGGCCTCCAGAGGCTTGAATTTAAAAGCACCATTTTTTTCCCTTCACAGTTGGGGTGGGGGGGGTGGGGTGGGCAGTGCCCCTGCTGCTTCCACAGCCTGCACAGGGTTCTGGGTGGTGTTAATTTCCCCATTGTTCCCAGGACCACTGTAGCTTACTGGCCTCCAGGAGAAGGATCTGGAGTGTTGGAAAGACTTATTTTACCCCCCCCCTTTTTTAATCCTCACCATAGGACATTTTAACATTTTTGTTCAGATAGAGTGGAAGGGAGGGAGAGGAAGAGAGAGAGAGAGAAACATCGACATGAAAGAGACTCATCCAGTGGCTATGGCTGCCTCCTGCAAAATCCCAACCAGGGCAGGGATGAATTGCAACCTAGGTACACGCCCTTGACCATAACTGAACCAGAGAATCATTGGTCCGTGGGCCGATGCTCTAACCGCTGAGCCAAACCGGCCAGCGCTCATCCCATTTTTTTCACTCTCTGGGTGGGGAGCAAGATTTTTCTCCTCTTTGAACCATCAATTTACATTTTTCGGAGTAGGACACTTATGATGAAACAATATGTAATCTCGCACCTAAGAAGACATCCTATCCTATCTCAAAACAGAAACAACAACATCTGAAGTAAACAAATGAGTGCTCTCAAAAGGAAAGACTGGGAAACCAGCTTCAGACTCTCATCTCACACCAACCCCCACAGCACAGTGTCTGAGTAGCACAACCTCCAAACAGCAGAGAGGGAGGATTCCCTGTGTTCATATAACAGCAGAGAGCAAACCAAGTCACTAACAGCTAGGACAGCAACAAAGAACATCTGAAACAAAAGTTCCATCACAGACGGACAGGGACTGGGAGAGCTCTCTGAGAGAACAGATCACACACACACAAACAGGAGCTCTCACCCCTGTTTTTTCATTAGTTAAGTGTTTGGACGGCTGATACCATGAGAGGGAGCAGGGATGTTCCTCCAGTTAAAATCTGTGGGCAGCTGCTGGGAAGTTCCTGCAGTCCCTGCCACGCGGTCAGCCAGTCCTAAGGAGCTGAGTCCAGAGCTAAGTGAGATATGCTCACATCTTTAAACAAGTTATGCAAAATTATACAAAACAAAAACTAAAAGCAAAACAAAACAAAAAAAAACCCTAATATACAATATGTACAACTGCGGAAAACAGAAAACCGAAAGCTTTATGGCTTCCCGTACCCTTTCGCTTGTACAGCCAGACAGAACATGAGGCTGAACACCACGCAGAATGCCCTGCGCCACGCAGAGCTGTGCCTCCACCCCACGCTGACCAGGCTTGGTGTGGAGACCAGGCGAGGTCCGAGGGAGATCACGGTCAACCAGGAGCTGATCAGGCTCATACCAGATGAGAGGCACAGACAAAACCAACGCTCATTACAGAGCACAGAGCTCCAGAGGTACAGGTCTCTCCATTACACAGGAGGGAGCCTGATCAGCCTCTCCGCATCCGAAACACAAGGGCTCAAGGTTTCAACCTGGGGATCGAACTCGCAACCCTACCGTGCCCAGCAGTTCGCACAGCAGGCTGAGCAGCCACTCCAGCCAGGGCCACCCAAGGTCTTTGCACCAGCTCCATGTGGGCGCTTCTCCCCTCCCCCTCTGACCAGTGATAATTCCAGGCTCCGGCTGCAGCACCTCGGCGCCTCCTGTGAGAAATCAAACTCCTACTGTGACCAATCCCCTTCCGGGGAAAACTCACACGGACCTGAGTTTTCTCCAGACCCACAGAGAAAGCGCAACAGTTGTGTTGGGGACGCTTTCCACTTCCGCACGGCGCTGCTCAGGCCTCGGTGGCCAGTAAGGCGCTGAGGCTGCGGAAGGAAGTCCCACAGCGCTTTCCGGTGCTTGGCGCCAACTTGTCCCCGCCCACCTCGCCCGAGCGCCATGGGGGCCGCCATGTTGGGACAGCTTCCTGCCGTACAGAAGGCAGCCTGGTGGAGCTTCGGGGCCAGGAACCAGGGATGGCAGGGAATGTGAGAAGCTATAGAATTATCTCATTTTCCTCAGTCCGTTTGGCTTAGTGGTTGAACCAAACTGGGAGGTCCTGACTTGATTCCCATTCAGGGCACGTGCCCTGGTTGTGGGCTCCATCCCCAGTAGGGGGTGTGCAGGAGGCAGCCCATTGATGTTTCTCGCTCACTTTGATGTTTCTCTCTCTCTCCCTTCCTCTGTCTCTAAAAATAAAATAAAATATATTTTAAAGAAATTATCTCTCTCACTTCCTCTCTTTCAAAACCATAGGAAAAATTTCAGAACTTTGTGATGCACGCACTGTGCATGCCAAGTCGCTTTCAGCAGCCAGGGCAGAGAACTGCTATAGCTTCGGCGTATAAATTCCCCCCAAAAGGTATGCACACGTTTAATAGTGAAAAAGCCAGTGTTTATTAAGATACATTTCATTTTGAAAATGTAATAGGATCTACAGACATTATTAAAGTCTTGTCAACGCCTGTTTTCAAACTGATATTCTTTTTGGTCCAGGCACTACAATAAGATAGCAAATGTTAGGAATCATTTTGTTCACTCCAGCAGGTATGGCTCATTGGATTGAGCTTTGTCTCATGGACAGGGACTGAGACGTCCAGGTCACAGCACATGCCTTAATTGCGGGCTCCTTTTCCAGTGGGGGCTGTGCAGGAAGCAGCCAATTGATGTTTCTCTCTCACATGGATGTTTTTACTTCTCTCCCTTTATCACTAAGAAATCAATTAAAATATATATCTCAAAAAGGAATCATTTTGTTCAGTATTTGTGCCCATTCTCTTTCAATAGCTGCACTCCATTCTTTGACTGTTGCTTGTTTGGTATTGTAAACTTTATCGTTTATGTATCTCCTGAAAAGTGTCCAGGGAGTAAATTCTGTATGTTCAAAGCTTACTCTGGCTTCACCCATTATTCTGAATCATTTAAAAGTGAAATGGAGTGAGAAAAAAGGGTTCTCATAAGTGGAGCTGTGGTTTTTTGGCTTTTGTGTTTGTTTTCCTTTAATCCTCTCCAGAGGATTTAATTGTATTGATTTTTAAGAGAGAGAGAGAAACATCGATGTGAGAGAGAAACACCAATGGGTTGTGTCCCTTATGCACCCAACTGGAGATCAAACCCAAAACCTAGGTATGTACCCTGACTGGGAATCAAACCCACAAAGTTTTGGTTCACAGGATGACAAACCACCCAATGAGTCTCCATTCCAAGGTTCAATATACATATTTGACTGTTCTTTTTATTATTATTATCATTTATTTATGTTTAGAGAGAGAGGGAAACATCAGTTTGAGAGAGAAACATTGATTGGCTGCTTCTGCAAACCCTCACAGCTGGGATCGAGCCATCAAGTCAGGCAGTTGCCATGACCAGGAATCCAACTGGGACCTCTCAGTCCATGGGACCATGCTCAATTCACTAGGCCACATGGGCCTGGCTTTTGACCTTTCCATACCATGACTGTAAATGGAATCAGTAGGACTATTATTCTAACATGTCTTAGAGGAAGGTGGGTGATCAATCTACCTGTTGGGTTTATTGAAAGCAAGGCACTCTTCAAAAACAAGCTAATAGCCAGGCCAGTGTGGCTCTGTGGTTGAGCTTCAACCCATGCACCAAGAGGTTGCCAGTTCGATTTCCTGTCAGGGCACATGCCCAGGTTGTGGGCCAAATCCCGTGTGGGGCATACAGGAGGCGGCCAATCGATGTTCTCTCTCATCCCTGTTTCTATCTCTCTTTCCCGCTCCCTTTCTCTCTCTCTCAAATCAACAACAACAAGAACAAAAATAAGCTAATAACTTCTGGTCAAGATGGTGGCATAGGTAAATGTGAAACCCTCCTCCTCCCACAACCACATCAAAATTATAACTAAACTACAGAACAACCATCATTCAGAACCACAGGACATCAAGCTGAATGGAGGTCCTACAACTAAAAAATTAAAGAAGCAGCCACACCCAGACTGGTAGGAGGGGCTGAGGCATGAACAGGCTGTTCCCACACCCACGTGTGGTAGATAAAAATCAGCAGAGATACCTCTGCTGTGAAGATCCTGCCTGAGGAGGGGTCCCGGCCCACATCAGGCTCCCAGCTCAGGGTTCTAGTGCCAGGAATACATTTCCATATCACTTTTGGCTGTAAAACCATTGGGAATTCAGGCCGAAGGAGGCTGAGGCTCATGCGGGTCCAGGCAGTTCCTATTAAAGGGACTGCACACAGATTTACTCAGACTCACTCCTTTGGGCTGCAGTGTTGTAGAGGCAGCTTGAAAGGCACTAGAGACATATGGGGAAGAAGTGAGTTGTTTGGCATTGGGGCGAGAGCTGGAGGGACAGCTTTCTCCCAGACAGAGTTACTGTGGGAGGCTGTTGTTCCTTTGGTGAGCCTTCCCTGGGGAGCAGACAGCCACCATATCTGGGACTTCAGCAACCTGGCTCACACTGTTTGCCCCGCCGTGGTGATTCCCTGAGGCCCTACCACACCCAACTTTTGGGCCAACCCAAGCTGTTTCCAAAGACTTTACCATAGGATTGGCCTGTATTGGATCCTGCTTCAGACTTTCCTAAAATCCCACAAACAAGCATCATCTGGTCTCAGTGAACCCCATACCTCTCCTTAAGTGGCCCCAGGCCTGGCACTAGAAGCAGCCAGCCTTGGATCACAACTTGGTTTTTCCTGGGCACCTCCAAGCCCAGCACACAAAGGAGCCATTTGCAGATCACTTTGTATCTTACGCTGGGTGGCCCCAGGTAAAACACAGGCAGAGGATGACCTTGCCCCAAAGCCAGCACAATCAGTGTACAGTTTGAAACCACAATGAAACACCACCATGCAACCTTCTCCACAAGTGACACACTCAGTGGGTGGACTCAGAGGGTACCAGAGCCCTGCTGAAGTAAGTCTTGCTCTGTGTATTGGGCCCCTACACAGCTGATCCTCCAAGGTAGTCAGAAGCCAGTGGTCAGTGGGCACAGCCAGTCCTTGCAGCTGATGAGCCTGAGTAAATCCCTCCCATTGATGTGCCAACAGCAATCAAGACGCAGTTACAGAAGATTCCAAGATGGCGGCGTAGGTAAATGCAGTATCACCTCCTCCCACAACCACATCAAAATTACAACAAAACTACAATACAACCATCATTCATAACCGCCTGAAATCGAGCTGAATGGAAGTCCTACAACTATGAAATTAAAGCAGCTGCCACATAGAAACTGGTAGGAGGGGCGGAGGCCTGGACAGGCTGGTCCCACACCCACATGTGGTGGATAAAATCAGGAGGGACACATCGGCTGGGAAGGTCCTCCCTGAGGAAAGAGTAGTCCCTGTCCCACACCAGGAACCCAGCTCAGGGTCCCAGTGCCAGGAAGAAAAGTCCCCATCACTTCTGGCTGTAAAACCAGTGGGAACTGAGACAGAGGGAGGCTGTGGCTGTGGAAGCTCCAGGCAGCTCTTCTTAAAGGGCCCACGCACAGACTTACTCAGACTCGCTCCCTCTGAGCTTGGAGGGGAGGCAGCTTGAGGGGCACCAGAGAACAGGGAAGACCTGAGCTGTTTGGCCTCCGGACAAGGGCTGAAGAGGCAGCTTTCTCCTGGACAGACGTGCTGGCGGAGGTCGTTGTTCCCTTGGTGACCCCTTCCCCCACAGGGCAGGCAGACAGCCGCCATATCTGGGACTCCAGCAACCTGGCTCACACTGTTGGCCCTGCCCTGGTGATTGATTCCCTGAGGCCCCGCCCCACCCAACTTTCGGGCCTACCCAATCTGTTTCCAAAGGCTTTACTATAGGAATCGCCTATCTGGGAACCTGCTTCAGATTTTCCTAAAATCTCTCAAACAAGCAGCATCTGGTCTCAATGAGCCCCATACCTCTCGTTAAGTGGCCCCAGGCCTGGCACTGGAAGCAGCCAGCCTTGGTTCACAACTTGGCTCTTCCTGGACATCTCCAAGCTTAGCACAAATAGAACTGCCTCTTTAAGGTTTAGTGCCGACGCTCTAACCACTGAGCAGAGGTTGCCAGGACTCCTACTCAAAATATTGTGGTACAGACATAGGAGACTGGAAAGCAGGACATGGGTCCAAACATGGTCAGGGCTGCACAGAAAACATGGTGAGCACCATTGTCTCACACAGCCAGCAGGGACATAGAGGACAGGATGCCATGGGAAGTGGGTCCTGCGCATGGAATAAGGGGGCACTCACGATGAGACCAGGATCCTGTAGGTCTCCAGCATTGCTTTGAAGTATAAGGTCCCAATCGCATCCCGTTGTTGCCTCTCCTAAAGGGTGAATGTTTGTGTCACAGAAAACAGCACGGGAAGAGTCAAACTGAGGCATGAAATCCATCACAATAGGAGGGATCACAGCCTGACACCAAAATGTGGGTGAAGGTGCAGAGATCCAGCCCAAATAACCAAGGTCTCTAGAGGGTCAAATACTGTGCTGGGATCAACTGGAGGCATGCAAATAGGAGCTAAGTCTCAAAGAAGGTTCCCTGGGAGAAACCACTAAGGCTGGCAAATCATGGCCCTCCCAAGAACACAGTGGCGCATGACCAAGTCCTCTGGATGGTAGATGAGTGGGAAGAAAACCATAACTGCACAGCGGAAAAGTAGCTTCAGATGAGCCAACCCGGTGCTCACAGTGCAAGTATCCCAGTGAGGGTTTCACAACATGGGAACAGATTGTCCCTGGCTCCGGGGCCAGATTCCAGGTTGGAATCCAGCCTCTTGAATCACGTTTCTGCTGTGTGAACTTGGAGAATCTACTTTCTTTCTCTAATTGTGGATGTCCCCAGCAATTTGTTACTAGTTTTCAATTCCTGAGTTGTTGTGAGAATTATAAGCAAAAAAGCTCAAAAGGCTCACTCTGGCAAACTGGCACTGAGGAGCACTGTGTGTCCCTTTTATTGATCCTCAGCAAGCAAGATAGGAACATCATTGCCTGCATGTCAGTTTCAGCAAACTGAGACTCAGGGAGCTCCATGGAGTTGCCTGGACATTCCCTGGTGGGGACCCCTCACGGAGACCTCAGTACCCACAGCACCTGTCTCCCAGCAGTTGGGTCAGCGGGTTCTGAAAAAACCCATTTCTTTTTCAAGGCACCAAATAGCACAGGACCTTGTCAGTACTTTGGGAGAGGGCTGCCTGGCCTCAGAATGTCACTGCAGGCAGAGGTGAGAGCTGCCGGGGCCCACGCAGGCGGCAGGCATGGGTGCCACTCTGCCAACGGCGCACCTTGGCCCTTGACCTCCTCCAACAGCTCAGGGATGGAGCCATATCTTAAACCCACTTTACACAGGAGCAAAATGACTTCCCCACACTTAAGGGGTTGTTTGCTTGTGAGTCCTAATGAAATTCACAATCTGCATTCAAATCTGGGGTGCCTGTCCCAACGCATGGAGAATCTGATCACTTCTTTCCTATTTCCCCTTGCTCTGAGTTTTGGGACTCCACACCACTCCTCATTCTGAGAGTCCAGACCCAAGCCAAGAAGTCCCATGACAGCAGACCTTAAAAATGAGACATCACACCCTGGCTGGTGTGGCTCAGAGGTTAGAGCATTGGCCCGAGGACCGGAGAGACTCGGATTTTGTTCCCACTAAGGGCACGTACCTTGGTTGCAGTTTGTCCCTGGCCCCGGTTGGGGTCATGTGGGTGGCAACCAGTCGATGTTTCTCTCTCTCTCTCTCTCTTCCTCCCTCTCTCCCTCCCGCTCTGTTTAAAGATAAATGCAGCCCTGGCCGGTTTGGCTCAGTGGTTGGAGCGTTGGCCTGCGGACCAGAGAGTCCCGGGTTCGGTTCCCGCTAGGGGCACGTACCAAAAAAAAAAAAAAAAGATAAATGCAAAAGTGTCCTGGGGTGAAAATTAAAAAAAAAAAAAAGGGACATCACTAACAAAGCAAGGGCTTCTGGATTCATCAAAGTCTGTACTTGTGACAGTGACAAAGAATGTTAATAGTGCAAATTACAATTAAAAGTGTCCAGCCCTGGCCAGTTTGGCTCAGCGGTTAGAGCATCAGCCCGCGATCTGGAGAGACCCAGGTTCGGTTCCCACTAAGGGCATGTGCCTCGGTTGCAGTTTGCCCCCGGCCCCGGTTGGGGTTGTGTGGGTGGCAGCCAGTCGATGTGTCTCCCTCACATCAATGTTTCTTCACTCTCTCTCTTCCTCCCTCTCTCCCTCTCGCTCTATGAATGCAAAAAGTGTCCTTGGATAAGGATTAAAAAAAAAAAAGTGTCCATTACATTGTGTACGGCATAAAAAAATGGAAAACTATTAGAAGTTATTATTCCAATATAGAGACATTTATTCCATAAAGCAAAAAAGTCACAGAAGTGAAATCCAAAGCACCTTTGGTGTTTCATGCTCCTTATCTCAAAGAAAATTGACAATGTTCATAACATTAGGCAGAACGTGGCCTGACATTTCATCAATGTACAGAGATAGCAAATACACATCTGAGCAAATGCTAATCATGAAGGATACCGATGAACAGCCAGATAAAGAGATACACTGTGCGAGGTCTGGGAACTTTCCATGCACAGGAGCTTCTGTCCCCAAGAACTTAGGGTGCAGCACATTCTTCATACTTGGATATGATCAAACAATTATAAGCTCATCGAATCCCTTTTATTGGAATGTTTACAGAGGCTTCCTGGAGCAGGCTTGATTGATCATTAACTATTTCCAGACCCTTGCCCTCTATGGATATGTGAAGTTGAAAATTCCACCAGAGGTCCCCTTAATACAAGAAGAGATGCTTCGAATGCTGTTATCCCTAAGGAATTTGCCAGGGGTAGAAACCGGTATGTACGCATTTCCTATATCTCACAAGATCAACTATCCAATGTCAAAAGAGTACAGGCTAAATGACTCTATTTTTTAATATTGTATAAATGACAAAAAATATAGACAAAAGAACAGTGATGCCCAAGATGAAGGTCAGGAAAAGGATGTGACTTATGAAGGGCTAGGAGGAGAAAGTTTGTGACAAGAAAATCCTGCATTTCTACAGTGATATTGGTTACAAGAACTTACATATGTGATACACTTTCTTAACGTTATAGTGAAAAAACAAAAAAGAATGAGTGCTTGTTAAAACTGGAGGGACAGATAGATCATGTAGTGAACTGTACTGTAACACTTTCTCTTTCCTCTATTTGCAAATCTACTGTGACCTTGTAAGCTTTTACCTTTCAGAGTAGCTACCTAAACGGCACTAAAAAACCTCTAGAAAATTTCAGTTTGTGTGATTTTTAACTTATTACAAAGACAATACAATATAAAAACATATACATTAATTTTATAATCTACTCAATGCTCTCTATAAACTTGGTTAAATGTATCCAAATATGTTTTTATCCTTATGAAATGAATACATTCCATTTCATTTTCAAGAACTTGAAGTACTGTGAAATAGAAACTTGGAACTAAAGAAATGCAAAAATTACTAAGTAATGACATAGGTACAATGCACGATTGTGTTGTACATATGAAAATGTAATCCATAAAGGGAATAACTGCCACCATTTAAAATTTATAAAATCAATGGCAAGTAGAAATAGGGTGAAGGTATCTTGTCCTCAATGCCTTGTGAGGTGTATTATAGGATCAGACAAGTGATAGGATGGTGTTTTATTCAAGGCTTCTTTCCTTTATACAAGTATCTGAGGTTTTCCTAAAGACCACACAATTGAGCCCTGGGCAGTTTTGCTCAATGGGTAGAGCCTCGGTTTGTGAACCAAGGAGTCTCAGGTTGGATTTTAGTCAAGGGCACGTACCTCGGTTGTAGTTCAGTCCCCAGTTCTGATGGGGGTCACATAGGGGCACCTAATAAATGTCTCTCTCATATGGATTTTTCTCTTTCTCACTCTCTCTCCCTTCCATTCTATCTGAAGATGAATGGAAAAATATCAAGTGAGGATTTAAAAAAAATTTTTTTAAAAGACCACACAATTGAATGTGTTTATGAGTTGTTTCTCATAGATTTACTGACAAATAATGAGGCAAAATAAATGCCTGAAAACCATGCTATATTCTGTGCCAGATATAAGTAATTATAGTGAGAAGTGACATCTACTATTAAGGATATGCTTTCATAAAATTTGGACTAATCCTTCATTCATGCTCCTTCATGATTATATGATGGTCTATTTCAAGAAACAATTTTCAGACATACAATGCCCTCAAATATCTTCATCAAGGCTGACTGTATAGGAGTTGTTCTATAAATGTTTCATCAATATAAAATACAATGTAGTTGATGAGTAAACACAGTCCTATATTTTTTGCATGCAGTTATCCTTCATTACACACTATTATATTGAGGGCCTACTATGTGCAACATGCGTACCCCAAAGAGACGACTTGTGAATACTCTTATATTTCAGAAAGACTGACAAGTGGTCTAAAGGTTTCCCACAATCGTTGCACCCAAAAGGCCTCGTTCCTGTAGGTCCTCTCTTATAAACACTGAACCCTGACTTTGTAGTGAAGACTTTCCCACTTTCCTCAGTCACAGGGTTTCTCTCCACTGTGTACTCTCTAATGGGTAATGAGATCATTTTGGGTAATGAGAACTTTCCACATTCAGTATATTCAAAGGAAGTCTTTCCTGAGTGAAATCTCTCATGTTGTGGGGGCATGATTTATTCCTAAAGCCTTCACCATAGTTACATTATTTGTTCAAATTTTCTGCACAGTAAGCTTGCTGATGTAACCTAGACTACTCTTCATGGTGAACCCCCTTTTACATGCATATGTATGATTTTTCCTCATATAAATTCACAGATGTGCAATAAGCATGATTTTCCCAATAAAGCCTCACCCAACTTTCTTGCATATAGAAATTTAACTCCTGTATGATTTTGCCGGATGTACACTGACATACAGTTCATGGTAAGGTCTTTCCCACATTCAATGCACATATATGGTATCTTCTAAGTATGAACTAGCTGATGTAAAGTGAGATCAGTCTTCATGGTAAAGCCTTTTACAGATACAGTACATACATAGGGCTTCTCACCTGTGTGTTTTCACTGATGTGTGATGAGATGATACTGTGCTTTGAAACCTTTCCCACATTCTCTACAGATATAAGGTTTCTCTCCTCTATGAGTCCACTGATGCACAACCAGCTGCCCCTTCACTGGGAATCCTTTTCCACAATCACTGCATACAAAGGGCTTCATTCCTCTGTGAGATCACTGATGTACACTCAGTGATTTCTTCATGATGAAACCTTTTCCACATTCACTACAGATATAAGGTTTCTCTCCTGTATGAAATCACTGATGTTCAATCAGTGAACACTTCCTGGTGAACTGTTTCCCATATTCACTGCACATGTATTGGTTCTCGAAAAAATGAATTTGCTGATGTGAAATGAGATCACCTTTCATTGTGAAGCCTTTCCCACATACACTACATACATAGGGCTTCTCACCTGTTTTCACAGACGTGCACTTAGAAGATACGTACCTTTGAAACCTTTGCCACATTCACTACACTTATAATGTTCTGTACTGTATGATGTAAAACCATCCTGTTCTTCGTTGCGAAGGCTTTTCAACATTCATTGCATACATACGAATTCTCTCCTGAGTGAGATCGCTGATGCACAATTAGATGGCTCTTCCTAATGAAACCCTTCCCGCAGTCACTACAGATATGTTCCACTCCTGTATAGGTGCGTTGATGTAAAACGGCCTTGTTCTTCACTGGGAAGCCTTTTCGATGTTCACTACAGATATAAGATTTCCCTCCTGTGCGAGATTGCTGATGGACAATCAAATGACTCTTCCTGATGAAATCTTTCCCGCATTCACTACAGATACAAGGTTCTCTCCTGTATGAATTCGCTGATGTACAACCAGCTTCGCCTTCACTGTGTAGCCTTTTCCACATTCACTGCATACAAAAGGTTTCTCTCCAGTGTGAGATCGCTGATGTACATTCAGATGGTCCTTCCTCGAGAAACCTTTCCCGCATTCAGGACAGAAATAAGGTTTCTCTCCTGTATGAGTCCGTTGATGTAAAACAAGCTTGTTCTTCACTGGGAAGCCTTTTCCACATTCACCACAGACATAAGGTTTCTCTCCTGTGTGAGATCGCTGATGCAGAATAAGATCGCGCTTTCTGATGAAATCTTTTCCGCATTCAATACAGAAATAAGGTTTCTTTCCTGTATGAGTCCACTGATGTAAAACCAGCTTTGCCTTCACTAGGAAGCCTTCGCCACATTCACTGCATACATAGGAATTCCCTCCTGTATGAATTCGCTGATGTTCAATCTGTGATCCCTTCCTGCTGAAGTGTTGCCCACATTCACTACAGACATAAGGTTTCTCTCCTGTATGAATTCGCTGATGTTCAATCAGCGATTTCTTCCTCTTGAATTGTTTCCCACATTCATTGCAAATATATGGTTTCTCTGAAGAATGAGTTTGCTGATGTGAAAAGAGATTGCCTTTCATTGAGAAGCCTTTTCCACATACACTACATACATAGGGCTTCTCACCTGTGTGTTTTCGCTGATGTCCAATCAGACAGCTCTTCCTAGTAAATCCTTTCCCACATTCAGTACACAAATAAGGTTTCTCTCCAGTATGAGTCCGTTGATGTACAACCAGGTTCACTTTAAATTTGAAGCTTTTTCCACATTCACTGCATACATAGGGTTTCTCTCCTGTGTGAGATCGCTGATGTACAATCAGACAGCTCTTCGTGGTGAAACCTTTCCCACATTCACTACAGATATAAGGTTTCTCTCCTGTATGAGTCCGATGATGTAAAACAAGCTTAGCTTTCAGTGGGAAGCCTTTTCCACATTCACTGCACACAAAGGGTTTCTCTCCAGTGTGTTTTCGCTGATGTGTAATGAGGTCATACTTGGCTTTGAAATCTTTCCCACATTCACTACATGTATAATATTTCTGTCCTGTATGGGTCCCTTGATGTAATACCAGTGAGCTCTTCACTGGGAAGCCTTTTCCACATTCACTGCATACAAAGGGTTTCTCTCCTGTGTGAGATCGCTGATGTACAATCAGACAGCTCTTCCTGGTGAAACCTTTCCCACATTCACTGCACATATAAGGTTTCTCTCCTGAATGAGTCCGTTGATGTAAAACAAGCTTGTATTTCACAGGGAAGCGTTTTCCACATTCACTGCATACATAGGGTTTCTCTCCTGTATGAGATCGCCGATGTATAATCATACAGCTCCTTCTGGTGAAACTTTTCCCGCATTCACTACAAATATAAGGTTTCTCTCCTGTATGAGTCCGTTGATGTACAACCAGGTTCATCTTCACTGTGAAGCTTTTTCCACATTCACTGCATACATAGGGTTTCTTTCCTGCATGAAATCGCTGGTGTTCAATCACTGATCTCTTTAAGATTACATGTTTCACAGGTTCATTGCACAAATATTTCTCAGAAGAATGAGTTTGTTGGTGTGAAATGTGATCACCTTTTATTGTGAAGCCTTCCCCAGATACACTACATACATAGGGCTTCAGTCCCGCATGTTGTTGCTGATGTCTGGTTATACGGCCATTTTTTCCATAACTTTCACTATAGATACAAGGTTTTTCTTCTGTGTGAGTTTGGTGATGACAAATGCACTGAGACCTTTTGCTGAACATTTCCCCACACTCAGTACCTGTATTAAGTTTCTTTCCCATGTGAGTTTTCTGATGTACATTCAAGTCTAATTTATTCCGGAAGATTTTGTCACATTCAGTGCACCCATATTGTTTTAGTCCTGCATGAATTCTATGATGTTCAGAGAGCCAGTATTTCGTGGAGAAAACTTTCCCGCACAGACTGCATCCATAAGGATTCTCCTCACTATGAACTCTATCATGACGAGTGAGAAGAGACATCTTGAGGAAGGCCTTCCCATATTCAGTGCACACATGGGTTTTCTCTCTATTGTAAGTTTTCTGTTGCTGAATGTCCTGGGACTTATTATTGATGTTTTTCATACTAAAAGGTAATGTAATTTCAGAGTGACATTGTTCATGGTTGCCATGCAGAATGGATGTCCCATGTCCATTCAACTCTACAGAGTTAGTTAAGTTACAGTTTCTGTTTTGGTTTGCAAACCTCAATTTGGATTTTAAAGGTTTTTCACGTATGTCAAGATTACGATTTTGCTTTAGTGGGAAATGACCTTCGATCTCATTAACAATATTTGCAAACATGTTATGTTCACAGCATTGTTCCACACTCTTCTGAACATTTCCAATTTGCACGTGACACTGTAGAGGATCATCATCTTGCCTGCATTCTAGGAAAGAAGAGAACAGTAATTCACCCTGCCATCTCTTCCAATCCTAGTTTCATATAGAATTGCTTTTACAAAATGACTTCGTGTCAGGTAACTATTTAGTGACAATCTACGTTGTAAAAAAATAAATATAATTGGTTTCTATCCAGTTTTCTTGATACGGAACTTGTCAAAATCTTGCAATATTCCAAGTGTTATTAGTATCTATGGTTATATATTTCATTTGATTTTATTTAAAAAATTTTTTTCTTTATTGATTTTAGAGAGAGAGGAAGTGAGAGGGAGAGAGAGATAGAAACATTGATGAGCGAGAACACTGACTGGCAGCTATCTGCATGCCCCTCACTGGGTATCAGGACCACAACCTAAGCATGTGTCCTGACCAGGAATCGAACTGACGACCTCTTGGTGCATGGGTCAACACTCAACCACTGAGCCACACTGGCCAGATGACGGTTATATATTTTACAAAATGTACTGCCCTAGCTGGTTTGGCTCAGTGGTTAGAGCGTCGGCCCA
Organism: Tadarida brasiliensis; assembly: GCA_030848825.1. NCBI lineage: Eukaryota > Metazoa > Chordata > Mammalia > Chiroptera > Molossidae > Tadarida > Tadarida brasiliensis. The sequence goes on from CM061276.1 coordinate 4,373,983, forward strand.
CAGACCAATGAGTCGTGGGTTTGATTCCACTCAAAGCCATGTACCTCAGTTGCAGTTTGTCCACGTCCCTGGTCGAGTCGTGCGGAAGGCAACCAGTTAATGTTGCTCTATCACTTTGATGTTTCTCTCTGTCTCTCTCTCTCCCTTCCTCCCACTCTATCTGATAATAAATAGAAAAATATCATCAGGTGAGGAATAAAAGGAAAAAAATGTACTAGTAAAGGTGAGTTTCTGCTAACAGATGGTAGCACAGGGTTTCTTTACAACCTCAGGATGGAGCTAGTCACCAAAGACACTAATTAATTAGAAGGCTCACCTTTCAGCTCAACACACTGACCCATGGAAAAGGAGCAAGGGCCTAGGAATTAAAGCACTATAAAAACTCTTAAGATCTAATACACGTCTCTTTTTTTTTGTTTGTTTGTTTTTAATCCTCACCGGAGGACATTTTTGCATTTATTTTCAGATAGAGCAGGAGGGAGAGAGGAGGGAAGAGAGAGAAAGATCGCCGTGAGAGGGACACATTGAGTGGCTGCCACCCACACAACCCCAAGCAGGGGACAAACTGCAACCGAGGTACATGCCCTTAGCGGGAACTGAACCTGGGTCTCTCTGGACTGCAGGCCAATGCTCTAACTGCTAAGCCAAACCAGCCAGGGCTGTGTTTTGTTTTGTTTTTATAACAAATATATTTTTCCGAAGGGGTGGTTGGCCCCAATTCCATGGGAACAAAAGTTCCTGTATTCAGGAATATTTCCGAATTTGGCCTATGTACCTATTCATCTGCATTTTTCACAACATCTTTATTTTTTTATTTTATTTTATTTTTCTTTATTGATTTTTGAGTTTGAGGAAGGGAGAGGGAGAGAGAGACAGAAACACTGATGAGAGAGGACATCTACTGATCGCCTTCTGCATGTCCCCCACTAAGGACTTGGCCCACAACCTGGGCATGTGCCCTGACTGGGAATCAAACCAGTGACCTCTTGGTGCATGGGTCAACCCTCAACCACTGAGCCATTCCAGCCAGGCTAAACATTTTTAAAATAAGCTAATAAACATAAGTATTTCTCTGAGTCATGTGAGCTGGTTCAAAATTTAATTTTTTTTTTAATCCTCACCCGAGGACATTTTTACATCTATCTTCAGATAGAGTGGGAGGGAGAGAGGTGGGAAGAGAGAGAGAGAAACATCGATGTGAGAGAGACATATCGAGTGGTTGCCAACCACACGATCCCAACCAGGGCCAGGGACAAACTGCAACCGAGGTACGTGCCCTTATCAGGAACCAAACCCGGGACTCTCGGTCCACAGACTGACGCTCCAACCGCTGAGCCAAACTGGCCAAGGCTGGTTGAAAATTAAAAAAAAAAAAAATTTTTTTTTAAATTTTATTTTAGAGAGAGAAGAAGGGAGAGGGAGGCAGAGACAGAAACATCGATGAGAGAGAACATCCACTGACCTCCTCCTGTATGCACCCCAGTAGGGACCAGGCCCAAACAACCGGCTTGTGTCCTGACCTGGAAACAAATTGATGACTGCCTGTTGCATGGGTTCAAGCTCAACCCCTGTGCCACATAGGCCGGGTTGCTTTGGCCAATTCATTAAATCCGAGGAAGGGTGCATGAGAACCTCCAATTTATAACCAGTAGGTCAGAAACACAAGTGACAATCTGGACTTGTGATTGACACCTGAATGGGGATATCCTGTAGGGCTGAACCCTGAAGTTGTAGGATCTGACACTATTTCTAACTAGATCAAGCCAGAATTGAGTTAAATTTATAAGACACCCAGGTTTAATAATTCTATGTATCGTCCGGTCAGCGTGTCTCAGTGGTTGAGCATCAATCCATGCACCAAGAGGTCACCGGTTCAATTCCCAGTCAGGACACATGCCCTGGTTGTGGGCCAGATCCCCAGTAGGGAGCATGCAGGATGCGGCCAATTGATGTTCTTTCTCATCGATGTTTGTCTCTCTCTCTCCCTGTCACTTCCTCTCTCTCTAAAATCAATAAAGGAAAAGAAAATAATAATAATTCTATGTATCAACACCAGTAGTAACATAATAAAGGCATTTGCAGCCTGGGAAATACAGGAAAAGAGCAAGATGTAAGAGGCGGGGAGAAAATGAGGATATACAGGGTTGGGCAAAAGTAGGTTTGCAGTGTTCATAAGGAAAATTATGCAATATTATTAACATTATGAGAAAAACTCTGTTCCACAAACTCACCTATGTAAATCAACTTTTACCAAAAACTTTATTGAAAGAGAACACAGGTTCACCTATGGGCTCAAAGAGAAAAGCAGGAAGAGGTAATGAAAGTGAGGGCTCAAAGAACACCGTAGGATATATATGGCTTGTAAGGCTAGGTAGACAGAATGGCTCTTAAGAAAACCAATATTTTGAGGTAGAGAATGAGGGCAAAATTTAGAGTACATGGTGAAACAAAGTTTAATATTATTATTAATTTTCAAGTACAAATATGAAGGTATGCGTTGAATGTATAAATCTTAAAAAATGTCTTATCTGAGCCCTGGCCTGTTTGTCAAGTGGTTAGAGCATTAGGTTGTGAAGCAAAGGATCATGGCTTCTACTCTTGGTTAAGTGTATATACCTGGGTTGTAATTTCAATCCTCTATCCAGGTCAATCACAGTTGTGCGGGATGGAACCAATCCACATGTCTCTCGCACATTCATGTTTCACTCTCTCTCTCTCCCCCTGCCTTCCACTCTATCTGTATCTACAGCTTTTTTTTTTTTTTCTTTATTGAGTTTTAGAGAGAGAGAAAGGGAGAGGGAGAGACAGATAAAAACATCGATGAGAGATAACATCTTTTGGCTGTCTCCTGCATGTCCACCACCTGGGTATGTGCCCTGACCAGGAATCGAACCATTGACCTCTTTGTGCATGGATCGTTGCTTGACCACTGAGCCACACAGGTCTGGCTCTATCTGTATCTAATTATCAATGGAAAAATGTCCCCGCAAGAGGATTAACAACAACAAAGTCTTATCTGAAAACACAAGCGTGTATCCCATCAACACAGAGCAACTGTTCCAAGAAAAGGCAGTAAAAGAGACTGCTTTGAAACATAGTAGAATAAAAGGTAAAGAGCATGTAAAGTTCTAGAATTCAGTAAGGCCACCAAAGAGACAGAAACAAGTTCAAACCTGCAGACCCAGGTGAACAGAGGAAATACATGGTAAGGATGTGGATCCTCACCATCTGATTTCCACATAAAAATAACAGAATACTGAGGGTTATCGTATTGCAAAGGGTTATCATTCTTCCTCATTCTGCAAACCAGTTAACTCTCCTAAAGAAGGAATCTCCAATTCAGACAAAAGCTTCTGCACTCAAGACCCCAACAAATGGTCTCCCTGGAATATACTCTCCTATGTTCCGATATAAAGACAGATGGATGAGATGCAATAAAGCGTTAACCCAGCAGGCATGGGTCACACCATCCCTGCACATTCCAAAGAAAAGACTGGTCCTGACTGATTACTAGAAAATAACCTCTCATTCCCTGGAATATCCTCCCTGATATGTGTCTATTTATACCTCTGGTCTTAGGCCATACCAGATCACTATGGCAACAATGTGATTTGTGGGGTGCCTTCTTTTGTTTGTATGGCTGAGGCTTTGGACAATACTGCAATCTTTTTAATAGGACTACAGGCATGACCTAGGACAGCTTGCCTGGTTAACAACCTTTCACGTATGGTGTCAAACATCATCACTGAGAAAATTCACAAAAAATTGTAAAGACAATAAACATTTATTATCTGTTTCCACAGGTCTGAATTCCAAGCAGAGCTTAAATGGGTCCCTTTCCCAGATGCACAAGACTGGCAGAAGATGTGATTCAGGGGTGTGGCCTTATCTGGAGCAGGGGACCTCTTCCAAACTCCCTGGTTGTGGGCAGATTTCAGTTCCAAAGATTGTGGGACTGAGGCCCTGTTTACTCATGGGTGACCCTCTCCACAACGTGACAGTTTGCTTTAAAGGTAATAGAACACCACCTCTGCTTTGTTTCTGCTTCTTATGTCTTAACTTTAGATAGGTTAAAAAAAATTCTTTTTATTGATTTTAGAGAAAGAAGAAGGGAGACATAGAAACATCAATGAGAGAGAACATTGATTGGCTGCCTCATGTATGCACCCACTAGGGATTTGACCCACAACCTGGACATGTACCTGGGATGGGAATCAAACTGGCAACTTCTTTGTGCATGGGTCAACCCTCAACCACTGAGCCACACTGGCCCACGTTAACTTTAGATACTTTAAAGAGACTCACTTGATTAGGTCAGGTAATTTGGCCCCTTTCACGTTACTCCTGGAACTTTCATAGATTACTTTTGATAATTTTAATCTCCTTGTTTTACTGTTACAAATTGTAACCATGACTATAACAGTACACTCCCCTCCCTGATAATGTCCACCTTTTTTTTTTACCCTCATCTGAGGACATTTTTTTGCATTTATCTTCAGATAGAGCAGGAGGGAGAGAGGGAGGAAGAGAGAGAGAGAAACATCGATGTGAGAGAGACACACCGAGTGGTCACCACCCACACGACCTACGGCAGGGGACAAACTGCAACCAAGTTATGTGCCCTTAGCGGGCACTGAACCCGGGACTCTCTGGCCCATAGGCCGACGCTCTAACTGCTGACCCAAACCGGCCAAGGCTATGTCCACCTTTTACATTGCAGGCTAAGTGGGTCTTTTTAAAAATTACCTAAATAAAGCTACTTTATTTACTCAAACCTGTCTACTGTTTTCTCAGTTCATTTGGAATGATAGCAAGGTCTTTACGGCCCAAGAGCCATGTGTGGCTTGTATCTCAGAACCACCAGCTGCCACCCCACTGTCCTCACCTCATGTCCTTTTCCCTCTTGCTCACTTCACTCATCCAGATAAGCTTCCTGGACCTTCCTCACACACATAACACATTCAGATCTTTCTACTTCCCATAGGGTCACATTTGAAAAACTCCAGGGGGCTCACTCACATCTGTCATCTATGTGCTCAAAGGCACCTTACTAGACAACCATTTCCACTCCTAAAAGCCCTATTCCGGGACAAGCACCCAGTCTTTCACTGCTTATTTTCCTTACAGCAACTTTTACATTATGGTATAAATTTATTATAGGTTCTATAGTACATCTACTGAGAAGGAAAATAATGCGATGAGTAGGAACAAGGTTGATTCATTTCTTTGCACTGCTGTTACCTTCAATATATTAGCATATACTAAGGCAAGTTTAAAGGCATGAAGTAGTCACCTCAAATGCAGGAGGCAATCACAGGTATGGACACAAATTAAGAAGTGTGTAGGAAGAGAATGGAAACTATATCAGCAAGACGGTAACATAGCATGGAAATGACTAAAAGAGAAACTGCGTTTCACTACACAGAACACTGGATTACCTGAGACCAAGTGTCATCAGAATATGATGAGAAAGTAATTGATTTCATTTTTATACTTGGGCAAAGAATCATCAGGAAACGCAATCAAGAAAACAATTCCGAATTCCATTTACAGCATAATGGAAAAGAATCATACTTAGGAATATATATAAGAAAGGGATGGGAAAAATTTTTATTCTGAAACTTACAAAGTGAAGTTAAAAAAATTTAAAAACCAAGTTTGATAAAAAGCACCCAATGATTCTGGATTAAAGTATATAATATGTAAAAAGGAATAACTATACAAAGGAGAGTGATCCAAGGTAATCCCTATGAAAATCCAAGCATTTGTACAGAAATTCACAAGCTGATTCTAAAATTCAAATAAGCCCGGCTGGTGTGGCTCAGTGGTTGAGCATCGACCCATGCACCAAGAGGTCGCCGTTTCAATTCCTGGTTGGGGCACATGCCCAGGTTGTGGGCCCGATCCCCAGTGGGGAACATGCAGGAGGCAGCCAATTGATGTTCTCTCTCATCAGTGTTTACCTCTCGCTTCTTCTCCCTTCCTCTCACTGTAAAATCAATAAAGAAAAAAAAACTTTAAAATTCAAATAAAAGTAAAAGATTCCAGATGGCAAAATGATCTTCAGAGAAGATAAGAGCTGGAGGGTTAACTCTTTGCAATTTGAAAACTTACTACAAAGCTATAGGAATCAAGACCACGATGAGAATATCTATATATAAAAAGTTCCAAAATTGATGGTGGGAATGGTTGAACAACCCTATGAATATGTTGAAAACCAATTAAGGAGGGCGGGATGGGGAGGAGGGTGTCTAGGGGGAGAAAAGGAGAAGCATCTGTAACAAAAATAAATTAATAAAAATTGAAAAAAAAAACAATTAAAAAAATAATATTAATGGATAAATTGTATGGTATGTGAATTAAATGTAAGTAAAAGTATTACAAACATGAGTGAAACAAATGCTTTAAGATAAAAAATGTACCCATAACATCTAAGAATGAAACAAAATCTGAATTAGGAAACTAGAAAGAAAGTCATTGGAAGCAACATAAGCTTATGACTTAGTTTGGCCTGGATCTCATGTAACACGTTAAAATCTTTCCTGTTCATCAAATGACACAGTAGAAACATTTTAGAAGGAAGTTCAGCATGTCGGGAACATCCCAGCTGATGCCAGAATGGAGAGGATTTTAAATATCTCGGGTGAGAAGAGAAACTAAATTTTTAAAAACATGGATAGCCCGGCTGTTGTGGCTCAGTGGCTGAGCATGAAACCGTGCACCAAGAGGTTGCAGGTTCGATTCCCGGTCAAGGCACATACCCAGGTTGTGGGCCAAATACCCAGTGGGGGCATGCAGGAGGCACCCAACTGATGTTCTCTCTCACTGATGTTTCTATCTCTCACTCCATCTCCCTTCCTCTCTCTCTAAAATCAATAAAGAAAAACAAAACATGGATAAAAGATGATTCCTGGTCTCACACACAAACGGAAAACCAAGGATCTCGCTACCATGCAATGAGTAAATTAGGTAGGAATAATGCCTACCTTAGATAATCTTTTTTTTTCTTTCTTTATTAAATTTAGAGAGAGAAAGGGAAAGGGCGACAGAGAGAAAGGGAAAGGGCAAGAGAGATAGAAACATCAATGAAAGAATATTGATGGTCGCCTCTTGCATGCGCCCCATGGGAATTTGGCCCACAACTTGCGCATGTGCTCAGACCAGGAATCAAACGGGCCATCTCTTGTTGCATGGGCTGCTGCTCAACCACTGAGCCACATTGGCCGGGCTACCTTACACAATCCTGATGGAGAAGTCAATGAGGGAATCCATTTCATACAGCAGGAAAAGGTTAACTCATGGAAATAGAAAAAACATTTAACAGTGATAAGAATTGAATATGAAGAACCTTGGCGCAGGGGGTAAAAAATGAAATAAATGCACCGAGAAAACCAGGTGATCACGGGGACACAGTATCCTGGTGGGAAAAGATGTTATAGAGGAAAATCACTATTTCCCATGAACCCAGAAAACCCAGTAGTAAAACAAAAGGTGATGAATTCAAACTTCTGCCTTGCCAGAGAGCCTTTAAAGTTTAATTTATAGTAAGAGAGGTGGTAACACAGGAAGAGACACTGTGACAGTGGACAAAGACAGGGATGACCTTAGAACCCTAGAAAGAAGAAAACAACATAAACAAAAACAAGATGCAGATAAAATAAGTCAAGGTCAGAGCTCAGACAAAAAAAAATATGTTTTCCTCTAAACCTCTACAAAGAAACAACGTTTCATGTGTGGAGAGTGGGTTGAGTTTCCTCATTCACTGCCACGCTCTGAGGCCTCCTCTGACTAGAATGTGCTTCCCGGCCACCCACCTTGTTGAGTCTCCTTCACTCACCTGCACAGACTACACGGTGGAGCTCATCCTGTGCTGTCCATGGTTCTTCCCCTCGTTCCAACTTGGAGAGCGCGTCTGGTTTGCTGGCTTGATACCCTGCTCGAGAAAAATGACAGAAGACTTAGACATATTGAATGGGGCTGAGGTCTGCCAAGGAGGGAGAATGAACAGTTTTCACATCTCTAACACAAGGCCTTTTCCCTCTGGAGTAGGGACACTATACCCTCCTGCCAGGGGCAAGAGAATGATCTGAGATTCCACACTTTGAGGGGAAGGCAGTTATTCTGAAGAGTTAAGCAAGTGAGAAAGGAAAAGACACTAACAGGGAACTGCTGGGTGACACAGAGGGGCTGTCCTCACCCACTGACTCCAGGTGGCTGAAGTTCTCCAACATCACGTCCCTGTACAGCATCTTCTGATCAGGGTCCAGGAGCTGCCACTCCTCCCAGGTGAAGTCCACGGCCACATCGTGAAATGTCAGGGATTCCTGTAACAACACCATGCTCTTTATTGTAGGATGTCCTTCAGATGACATGGAAAAATATTCGTTCTGCACATTTTCACTTAATATGCTGCATCTATACGGCAAGTGGTGTTTTATTTTAATATTCAATTCTTTGTAATTGTTCACGCAGTCATCCATGCATTCATCCAATTAAATGTCACTATAATGCAAAGTTACATGTTCTTTTCTCTTTTTTTAATCCTCACCTGAGGACACTTTTTGCATTCATAAACTGAGAGAGAGAGGGAGGAAGAGAGAGAGAGAAACATCGATCTGAAAGAGACACATCTACTGGCTGCCACCCACACAACCCCAACCAGGGCCGGGGACAAACCGCAAACAAGGTACATGCCCTTACCGGGAACCGAACCCGGGTCTCTCCGGACCACAGGCTGATGCTCTAACCGCTGACCCAAACCGGCCAGGGCCAAAGTTAAATGTTCTTGATACCCCACAAACATCTTTAATATATTCAAATTCAAATATTTGAGAGACAAAAAAATATATATATATAAAAAATATAAAATATTAATACTTTCCAGACTAACACAGGTGGTTTTTTATAGGCACTTACAAACTCATTAGTTAGAAAAGGAAAGAATAAAAAAAAAAACTGAGCCTTGGCTGGTTTGGCTCAGCGCTAAGAGCGTCACACATGGAACAGAGGGTCCCGGGTTTGATTCCGGCCAAGGGCACATACTTTGGTTGCTGTTTGTCTCCGGCCTCAGTTGGGGTTGTGCGGGTGGCAACTAATTGATGTGTCTCTCTCACATCAATGTTTCTCTCTCTCTCTCTCTTCCTCCCTCTCTCCCTCCAGCTCTATCTGAAGATTAATGTAAAAATATCCTCGGGAAAGGATTAAAAACAAAACAAACAAACCTAGCCCTGGACCGAGAACGGAAGGCTCGGGAGTTTCATTTCTAGTCAGGGGAGAGTTCCTGGGTTGCAGTTCAGATCACAGCCCCTGTCGAGGTGTTCATGGGAGAAAAGCAATGGTTGTGTATCTCACATCGATGATTCTCTGTCTCTCCCTGCTACTCCTCAACTTCCATTCCACACTCTCTAAAATTCAATACAAAAGATACCCCCTAGTAGGATTAAAAACAAAAGAAAGTCACCTGAGCGTGCAGCATTTTCTACTGCTCTCTGAAAGGAGCTGGCAGCGGGAAAGCTCTAGCTCGCTGAGTTTCTGGTCAGCTCTAGGTTTCTGTTTAGAAATCTGTCTTCAGTTGGTTGAGTCCCTGGAAATGCTTATAATCCTCCTGGGAAGTTTTCCTTGCTTCACACGATGCAATTGCTTGTGGTGTTCATGTAAGAAATGTCCCAACCTGTGGAGGATTTTTATAAGTTTATTTGAGCCAAGCTGATGACAATTGCCAGGAAGCAAAATGACAATGGATTGCATAATGCTCTGGAAAGTGGCAGTTTTACAGCTTTTTCCTACATTAGAATCAAAGGAGAAGACATAGGGGATTACGTAAAATCCACTGGTGATGGATGGGAGGTGGGGGCGATAGATTGGAAGCAAACCAGGGAAATCTTTAGTATTTGATAAAACACACACACACACACACACACACACACACACACACTTCTTTTAAATGGGCAAATGCAGAACAGTTAACACTTAAAGTTTAATACAATAAAAATAACAATTACGGGCTTTGTGCTCCCCTACTGTGGTGGGAAGTTGAGCTAGAGGGGGTGTGTAAAAAAAGGAAAATTCCCTGACAGTCCAAAGGTATGTTATCCTAGATGAGAAAAAGACAATAGACACGTTCAAAAGGTAAAAGACTGACCTTTGTCAGAACAGATACAAGGGAGGACATGAGTACCGTGTGACTGGCGTCTAGTTGGGCAGTTTTCACTTCAGACTATCCGACACGGAGAGTTTTGGCCTCTGAGTGTGTAAGACCCCCGAGCCATGCAGGCGCCCCTGAGCTGTGCAGGCGCCCCTGAGCTGTGCAGGGTCAGTGCGGAGCAGCTCTTCTGTCCACACCAGGGTGTCAGAACCCGTGGGCTCAGGAGAATACTCAACAAGTGGTACCTTTCCTCTGGGACCCGATGCTGCAGTGCTCCTGACCCCAATGCCCACAGTGTCCCTGCTGTCCCTTTATCTGGTCTCCTGGAAGCCTTAGCTTCCACAAGTGGTGGAGATATTCCTTCACTCTTTGGAGTTAAGGGGAGTGACTGACAGAAGATAAAGGAAATGCCACCCCAGAGGCAGAATAATGTTTCCTTCTTTTTGTCTAGGTTTTTTGGCAGGTCTGATAATGAAATGGATAGTACACAGATTAACAGAAAAAAAAATAAAAAAATTAATAGCACGTATACCTCCTTTATACATGGAAGCGACTCAGAAAGAGTAATTCGCCCAAATGACCAATGCCATCACCTGAAATACCACCTTCACCTACAGTCAAAAAGTGCTGGGGGCGGAGAGTAGTCGGGGGAGATTCTCAGGAAAAGCACAGTAAACAGGATGAAGGTTGTTATTCAGATATAAGTGCGGCTTTCTCCAGACGGTGCAGGTGGTTTTGCTAAGTGAGGAAGACACCCTCACAGAGGACACTGTCCTCACACATGTCAATGTCCTTCTCAAGGGGTAACTTTTACCAGCTCTCCATGCTCCTCCCAGGGCTGCAGTTGCTCCAAATTAACCAGCCAAAATAAGCAATATCCAGCGTTATGCTAGGGAAGAAAAGGTCACCCGGGGCGAGGCCCTTGTTTGTCCAGTTCTGTCTCATTACTAAGCACCCTGGGCTTTCTGCCCTGGTGACCTTCTGTACCTGGCCTATTGTCCTTACTCTAATCCTGTGGGTCTACATGCCTATCAACAAACAACTCACAGATTCTACACACAGAGATGTCCAGACCTGCACCATGTCCCTCACCTCATTGCATAGTAATTCAAATGAAACCAGACAAGGAATGGGTCCGGGCCGCCTGTCACCACTTGAGCCATTGAAGCAGAGACAAGGTGGAATCCTACAAGAGCGTTTACTCCAATACTGCAGCAGTATGGGAGAGCGGTAACCCTCTCTACAACTTTCACAAGTCTTTTTTACCCATTCAGAAATAACCACTTTTAGAACAATTTTGTTTTTCAGAAATAAATATCTCTATAGCCTACAATGGAGATAGTTCAATCAAGGAAATTATTCAGTTTCTTTCCAACTAATTGACATTCTTCACTTTGTTTTGTGACCATTAAAAAAGTATGTAACACCTTCAAATCTATTTTACAGCATTTTGTCAATAGGCCAAAAGTAGGTTTACTTAAGACTTGTCACTCGGGTGTCACTCGGGTGGTGTGGTTCAGTGGTTGAGCGTTGACCCATGCACCAAAAGGTCACCGGTTCTATTCCCAGTCAGGGCACATGCCCAGGTTGTGGGCCAAATCCCCAGTGGGGGACATGCAGGAGGTTTCTATTTCTCTCTCCCTTTCCCTTTCCCTAGAATCAATAAAGAAAAAAATACTTTAAAAAAAGGCTTTTCTAGCAATCAATGAGTAACAGCTGAAATAAGTTAATTGATCTACTCAGATAGTTAAGGTTTTTCCTTTCTATAAGGGGTACCTCCCATAAACTTGTGTTTTAAAACATGCCTCAGACAGGATTTCTTGAAGCTACCCCAGGACATTGGTTTCATAAAGCCAATTATCTATCAGTATTTTGAACTGAATAGGGAAGGTTTGTGGGAAGATAAAAGGATTTGGTGGGCCTAAATAGCCTCTGGAGCCACATCTCTGGCCCTGTGACAGTCATTCTTAATTCCTTAAGGATTGGCAAATTTATTAACACATTTGATTACTTACAGAAACAGGGTATAATTTTTCTCATTGGAAAATACATTTACATTCCAGCCAGTGTGGCTCAGTGGTTGAGTGTCGACCCATGTACTAGGAGGTCGCCCGTTCGCATGCTCGGGTTGTGGGCCTGATCCCCAGTGGGGGGCCTGCAGGAGGCAGCCAATCGATATTCTCTCTCATCGATGTTTCTCTGTCCCTCCCTCCCTCTTATTTCCTCTCTCTGTAAAATCAATAAAGGAAAAAGAAAAAAAATACATTTATATTTTAAAAACTCACTTATTTTTGCCCTGGTCAGTTTGGCTCAGCAGTTGGAGCGTTGGCCTGAGGTCCAGAGAGACCTGGGTTCGGTTCCCGCTAGGGGCACGTGCCTAGGTTGCAGTTTGTCCCCGGCCCTGTTTGGGCCGTGCGGGAGGCGGCCACTCGATGTGTCCCTTTCCCGTCAATGTTTCTCTTTCTCTCTCTCTTCCTGTCTCCCTCCCACTCTATCTGAACAAAAAATGCAAAAAATGTCCTTGGGTGAGGATAAAAAAAAAACACAAAACTTCATTTAATTTTATTGATTTTTAGAGAGAGAGGAGGAGACAGAGAGAGAGTTAGACACATTGATGAGAGAGAACATCGATTGGCCGCCTCCTACACGCCCCAAACTGGGGATTGGGCCCAAAACCTGGGCATGTGCCCCGACCAGGAATCAAACCAGCGACCTCTTGGTGCACGGGTTGACGCTCAACCACTGAGCCACACCGGCGGGGCTAAAGACTTATTTTTCATGTAAGATATTCACTGACAGATCAAAGTCCATCCTTTGGCTTCTCTGTTACACATAGCCAAGACTAGGCAAACTGAGATGAATTCACATTTTAGTATCCTGTTATTTTAAAATACCTAAACATTTAACATTTTAATTGTTTAACCCAGCAAACTCCAAAGTATAAGTTACCAAAGACTTTGGAAACCTACATTTAGACATATATAATTGTTACTAAAAATCTTTATCAAAAAACCCTTCCTTGCCCTGGCCGGTTTGGCTCAGCGGTTAGAGCGTCGGCCTGAGGCCCAGAGAGACCCGGGTTCGGTTCCCGCTAAGGGCATGTACTTCGGTTGCAGTTTGTCCCCGGCCCTGGTTGGTCGTGCAGGTGGCAGAAACTCGATGTGTCACTTTCGCATCGATGTTTCTCTCTCTCTCTTCCTCTCTCTCCCTCCCATTCTATCTGAACAAAAAATGAAAAAATGTCCTCGGGTGAGGATAACAAAAACAAAAACAAAACAAAAAAAAAAACCCTTCCTTTTAGTTACATTCATTTATGATTTCTTAAAATCTTTCAATTATTAATTACCCATATCATTTTCGGAACACATTTAGTGCAGAGAAAAATAACATGAACTTATTCCTGACAACCCATGCAAAACGAACCTGTTTTGTTTTTTGTTTTTTTTATTGATATTTACAGAGGAAAGAAGAGAAAGAGAGAGATAGAAACATCGGTGAGAGAGAACATAGATTGGCGGCCTCCTACATGCCCGCCACTAGGAATCAGGCCCACAACCTGGGCATGTGCCCTGACCTGGAATGGAACTGGCCACCTCTTGGTGCATGGGTCGACTCTCATTCACTCAGCCACACTGGCCGGGGTGTGTTTTATTTTTATAACCAAAAAAATATCAGTTCAAATTCCATTATCCATATGATTCTTGGTGATTACTGGATTCCTTTACTGAGTTCCAAAGTGAGCTGTTTAACTATTGTCCTTGGCTGATTCTAGGAGGCTGGAGAAGAGGCAGGGGAAGGGAAGGTAACAGGCCCCAAGGCTTGTTCCAAATACTGCAGCTGCTCACAAGCCTCCAACAGAATTTAAAAGTACCACGTACCCCTTCACAATGAGGAGGAGCAGTACCCCTGCTCCTTCCACAGCCAGCACAGGGTTTCTGGGTGGTGTTAACTTCCCTATTGTTCCAGGGACCACAAAGCTCCCAGGCTTCCAGGTGCAGGATCTGGAATGTTTACAAGATTTACTTTATCACAGTTTTTTTTTTTTAATTATTTTTTTTTTTATGGGGAGTGAGACCTTTTACCATCCTTGAACCAGCAGTTCAGATTTTTCAGAGTAGAATACTTATGATGCATCAACATGAAATCTAGCCCAGAAGAAGACATCTCATCCTATTTCAAAACCGAAACAAACAACATCTAAAGCAAATAAATGAGTGCTCTCAAAAGGAAAGACTGGGAAACTAGCTTCACAATCTCATCTCACACCAACCAGCACAAAACAATAACTGTCTCAAGGTCTGAGAGGCACAACCTCCAAACAGCAAAAACAGAGGATTCCCTGTGTTCACATAACAGCAGAAAGCAAAGCAAACCCTTTAACAGATAGGACAGCAAGCAAAGAACATCTGAAACCAAAGTTCCATCACAGATGGACAGGAACTGAGAGAGCTCTCTGACAGAACAGATCACACACAGAAACAGGAACTCTCATCCGTGTCCATTCATTAGTTACAATTGGGCGACAGATAATGTGACAGGGAGAGCAGGGATGTTCCTCCAGATAAAAACTCTGGGCAACTGCTGGAACGTTCCTGCAATCCCTGCCACTCAGTCAGCCCTCCAAAAGCAGCTGGGTCCAGAGCTAAGTGAAATAAGCCTCCATCTTTAAACAAATTATGCAAAACTGTCCAAGACAAAAACCAAAACCACCCTAATATACAAAACTCACAACTGCTCACAACAGAAAACCCAAGGCTTCATGGCTTCCCGTGCCCTTTCGCTTGTACAGCCAGACAGAACGTCAGCAGAACACCACACAGAATGCCCTGCGCCACGCAGAACTGTGCCTCCACCCCACGCTGACCAGGCGAGGTCCCAGAGAGGTCACGTTCAACCAGGAGCAGCTCATCAGGCTCATACCAGATGAGAGGCACAAAGACAACTCTCATTACAGAGCACAGAGCTCCAGAGGTACAGGTCTCTCCATTACACCGGAGGGAGCCTGATCAGGCTCCCCGCATCCCAGACACAGAGGCTCAAGCCTGCAACCTGGGCATCGAACCCGCAATCTGTCGGTGCCCAGCAGTTCGCCCAGCTGGCTGAGCAGCCCCTCCAGCCAGGACCACCGCGATCCACGTAGGCGCTTCTCCCCTCCCCCTCCCACCCCGGTGATAATTCCAGGCTCCGCTACAGCACCTCCGCGCCCCCTGTGAGGAACCAAACTCCTACTGTGACCAAAACCCTTCCGAGGAAAAACACACACTGACCTGAGTTTTCCCCAAACCCACAATGAACGCGCAACAGTTAAGCTGGAGAACAGCTTCCACTTGCCCCGAGGCTGCTGCTCAGGCCTGGTGTAAGGCGCTGAGGCTGCGGAAGGAAGTCCTTCAGCGCTTTCCGGTGCTTGGCGCCCACTTGTCCCGCCCACCTCGCGGGGGCGCCATGGGGGCCGCCATGTTGGGACACCTTTCTGCCGTACAGAAGGCTGCGCTCTGGGCCTGGGGACCAGGAAACAGGAACATGGGGAACGTGAGAAGCTACAACATTCTGTCGTTTTCTCTGTTGGGTTTGGCTCAGTGGGTGAGCCTCTACCCATGGACCCAGAGGTCCTGGTTCCCCGTCAGGGCCCATGCCAGAGTTGTGGGCTCCATCCCCAGTAGAGGGCTTGCAGGAGGCAGTTGATTGATGTAATGCTCTCATATTGATGTTTCTATCTCTCCCTTCCTCTCTCTCTGAAAATTAAAAACTATTTTTTAAAAAAACTACCTCTCTCCCTTGACTCTTTCAAAAACACGGGAAAATTTTCAGAACTTCGTGATGCACGCGCTGTGCATGCCAAGTTGCTTTCAGCCACCGGGGCAGAGAACTGCTTTCCCTGCAGCATATATCTTCCCCCCAAAATGTACACACACGTTTAATAATGATAAAGCCAGTGTTCATTAAAATACATTACATTGTTAACATGTAATAGGATCTACAAACAGTGTTCAACAGTCTTGTCGACGCCTATTTTCAAACTGATGTTCTTTTTGGTCCAGTCATTGCAATGGGATAGCAATTGTCAAGAATCATTTTGTTCAGTCCAGCAGGTGTGGCTCAGTGGACAGACAGTGAGAAGTCCTGGTCACAGCACATGCCTGGGTTGCGGGCTCTGTCCCCAGTGGAGGCTGTGCAGGAGGCAGCCAATTGATGTTTCTCACATCAATGTTTCTACCTCTCTCTCCCTTCCTTTAACATTAAGAAATGAATGAAAAAATATATATCAAAAAAGAATCGTTTTGTTCTGTATTTGTGCCCATTCTCTTTCAATAGCTGCACTCTATTTATGACTGTTGGTGGTTTGGTATTGTAACCTTTCTCTTTTATATATCTCCTGAAAAGTGTCCAGTGGGTAAATTCTCTATGTTCAAAGCTTACCCTCACTTCACCCATTATTTTGAATCATTTAAAATTGAAATGGAGTTCAGCCAGTGTAGCTCAGTGGTTGAGCATAGACCCATGCACCAAGAGGTTGCTGGTTCGATTCCTGGTCAGGACACATGCCCAGGTTGTGGGCCCGATCCCCAGTGGGGAGCATGCAGGAGGCGGCCAATCTATGTTCTCTTTCATCAATGATTCTCTCTCTCTCCCTCTCTCTTCCTTTCTCTCTAATATCAATAATGAAAAAAAAAATTTTTTTTTAATTAAGGGTATAGATTGCCAGAGAAAGTTGATTTACAGGGGGCTCACCAATATTCTCCCCCCTTTTGTTTTGTAATTAATAATTTTTAAGTAGCATGAGCACGTTCAACAATAGCTTGCCCTGTAGGGTTTTAGGGGATGCCAGTTGTATGCCTAATGTTCCACTGTTGGAGAAATAATTTAGTGTTTTGAGATGTATAGTTTGACCCATTATCTGTTTTAATTTCCCCATATGTGCAAAACAGGACAATCAGTGACACTTAAAGTCTTTGGCTTTTTTCCCTGTAGCGGCAGTTGCTTGCAGAAAATTGGAATGGTTATCTATAGTAACATGTACCCGCTGAAATCGACCAAATGATGGAATATATGTTACATCTGTTTGTCGTAAGGCATTAGGGCTTAAACCCCAAGGATTGACTCCTGCTGATGTTGGAGTACCCCCTGAAAGTTGGCAATCTAGGCAAGCCTTAATAATATCTTCAGCTTGCGAGAGGGTGAAATTAAAGGTTTTCATGAGTGCTCGAGCATTCTGGTGAGAGAAGACATGTGAACTTTGCACTTGCTTAAATGCAAGAGTTGTTACTATGATGGCATCCGCCTGCTGATTTTCTCATGTTAAAGGTCCAGGGAGTGTGGAATGAGATTGAATGTGGGTTATAAAAATAGGATGATTTCATTAGTCTAGTAAAGTTTGGAGAGACAAGAATAAGGTTAATAGATACTGATTAGCTACAGGCTTAATAAGGGCTTGCTCTATTCTGTGTAATACTTTAACTACATATTATGAATCACTAACTATATTTAAGGGCTCTTCTGTAAATTGCTGAAGAGCTAATATTGCAGCCTGTAGTTCAGCACGCTGAGTTGACCCAGGCTCAAGGCTGCTAATATTCCTCCATTCCTCATTTTCTTTCCAGGATACACCTGCTTTGTGAGACTTGCCTGATCCATCAATGAATACAGTTCTAGCCCCAGGTAATGGGGGTATTACTGATTTTTTGCACCAAGTTAAGTTGCAATTGAGGAATATTTTGCAAGAATTTATTTGCCGGAAGAGAGTAATTAATTTCCCCAATGAAATCTGTTAGAGCTAGTTGAAAGTCTATTGACTAGGAAATCAAAGTGGTAAATTGTTACTGTGTAAGAGGCAAATGTAGAATCTGAGGGTCATACCCTGTCAGTTCTTGTTTTCTTTTTCTACCTTTGGCTATTAGATTTGCTAACTGTTCAATAAATGGAGTTATTGTTTTAGACAGGGTAGGTAGGAGAAAGATCCATTCAAGATAATTTACTTCAGGAGTTAATTGTCCTATTAATGCTGTAGGGTAAGGTGCAGTTGGATATATAAATAGCCGAATAGGGTCCTTTAATGACCGATGATGAGCTTGTTGGGTTTGTATTTGAGTAGTTATTTCTCCAAGTTCTTGCTGCGCCTCTATAGACAGCATTCTAGGTGAATTTAGTGCTGGATCACCTTTGAGAGTATTAAATAAATGATTTAACTGTTGAGTAGTGATACCAAGCATAGGTCAAAGCCAACTGATGGCGCCTAATAATTTTTGTAATTCATTTAAAGTTGTTACTTTTACTGGAATGGTAAGTTTCTGGAGGCGAATAGTTCTTGCCCCTAATATCCACCCTAAGAATTGCCAAGGTTCTAATTTCTGTACCTTGTCTGGAGCAATTTGTAATCCTGCCCCTTTCAAAGTCTCCTGAAGCATTACATAGGCCTGATTTAACTGTTTAGGGTAGAGGCAGCTAACAAAATATCATCCATATAACGGTATAGGTAAATGGCAGGAAATAGTTTCTTTACTGGATCAGTAGCATGATGGACAGAGTATTGACAAATTGTTGGACTATTTATCATTCCCTAGGGTAGTGCCTTCCGTTGAAACCATTGCATTGGTTCACTATTGCTAATGGAGGGAACAGAAAAGGCGAATTTCTCTCGATCTGTAAGGACTAAAGGGATAGTGAAAAAGCAATCCTTAAGATCTATAACAATTACAGGCCATTTTTCAGGAATCATTGTAGGATTGGGAAGCCCGGGTTGTAGTGCTCCCACAGGTTCTATAATAGCATTAATTGCCCTCAAATCATGTGGTAATCTCCATTTACCACCTTTTTTAGGAATAACAAAAATGGGAGTGCTCCAGGGACTGACTGAAGGTTATATATGAACTGTTTCTAATTGTTATTTTATTAATTTGCTTGCTTGTAATAACTTTTCCCCTTTTAAGGGCCACTGATGAACCCATACCGGCTCTGTTGTTTTCCAGGCCAATGAAAGGAGGGGAATTTTACCAGTGACCCCTAGTCAAAAGGCTGGGTTTGAATAATCATTTCCCATTGAGAGAGAAGATCCCTTCCCCACAAATTTAGGGGAGACACCATGACATAAGGTTGAATCCATCCTTTTTGTCTATCTGGATCTACACAGGAAAGGGAGCAAGTACTTTGTTGAGGAGCTTCAGTTCCTCCCACTCCTGTTACTAGCAGGAGTACTGGGGCTTTAGGCCATTCCCTAGAGGTTATAATAGAAATGTCTGCCCTGTATTCACTAATCCTGAAAATAGTTGCCCCTGTATTTTATTTTTTTATCCTCACCCGAGGACATTTTTGCATTTATCTTCAGATAGAGCAGGAGGGAGAGAGGAAGAGAGAGAAACATCGATGAGAGAGAGACACAGCAACTGGTTGCCACCCACACAACCCCAAGTGGGGCTGGGGACAAACCGCAACCGAGGTACGTGCCCTTAGCAGGAATTGAACCCAGGTCTCTCTGGTCTGCAGGACGATGCTCTAACCGCTGAGCCAAACCGGCCAGGGCTGCCCTTGTATTTTAGCGGAGAGCAAGGGCTTTTTGTTAATAGCAGCCATCCAGAAAACATCACGGTGACCAGTGCTCCCAAACCCTGTATTTCCTCTTACTGTGGAGGTGGCTCCGGGGACCCAGTAGGGTAACAAGAGGAGTTGAACTATTTGGGTTCCCAGTGTTAATACATGAAAGCCCACTGCCTTAAGCATTATTTTAATTTCTCCTTCAAAATTTGAGTCAATCACCCCTGGCATCACTTGTATTCCTTTCATTGTTAAACTAGATCTTCTAATCCTTAAACCCATCTTTCCCTCCGGCAAGGGGCCATAAACCCCTATAAGAGCTAGATAAGTAACATCAGACTCCTTAAGGGTTAATTCTGTGGTAAGGGACAAGGTCCAGGCCTGCACGATCTGCTGTGGATGCTTGGATGGACTGAGAAAAGCCTGAGGCTGGGGGACCCAGGGAGCTGTCTGGGTGTCAGGTCTCATGCCCCTCCTCCCATTTCCCAACACGGAATTTCCAATTCTGTCAAACTTAGAATTACACTGATTGGCCCAATGCAGCCCTTTGCCACATCGAGGACAAGGCTTAGTAGGAAAGCCACTGGCTCAGATCTTTCCTTTTCTACATTTCTTCTGAAAATGTCCTGGCTTGCCACAATTGAAACATAATTTGGACCCTTGTTGTCCTTTATTGAATTCTCCAATTTGCAATGTTCCGAGAGCAGCAGCTACTGCTCTGGACTGATGTGTTTCTGTCCCTACATTCTCATGTGCTTTTATATATTCCCCTATCATTGAGGTTTTTCCCTTCAAAGGACCAAGTACAGCATGACAATCTGCATTAGCATTCTCATAAGCTAATTGTAATAAAAATGTATCAGCTGATTCTATATTATCAACCTGTCTACTTACTGCTGCTTGCAACCGATTAATGAATGACACATAAGATTCCTGTGCTTCTTGCCTAACTGTAGAAAAAGAGCCTGTCCTTCCTCTAGACTCTGGGACCCTTCGCCAAGCTTTAATAGCTAAATCTGAGTCCTGATGAAACAATCTAGCATCTTGCCTTACCTATACTGGGGGATCTAAATAGTTTCCTTGCCCTAGTAACATGTCTTGTCCAATAGGAATCCCTGCTCCAAGATTTCCCATTGCCTGTTGCATGGCTCTCTCCTGATAGTCTAACTTCTACACTGTGAATTGGGCCAGCGTCAGCACTGTTTTTATGAGTGCTGTCCAATCCCAGGGAGTCATCTAATAACTACTAGCTACTCCTTCTAATAGTCCTATAGTTAAGGCACTTTGCAAACCATTTTGCATTATGCTTTGCCTGAATTCTTTAAAAACCTGATAGGGCAAACATTCATGCACACGTTGACCTGGCCGTATTATAGCTGGGAAAACTCCAAAATCTCCAGCTTTCCTGGCTTCTCTAAGACAGCCCTCCATAGCTGAGCATGGAGAGGCTGAAGAATCCTCCACAAAAGATGGAGGAGAATTTTACACTGTTGATGACCATGGGGGGATGGCTGATTCTGGAGTCTCCTACGAAGGGGAGATTGGAGCCACTGCAACGCTAGGACTGAATTGCTTAGTTAGCGGCTGCAATGCTGTAAATACGAGTCGCCATAAAAGACGGGTCAAGGTGGAAAGACTACACCCTAAATCTTTGCATACCCTAAAAGGTTCCCCAACTTTGAACCATACGTCAGAATCAAACATGCCCTCCTTAGGGAACCATGGGCAGTGCTCCTGCACGTCCCTCAGAAGCTGTAAGAGCTTCCGCTCCAATACAGAGCATTGAGCTGGTTTCAGCAGCTGTTGAAACACTTGCACGCAAAGTCAATGATCTTTAGAAGATCCCGACCCCATGCTGTCTTACTGCAAAACCCCTCAAGACACTAGGTATGCTGGCAGCTGTCTCAAGATGGGCACCGCTGATTCAAGCTATCTCAAGCGTACTTTTACATTTGATCCAGATCGCTAATTCCTTCTCTAATTACCCTGCACATACCTTGCATTGCTGGTCACGTCGAATCACGTCACTATGTATTCGAATCACGTGGGGTCAACACTTGGCGACTCTCTTGGCCTGCCGGGGGTCATCACAACACAAAGAACTACAAGCAGACACTGCTTGGAGTGAGGGGGAGCATCACAAGGGAGCAAAGGCTCCAGGTCTCTGAATGCAGCCCAATTTATTTGCAAAGTGGTTCCCTAGGTTACATGTTTTGGGTAATTAAGTCCTGAGATCACATCTCTGCTCACCATACAGCCAAGTCCAGTATATTGCCTCTTATTGGAAGGTTTACAGAGGCTTCCTGAAGCAGCCTTGATTGATCATTAACTATTTCCAGACCCTTGCCCTCTCTGGATGTGTCAAATTGAAAATTTCAACAGTGGTCCCCTCAATACAACGAAAGATGCTTTCAGTGCTGTTATTACTCGGAATTTCCCAGGCACAGAAACCAGTATGTATGGATATTCACCCCTCCCAACATCAACTACGCAAGCGGTTCTCAACTTGTGGGTCACGACGCCTTTGGGGGTCGAACCACCCTTTCACAGGGGTCGCTTAAGACATAACAGTAGCAAAATTACAGTTATGAAGTAGCAATGAAAATAATTTTATGGTTGGGGGTCACCACAACATGAGGAACTGTATTAAAGGGTCGCAGCATTAGGAAGGCTGAGAACCACTGAACTAGGCAGTATCAAAAGAGTATATACTGAATGACTCCATTTTTCTAATATTGTATATAAATGACAACAAGTACAGATAAAAGGAGAACCGTGATTCCCAAGATGAAGGTCAGGAAAATATTGTGATTTATGAAGGGCTAGGAGGGGGAGTTTGTGACAAGGAAAATCCTGCATTTCTACGGTGGTATCGGTTAGAGGAACCTACATGTGATACACTTTCCAAACACTTTAATGAATAATCAAACAAGACAAGTGCTTGTTAAAACCAGATAGCTCAGCTGGTGTGACTCAGTGGTTGAGCAGTGACCCATGCACCAAGAGGTCACAGGTTCGATTCCCGGTCGGGGCACATGTCCAGGCGGTGGGCCCAATCCCCAGTGTGGGGCATGCAGGAAGTGGCCAATTGATGCTCTCTCTCATCGATGTTTCTGTCTCTCTCTCCCTCTCCCTTCCTCTCTCTCTAAACTTCTCGCAATGAAGAAAAAAAATTAAAAAAAAAAAAAAACTCTGGAAATTTTCAGTTTGTGTGATTTTAAACTTATTACAAAGTAAAATTCATAAAAATATAATATATATTAATTTTATAAACGTCATGATGCTCTTCAAAAACTTGGTTAAACACATCCAAATGTGTCTTTATCCTTATGAATACATTCCGTTTCATTTTCAAGAACTTCCAAGTATTTTGAAATAATACAAACTTGGAAATAAAGAAATGGAAAAATTACTACATAATAAAATAGGTACAGTGCAAGTTTGTGTTGAAATATTGAAATGTAATCCATAAAGGGAGTAACTGCCAGTATTTAAAACTTAAAAAAAAAAAAAATGACAAGTAGAAATAGGGTGAAGGTATCCTGTCCCCAATGGCTTGTGAGTTGCATTATCTGTTCAGACATGTGAGAGAATGCTGTTTCACTCCATGCTTCTTTCCTTCATAGAGTTATCTGAGGATCTGCTAAGATGGCACAACTGAGCCCAGGGCCATTTGGCTCAGAGGTAGAGCGTTGTCCTGCGGACCAAGAAGTCTCAGGTTGTATTCCGGTCAAGGGCACTTGCGAAGGTTGCCGTTCAGTCCCTGGACCTGGTGGGTGTCGGGCAGGGGCAGCAAATCAATGTGTCCGTCTCATACTGATGTTTCTCTCTAATCCGCCAGAACTCTGTCTCAACAAAATGAAAAAATATCCTCAAGGACTAACATAAAAGAAGAAGAAGAAAAAAAGACCACACAATTGAATACGTTCATGAGTTATTTCTCAAGGATTTACTGACAAATAATGAGGCAACATAAATGTCTGAAATGCCATATTTTCTGTCAGAAAAGTATTTATAGTGGGAAGTGACATCTACTATTAAGGAAATGCATTCTTACAATTACAACTAATCCTTCATTCCTGCTCCCTCATGATTACATGACAGGGTCTACTTAAACCTAAGGGTTCCCAAGTCTGTCACATTTATAGGGTTTACCTCAATAAAAAATTTTCAGGCATACCATGTCCGCAAATATCGTCATCAAGGCGGACTGCATATGAGTTGTTGTAGAAATGTTTTCATTGATATAAATTACAAGGTAGGTGATCAGTAAACATAGTACTACACGCTTTGCGAGAAGTTATTCCTAATTGTACACTATTATCTTGAGATCCCACTACGTGCTAAGGGCTTACCCCAAAGTGACGACTGGTGAATACTCTTAGTAATTCAGGAAGGTTGCCAAGTAGTCCAAAGCTTTCCCACAATAGTTGCGCCCACAAGGCCTCGTTCCCGTAGGTTTTCTCTGATAAAGACGGAGTCCTGACTTTGAAGAGGCGGCTTTCCCACATTCATCCCATTCACAGGGTTTCTCTCCTCTGTGATTCTCCCATGGTAATGAGAGTTTTCCACATTCAGTATAAGCAAAGGAAGTCTTCCCTGAGTGAAGTATCTGCTGTGTGGCACGCTTTCTTCCTAAAGTCTTCACCATATTCACAGTATTTTGTTCAAATTTTCTGCACTACAAGCTCGCTGATGTATTGCTCATGGTGAAGCTCTTCCCACATGCATCGCAAATGCATAATTTCTCTTCATATAAATTCGCAGATGTGCAATAAGCATGCTTTTCTCCCAATTAGGCTTCAGCCACACTTCTTGCATATAGAAATTTATCTCCTGTATGACTTCTCCGCATGTACACTGAGATTAAACTTCATGGTAAGGTCTTTCCCATGTTCAATGAACATATATGGTTTCTCTTAAGTATGAGTTTGCTGATGTAAAGTGAGATCCATCTTCATCGCAAAGCCTTTCCCACAAACACTACATACATAGGGCTTCTTACCTGTGTGTTTTCGCTGATGTGCGATCAGATAACACTTTGCTTTGAAATCTTTCCCACATTCACTACATGTATAACGTTTCTGTGCTGTATGAGTCCGCTGATGTGAAACCAGCTTGCTCTTCACTGGGAAGGCTTTTCCACATTCACTGCATTCAAAGGGTTTCTCTCCTGTGTGAGATCGCTGATGGACAATGAGCGATCTCTTTGAGGTCAAACCTTTCCCACATTCGCTACAGATATAAGGTTTCTCTCCTGTATGACTCCGTTGATGTACAACCAGCTTACTCTTCCTTGGGAAGGCTTTTCCACATTCACTGCATGCAAAGGGTTTCTCTCCTGTGTGAGATCGCTGATGTATAATCAAAGGGTACTTCCTGGTAAAACCTTTCCCACATTCACTACAGATATAAGGTTTCTCTCCTGTATGACTCCGTTGATGTACAACCAACTTCCTCTTCTCTGGGAAGCCTTTTCCACATTCACTGCATACATAGGGTTTCTCTCCTGTGTGAGATCGCTGATGTACAATTAGTGAGCTCTTCGTGGTCAAAGCTTTCCCACATTCGCTACAGATATAAGGATTCTCTCCTGTATGACTGCGTTGATGTACAACCAGCTTCCTCTTCCTTGGGAAGGCTTTTCCACATTCACTGCACACAAAGGGTTTCTCTCCTGTGTGAGATCGCTTATGTATAATCAGAGAGTCCTTGCTGGTGAAACCTTTCCCACATTCACTACAGATATAAGGTTTCTCTCCTGTGTGAGTCCATTGATGTACAATCAGCTGCACCTTCACTAAGAAGCCTTTTCCACATTCACTACAAATATATGGTTTCTCTCCTGTGTGAGATCGCTGATGTACAATCAAACAAGTCTTCGTGGTGTAACCTTTCCCACATTCACTACAGGTATAAGGTTTCTCTCCTCTGTGAGATCGCTGATGCACAATCAGATATTTCTTACTGACGAAACCTTTCCCACATTCACCACAGATATAAGGTTTCTCTCCTGTGTGATATCGCTGATGTACACTCAAACAACTCTTTGTGGTGTAACCTTTCCCACATTCACTACAGATATAAGGTTTCTCTCCTCTGTGAGATCGCTGATGCACAATCAGATATTTCTTAATGACAAAACCTTTCCCACATTCACTACAAATATAAGGTTTCTCTCCTGTGTGATATCGCTGATGTACAATCAAACATCTCTTCGTGGTGTAACCTTTCCCACATTCACTACAGATATAAGGTTTTTCTCCTGTATGACTCCGTTGATGTAAAACCAGGTGTGCATTCACTGGGAAGGCTTTTCCACATTCACTGCATACATAGGGTTTCTCTCCTGTGTGAGATCGCTGATGTACAATCAGATGGCTCTTTGTGGGGTAACCTTTCCCACATTCACTACAGATATAAGGTTTCTCTCCTGTATGAGATCGCTGATGTACAATCAAACAACTCTTTGTGGTGTAACCTTTCCCGCATTCACTACAGATATAAGGTTTCTCTCCTGTATGACTTCGTTGATGTAAAACCAGCTGCGCATTCACTGGGAAGGCTTTTCCACATTCACTGCACACATAGGGTTTCTCTCCTGTATGAGATCGCTGATGTACAATCAGATGGCTCTTCATGCGGTAGCCTTTCCCACATTCACTACAGATATAAGGTTTCTCTCCTGTATGAGTTCGCTGATGTACAATCAAACAACTCTTCGTGGTGTAACCTTTCCCACATTCATTACAGATATAAGGTTTCTCTCCTGTATGAAATAGCTGATGTTCAACCAGCAACCTCTTTACGGTGAAGCGTTTCCCACATTCAGTGCACATATATGGTTTCTCTGAAGAATGAGTTTGCTCATGTGAAATGAGATCAACTTCCATTGTGAAGCCTTCCCCACATACACTACATACATGGGGCTTCACTCCTGTATTGTTTTGCTGGTGTCTGGTGATACAACCATTGTTTCTGTAACATTTGCCACATTCATTATAAATATAAGGTTTCCTTCCTGAATGAGTCCATTTATGTCCATCGGGCTGCAGCTTCACTGGCAATTGTTTTCCACATTCATTGCATACACAGGATTTCTCTCCTGTGTGACTTTGGTGATCACAAATGAGCTGAGACTTTTCGATTAACATTTTCCCACACTCAGTACCTATATTCGGTTTCTCTGCTATCTGAGTTTTCTGATGTATGTTCAAGTCTAATTTGTTCAGGAAGGTTTTGTCACATTCAGAGCACTCATACTGTTTTAGTCCTGCATGTATTCTATGATGTTCAGAGAGCCAGTATTTCGTGGAGAAGCCTTCCCCACACAGACTGCATCCACAAGGATTCTCCTCACTATGAACTCTATGATGTTGCGTGAGAAGAGACATCTCGAAGAAGGCCTTCCCACATTCAGTGCATATGTGGGCTTTCTCCATATTGTGAGTTCTCTGTTGCTGAATGACCTGGGGCTTGTTATTGATGCCTTCCATACTGAAAGGAAATGGAATTTCAGGGTAACATTGTTGTTGGTTGACATGCAGAATGCATGGCCCATGTCCATTCAACTCCCCAGAGTTAGGTAAGATACAGCTTCTGTTTTGGTTTTCAAAACTTAATTTTGATTTTAAAGGTTTTTTATGTATCTCACAATTACAATTTTGCATTAGTGGGAAATGACCTTCAATCTGATTCACAATATTGGCAAACGTGTTATGTTCACAGCATCGTTCCACACTTTTCTGAATGTTTTCAGTTTGCAGGTGACACTGTAGAGGATCATCATCTTGCCTGAATTCTACGAAAGAAGAGAACAGTAATTCACTCTGCAATCTCTCCTAATCTTCGTTTGATATAGAACTATTTTTACAAAATACCTTCGTGTGAGATAACTGTTTAGTGACAATCTATGTTGTAAAAAAATATATATAATTCATTTCTGTCCAGAGTTAGTGAGACTGAACTTGTTAAAATCTTGCAATATCCTAAGTGACCTGAGTATCAATTGTTATACATAAAACATAAAAAAAATTTATGCCGGCCATAGTGGCTCAGGGGTTGAGGATTGACCCATGCAACAAGAGGTCGCCATTCCAATTCTCGGTCAGAGCACATGGCCGGGTTGTGGGCCCATTCCCGTTGGAGGGCATGCAGGAGATAGCCTATTGATCTCTCTCAACAATGTTTCTATCTCTCTCTCCCTCTCCCTTCCTCTCTCGCTATAATATCAATTAAAAAAAAATTTAGTAGTGAAGGTGAGTTTATGCTAATGGATGGTAGCACAGGGTTTCCACACAACCTCAGGATGGAGCTAGTCACCAGACAGACTAATTGATTAGAAGGCTCACCTTTCAGCTCAACACACTGACTCATGGAAAAGCAGGAAGCTCCCAGAGATTAAAGCTCTATAAAAATTCTTAACGAGATCTAATCCACTTTTGTTTTTTAGCTTTGATTTTGGTTTTAATCCTCACCCGAGTATATTTTTACATTTATCTTGCGACAGAGTGGGAGAGACAGAGAGAGAGAAAGAAATATCCATGTGAGAGAGACACACTGACTGGCTGCCACCTGCACAACCCCAACCAGAGCTGGGGATGAACCACAAGGTACATGGTCTTTGGCTGGAATCAAACCCAGGTGTTTTTGTTCTGTGGGCCGACGCTCTAATCAGAGCCAAACCAGCCAGGGCCAATTCTGTGGGTTTTTTTTTTTTTTTTTCCCTCACCCAAGGACATTTTTTCCATCTTTTGTTCAGATAGAGTGGGAGGGAGGGAGAGAGAAACATCGATGTGAAAGGGACACATCATTGCCTCCCACACGACCCAACCAGGGCCAGGG
The DNA here is from genome assembly GCA_030848825.1 of Tadarida brasiliensis. Classification (NCBI taxonomy): domain Eukaryota; kingdom Metazoa; phylum Chordata; class Mammalia; order Chiroptera; family Molossidae; genus Tadarida; species Tadarida brasiliensis. The sequence continues at coordinate 4,402,496 of CM061276.1, forward strand.
AGAAACTGCAACTGAGTTACGTGCCCTTAAGCAGGAACCGAACCTGGGTCTCTCTAGACTGCAGGCCTACCCTCTAATCGCTGAGCCAAATTGGCCAGGGCAATTCTGTGTTTTTTTAACAAAAGCATTTGCCTGGGGAATGGTTTGTCCCAGTTCCACAAGAACAAAAGTTCCTATACTCAGGAATTTTTTAGACCTTGGCTTATATACCTATTTTTCTGTTTTGTTTTTCCTCACCCAAGGACATTTTTGCATTTATCTTCAGATAGAGCAGGAGGGAGACAAGGAGGAACAGAGAGAAACTTCAATGTGAGAGAGACACATCGATTGGTGCCATCCACATGACCCCAACTGGGGGTGGGAACAAACTGAAACCACGGTACACGTACTTAGCGGGAACCGAACCTGGGGCTCTATGGTCTGCAGGCCAACGTTTTAACCACTGAGCCAAACCAGCCAGGGCTCTCTGTATTTTTTACAACAGTCTTTAAAATAACTAGTAGCCCTGGCCAGACTGGCTCTGTGGTGAGAGCATCCACCCACGGACCAATAAATCACGTGTTCAAGGGCACGTACCTCGTTTGCGATGTGTCCTGGCCCTGGGTCACGTGGGGGGCAGCCACTCAATGTGTCCCTTCGTTGGAGATGTTTCTTTCTCTCTAACCTCCCCCTCCCTCCCACTCCATCTGAACAAAAATGGAAAAATGTTCTCGAGTGAGGATAAAAAAGAAAAAAAAAAATAAACTCGTAAACAAAGAAAGTATTTCTCTGAGTACTGGGAGCTGCTGTAGCAATTTTTTAAATTTTTGTGGGTTTTTTTTATTGATTTTATAAAGAAACAAAGGGAGAGGGAGACACAGAAATATCAATGAGAGGGAACATCGACAAGCCTCCTCCACATATCCCTACTGGGGAACAGGCCGACAACCCAGGCAAGTACCCTGAACAGGAATTGAAACGCCGATCCCCTAGTGCATGGGAGAATGCTCAACAACTGGGCCACACCGGCCAGGGTGCTTTAGCAAATTCATTAAACCCAAGAAGGAGCTATCTCTCTCTCCCTCTCCCTTCCTCTCTCTAAAATCAATAAAGGAAAAAAAAAAGTGTACTTATAGACACCAGAAGTAACGTAATAAAGTCAATTGCAGTCTCAGAAACATGGAGAAGGAGCAAGGAGATGTTAGAGATGGAGGAAATGAGTTCATATAGAAGATATGAACTCATATAGAAGATAATGCAATACTACTGTATTCATATAGAAGATAATGCAATACTACTAATATTACGAGCACAAACTGTGTTGCACATACTCAGCTATGTAAATAGACTTTTGCCCCACCCTTATTGAAAGAGGAGATAGGTTCACTTATGGGATCAAAGGGAGAAGCAGGAAGAGGTAATGAAAGTGAGGGCACAAAGAACAGTGTAGGAAACATATGGCTTGAAAGGCTAGGTAGACAAAATGGCTCTTAAAAAAACCAGTATTATTCAGGCACAGATTGAGGGCAAAATTTAGAGTGCATGGTGAAACAAAGTTTAATATGATTATTAGACATCCAGGTACAAATATGAAGACATTGGTGGAATGTATAAATTTTATAAAACGTCTTATCTGAGCCCTGGCCTGTTTGATTAGTGGTTAGAGAGTCAGCCAGTGGAACAAAAGATCATGGGTTGTACTCCTGGTTAAGAGTATGTACCTGGGTTGCAGGTTCGATCCTCCGTCCCAGTCAATCATGGTCATACAGGATGCAACCAATCCATGTGTCTCTCTCACACTGATGTTTCTCTCTGTCTCTCTCTTTCTCTCTGCCTTCCACTCTATCGGTATCTAAAGGTTAATGGAAAAATGTCCTCGCATGAGGATTAACAACAAAAAAAGTCTTATCTGAAAACAGGAGTGTGTATCCCATCAACACATAGAAACTCTTCCAAGAAACAGTACTAAATGAGACTGTGTTTTGCAACATGTAGAATAAAAGCTAAAGAACACGTAAAGTTCTGGAATTCAGTAGGGCCACTAAAGAGACGCAGACATGGAGTACTGTGATCAGGTGCACAGCTGCAGACCCAGGTGTACAGAAGAAATACATGGTGAGTAAGGATGTGGATCCTCACCACCTGATTTCCAGATAAGGATCACAGACTACTGAGGGCTATCATGTTTCAACAGGTTGCCATTCTGCTTCATTCTGCAGAAGAGTTAACTCTCCTAGAGCACGAATCTCCAATTCAGACAAAAGTTTCTGCACTTAAGACCCCAACAAATGGTTTCCCTGGAATATACTCTCCTAGGTTCTGACATAAATAAGGATGGATGGCACACCAAAATTACAAATAAACTACAACACAACCATCATTCAGAACCACAGGACATCAAGCTGAATGGAAGTCCTACAACTACGAAATTAAAGAAGTCACATGGAGAGTGGTAGGAGGCGCAAAGGTGGAGAAGGTGGGCCCACACACACACGTGGCAGATAAAAATCAGGAGGAATGCCCTGGCCAGTTTGGCTCAGCGGTTAGAGCGTCGGCCTGCGGTCCAGAGAGACCCGGGTTCGGTTCCCGCTAAGGGCACGTACCTCGGTTGCAGTTTGTCCCCAGCCCTGGCTGGTCGTGCGAGCAGCAGCTACTTGATGTGTCTCTTTCACGTCCATGTTTCTCTCTCTCTCTTTTCCTCTCTCTCCCTCCCTATCTGAACAAAAAAATGAAAAAAAAAATGTTCTCGGGTGAGGATATAAAAAAAAAAAAAATCAGGAGGAACACCTCGGCTGGGAAGGTCCTCCCTGAGGAGTGAGAGGTCCCCATCCAACACCAGGCCACCAGCTCAGGGTTCCAGTGCCAGGAAAAGCAGTCCCCATAACTTCTGGCTGTAAAATCCAGCAGGAACTGAGGCTGAGGAAGGCTATTGTTGCTGGAGCCCCAGGCTCCTCTTAAAGGGCCCAAGCATGGAGTTACCAGACTTGCTCCCTCTGAGCTCCATCCTAGGGAAGGCAGCTCGAAAGGCACCAAAGACATACAGGAAAGAACTAAGTTGTTTGGCATCGGGGCAAGGGCAGGAGGGGCAGCTTTCTCCTGGACAGACATGCTGGCGGGGGCCATTGTTCCATTGGTGAGCCCTTCCCCCATGAGACCTGCAAATGGGTGCCATATCTGGGATTGCAGCAACCTGGCTCACACTGTTTACCCCACCCTGGTGATTCCCTTAGGCCCTGCCCCACCCAACTTTCAGGCCCACCCAAGCTCTTCCCAGTGTCTTTACCACAGGAATGGCCTGTGTTGGCTCATGTTTCAGATTTCCCTAAATGCTCTCAGAAAAGCAGCAACTGGTCTCAGTGGCCCCATACCTCTCACTACGTGGGCCCAGACCTGGCACTAGGAGCAGCCAGCCTTGGTTCACAACTAGGCTTTGCCTGGGCACCTCTAAGCCCAGCACAACAAGCAGCCATCGGCAAATGGCTTTGTATGTAATGCCTGGTGGCCCTGGGTAGAAAACAGGCTGTGGCTGACCTTGCCCCAGAGCCAGGACACCCCGTGGACACTGTCATACCAGGCCAAAGCACCACCACCCAAACACGTCCACAAGTGACACAAGTAAGGAATGGACTCAGTAGGTACTAGATCCTTGCTGAAGTAAGTCTTGCTCATTGTGATGGGCCCCTGCACAGCTGATCCTCCAAGGTAGTCAGAGGTTGGTGCATCTTTTGCAAAGCCGTTTCTTGCAGCTGATCAGCCTGAGTAAAACCCTGCCACTGATGTGCTAACAGCAATCAAGACTCAATTACAACAGAAGGGAGTAAAGTGCACACGTGGGGTGCACCTCAAGGGCACAGCTGGGTAACCAGGTAGGTTGTGCCACTGGACCCTGAGGACACCTACTATAATAGGCCACCCTAAGAAGCCCAGGAGACAAAGCAACTCTGTATAATACATAGAAACAAACACAGGGAGGCAGCCAAAATGAGGAGACAAAGAAACATGTCCTAAATGAAAGAACAGAACAAAACTCCGGGACAAGACCTGAACGAAATGGAGATCAGCAATCTAACAGATGCAGATTTCAAAGCACTGTTTATAAAGATGCTCAATGAACTTAGTAAGGATCTCAAGACCATAAAAAAGGATGAGTCAGAAATGAAGGATGCACAGTCAGAAATGAAGGAGGCACTAACTGAAATAAACAATAATGTACAGAGATTCAATATTAGAGTTGGTAAAGCCAAGAAGCAAAGCATCAAATTGGAATATAAGGAAGCAGAAAACATCCAACCAGAACAGCAAAAAGAAAATAAAATCCACAAAAATGAGGATAGTGTAAGGAGCCTCTGGGACAACTTCAAGCATACCAGCATTCGCATCATAGAGGTACCAGAAGAAACAGAGCAAGAAACTGAAAACCTATTGGAAACAATAATGACAGGAAAGTTCCCTAACTTGGTGAAGGAAACAGCCATACAAGTCTAGGAAGCACATTGTTCTAAACAAGATGAACCCCAAGAGGCCCACACCAAGACACATAATCAAAGTGCAAAAGGTTCAAGACAAAGACAGAATCTTAAAAGTAGCAAGACTTACCTACAAGCAGTTAGTTACCTACCAGGGAGTTCTAATAGGACTGCCAACTGATTTCTCAAAAGAAAATTTGCAGACTCGAAGGGAGTGGCAAGGAGAGCTTAATTAGGTCCCTTTCTCAGATTCATAAGACTGGGGGAAGATGTAAGTCATGGGTGTGGCCTTATCTGGAGCAGGGGACCTCTTCCAAGCTCCCTGGTTGTGGGCAGATTTCAGTTCCTGACGTTGTGGGACTGAGGTCCTGTTTCCTCATGGGTGACCATTCCACAATGTGACAATTTGCTTTAAGGGTAAAAGGAGATCACCTTAGTTATTTCTGCTTCTTGTCTCTTAACTTGGAAGCCTTAAAAAAAAAAAACTTATTTCCGCCCTGGCTGGTTTGGCTCAGTGGTTAGAGTGTCGGCCCGTGGACCAGAGAGTCCCAGGTTCGGTTCCCGCTAAGGGCACGTACTTCGGTTGCAGTTTGTCCCCGGCCCTGGTTGGTCGTGCGGGTGGCAGCCACTCGATGTGGCCCTTTCACGTCGATGCTTCTCTCTCTCTCTCTTTCTCTCTCTCCCTCCTGCTCTGTCTGAAGAAAAAATGTCCTCAGGTGAGGATTAAAAAAAAAAGAAGTGTGTAGGAAAGGATGGAGACTATGTCAGCAAGGTGATAACATACCATGGCCATGACTAAAAGAGAAACTGCAATTTCATTACATAGGACACTGGGTTACTTGAGACCAAGTGACATCAGAATATGATAAGAAAGTAATTGATTTCATTTTTATATTTGGGCAAAGAATCATCGGGAAACATGATCAAGAAAAGAATTCCAAATTCTATTTATAGCATAATGGAAAACAATATCATACTGAGGAACATACTTAAGAAAGGGAAGGGTAGCCCTGGCCGGATTGGCTCACTGGTTAGAGTGTCAAACTGCAGACCAAAGATTCCAGGGTTAGATTCCAGCCAAGGGCATGTACCTCAGTTGTGGTTTGTCCCCAGCCCCATTTGTGGTCATGCAGGTGGCAGCCAATAGATGTGTCTCTCACATCGATGTCTCTTTCTCTCTCTCTCCCTCCCACTCTGTCTGAAGAAAAATGTACAAATATTGTGTCTGGTGAGGAGTGAAAAAAAAAAAAAAGAAAAGGAAGGGTACAATTTTAAACTGAAGTTGGAAAAAAATTAAGAACAAATTTGATAAAATAGTACCCAATGATTCTGGATAAAGACATATAATATGGATAAAAGGAATAACTATACAAAAGAGAGAGATTCAATGTAATCGCTATCAAAATCGAAGCATTTTTACAGAAATTCACAAGCTGATTCTAAAATTCAAATAAAAATAGAAGAACCCAGAAGTCAAAATCATCTTCTAAAGAAAGGTAAAAGTGCCCTGGCCGGTTTGGCTCAGCGGTTAGAGCGTCGGCCTGCGGTCTGGAGAGACCCGGGTTCGGTTCCCGCTAGGGGCACGTACCTCGGTTGCAGTTTGTCCCCGGCCCCTGTTGGGGTTGTGTGGGTGGCGGCCAGTCGATGTCTTTCTCCCACATCAATGTTTCTTCTCTCTCTTCCTCCCTCTCTCCCTCTAGCTCTATGAATGCAAAAAGTGTCCTCAGGTGAGGATTTAAAAAAATAAAATAAGAAAGGTAAAAGTTGGAGGCCCCGTCTTTGCAATTTCAAAACTTACAACAGCTATAGAAATCAAGACCAAGATGAGCACACGTACATGTAAAATATTCCAAAAAAGACTGTGTGGATGATCGATTAATACTATGAATATACTGATAACCAATTAAGTATATAATTTTAACAGGTAAATTGTACAGTATGTAAAATAAGTGTAAGTAAAGCATCAAAAACATGATAAGAAAACAAATGTTTTAGTTTAAAAAAAATGCAGCCATAACATCTAAGACTGAAACAAAATCTGAATTAGGAAAACTAGGAAGTCATTGGAAGCAGACATAAGCTATGACTTAGTTTGGCCTGGTTCTCATGTAATACAGTAAGATCTTTCCTGTTCATCAAATGACACAGTAGAAACGTTTTAGAAGTAAGCTCAGCATCCCAGCTGATGCCAGAATGGACAGGATTTTAAATGTCTCAGGTGAGAAGAAAAAGTACATTTTCAAAAGGATGGAAAAGATGATTCCTGCTCTCACACAGAAAAGGAGAAGCCTGAGTCCCAATGCCATGCCCATGAGTTAAATAAGTGGGAAGAAAGCCTACCTTAGACAATCTGGATGCAGAAGTATTTGGGGGTCCATTTCACAGACCAGGAAGAGGTTAACTCACGGAAATGGAGAAGACATTTAACAGTGATGAGAACTGAGTATGAAGAAACTTGGGACAGGGGGGTAAAAAATGAAATAAATACACCGTGAATACCAGGTTATCATGGGGACAGAGTATCCAAGGTGGGATTGGAGGTTACGGAGGAAAATCACTATTTCCTAAGGAACCAGGAAAATCCAGCAGCAAAACAAAAGGTGATAAATTCAAACTTGTGTCTCTAGAGAGCCTTGGAACGTGTAATTTATAACAATGAAGGTTATAACACAGGCAGACACACTGAGTGTGGACAAAGGTGGGGATAATCTGAGAACCCTAAAAGAAAGAAAACAACGTTAACAAAAACAAGATGAAGATAAAATAAGCCAGGTTAGATCTTAGAAGAGAAAAAAATGTATGTTTTCCTCTAAACATCTACAAAGAAACAGGGTTCTCACCCGTGGAGGGTGTCGAGTTTCCTCATTCACTGCCACCGCTCTGACGCCTGCTCTGACTAGAATGTGCTTCCCGGCCGCCCACCTTGTTGAGTCTCCTTCACTCACCTGCACGGACTACACGGTGGAGCTCATCCTGTGCTGTCCATGGTTCCTCCCCTCGTTCCAACATGGAGAGCGCATCTGGTTTGCTGGCTTGATACCCTGCTCGAGAAAAATGACAGAAGACTTAGACATATTGAATGGGATTGGAGTCTGCCAAGGAGGGAGCATGAACAGGTTTCACATCTCTAATACAAGGACTTTTCCCTTGGATAGGGACACTATACCCTCCTGCCTGGGACAAGAGAATGATCTGAGATTCCACGCTTTGAGGGGAAGGCAGTTATTCTGAAGAGTCAAGCAGGTGAGAAAGGAAAAGCCACTAACTCCATAAGGCTGGGTAACATAGAAAGCTGTCCTCACCCACTGACTCCAGGTGGCTGAAGTTCTCCAACATCACGTCCCTGTACAGCTTCTTCTGATCAGAGTTTAGCAGCTGCCACTCCTCCCAGGTGAACTCCACGGCCACCTCGTGTAATGTCAGGGATTCCTGTAACAACACCATGCTGTTTATTGCGGGATGTCCTTCAGATGATATGGAAGAAATGTTCGTTTTCCTGCTCATTTTCTCTTTTTTTTTTATCCTCACCCGAGGACATTTTTGCTTTTATCTTCAGATAGAGCGGCAGGGAGAGAGGGAAAAAGAGAGAGAGAGAAACATCGATGTGAGAGAGACACATCGACTGGTTGCCCCCCACACAATCCCAACCGGGGCCGGGGACAAACTGCAACCGAGGTACATGCCTTTAGCAGTAACTGAACCCAGGTCTCTCTGGTCCGCGGGCCAACGCTCTAACCACTGAGCCGAACCGGCCAAGGCTCATTTTCACTTTATACACTGCATCTATATAGTGAATTGTTTTGGTTTTTTTTTAAACTTTTTTTTCCTTATTGATTTTTAGAGAGAGAGGAAGGGAGAGGGAGAGAGAGATAGAAATATCAATAAGAGAGAACATCTACTTGCCGCACCCTGCATTCCCTCCACTGGGGATTTGGCCCACAACCTGGGCATGTGCCCTAACCAGAAATCGAACTAGCAACCTCCTGGTGCTTTGGTCGACACTCTAAGCACTGTGCCAAAACGGCCAGGGCTCATTTTCACCTTATATGCTGCATCCATATAGCGAGTTGGGTTTTATTTTAATATACAGTTGAGTTGAATAGTCACATGCCTACTAAAACGCTATTTGTAATTGTTCACGCAGTTATCCACGCATTCATTCAATTAGATGTCAGTATAAAGTGAAGAAATTAAATGTTCATGATAACCTTGAAACACCTTCAATATAATCAAATTCTTATTATTTGAGAGACAGAAAATATACGTATACTTTTTATACAAACAAAGGTGGTTTTCTATAGGCATTACAAACAAATTAATAAGAAAAGGAAAGAATAAAACAAACCGAGTGCTGACCCATGTAGCACAGTGGTTAGAGTGTCAGCCCAAGAACTGAGGGCTCGTGGGTTCAATTTCTAGACAAGGGAAAGTACCTGGGTTGCAGTTAAGATCACAGCCCCTGTTGGGGTATTTGTGGGAGACAAAAAATGGTTGTGTGTCTCTCACATCAATGTTTCTCCCTCTCTCTCCCCCCTATGCATCTTTCCTCCATTCCACTCTGTCAAATATTCAATGCCAAAGATAATGCCTAGAAGGATTAAAAACAAAAACCAAGTCACCTGAGCCTGCAGCATTTTCTACTGCTCTCTGAAAGGAGCTGGCAGCGGGAAAGCTCTAGCTCACTGAGTTTCTGGTCAGCTCTAGGTTTCTGTTTAGAAATCTGTCTTCAGTTAGTTGAGTCCCTGGAAATGCTGATAATCCTCCCGGGAAGTTTTCCTTGCTTCACACGATGCAACTGCTTCTGGTGTCCATGTAAGAAATGTCCAAACCTGTGGAGAATTTTTATAAGTTCATTTCAGCCAAGCTGACGACAATTGCCAGAAAGCAAAATGACAATGGATTGCATCATGCTTTGGAAAGTGTCAGTTTTATAGCTTTTTTCTACATTAGAATGAAAGGAGAAGACATAGGGGATTACATGAAATCCATTGGTGATAGATTGGAGGTGGGGGTGATAGATTGGAAGCAAACTAAGGAAATCTTTAGTATTTGATAAAAAACAAATACACACACTTCTTTTAAATGGGCATATACAGAACAGTTAATACTTGAAGTTTAATACAATAAAAATAACAATTACGTGCTCTGTGCTCTCCTACTGTGGTGCGAAGTTGTGCTAGAGGGGGTGTGTAAAAAAGGAAAATTCCCTGATAGTCCAAAGGTATGTTATCCTAGATTAAAAAAAAATAATAGACACGCTCAAGAAGGGAAAGACTGACCTCTGTCACAGTAGATACCAGGGGGGACATGACTACGGTATATGACCCCTGAGCCATGCAGGCGCCCCTGAGCTGTGCAGGTTCAGTGCGGGGCAGCTCTTCTCTCCACACCAGGGTGTCAGAACCCGTGGGCTCAGGAGAATACTCAACAAGTGGTACCTTTCCTCTGGGACCCGATGCTGCAGTGCTCCTGACCCCAATGCCCACAGTGTCCCTTTATGTTTTTGCTGTCCCCTTTATCTGGTCTCCTGGAAGCCTTAGCTTCCACATGTGGTGGAGATATTCCTTTATTCTTTGGAGTTAAGGGAAGTGACTGACAGAAGATGTGGGAAATGCCACCCCAGAGGCAGAATAATGTTTCCTTCTTCCTGTACGACGTCTTTGGCGGGTCTGATAATGAAATGGATACTACACAGATTAAGGGGAAAAACAATCAAAATGTCATTAGCAGGTATACCTACTGCATACATGGAAGACACTGAGAAAAACAGAGTAATTGGCCCAAATGGCCGATGCCATCACCTGAAATACCACCTTCACCTACAGTCAAAAAGTGCTGGGGGCGGAGAGTACTTAGGGGAGATTCTCAGGAACAACACAGTAAACAGGATGAAGGCTGTTATTCAGATATAAGGTGCAGGTGGTTTTGCTAAAGTGAGGAAGACACCCTCACAGAGGACATTGTCCTCACACATGTGAATGTCCTTCTCAAGGGGTAACTTTCACCAGCTCTCCATGCTCCTCCCAGGGCTGCAGTTGCTTCAAATTAACCAGCCAAAATAACCAATATGCAGCAATATGCTAGGGAAGAAAAATTCACCCCAGGACAAGGCCCTTGTTTTTCCAGTTCTGTCTCATTACTAAGCACCCTGGGCTTTCTGCCCTGGTGACCTTCTGTACCTGGCCTATTGTTTTTGCTTTACTCCTGTGTGTCTACATGCCTATCAACAATTCACAGATTCTGCACACAGAGCTGGCTAGACCTGCACCATGTCCCTCACCTCATTGCATAGTAATTTAATGAAACCAGACAAGGAATGGTTCTGGGACGCCTGTCACCACTTGAGCCAATGAAGCAGAGACAAGGTGGAATCCTACAAGAGCGTTTATTCCAATACTGCGGCAGTATGGGAGAGCAGTAACCCTCTCTACAACTTTCACAAGCCTTTTTCACCCATTCAGAAATAACCAGTTTTTTTTTTTTAATCTTTTTTATTTTTTTGGTACGTGCCCCTAGCGGGAACCGAACCCGGGATTCTCTGGTCCGCAGGCCCATGCTCCAACCGCTGAGCCAAACTGGCCAGGGCAGAAATAACCAGTTTTAGAACAACTTTCTTTTTTAAAAATAAATATCTCCAGCCCTGGTCAGTTTGGCTCAGTGGTTAGAGCGTCGGCCTGCGGTCCTGAGAGACCTGGGTTCGGTTCCTGCTAGAGGCACGCACCTCGGTTGCAGTTTGTCCCCGGCCCTGGTTGGTCATGTGGGAGGCAGCCACTCGATGTGTCAATTCACATCAATGTTTCTCTCTCTCTTTTTCTCTCTCTCCCTCCCACTCTATCTGAACAAAAAATGGAAAAATGTCCTCGGGTGAGAGTAAAATACATAAATAAATAAATAAATATATATATATCTCCATAGCCTACACCTTCAATCACGGAAATTATTCAGTTTCTTTCCAACTAATTAACATTCTTAACTCTTAGTTGTGATCACTAAAAAAGTAAGTAACACCTTTAAATCTATTTCATAGCTTTTTGTAAAAAGGCCAAAAATAGACTTCCAGTCAAATGGTGGCGTAGGTAAACACAGTATCGCCTCCTCCCACAACCACATCAAAATTACAACTAAACTACAACACAACCATCATTCAGAACCGCCTGAAATAGGGCTGAATGAAGTCCTACAACTACAAAATTAAAGCAGCAGCAGCCACAAACAGACTGGTAGGAGGGGCGCAGGGGCGGACAGGCTGGTCCCTCACCCACATGTAGTGGATAAAATCAGGAGGACACCTTGGCTGGGAAGGTCCTCCCTGAGGAGGGAGGGGTCCCCGTCCCACACCAGGCACCCAGATCAGGGTTCCAGTGCCAGGAAGAAAATCTTCATTACTTCAGGCTGTAAAAACCAGCAGGAACTGAGGCTGAGGGAGGCTGAGGCAGCGGGAGTCCCAGGCAGCTCCTCTTAAAGGGCCAGATCATGGACTTACTTGGACAAGCTCCCTGTAAACTTGGAAGGGAGGTACCTTCAGGGGCACCTGAGACATATAGGGAAGAAGTGAGCTGTATGACCTTGGGACGAGGGCTGGAGGGGCAGCTTTCTCTTGGACAGAGATGCTGGCGGAGGCTGATGTTCCTTTGGTGAGCCCTTCCCTGGGCCAGCAGACAGCCGCCATATCTGGGACTCCAGCAACCTGGCTCACACTGGCCCTGCCCTGGTGATTCCCTGAGGCCCTGCCCCACCCAACTTTCAGGCCCACCCAAGCTGTTTCCAAAGGCTTTACCATAGGATTGGCCTGTATTGGCTCCTGCCTCAGAGTTTCCTAAAATCTCTCAAACAAGCAGCATCTGGTCTCAGTGAGCCCCATATTGCTCACTAAGTGACCCCAGGCCTGGCACTAGAAGCAGGCAGCCTGGGTTCACAACTTGCCTTTTCTTGGGCACCTCCAAGCCCAGCACAAGAAGCAGCCATCAGCAGATCACTTTGTAGCTTAAGCCTCATGGCCCCAGATAGAACACAGATAGAGGCTGACCTTGTCCCAGAGCCAGCACACCCAGTGGACAGTTTCAGAGCACATCGAAACACCACCACCCAACCACCTCCACATGTGACACACTCAATGAGTGGACTCAGTGGGTACCACAGCCCTGATGAAGTAAGTCTTGCTTTGTGTGATGGGCCCCTACACAGCTGATCTTCCAAGGCAGTCAGAGGCCAGTGGCTCAGTGGGCACAGCCAGTCCTTGCAACTGATCAGCCTGAGTAAATCCCTCCCATTGACGTGCCAATAGCAATCAAGACTCAATTACAACAAAATGGTGTACAGTCCACACTAGGGGTGCACCTCAAGGGCCCAGCTGGGGTGATCAGAGAGACTGCCACTGGATCTTACAGGACACCTACAACAACAGGCCACCCTATGAAGCCTAGGAGACATACCAACACTACCTTATACATAGAAACAATCACAGGGAAGCAGCCAAAATGAGGAGGCAAAGAAACATGTCCCAAATGAAAGAAAAGAACAAAACTCGAGGAAAAGAACTAAACAAAATGGAGATAAGCAATCAATCAGATGCAGAGTTCAAAACACAGGTTTTAAGGTTGCTCACAGAACTTGGTGAGACATTCAAGGGACTTAGTGAGACCTTCAAGGAACTTAAGGAGACCTCCAAGGAACTTAGTGGGAACATCAACAAGATAAAAAAGGACCAGTCAGAAATGAAGGATGCACTAACTGAAATATAGAATAAATTACAAGGAATTAATAGAGATTGGTAAAGCCAAGAAGCAAACCATCGATTTGGAACATAAGGAAGCAGAAAACACCTAATCAGAACAGCAAAAAGAAAAAATAATCAAAAACAATGAGGATAGTGTAAGGAGCCTCTGGGACAACTTCAAGCATACTAGCATTTGCATCATAGGGGTGCCAGAAGGAGAAGATAGCGAGCAAGAAATTGAAAACCTATTTGAAACAATAATGACAGAAAACTTCCCTAACTAGGTGAAGGAAACAGACATACAAGTCCAGGAAGCACAGAGAGTCCCAAACAAGTTGAACCCAAAGAGGTCCACACCAAGACACATCATCATCAAAATGCCAAAGGTTAAATACAAAGAGAGAATCTGAAAAGCAGCAAGAGAAACGCAGTCTGTTACCTACAAAGGAGCTCCCATAAGACTGTCAGCTGACTTCTCAAAAGAAACTTTGGAGACCAGAAAGGAGTGGCAAGAGATATTCAAGGTGATGAAAAGCAACTACTTACAACCAAGATTACTCTATCTTGCAAAGCTATCCTTTAGAATCAATGGCCATATAGTTTCACAAACAAGAAAAAGCTAAAGGAATTCATCTCCACCAAACCAGTATTATATGAAATGTTGAAGGGTCTTCTTGAAGGAGAAGAACAAACATATGAACAATAAAATGGCAATCAATACATATCTATCAACAACTGAATGTACAAACAAAATGAGCAAGCTGAACAGAAACAGACTGGGGGCTGGGGGGCTGGGTGAAAAAGATGAAAAATTAAGAAGTACAAATTGGTTGTTAGACTGATCAACCTCACCAGAAGGGGGGAGGGAGGGCAGGATGAGATAAACCTAACTTCTATGCATATATGCATAACCAATGGACATGGACAATAGTGTGGGGAAGGCAGGAGGGGTGCAGGATTGGGGAGCAGGGGGTCATTGGGGGATAAAAAGGGAGAACACCTGTAATATATTCAACTATAAAGATGAGTTTTTTAAAAAAAAGAAGACCAAAGTAGGTCTACTTAAGACTTGTAGCCCGGCCGGTGTAGCTCAGTGGTTGAGTGTCGACCCATGCACCATGAGGTGGCTGGTTCGATTCCCTCCGAACACATGCCCGGGTTGTGGCCCTGATCCCCAGGGGGGGCATGCAGGAGGCAGCCAATCGATGTTCTCTCTCATCGATGTTTCTATGTATCTCTCTCCCTCTCACTTCCTCTCTGTAAAATCAATAAAAGAAAAAGAAAAAAAAATAGTTACATTTTATTTATTTATTTATTTATTACTTTTTTTTAATCCTCACTCAAGGACATTTTTTCATTTTCAGACAGAGTGGGAGGGAGACAGAGGAAGAGAGAGAGAGAGAGAGAGAGAGAAACATCAATGTGAAAGGGACACATCGAGTGGCTGCCTCCCGCACAACCAACCAGGGCTGGGGACAAACTGCAACCGAGGTACGCGCCCTTAGTGGGAACTGAACCTGGGTCTCTCTGGACCGCAGGCCAACGCTCTAACCACTGAGCCAAACTGGCCAGGGCTACAGTTACATTTTAAAGACTCATTTTTCATATAAGATATTCACTGACAGATCAAAGTCCATCCTTTGGCTTCTCTGTAACACGAAGCCAAGACTAGGCAAACTGAGATGAATTCACATTTTAGTATCCTGTTATTTTAAAATACCTAAATATTTGCCCTGGCTGGTTTGGCTCAGCGGTTAGAGCATCGGCCTGCAGTCCAGAGATACCTGGGTTCGGTTCCCGCTAGGGGCACGTACCGCGGTTGCAATTTGTCCCTGGCCCTGGTTAGTCGTGCGGGAGGCAGCCACTCGATGTGTCCCTTTCACGTCGATGTTTCTCTCTCTTTCTCTCTTCCTCTCTCCCCCTCCCACTCTATCTGAACAAAAGATGGAAAATTGTCCTCGGGTGAGGATAAAAAAATAAATAAAATAAAATACCTAAATATTTAACATTTTAATTGTTTAACCCAGCAAACCTTCGAAGTTTAAGTTACCAAAGACTTTGGAAAACTACATTTTGATATATATAATTGTTATTGAACACCTTTACCAAAAAACCCTTCCTTTTAGTTACATTCCTTTATGATTTCTTAAAAACTGTCAATTATTAATTACCCACCCCATTTTAGAGACAAATTTAGAGCAGAGATAAATAACATGAACTTATTCCTGCCAACCCATGCAAAACGGACCTGGTTTGTTGTTTTTTTCTTTAATTTTTTTTCTTTACTGATTTTTAAAGAGAGAGGAAGGGAGAGAAAGAGAGAGATAGAAACATCAGTGAGAGAGAACCTAGATTGGCCGCCTCCTGCATGCCCCCCACTGGGATCCATACCACAACCTGGGCATGTGCCCTGACCTGGAATCAAACTGGCAACCTCTTGGTGCATGGGTCGACTCTCATCCACTGAGCCACACCAGCCAGGGTCTATTTTATTTTTATAATCAAAATAATATTAGTTCAACATCCATTACCCATATGATTCTTGGTGAATACTGCATTCCTTTACTGAGCTCCAAAGTGAGCTGTTTAACTCTCTATTGTCCTTGGCTGCTTCTAGGAGGCTGGAGAAGAGGCAGGGAAAGGGGAGGTAACAGGCTCCACGGCTTGTTCCAAATGCTGCAGCTGCTTCCAAGCCTCCAGAAGAATTTAAAAGTACCATGTACCCCTTCACACTGAGGTGGGGCAGTGGTCCCTGCTGCTTCCACAGCCTGCACAGGGTTTCTGGGTGGTGTTAATTTCCCCATTGTTCCCTGGGCCACAGTTTCCAGGTGTAGGATCTGGAATGTTTATAAGATTTACTTTGTCACATTTTTCTTTTATGCCCTGCATGGGGAGTGAGACCTATTACCATCTTTGAACCAGCAGTTTAGATTTTTCTGAGAATACTTAGGATTCACCAACATGAAATCTTGCTCATAAGAAGACATCTCATCCTATTTCAAAACTGAAACAAACAACAGCTAAAGTAAATAAATGAGTGCTCTCAAAAGGAAAGACTGAGAAACTAGCTTCACAATCTTATCTCACACCAACTGGCACAGCACAATGACCTTCTCAAGGTCTGGGTGGCACAACCTCCAAACAGCAGAGATGGAGGATTCCCTGTGTTCATATAACAGCAGAGAGCAAACCAAGCCCTTCACAGATAGCGGAGCAAGCAAAGAATATCTGAAACCAAAGTTCCATCACAGATAGACAGGAACTGAGTGAGCTCTCTGACAGAACGGATCACACACAGAAATGGGAGGTCTCACCCCTGTTTTTTTTTATTAGTTAAGCATTTGGGCGGCTGATAATGTGAGAGGGAGAGCAGGGATGTTCCTCCAGATAAAAACTCTGGGCAACTGCTGGGATGTTCCTGCAATCCCTGCCACTTGGTCAGCCCGCCATAAGCAGCAGGGTCCGCAACTGAGATAAGCCTCCATCTTTAAACAAATTATGGAAGACAAAAACCAAAACCACCCTAATATACAAAACTCACAACTGCTCACAACAGAAAACCGAAGGCTTCATGGCTTCCCGTGCCCTTTCGCTTGTACAGCCAGACAGAACGTCAGACAGAACACCACACACAATGCCCTGCGCCACGCAGAGCTGTGCCTCCACCCCACGCTGACCAGGCTCGGTGTGGAGACCAGGCGAGGTCCCAGAGAGGTCACGTTCAACCAGGAGCTGACAGGCTCATACCACATGAGAGGCACAAAGACAACTCTCATTAACCAGCACAGAGCTCCAGAGGTACAGGTCTCTCCATTACACGGGAGGGAGCCTGATCAGCCTCCCCGCATCCCAGACACAGAGGCTCAAGCCTGCAACCTGGGGATCGAACCCGCAACCTGTCCGTGCCCAGCAGTTCGCCCAGCCACTGCAGCCAGGTCCACCGGGATCCACGTGGGCGCTTCTCCCCTCCCCCTCCCACCCCGGTGATAATTCCAGGCTCCGCTACAGCACCTCCGCCTCGCCCTGTGAGAAACGAAACTTCTACTGTGACCAAAACCCTTCCGAGGAAAAACACACACTGACCTGAGTTTTCCCCAGACCCACAATGAACGCGCAACAGTTGGGCTGACGAACCGCTTCCACTTCCCGCGCGGCTGCTGCTCAGGCCTGGTGTAAGGCGCTGAGGCTGCGGAAGGAAGTCCTTCAGCGCTTTCCGGTGCTTGGCGCCCACTTGTCCCCGCCCACCTCGCGGGGGCGCCATGGGGGCCGCCATGTTGGAACACCTTTCTGCCGTACAGAAGGCAGAGCTCTGGGGCTGGGGAGCAGGAGCCAGAGACATGGGGAACGTGAGAAGGTATAACATTCTGTCGTTTTCTCTGTTGGGTTTGGCTCAGTGGGTGAGCCTCTACCCATGGACCCAGAGGTCCTGGTTCCCCGTCAGGGCACATGCCAGAGTTGTGGGCTCCATCCCCAGTAGAGGGCGTGCAGGAGGCAGTTGATTGATGTAATGCTCTCATATTGATGGTTCTATCTCTCCCTTCTCTCTCTCTAAAAATAAAAAACTATTTTTTTTAATTACCTCTCTAACTTCGACTCTTTTAAAACCACGGAAAAAATTTCAGAACTTCGTGATGCACGCACTGTGCATGCCAAGTTGCTTTCAGCCGCCGGGGCAGAGAACTGCTTTCCCTGCAGCATATATCTTCCCCCCAAAATGTACACACACGTTTAATAATGATAAAGCCAGTGTTCATTAAAATACATTACATTGTTAACATGTTATAGAATCTACAGAGAGTGTTAAACAGTCTTGTCAACGCCTGTTTTCAAACTGATGTTCTTTTTGGTCCAGGCATTGCAATGGGATAGCAAATGTCAAGAATGATTTTGTTCAGCCCAGCAGG
Source organism: Tadarida brasiliensis (assembly GCA_030848825.1). Classification (NCBI taxonomy): domain Eukaryota; kingdom Metazoa; phylum Chordata; class Mammalia; order Chiroptera; family Molossidae; genus Tadarida; species Tadarida brasiliensis. Next base: position 4,420,561 of record CM061276.1, read on the forward strand.
TGTGGCTCAGTGGATTTAGCATCATCTCATGGACTGGAACTGAGAGGTCCTGGTCACAGCACATGCCTGGGTTGCCGGCTACATGCCCAGTGGGGCTGTGCAGGAGGCAACCAATTGATGTTTCCCCTTCACATCCATTGATGTTTCTACCTCTCTCTCCCTTCCTTTAACATTAAGAAATGAATGAAAAAATATATATCAAAAAAGAATCATTTTGTTCCGTATTTGTGCCCATTCTCATTCAATAGCTGCACTCGTATTGTAAACTTTATCTTTTATTTATCTCCTGAAAACTGTCCAGTGGGTAAATTCTCTATGTTCAAAGCTTACTCTGGCTTCACCAATTAATTTGAATCATTTCAAAGTGAGCCCTGGCCGGTTTGGTTCAGCGGTTAGAGCGTTGGCCTGAAGACCACAGAGTCCTGGGTTCAGTTCCATCTATGGGCTGTACCTTGGTTGCAGTTTGTCCCGAGCCCGTTGGGGTTGTGTGGGTGGCGGCCGGTGGATGTGTCTCTCTCACATCAATGTTTCTCTCTCTCTTTTCCTCCCTCTCTCCCTCCCACTCTATCTGAGGGTAAATGCAAAAATGTCCTCAGGTGAGGATAAAAAAATATAAAATAAAACAAAAGTGAAAAGGAGTGAGAAAAAAAGGGTTCTCATAAGTGGAGCTGCGGTTTTTTCTTTTTCTGTTTGTTTTCCTTCAATCTTCACCAGAGGATTTAATTATTTTTATTTTTAAGAGAGAGAGAGAAACATTGATGTGAGAGAGAAACACCAATGGGTTTCCTCCATTGTGCACCCAACTGGATATCTAACCCCAAACTTAGGTGTGTACCCTGACTGGGAGTCACACCTGAAAAATTTTGGTTCACAGGATGACAAACCACCCAATGAGCCAGCATTCCAAGGTTAGATATACATGTTTGACCTTTCCTTTTCTTTTCATTTTAAAATTTTTATTATATTTTTATTTTTTTAGAGAGATACAAACATCAATGTGAGAGAGAAACATTGATCAGCTGCTTCTGCACACCCTCACAGCTGAGATAGAGCCATTAAGCCAGGCAAGTGCCATGACCTGGAATCCAACAGGGACCTCTCAGTCCATGGGACGATGATGACTCAATCCACTGAGCCACATGACCCGGGCTTTTGAAAAATTTTCATATGACGACTATAAATGGAATCAGTAGGACTATTATTCTAATATGTCTTAGAGGAAGGTGGGTGATCAATTTACCTGTTGGATTTACTGAAAGCAAGGCACTCTTCAAAAACAAGCTCATAGCCTGGCCAATGTGGCTCCATGGCTGACCTTCAGCCCATGCACCAAGAGGTGGCTTGTTCGATTCCCTTTCAAGGCACATGCCCAGATTGTGGACAAATACCCAGTGTGGGGCATGCAGGAGATGCCCAATCCATGTTCTCACTCATCAATGTTTCTCTTGCTCTCTCCCTTTCCCTTCCTCTCTCTCTAAAATCAATTAAAGAAACAAAAACAAACACACTAACTAATAACTTGTGGTCAAGGTGGCAGGTAGGTAAACATGGTACTCTCCTCCTCCCACAACAACATCAAAATTACAACTAAACTACAGAACAATTATCATTCAGAACCACGGGACATCAAGCTGAATGAAAGTCCTACAACTACAAAATTGAAGAAGCCACATGGAGACTGGTAGGAGGGGTGGAGGGCGGTCTGGCGGCTCCCACTCCCACACGTGAGGTAGATAAAAATCAGGAGGATACCACAGCTGTGAAGGTCCTCCCTGAGGAGTGAGGCAACCCTTTCCTACACCAGGTTCCCACCTCAAGTTTCTAGTGACAGGAAGAGAAGTCCACACCACTCTGCCTGTAAAACCATTAGGAATTCAGGCCAAGGGAGGCTGAGGCTGGTGGAGTCCAGGCAGTTCCTCTTAAAGGGCTCGCGCATCAACTTACTGAGAATCCTTTCTTTGGGGCTCCAGCACTGGGGAGGCAGCTTGAAAGGCACCAGAGATATACGGGGAAGAAGTGAGTTGTTTGGCATTGAGGCGAGAGCTGGACGGGCAGCTTTCTCCTGGACTAACTTGCTGTGGGAGGCTGTTGCTCCTTTGGTGAGCCCTTCCATGGGGCAGCAGTCAGCCACCATATCTGGGACTCCAGCAACCTGGCTCACAGTGTTTGCCCCACCCTGATGATTCCCTGAGGCCCTGCTCCACCCAACCTTTGGGCCCACCCAAGCTGTTCCCAACAGCTTTACTGTAGGATTGCCCTGTCTTGCATACTGCTTCAAACAAGTAGCATCTGGCCTCAGCAAGCCCCATACCTCTCTAAGTGGCCCCAGGCCTGGCACTAGAAGCAGTCAGCCTTGGTTCACAACTTGGCTTTTCCTGTGAACCTCCAAGCCAAGCACAAGAAGCAGCTCTCTGCAGATCACTTTGTAGCTTATGCTGAGTCATGCTGGGTAGCACACAGGCAGTGGCTGACCTTGTCCCAGAGCCAGCACACCCAGTGGACAGATAAGACCAAATCAAGGCACCACCACCCAACCACCTCCACAGGTGACACACTCAATGAGTGGACTCAGTGGGTACCACAGCCCTGCTGAAGTAAGTCTTGCTCTGAATGTTGGGCCCCCACACCGCTGATCCTCCAAGGGAGGCACAGGCCAATGGTCAGGGGGCACAGCCAGTCCCTGCAGCTGATCAACCTGAGTAAATCCTCCCCACTGATGTGCCAACAGCAATCAAGACTCAATTACAACAGAAGGATGTATAGTCCACACAAGGGGGGCACCTCAAAGGCCCAGCTGGGGTGATCAGGGAGGCTGTACCACTGGACCCTACAGGACACCTAGAACAATAGGCCACCCTACAAAGCCTAGGAGACATAACAACTCTACCTAATACATAGAAAGAAACACAGGGAAACAGCCAAAATGAGGAGATAAAAAACATGTCCCAAGTGAAAGAGCAGAACAAAATTCCGGGAAAAGAACTAAACAAAATGGAGATAAGCAATCTAACAGATTCAGAGTTCAAAACACTGGTTATAAGGATGCTCAAGGAACTTAGTGGGACCATCAAGGAATTTAAGGAGAACTCCAAGGAACTTAGTGAGAACATCAAGAACATAAAAAAGACAAGTCAGAAATGAAGGATGCACTACCTGAAATAAAGGGACTCAATAGGGTCCAGCCCCAGCCCAAGAACTCCCATGACAGCTGACTTTAAAAATGGGACATTACTAAAGCAAGGGCTTCTTGTTTCATCAAAAGTCTGTACTTGTGACAGTGATGGAGAATGTTAATAGTGCGAGTTACAATTAAAAGTGTCTGCTAAATTGTGTATGGCAGAAAAAATTGAAAAGTATTAGAACTTATTATTCCAATATAAAGAACATTTATTCCACACAGCAAAAAAAGTCACAGAAGAGAAATTCAAAGCACCTTTGCTGTTTCATGCTCCTATCTTAAAGAAAGCTGACATCATTAATAATATTAGGCAGAATGTGATCTGACACTTCATCAAAATACAGTGATAGGGAATACACACCTCAACACATACTAATCATAAAGGTTACTGAAGATCAGCCAGATAAAGAGATACACTGTGCGAGGTCTGGGAACTTTCCATGCACAGGAGCTTCTGTCCCCAAGAAATTAGGGTGGGACGCATTCTTCATACCTGGATGTGTTCACACACCTGCAAGCTCATCAAACCCCTCCTATTGGAAGGTTTACAGAAGCTTCGAAAGCAGGCTTGATTGATCATTAACTATTTCCAGACCCTTGCCCTCTCTGGATGTGTGAAGTTGAAAATTCCAACCGTGGTCCCCTCAATACAACAAAGATGCTACAAGTGCTGTTATCACTAGGAATTTCCAGGCATAGAAACCAGTACGTATGCATTTTCACCCCTCCCAAGATCAACTAGGCAGTATCAAAAGAGAACATGCTAAGTGACTCCATTTTTTCTAATATTGTATAAATGACAACAAATATAGGTAAAAGGAGAACTGTGATTCCCCAGATGAAGGTCAGGAAAAGGTTGTGACTTATGAAGAACTAGGAGGAGGGAGTTTGTGACAAGGAAAATCCTGCATTTCTACAGTGCTATCGGTTAGAGGAACCTACATATGTGATACACTTTCTTAACACTATATTGAAAATCCAAACAAGACGAGTGCTTGTTAAAATGGGAGGGATACATAGATCCTGTAGTGAACTGCACTGTAACAATTTCTCTTTCCTCTATTTCATAATCTACTGTGACCTTGTGAACTTTTACCTTTGGGAGTAGCTATCTGAATGACATTAAGAAAGCTCTGGAAAATTTCAGTTTGTGTGATTTTAAACTTATTACAAAGATGAAATAAAAACATCATTTTTACTAATTTTATAGACTACTGGATGTTCTGTATTACCTTGGTTAAACACATCCAAATATGTTCTTATCCTTATTATATGAATACATTCCATTTCATTTTCAAGAACTTCAAGTATTTTGAAATAATACAAACTTGGAACTAAAGGAATGCAAAAATTACTACATAATAAAATATGTACAGTGCAAGACTGTGTTGAAATATTGAAATGTAATCCATAAAGGGAGAAACTGCCTGTATTTAAAACTTATAAAATCAATGACAAGTAGAAATAGGGTGAAGGTATCCTGTCCCCAATGGCTTGTGAGGTGCATTATCTGTTCAGACAGACACATGACAGAATGCGGTTTTACTCCAAGCTTCTTTCCTTCATAGAGTTATCTGAGGATTTGCTAAGACTGCACATCTGAACCCAGGACCGTTTGGCTCAGAGGTAGAGCGTTGGCCTGTTGACTAAGGAGTCTCAGGTCGTACAGTCGTCCCTCGCCACTTTGCGCTTCAACTTTTGTGGATTCACTCTATCATGGTTTTTTCAAATATATTCATTAATAAGTTGATCAAGACAGTGAACATGATACAGTGCGCGCTCGGTTGTCTGAGTCAATTATACATCACTGTATTACAATTAAAATTAAAATTACTGTATGTGTGGACTGTAGGCCTATGTAATCAAGCATGAAACACCAGGTGCAACCGCTCGACCACTCCTTGTGTGTGGGCAATAACTTTTTTCAAAAAATTGGGTGTGGTGAAACCAAGCCAATCAGAGTGTGCTGTTCACTGAATGGCTATCCTATTCTCTTCCTATCCTGGCCACTGATTGGCTCAGCCTCATGCAAGTTCAGTTCTCTCAGACATGCTTCTACATTGCTACGCATCAGAAGCATTTTTGCTCTTGTGTTTGTGATTTCTGAGAACTTTTATCTAAGCCCCACGATGGCTCCTAAATGTGCTGCTTATTTTAAGTCTTCTGACGATGAAACTAAGTGCTGGAGGAAGATGCTTACCATCCAGGAGAAGGTGAAACTCTTGGATATGATCAAAGATGGCAAGAAAATCGTGGAGGTTGCCTGCCATTACGACTTGAATGAGTCTACCATTCGCTCCATCCGTAAAGATGTAAAGAACATCAGGGAAACGGCTACTGTCTCTTTCAACAAGGAAGCAAAGCGCATCATGACGAGTCGTAAGAAGTTCATAGTGAAAACAGAGTCTGCCCTAGCTGTTTGGATCAGTGACAGCCGCAAGAAAAACATTCTGTTGGATTCACTGGTCATCTGGGAGAAGGCGAGGCAGCTCTATCAGCGCTTTACGGTGGACAAACCTCAACCAGGACCCTCTTCTGCAACATTCATGGATTTCACAGCAAGCAAGGGTTGGTTCGAGAAGTTCCAGAAGAGGTATCATCTGAAGAGTGTCATTCTCCACGGAGAAGCTGCCTCTACTGACCAGCCTGCAGCAGACGAACATGTGAACAACATGTTCCAGAAGATCCTTGAGGGCGAGTATCATCCAGAACAGGTGTTCAATATGGATGAAACAGGACTGTTCTGGAAAAGAATGCCTTCTTCTGGCTGGTTTGGCTCAACAGTTAGAGCATCAGCCTGTGGTCCAGAGAGACCTGGGTTCGGTTCCCGCTAAGGGCATATACCTTGGTTGCAGTTTGTCCCCAGCCCTGGTTGGGTCGTGCAGGAGGCAGCCATTCGATGTGTCCCTTTCACATTGATGTTTCTCTTTCTCTTCCTCTCTCTCCCTCCCACTCTATCTGAACAAAAAATGGAACAATGTCCTTGGGTGAGGATAAAAATAAAAAAAAATTTTAAAAATGCCTTCCTGGACATTCATTTTCAAGGATGATGCCAAGGTCCATGGCTTCAAGGCATATAAGGATAGAATGACTATCGTTATATGTGGAAATGCTAAGGGATTTTTGCTCAAGCCTGCCCTTATCTACAAGGCCAAGAACCCTAGGGCCCTGAAGAATAAAACAAGAACCTGATGCCAGTGCATTGGATGCACAATGACAAGGGCTAGATCACAAAGCAGCTGTCATCAGACTGGTTCCACGAGTGCTTCATCCCCCAAGTCAAGCTGTATCTCACAGAGAAGGGACTCGAGTTTAATGTCCTTCTCCTCATGGACAATGCTGGAGGTCATGCACAAGGCCTATCCTATGACAGTGTACAGATCATGTTCCTTCCTCCCAACACCACTTTGCTGATCCAGCCCATGGATCAAGGCGTTATTCACGCGTTCAAGGCCCTCTACACGCGAAACACCCTGCAGCACCTTGTCAAAGGCAGGGACCTTGAGAACTTCTTGCTGAAGGAGAACTGGCAGCCATATACCATCGCGACCTGTCTAAAGAACAACCAGGCCACGTTGAAGGACATAAAGACAGAGACCAGGAAGGCCAGCTGGAAGATGTGGCCTGAAATTGTCCACGACTACAGAGGATTCACCCCAGAGGATATAGCAACTTGGCAGTGGATAAGGCAGTTAGGCTAGCCCAGATGCTGGGAGGAGGTTTTGCGGATATTACCTATGATGATGTGGATGAGCTGCTGGAGACATATTTGGATCCCTTAACTAAGGAGGATCTGGTGGAGATGACAAAGTCTGTGAGTGAAGAGGAGGAAGAGCAGCCAGAGGTTCCTGGGGGTCAGGAGGAGGAAGTTGGCCTTACACTTGAGCAGCTCTCCCAAATTGTGAATTATTAAGGTAGTACAGGACATGATTGGCGAATGGGACCCACAAATGATGCGTGCATTGCGGTTCCAGAATGCACCTGATGGAGTGATAGAACCCCACAACAGCCTCCTCATGCATATGAAAAGACAGCGCCAGCAACTGCCTATCACGATGTTCTTCAGCCATGCACCCAGACACCCACTGCCTACTCCTAGTACTCCTTCAGCGAAACATGACGACTCACCTGCTGAAGATACTGCACCACCTGAAGACTCTCCTACTGAGGTCGTGCCTTCAGAGGAGCAGGAGCCTTGCTCTTCTTTGCTGTGCAGTGCATCTCTTCGTCTTCATCGATTCATCATCGAACAAGTTACACTATTTTCATAGGTTAGTAGTAGTAAGAACTGTGTGTGTAATTAAATGTACAATAATATATGTGTAACATGTCTTATTTTCTCTAATATATTGGGTAATACGAGTGTAATGGTGACTAAAGGGTGTTAATTCATGTCTAGAGGGCTCTAATAATGTTAAAAACATATTTAGAAAGTCGTAAACAGGATTTATATGCTCTGAGAAAATATTTGATTTATAAATAAAGATTCCTATTTTGTGGAAACTCATTTATCATGGAAGAGTCTGGAACTGATTAACCGTGATAAATGAGGGCCGACTGTATTCCAGTCACAGGCACTTATGTAGGTTGCGGTTCAGTCTCTGGACCTGGTGGGTGTCGGGGCAGGGGCAGCAAGTCAATGTGTCTGCCTCATATTGATGTTTCTCTCTAATCCCTCCCTCACACCCTGTCTGAACAAAATGGAAAAATATCCTCAAGGACTAAAATAAAAAAAGAAGAAAAAGACCACACAATTGAATACATTCATGAGTTATTTCTCAAGGATTTACTGACAAATAATGAGGCAACATAAATGTCCGAAATGCCATATTTTCTGTCAGAGAAAAGTATTTATAGTGGGAAGTGACATCTACTATTAAGGAAATGCTTTCTTACAATTAGAACTAATCCTTCATTCCTGCTCCCTCATGATTATATGACAGGGTCTACTTAAACCTAAGGGTTCCCAAGTCTGTCACATTTATAGGGTTTACCTCAATAAAAAATTTTCAGGCATACAATATCCACAAATATCTTCATCAAGGCTGACTATATATGAGTTGTTCTAGAAATGTTTTCATTGATATAAATTACAAGGTAGATGATCAGTAAACACAGTACTACACAATTTGCAAGAAGTTATTCCTAATTGTACACTATTATCTTGAGGTCCCACTATGAGCTAAGGGCTTACCCCAAAGTGACAACTGGTGAATACACTTAGTGATTCAGGAAAGTTGCCAAGTGGTCCAAAGCTTTCTCAAAATAGTTGCGACCACAAGGCCTCGTTCCTGTAGGTTTTCTCTGATAAAGACGGAGTCCTGACTTTGCAGAGAAGGCTTTCCTACATTCATCCCCTTCACAGGGTTTCTCTCTCCTCTGTAAATTCTCCCATGGGTAATGAGAATTTACCACATTCAGTATAAGCAAAGGAAGTCTTTCCTGAGTGAAATATTTGTTGTGGGGCATATTTTCTTCCAAAAGTCTTCACCATATTCACAATATTTGTTCAAATTTTCTGTACTACGAGCTTGCTGATGTATTGCTCATGGTGAAGCTCTTTCCACATGCATCGCAAATGCATAATTTCTCTTCATATAAATTTGCAGATGTACAATAAGCATGCTTTTCCCAATTAAGCTTCAGCAACTTTTCTTGCATATAGAAATTTATCTCCTGTATGAGTTCTCCACATGTACACTGAGATTAAACTTCATGGTAAGGTCTTTCCCACACTCCATGCACATACATGGTTTCTCTTAGGTATGAGTTTGCTGATGTAAAGTGAGATCCATCTTCATTGCAAAACCTTTTCCACAAACACTACAAACATAGGGCTTCTCACCTGTGTGTTTTCGCTGATGTGCGATCAGATGACATTTCGCTTTGAAATCTTTCCCACATTCACTACATGTATAACGTTTCTCTGCTGTATGAGTCCGCTGATGTGAAACCAGCTTGCTCTTCACTGGGAAGGCTTTTCCACATTCACTGCATACAAAGGGTTTCTCTCCTGTGTGAGATCGCTGATGTACAATCAGCGAGCTCTTTCTGGTCAAACCTTTCCCACATACACTACAGATGTAAGGTTTATCTCCTGTATGACTCCGTTGATGTACAACCAGCTTCCTCTTCACTGGGAAGGCTTTTCCACATTCACTGCAAACAAATGGTTTCTCTCCTGTGTGAGATCGCTGATGTACAATCAGAGAGTCCTTCCTGGTGAAACCTTTCCCACACTCACTACAGATATAAGGTTTCTCTCCTGTGTGCGTCCATTGATGTACAATCAGCTGCACCTTCACTGGGAAGCCTTTTCCACATTCACTGCACACATAGGGTGTCTCTCCTGTGTGAGATCGCTGATGTACAATGAGACAGGTTTTTGTGGTGAAACCCTTCCCACACTCACTACAGATATAAGGTTTCTCTCCTGTATGAGTACGTTGATGTAAAACAAGCTTGTCCTTCACTGGGAAGCCTTTTCCACATTCACCACAGGTATAAGGTTTTTTTTCTGTGTGAGAATGCTGATGCACAATGAGCTGGTTCTTCCTAATGAAACCTTTCCCACATTCATTACAGATATAAGGTTTCTCTCCTGTATGAGTCCGTTGATGTACAACGAGCTCCATCTTGACTGGGAATCCTTTTCCACATTCACTGCACACAAAGGGTTTCTCTCCTGTGTGAGATCGCTGATGTACAATCAGATATTTCTTAACAACGAAACCTTTCCCACATTCACCACAAATATAAGGTTTCTCTCCTGTATGAATTCGCTGATGTTCAATCTGCGATCCCTTCCTGCTGAACTGTTTCCCACATTCACTACAGACATAAGGTTTTTCTCCTGTATGAAATCGTTGGTGTTCAATCAGTGATCTCTTGAAGGTAAAGAGTTTGCCACATTCATTGCACATATATGATTTCTCTGAAGAATGAGTTTGCTGATGTGTAATGAGATTACCTTTCATTGTGAAGCCTTTCCCACATACAGTACACACATAGGGCTTCTCACCTGTGTGTTTCCGCTGATGTGCGATCAGATGATGCTTTGCTTTCAAATCTTTCCCACATTCATTACATATATAACGTTTGTCTCCTGTATGAGACCGTTCATGTAAAATCAGCTTGCTCTTCACTGGGAAAGCTTTGCCACATTCACTGCACACAAAAGGTTTTTCTCTTGTGTGAGATCGCTGATGTACAATCATACAGCTCTTCCTGGTAAAACCTTTCCCACATTCACTACAGATATATGGTTTCTCTCCTGTATGAGTTCGTTGATGTACAACCAGCTGCACCTTCATTGGGAAGCCTTTTCCACATTCACTGCATACATAGGGTTTCTCTCCTGTGTGAGATCGCTGATGTACAATCAGACAGCTCTTTGTGATGTAACCTTTTCCACATTCACTACAAATATAAGGTTTCTCTCCTGTGTGAGATCGCTGATGTACAATCAGACAACTCTTTGTGGTGTAACCTTTCCCACATTCTCTACAGACATAAGGTTTCTCTCCTGTATGAAATCGGTGATGTTCAATCAGTGATCTCTTCCTGGCAAAGTGTTTCCCACATTCGTTACAGATATAAGGCTTCTCTCCTGTATGAAATCGCTGATGTTCAATCAGCGATCTCTTTACGGTGAAGCATTTCCCACATTCATTGCACATATATGGTTTCTCTGAAGAATGAGTTTGCTCATGTGAAATGAGATCAACTTTCACTGTGAAGCCTTCCCCACATACACTACATACATAGGGCTTCACTCCTGTATTATTTTGCTGATGTCTGGTGATACGACCATTGTTTCTGTAACATTTGCCACCTTCATTATAAATATAAGGTTTCCTTCCTGAATGAGTCCACTGATGTCCATCGGGCTGCAGATTTACCGGGAATTGTTTTCCACATTCATTGCATATACAGGGTTTCTCTCCTGTGTTACTTTGGTGATGACAAATGAGCTGAGATTTTTTGATTAACATTTCTCCACAATCACTACCTGTATTAGGTTTCTCTGCTATCTGAGTTTTCTGATGTATATTCAAGTCTAATTTCTTCAGGAAGGTTTTGTCACATTCAGAGCACTCATACTGTTTTAGTCCTGCATGTATTCTATGATGTTCAGAGAGCCAGTATTTCGTGGAGAAGCCTTCCCCACACAGACTGCATCCACAAGGATTCTCCTCACTATGAACTCTATGATGTCGCGTGAGAAGAGACATCTCGAAGAAGGCCTTCCCACATTCAGTGCATACGTGGGCTTTCTCCATATTGTGAGTTCTCTGTTGCTGAATGACCTGGGGCTTGTTATTGATGCCTTCCATACTGAAAGGAAATGGAATTTCAGGGCAACATTGTTGTTGGTTGACATGCAGAATGCATGGCCCATGTCCATTCAACTCCCCAGAGTTAGGTAAGATACAGCTTCTGTTTTGGTTTTCAAAACTTAATTTTGATTTTAAAGGTTTTTTATGTATCTCACAATTACAATTTTGCATTAGTGGGAAATGACCTTCAATCTGATTCACAATATTGGCAAACGTGTTAAGTTCACAGCATCGTTCCACACTTTTCTGAATGTTTTCAGTTTGTAGGTGACACTGTAGAGGATCATCATCTTGCCTGAATTCTAGGAAAGAAGAGAACAGTAATTCACTCTGCAATCTCTCCTAATCTTAGTTTGATATAGAACAGTTTTCACAAAATACTTGTTTAGTGACAATCTATGTTGTTTAGTGACAATCTATGTTGTAAAAATATATATACAATTCATTTCTGTCCAGAGTTCGTGAGACTGAACTTGTTAAAATCTTGCAATATCCTAAGTGATATGAGTATCTATTGTTGTACGTTAAAAAAAAAAAAAATTTATGCCGGGCCAGTGTGGTTCAGTGGTTGAGCATTGACCCATGCAACAAGAGGTCACCAGATCGATTCCTGGTCAGAGCACATTCCCAGGTTGTGGGCCCAATTCCCATTGGAGGGCATGCAGGAGGCGGCCAATTGATCTTCTCTCTCATCGATGTTTCTATTTCTTCTCCCTCTCCTTTCCTCTTTCTCTTTTTTTTTATCCTCACCCGAGGACATTTTTTTGCATTTATCTTCAGACAGAACAGGAGTCAGAGAGGGAGGAAGAAGGAGAGAGAAACATGGATGTGAGAGAGATACATCGAGTGGTTGCCACCCACAAGACCCTAACTAGGGCCGGGGAAAAACCGCAACCGAGGTACCTGCCCTTAGTGTGAACTGAACCCGGGACTCTCCGGTCCATGGGCCAACGCTCTAACCACTGAGGCAAACCGGCTAGGGTTCTCATTCCCTCTTTCTATAATATCAATAAAGAAAAAAAAATTCACTAGTGAAAGTGAGTTTATGCTAATGGATGATAGCACAGTGTTTCTATACAACCTCAGGATGGAGCTAGTTACCAGACAGACTAATTGATTAGAAGGTTCACCTTTCAGCTCAACACACTGACTCACAGAAAAGGAGGAAGGGCTCGTAGATTAAAGTTCTATAAAAATTCTTAGCAAGATCTAATCCACTTATGTTTTTGTTTTTTGTTTTAATCCTCACCTGAGGACATTTTTACATTTATCTTATGACAGAGTGGGATAAAGAGAGAAAGAAACATCCATGTGAGAGAGACACACCGACTGGCTGCCACCTGCACAACCCTAACCAGGGACGAAACATGACAAGGTACGTGCCCTTGCCTAGAATCGAACCCGGGTCTCTTTGGTCTGCGGGCCAACGCTCTAACCCCTAAGCCAAACTGGCCAGGGCCAGTTCTGTGTGGTTTTTTTAACAAAAGCATTTGCCTGGGGGATGGTTTGCCCCAGTTCCATGGAAACAAAAGTTCCTGAATTCAGGAATTCTTTAGACCTTGGCCTATATACCTAGTTGTCTGTATTTTTTACAACAGTCTTTAAAATAAACTAGTAGCCCTGGCCAGACCAGCTCAGCAGTTAGAGCATAGGCCCTTGCACCAATGAATCGCACCAATGACTTCAATTGAAGTCTAGGGCAGGGACCTAGGGCAGGGACCTCGGTTGCGATTCGTCCCCGGCCCTGAATGGGGTCGAGTGGGGAGCAGCGACTCATGTGTCCCTTTCACGTAGATGTTTCTTTCTCTCTCTCTCTTCCTCTCTCTCCCACAAACTCTATCTGAACAAAAATGGAAAAATGTCCCCAGGTGAGTATAAAAAAAAAAAGATAAAATAAACTAGTAAATAAAGAAAGTACTGCTCTGAGTACTGGGAGCTGCTGTAGCAATTTAAAAAAATTTTTGTTTTGCCCTGGATGGTTTGGCTCAGCAGTTAGAGCATTGGGCTGCGGACCAGAGAGTCATGGGTTCGGTTCCTGCTAAGGGCACGTACCTCGATTGCGGTTTGTCCCCAGCCCTGGTTGGGGTTGTGTGGGTGGCAACCACTCGATGTGTCTTTCACACGTTGATGTTTCTCTTTCTCTCTTCCTCCCTCTCTCCCTCCGACTCTGTCTCAAGATAAATGCAAAAGTGTCCTTGGGTGAGGATAGAAAAAACAAAAACAAAAAAATTTTTGTTTTTTCTTTATTGATTTTATAGAGAGAGGAAGGGAGAGTGACAGAAATATCAACAAGAGAGAACATTGACAAGCTTCCTCCACACATCCCCTACTGGGGAACAGGCTGACCACCCAGGCAAGTACCCCGAACAGGAACTGAATCGGTGATCCTTGGGGCATGGGTGGATTCTCAATAACTAGGTCACAACAGCCACGGTGCTTTAGCAAATTCATTAAACCCAAGGAGGAGCTCATGAGAACCTCCAATTTATAGCCAGTGGGTCAGATGTACAGGTGACAATCTGGACTCATGATTGATATCTGAAGTGAGGGCTGTTATGGGGCTGAAGCCTGAAGTTGTAGGATGTGACACTACTTCTAGGTAGATGAGGCCAGAACTGAGTTAAATTTGTAGGACACTCAGGTTTAATAGTCTATGTATAGACACCAGAAGCAACATAATAAAGGTAATTGCAGCCTGGGAAACACAGGAAAGGTGCAAGGGGATGTTAGAGGTGGAGGAAATGAGGATATGCAGGGTTGGGCAAAAGTAGGTTTGCCATGTTCATATAGAAAATAATGCAATACTAATAATATTACGAGCACAAACTGGGTTGCGCATACTCAGCTATGTATATCAACTTTTGCCCCACCCTTTACTGAAAGAAGAGGTAATGAAAGTGAGGGCTCAAAGAACACTGTAGGAAATATATGCCCTGAAAGGCTAGGTAACAGAATGGCTCTTAAGAAAATCAATATTATTGAGGCACAGATTGAGGGCGAAGTTTAGAGTGCATGGTGAAACAAAGTTTAATATGATTATTAAATATCCAGGTACAAATATGAAGGCACTGGTGGAATGTATAAATCTTATAAAATGTCTTATCAGAGACCTGGCCTGTTTGGTTAGAACGTCAGCCTGTGGAAGAAAAGATCATGGGTTGTATTCTTGGTTAAGACTATGTACCTGGGTTGCAGGTTCGATCCTCCGTCCCAGTCAATTGTGCTCATATGGGATGCAACCAATCCATGTGTCTCTCTCACACTGATGTTTCTCTCTCTCTCCCTGCCTTCCACTCTATCTGTATCTAAAGGTCAATGGAAAAATGTCCTCGCATGAGGATTAACAACAAAAAACGTCTTATCTGAAAACAGGAGTGTGTATCCCATCAACACACAGAAACTCTTCCAAGAAACAGTACTAAATGAGACTGTGTTTTGAAACATGTAGAATAAAAGGTAAAGAACATGTAAAGTTCTGGAATTCATAAGGGTACCAAAGAGACGCAAACATGGAGTACTGTGATGAGGTGCACACCTGCAGACCCAGGTTTATAGAAATACATGGTGAGTAAGGATGTGGATCCTCACCATATGATTTCCAGATAAGGATCACAGACTACTGAGGGCTATCATGTTTTAAAAGGTTGCCATTCAGCTTCATTCTGCAGAAGACCTAACTCTCCTAAAGCACGAATCTCCAATTCAGACAAAAGTTTCTGCACTCAACACCCCAACAAATGGTTTCCCTGGAATATACTCTCCTAGGTTCTGACATAAAAGAGGACGGATGGCACATCAAAATTACAACTAAACTACAGAACAACCATCGTTCAGAACCACGGGACATCAAGCTGAATGGAAGTCCTACAACTACGAGATTAAAGAAGAGACACATGGAGACTGGGAGGAGGGGCAGATGTGTAGATGGGCTGGTCCCACACACACGTGTGGTGGATAAAAATCAGAAGAAACATCTCTGAAGGTCCTCCCTGAGGAGTGAGAGGTCCCCATCCAACACCAGGCCACCAGCTCAGGGTTCCAGTGCCAGGAAGAGCAGTCCCCATAACTTCTGGCTGTAAAATCCAGCAGGAACTGAGGCTGAGGGAGGTTATTGCTGCTGGAGCCCCAGGCTCCTCTTAAAGGGCCCGAGCACGGAGTGACCAGACTTGCTCCCTCTGAGCTCCATCCTAGGGAAGGCAGCTCGAAAAGCACCAAAGACATACATGAAATAACTGAGTTGTTTGGCATCGGGGCAAAGGCAGGAGAGGCAGCTTTCTCATGGACAGACGTGCTGGCGGGGGCCATTGTTTCTTTGGTGAGCCCATCCCCCATGAAGCCTGAAAAAGGGTGCCATATCTGGGACTGCAGCAACCTGGCTCACACGGTTTAACCCGCCCTGGTGATTCCCTTATTTTTTTTTTTTCTTTTTCTGTAAGAGGGCAAGGGGTGATTCCCTTAGGCCCTGCCCCACCCAAGCTCTTCCCAGTGGCTTTACCATAGGAGTGGCCTGTGTTGGCTCATGTTTCAGATTTCCCTAAATGCTCTCAGAAAAGCAGCATCTGGCCTCAGCGAGCCCCAGGAGCTGACTGGGTTCACTTCTCATTAAGTGAACCCAGGCCTGGCACTAGGAACAGCCAGCCCTGGTTCACAGCTTGGCTTCGCCTGGGCACCTCCAAGCCCAGGACAACAAGCAGCCATCAGCAGATCGTTCTGTAGCTTATGTTTGGTGGCCCTGGGTAGAAAACAGGCAGTGGCTGACCTTGCCCCAGAGCCAGGACACCCCGTGGACACTGTCATACCAGGGCAAAGCACCACCACCCAAACACCTCCACAAGTAACACAAGCAAGGAATGGACTGAGTAGGTACCAGATCTTTGCTGAAGTAAGTCTTGCTCATTGTGATGGGCCCCTGCACAGCTGATCCTCTAAGGTAGTCAGAGGTTGGTACATCGTGGGCAAAGCCAGTCCTTGCAACTGATTAGCCTGAGTAAATCCCTCCCATTGATGTGCCAACAGTAATCAAGACTCAATTACAACAGAAGAGTGTAAAGTCCACACATGAGTTGTACCTTGAGTACCCATCTGGGGTGATCAGGTAGGCTGTGCCACTGGACCCTAAGGACATCTACTACAATAGGCTACCCTCAGAAGCCCAGGAGACATAGCAACTCTACCTAATACATGGAAACAAACACAGGGAGGCAGTCAAAATGAGGAGACAAAGAAACATGTCCCAAATGAAAGAACAAAACAAAACTCCAGGACAAGACCTAAACGAAATGGAGATCAGCAATCTAACAGATGCAGATTTCAAAGTACTGTTTATAAAGATGCTCAATAAACTTCACGAGGACCTCAATACCATAAAAAAGGATGAGTCAGAAATGAAGGATGCACAGTCAGAAATGAAGAAGGCACTAACTGAAATAAAGAATAATGTACAGAGACTCAGTATTAGAGATGGTAAAGCCAAGATGCAAACCATCAATTTGAAATAAAAGGAAGCAAAAAACACCCAAAGAGAACAGCAAAAAGAAAACAGAATCCACAAAAATGAGGATAGTGTAAGGAGCATCTGGGACAACTTCAAGCATACCAGCATTTGCATCATAGGGGTGCCAGAAGAAGAGACAGAACAAGAAATTGAAAACCTATTGGAAACAATAATGACAGAAAAGTTCCCTAACTTGGTGAAGGAAACAGCCATACAAGTCCAGGAAGCACATTGTTCTAAACAAGATGAACCTCAAGAGGCCCACATCAAGACACATCATAATCAAAGTACAAAAGAGTCAAGACAAAGACAGAATCTTAAAAGTAGCAAGAGTTACCTACAAGCAGTTAGTTACCTACAAGGGAGTTCCCATAAGACTGACAGGTGATTTCTCAAAAGGAAATTTGCAGGCCCAAAGAGAATAGCAAGAAATATTCAGAGTGATGAAAAGCAAGAACCTACAACCAAGATTACTCTATCCTGAAAAACTATCATTGAGAATTGATGGACATATGAAAAGTTTCACAGACAAAAAAAGCTAAAAGAGTTCATGACCACCAAACCAGTATTATGTGAAATGCTGAAGGGTCTTCTTGAACCAAAAGATCAAAAATATGAACAATAAAATGGCAATAAAAACGTATCTATTGACAATTGAATCTACAAACAAAACGAACAAGAGAAACAGACTCATAGATACAGAGAACAGGAAGGTGGTTGGGGGAATGGGTGAAAAAGGTGAAGGGATTTTAAGAAGTACAAATTGGTTGTTAGACTGACAATCCTCAACGGGAAGCGGGGAGGGGGCATGGGAAGAAATAAACTAAAGAACTTATATGCTTATATACATAACCAATAGACACAGACAACAGTGTGGGGAAAGGCAAGAGGGGAGTGGGAGCAGAAAGGAGGGGGTTAGTAGGAGAAAAAGGAGGAACATCTGTAATACATTTAACAATAAGGATAAGATTTAAAAGAGGGGGGATGGATGATATGCAGTAAAGTGTTAATCCAGCAGGCATGGATCACATCATCCCTGCACATTCCAAAGAAAGGACTGGCCTTGACTGATTACTGGACAAAAATCTCGGATGATTCCCTGGAATATCCTCCCTGACACGTGTCTATTTGTGCCTGTGGTCTTAGGCCATACCAGATCATTTATGGCAACAATGTCATTTATGTGGATGCCTTTTTTTGTGTGTGTGACTGAGGCTTTGGATGACACTGCAATCTTTTTTTTTTATTTATTTATTTTTTTGTATCCTCACCCAAGGACATTTTTCCATTTTTTGTTCAGATAGAGCGGGAGGGAGAGAGAGGAAGAGAGAGAGAGAGAAACATCGACGTGAAAGGGACACATCGAGTGGCTGCCACCCGCACGACCAACCAGGGCCGGGGACAAACCGCAACCGAGGCACATGCCCTTAGCGGGAACTGAACCCGGGTCTCTCTGGACCGCAGGCCGATGCTCTAACCGCTGAGCCAAACCAGCCAGGGCGACACTGCAATCTTTTGAATTGTCGGGACTACAGGCAGGACCTGGGTGTCAAACATCGTCACTGGGAAAATTCAGAAATATTTAAAAGACGATAAATGTTTATTATCTGTCTCCACAGGTCTGAATTCCAAGGAGAGCTTAATTAGGTCCCTTTCTCAGAGTCACAATATTGGAGGGAGGTGTGAGTCACGGGTGTGGCCTTATCTGAAGCAGGGGACCTTTTCCAAGCACCCTGGTTGTGGGCAAATTTCGGTTCCTGACGTTGTGGGACTGAGGTCCTGTTTCCTCATGGGTGACCCTCTCCACATGTGACAGTTTGCTTTAAGGATAAAAGGAGACCACCTCAGTTATTTCTGCTTGTTGTCTCTTAACTTTAGAAGCCTTTAAAAAAATTTCTTTCCTTTATTGATTTTAGAGAGACAGGAAAGGAGAGGGAGAGAGGGAAACATCGATGAGAGAGAAAATCGACTGCCCACTTCCTGCATGACCCCCACTGGGGATTTAGCCCACAACCTGTGTATGTGCCCTGACTACAAATCCAACCGGCGACCTCTTGGTGCATGGGTCAATGCTCAACCACTGAGCCTCACCAGTCCAGTTTAAATTTAGATACTTTTAGAAGACTCACTGGATTAGGTCAGGCAATTTGGCCCATTTTTGTCACTCCTGGATTCTTTCCTAGATTATTTTTCATAATTTTAATCTGCATGTTTTACTATTAGAAATTGTAACCATGACTAAAACAGTACCTTGCCCTCCCTGAACGTCTACATTATAGGCATAATGGGCCTTTTAAAAAATTAGCTAAACAATGCCATTTTTGTACTCAAACGTGTTTCCTGGTTCTCAGTTCATTTGGAATGACAGCAAGGTCTAAAATGGTCTCAAGAGGCAATGTGTGGCCTGCATCTCAGAACCCCCAGCTGCCACCCCATTGTCCTCACCTCATGTCCTTCTTCCACCTGCTCACTTCACTCATCCAGACAAGCCACCTAGAACTTCTTCACACACATTACACATTCAGCTCTTTCTACTTCCCATAGGTACACACTGAAAAAAGTCCAGGGAGGTGACTCACATCCGTCATCTACGTGCTCAAAGGCACCTTATGAGACAACCATTTTCACTCCTGAAAACCCTATTCCGGGACAAGCACCCAGTCTTTAACTGCTTGTTTATTTTCCTTACAGTAGTTTCTACCTTATGATATAAATTTATTGTTGGTTATATAGTACATCTACTGAGAAGGAAAATAATGCGATGAGTAGAAATAAGGTTGATTCATTTTTTTACACAGGTGTTAACTTCAAATATTAGCTATATGAAGTCAAATTTAAAGGCATAAGGGTTCACCTCAATTGCAGGAGGCAATCACAGTTATGGACACATTAAGAAGTGTGTAGGAAAAGGATGGAGACTATGTCAGCAAGGCGATAACATACCATGGCCATGACTAAAAGAGAAACTGCAATTTCATTACATAGGACACTAGGTTACCTGAGACCAAGTGTCATCAGAATATGATGAGGAAGTAATTGATTTCATTTTTATATTTGGGCAAAGAATCACTGGGAAATGCGATCAAGAAAACAATTCCGAATTCCATTTACAGCATAATGGAAAGAATATCGTACTGAGGAATATACTTCAAAAAGGGAAGGGTAGCCCAGGCCGGTTGAGCTCACTGGTTAGTGTCGAACTGCAGACCGAAGAGTCCAGGGTTCGATTCCAGCCAAGGGCATGTACCTCAGTTGTCCTCTGTCCCTAGCCCGGTTTGGGGTCGAGCAGGTGGAGCCAGTGGATGTGTCTCTCTCACATCGATGTTTCTCTCTCCCTCTCTCTCTCTCTCTCCTTCCCACTCTGTCTGAAGAAAAATGTAAAAATATTGTGTCCAGTGAGGAGTAAAAAAAAAAAAAAAAAAAAAAAGAGGAAGAAAAGAAAGGGTAAAATTTTAAACTGAAGTTGGAAAAAAATTAAAGAGCGAGTTTGATAAAAGAGTACCCACTGATTTTGAATTAAGATGTACAATATGGATAAAAAAGAATAACTACACAAAGGAGAGAGATTCAATGTAATCGCTATCAAAATCCAAGCATTTTTACAGAAATTCACAAGCTGATTCTAAAATTCAAATAAAAGTTAAAGAATCCAGATGTCAAAATCATCTTCTAAAGAAAGGTAAGAGTTGGAGGCCCTGTCTTTGCAATTTCAAAACTTACCACAAAGCTATAGGAATCAAGACCACGTTGAGAATACATACATGTAAAATGTTCCAAAAAAGATTGTGTGGATGACTGATCAACCCTATGAATATACTGAAAACCAATTAAATATATAATTTTAACAGGTAAATTGTACAGTAAGTAAAAGCATCAAAAACATGATAAGAAAACAAATGCTTTAGGATAAAAAAAATGCAGACGTAACAACTAAGAATGAAACAAAATCTAAATTAAGAAAACTACAAAGACAGTCATTGGAAACAGACATAAGCTATGACTTTGTTTGGCCTGGATCTCACATAACATGGGAAGATCTTTCCTGTTCATCAAATGACACAGTAGAAACATTTTAGAAGGAAGCTCAGCATGTCGGGAACATCACAGCTGACGTCAAAATGGACATGATTTTAAAAGTCTCGGTGAGAAGAGAAAGTAAATTTTCAAAAGGATGAAAAAGAAATGATTCCTGCTCTCACACAGAAAAGGAGAAGCCAGAGTCCCGCTGCCATTGCGAGGAGTAAAATACATGGGAAGAAAGCTTACCTTAGATAATCTGGATGGAGAAGTATTTGGGGGTCCATTTCAAAGATCAGGAAGAGATTAACTCATAGAAATAGAGAAAACATTTAACAGCGATGAGAACTGAGTATGAAGAATTTTGGGACAGGGGGGTAAAAAGTAAAATAAATGCACTGTGAAGACCAGGTTATCACGGGGACACAGTATCCAAGGTGGGATTGGAGGTTATGGAGGAAAATTACTATTTCCTAAGAAGCCAGTAAAATAAAAGGTGATCAATTGAAACATGGTCTCCAGAGAACCCTGGAAAGTGTAATTTATAACAACAGAGGTGGTAATACCGGCAGAGAGAATGTGACTGTGGACAAAGATGGGGTTGACCTGAGAACCCTAAAAGGAAGAAAACAACGTAAACAAAAACAAGATGAAGATAAAATAAGCCAGCTCAGAGCTCAGAAGAGAAAAAAATGTATGTTTCCCTCTAAATGTCTACAAAGAAACTGGGTTCTCATCCATGGAGGGTGTGTCGAGTTTCTCATTCACTGCCACCGCTCTGATGCCTGCTCTGACTAGAATGTGCTTCCCGGCCGCCCCCCTTGTTGAGTCTCCTTCACTCACCTGCACGGACTACACGGTGGAGCTCATCCTGTGCTGTCCATGGTTCTTCCCCTCGTTCCAACTTGGAGAGCGCGTCTGGTTTGCTGGCTTGATACCCTGCTCGAGAAAAATGACAGAAGACTTAGACATATTGAATGGGGCTGGGGTCTGCCAAGGAGGGAGAATGAACAGGTTTCACATCTCTAACACAGGGACTTTTCCCTCTGGAGTAGGAACACTATACCCTCCTGCCAGGGACAAGAGAATGATCAGACATTCCACACTTTGAGGGGAATGTGGTTATTCTGAGGAGTTAAGCAGGTGAGAATAGAGAAGCCACTAACGGGGTAATACTTGGTGATAGGGAGCTGTCCTCACCCACTGACTTCAGGTGGCTGAAGTTCTCCAACATCACATCCTTGTACAGCACCTTCTGATCGGGGTCCAGGAGCTGCCACTCCTCCCAGGTGAAGTCCACGGCCACATCGTGAAATGTCAGGGATTCCTGTAACACCACCATGCTGTTTATTGCGGGATGTCCTTCAGATGATGTGGAAGAAATGTTCGTTTTTCTGCTCATTTTCACTTTTTTATCCTCACCTGAGGACATTTTTGCGTTTATCTTCAGATAGAGTGTCAGGGAGAGAGGGAGGAAGAGAGAGAAACATCGATGTGAGAGAGACATATCGAGTGGCTGCCACCCACACAATCCCAACCGAGGCCGGGGACAAACTGCAACAGAGGTACGTGCCCTTAGCAGGAACCGAACCCAGGGTCTCTTTGGTCCGCTGGCTGACGCTCTAACCAGGGAGCCAAACGAGCTAGGGCTCATTTTCACTTTATACACTGCATCTATATAGCGAGTTGGGTTTTATTTTAATATACAGTTCAACAGTCACATGCCTACTAAAATGCTGTAGTCATCCCTCGCTACTGCCCGCTTCGACTTTCACAGCTTCACTCTATCTCGATTTTTTGAAATACTGTACTATATTTGAAAAAATCGTGATAGACTGAAGCCGCCAAAGTCGAAGCACAAAGTGGCGAGGGACGACTATATGTAAAGAAAGAGTCCACCTTCACGGAAATTCATTTACCAGGGTAGAGTCTAGAACTGATTAACCACGATAAACAAGAGACGACTGTATTTGTAATTGTTCACGCAGTCATCCACGCATTCATTCAATTAGATGTCAGTATAAAGTGAAGAAATTAAATGTTCATGATAACCTCAAAACACCTTCAATATAATCAAATTCTTATATTTGAGAAACAGAAAATATTTGTCTGCTTTCCATACGAACAAAGGTGGTTTTCTATAGGTATTACAAACACATTAATAAGAAAAGGAAAGAATAAAACAAACCGAGTGCTGACCCATGTAGCACAGTGGTTAGAGTGTCAGCCCAAGAACTGAGGGCTCGTGGGTTCGATTTCTAGACAAGGGCAAGTACCTGGGTTGCAGTTAAGATCACAGCCCCTGTCGGGGTGTTTGTGGGTGAAAAGTAATGGATGTGTGTCTCTCACTTCGGTGTTTCTCCCTGTCTCTCCATATGCATCTATCCTTCCATTCCACTCTCTCAAATATTCAATGCTAAAAATATTGCCTAGAACATTAAAAACCAAGTCACCTGATCGTGGAGCATTTTCTACTGCTCTCTGAAAGGAGCTGGCAGCGGGAAAGCTCTAGCTCGCTGAGTTTCTGGTCAGCTCTAAGTTTCTGTTTAGAAATCTGTCTTCAGTTGGTTGAGTCCCTGGAAATGCTGATAATCCTCCCAGGAAGTTTTCCCTGCTTCACACGATGCAATTGCTTGTGGTGTCCATGTAAGAAATGTCCCAACCTGTGGAGAATTTTTATAAGTTTATTTCAGCAAAGCTGATGACAAATGCCAAGAAGCAAGATGACAATGGATTGCATAATGCTCTGGAAAATGGCAGTTTTTTGCAGCTTTTTCATATATTAAAATCAAAGGAAAAGACACAGGGGATTACATGCAATACACTGGTGATAGATTAGAGGTGGGGGTGAGGGGAAGCAAAGCATACAAATCTCTGGGATTTGATAAAAAGTAAAAAAAAAAAATACATATACTTCTTTCATTTATTTATTTATTATTTTTTAATCCTCACCACAGCACATTTTTGCATTTATCTTCAGATACAGAGAGAGAGAGAGAGAGAGAGAGAGAGAGAGAGAGAGAGAGACAGGAGAGAAACATCAATGTGAGAAAAACAAATCGAGTGGTTGCCACCCAACTGGGGCCGGGAACAAACTGCAACCGAGGTACCTGCCTTTACCGGGAACTGAACCCGGGACTCTCTAGAGGTCCGCGGGCCGACGCTCTACCGCTGAGCCAAACCGGCCAGGGTCATATACTTCTTTTAAATGGGTAGTTGTAGAACAGTTAACAACTAAAGTTTGATACATTAAAAATAACATTTACGTTTCCCTGGCCGGTTTGGCTCAGCAGGTAGGATAAATGGCTCAGGAAACAAGTTACAGAGATGAAATAAGGGCCTTCCTGGTGCAGGAGAGAGAAGGGTAAAGGTAGGAACCTGGGGGCAAGAACAGGGGGAGCAGTTTCAGAACCATATTTTTCTGGAAGCTTAATACTTAAAAGCTATTATTTGACCCTCAGGTTGGTTCACCCCCTAAGCAGGAGACTAACCCACAAGACTTCACCTTCCCAGGGGAGGAAATGTCAGGGGAGGGTCCAAACTGAATGACCAGAGATATGCTAGGGGAGAAAAGGTCACCTGGGGACGAGGCCCTTGTTTTTCCAGTTCTGTCTCATTACTAAGCACACTGGGTTTTTTGCCCTGGTGACCTTCTCTACCTGGCCTATGGTCCTTGCTCTACTCCTGTGGGTCTATATGCCCATCAACAAACAACTCACAGATTCTACACACAGAGCTCGCTAGACCTGCACCATGTCCCTCACCTCATTGCACAGTAATTCAAATGAAACCGGGCAAGGAATGGGTCCGGGCCGCCTGTCACCACTTGAGCCAATGAAGCAGAGACAAGGTGGAATCCTACAAGAGCCTTTATTCCAGTACTGCGGTAGTATGGGAGAGCAGTAACCCTCTCTACAACTTTCACAAGCCTTTTTCACCCATTCAGAAATAACCATTTTTAGAACAACTTTCTTGGAGAAACATCTGTAACAAAAGTAAATAAATAAAATAAAATTTTTTAAAACAGGAAAAAAAAAAATCCTCACACCCGAAAAAAAAATAAAAATAAAATGCTTTCTATCTTAAAAAAAAAAAAAAGAACAACTTTCTTTTTCAAAAATAAATATCTCCATAGCCTATACCTTCCGTCACGGAAATTATTCAGTTTCTTCCCAATGAATTAACATTCTTTACTCTTAGTTGTGTGACCACTAAAAAAGTAAGTAACACCTTCAAATCTATTTTATAGCTTTTTGTAAAAAGGCCAAAAGTAGGTTTACTTAAGACTTTTCACCCGGCCCGTGTGGTTCAGTGGTTGAGCGTCGACCCATGCACCAAGTGGTCGCTAGCTCAATTTCCAGTCAGGGCACATGCCCAGGTTGTGGGCCAAATCCCCAGTGGGGGGCATGCAGGAGGTTTCTATTTCTCTCTCCCTCTCTCTTCCTCTCTCTCTCTAAAATCAATAAAGACCAAATAAAATTTAAAAAGACTTGTCTACCAATCAATGTGTAACAACTGAAATAAGTTTACTGATCTACTCAGATAGCTAAGGTTTTTCCTTTCTATAAGGGGTACCTCCCAGAAACTTGCGTTTTAAAACATGCCTCAGATAGGATTTCTTGAAGCTTCCCTAGGACATTGGTTTCATAAAGCCAATTATTTATCAGAATCCTGAACTGAATAGGGAAGGTTTGTGGGAAGATAAAAGGATTTGGTGGGCTCTAATAGCTTCTGGAACCACATCTCTGGCACTGTGACAGTCATTCTTCATTTTTCTTTTTAATATTTTTTCTCCTTTATTGATTTTAGAGAGAGAGAAAAGGAGAGGGGGAGAGTGATAGAAACATTGATGAGAGAGAACGTCGATTGGCCGCCTCCTGCATGGCCCCCATTGGGGATGGGGCCCACAACCTGGGCATGTGCTCTGACTGGTAATCGCTCAACCACTGAGTCATACCGGCCTGGCTGTGGCAGTCATTCTTAATGCCTTAAAGTTGGCAAATTTATTAACACATTTTATAACTTTCAGAAACTGGGTTTTTTTCTTTTTCCATTGGAAAATACATTTACATTTCCAAGAGACATCTTTCTTTTTCTTTTTTTTTTTTTTTTATCCTCACCCGAGGACATTTTTGCATTTATCTTCAGATAGAGTGGGAGGGGGAGAGAGAGAAAGAGAGAGAGAGAGAAACATTGATGTGAGAGAGACACATCAACTGGTTGCCACCCACACGACCCCAACTGGGGCTGGGGACAAACTGCAACTGAGGTACGTGCCCTTAGTGGGAACCGAACCTGGGACTTTCTGGTCCGCGGGCCAATGCTCTAACCGCTGAGCCAAACCGGCCAGGGCCCAAAAGACATCTTTCATATGAGATAGTCACTGACAGATCTAAATCCATCCTCTGGCTTCTCTGCAACAAGAAGCCAAGAGTAGGCAAACTGAGATGAATTAACATGTTAGTATCCTTTATTTTAAAATACGTAAATATTTAACATTTTAATCATTTAATCAAGCAAACCTACAAAATTTAAGTTAACAAAGAGTTTAGAAAGCTATGTTTAGAAATTTATAATTGTTACTGAAAGGCTTTATCAAAAGCCCTTCATTTTAATTACATTTATTTATTCTTTCTTAAAAACTGTCAATTATTAATTACCCAAGCCATCTTCTTGATAAATTTTGTGTAGAGATAAATAACATGAGCTTTTTTCTACAAACCCAGGCAAAACCGACCTGTATTTTATGTTTGTAACAAACAAATATATCAGTTCACCTCCAATTACCCATATGATTTGTGTTGATTAGATTCCTTTACCATGCTAGAAGTGAGCTATTTATCTAGTGTCCTTGGCTGTTTCTAGGAGGCTGGAGAAGAGACAGGGGAGAGGGGAGATAACAGGCCCCAAAGCTTGTTTCAAGGGCTGCAGCAGCTTCCAGGCCTCCAGGGGCTTGAATTTAAAAGTACCACTTATTCCCTTTGGGGGGGGGGGGGGCAGTAGTCCCTGCTGCTTCCACAGCCTGCACAGGGTTCTGGGTGGTGTTAATTTCCCCATTGTTCCTGGGACCACTGTAGCTCCCGGACGTCCAGGAGGAGGAGCTGGAATGTTTACAAGACTTATTTTATCTCACTTTTTCTTTTACCCTCTGGGTGGGGAGAGAGACCTTTCCCCCTCTTTAAACCATCAAGTTAGATCTTTCTGAGTAGAATACTTACCATGTATCAACATGAAATCTTGCCCAGAAAAAAACATTCTATTCTATCTCAAAACAGGAACAACAAGATGTAAAGTAAACAAATGAGTGCTCTCCAAAGGAAGGACTGGGAAACTTGCTTCAGAATCTCATCTCACACCAACCCCCACAGCACAGTGACCCTCTCAGAGTCTGAGTGGCACAACCTCCAAACAGCAAAGACTGAGGATTCCCTGTGTTCCTACAACAGCAGAGAACAAACCGGGACCTTAATGGATAGGAGAGCAAGCAAAGAACATCCGAAACCAAAGTTGCATCACAGATGGACAGGGACTGGGAGAGCTCTCTCACAGAACAGATCACACACACAAACGGGAGCTCTCAGCCCTGTTTTGTCATTTGTGAAGCGTTTGAGTGGCTGATCCCATGAGAGGGAGAGCAGATATGTTCCTCCAAATAAAAACTCCCGGCAGCTGCTGGGAAGTTCTTGCAATCCATGCCACGGGGTCTGCCTCCAAAAGCCGCTGAGTCTCCAGCTAAGTGAGATAAGCCCCCATCTGTAAACAAATTTGAGTCAAATTACACAAGACAAAAGCCAAAACCACCCTAATGTATAATATGTACAACTGCACACAACACAAATCTAAAAGCTTTATGGCTTTCCGTGCCCTTTCGCTTGTACAGCCAGACAGAACATGAGACTGAACACCACACAGAATGCCCTGTGCCACGCAGAGCTGTGCCTCTACCCCACGCTGACCAGGCGAGGTCCGAGAGAGGTCACGTTACACCTGTGTTACACCTCTGTGTCTCCAATGCGGAGGAGCTGATCAGGCTCATACCAGATGAGAGGCACAGACAAAAACAACTCTCATTACAGAGCACAGAGCTCCAGAGGTACAGGTCTCTCCATTACACCGGAGGGAGCCTGATCAGCCTCTCCGCATTCGAGACACAGAGGCTCAAGCCTGCAACCCGGGCATCGAACCCGCAACCTGCCCGTGCCCAGCAGTTCGCCCAGCCACTGCAGCCAGGTCCACCGGGCAACGTGATTCTCCCCAGCTCCACGTGGGCGCTTCTCCTCTCCCCCTCCCACGCCAGTGACAATTTCGGGCTCCGGCTACAGCACCTCCGCCTCCCACTGTGAGAAACGAAATGTCTACTGTGACCAAAACCCTTCCGTGGAAAAACACACACTGACCTGAGTTTTCTCCAGACCCACAGAGAAAGCGCAACAGTTGTGTTGGCGACCTGCTTCCACTTCCGCACGGCTGCTTCTCAGGCCTGGGTGGCTTGTAAGACGCTGAGACTGCGGAAGGAAGGCTCCCAGCGCTTTCCGCTGCTTCACGCCAAGTTATCCCCGCCCACCTCGCGGGGTCTCCATGGGGGCCGCCATGTTGGGACACCTTTCTGCCGTACAGAAGGAGCGCTCTGGGACTGGTTGCCAGGAATCAGGGATGGCGGTAATGTGAGAAGCTGTAAAAGTATCTCATTTTTCTCTCACTTCTACTCTTTTTGAAAACCTGGTAAAACTGTTAGACCCTTGTGATGCAAACACGGTGCACGCTAAGTTGCTTTCAGCTGTTGTGGCAGAGATGTGCTATAGCTGTGGAATATATATTCTGCCCAAAATTTATACACATGTTTAATAATGATAAAGCCAGAGTTTATTAAAACATATTTCATTTTGAAAATATAATAAATCTACAGACATTGTTAAATTGTTTTGTCAATGCCTTTTTTCAAATGGATGTCCGTTCTGGTCCTGGCTATGCAATGGGATAGAAAACGTGGAGGCACATCTCATTGTTTATTTGTGCGCATTTTCTTTCAATAGCTGCACTGAATTCTTGTACAGTTGCCAGTTTTGTATAATAAACTTTATTTTTTATGTATCTGTAAGAGTCTAGTGCATAGCTCACCAGTGTGGTTCAGTAAATTTAGTAGCATTCCAAGGGCTCAGAGGTCTCAGTTAGATTCCAGGTCATGGCACTTGCTGGGGTTGCAGGCTTGATTCCTGGTGGGGGATGGGGGAGGGGGCGCGTGCTAGAGGCAGCCCAAGGATTAATCTCTCACATGGATGTTTCTATCTCTCTCTTCCTCTCTGTCTGAATATATATATATATATACACACACACACACACACACACACACACACACACACACACATATGTATATAAGAACTTAACTTAAAAAAATAGTCTAGTGCGTAAATTTTCTTTGTTCAAATCTTAGGCTTCAGCCATTATTTCAAATCAGTTGAACCTGAAATGGAGAAAAAAAGTTCTCATACGTGGAGCTGTGGGGATGTGGGGATTTTGTTGTGTTTTCTCTTTATTCGTCACGTGAAGGTATGTTTGTATTGATTTTTTAAAAT
This sequence comes from Tadarida brasiliensis, assembly GCA_030848825.1. NCBI lineage: Eukaryota > Metazoa > Chordata > Mammalia > Chiroptera > Molossidae > Tadarida > Tadarida brasiliensis. Next base: position 4,450,162 of record CM061276.1, read on the forward strand.
ATGTTTTTATTTATTGTCTAGAGAGAGAGTAAGGGAGAGATAGAAAAATCAATGTGAGAGAGATACATAGATCAGCCACCTCCTGCATGCCACTTAGTGGGGATTGAGCCTCCAACCTGGGTATGTACCTTGACCAGCAATCAAAAGGGTACCTCTCAGTCCATGGGACACAGCTCAATCCACTGAGCCACATCAGCCAGGCTGTATTGAGTTTTTAGAGATAAAGGAGGGAAGAGAGAGCGCATAACATTGATGTGAGACAGAAACATCAATGGATTGCCCTCCTTATGTACCTGACAGGGAATCTAACCCACAACCTAGGTATGTGCCCTGACAAGGAATCGAACCAGCAACCATTTTATTTCAGGATGATACTAAAAACAACTGAGCTACCAGGCCAGGGTTGGATATCAATATTTGACCATTTTATACCATGGCAACAAATGGACTGTGTAGGAGTATTATACTAATATGTTCTAGATGAAGGTGGGTGATAAATCTGTTGGATTTACTGAAAGCAAGGCACGCTTGAAAAACATGCTAATAAAATATTGTAACATAAAAGTAGTGAGATAACCAGGCATGTAAAGAACCTCAAAGCTAAGCATAATGATGATGATAGAATTCAATGAGTGAAATTTGAGCAGTGCCTGCAATGTCCTGACACCTAGTCTGTGCTTAGGGGATGGTCTGTGGCTGTGACCATGGTTATGATGCTCTTGAATATGACCTACAATGAATTACTCTTGTACAGATTGTATCCTAATAAGTGTACTTGTTTCTCACTGCTAACTAGAAAGTGGAGTAAGGATCTCGGTTGTGGCCCAGTGCAATGTGCCCTGTGGTGAAGGTTTGGGTTCACGAAGACTAGTTACAACCCAAATTATTTTTCTGGATAATCCTCACCCGAGGATATTTTTCCATTTATTTTTAGGTAGAGTAGGAGGGAGGGAGGTGGAAGGAGAGAGAGAGCAAGAGAGAGAGACAGAGAAACATCCATGTGAGAGAGACATTGATTGGTTACCTCCCACATGACCCTGACCAGGGCCAGGGATTGAACCTGCAATCCAGGTAAAGAGTCCTTGACTGGGAATCGAACCTCCACTTTTTAGTCTGAGGGCCAACACTCTCACTGCTGAGCCAAACCACAGGACACTAACCCAAAATTTTATGGTGCAGACATAGGAGATTGGAAAGCAAGATGTGGGTCCAGAACTGGTCAGAGCTGCAGAGAAAACATGGTGAGCACTTTTGTCTCATATAGCCAGCAGGGATATAGAGGACAGGATCCCACAGGCAGTAGGTCCTCTGCATGTAAAAAGGTGAGCACTCACCAATGAGACCAGGATCCTGTAGGTCTTCAGCATCGCTTTCAAGTATTAGGTCCCAGAATTCACGTCCCATTGTCCCCTCTCCTGAAGGGTGATTATTGTTGCTACATGAGAATTTCACTTGAGCCCTGGCCGGTTTGGCTCAGTGGTTAGAGCATTGGCCTGCGGTCCAGAGAGACCTGGGTTCGGTTCCCGCTAAGGGCACATACCTCGTTTGCAGTTTGTCCCCAGCCCTGGTTGGGTGGTGCATGTGGCAGCCACTCAATGTGTCCCTTTCACCTCGATGTTTCTCTCTTCCTCTCTCTCCCTCCCACTCTATCTGAACAAAAAATGGAAAAATGTCCTTGGGTGAAGATAAAGAAAAAAAAAAAAGAATTTCACTTGAAGAGTCAAACTGAGACATGAAATCCATCACAGTAGGTGGGATCACAGCCTGACACCACAATGTGGGGGAAGGTGCAGAGATCCAGCCCAAATAACCTATGTCTCCTGAGGATGAAATTCTCTGCTTGGATCAAGTGGCGGTATGCAAATTGTAGCTAAGCCTCCAAAGTTACACAGGAAAAAAACACTAGAGCTGACAAAATATGGCTTTCCCAAGAACACTGGGAGGCAAAGGCTAAGTGCTCTCAGATGTTAGGGGAATGGGAGGAAAACCATGATCATTGCAACAATGGAAACAGTAGCTTCAGCTGAGCCACCCTGGTCTTCATACGGTACCTACCCTATTGAGGGCTTTACATCTGTGGTAGCAATTGTTTCTGGCTCTAGAGAATCCTGGGTTCAAGTCCGGCCCCTTGAATCTAACACTTCTGTGTGTAAACTGGGGAATTACTTAGTTTCTCTAATACTGAACTGTTTCAGAAATATGATATTACTTTTCACTTCTTTACGTTGTTGTGAGAATTAAAAGAGAAAATGCTCAAAAAGCTAACCCTGGAATCCTGGCAACAAGTACTCAGTTTGTTACTTTACTTGATATTTGGAGGCCAATGAAAGCGCTATCAATAATCTGCATGTCACATTCAGCCAACTGAGATTTAGGGAGCTCTAGGGAGTCACCCGGAGTTTGCCAGGTTGGGACACACCACACTGAGATCTCAGTGCCCACAGCACCTGCCTCCCTGCAGGTGGGTCAGCAGGATCTTAAAGGTTCCACTTCTTTCTAAAACGCATCCAAAGACACAGGTGGTTATTATGGGCATTGCGGGAGTGAAGGGGTGACTGGCCTGGAAATGTCTCCGCAGGAAGAGGCAAGAGTTGTGCGAGCCAAGGCAGGCTGCAGGTGTAGTTGTCCAACTGCAAATGGACACCTTAGCCCTTGACCTCCTCCAACAGCTCAGGGATAGGGACTTACCTTATAATTGTTCACACAGGAGAAAACTGAAGGAGTCATTTCCTTGTGAGTCCCAATGATATTGGAGAATCTGAAGTTCAAATCTAAGATGCCTGAATCAGGGCATGGGGAGTCTGACCACTGCCATTCTATTTCCCTCTGCACTGGCTCGAGAGCACCCTGCCTGTTCTGATTCCATCTGGTTTCCTTGAGACCTGTTCCAACCCAAGAACCCCCACTGTTAGAAGCAGAAAATGGGCTTATCACATTATCAGAGGCCGAGAATTCAGAGAGTTATGGAGAATGTTAGTGCGGGTCAAAATTAAGTGTTCATTGCATAGTGCATAGCATTAAAAAAGTAAAAAACACAGAACATATTATTCCAATACAAAAAACATTTATTTTATAGATCAAAAAAGGAACAAAATGAGTAAAATTCCAACATCCATCTTTATTATTCCACTATCCTTCTGTTAAAAAAAAATTGCCAAAAATCATTACAGATTCGGCAGAACATATGATCAGATGTTTTAGAAAAGATACAGAAATAGCAAATACACAATCCTAGAAAAAATAAAATCAAACAACACTGAGGTAGAACGACAAAGTCATAAAACAAGTTTAAATAAAGAATGATTGACCAGCCCTGGCCGGTTTGGCCCAGCCGTTAGAGTGTAGGCCTGCTGACCAGAGAGTCCAGGGTTCGGTACCCGCTAAGGGCAGGTATCTCGGTTGCAGTTTCTACCTGGCCCTAGTTGGGGTCGTGAGGGTGGCAGCCACTCAATGTGTCTCTCTCACGTTGATGTTTCTCTCTCTTCGTCCCTCTCTCCCTCTGGCTCTATCTGAAGATAAATGCAAAAAAAAATGTCTTTGGGTGAGGATAAAAAAAAAATGTTAAAGAAAAATGATTGACCAAACAAAATATTCTCTAGGATGTGGAGGATTTGAACCTATCACACATTGCTTGAACAATGCAGAAGGTACAATCAGTTTATTTTTCTCTCTAAAGAATCGTTTATTAATTTTTAGAAAGAGAAGAAGGGAGCAGAAGAGAAACATGGATGTGAGAGAGCAATATCGATCAGCTGCCTCCTGCAAGTCCTACAAAGAAAGAGCCCGCAACCCAGACACATGCCCAGACCATAAACTGAACTGGCAACCCTTCGGTGCATGGGACAACATCCAGCTAAGTGAAACATACTGGCCAGGGCAGTACAATCAGTTTAGATCACAACTAGCTAATCTCTGTAGTTAAATATGCACCTACCCAAAGACTCAGATTATGAACTGAATGTTTATCAAAGGTAAATAAAACTCATATCCATGTAAAGAATTATACACAAATGTTTGTACCAGCTTTGTCAGAAATAACCAAATATTCATAAACAAATGAATGGATAAACTAATGGTGATATAGTCAAAGATAAGAACAGTTCTCAGAAAAAAGATGAGCTACCAATATATCTTTAATAAGTCTCCAAGTACTTATGCAACATAAATGAAAGCAGAAAATCTTATAAAAAGCAAAGTTATCTATTAAAGTGGAATGTAATTCAAAGGTTACTTGGAGAGCTGTGAAGAACAGGGAGAGATTAAAAAAAGTCGTGAAGCCTGCCGGTGTGGCTCAGTGGTTGAGCACTGAACCATGCACCAAGAGGTCACCAGTTCAATTCCTGGTCAGGGCACATGTCCAGGTTTTGGGCCAAATCCCCGGTAGGGGACATGCAGGAGGCGGCCAATTGATGTTCTGTCTCATTGATGTTTCTATTTCTCTCTCTCCCTTCCTCTCTCTCTGAAATCAATAAAGAAAAATAAAATTAAATTAAAACATAAAAATTAAAAAGGTCATGAAGCAAATTCAGAGAGACAGATATGGTGGTCATTAGTATGAGTACAATGAAGGTTTCAGTTTCATGCACATGTCAAGATTCATGAAATGTTATACTTTACATATGTCATTTACTAATTAGAATTAGAGCTTTTTTTAAAATCCTCATCCAAGGATATTTTCCCATTTATCTTCAGATAGAGTGGGAGGGAAAGAGGGAGGAAGAGAGAGAGAAACGTCGATGTGAGAGAGACACATTGATTGGTTGCCTCCTGCACAACCCACAGTGGGGCCAGGGACGAACTGCAATGGAGGTACATGCTCTTGGCCACAATCGAACCCAGGACTGTTTGGTTCGTGAGCCGATGCTCTAATCGCTGAGCAAAACCGGCCAGGGCTTAATTTGAGATTTTTAAAAACAGTTCAAGATAAAAATAAAAACAGTATGTCCCACTGTTTTGGGAAAATAGGTTTGGCAACTCTATATTCAATCTCCTTCTCATGCCCTCTGGAGGAATAGCCTTGCCTCAGTGATGGAAAATCTAACAAACAATGAAGAACTTCCAACAAACCAACAAGAATGCTGGCTGGGTCACAAAATCCACATCCCTGGACTATAGACACCCATTGTCTTCGGCTTTCTTTTTCTGCCAGCACACCAATGGCTCTGACATGAACACCTGAGAGGCTATAGAAAGCTACAAAACCATTTCATTATATTCAAAGACAATGACTGTGTCCACAGAAGATAAACATGCCTGGAAGTCCTCAGATTTCTGTACACACCATTTCTGCAGTGTTTTACTCAGAAAAATTCCCGGATGCACGTTTAGATGAGGCATAGTCCATTTAATAGGCCGCAGTTTCCTCCTACACCAACTAGGCCAGTGTTTCTGTAGTAAAATGGTTTCCCCAACCTCCTATGGTTCTACAACCAGTAACCATCACCCATGGAATTGTAGGCACTAGGGCACATGGCCCTTTGCAAGCCCTGGGCAAGAGAGTCCCTTCAAATGCATTGGCATCCCGAGAAAAAAAAAATCATGCTGCTCCCAGACATACTTGAGGTTGTCACGTCTACCCCCTCTTTGGAGTGATCTCTGTGTCTCCTAGCATCCAGACTTCAAATGAGGACTAAAGAGCCCATAGTCTTTCCTAGGAAATTGTGGGCAGCAATGCAAATTTGGCAAAAACCGAGCTAATTTCTATACCATATTGTTCCCTCAAAGGCAAAGAATGTTTGAGACCTTCATAAAAACTTTTCACCTCTTTATGCTTATAAACTACAAAACACGGTAAATAGAATACCCAAGATTAAAGAAGATTTAGGAAAAAGGCCTTCATTATTTTATAAACCAAACGGACATGAGCTGGAAGTTGTTGCATTGGTGATGTAAGACACAAAATTCATCATTGGCATCTAGAAAAGCACGTCCCTCAAAAAGGCAGTCCGTTGCAGCTACTGGCTCAACTCAGATTTCTGGGACCAAAACTGAGTCAGGTCTATGTGCCTACTAGTGAGAGTGAAAAGAATTATGACCTCCTAAGGGCTCAGGCTATTCCTAATTTTCTTCAACAAATCAGAGAACAGAGCTAGCTTCCCTGAACACATGAAATCCGTGGGGACCTGATAGGTGGTACAGGTGAAACAGCTTCAGCAACAGAAATATGCAGTGACAAAAACCTGGCAATACATCTGGATAAGTTAGAAAGTGCCACAGAGATACATATGCTTCCCACATAAAAAAAATAACAATAACATAAAACGTATAGGGATATTTTTCCTAAATGAGGCTTCACAGATTTTCGTAGAGTATTATTAAGACCTAAGAAACTACATTTCCTACATATGTAAGAAATTTCTCCTAAGTGAACTCATATGTTCAGAGGGAGGCTAGAATTTTGGCTAAGAGATTTCGCACATTAACTGCACTCATAAGGCCTTTCTCCTGCGTGAACTCTCTGATGGTAACGAAGGCCATAGATCCTGGTATAAGATTTCCCACATTTACTGCACTCATAAGGCCTTTCTCCAGTATGAACTCTTTGATGACAACGAAGGTCATAGTTCCGAATAAAAGATTTGCCACATTCACTGCATTCATAAGGCTTTTCTCCAGTGTGAAATCTCTGATGATAACAAAGACTAGTGCTAGTGGTAAAAGATTTCCCACATTCACTGCATTCGTAAGGCTTTTCTGCTGTGTGAAATCTCTGATGATGACGAAGGCCAGTGCTAGTGGGAAAAGACTGCCCACATTCACTGCACTCATAAGGCCTTTCCCCAGTGTGAACTCTCTGATGACAATGAAGGTAATAAATTCTGGTATAAGATTTCCCACATTCATTGCACTCATAAGGCCTTTCTCCAGTATGAACTCTCTGATGACAACGAAGTTCATAATTCCGGGTGAAAGATTTCCCACATTCACTGCACTGATAAGGCTTTTCTCCAGTGTGAAAACTCTGATGATAGCGAAGTCCAGTGCTAGAGGTAAAAGATCTCCCACATTCACTGCACTCATAAGGCCTTTCTCCAGTGTGACATCTCTGATGATAACAAAGGCTATGGATCCTGGTGAAAGATCTCCCACATTCACTGCACTCATAAGGTCTTTCTCCAGTGTGAACTCTCTGATGACAACGAAGGTAATACATTGTGACATAGCATTTCCCACATTCACTGCATTTATAAGGCTTTTCACCTGTGTGAAATCTCTGATGATAACCAAAGCCAGTGCTACTGAAAAAAGATTTGCCACATTCACTGCACTCATAAGGCCTTTGTCCAGTGTGCACTCTCTGATGATAGCGAAAACTAGAAAACGTGCTAAACTTTTTTCCACATTCACGGCACACAAAACACAGTCCTCCAGTATGGACACCCTTGTCCTGAATAAACATGCGATTACAGTCCATGGCTTTCTTACATTCTTTTCTGGTGTAATAATTTTTTCTCCTTTGAAAGGTCACCCCACATGTCGAGATTTCATTTGGCCTATCCGTGGTACGAGTAGCCTTTTGGTGCAGCTGTCCCGACACAGTAAGGATGTCCTGCTCAACCTCCCCGCAGGTAAAATGCTTCTGAGACACAACGAAATCAAAGCCCTTTGCAAATGAGATTCTGTCCACACCTCTTATGAAAGGCTTCTCTCCCACATGCTGCTCCTGGTGCTGGTAAAATTTTGCACTGAAATAAAATTGTTTTGCACAGGCCCCACACCTCAATAGTATCTGGCTGTGGTCTGTTTCCTGCAGCTCAATAAAGTGGAAAATTTTTCTCAAGACTAATCCACAACTCTCACAGGGGTGGCTCTTCTGGGAAGACAAAGCTAACTTGGGATTCTTTGCCTCTGACACTCTTAAAGAAACGTTCTGTTCAGTCGGTGCCTCCACATCCTCTGCTCCACAGCAGCAACCTGAACAAAAGGAAATGCAGGTGAAGTACTTCTTGACCTTATTAAAAAGAATATCTTCATCACAAATGTTTATCTGTCATAGCTAGGCATGATTCTATAGAATGATTTTCAAGACAAGTGAGTTACACTCTGAAAAAATGGCTGTTACGCATTACTTGGCCCCACAAGTCAGTCAATGGTGAAAATCTCACTGAGGGAGGGACAGAAACATAGGATGGGACACAAAGAAGAGAGGCAGGGTTCACTAGTTGTTCCTCTACAAATGGCTTCCTGTAGGACCTTTCATGATGGTGACATGAGACTTTGTAGAATAATTTGAATGTGCTCAAACCCATAAAAATCAATTGTATCAGAGCACGTGATTTTCAAGTTCAATATAATAATATATGCACACTCCAAGGCTCTGCAGGCATGGACCAAGGTTGGAGTGCAGGAAAGAGAGACCTGTGAAAATAAATGGTGGCGGTGCAAAGTTCAGAGACATTAGGTTATCCATGGGCTCGGAATCTTCAGGAGAAATGAAAACTAATTGAACTGAGTATTGGCAAAGTGTCAATAAGCAAGAACAAGTGGAATGGGGTGAGAAATTGGCAGTGGGAACAAAGCACCCTTGAATAAGATGGGTTCCTAGTTATAACTTAACAAAGCCCTGGAGTTAAATCTCCCCCATAGCCCTTCACCAAGTAAAGACTGCCTCTGGGTCCACCCTGTCATTCACAGAGTCATGTTTCTTCTGTGATTCACAAATGATTCTTCCCCTTAAATCCCAGTTGAGTCATTACATGGGATACAGATGACAGAAATCTGAAAAGAAAAACAAAAGAGATGGATGGCCAGCACTGCGGTAGAATCACAAAGGACGGAAGAAATCACAGGAAAAAGATCTATGTGAGTGACATGAGCAAGGTGGCAGAATAAAAGATACAAGAATTCTTCCCACTCCCAGAGAGTATAGACAGCAATCCATAAACAAAAAGAGAACCATAGGAAAGGTAGTAAGAGGGCAATTAAGACAAAAAGCAATGCAGAAGAACAAAAAAGGGAGGATTGCCACACACAAAAAAACAAAAAGATGACTAGGAAAAGTAGGGTACCAAACATATTTAAAGATGGCTAGGGTCAAAAACAAGGGTCAGAGTTACCTCTATCAACCACTGTGCTTGTACTAATGTTGACCCTAGTGGCCTGTTCTGTGAAAATCACTGGAAATTTTAGTTTTTAGGAATCACAGAAGCCCCTGTGACGTCTGTGAACTTCCTACAATTTATACATCAGAAGAATTACAAAACAATCCCTCTGGCAACAACCTACCACAGGAAAGAAAAAAAGATCAATATGTCCCAAAAGTATTTGCCACCAAAGATTCCAAAACCTTCAATTGTCATTGAAAAAAATGCTGCCAAAGCAACTTTGAACCCATACATTCTTTGATATTCTGACCTCAGCTCATGGAGCATCAAGGTAACTAGGCTGCTGAGACTTGTCTCAAACCTCAGTTGCCTGTAGTCCCTGGCCCTGGGGGAACAACCAGTTGATGAGTCCCTCTCACATCGATGTTTCTCTCTCTCCTTCTCCCTCCCACACTATGTGATGATACATAGAAAAACATCCATGGGGGAGGATTAAAAAATTTTTTTAATTAAAAAAACAAATAAAAAAATTAAAGCTTCCTTCCGTGCTGGACGATTTGGCTCAGCGGTTAGAACGTCGGCCCATGGACCCGCTAAGGGCACGTACATCAGTTGCAGTTTGTTCCCAGCCCCCGTTGGGGTCATGTGGGTGGCAACTTGATGTGTGTCTCTCACATTGATGTTTCTCTCTCTCTTCCTCCCTCTCTCCCTCCCGCTCTATCTGAAGATAAATGCAAAAATGTCCTCGGGTGAGGTTAAAAAAAAGCGCTTCCTTCCTGCTTTAAAAAAAAAGAAAAAGAAAAAAAAAAAGAAGATCTTAAGATGATAAATCAATTCATTAAGAGGATAACAATTATAAATATTACGTACGAAACAACAGAGCAACTAAGTAAGGTAAAGAAATACTATCAGATCTAGGGGCAAGAAAAAAAAACAGTATTAGTAGGCAACTTCACCATTGCCCCTTCAACAACAGGTAGATCATACCATCCAAAAGTAACAAGGAATAATGGAAGTCTGACTACACTTTAGAGCAAACAGAACTAATAAATAGACACAGAACATTCCATCCAAATGCAGCAGAAGATGCATTCTTGTCAAGCGCACAGGAAACATTCTCTAGGTGGATCATATGTTAGGTCAAAACACAAGTCTCAAACTTTGACAAGAAATCAAATCAAGTAGCTTATCTAGTCACAATGTATGAAACTACGTACCAATTTTAGTTCAAGAAAGCTGGAAAATTCAGAAATATGTTGAAATTAAACAACACATTCCTGTTGAATAATCAGGGATGCAAGGAAAAACACATAAGAGAACTCAAAAAAAGATAGAGGCAAAGTGAATACAAACAACCTATCAAAGCTCATGTATGAAATGCAGGACATGAAATTCTATGAGGACATTTTATAGGGATAAATGCCTACATTAAGAATAAAGATCACATATAAACAACCTAACTTTGTACTTCTAAAAACTAGCAACTCAACAAAAAAGGAAACCCAGAGTCAACAACAACAAAAAAACAAAATTAGGACAAACATAAAAGAAAAGACACAAGACAAAAAAGAACATCGTTAAGCGTTACTTTTTAAAAAAGATACACAAAATTGCAAACCTTTAGCAAGACAAAAACAAAAGAAACAAGACTCAAATAAATTTTAAAAAAAATGAAACATAAGAAATTACATCTGACAATATGAACCACAACAGCATCATAAGAGATGTTGACAGATGACATGACCTTAAATAGAGAAAATTGTAAAGATCCCACAATAAACTTCTGAGATTAATAAAGGAATTCAGAGCCTTGGCCTGGTGGCTCAGTTGCTGAGAGTGTGGTTCTGTTGCATCAAGGTTGTGGGTTTGACTCCCTGTCAGGGAACATGCAGGGGGCTGCCAATGAAGGCATAGATGGGTGAAATAGCAAATCAGTGTTTCTCTCACTTCCTCTGTCTAAAAGCAATAAACAAAAACATTTGAAGAATACATACATTCAGAATAGTTACAGAATACAAAATCAACACACTAACATCACTTTCATTACTACACAATATAATCTTTTTTTTTTTAATTTTTTTTCTTTATTGATTTTAGAGAGAGAGGAAGGGAGAGGGAGGAAGAGATAGAAACATCAATGAGAGAGAACATCGATTGGCCACCTCCTGCATGCCCCTCACTGGGGATTGGGCCCACAACCTGGGCATGTGCCCTGACCAGGAATCGAACCGGCGACATCTTGGTGCATGGGTCGATGCTCAACCACTGAGACACACTGGCCAGGCAATAAAATCTTTGATAGAGAAATGAAAAAGGTAGTCAAATTTACAATAGCATCAAAAACAACGAAATAGTCAGGAATATATTCAACCAAACAGGTGAAACGTCTGTACATTGAACGCCGTAAGACAGTGGTGAAAGACATCACAAACAAGTGGAAAGACATTCTGTATTTTGAATTTGAAATGTTAATATCGTTAAAATGTCTATACCACCCCAAAGCAATCTACAGATTAAATGCAATCCCAGTGATAAGTCCAATTGCATTTTACAAAGAAATGAAAAGAGAATCTTGAAATATGTGGCCCCTCAAAAGACCTCCTTTAGCCCTGACCAGTTTAGCTCAGTGGTTAGAGCATCGGCTAGCGGTCCCTTCTTCTCTCTAAAAAAATCAATAATAATAATAATAAAAAAAAACACACAAACATAATAATGTAGAGACAGTTCTCCAAAAAATCATCTACAAATGGTGAACAAGAATATAAAAAATGCTTTCCTCACTAATCAAGGTATAATCCATTAGCCTTCCTGCACACATCCATCCCTAAGAGTTCATGACAGGAGGTATTAGGCCTGCAGGGAGAAAAGCCATTAGTGCAAACAAACCAGCCCTACTGAGGACAGCAACTACCCAGAAAATGAGAAATCAAGCAGGGCCACAGTCCACATGTGAGGACACAGCGCACCCTGGGAAAAGGGGTATGGGAAAATGCAAAGCCAGTCCACGAAAAGGGCAAGAGTTAGGGTCTTACCCAATGAGGATATAAGTTCAAAGTTCTCCAGCATCACATTCAGGTATAGCTGTCTCTGACTCTCATCAAGGAGGCGCCATTCCTTCCTGGAGAAGTACAGGGCAATGTCCTCAAAGGTCACACCAACCTGTTAGATTTGAGACAATGGAAACCAGAGCAGTCCATCTGAGAAACAGCAATCCTACTCCTCACACATCTTCCCCGGCTCAACCTCCTCCAGGGCTCCCCAGTTTAGTGAGAACAGGGGGTCCTCATGCTAGTGTTAGCTGCTCTCATCACAGTCCCACTAATCCCTGTCACCGCCCTCAGCAACAGCGCTGGGTTGGGTGGATGGGGACGGGGGAGGCGGACAACATAGAAATGCCACCTAAGCTCTGGGACATCCCTGCACAGCCCCATCCTTCCTGTCAAGCAGGACCACTGCAGCCTCCCACATCAGGCCTCCCAGACAAACCAAACCTGGGCTTACGCGTCACCCTCACGTCCCCACACCAGGACCCAGGACCATCAGCTCACACGCCCTCTAGCTGTGCACACCAGCTAGAGGGTGTGCTACCTCCTTCACGTCTTCAGACCCCAGGTTCCCTTCGTCGGCTCTGCCACCTTCCTGCTCCATCCCACAGGGAGCCGGATCCACAGCACCCCAGTCCTCGGATGGACCCCACAGCCCGGAAAGCCGGGATGAGGCTGTGACGTCCGCCCGCCTGCTCTGAGCTCCGCTTCAACATAGATCCGCACGGGAATTTCAGACACAAGGAACCCCGTCCCCCTGCACTGTGCTTGCCGTGTCCTCAGAAGACAACCCTCCTCTGTGCACTCAGCCTTGCCCACGGCCCTCCACTCGGGACTGAGCTGCAGGACGTGAGGGCGCCTGCACCCGGGCTGTAGGGTTCCGGCGCGGAGGCTGCGGACCCGCACTCACCTCAGCCGGGCGCCTCAGCGCGGCCGCCGCCATCGGACTCAGCGGGCGGAGCGGGGCGGGGCTGCGGTCAGGGCGCCCCGGCAGGGACGACTTCGTCGGGGTCTAGCGAGAGTCACCCGGGCGGCGTCTTCCAGACTCAGACCATTGGCTGTGTGGCGCGGAACACCGCTCTCTCCTTCAGAAGCTCAGGACAGCCTGTTACAAAACTGAGAGAAGACGAAATCCCGGCCAGGAGGACCACCGAAGTCCCGCCCTACAGAGGTGGCCAAAGGGAAAAGCCCTTCTGAGACTTCATTGGCTCAGCCAGGTGGCATTCCACGCCGGGCCTTCTGGGTAATGTAGTTCCTGCAGCCCTAGGCCGGGATTCTGTATTTCCTCAGCTGACTCCAGGAGTGGATTTGGGGAGTTAAAGGCCAAGAATGCACCTTCAGTGGAGGTCATTTCATGGGCAAGTCTGTGTCTAGGGCACCTGCCTGGCTTCCCTTAGCCTCCAGTTTTGCATGTATTGCTCCAGGTTCTGCTCTTCTTGACCCACAGGCATTCTGTTTCTTCATTCAGGCCACCCGGGGTCTGGTTGCTTAAGGCTGAATGTAGTTGGCAGAGGTTGCTCAAGTCTCTAAAGCGATCTAGCCTGTCCCAGTTGGATCCATTATGCAAAGTTAATATCACAAAACGCACTAATACTTAAGAGCGTCTGCTCGTGACGCAATCAGAAGTGTCAGCTCTGCCAGTGCAGCAGAGTTGTTCAGTCAATCAGGATTCGATGTGATGCCTCTGGCTCTAATTATACATTCATTGCAAACGACGGAGAACACCTTGAGGACAAAAAAAGACATGCCATTACAGGCATTCCATCTGACAAGGAGGGTTCAGTTCCAGACCATCCAAGCGAATACATCAATAAATATAGTCACAAGAGCCCTGGAGGGTTTGGCTCAGCGGTTAGAGCGTTGGCCTGCGGTCCAGAGAGACCCGGTTCAGTTCCCGTTGGGGGCATGTACCTAGGTTGCAATTTGTCCCCGGCCCTGGTTGGTTGTGCGGGAGGCGGCCACTCGATGTGTTCCTTTCACGTCGATGTTCCTCTCTCTCTCTCCCACTCTGAGCAAAAAATGGAAAAATGTACTCAGGTGAGGATTAAAAAAAAAAAATATATATATATATATATATATATATATATATATATATAGTCACAAGAGTTTTTTGGCTTCCCAGTACATATAAAATTTATGTGTACTCTATAGGTTACTGTAGTCTGTTAAGTGTACCAAAACTATGCCAAAAAATAATGTACACACCCTAATTGTAAAATACTCTTTTTTGTTGTTGTTAATCCTCACTCAAGGTTATTTTTTCCTTTGGTTGCCTCCTGCATGCTCGCCACCAGGTATGGAACTGAAACCTGGGTATGTGCACTGAGGGAATCAAACACCTGACCCTTAGGTGCACAAGCCAGAGGCTCTCATACTGAACTAAACCGGCCAGGGAATCCCAGGTTTTATAATAATAATAATAATAATAATAATAATAATAATAATAGTAAATCAATAAAATATTTACAAGAAAGAAAAGATAGTGAAGAGAGGAGCTTAGGCCTGTATGGATTACTGGTGAGAGTGTCCGCAAGTGCACCCAAGGGTCACGTGTTCGATTTCCGGTCAGGGCAAATACCTGGGTTTTTGTTCCATCCCTGGTGGGGCACTTGCAGGAGGCAACCAATACTGATGTTTCTCGCCCTCCCTCCCTCTCCTTTCCTTTGTGTAGAATCAATGAAAAATGTATACTCATGTGAGGATTGAAAAAATAACTAAATGAAATAAAATACATTGTTGTTAAAAAAATTGAAATCATCACCTGAGCCTTCACTGAGTGCCAATCTTTTTGCAGGTGAAGAGCCTTGCCTTTATGATGATGAAAACTCCTGATCTGTGAAGCTCAATAAACACATCACAAAAGCGTGTTGTGCTTGACTGGAGAAATTTTACTAAACAAATGACCGTGTTACGCCATCATATATATGATAAATATAACACAAGAATGCAGGACAAACTTCAAATAAAAAATAAGATGCGCTCTGGCCAGTTTGCATGTATTTCTCCAGGTTCTGCACCACTGACCTGCAGACCACTGACTCCTGGGTTTGATTGAGGCCAAGGGCACGTACCTCAGTTGCAGTTTTTCCCTTGCCCTGCTCAGGGTCGTGGGAGAGGCAATCAGTCGTTTTGTCCCTTTCACGTCGATGTTTCTCTCTCTCCTTCGCTTATTACGTGTAGATAATTAGAAAAATATCCTCAGGTGAAGATTGAAAAACAATAACATGCATAATATAAACATAAATGGGAGTCTATGTATTTATAACTCAGATATCAATTAAGAAAAATTAATTTTTGCCTGGCTGGAGTGGTTCAGTGGTGGAGCATCAAGTCATGAACCAAGAGGTTGCAGGTTAGATTTCAAGTCAGGGTCCATGCCCAGGTTGTGGGACAAATACACCGTGGGAGGCATGCAGGAGGAGGCCAATCGATGTTCTCTCTCATCCATGCGTCTATCTCTCTCTCCCTCTCCCTTCCTCTCTCTAAAATAAATTAAAAAATAATTTCTTTAAAGAGAAATGAATTTTTGTAAAAGTGTGAGAATTCTAACAAAGTTATTGGAATTTTCTTAAATTCAAAGGCGATTGTGATTATCATGAGAAAAAAGAACTTGTGAGATTCAAACATTGAAAGTTTTATGGGTGAGATAATGATATGTATAGTATGATCAATGCAGTTAGATTAGGAACATGTAAATGAATTACATTTAGAGTAAATGAAGTACATACTCATGCTGATAGTTTACCTGTGTATAGTTCAGTATTTTTTACATGACATGCAATATATTAAAAAAAAAATTGTGTGTATGCAATACAAATTTTATGAATGTTAATAAAAACCTTTCTCCAATTAAAAAATTTAAAGCGCTCTTTTTCTTGTTTCTCACACTGTAGACAGTGTCCAGATGTCACTGTCAGATCTTTTCCACGAAGTAGTTACAAATGGAATCTGTAGTGTATTACTGACATGTTTTTTATTAAGGTGGGGGTTAAACTTCCCAATGAAATTTAGTGAAAGCAAGACAAACATTAAAAAAATGCCAATAAAGTGTGTAAAATGAAAATAGCAAGATAGTCACGTAAAGAATTTGAGGCCAGCGGTGTGGCTCAGTGGATTGCACGATATCCCATGAACTGAGAGGTCCTGGTTTGATTACCTTTTCCAGGTCAGTGCACACGCCCAGTAGGGGGTGTGCAGGAGGGGACCAGTTAATGTTTCTCCCTCACATGGATGTCTCTCTGTAAAAAATAATAGATAAAAAAGAATTAAAAGCTGATCTTACCTTGTTTCACTCAGCAGCTGTTAGAGTGTCGCCCCATGGACCAAAGAGTCTCGGGTTTGATTCCAGACAGGGGTACATAGTTTGGTTGTTGTTCAGGCCTGGCCCTGGTCCAAGTCATGAGAGAGGCTACAAGTCGTTACGTCTCTTTCATATTGATGTTTCTTTCTCTCTCTCCCTCCCTCCATGGAAAAGGGTCCTCAAGTGAGTGAGAATTAAAAAAAAATTTTTTTTGAAAGCTAAAATATAAAAGTGTTAGGATTCAATGAGTGCAGTTGGAACTGTTCTTCCTACTGACCTGACACCTGCTTTGTGCTTAGGGGACCTTACTGTGACCATCGTTATTGCTCTCTTTAAACTACAATGAATTTTTCTCTATATATTGTGTCCTAAAAAGTGTACTGGTATCTCTCTGCTAACCAGATCTGGACTCATCATCTCATTTGTGGCCAGAGTGTGCTGAGCACTGCATTTTGGGTTTGTGTTCAAACAGACGATTATTCAACCCAAAGGTCCCTGGTGTACACACAAGAAGACTGTAGAGAAGGATGTGGGTCCAGAATATGGTCAGGGCTTAAGGGAAGAATGGTGAGCATCATTGTCCCATATAGGAATATAGAGCACAGAATCTCATGGGCAGTGGATCCCTTGCATGGAAAAGAGGTTAGTACTCACCAATGAGACGGGAATTATGCAGGACTTCAGAATCATTTTTAATAATAGGTCCTAGAATTCACATCCAGTTGTCCCCTCTCCTCCAGGGTGAATGTCAGTGCCACATGTGAAAACACCTGAAGAGTCAAACTGAGGCATCAAATTCACTAGAGTAGATGGAATCAAAGCCTGACACCCAAAATATGGGGGAAGGTGCAAAGACCCAGCCCACAATACCTGTCTTCTGAGGGTCAAACTCCACGCGGGGATCAAAGGAGAGGTAGACAGATATTGGCGCACTCTAAGTTCTCCTGGAGGAACCATTGCAGCTGAGAGATGGTGGTGATTCAGTGAACACTGGAGGACAAAGGGTAAGTGCTCTGAAATCTTAGGGAGAAAAGAGAAAAACCGTAATAACTGCACAGTGGAAAAGCAGCTGCAGGTGAGCCAACCTGGTGCTCAGAGTGCAAGTATCCCAGTGAGAGCTTCACAACTGGGTACAGATGGTCCCTGGCTCTGGGGTAGATTCCAGGTTGGAATCCAGCCTCTTGAATCCGACACACTTCTGTTGTGTGAACTTGGAGAACCGACTTCATTTCTCTAATCCTGGATGTTCTCAGGAATTTATTATTTCTCGAGTTGTTGTGAGAATTTTAAGTGAAAATGCTTAAAATGCTAACCCTGGCAAACTGGCACTGAGGAGTAATGTGTGTCCCTTTTATTGATCCTCAGAAAGCAAGGTAAGAACATCATCTCCTGCATGTCACATTTAGCCAACTGAGACTCGGGGAGCTCTATACAGTTGCCTGGACATTCCCTGGTGGGGACCCTCAAGGAGATTTCAGTACCTACAGCACCTGCCCTCCAGCAGGTGGGTCAGCGGGTATGGAAAAACCCCATTTCTTTTTGAAAGGTACCCAAAATGCATAGGACCTTGGCAGTACTTAGGAGAGAGGGTTGCCTGGCCTGAGAATGTCTCTGCAGGAAGAGGCAGGAGCTGCAGGAGCCCAGGCAACCGGCAGGCATGGCGACCACTGTGCCAATGGGCACCTTAACTCTTCACCTCCTGCAACAGCTCGGGGATGGAGACATATACTCACTTTTTAAAAAATTTTTTTTCATTATTAACATTTAGAAAGAGAAGAAGAGAGAGGGAGAGAAAAATAGAAACATCGATGAGAGAGAGGACATCAATTGGCTGCCTCCTGCATGCCCTACACTGAGGATTGGCCCCACAACTTGGGCATGTGCCCTGACCAGAACTGAACTGGTGACCTCCTGGTGCATGGGTCGATGCTCAACCACTGAGACACACCGGCCGGGTTATTATACCCACTTTAAAGGAGCAAAATGAGTCCCACAACCCTAAGGAAGGGGTCATTCGCTTGTGAGTCCTAATGAAATACACATAATCGGGATTCAAATCCGGGCTGCCTATCCCAAGGCATGGAGAATCTGATCACTTCTCTCCTATTTCCCCTTGATCTGAGCTTTGGGACTCCACGCCACTGCTCATCCTGAGATGCCAGACCCAACCCAAGAAGCCCCAGGACAGCAGACCTTAAAATGGGTCAACACTATAAATGCAAGGGCATATTATGTCATCAAAAGTTCATCCTTGTGACAGTGGAGAATGTCAATAGTGTAAGTTACAAAGATAATGTCCATTACACTGTACGGTATAAAAAATGGAAGGATATTATAACTTATTATTCCAACGAAGAACATTAATTCCATAAAGCAAAACAATCACAGAACAAGCAAAATTCAAAGAACCTTTTTATTTCATGGTCCTTAACTCAAAGAAAATTGACATCATAACTTTAAGCAGAATGTTGTGTGACATTTCATGAAAATACAGTGATAGCAACTGTACATTTGAACACAAGACTAGTATATACTCTTATGTTTCAGAAAGTGTCCCAAGTGGTTCAAAGCTGTACCACAATAGTTGCACCCACAAGGCCTCGATCTTGCAGGTTTTCTCTGATAAACACTGAGTCCTGACATTATAGTGAAGGCTTTCTCACATTCATCCCATTCACAAGGTTTCTCTCTTCTGTATATTCTCTAATGGGTAATGAGATCATTTTTGGTAATGAAAAATTTCCGCATTCAGTACATGCAAAAGAAGTCTTTCCAGAGCGAAATCTCTGATGTTGTGGGGGCATGCTTTCTTCCAAAAGCCTTCACCATATTCAATGTTTGTTCAAATTTTCTGCACTACGAGCTTGCTGATGTACACCTAGAGTACTCTTCGTGGCGAAGCCCTTTCCACATGCATTGCAAATATATGACTTCTGTTCATATAATTTGCAGATGTGCAATCAGCATGCTTTTCCCAATTAATCCTCAGCCACTTTTCCTGCATATAGAAATTTACCTCCTATATGAGCTCTCCACCTGTACACTGAGATGACAGTTCATGGTAAGGTCTTTCCTACACTGAATGTACATATATGGTTTCTCTTAAGTATGAGTTTGCTGATGTAAAGTGCGATCAGTCTTCATGGCAAAGCCTTTTCCACATACATTACATGCACAGGGCTACTCACCTGTGTGTTTTCGCTGATGTGTGATGAGATGATGCTTTGCTTTGAAACTTTTCCCACATTTACCACAAATAAAAGGTTTCTCTCCTGTATGAGTCTGTTGATGTAAAACCAGCTTACTATTCACTGTGAAGCCTTTCCCACATTCTCTGCATACAAAGGGTTTCTCTCCTGTGTGAGATCGCTGATGTACAATCAGATAGCTCTTCCTGGTGAAACCTTTCCTGCATTCACTACAGATATAGGGTTTCTCTCCTGTGTGAGATCGCTGATGTACAGTCAGACAGCTCTTCCTGGTGAAACCTTTCCCACATTCATTACAGATAAAAGGTTTCTCGCCTGTGTGAGATCGCTGATGTACAATCAGGTAGCTCTTCCTGGTGAAACCTTTCCCACATTTACTACAGATATAAGGTTTCTCTCCTGTATGTAATCGCTGATGTGTAATCAGACAGCTCTTCCTCGTGAAACCTTTCCCACATTCACTACAGATAAAAGGTTTCTCTCCAGTATGAGTCCGTTGATGGAAAACCAGCTGTACCCTCACTGAGAAGCCTTTTCCACATGAACTACAGATATAAGGTTTTTCTTTTGTGTGAGATTGCTGATGCACAATCAGATGGCTCTTCCTGATGTAACCTTTCCCACATTTACTACAGATAAAAGGTTTCTCTCCTGTATGAATCCGCTGATGTACAACCAGCTTGGCCTTCTCTGGGAATCCTTTTCCACATTCACTGCATACAAAGGGTTTCTCTCCTGTGTGAGATCGCTGATGTACAATCAGATAGCTCTTACTGGTGAAGCCTTTCCCGCATTCACTACAGATATGTTTCTCTCCTGTATGAGTCCGTTGATGTATAACCAGCTTCACCTTCACTGAGAAGCCTTTTCCACATTCACTGCATACATAGGGTTTCTCTCCTGTGTGAGATCGCTGATGTTCATTCAGAGATTTCTTCACAATGAAACCTTTCCCACATTCACTACAGATAAAAGGTTTCTCTCCTGTATGAGTCCTTTGATGTAAAACCAGCTGCATCCTCACTGGGAAGCCTTTTCCACACTCACGACACACATAGGGTTTCTCTCCTGTGTGTAATCGCTGATGTATAATCAAAGAGCTCTTTCTCGTGAAACCTTTCCCACATTCACTACAGACATAAGGTTTCTCTCCTGTATGAAATCGTTGATGGTCAATCAGTGATCGCTTCCTGGTGAAGTGTTTTCCACATTCATTGCACATAAATGGTTTCTCTGAAGAATGAGTTTGCTGATGTGTCATCAGACTCCCTTTCATTGTGAAGCCTTTCCCACATACACTACACACATAGGGCTTCTCACCTGTGTGTTTTCGCTGATGTGTGATCAGATGATACTTTGCTTTGAAATTTTTCCCACATCTAGTACAGATATAAGGTTTCTCTCCTGTATGAGTCCGTTGATGTAAAATAAGCTTGTTTCTCACTGGGAAGGCTTTTCCACATTCACTGCAAACAAAGGGTTTCTCTCCTGTGTGAGATCGCTGATGTACAATCACATAACTCTTCCTGGTAAAACCTTTCCCACATTCACTACAGATATACGCCTTCTCTCCTGTTTGTTTCTGCTGATGTGTGGTGACACAACCATTGTTTCTGTAACATTCACTGTAGATACAAGGTTTCTCTCTTGTGTGAGTTTGGTGATGACAAATGAGCTGAGACTTGTCCATGAACATTTCCTCACACTCAGTACCATCATTAGGTTTCTCTGCCATGTGAGTTTTCTGATGTATATTAAAGTCTAATTCCTTCAGGAAGGTCTTGCCACATTCAGTGCACTCACATTGTTTTAGTCCTCCTTGAATTCTATGATGTTCAGAGAGCCAGTATTTCGTGGAGAAGCCTTTTCCGCAAAGACTGCATCCATAAGGATTCTCCTCACTATGAAGTCTATCCTGTCCAGTCAGAAGAGACACCTTGATGAAGGCCTTTCCATACTCAGTGCATACGTGGGCTTTCTCTCCACTGAGAGTTGTCTGTTCCTGAATGACCTGTGACTTATTATTGATTGTTTTCTTACTGAAAGGGAATGTAGTTTCAGGGTAACGTTGTTGGTTGCCATGCAGAATGGATGTCTCATGTCCATTCAGTTCAACAGAGTTAGTTAAGTTACAGCTTCTGTTTAGGTTTTCAAAACTTAATTTTGATTTTAAAGGTTTTTCAAGTATCTCAAGATTATGATTTTGCTTTAGTAAGATATGACTTTCAAACTGATTAACAATATTTGCAAAGGTGTTATGTTCACAGTATTGTTCCACACTCTTCTGAATGTTTCCAATTTGCAGGTGACACTGCAGAGATTCATCATCTTGCCTGCATTCTAGGAAAGAAGAAAACAGTAGTTCACCATGTAATCTCTAATCTTAGTTTGAAATAGAACTGTTTTTACAAAATGCCTTCGTGTGAGGTAACTGTTTAGTGACAATATATGTTTTAAGAAAACAAATATAATTGGTTTCTGTCCAGGGCTCTTGACACTGAATTTGTTAAAATCTTGCAATATCCTAAGCGAAAGTATCTATTGTTATACATAAGGGAAAAAAAAAATTGTACTAGTTGTTGAAGGCCACTTTAGCTTTAAAAGGGTTAAACAGTCTCTCTGAGCTGCCTTTGAGAAAAACTTTGTTCTGCAGGGGTCGTCCCAACCCTAAGTCTTTGCACAGATATGAGAACTATGTAAAAGGAGGCACACAGTAACCTTGCCTCAAGATAAACAAAACTAGGGAGACATGCAGTAACCTTGAGAACTGTTGAATCTTTCTGCAAAGTTGCTAATTGCTAACCATGATATCTGCTTCTGTACGTGCTTGCTTGCCATGGACTGCAAAAACCCTGCCCTTTATAAGAACCCCCCTCCCTGAGCTCGGGACTGCTTCCCTCCTCTGCGAAGGTTGGGAACAGTCCCTGTGCAGGTAATAAAGCTCTTTCAATTTGGCCTATAGTGGAGCCTGAGTGTTTGCTTCTCGCGGGTTACAACACTAGTAAAAGTAAGTTTATGCTAATGGATGCACAGGGTTTCGATACAGCCCCAGGGAGGATCCAGACACCAGAGAGAGTAGCTAATTAAGTCTCACCTTTCAGGTTCAACACACTGGCCCATGGAAAAAGAGGAAGGGCCTAGAGATTAAAACTGTATAAAAACTCTTAACAAGATCTAATCCACTTCTGTGGTTTTTTAACAAAGGTGTTTGCCTGGTGGATGGTTTATCTGAGGTCCATGGGAACAAAACTTCCTGTATTCAAAAATTTTTCAGACCTCGGCCTATGTAACTATTCATCTGTATTTTTTACAACATCCTTTAAAAAAAACGAGTAAACATAATGTTTCTCTGAGCACTGTAAGCTGCTTTAAAAATTTTTTAAAAATTTGTTTATTGATTTTATAGGGAGAGGATGGGAAAATTAGAGAGAACACAGGTTGGCCACCTCCAGGATAGCCATCATTGGGCATTTGCCCTGACTGGGATACGATCCGGCGACCTCTTGCTGCATGTGTTGATGCTCAACCACTGAGCCACACTGGCCCACCTTAACTTGAGATATTGTTAAGAGACCTGATTAGGTTAGGGAATTAGGGCCCTCTCGTGTCACCTCTGGATTCTTTTCTGGACTAGTTTTGATGATTTTAATATCCATGTTTTACAGTTACAAACTGTAACCATGACTATAACAGTACACTCCCCTCCCTGATAATCACTACCTTCTACATTGTAGGCAAAGTGGGACTTTCAAAAAATTAGCTAATGCAAGCTAATTTTCTCCTCAAACGTATTTACCAGTGTCTCAATTCATTTGGAATGGCAGCAACCTTTAAAACGGCTCAAGAAGCAATGTGTGACCTGTATCTCAGAATCCCCAGGTGCCACCCTACTGTCCTCACTTCATGACCTTTTCCCTCTTGCTCACTTCACTCATCCAGACAAGCTTCCTGGACCTTCCTCATACAGAGTGCACATTAAGCTCTTTCTACTTTCTATAGGCTCACACTGGAAAAAATCCAGGGGGCTGACTCACATCCGTCATCTATGTGCTCAAAGGCACCTTATCAAACAACCATTTCCACTCCTAAAAGCGCAGTTCCGGGACAAACACCCAGTCTTTCACTGCTTGTTTATTTTCCTTACAGCAGTTTTTACTTTAAGATACACATTTATTATTGGTTTTATATTACATCTACTGAGAAGGAAAATAATGTGATGAGTAGGAACAAGGTTGATTCATTTTTTTGTACTGCTGCTACCTTCAAATATTAGCATATACTAAGGCAAATTTAAAGGCATGAAGCGATCACCTGAATTGCAGGAGGAAATCACAGGTATGGACACATTAAGAAGTGTGTAGGAAGAAGATGGAAACTATGTCAGCAAGATGATAACATACCACGGAAATGACTAAAAGAGAAGCTGTAATTTCATTAGACAGGCCACCTGGTTACCTGGGACCAAGTGTCATCAAATATGATGAGAAAATAGTTGATTTCATTTTTATTATGGGAAAAAAATCATTGGGAAACACAGAATTCCAAATTCAATTTACAACATAATGAAAAAGAATATCATACTTAGGTATATACTTAAGAAAGGGAAGGTAAAATTTTTATTCTGAAAGTTACAAAGTGAAGTTGGAAAAAATTAAAGATCAAGCTTGATAAAAAACCACCCAATGACTCTGGATTAAGATATATAATATGAATAAAAAGGAATGACTATACAAAGGAGAGAGTTTCAATGTAATCACTATCAAAATCCAAGCATTTTTACTGAAATTCACAAGCTGATTCTAAAATAAATAAAAATTAAAGAATCCGGAAGTCAAAATTATCTTCTGAAGAAAGGTAAGACTTGAAGGCCTCAGTCTTTACAATTTCAAAACTTAGTACAAAGTTACAGGAATTAAGACCATGATGAGAATACGTACATATAAAATGTTCCAAAAGAGATTGTGTGGATTGATCAACCCTATGAATATACTGAAAGCCAATTAAATATAAATATATAATATTAATGAGGAAATTGTATGGTATGTAAAATAAATGTAAGTAAAAGCATAAGAAACATGATGTGAAAACAAATGTTCTAGGATGAAAAAGTGCAGCCATAACATTTAAGAATAAAACAAAATCTAAATTAGGAACACTAGGAAGAAAGTCATTGGAAGCAGACATAAGCTATGACTTAGTTTGGCCTGGATCTCATTTAACACTGTAAGATCTTTCCTGTTCAGTAAATGAACAGTATAAATATTTTATTTTTAATTTATTTTTTATCCTCACCCAAGGCCATTTTTGCATTTACCTTCAGATAGATATATATGGGAGGGAGAGAGGGAGGAAGAGAGAGAGAAACATCGATGTGAGAGAGACACATCAACTGGCTGCTACCCACACAACCCCAACCGGGGCCGGGGACAAACTGCAACCAAGACAGGTGCCCTTAGTGGGAACCGAACATGAGTCTCTCTGGTCCGCAGGCCGATGCTCTAACAGCTGAGCCAAAGTGGCCAGGTCAACAGTAGAAACATTTTAGAAGGAAGCTCAGCATGTCGGGAACACCACAGCCAATTTCAGAATGGACAGTATTTCCAGGGCGAAAGAAGAAAGTAAATTTTCAAAAGGGTGGAAAGAAGATGATTCCTGCTCTCACACAGAAAAGGAGAAGCCAGAGACCCGCTGCCATGCCCAGGAGTTAAATACGTGGGAAGAAAGCCTACCTTAGACAATGTGGATGGAGAAGTCAATTTGGGGGTCTATTTCACAGATCAGGAAGAGGTTAACTCATGGAAATGGAGAAAACATTTAACAGTGATGAGAACTGAGTATGAAAAACCTTGGGGCACAAGGGTAAATAAATGTACCAGGAAGACCAGGTTATCACGGGGACACAGTATCCAAGGTGAGATTGAATGTTACGGAGGAAAATAACGATTTCCTAAGAAGCCAGGAAAATCCAGCAGTAAAAGAAAAGGTCATGAATTCAAACTTGTCTCTCTCCAGAGAGCCCTGGAATGTGTAATTTAAGAAAGAGAGGTGGTAACACAGGCAGAGATAAAGTGGACAAAGGTGGGGATGATCTGAGAACCCTAAAAAAAGAAAACAATATAAACAAAAAACAAGATGAAGATAAAATAAGCCAGGTCAGAGCTCAGAAGAGATAAAAATGTATGTTTTCCTCTAAACGTCTACAAAGAAACAGGGTTCTCATCCATGGAGGGTGGGCTGAGTTTCCTCATTCACTGCCACCGCTCTGACGCCTGCTCTGACTAGAACGTGCTTCCCAGCCACCCACCTTGTTGAGTCTCCTTCACTCACCAGCACAGACTACACGGTGCAGCTCATCCTGTGCTGTCCATGGTTCCGCCCCTCGTTCCAACTTGGAGAGCGCGTCTGGTTTGCTGGCTTGATACCCTGCTCGAGAAAAATGACAGAAGACTTAGACATATTGAATGGGGCTGAGGTCTGTCAAGGAGGGAGCATGAACAGGTTTCACATCTCTAACACAAGGCCTTTCCCCTCTGGATAGGGACACTATACCCTCCTGCCAGGGGCAAGAGAACGATCTGAGATTCCGCACCTTGAGGGGAAGGCAGTTTTTCTAAAGAGTTAAACTGGTGAAAAAAGAAAAGACACTAACAGGGTAGTAGTTGGTGACACAGGGAGCTGTCCTCACCCACTGACTCCAGGTGGCTAAAGTTCTCCAACATCACATCCCTGTACAGCTTTTTCTGATCGGGGTCCAGGAGCTGCCACTCCTCCCAGGTGAACTCCACGGCCACTTCATGTAATGTCAGGGATTCCTGTAACAACAGCATGCTGTTTATTGCAGGATGTCCTTCAGATGATATGCAAGAAATGTTCGTTTTCCTGCTCATTTTCTTTCTTTTTTTTTTATCGTCACCTGAGGACATTTTTGCTTTTATCTTCAGATAGCGCGGCAGGGAGAGAGGGAGAAAGAGAGAGAGAGAGAGAAACATCGATGTGAGAGAGACACATCGACTGGTTGCCACCCACACAATCCCAACTGGGACTGGGGACAAACTGCAACCGAGGTATGTGCCTTTAGCAGTAACTGAACCCAGGTCTCTCTGGTCCGTAGGCCAACACTCCAACCACTGTGCCTAACCAGCTGAGGCTCATTTTCACTTTCTACACTGCATCTCTATTGCAAGTTGGGTTTTTTTTTTTTTAAAGCATTTTTTTTAATTTTTTGATTTTTAGAGAGAGAGGAATGGAAAGGGAGAGATAGAAACATCAATGAAAGAGAACATCTACTTGCCACCTCCTGCACACCCTCCACTGGGAATTTGGCCCACAACCAGGGCATGTGCCCTAAGCAGGAATCGAACCAGCGACCTCCTAGTGCTTTGGACAACACTCTAAGCACTGTGCCAAACCGGCCAGGGCTCATTTTCACCTTATATGCTGCATCTATATAGCGAGTTGGGTTCTATTTTAATATACAGTTGAGTTGAATAGTCACATGCCTACTAAAACACTATTTGTAATTGTTCACGCAGTCATCCACGCATTCATTCAATCAGATGCCAGTATAAAGTGAAGAAATTAAATGTTGATGATAACCTCGAAACACCTTCAATACAATCAAGTTCTTATATTTGAGAGACAGAAAATATATGTATACTTTCCATACAAAAGTGGTTTCCTATAGGCATTACAAACAAATTAATAAGAGAAGGAAAGAATAAAACAAACCGAGCGCTGACCCATGTAGCACAGTGGTTAGAGCGTCAGCCCAAGAACCTAAGACCCGGGGGTTCAATTTGCAGACAAGGGCAAGTACCTGGGTTGCAGTTCGGATCACAGCCTATGTCGGGGTATTTGTGGGAGACAAGCAATGGTTGTGTGCCTCTCACATCAATGTTTCTCCCTCTCTCTCCCCCCTATGCATCTTTCCTCCATTCCACTCTCTCAAATATTCAATGCAAAAGATATTGCCAACAAAGATTAAAAACAAAAACCAAGCCCTGGCCGGTTTGGCTCAGCGGTTAGAGCGTCGGCCTGCAGTCCAGAGAGACCCAGGTTCGGTTCCCGCTAAGGGCATGTACCTTGGTTGTGATTTGTCCCCGGCCCTGGTTGGTTGTACGGGAGGCAGCCACTCGATGTGTCTCTTTCACGTCGATGTTTCTCTCTGTCTCTCTCTCTTCCTCTCTCTCCCTCCCATTCTATCTGAACAAAAAAAAAATGGAAAAATGTCCTCGGGTGAGGATAAAAAACAAAACAAACAAACAAACAAAAACAAAGACCAAGTCACCTGAGCCCGCAGCATTTTCTACTGCTCTCTGAAAGGAGCTGGCAGCAGGAAAGCTCTAGCTCGCCGAGTTTCTGGTCAGCTCTAGGTTTCTGTTTAGAAATCTGTCTTCAGTTGGTTGAGTTCCTGGAAATGCTGATAATCCTCCCGGGAAGTTTCCCTTGCTTCACACAATGCAATTGCTTCTGGTGTCCATGTAAGAAATGTCCAAACCTGTGAAGAATTTTTGTAAGTTTATTTCAGCAAAGCTGATGACAAATGTCAAGAAGCAAAATGACAATGGATTGCATAATGCTCTGGAAAATGGCAGTTTTGCAGCTTTTTCATATATTAGAATCAAAGGAGAAGACATAGGGGATTATATGCAATACACTGGTGATAGATTAGAGCTGGGGTGAGGGGAAGCAAAGCACGGAAATCTCTGGGATTGGATAAAAAGTAAAAAAAATACATATACTTCTTTTATTTTTATTTATTTATTAATAATTATTTTTTAATCCTCACTCGAGGACATTTTTCATTTATCTTCAGATACAGCGAGAGAGAGAAAGAGAGAGAGGGAGAGAGAAACATCAATGTGAGAAAAACAAATCAAGTAGTTGCCACCCAAATGGGGCCGGGGACAAACTGCAACTGAGGTACGTGCCCTTAGCGGGAACCGAACCCGGGACTCTGTGGTCCGCGGGCGGACGCTATACCGCTGAGCCAAACTGTATGTTGCCCTGGCCGGTTTGGCTCAGCAGGTAGGATAAATGGCTCAGAAAACAAATTACAGAGGTGAAATATGGGCCCTCCCAGAGCAGGAGAGAGAAGGGTAAAGGTAGGAACCTGGGGGCAAGAACAGGGGAAGCAGTTTCAGAACCCTATATTTCTGGAGGATTAATGCTTAAAAGCTATTATTTGGCCCTCAGGATGGTTCACCCCCTAAGCAGGAGACTAACCCACAAGACTTCATCTTCCCAGGGGAGGAAAAGACAGGGGAGGGTCCAAACTGAATGACCAGAGATATGCTAGAGGAGAAAAGGTCACCCGGAGACGAGGACCTTGTTTGTCCAGATCTGTCCCATTACTAAGCACACTGGGCTTTCTGCCCTGGTGACCTTCTGTACCTGGCCTATTGTCCTAAATCTAATCCTGTGGGTCTAAATGCCCATCAACAAACAACTCACAGATTCTACACACAGAGCTGGCTAGACCTGCACCATGTCCCTCACCTCATTGCATAGTAATTCAAATGAAACCGGGCAAGGAATGGGTCCTGGCCGCCTGTCACCACTTGAGCCAATGAAGCAGAGACAAGGTGGAATCCCACAAGAGCCTTTATTCCAGTACTGCGGCAGTATGAGAGAGCAGTAACCCTCTCTACAACTTTCACAAGACTTTTTCACCCATTCAGAAATAATGACTTTTAAAACAATTTTGTTTTTCAGAAATAAGTATCTCCATAGCCTATACCTTCCATCACGGAAATTATTCAGTTTCTTTCTAATTAATTAACATTCTTTACTCTTAGTTGTGTGACCACTAAAAAAGTAACACCTTAAAATCTATTTTATAGCTTTTTGTAAAAAGGCCAAAAGTAGGTTTACTTAAGACTTTTCGCCCGGCCAGTGTGGCTCAGTGGTTGAGCGTCGACCCACGCACCAAGTGGTCGCTAGTTCAGTTCCCAGTCAGGGCACATGCCTAGGTTGTGGGCCAAATCCCCAGTGGGGGGCATGCAGGAGGTTTCTATTTCTCTCTCCCTCTCTCTTCCTCTCTCTCTCTAAATCAATAAAGACCAAATAAAATTTAAAAAGACTTGTCTACCAATCAATGTGTAACAGCTCAAATAAGTTAATTGATCTACTCAGATAGCTAAGGTTTTTCCTTTCTATAAGGGGTACCTCCCAGAAACTTGCGTTTTAAAACATGCCTCAGATAGGATTTCTTGAAGCTTCCCTAGGACATTGGTTTCATAAAGCCAATTATTTATCAGAATCCTGAACTGAATAAGGAAGGTTTGTGGGAAGATAAAAGGATTTGGTGGGCTCCAATAGCTTCTGGAACCACATCTCTGACCTTGTGACAGTCATCCTTTATTTTTCTTTTTAATATTTTTTCTCCTTTATTGATTTTAGAGAGAGAGGAAGGGAGGGGGGAGAGTGATAGAAACATTGATGAGAGAGAACGTCGATTGGCCACCTCCTGCATGGCCCCCATTGGGGCTGGGGCCCACAACCTGGGCATGTGCCCTGACTGGTAATCGTTCAACCACTCAGTCATACTGGCCTGGCTGTGACAGTCATTCTTAATGCCTTAAAGTTGGCAAATTTATTAACACATTTCATAACTTTCAGAAAATGCGTTTTTTTCTTTTCCCATTAGAAAATACATTTACATTTCCAAAAGACATTTTTCATATGAGATAGTCACTGACAGATCTAAATCCATCCTCTGGATTCTCTGCAACAAGAAGCCAAGAGTAGGGAAACAGATGAATTTACATGTTAGTATCCTTTATTTTAAAATCCATGAATATTTAACATTTTAATCATTTAATCAAGCAAACCTACAAAACTTAAGTTAACAAAGAGTTTAGAAATCTATGTTTAGAAATGTATAATTGTTACTGAAAGGCTTTATCAAAAACCCTTCATTTTAGTTACATTTATTTATTCTTTCTTTCTTATTTATTTATTTATTTATTTATTTATTTATTTATTTATTTTTATTTCCTCTCCTGAGGACATTTTTCCATTGTTCAGATAGAGTGGGAGGGGAGAGAGAGGGAGACAGAGGAAGAGAGAGAGAGAGAGAGAGAGAGAGAGAGAGAGAGAGAGAGAGAGAAAGAGAGAGAAAAACATCGACGTGAAAGGGACACATCGAGTGGCTGCCTCCCGCACAACCCAACCAGGGTCAAGGACATACTGCAACCGAGGTACGTGCCCCTAGTGGGAACCAAACCCGGGTCTCTCTGGACAGCAGGCTGATGCTCTAACCGCTGAGCCAAATCGCCAGGGCTATTTATTCTTTCTTAAAAACGGTGAATTATTAATTATCCAAGCCATCTTCTTGATAAATTTTGTTAGATATAAATAACATGAGCTTTTTTCTACAAACCCAGGCAAAACCGACCTGTATTTTATGTTTGTAACAAACAAATATATCAGTTCACCTCCAGTTACCCATATGATTTGTGTTGATTACTGGATTCCTTTACCATGCTAAAAGTGAACTATTTAACTATCTAGTGTCCTTGGCTGTTTCTAGGAGGCTGGAGAAGAGACAGGGGAGAGGGGAGATAACAGGCCCAAGGCTTGTTCCCAGGGCTGCAGCAGCTCCCAGGCCTCCAGGGGCTTGAATTTAAAAGTATCAGTTATTCCCTTCACATGGGGGGGGGGGCCCCCCCGCAGTCCCTGCTGCTTCCACAGCCTGCACAGGGTTCTGGGTGGTGTTAATTTCCCCATTGTTCCTGGGACCACTGTAGCTCCCGGGTGTCCAGGAGGAGGATCTGGAATGTTTACAAGACTTATTTTATCTCACTTTTTCTTTTACCCTCTGGGTGGGGAGAGAGACCTTTCCCCCTCTTTAAACCATCAAGTTAGATCTTTCTGAGTAGAATACTTACCATGTATCAACATGAAATCTTGCCCAGAAGAAAACATCCTATCCTATCTCAAAACAGGAACAAGATGTGAAGTAAACAAATGAGTGCTCTCCAAAGGAAAGACTGGGAAACTAGCTTCAGAATCTCATCTCACACCAACCCTCACAGCACAATGACCCTCTCAGGGTCTGAGTGGCACAACCTCCAAACACCAGAGACTGAGGATTCCTTGTGTTCCAGTAACAGCAGGGAACAAACCAAGACCTTAACAGATAGGAGAGCAAGTAAAGAACATCCGAAACCAAAGTTGCATCACAGATGGACAGGGACTGGGAGAGCTCTCTCACAGAACAGATAACACACACAAACGGGAGCTCTCAGCCCTGTTTTGTCATTTGTGAAGCGTTTGGGTGGCTGATCCCATGAGAGGGAGAGCAGAGATGTTCCTCCAAATAAAAACTCCTGGCAGCTGCTGAGAAGTTCTTGCAATCCATGCCAAGGGGTCAGCCTTCCAAAAGCCATTGGGTCTCCAGCTAAGTGAGATAAGCCCCCATCTGTAAACAAATTTGAGTCAAATTACACAAGACAAAAGCCAAAATATATGTAATATATTTTGTATACCACCAATATATGTAATATAATGTATACCACCCTAATGTATACCATTAGGGTGGTATACATTATACCACCCTAATGTATAACATGTACAACTGCGGACAACACAAACCTCAAAGCTTTATGGCTTTCCGTGCCCTTTCGCTTGTACAGCCAGACAGAACATGAGACTGAACACCACACAGAATGCCCTGCGCCACGCAGAGCTGTGCCTCTACTCCACCCTGACCAGGCTCGGTGTGGAGACCAGGCGAGGTCCAAGAGAGATCACGTTACACCAGGAGCTGATCAGGCTCATACCAGATGAGAGGCACAGACAAAACCAACGCTCATTACACAGCATAGAGCTCCAGAGGTACAGGTCTCTCCATTACACAGGAGGGAGCCTGATCAGCCACTCCGCACTCAAGACACAGACGCTCAAGCCTGCAACCTGGGCATCGAACCCGCAACCTGCCTGTGCCCGGCAGTTCGCCCAGCCACTGCAGCCAGATCCACCGGGCAACTTCACCCCAGCTCCAAGTGGGCGCTTCTCCCCTCCCCCTCCCACGCTGGTGACAATTTCAGGCTCCGGCTACAGCACCTCCGCCTCCCACTGTGAGAAACGAAACTTCTACTGTGACCAAAACCCGTCCGGGGAAAAACACACACTGACCTGAGTTTTCTCCAGACCCACAGAGAAAATGCAACAGTTGTGTTGGCGACCTGCTTCCACTTCCGCGCGGCTGCTGCTCAGGCCTGGGTGGCTTGTAAGACGCTGAGGCTGCGGAAGGAAGGCTCCCAGCGCTTTCCGGGGCTTCGCGCCAAGTTATCCCCGCCCACCTCGCGCGGTCCCCATGGGGGCCGCCATGTTGGGACACCTTTCTGCCGTACAGAAGGAGCGCTCTGGGACTGGGAGCCAGGAACCAGGGATGGCGGTAATGTGAGAAGCTGTAAGAGTATCTCATTTTTCTCTCACTTCCACTCTTTTTGAAAACCTGGTAAAACTGTTAGACCCTTGTGATGCAAACACGGTGCACGCTAAGTTGCTTTCAGCTGTAGTGGCAGATATGTGTTACAGCTGGGGAACATATATTCCGCCCAAAATTTATACAGGTTTAATAATGATAAAGCCAGAGTTTATTAAAATATATTTCATTTTGGCCCCGGCGGGTTGGTTTGGCTCAGTGGTTGGAGCGGCAGCCTGTGGACCAGAGTCCTGGGTTTGGTTCCCGCTAGGGGCACATACCAAAAAAAAAAAAAAAAAAAAAGACAAAATATATTTCATTTTGAAAATGTAATAAAATCTACAGACATTGTTAAACTGTTTTGTCAACGCCTCTTTTCAAGTGGATGTCCGTTGTGGACTAGGCTATGCCATGGGATAGAAAATGTCAAGAATCATTGTTTATTTGTGCAGTTTCTTTCAATAGCTGCACTGAATTCTTGTAAAGTTGCCAATTTTGAATAATGAACTTTATTTTTTATGTATATCCATAAAAGAGTCTAGTGCATAGCTGACCAGTGTGGTTCAGTAAATTTAGTAGCATTCCAAGGGCTCAGAGGTCTGTTAGATTCCAGGTCATGGCACTTGCTGGGGTTGCAGGCTTGATTCCTGGTGGGGGCTGGGGGAGGGGGCACGTGCTGGAGGCAGCCCATGGATAAATCTCTCACATGGATGTTTCTCTCTCTCCCCCTTCCTCTCTGTTTAAATACATATATAGATATATATAAAGATATCTATATCTATATATAGATATAGATATAAAAATTCTCATACATGGAGCTGTGGGGATTTTGTTGTGTTTTCTCTTTAATCGTCACCTGAGGATATGTTTGTATTGATTTAAAATATGTTTTTATTGATTGTCTATAGAGAGAGAGTAAGGGAGAAAGAGATAGAAACATCAATGTGCGAGCGATACGTAGATCAGCCACATCGTGCATGCCACTCCCTGGGGATCGAGCCTCCAACCTGGGCATGTACCATGACCAGCAAAAAGGGCACCTCTCAGTCTATGGGACAGCGCTCAATCCACTGAGCCACATCAGCCAGGCTGTATTGAGTTTTTAGTGAAAAGAGGGGAGAGAGAGGGAGCATAACATTGATGTGAGACAGAAACATCAATGGATTGCCCTCCTTATGTACCTGACAGGGAATCTAACCCGCAACCTAGGTATGTGCCCTGACAGGGAATCGAACCAGCAACCATTTTATTTCAAGATGATACTAAAAACAACTGAGCCACCAGGCCAGGGTTGGATATCAATATTTGAACATTTTATACCATGGCAACAAATGGACTGTGTAGGAGTATTATACTAATATGTTCTAGATGAAGGTGGGTGATAAATCTGTTGGATTTACTGAAAGCAAGGCACGCTTGAAAAACATGCTAATAAAATATTGTAACATAAAAGTAGTGAGATAACCAGGCATGTAAAAAACCTCACAGCTAAGAATAATGATGATGATAGAATTCAATGAGTGAAATTTGAGCAGTGCCTGCAATGTCCTGACACCTAGTCTGTGCTTAGGGGATGGACTGTGGCTGTGACCATGGTTATGATGCTCTTGAATATGACCTACAATGAATTACTCTTGTACAGATTGTATCCTAATAAGTGTACTTGTTTCTCACCGCTAACTAGAAAGTGGAGTAAGGATCTCGGTTGTGGCCCAGTGCAATGTGCCCTGTGGTGAAGGTTTGGGTTCACGAAGACTAGTTAC
Source organism: Tadarida brasiliensis (assembly GCA_030848825.1). Lineage (NCBI taxonomy): Eukaryota > Metazoa > Chordata > Mammalia > Chiroptera > Molossidae > Tadarida > Tadarida brasiliensis. The sequence continues at coordinate 4,484,954 of CM061276.1, forward strand.
AACCCAAATTATTTTTTTGGATAATCCTCACCCGAGGATATTTTTCCATTGATTTTCAGATAGAGTACGAGGGAGGGAGGTGGAAGGAGAGAGAGAGCGAGAGAGAGAGAGACAGAGAAACATCCATGTGAGAGAGACATTGATTGGTTACCTCCCACATGACCCTGACCAGGGCCAGGGATCGAACCTGCAATCCAGGTAAAGAGTCCTTGACTGGGAATCGAACCTCCACTTTTTAGTCTGAGGGCCAACACTCTCACTACTGAGCCAAACCACAGGACACTAACCCAAAATTTTATGGTGCAGACATAGGAGATTGGAAAGCAAGATGTGGGTCCAGAACTGGTCAGAGCTGCAGAGAAAACATGGTGAGCACTTTTGTCTCATACAGCCAGCAGGGATATAGAGGACAGGATCCCATGGGCAGTAGGTCCTCTGCATGTAAAAAGGTGAGCACTCACCAATGAGACCAGGATCCTGTAGGTCTTCAGCATCACTTTCAAGTATTAGGTCCCAGAATTCACGTCCCATTGTCCCCTCTCCTGAAGGGTGATTATTGTTGCTACATGAGAATTTCACTTGAAGAGTCAAACTGAGACATGAAATCCATCACAGTAGGTGTGATCACAGCCTGACACCACAATGTGGGGGAAGGTGCAGAGATCCAGCCCAAATAACCTAAGTCTCCTGAGGATGAAATTCTCTGCTTGGATCAAGTGGCAGTATGCAAATTGTAGCTAAGCCTCAAAGAAGGTTCCACAGGAAAAAAACACTAGAGCTGATAAAACATGGCTTTCCCGAGAACACTGGGAGGCAAAGGCCAAGTGCTCTCAGATGTTAGGGGAATGGGAGGAAAACCATAATTGCAACAATGGAAACATTAGCTTCAGCTGAGCCACGCTGGTCTTCATACGGTACCTACCCTATTGAGGGCTTTACATCTGTGGCAGCAATTGTTTCTGGTTCTAGAGAATCCTGGGTTCAAGTCCGGCCCCTTGAATCTAACACTTCTCTGTTTGTAAACTTGGGGAATTACTTCGTTTCTCTAATACTGAACTTTTTCAGAAATCTGATATTACTTTTCACTTCTCAGGTTGTTGTGAGAATTAAAAGAGAAAATGCTCAAAAAGCTAACCCTGGAATCCTGGCAACAAGTACTCGACTTGATATTTGGAGGCCAATGAAAGCGCTATCAATAATCTGCATGTCACATTCAGCCAACTGAGATTTAGGGAGCTCTAGGGAGTCACCCGGAGTTTGCCAGGTTGGGACACACCACACTGAGATTTCAGTGCCCACAGCACCTGCCTCCCTGCAGGTGGGTCAGCAGGATCTTAAAGGTTCCATTTCTTTCTAAAACGCATCCAAAGACACAGGTGGTTATTATGGGCATTGAGAGAGTGAAGGGGTGACTGGCCTGGGAACGTCTCCGCAGGAAGAGGCAAGAATTGTGCGAGCCAAGGCAGGCTGCAGGTGTAGATGTCGAACTGCAAATGGACACCTTAGCCCTTGACCTCCTCCAGCAGCTCAGGGATAGGGACTTACCTTATAATTGTTCACACAGGAGAAAACTGAAGCCCAGATGAGAGGAAGGAGTTATTTCCTTGTGAGTCCCAATGATATTGGAGAATCTGAAGTTCAAATCTAAGATGCCTGAATCAGGGCATGGGGATTCTGACCATTGCCATTGTATTTCCCTCTGCACTGGCTTTGGGACTCAAGAGCATCCTGCCTGTTCTGATTCCATCTGGTCTCCTTGAGACCTGTTCCAACCCAAGAATCCCCACTGATAGAAGCAGAAAATGGGAGAACAGTATAAAGCAAGGGCTTATCGCATCATCAGAGGCCTGGACTTCAGAAAGTGATGGAGAATGTTAGTGAGGGTCAAAATTAAGTGTTCAGTGCATAGTGCATAGCATTAAAAAAGTAAAAAATACAGCCCTGGTCGGTTTGGCTCAGCGGTTTGAGCGTCGGCCTGCGGTCCAGAGAGACCCGGGTTCGGTTCCTGCTAAGGGCATGTACCTGGGTTGCAGTTTGTCCTGGTTGGTTGTGCGGGAGGCAGCCACTTGATGTGTCCCTTTCACATCGATGTTTCTCTCTCTCTCTCTGAACAAAAAATGGGAAAATGTCCTCGGGTGAGGGTAAAAAAATTTAAAAAAAGGTAAAAAATACAAAACATATTATTCTAATACAAAAAACATTTATTTTATAGAGCAAAAAAGGAACAGAATGAGTAAAATTCCAACATCCGTCTTTATTATTCCACTATACTTTTGTTAAAAAAAAATTGCCAAAAATCGTTACAGATTAGGCAGCACATATGATCAGATGTTTTAGAAAAGATACAGAAATAGCAAATACACATTCCTACAAAAAAATAAAATGAAACAACACTGAAGTAGAATGACAAAGTCATAAAACAAGTTTAAATAAAGATTGACCAAACAAAATATTCTCTAGGATGTGGAGTATTTGAACCTATCACACATTGCTGGAGGAATGCAAAAAGGTACAATCAGTTTATTTTTCTCTCTAAAAAATCGTTTATTAATTTTTAGAGAAGGTAGCAGGAGAGAAACATGGATGTGAGAGAGCAATAGCGATCAGCTGCCTCCTGCAAGCCCCTACAAAGAAAGAGCCCGCAACCCAGACACATGCCCAGACCATAAACTGAACTGGCAACCCTTCGGTGCATGGGACAACATCCAGCCAAGTGAACCATACTGGCCAGGGCAGTACAATCAGTTTAGATCACAACTAGCTAATCTCTGTAGTTAAATATGCACCTACCCAAAGACTCAGATTATGAACTGAATGTTTATCAAAGGTAAATAAAACTCATATCCATGTAAAGAATTATACACAAATGTTTGTACCAGCTTTGTCAGAAATAACCAAATATTCATAAACAAATGAATGGATAAACTAATGGTGATAGAGTCAAAGATAATAACAATTCTCAGAAAAAAGATGAGCACTAATATATCTTTAATAAGTCTCCAAGTACTTATGCAACATAAATGAAAGCAGAAAAACTTAGAAAAAGCAAAGTTATCTGTTAAAGTGGAATGTAATTCAAAGGTTACTTGGAGAGCTGTGAAGAACAGGGAGAGATTAAAAAAATAAAAAAGGTCGTGAAGCCTGCCGGTGTGGCTCAGTAGTTGAGCACTGAACCATGCACCAAGAGGTCACCGGTTCGGTTCCAGTACATCCAAGCGAATACATCAATAAATATAGTCACAAGAATTTTTTGGCTTCCCAGTACACATAAATGTATGTGTACTCTATAGGTTACTGTCATCTGTTAAGTGTACCAAAACAATGCCAAAAAATAATGTACACACCCTAGTTGTAAAATACTTTTTGTTGTTAATCGTCACTCGAGGTTATTTTTGCCATTGGTTGCCTCCTGCATACCCGCCACCAGGTATGGAACTGAAACCTGGGTATGTGCCCTGAGGGAATCAAACACTTGACCCTTAGGTGCACAAGCCAGAGGCTCTCACCACTGAACTAAACCGGCCAGGGAATCCCAGGTTTTATAATAATAATAATAATAATAATAATAATAATAAATCAATAAAGTATTTAAAAGAAAGAAAAGTTAGTGAAGAGAGGAGCTTTGGCCTGTATGGGTTACTGGTGAGAGCGTCCGCAGGTGCACCTAAGGGTCACGTGTTCGATTCCAGGTCAGGGCAAATACCCAGGTTTCTGTTCCATCTCCAGTGGGGCGCTTGCAGGAGGAAACCAACATTGATGTTTCTCGTCCTTTCTCCCTCTCCCTTCCTTTGTCTAGAATCAATAAAAAATGTATACTCATGTGAGGACTGAAAAAATAACTACATGAAATAAAATACGTTGTTGTTAAAAAAATTCAAATCATCACCTGAGCCTTCAACGAGTGCCAATCTTTGCAGGTGAAGAGCCTTGCCTTTATGATGATGAAAACCCCTGATCTGTGAAGCTCAATAAAGCACATCACAAAAGCGTGTTGTGCTTGCCTGGAGAATCTGGGAAATTTTACTAAACAAATGACCTCGTTACACCATCGTATATATGATAAATATAACACAAGAATGCAGGACAAACTTCAAATAAAAATTAGGATGCGCCTTGGCCAGTTTGGCTCGGCCTGCAGACCACTGACACCCAGGTTTGATTGAGGCCAAGGGCACGTACCTCAGTTGCACTTTTTCCCTGGCCCTGCTCAGGGTCATGTGAGAGGCAATCAGTCACTGTGTCCTTCTCACGTCGATGTTTCTCTCTCTCCCTCTCTCATTACATGAAAATAAATAGAAAACTATCCTCAGATGAGACTTGAAAAATAAGGAGCATAATATAAACGTAAATGGGAGTCTATATATTTATAACTCAGATATCAATTAAGAAAAATGAATTAAAAAAATTATTTTTCCTTTATTGATTTTATAGAGAGAGGAAGTGAGAGGGAGAGTTAGAAACATCGATGAGAGAGAACATCGATTGGCCGCCTCCTGCATGCCCCCTACTGGGGATTTAGCCCACAACCTGGGCATATGTCCTGACCAGGAATCGAACCAGCGACCTCTTGGTGTATGGGTCAACGCTCAACCACTGAGCCACACCGGCAGGACAAGAAAAATGAATTTTTGCCTGGCCGGAGTGGCTCAGAGGTTGACCATCAAGCCATGCACCAAGAGGTTGCAGGTCAGATTCCAGGTCAGGGCCCATGCCCAGGTTGTGGGAGGCATGCAGGAGGCGGCCAATTGATGTTCTCTCTCATCCATGTTTCTATCTCTCCTTCTCCCTTCCTCTCGCTCTAAAATCAATTTAAAAAGTTTTTTAAAAGAGAGAAAAGAATTTTTGTAAAAGTGAGAATTCTAACAGTTATTGGGATTTTCTTAAATTCAAAAGGCGATTGTGATTATCATGAGAAAAGAGAACTTGTGAGATTCAGACATTGAAAATTTTATGGGTGAGATAATGACATATATGGTATGATCAATGCAGTTAGATTAGGAACATGTAAATGAATTACATTTAGAGTAAATGAAGTACATACTCATGCTGATAGTTTACCTGTGTATAGTTCAGTATTTTTTACATGACATGCAATATCATATTTAAAAATAAATTATGTGTATGCATACATGCAATAAAAATTTTATGAATGCTAATAAAAAAACTTTCTCCAATTAAAAAATTTTAAGCACTTTTTTCCTCCTGTTTATCACACTGTAGACAGTTTCCAGATGTCATTGTCAGACCTTTTCCAAGAAATAATTACAAATGGAATCTGTAGTATGTTACTAACATGTTTTTGATTAAGAGGGGGTTAAACTTTCCACTGAAATTTAGTGAAAGCAAGACAAACATTAAAAAAAATGCCAATAAAGCTTGTAAAATGAAAATAGCAAGATAGTCATGTAAAGAATTTGAGGCCAGGTGGTGTGGATTGAGCGTTGCCCCATGGAATGAGAGATCCCAGTTCAATTTCCTTTTCCTGGTCAGGGCACATGCCCAGTAGGAGGCATGCAGGAGGCGACCAGTTAATGTTTCTCCTTCACATGGATGTTTTTCTCTCTCTCTAAAAAATAATAAATAATAAAAAAGAATTAGAAGCTTGTCCTACCTGATTAGAGTGTTGCCCCATGGACCAAAGAGTCTCTGGGTTGATTCCAGACAGGGGTACATAGTTTGGTTGTTGCTCAGGCCTGGCTCTGGTCCAAGTCATATGAGAGGCTACCAGTCGATATGTCTCTCTCCTATTGATGTTTATCTCTCTTTCCCTCTCTCCCAGTCTATCTGAGGATAAACAGAAAAGTGTCCTCGAGTGAGAATTAAAACAAAAAAATTTGAAAGCTAAAATAACAAAGTGTTAGAATTCAATGAGTGCAGTTTGAACTGTTTTTCCTATTGACCTGACACCTGCTTTGTGCTTAGGGGACCTTACTGTGACCATCGTTACTGTTTTCTTTAAACTACAATGAATTTTTCTTCTATATATTGTGTCCTAAAAAGTGTACTGGTATCTCTCTGCTAAGTAGATCTGGACTCATCATCTCATTTGTGGCCAGAGTGTGCTGAGCACTGCATTTTGGGTTTGTGTTCAAACAGACGATTTTTCAACCCAAAGGTCCCTGGTGTACATACAAGACTGTAGAGAAGGATGTGGGTCCAGAATATGGTCAGGGCTTAAGGGAAGAATGGTGAGCATCATTGTCCCATACAGCAAGTAGGAATATAGAGAACAGAATCTCATAGGCAGTGGATCCCTAGCCTGGAAAAGGGGTTAGCACTCACCAATGAGATCCGAATTCTGTAGGACTTCAGAATCATTTTTAATATTAGGTCCTAGAATTCTTGTCCAGTTGTCCCCTCTCCTCCAGGGTGGATGTCAATGCCACATGTGAACAACACTTGAAGAGTCAAACTGAGGCATCAAATTCACCAGAGTAGATGGAATCACAGCCTGACACCCAAAATATAGGTGAAAGTGCAAAGACCCAGCCCAAATTACCCATCTTCTGAGGGTAAAACTCCAAGCTGGGATCAAAGGAGAGGCAGACAAATATGGGCTCACTCTCACAAGTTCCCCTGGAGGAACCACTGCAGCTGAGAGATGGTGGCGATTCAGTGAACACTGGAGGGCAAAGGGTAAGTGCTCTGAAATGTTAGTGAGAAAAGAGGAAAACCATGATAACTGCACAGTGGAAAAGTAGCTTCAGATGAGCCAACCTGGTACTCAGAGTGCAAGTATCCCAGTGAGAGCTACACAACTGGGTACAGATTGTCCCTGGCTCTGGGGCCAGATTCCAGGTTGGAATCCAGCCTCTTGAATCGGACACACTTCTGTTGTGTAAACTTGGAGAACCGACTTCATTTCTCTAATCCTGGGTGTTCCCAGAAATTTATAATTTTTACTTCCCGAGTTGTGAGAATTTTAAGTGAAAATGCTCAAAATGCTAATCCTGGCAAACTGGCACTGAGGAGTAATGTGTATCCCTTTTATTGATCCTCAGAAAGCAAGGTAAGAACATCATCTCCTGCATGTCACATTTAGCCAACTGAGACTCGGGGAGCTCTATACAGTTGCCTGGACATTCCCTGGTGGGGACCCTCAAGGAGATTTCAGTACCTACAGCACCTGCCCTCCAGCAGGTGGGTCAGTGGGTTTGGAAAAAACCCATTTCTTTTTGAAAGGTACCCAAAATGCATAGGACCTTGGCAGTACTTAGGAGAGACGGTGGCCTGGCCTGAGAATGTCTCTGCAGGAAGAGGCAGGAGCTGCGGGAGCCCAGGCAACCGGCAGGCATGGCAACCACTGTGCCAATGGGCACCTTAACTCTTGACCTCCTGCAACAGGTTGGGGATGGAGACATATACTCACTTAAAACAAATTTTTTTTAAATTAATTTTTAGAGACAGAAGAAAGGAGAGGGAGAGATAGAAACTTCAATGAGAGAGAACATCGATTGGCTGCCTCCTGCATGCCCCTCACTGGGGATTGGGCCCATAACTTGGGCATGTGCCCTGACTGGAATCTAACCAGCAACCTGTTGGCGCATGGGTCGACAAACAATCACTGAGCCACACCAGCTGGCCTATTATACCCACTTTTACAGTATCAAAATGAGCCCCTTACCCCTAAGGAAGGGGTCGTTCGCTTGTGAGTCCTAATGAAATATACAGAATCAGGATTCAAATCCGGGCTGCCTGTTTCAAGGCATGGAGAATCTGATCTCTTCTCTCCTATTTCCCCTTGCTCTGAGCTTTGGGACTCCACAGCACTGCTCATCCTGAGAGTCCAGACCCAACCCAAGAAACCCCATGACAGCAGATCTTAAAATGGGTCAACAGTGTCAAAGCAAGGGCTTATTATGTCAGCAAAAGTTCATGCTTGTGACATTGACGGAGAATGTCAATAGTGTAAGTTACAAAGATAAGTGTCCATTACACTGTGTATGGCATAAAAACGGAAAGATATTAGAACTTATTATTCCAAGGAAGAACATTAATTCCATAATGCAAAAAAGTCACAGAACAAGCGAAATTCAAAGAACCTTATTATTTCACAGTCCTTAAACCAAAGGAAATTGACAATATTCATAACTTTAAGAACGTGGTCTGACATTTCATGAAAATACAGTGATAGCAACTATACATTTGAACACGTGTGATGACTAGTATGTATAATATTTCAGAAAGACTGCCAAGTGGTACAAAGCTTTACCACAATAGTTGCGCCCACGAGGCCTCCATCCTGTAGGTTTTCTCTGATAAGCACTGAGTCCTGACTATATATTGAAGGCTTTCCCATTCATCCCATTCACAAGGTTCCTCTCCTCTGTATATTCTCTAAAGGGTAATGAGATCATTTTTGGTAAGGAGAACTTTCCACATTTCAGTACATGCAAACGAAGTCTTTCCAGAGCGAAATCTCTGATGTTGTGGGGGCATGCTTTCTTCCAAAAGCCTTCACCATATTCAGTGTTTGTTCAAATTTTCTGCACTATGAGCTTGCTGACATACACCTAGAGTATTGTTCATGGCGAAGCCCTTTCCACATGCATTGCAAATATATGACTTTTGTTCATATAAATTCGCAGATGTGCAATCAGCATGCTTTTCCCAGTTAATCCTCAGCCACTTCTCTTGCAAATAGAAATTTACCTCCTATATGAATGAATTCACCAGATGTACACTGAGTTGACAGTTCATGGTAAGGTCTTTCCTACATTGAACGTACATATATGGTTTCTCTTAAGTATGAGTTTGCTGATGTAAAGTGAGACCAGTCATATTGGCAAAACCTTTTCCACATAAATTACATACACAGGGCTACTCACCTGTGTGTTTTCGCTGATGTGTGATGAGATGATGCTTTGCTTTGAAACTTTTCCCACATTTACCACAAATAAAAGGTTTCTCTCCTGTATGAGTCTGTTGATGTAAAACCAGCTTACTATTCACTGTGAAGCCTTTTCCACATTCACTGCATACAAAGGGTTTCTCTCCTGTGTGAGATCGCTGATGTACAATCAGATAGCTCTTCCTGGTGAAACCTTTCCCGCATTCACTACAGACATAAGGTTTCTCTCCTGTATGAGTCCGTTGATGTACAACCAGCTGCACCTTCCCTGAGAAGGCTTTTCCACATTCACTGCATACATAGGGTTTCTCTCCTGTGTGAGATCGCTGATGTTCATTCAGAGATTTCTTCACAATGAAACCTTTCCCACATTCACTACAAATAAAAGGCTTCTCTCCTGTATGAGTCCGTTGATGTAAAACCAGCTGCACCCTCACTGGGAAACCTTTTCCACATTCACTGCACACATAGGGTTTCTCTCCTGTGTGTAATCGCTGATGTATAATCAAACAGCTCTTCCTCGTGAAACCTTTCCCACATTCACTACAGACATAAGGTTTCTCTCCTGTATGAAATCGTTGATGGTCAATCAGCGATCCCTTTCTGGTGAAGTGTTTCCCACATTCACTACAGATATAAGGTTTCTCTCCTGTATGAATTCGCTGATGCTCCATCAGTGATCTCTTTAAGGTGAAGTATTTCCCACATTCATTGCACATAAATGGTTTCTCTGAAGAATGAGTTTGCTGATGTGTCACGAGATTACCTTTCACTGTGAAGCCTTTCCCACATACATTACATACATAGGGCTTCTCACCTGTGTGTTTTCGCTCATGTGTGATCAGATGAAACTTTGTATTGAAATCCTTCCCACATCTAGTACATATATAAGGTTTCCCTCCTGTATGAGTCCGTTGATGTAAAATCAGCCTGCTCTTTACTGGGAAGGCTTTTCCACATTCACTGCAAACAAAGGGTTTCTCTCCTGTGTGAGATAGCTGATGTACATTTAGACAGCCATTACTGGTGAATCCTTTCCCACATTCACTACAGATATAAGGTTTCTCTCCTGTATGAGTACGCTGATGTATAACCAGCTGCACCTTCACTGGGAAGCCTTTTCCACATTCACTGCACACAAACGGTTTCTCTCCTGTGTGAGATAGCTGATGAATAATCAGAGATTCCTTCCTGGTGAAAACTTTGCTGCATTCACTGCAGATATACGCCTTCTCTCCTGTTTGTTTCTGCTGATGTGTGGTGACACGACCATTGTTTCTGGAACATTCACTGTAGATACAAGGTTTCTCTCCTGTGTGAGTTTGGTGATGACAAATGAGCTGAGACTTATTTATGAACATTTCCTCACACTCAGTACCGCTATTAGGTTTCTCTGCCATGTGAGTTTTCTGATGTATATTAAAGTCTAATTCCTTCAGGAAAGTCTTGCCACTATCAGTGCACTCACATTGTTTTAGTCCATGAAGTCTATGATATTCAGAGAGCCAGTATTTCTTGGAGAAGACTTTCCCACACAGACTGCATCCATAAAGATTCCCTTCACTATGAAGTCTATCATGTCCAGTCAGAAGAGACACCTTGATGAAGGCCTTCCCATACTTAGTGCATACGTGGGCTTTCTCTCCACTGCGAGTTCTTTGTTGCTGAATGACCCGTGTCTTATTATTGATGTTTTTCGTACTAAAAGGCAATGTAATTTCAGGATAAAGTTGTTGGTTGCAATGCAGAATGGCTGTCTCATGTCCATTCAACTCAATAGAGTTAGGTAAGTTACAGCTTCTGTTTAGGTTTTCAAAACTTAATTTTGATTTTAAAGGTTTTTCAAGTATCTCAATATCATGATTTTGTAAGAAATGACCTTCCATCTGATTAACAAGATTTGCAAAGGTGTTATGTTCGCAGTATTGTTCCACACTCTTCTGAATGTTTCCAATTTGCAGGTGACACTGTAGAGAATCATCACCTTGCCTGCATTCTAGGAAAGAAGAGAACAGTAATGCACCCTGTAATCTCTACTCTTATTTTGAAATACAACTGTTTTTTTTTTTGTTTTGTTTTTTATCCTCACCTGAGGACATTTTTCCATTTTTTGTTCAGATAGAGTGGGAGGGAGAGAGAAACATCGATGTGAAAGGGACACATTGAGTGGCTGCCTCCCGCTCAACCCAACCAGGGCTGGGGACAAACTATTAACTGAGGTACGTGCCCTTAGCTGGAACCAAACCTGGGTCTTTCTGGACCACAGGCCGATGCTCTAACCGCTGAGCCAAACTGGCCAGGGTGACAATATATGTTTTAAGAAAACAAATGATTGATTTCTGTCCAGAGCTCTTGACACTGAACTTGTTAAAATCTTGCAACATCCTAAGTGAAAGTGTCTATTGTTATACATTAAAAAAAAAATTGTACTAGTAAAGGTGAGTTTATGCTAATGACTATACAGGGTTTCCATACAGCCTCAGGAAGGATCCAGACACCAGAGAAATTAGCTAATTAAAAGTCTCAACTTTCAGCTCAGCACACTGACCCATGGAAAAAAGGAAGGGCCTAGAGATTAAAGCTGTATAAAAACTCTTAACTAGATCTAATCCACTTCTGTGGTTATTTGTGTTTTTTTTTAATCCTCACTCGAGGACATTTTTCCATTTTTTGTTCAGATAGAGTGGGAGGGAGAGAGAGTAAGAGAGAGAGAGAAACATCGACGTGAAAAGGACACATCGAGTGGCTGCCTCCCCCACGACCAACCAGGGCCGGGGACAAATTGCAACCGAGGTACGTGCCCTTAGCGGAAACCAAACCCGGGTCTCTCTGGACCGCAGGCCAATGCTCTAACCGCTGAGCCAAACCGGCCAGGGCCACTTCTGTGGTTTTTTAACAAAGGTGTTTGCCCGGTAGATGGTTTACCTGAGGTCCATGGGAACAAAACTTACTGTATTCAATAATTTTTCAGACCTCAGCCTATGTAACTATTCATCTGTATTTTTTACAACATTTTTTAAAAAAACTAGTAAACATAAGTGTTTCTCTGAGTACTGTGAGCTGCTTTAAAAAATGTTATTAAATTATTTTGTTTATTGATTTTATAGGGAGAGGATGGGAAAATTAGAGAGACATAGAAACATTGATGAGAGAGAATATAGGTTGGCCAACTCCAGGATATCCCTCATTGGGGATTTAGCCCAGAACCTGGGCATTTACCCTGACTGGGATTTGATCCGGCGACCTCTTGCTGCATGTCTTGAGGCTCAACTACTGAGCCACACTGGCCCAGCTTAACTTGAGATATCGTTAAGAGACTCAATTAGGTTAGGGAATTTGGGCCCCTTCATGTCACCTCTGGATTCTTTTCTGGACTAGTTTTGATGATTTTAATATCCATGTTTTACAGTTACAAACTGTAACCATGACTATAACAGTACACTCCCCTCCCTGATAATCACTACCTTCTACATTATAGGCAAAGTGGGCCTTTCAAAAAATTAGCTAATGCAAGCTAATTTTCTACTTAAACGTGTTTACCAGTGTCTCAATTCATCTGGAATGACAGCAACCTTTTAAACGGCTCAAGAAGCAATGTGTGGCCTGTATCTCAGCATCCCCAGCTGCCACCCTACTGTCCTCACTTCATGTCCTTTTCCCTCTTGCTCACTTCACTCATCCAGACAAGCTTCCTGGACCTTCCTCATACAGAGTACACATTAAGCTCTTTCTACTTTCTATAGGCTCACACTGGAAAAAATCCAGGGGGCTGACTCACATCCGTCATCTATGTGCTCAAAGGCACCTTATCAGACAACCATTTCCACTCCTAAAAGCGCAGTTCTGGGACAAACACCCAGTCTTTCACTGCTTGTTTATTTTCCTTACAGCAGTTTTTACTTTAAGATACACATTTATTATTGGTTTTATATTACATCTACTGAGAAGGAAAATAATGTGATGAGTAGGAACAAGGTTGATTCATTTTTTTGTACTGCTGCTACCTTCGAATATTAGCATATACTAAGGCAAATTTAAAGTCATGAAGCGATCACCTGAATTGCAGGAGGAAATCACAGGTATGGACACATTAAGAAGAGTGTAGGAAGAAGATGGAAACTATGTCAGCAAGACGATAACATACCACGGAAATGACTAAAAGAGAATCGGCAATTTCATTAGACAGGCCCGGTTACCTGGGACCAAGTGTCATCAAATATGATGAGAAAATAATTGATTTCATTTTTATTATGGGAAAAAAATCATCGGGAAATGCAATAAAGAAAAGAATTCCAAATTCAATTTACAACATAATGAAAAAGAATATCATACTTAGGAATATACTTAAGAAAGGGAAGGGTAAGATTTTTATTCTGAAAGTTATAAAGTGAAGTTGGAAAAAATTAAAGACCAAGCTTGATAAAAAACCACCCAATTATTCTGGATTAAGATGTATAATATGAATAAAAAGGAATGACTATACAAAGAAGAGAGATTCAATGTAATCGCTATCAAAATCCAAGCATTTTTACTGAAATTCACAAGCTGATTCTAAAATTCAAATAAAAATTAAAGAATCCAGAAGTCAAATTCATCTTCTGAAGAAAGGTAAGACTTGAAGGCCTCAATCTTTACAATTTCAAAACTTAGTACAAAGTTATAGGAATCAAGACCATGATAAGAATATGTACATATAAAATGTTCCAAAACAGACTGTGCGGATTGATCAACTCTATGAATATACTGAAAACCAATTAACTATAAATATATAATTTTAATGAGGAAATTGTCGGTATATAAAATAAATGTAAGTAAAAGCATAAGAAACATGATGTGAAAACAAATGTTCTACGATAAAAAAATGCAGCCATAACATCTAAGAATAAAACAAAATCTAAATTAGGAACACTAGGAAGAAAGTCATTGGAAGCAGACATAAGCTATAACTAAGTTTGGCCTGGATCTCATGTAACACCGTAAGATCTTTCCTGTTCAGCAAATGAACAGTATAAATATTTTAATTAATTTATTTTTATTTATTTTTTATTATCACTCAAGGCCATTTTTGCATTTATCTTCAGATAGACAAATATGAGAGGGAAAGAGGAAGGAAGAGAGAGAGAGAAAGAAATCGATGTGAGAGAGACACATCAACTGGCTGCTACCCACACAACCCCAACCGGGGCCGGGGACAAACTGCAACCAAGACAGGTGCCCTTAGTGGGAACCGAACATGAGTCTCTCTGATCCGCAGGCTGATGCTCTAACAGCTGAGCCAAACTGTCCAGGTCAACAGTAGAAACATTTTAGAAGGAAGCTCAGCATGTTGGGAACATCCCAGCTGATTTCAGAATGGACAGGATTTTCTGGGCGAGAGAAGAAAGTAAATTTTCAAAAGGATGGAAAAAAGATGATTCCTGCTCTCACACAGAAAAGGAGAAGCCAGAGGCCCGCTGCCATGCCCATGAGTTAAATACGTGAGAAGAAAGCCTACCTTACACAATCTGGATGGAAAAGTATTTGGGAATCCATTTCACAGATCAGGAAGAGTTTATCTCATGTAAGTGGAGATAACATTCAACAGTGAGGAGAACTGAGTATGAAAAACCTTGGGGTACAAGGGTAAATAAATGCACCGGGAAGACCAGGTTTCACACGGACACAGTATCCAAGGTGAGATTGAATGTTATGGAGGAAAATCACGATTTCCTAAGAAGCCAGGAAAATCAGCAGTAAAAGAAAAGGTGATGACTTCAAACTTGTCTTTCTCCAGAGAGCCCTGGAAAGTGTAATTTTAGAAAGAGAGGTAGTAACACAGGCAGAGATAGTATGGACAAAGGTGGGGATGATCTGAGAACCCTAAAAAAAGAAAACAATATAAACAAAAAACAAGATGAAGATAAAATAAGTCAGGTCAAAGCTCAAATGAGAGAAAAATGTATGTTTTCCTCTAAACTTCTACAAAGAAACAAGGTTCTCATCCATGGAGGGTGGGCTGAGTTTCCTCATTCACTGCCACCGCTCTGACGCCTCCTCTGACTAGAATGTGCTTCCCGGCCGCCCACCTTGTTGAGTCTCCTTCACTCACCTGCACACACTAGATGGTGGAGCTCATCCTGTGCTGTCCATGGTTCTTCCCCTCGTTCCAACATGGAGAGTGCGTCTGGTTTGCGGGCTTGATACCCTGCTCGAGAAAAATGACAGAAGACTTAGACATATTGAATGGGGCTGAGGTCTGTCAAGGAGGGAGCATGAACAGGTTTCGCATCTCTAACACAAGGCCTTTCCCCTCTGGATAGGGACACTATACCCTCCTGCCAGGGGCAAGAGAACAATCTGAGATTCCACACTTTGGGGGGAACGCATTTATTCTTAAGAGTTAAGCAGGTGAGAACAGAGAAGCCACTAACTGCGTAAGGCTGGGTGACACAGAAAGCTGTCCTCACCCACTGACTTCAGGTGGCTGAAATTCTCCAACATCACATCCCTGTACAGGTTCTTCTGATCGGGGTCCAGGAGCTGCCACTCCTCCCAGGTGAAGTCCACGGCCACATCGTGAAATGTCAGGGATTCCTGTAACAACACCCTGCTGTTAATTGTGGGATGTCCTTCAGATGATATGGAAGAAATGTTCGTTTTTCTGCTCATTTTCACGTTATACGCTGAACCTCTACACAGAGTGGGGTTTTATTTTAACATATAGTTGAACAGGAACATGCCTAGTAAAATGCTATTTGTAATTGTTCATGTAGACACCCATGCATTCATGCAATTAGATGTCACTATAAAGTGAATAAATTAAATGTTCATGATAACCTAGAAACATGTTTAATATAACCAAATTCAGACATCTGAAAAACAGAAAATATATATGAATACTTTCGAAACAAACAAAGGTGCTATTTTATAGGCATCTAGAAATGCACTAATAAGAAAGGAAGAAATTGAGCCCTGGTTAGTTTTTCTGAGAGGTAGAGCGTCAGCCCACTGACCAATGAGTTGTGGGTTGGATTCTGGCCAAGGGCACATACCTCGGTTGCTGTTCATCCCTGACTGTGGTCGGGTTGTGCGAGAGGCAACCAGTCGGTGTGTTCCTCTCACTTCAATGTTTTTCTAGCTCATGCCCTCTCTCTCCCCCTGTTTGAGGATAAACAGAAAAATGTCCTCAAGTGAAGATTAAGAAAAAAAAAGAAACTAAAAAAAGAAAAGGAAAGAGTAAAACAAACTGAGCTGAACCATGTCGTACAGTGGTTAGAGCGTCAGCCTGAGAATCGAAGGCTTGTGGGTTCGGTTCCAGGTTAAGGTATGTACCTGGGTTGCAGTTAAGAACAGAGCCCTTGGTGGGGTGTTTGTGGGAGATAAGCAATGGATGTATGTCTCCCCACTGTTATTTCTCCATCCCTCTACCCCCTATGCCTCTCTCCTTCAATTCCATACTATGTAAAATTCAATGCAAAAGATACCCCCTAGTAAGATTAAAAACAAAAGAAAGTCACCTGAGCGTGCAGCATTTTCTACTGCTCTCTGAAAGGAGCTGGCAGCGGGAAAGCTCTAGCTCGCTGAGTTTCTGGTCAGCTCTAGGATTCTGTTTAGAAATCTGTCTTCAGTCAGTTGAGTCCCTGGAAATGCTGATAATCCTCCCGGGAAGTTTTCCCTGCTTCACACGATGCAATTGCTTGAGGTGTCCATGTAAGAAATGTCCCAACCTGTGGAGAATTTTTTAAGTTTATTTGAGCCAAGCTGATGACAATTGCCAGGAAGCAAAATGACAATGGATTGCATAATACTCTGGAAAATGGCAGATTTGCAGCTTTTTTATACATTAGAATCAAAGGAGAAGACAGAGGAGATTACATGAAATTCACTGGTGATAAGTTAGAGGTGGGTGGTGAAGGGAAGCAACACAATCTCTGGGATTGCATAAAAAGTAAAAAAAAATTGACAACCAATTCTTTTAATTGGGCAGTTGCAGTCCACTTAACAGTTAAAGTTTACTACAGTAACAATAACAAGTATGGGCTTTGTGGTCTTCTACTGTGGTGGGAAGGTGAGCTTGAGTGGGTGGGTGGGTACACAAGGAAAATTCCCTGATAGTCCAATAGTATGTTATCGTAGGTGCAAAAAGCCAATAGACAAACTCAAGAAGGTAAAGACTGACTTTTCAGAGTAGATACCAGGGGGGACATGACTATCCTTGTGACTGGTGTTTAGTTCGGCAGTTTTCACTTCAGACCATCCTACATGGATAGTTTTAGCCTCTGAGTGTGTAAGACCCCCGAGCCACGCAGGCGCCCCTGAGCTGTGCAGGTTTGTAGAGCAAAGTGGCTTTATTGCATGCGCCTGGGTGCAGGCGAGCTGAGCCGAGAAGGGCTGAGCCGAGAAGGTTCAGCCTCGGATAGCAGTTGGGGTGCAGGTTATATACTCTTAGCTTTCAGCAGTTCCTGCTGATGAACTCTGTCTGGCCCATTGTCCACTTTGCAGTAGGACTGGTCTGGTATCTCGTCCGCCATCTGCTGGGTTACCCATTACCTTGCAAATAATGCAGATAATCTTTATCCGTACTCAACAGAAGGCTGAGCAAAGGTCATACAAGCAACACAATTTTCACAGTTTCCGACACCTGCAAACTTTTACCTTTATCCTTTATCTTTTTTTTTTTTTTCTTTTTATCCTCACCCGAGGACATTTTTTCATTTTTTGTCCACATAGAGTGGGAGGGAGAGAGAGGAAGAGAGAGAGAGAGAGAAACATCGACGTGAAAGGGACACATCGAGTGGCTGCCACCCGCACGACCAACCAGGGCCGGGGACAAACTGCAACCGAAGTACATGCCCCTAGCGGGAACCGAACCCGGGTCTCTCTGGACCACAGGCTGACACTCTAACCGCTGAGCCAAACCGGCCAAGGCTACCTTCATCGTTTAAAACATTACTGACCCTTTCATTCAGAAAAGCACAGTAAACTGGCTGAAGATTGTTATTCAGATATAAGTGCGGCTTTCTCCAGACAGTGCAGGTGCTTTTGCTAAAGTGAGGAAGACACCCTCACAGAGGACATTGTCCTCCCACATGTAAATGTCCTTCTCAAGGGGTAACTTCTACCAGCTGCATGCTCCTGCCAGGGCTGCAGTTGCTTTTAATTAACAAACCCAAATAACCAATATCCAGTCCTCGCCATTTTGGCTGAGTGGTTACAGTGTTGGCCCACAGACCATAGAGTTGAGGGTTTGGACCCTTGTCTGGGGTTTTACGGGAGGCAACCAATTGACTTGTCTCTCTCACATTGATGTTTCTCTCTCTTCCTTGCACGTTATCTGAAGAGAAATGGGAAAATATCCTCGGGTGAGGATTTAAAAGAAACAAACATTATCCCAGAAAGGAATATTTTAGGGCGGGAAACTGCTCTCCTGTAGATTCAAGGAACTGTGCATTTATCTTTTTTTTTTTATCCTCACCCCAGGACATTTCCACACTTATCTTGAGATAGAGTGGGAGGGAAAGAGGGAGGAAGAGAGAGAGAGAGAGAGAGAGAGAGAGAGAGAGAGAGAGAAACATCGACTTGAGAGGGACACATCAGGCGGCCGCCACCCACACAACCCCAACCAAGGGTGGGGGGGACAAACTGCAACCAAGACATGTGCCCTTAGTGGAAACCGAACCCGGGCCTCTCTGGTCAGCGGGCCATCGTGCCAACTGCTGAGCCAAACTGGCCAGGGCTAGGAACTGTGTATTTAAAAGAGAACATTCTCACTCAGAAAACGTTGCTGGGAGAACGTCACAAAGTGTTAGACCGCTGGATCACACTGCACCTAGGTTCAGCAACCTTGGTACTTGAGTTCTGGTTAAAAAAAAAATTCAGAGGACGGCAGTGTTGTTCAGTGGTTGAGCATTGACCCATGCACCAAGAGGTCACCGGTTTGATTCCTGGTCAGGGCACAGGACCAATTTCTGGGCCAAATCCTCAGGGTGGGGGTGGGGAGCAAGTAGGAGGCGGCCAATCAATGTTCTCTCTCATGGATGTTTCTAGCTCTCTCCCCCTCTCCTTTCCTCTCTAAAATCAATAAAGAAAATAAATAAATAAATAAATAAATAAATAAATAAATAAATAAATAAATAAATAAAAGTCCCAGAGGTAGAGGAAATAACAGGTAGAAGAAACAGACTCAGGAAACAAGTTAGAGGCAAAGAAGGGCCCTTTGATGCTTAAGGAACTTAGTGAGAACATCAACAACATAACAAAGAACCAGTCAGAAATGAAGGATGCAGTAACTGAAATAAGGAAAAATTATAGAGAAGCAATACTAGAATAGGTAAAGCCAAGAAGCAAACCATCTATTTGGAATATAAGGAAGCAAAAACAACCAATCAGAACAGCAAAAAGAAAAGAACCCAAAAATATAAGGATAGTGTAAGGTGCCTCTGGGACAACTTTAACTATACCAACATTCCCATCATGCGGATGACAGAGAAGAGAGAGAGCAAGAAATTGAAAACCTATTTCAAAAAATGACAGATAACTTCCCTAAGTTGGTGAAGGAAACAGACATACAAGTCCAGGAAGCATACGGAGTCCCAAACAAGAGCAACCCCAAAGAGGTCCACACCAAGACACATCATCATCAAAATAAAAAAGGTTAAAGACAAAAGAGAATCATTTTTGTGTGTGACATTTTTCCATTTTTTGTTCAGATAGAGTGGGAGGGAGAGAGAGGAAGAGAGAAAGAGACTGAGGGAGAAACATCAACGTGAAAGGGACACATCAAGTGGCCGCCTTCCGCATGACCAACCAGGGCCGGGACAAACTGCAACCAAGGTACGTGCCCCTAGCAGGAACTGAACCTGGGTCTCTCTGGACCGCAGGCCGACGCTCTAACCGCTGAGCCAAACCAGCCAGGGCCAAAGAGAGAATCTTAAAAGCAGCAAGAGAAAGCAGATGGTTACCTACAAAGGAGAACCTATAAGACTGTCAGCTGACTTCTCAAAAGAAACTTTGCAGGCCAGAAAGAAATGGATAGAGATATTCAAGGTGATGAAATTCAAGAACCTACAACCAGGATTACTCTATCCTGCAAAGCTATTATTTAGAATCAACGGCCATATAAAGAATTACCCAGACAAGAAAAAGCTAAAGGAGTTCATCACCACCAAACCAGCATTATATGAAATGTTGAAGGGTCTTCTTGAAGGAGAAGAACAAAAATATGACCAATAAAATGGCAATTAATACATATCTATCAACAATTGAATCTACCAACAAAATGAGCAAGGAGAACAGAAACAGACTCAGATACAAAGCACTTTTTGTTGCTTCCCAGATTGGGGGCAGGGGGGAACCACATCTGTAATACATTAAAGAATAAAGATTAGTTAAAAAAAAAAAAAAAAAAAGGCCCCTGTGATGCAGGAGAGAGAAGGGTAAAGGTAAGAGCCTGGGGGTGGGCAGTGGGGAAGGAGATTCAGAACCTTATTTTCCTGGAGGCACAATGCTTAACAGCTATTATTTGGCCCTCTGGTTGGTTCACTACCTGGAGAGGGGAGGGGCGTCTAACACACAAGACTTCAACTTCCTAGGGGAGGAAAAGTCTGGAGAGGGTCCAAACCCAATCACCAGAGTTATGCTAGGGGAGAAAAGGTCACCCCAGAACGAGGCCCTCGTTTTTCCAGTTCTGTCCCATTACTGAGCACCCTGAGCTTTGTGCCAGGTGACCTTCTGTACCTGGCCTATTGTCCTAGATCTAATCCTGTGGGTCTACATGCCCATCAACAAACAACTCACAGATTCTACACACAGAGCTGGCTAGACCTGCACCATGTCCCTCACCTCATTGCACAGTAATTCAAATGAACCGGACAAGGAATGGGTCAGGGTCAGCTGTCACCACTTGAGCCAATGAAGCAGAGACAAGGTGGAATTCCACAAGAGCCTTTATTTCAATACTGCGGCAGTATGGGAGAGCAGTAACCCTCTCTACAACTTTCACAAGCCTTTTTTACCCATTCAGAAATAACCACTTTTAGAACAATTTTGTTTTTCAGAAATAAATATCTCCATAGCCTATACCTTCCATCACGCAAAGTATTCAGTTTCTTTCAAACTAATTAACATCCTTTACTCTTAGTTGTGTTACCAGTAAAAAACTGAGTAACACCTTTAAGTCTATTTTTGTACTAAGGCCCAAAGTAGGTTTACTTAAGACTTGCTTAGCAATCAATGTGTAACAGCTGAAGTAAGTTAATCAAACTGCTCAGATCTGCTCAGCTCCAAAGTGAGCTGTTTAACTCTCTAGCGTCCTTGGCTGCTTCTAGAGGCTGAAGAAGAGGGAGGAGGGGAGAGGGGAGATAACAGGCCTCTAGGCTTGTTCCAGGGGCTGCAGCAGCTCCCAGGCCTCCAGCGGCTTGAATTTAAAAGTATCATTTATTCCCTTCACATTGCCGCGGAACAGTACCCCTGCTGCTTCCACTGACTGCAGAGGGTTTCTGGGTGGTATTAATATCCCCATTGGTCCCAGGACCACTGTAGCTCCTGGCCCTCCAGGAGGAGGATCTGGAATGTTTACAAGACTTATTTTATCTCTTTTTGGTTTAAGCTCTGGGTGGGGAGCGAGACCTTTCCCCCTCTTTAAACCATCAAGTTAGATCTTTCCCATCAAGTTAGAATACCTATGATGTAGCAACATGAAATCCTGCACAAAAGAAGAAATCCTACCCTATGTCACAACAGCAACAACAACATGTAAAGTAAACAAATGAGTGCTCTTCAAAGGAAAGACTGGGAAATTAGCTTCACAATCTTATCTCACACCAACCCCCACAGCACAGTGACCCTCTCAGGGTCTGAGTGGCACAACCTCCAAACAGCAGAGATGGAGGATTCCCTGTGTTCACATAACAGCAGAGAGCAATCCAAGCCCCCAACAAATAGGAGAGCAAGCAAAGTACAACCGAAACCAAAGTTGTATCACAGACGGACAAGGACCGGGAGAGCTCTCTGAGAGAACAGATCACACACACAAACAGGGCTCTCATCCCTGTTTTTTTTTATTAGTGAACTGTTTGGGCGGCTGATACCATGAGAGGAAGAGCAGGGATGTTCCTCCAGATAAAAACTCTCGGCAGCTCCTGGGAAGTTCCTGCAATCTCTTTCACGGGGTCAGCCTCCAAAAGCACCTAAGTCCACAGCTAAGTGAGATAAGCCCCCATCTATAAACAAACTAATTAAATTACACAAGACAAAAACCCAAACCACCCTAACATACAGTATTTACAACGGCGGATGACAGAAACCCCAAAGCTTTATGGCTACCCGTGCCCTTTTGCTTGTACAGCCAGACAGAACACCACACAGAATGCCCTGCGCCACGCAGGGCTGTGCCTCCACCCCACGCTGACCAGGCTCCTTTCGGAGACCAGGTGAGGTCCGATAGAGGTCACAAAGGACCTGATGAGGCTCATACCAGATGAGAGGCACAGACAAAGACAACTCTCATCACAGAGAAGAGAGCTCCAGAGGTACAGGTCTCTCCAGGGAGGCTGATCATCCCAGACTCAAGCCTGCAACCTGGGAATCGACCCGCAACCTGTCCGTGCCCAGCACTTAGCCAAACCGGCTGACTAGGCACTCCAGCAAGGGGCGCCGGGGTCCTGGGCAACAGCTCCACGTGAGCGCTTCTCCCCTCCCCCTCCCAAACCGCTGATAATTGCAGGCTTGGGCTACCGCACCTTCGCCTCCCACTGTGAGAAACAGAAATTTCTATTGTGACCAAAACCCTTCTGGGGAAAAACACACACTGACCTGCGTTTTCTCCAGACCCAGAAAGAAAGCGCAACATTTGTCTTAGGCGACCCCTTCCACTTCCGCACGGCTGCTGCTCAGGCCTGGGTGGCTTGTCAGGCACTGACGCTGCGTAAGGAAGTCCCGGAGCGCTTCCCGTGCTTGGCGCCCACTTCTCCACGCCCACCTCGCGGAGGCGCCGTGTGGGCCGCCATGTTGGGACACCTTGTTGCCGTACAGAAGGCAGAGCTCAGGGGTTTGGGGACTGGAACCAGAGATGGCGCTAATGCAAGAGGCTATAAAACTATCTCATTCCTGACTTCCAAATTGAGGAATGAAATTCACCCCAGAAGTTGTGATCACAGCCTGACACCAAAATGTGGGTGAAGGTGCAGAGATCCAGCCCAAATAACCTATGTCTCCTGAGTTTGAAATTCTCTGCTGGGATCAAGTGGAGGTATGCAAATTGTAGTAAATCTCAAAGAAGGTTCCACAGGAAAAAAACTATAGAGCGGACAAATTATGGCTTTACCGAGAACACTGGGGGGGGGGGGGGGGGAGGCAAAGTGTACGTGCTCTCAGATGTTAGGGGAATGGAATGAAAACTATGATAATTGCAACAATGGAAACAGTAGCTTCAGCTGAGCAGCCCTGGTCTTCATACTGTACCTACCCTGTTGAGGGCTTCACATCAGTGGTAGCAATTGTTTCTGGCTCTAGAGAGAATCCTAAGTTAAAATCCAGCCTCTTGAATCTAACACTTTGTTGTGTAAACTTGGGGAATTACTTCTATCTTTAATATTGAACCTTTTCAGCAATTTGATATTTTCACTTCTCGGGTTGTTGTGAGAATTAAAAAACAAAATGCTGAAAATATAAACCTGGAATCATAACAACAAGTACTCAGTTTGTTACTTTAACTGATATTTGGAGGCCAACGAAAGCACTATCAATAATCTTCATGTCACATTCAGCCAACTGAGATTTATGGAGCTCACCTGGAGATTCCCAGATTTGGACACACCACACTGAGATCTCAGTGCTCACAGCACCTGGCACCCTGCAGATGTGTGAACAGGATCTTAAAAGTTTCATTTCTTTCTAAAACGCATCCAAAGACACAGGTGGTTATTATGGGCATTGAGAGAGTGAAGGGGTGACTGGCCTGGGAATGTCTCCGCAGGAAGAGGCAAGAGCTGTGCGAGCCAAGGCAGGCTGCAGGTGTAGATGTCGAACTGCAAATGGACACCTCAGTCCTTGACCTCCTACAACAGCTCAGGGATAGAGACTTACCTTATAATTGTTTCACATAGGAGAAAACTAAAGCCCAGATAAGAGGAAGGAGTCATTTCCTTGTGAGTCCTAGTGATATTCGAGAATCTGAAGTTCAAATCTAAGATGCCTGAATCAGGGCATGGGGAGTCTGACCATTGCCATCCTATTTCCCTCTGCACTGGCTTTGGGACTGTAAAGCACCCTGCTCATTCTGATGCCATCTGGTCTCCTTGAGATCAGGCCCAACCCACGAAGCACCCCTAACAGAAGCAGGAAAATGGGAGAACATTATAAAGCAAGAGCTTATTGCATTATCAGATGTCGAGATTTCAGAAAGTGATGGAGAATGTTAGCACGGGTTAAAATAAAAAGTGTTCACTGCATTCTGCATAGTATTAAAAATGTAAAAAAAATAGAACCTATTACTCCAATACAAAATACATTTATTTCATAAAGCAAAAAAGGAACAAAATGAGTAAAATTCCAACATCCATCTTTATTCCACTGTCCTTTCGTTAAAGAAAATTGCCACCACTCATAGCAGCTTAGGCAAAACATATGATCAGATGTTTTAGCAAAGATACAGAAATAGCAAATACACACCTGAGATAAGGGTCACCATAAACTCCTAGAAAAAATACAATCAAGCAACACTGAAGCAGAACCACAAAGTCATAAAACAAGTTTAAATAAGGAATGATTGACCAAACAAAACATTATCTAGGATGTGGAGGATTTCAATCTCTCACACATTGCTGAAAAATGCAAAAAGGTGTAATTAGTCTATTTTTCTCTCTAAAGAATCATTTATTGATTTTATAGAAGAAGGGAGTGGGAGAAACATGGATGTGAGAGAGCAATTATCGATCAGCTGCCTCCTGCGAGCCTGCAATCCAGACACATGCCCAGACCAGATTTTGAACTGGCAACTCTTCCGTGCATGGGACAACATCCAACCAATTGAACCATACTGGCCAGGGCAGTATAATCAGATTAGATCACAACTAGCTAATCTCTGTAAATATTAACCTACCCAATGACTCAGATTATGAACTGAATTTCTGACAAAGGTAAATAAAACTCAGATCCATATAAAAAAGTATACACAAATGTTTGTACCAGCTATATCACAAATAAGCAAATATTCATAATGGATAAACTAATTGTGATATATGGCCAGTGGTTGAGCATCAAGCCATGAACCAAGAGGTTGCAGGTGAGATTCCAGGTCAGGGCCCATGCCCAAGTTGTGGGACAAATACACCTTGGGAGGCATGCTGGAGGCAGCCAATTGATGTTCTCTCTCATCCATGTTTCTATCTCTCCCTCTCCCTTCCTCTCTCTAAAATCAATTAAAAATAATTTTTTTAAAGAAAAATGAGTTTTTGTAAAAGTGTGATAATTCTAACAAACTTATTGTGATTTTCTTAAATTCAAAAGGCGACTGTGATTATCATGAGAAAAAAGAACTGGTGACATTCAGACATTTAAAGTTTTATAGGTGAGATAATGATATGTATGGTATGATCAATGCAATTAGATTAGGAACATGTAAATGAATTACATTTAGAGTAAATGAAGTACATACTCATGCTGATAGTTTACCTGTGTATAGTTCAGTCTTTTTTACATGACATGCAATATCATATTTAAAAATAAATTATGTGTATACGTACATGCAATAAAAATTTTATGAATGGTAATAAAAACCTTTCTCCAATTAAAAAATTTAAAGCGCTTTTTTCCTTCTGTTTCTCACACTGTAGACAGTGTCCAGATGTCACTGTCAGACTTTGTCCAAGTAGTTACAAATGGAATCTGTAGTGTATTACTGACATGTTTTTGATTAAGGTGATTAAATATCCCACTGAAATTTAGTGAAAGCAAGAGAAACATAAAAAAAAATGCCAATATGCCCTGGCCGGTTTGGCTCAGCGGTTAGAGCGTCGGCCTGCGGTCCTGAGAGACCCGGGTTCGGTTCCCGCTAAGGGCATATACTTCGGTTGCAGTTTGTCCCCGGCCCTGGTTGGTCGTGCAGGTGGCAGCCACTCGATGTGTCCCTTTCACGTCGATGTTTCTCTCTCTCTCTCCTCCTCTCTCTCCCTCCCACTCTATCTGAACAAAAAATGAAAAAATATCCTCGGGTGAGGATTAAAAAAAAAAAAAAATGCCAATAAAGTGCGTAAAATGAAAATAGCAAGATAGTCATGTAAAGAATTTGAGGCCAGCTGGTTTGGTTCAGTGGATTGAAAGTTGCCCATGAACTAAGAGGTCCTGGTTTGATTACCTTTTCCAGGTCAGGGCACATGCCCAGTAGGGAGCATGCAGGAGGCGACCAGTTAATGTTTCTCCTTCACATGGATGTCTCTCTCTCTAAAAAATAATGATCCTGCCTTGTTTGACTCAACAGTTAGAGCGTCATCGCCCCAAGGACCAAAGAGTCTCAGGTTTGACAGGGGTACATAGTTTGGTTGTTGTTCAGGCCTGGCCCTGGTCCAAGTCATGTGAGAGGCTACCAGTCGATATGTCTCTCTTGTATTGATGTTTCTCTCTCTCTATCCCTCCCTCCCAGTCTATCTGAGGATAAATGGAAAAGGGTTCTCGAGAATTTAAAAAAAAAAAAAAAAAAAATTAAAAAAATTGGAAAGCTAAAATATCAAAGTGTTAGAATTCAATGAGTTGAGTTTGAACTGTTCTTCCTACTGACCTGACACCTGCTTTGTCCTTAGGGGACCTTACAGTGTTACAGTGACCATTGTTATTGCGCTCTTTAAACTACAATGAATTTGTCTTATATATATTGTGTCATAAAAAATGTACTGGTATCTCTCTGCTAAGTAGATCTGGACTCATGACCTCATTTGTGACCAGAGTGTGCTGAGCACTGCATTTTGGGTTTGTGTTCAAACAGACGATTTTTCAACCCAAAGGTCCCTGGTGTACATACAAGACTGGAGAGAAGGATGGGGGTCCAGAATATGGTCAGGGCTTAAGGGAAGAATGGTGAGCATCATTGTCCCATACAGCAAGTAGGAATATGGAGAACAGAATCTCATAGGCAGTGGATCCCTTGCCTGGAAAAGGGGTTAGCACTCACCAATGAGATCTGAATTCTGTAGGACTTCAGAATCATTTTTAATATTAAGTCCTAGAATTCTTGTCCAGTTGTCTCCTCCTCCAGGGTGGATGTCAATGCCACATGTGAACAACACTGGAAGAGTCAAACTGAGGCATCAAATTCACCAGAGTAGATGGAATCAGTCTGACACCCAAAATATGGGTGAAGGTGCAAAGACCCAGCATAAATTACCTGTCTTCTGAAGGTCAAACTCCAGGCTGGGATCAAAGGAGAGGTAGACAGATATTGGCTCACTCTAAGTTCCCCTGGAGGAACCACTGCAGCTGAGAGATGGTGGTGATTCAGTGAACACTGGAGGACAAAGGGTAAGTGCTCTGAAACGTTAGCGAGAAAAGAGGAAAACCATAATTTGAGTGAAAAAAGTAGCTTCCGATGAGCCAACCTGGTGCTCACAGTGCAAATATTCCAATGAGAGCTTCACAACATGGGTACAGATTGTCCCTGGCTCTGGGGCCAGGTTCCTGGTTGGAATCCAGCCTCTTGAATCGGACACACTTCTGTTGCGTAAACTTGGAGAATCGACACCACATTTCTAATCCTGGGTGTTCACAGCAATTTATTTTTATTTCCTGAGTTGTGAGAATTTTAAGTGAAAATGCTCAAAATGCTAACCCTGGCAAACTGGCACTGAGGAGTAATGTGTATCCCTTTTATTGATCCTCAGAAAGCAAGGTAAGAACATCATCTCCTGCATGTCACATTTAGCCAACTGAGACTCGGGGAGCTCTATACAGTTGCCTCAACATTCCCTGGTGGGGACCCTCAAGGAGACTTCAGTAGCCACAGCACCTGCCCTCCAGCAGGTGGGTCAGTGGGTTTGGAAAAACCCCATTTCTTTTTGAAAGGTACCGAAAATTCATAGGTCTTTGGCAGTACTTAGGAGAAAAGGTGGCCAGAAAAGGTGGCCTGGCCTGAGAATGTCCTGCAGGAAGAGGCAGGAGCTGCTGGAGCCCAGGCATGCAGCAGGCACGGCGACCACTGTGCCAATGAGCACATTAACTCGACCTCCTGCAATAGCTTGGAGATGGAGACATATACTCACTTCTTAAAGTATTTTTTTTTCTTTATTAATTTTTAGGGA
Organism: Tadarida brasiliensis; assembly: GCA_030848825.1. Taxonomy (NCBI): domain Eukaryota; kingdom Metazoa; phylum Chordata; class Mammalia; order Chiroptera; family Molossidae; genus Tadarida; species Tadarida brasiliensis. The sequence continues at coordinate 4,513,070 of CM061276.1, forward strand.
GAGAAGAGGGAGAGATAGAAACATCCATGAGAGAGAACATCAATTGGCTACCTCCTGTAGGCCCCCGACTGGGGATTGGTCCCACAACTTGTGCATGTGCCCTGACCGGAATTGAACCAGTGACCTCTTGGTGCATGGGTTGACACTCAACCACTGAGCCACTCCTGCCGGGCTATCATACCCACTTTTACAGTAGCAAAATGAGCCCCATACCTCTAAGGAAGGGGTCATTTACCTGTAAGTGCTAATGAAATACACAGAATCGGGATTCAAATCTGGGCTGCCTGTCTCAAAGCATGGAGAATGTGATGACTTCTCATATTTCCCTTTGCTCTGAGCTTTGGGACTCCACGCTGCTGCTCATCCTGAGAGTCCAGACCCAATCCAAGAAGCCCCATGACAGTAGACCTTAAAAATGGGTCAACACTATCAAAGCAGGGGCTTATTATGTCATCAAAAGTTCATGCTTGTGACAATGATGGAGAATGTCAACACTCTAAGTTACAAAGATAAGTGTCCATTACACTGTGTATGGCATAAAAAATGGAAAGATATTAGAAGTTATTATTCCAAAGAACATTTATTCCATAAAGCAAAAAAAAATCACAAAACAAGCAAAATTCCAAGAATCTTTTTATTTCACGGTCCTTAACTCAAAAGAAAATTGACATTCATGACTTTAAGCAGAACGTAGTCTCACATTTCATGAAAATACAGTGATAGCAACTATACATTTGAACACAAGTTAAGACTAGTAAATACTCTTATGTTTCAGAAAGACTGCTAAGTGGTACAAAGCTTTACCACAATAGTTGCACTCACAAGGCCTCGATCATGTAGGTTTTCTCTGATAAACACTGAATCCTGACTTTATACTAAAGGCTTTCCTACATTCATCCCATTCACAAGGTTTTTCTCCTGTGTATATTCTCTAATGGGTAATGAGATCATTTCACATTCAGTACATGCAAAGCAAGTCTTTCTAGAGCATAATCTCTGATGTTGTGGGGGCATGCTTTCTTCCAAAAACCTTCACCATATTCAGTGTTTGTTCAAATTTTCTGCACTATGAGCTTGCTGACATACACCTAGAGTACTCTTCAAGGTGAAGCCCTTTACACATGCATTACAAATATATGACTTCTCTTCATATAAATTTGCAGATGTGCAGTGAGCATGCTTTTCCCAATTAATCCTCAGCCACTTCTCCTGCATATAGAAATTTACCTCCTATATGAATGAGTTCACCAGATGTACACTGAGTTGACAGTTCATGGTAAGGCCTTTCCCACATTGAATGTACATATATGGTTTCTCTTAAAAATGAGTTTTCTGATGCAAAGTGAGACCAGCCATCATGGCAAAACCTTTTCCACACACATTACATGCACAGGGCTACTCACCTGTGTGTTTTCGCTGATGTGTGATGAGATGATGCTTTGCTTTGAAACTTTTCCCACATTTACCACAAATAAAAGGTTTCTCTCCTGTATGAGTCCGTTTATGTAAAACCAGCTTGCTATTCACTGTGAAGCCTTTTCCACATTCACTGCATACAAAGGGTTTCTCTGCAGCGTGAGATCGCTGATGTACAGTCAGATAGCTCTTCCTGGTGAAACCTTTCCCGCATTCACTACAGACATAAGGTTTCTCTCCTGTATGACTGCGTTGATGTACAACCAGCTGCACCTTCTCTGCGAAGCCTCTTCCACATTCACTGCATACATAGGGTTTCTCTCCTGTGTGAGATCGCACATGTACAATCAGACAGCTCTTCCTGATGAAACCTTTCCCACATTCACTACAGATAAAAGGTTTCTCTCCTGTATGACTCCGCTGATGTAAAACCAGCTGCACCCTCACTGGGAAGCCTTTTCCACATTCACTGCATACATAGGGTTTCTCTCCTGTGTGTAATCGCTGATGTATAATCAGACAGCTCTTCCTCGTGAAACCTTTCCCACATTCATTACACATATAAGGTTTCACTCCTGTATGACACCGTTGATGTAAAACAAGCTTGTTCTTCACGGGGAAGGCTTTTCCACATGCACTACAGATATAAGGTTTATCTGTTGTGTGAGATTGCTGATGCACAATCAGATGGCTCTTCCTGATGTAACCTTTCCCACATTCACTACAGATAAAAGGTTTCTCTCCTGTATGAATCCGCTGATGTACAACCAGCTTGGCCTTCTCTGGGAATCCTTTTCCACATTCACTGCATACAAAAGGTTTCTCTCCTGTGTGTGATCGCTGATGTACAATCAGAGACTTCTTCACAAGGAAACCTTTCCCACATTCATTACAGACATAAGGTTTCTCTCCTGTATGAAATCGTTGATGGTCATTCAGCGATCTCTTCCTGGTGAAATGTTTCCCACATTCACTACAGATATAAGGTTTCTCTCCTGTATGAATTCGCTGATGCTCCTTCAGTGATCTCTTTAAGGTGAAGTGTTTCCCACATTGATTGCACATAAATGGTTTCTCTGAAGAATGAGTTTGCTGATGTGTCATGAGATTACCTTTCACTGTGAAGCCTTTCCCACATACATTACACACATAGGGCTTCTCACCTGTGTGTTTTCGCTCATGTGTGATCAGATGATACTTTGCTTTGAAATCTTTCCCACATCTAGTACATATATAAGGTTTCTCTCCTGTATGAATCCGTTGATGTAAAATCAGCTTGCTCTTCACTGGGAAGGCTTTTCCACATTCACTGCAAACAAAGGGTTTCTCTCCTGTGTGAGATCGCTGATGTATATTTAGACAGCCATTACTGGTGAATCCTTTCCCACATTCACTACACATATAAGGTTTCTCTCCTGTATGAGTCCGATGATGTATAACCAGCTGCACCTTCACTGGGAAGCCTTTTCCACATTCACTGCACACAAACGGTTTCTCTCCTGTGTGAGATAGCTGATGTGTAATCAGAGAGTCCTTCCTGGTGAAACCTTTCCCACATTCACTACAGATATACGCCTTCTCTCTTGTTTGTTTCTGCTGATGTGTGGTAACAGGACCATTGTTTCTGTAACATTCACTGTAGATACAAGGTTTCTCTCGTGTGTGAGTTTGGTGATGACAAATGAGCTGAGACTTATTTATGAACATTTCCTCACACTCAGTACCGCTATTAGGTTTCTCTGCCATGTGAGTTTTCTGATGTATATTAAAGTCTAATTCCTTTTGGAAGGTCTTGTCACATTCAGTGCACTCACATTGTTTTAGTCCTCCTTGAATTCTATGACGTTCAGAGAGCCAGTATTTCGTGGAGAAGACTTTCCCGCACAGACTGCATCCATAAGGATTCTCCTCACTATGAAGTCTATCTTGTCCAGTCAGAACAGAGACCTTGATAAAGGCCTTCCCATACTTAGTGCATACGTGGCCTTTCTTTCCACTACGAGTTCTCTGTTGCTGAATGAACCGTGACTTATTATTGACGTTTTTCGGACTGAAAGGGAATGTAATTTCAGGATAAAGTTGTTGGTTGCAATGCAGAATGGATATCCCATGTCCACTCAACTCAACAGAGTTAGTTAAGATACAGCTTCTGTTTAGGTTTTCAAAACTTAATTTTGATTTTAAAGGTTTTTCTATTATCTCAAGATCACGATTTTGTAAGAAATGACCTTCAATCTGATTAACAATATTTGCAAAGGTGTTATGTTCAGAGTATTGTTTCACACTCTTGTGAATGTTTCCAATTTGCAGGTGACACTGTAGAGAATCATCATCTTGCCTGCATTCTACAAAAGAAGAGAACAATAATTCACGCTGTAATCTCTCCTAATTTTAGTTTGAAATAGAACTGATTTACAAAATGCCTTCATGTGAGGTAGCTGTTTAGCGACAATATATGTTTTAAGAAAACAATTGGTTAAATAATTGGTTACTGTCCAGAGCTCCTGACACTGAACTTGTTAAAATTTTGCAATATCCTAAATGAGAGCTTGTATTGTTATACATTTAAAAAAAAATTTTTTTTACAATAAAGGTGAGTTTATGCTAATGGATGCACAGGGTTTCTATACAGCCTCAGGAACGATCCAGACACTAGAGAGACTAGCTAAGTCTCACCTTTCAGCTCAGCACACTGACCCATGGAAAAAGAGGAAGGGACTAGAGATTAAAGCTGTATAAAAACTCTTAACAAGATCTAATCCACTTGTGTGGTTTTTTAACAAAGGTGTTTGTCTGGTGGATGGTTTACCAGAGGTCGTTGGGAACAAAACTTCCTGTATTAAAACAATTTTCAGACTTCGGCCTATGTAACTATTCATCTGTATTTTTTAAAACATCCTTTAAAAACACTAGTAAACATAAGTGTTTTCCTGAGTACTGTGGGCTGCTATAAAAAATTTTTTTAAAACTTTGTTTATTGATTTTATAGGGAGAGGATGCGAAAGGCAGAGAGAGATAGAAACACTGATGAGAGAGAACATAGACTGGCCACCTCCAGCATGTCTCCCATTGGGAATGTAGCCCAGAACGTGGGCATGTGCCCTGACTGGGATTCAATCCGGTGACCTCTTGCTGCATGTGTAGATGCTCAACCACTGAGGCACACTGGCTCACCTTAACTTGAGATATTGTTAAGAGACTCACTTCATTAGGTTAGGGAATTTGGGCCCTTTCGTGTCACCTCTGGATTCTTTCCTAGACTAGTTTTGATGATTTTAATATCCATGTTTTACAGTTACAAATTGTAACCAGGACTATAACAGTACACTCCCCTCCCTGATAATCACTACCTTCTACATTATAGGCAAAGTGGGCCTTTCAAAAAATTAGCTAATGCAAGCTAATTTTCTACTTAAACGTTTTTTACCAGTGTCTCAATTCATTTGGAATGACAGCAACGTTTTAAATGGCTCAAGAAGCAATGTGTGACCTGTATCTCAGAATCCCCAGCTGCCACCCTATTGTCCTCACTTCATGTCCTTTTCCCTCTTGCTCACTTCACTCATCCAGACAAGCTTCCTGGACCTTCCTCATACAGAGTACACATTAAGCTCTTTCTACTTTCTATAGGCTCACACTGGAAAAAATCCAGGGGGCTGACTCACATCCGTCATCTATGTGCTCAAAGGCACCTTATCAGACAACCATTTCCACTTCTAAAAGCGCAGTTCTGGGACAAACATCCAGTCTTTTACTACTGGTTTATTTTCCTTAAAGCAGTTTTTACTTTAAGATACACATTTATTATTGGTTGTATATTACATCTACTGAGAAGGAAAATAATGCGATGAGTAGGAACAAGGCTGATTCATTTTTTTGTACTGCTGTTACCTTCAAATATTAGCATATACTAAGGCAAATTTAAAGTCATGAAGCGATCACCTCAATTGCAGGAGGCAATGACAGGTATGAACACATTAAGAAGTGTGCAGGAAGAAGATAGAAACTACGTGAACAAGATGATAACATACCATGGAAATGACTAAAAGAGAAGCTGAAATTTCATTAGACAGGAGGGCACCTGGTTACCTGGGACGAAGTGTCATCAAATATGATGAGAAAATAATTGATTTCATATTATACTATGGGAAAAAAATCATTGGGAAATGCAGTCAAGAAAAGAATTCCAAATTCAATTTACAACATAATGAAAAATAATATCATGCTTAGGAATATACTTAAGAAAGGGAAGGGTAAAATTTTTATTCTGAAAGTTACAAGGTGAAGTTGGAAAAAATTAAAGACCAAGCTTGATAAAAAACCACCCAATGACTCTGGATTAAGATGTATAATAAGGATAAAAAGGAATAACTATACAAAGAAGAGAGATTCAATGTAATTGCTATCAAAATCTAAGCATTTTAACAGAAATTCTCAAGCTGATTCTAAAATTCAAATAACAATAAAAGAATTCCAAAGTCAAAATCATCTTCTGAAGAAAGGTAAGAGTTGAAGGCCTCAGTCTTTGCAATTTCAAAACTTACTACAAAGTTGTAGGAATGAAGACCATGATGAGAATACGTACTTAAAAAATGTTCCAGCCCTGGCTGGTTTGGCTCAGCGGATGGAGCGTCCGACTACGGTCCAGAGAGACCCGGGTTCGGTTCCCGCTAAGGGCATGTACCTCGGTTGCGGTTTGTCCCCGGCCCTGGTTGGTCGTGCAGGTGGCAGCCACTCGATGTGAACCTTTCGCGTCGATGTTTCTCTCTATCTCTTCCCCTCTCCCCCTCCCACTCTATCTGAACAAACAAATGAAAAGGTGTCCTTGGGTGAGGATAAAAGAAAAGAAAAGAAAAGAAAAGTTCCAAAAAAGATTGTGTGGATGATTGATCAATCCTATGAATATACTGAAAACCAATTAAATATAAATATATAGTTTTAATGAGGAAATTGTATGGTATATAAAATAAATGTAAGTAAAAGCACAAAAAACATGATGTGACAACAAATGTTTTAGGATAAAAAAATGCAGCCATAACATCTAAGAATAAAACAAAATCTAAATTAGAAAAACTAGGAAGGAAGTCATTGGAAGCAGACATAAGCTATGACTTAGTTTGGCCTGGATCTCATGTAACACGGTTAGATCTTTCCTGTTTATCAAATGAACAGTATAAATATTTTATTTTATTTTTATTTACTTTTATTTATTTTTTCTCCTCACTCGAGGCCATTATTGTATTTATCTTCAGATCGAGTGGCAGGGATAGAGGGAGAGAGACAGAAAGAGAGAAAGAAATCGATGTAACAGAGACATATCAACTGGCTGCCACCCCTACAACCCCAACCGGGGACAGGGACAAACTGCAATCAAGGTACGTGCCCCTACTGGAAACCGAACCTGGGTCTCTCTGGTCCGCAGGCCGATACTCTAACAACTGACCCAAATCGGCCAGGTAAACAGTAGAAACATTTTAGAAGGAAGCTTAGCATGTCGGGAACATTCCAGTTCATGTCAGAATGGAATGGATTTTCTGGGAGAGAAGAGAAAGTAAATTTTCAAAAGGATGGAAAAAAGATGATTCCTGCTGTCACACAGAAAAGGAGAAGCCAGAGTCCCGCTGCCATGCCCATAAGTTAAATACGTGGGAAGAAAGCCTACCTTAGACAATGTGGATGGAGAAGTCAATTTGGGGGTCTATTTCACAGATCAGGAAGAGGTTAACTCATGGAAATGGAGAAAACATTTAACACTCATGAGAACTCAGTATGAAAAACCTTGGAGCAGGGGGTAAATAAATGCACCGTGAAGACCAGGTTATAATGCAGAAACAGTATCCAAGGTGGGATTGAATGTTAAGAAGGAAAATCAAGATTTCCTAAGCCAGGAAAATCCAGCAGTAAAAGAAAAGATGATTAATTCAAATTTGTCTCTCTACAGAGAGCCTTGGAAAGTGTAATTTAAGAAAGAGAGGTGGGCCCTGGCCGGTTGGCTCAGCGGTTAGAGCATCGGCCTGCGGTCTAGAGAGACCCAGGTTCGGTTCCCGCTAAGGGCATGTACTTCGGTTGCAGTTTGTCCCCAGCCCTGGTTGGTCGTGGGGGTGGCAGCCACTCGATGTGTCCCTTTCACGTCGATGTTTCTCTCTCTCTCTCTCTCTCTCTTCCTCTCTCTCCCTCCCACTCTATCTGGACAAAAAATGAAAAAATGTCCTCAGGTGAGGATAAAAAAAATAAATAAATAAAATAAAATTCTTTAAAAAAAAAAAAAAAGAAAGAGAGGTGGTAACACAGGCAGAGATACTGTGGACAAAGGTGGGGATGATCTGAGAACCCTAAAAAAAGAAAACAATATAAACAAAAAACAAAATGAAGATAAAATAAGCCAGGTCAGGGCTCAGAAGACAAAAAAAATGTATGTTTTCCTCTTAAACGTCTCCAAAGAAATATGGTTCTCATCCATGGCGGGTGGGTTGAGTTTCCTCATTCACTGCCACCGCTCTGACGCCTCCTCTGACTAGAATGTGCTTCCCGGCCGCCCACCTTGTTGAGTCCCCTTCACTCACCTGCACACACTAGACGGTGGAGCTCATCCTGTGCTGTCCATGGTTCTTCCCCTCGTTCCAACTTGGAGAGCGCGTCTGGTTTGCTGGCTTGATACCCTGCTCGAGAAAAATGACAGAAGACTTAGACATATTGAATGGGATGGGGGTCTGCCAAGGAGGGAAAATGAACAGGTTTCACATCTCTAACACAGGGACTTTTCCCTCTGGAGTAGGAACACTATACCCTCCTGCCAGGGACAAGAGAATGATCTGACATTCCACACTTTGGGGGGAACGCATTTATTCTTAAGAGTTAAGCAGGTGAGAACAGAGAAGCCACTAACTGCGTAAGGCTGGATGACACAGAAAGCTGTCCTCACCCACTGACTCCAGGTGGCTGAAATTCTCCAACATCACATCCCTGTACAGGTTCTTCTGATCGGGGTCCAGGAGCTGCCACTCCTCCCAGGTGAAGTCCACGGCCACATCGTGAAATGTCATGGATTCCTGTAACAACACCATGCTGTTTATTGTGGGATGTCCTTCAGATGATATGGAAGAAATGTTTGTTTTTCTGCTCATTTTCACTTTATACGCTGCACCTCTACACAGAGTGGGGTTCTATTTTAATATATAGTTGAACAGGATCATGCCTAGTAAAATGCTAGCTGCAAATTGTTCATGTAGACATCCATGCATTAATGAATTAGATGTCACTATAAAGTGATTAAATTAAATGTTCATGATAACCTAGAAACACTTTTAATATAACCAAATTCAGACATCTGAGAGACAGAAAATATATATGAATACTTTCTAAACAAACAAAGGGGCTATTTTATAGGGATTAACAAATGCACTACTAAGAAAAGAAAAAACTGAGCCCTGGCCGGTTTTGCTCAGTGGTTAGAGCGTTGGCCCACTGACCAATAAGTTGCGTGTTTGATTCCGGCCAAAGACACGTACTTCGGTTGCAGTTCGTCCCCGACTCTGGTCGTGTTGTGCGAGAGGCAACTAGTCGGTGTGTCTCTCTCACATCAATGTTTCTTTGTCGCACGCTCTCTCCCCTCCCTCTCCCTCCCACTCTGTTTGAGGATAAATAGAAAAATGTCCTCAAGTGAGGATTAGGAAAAAAGAGAAATTAAAAATGAAAAGGAAAGAGTAAAACAAACTGAGCCCTGAACCATGTGGTACCAGTGGTTAGAGAGTCAGCCTGATGATCGAAGGCTTTTGGGTTTGGTTCCAGGTTAGGGTATGTACCCGGGTTGCGGTTAAGATCAGAGCGCTTGGTCAGGTGTTTGTGGGAGGTAAGCAATGGATGTATGTCTCACCAATGATGTTTCTCCATCCCTCTACCCCCTATGCCTCTCTCCTTCAATTCCACACTATGTAAAATTCAATGCAAAAGATACCCCCTAGTAGGATTAAAAACAAAAGAAAGTCACCTGAGCGTGCAGCATTTTCTACTGCTCTCTGAAAGGAGCTGGCAGCGGGAAAGCTCTAGCTCGCTGAGTTTCTGGTCAGCTCTAGGATTCTGTTTAGAAATCTGTCTTCAGTTAGTTGAGTCCCTGGAAATGCTGATAATCCTCCCGGGAAGTTTGCCTTGCTTCACACGATGCAATTGCTTGTGGTGTCCATGTAAAAAATGCCCAAACCTGTGGAGAATTTTTATAAGTTTATTTGAGCCAAGCTGATGACAATTGCTAGGAAGTAAAATGACAATGGATTGCATAATACTCTAGAAAATGGCAGTTTTGCAGGGTTTTTTTTGTGGTTTTTGTTTAACCTCATCTGAGTACATTTTTCCATTTTTTGTTCAGATTGAGAGAGAGGGAGAGAGAAAGGAAGGAAGAGAGAAGAAGAGAAAGAGAGAGAGATAGAAACATTGACGTGAAAGGGACACATTGAGTGGCTGCCTCCTGCACGACTCCAACCAGGACCGGGGATAAACTGCAACTGAGGTAAATGCCCTTAGCGGGAACCGAAACCCAGGTCTCTCTGGACGGCAGGCTGACCTGAGCCAAACCGGCCACGGCGGCAGCTTTTTTATACATTAGAATCAAAGGAGAAGAAAGGGGATTACATGAAATTCACTGGCCACAGATAAGAGGTGGGGGGTGAGGGAAAGCAACACATGGAAATCTCTGGGACTGGATAAAAAGTGAAGAAAAAATTGACAACTACTTCTTTTAATTGGGTTGTTGCAGTACACTTAACAATTATAGTTTAATACAGTAACAATAACAAGTATAGGCTCTGTGGTCTTTTACTGTGGTGGGAAGTTGAGCTTGAGTGGGTGGGTACACAAGGAAAATTCCCTGACAGTCCAAAAGCATGTTACCGTAGATGCAAAAAGCCAATAGACAGGCTCAAGAAGGTAAAGACTGACTTTTCAGAGTAGATACCAGGGGGGACATGCCTACCCTTGTGACTGGTGTTTAGTCCGGCATCTGTTAGGTTACCCATTACCTTGCAAATAATGCAGATAATCTTTATCCGTACTCAACAGAAGGCTGAGCAAAGGTCATACAAGCAACACAATTTTCAGTTTCCGCCTCCTGCAAACTTTTACCTTTACCCTTTAAAACATTACTGACGTTTTCATTCAGAAAAGCACAGTAAACTGGCTGAAGGTTGTTATTCAGATATAAGTGCGGCTTTCTCCAGACTTTGCAGGTGCTTTTCCTAAAGTGAGAAAGACACCCTCACAGAGGACATTGTCCTCCCACATGTAAATGTCCTTCTCAAGGGGTAACTTCTACCAGCTGCATGCTCCTGCCAGGGCTGCAGTTGCTTTTAATTAACAAACCCAAATAACCAATATCTAGTCCTCGCCGTTTTGGCTGAGTGGTTATAGTGTTGGTCCACAGACCAAAGAGTTGAGGGTTCAGTCCCTGGACTGGGGTTTCACGGGAGGCAACCAATTGATGTGTCTTTCTCACATTGATGTTTCTCTCTCTCCCTCGCACTTTATCTGAAGAGAAATGGGAAAATATCCTCGGGTGAGGAATTAAAAGAAACAAACAATATCCCAGAGAGGCATATTTTAGGGCGGGAAACTGCTCTCCTGTAGATTCAAGGAACTGTGCATTTATCTTTTTTTTTATCCTCACCCCAGGACATTTCCACACTTATCTTGAGATAGAGTGGGAGGGAAAGAGGGAGGAAGAGAGAGAGAGAGAAACATTGACTTGAGAGGGACACATCAGGCGGCCGCCACCCACACAACCCCAACCAAGGGTGGGGGGGACAAACTGCAACCAAGACATGTGCCCTTAGTGGAAACCGAACCCGGGCCTCTCTGGTCAGCGGGCCATCGCGCCAACTGCTGAGCCAAACTGGCCAGGGCTAGGAACTGTGTATTTAAAAGAGAACATTCTCACTCAGAAAACGTTGCTGGGAGAACGTCACAAAGTGTTAGACAGGTGGATCACACTGCACCTAGGTTCAGCAACCTTGGTACTTGAGTTCTGGTTAAAAAAAAAATTCAGAGGACGGCAGTGTTGCTCAGTGGTTGAGCATTGACCCATGCACCAAGAGGTCACCGGTTTGATTCCTGGTCAGGGCACGGGACCAATTTCTGGGCCAAATCCTCGGGGTGGGGTGGGGAGCAAGTAGGAGGCGGCCAATCAATGTTCTCTCTCATGGATGTTTCTAGCTCTCTCCCCCTCTCCTTTCCTCTCTAAAATCAATAAAGAAAAAATAAATAAATAAATAAATAAATAAATAAATAAATAAATAAATAAATAAAAGTCCCAGAGGTAGAGGAAATAACAGGTAGAAGAAACGGACTCAGGAAACAAGTTAGAGGCAAAGAAGGGCCCTTTGATGCTTAAGGAACTTAGTGAGAACATCAACAACATAACAAAGAACCAGTCAGAAATGAAGGATGCAGTAACTGAAATAAGGAAATATTATAGAGAGCAATAGTAGAGTAGGTAAAGCCAAGAAGCAAACCATCTATTTGGAATATAAGGAAGCAAAAACAACCAATCAGAACAGCAAAAAGAAAAAAGAAGCCAAAAATATAAGGATAGTGTAAGGAGCCTCTGGGACAACTTCAACTATACCAACATTCCCATCATGCGGGTGACAGAGGAGAGAGAGAGCAAGAAATTGAAAACCTGTTTCAAAAAATGACAGATAACTTCCTTAAGTTGGTGAAGGAAACAGACATACAAGTCCAGGAAGCATAGGGAGTCCCAAACAAGAGCAACCCCAAAGAGGTCCACACCAAGACACATCATCATTAAAATGCAAAAGGTTAAAGACAAAAAGAGAATCTTAAAATCAGCAAGAGAAAGCAGTTGGTTACCTACAATGGAGAACCTATAAGACTGTCAGCTGACCTCTCTCTCTCTCTCTCTTTTTTTTATCCTTACCCAAGGACATTTTTGGATTCCTCTTCAGATAGAGCGAGAGAGAGGGAGGGAGATAGGGAGGAAGAGAGAGAAACATCGATGTGAGAGAGACACATTGACTGGCTGCCACCCACAGAACCCCAACCGGGGCCGGGGACAAACTGCAGCCGAGGTACGTGCCCTTAGCGGGAACCGAACCCAGGTCTCTCTGTACCACAGGCCGACAAGCTAACCGCTGAGCCAAACCCGCCAGGGCTCAGCTGACTTCTCAAAAGAAACTTTGCAGGCCAGAAAAAAGTGGATAGAGATATTCAAGGTGATGAAATTCAAGAACCTACAACCAGGATTACTCTACCTGCAAAGTTATTATTTAGAATCAATGGCCATATAAAGAATTACCCAGACAAGAAAAAGCTAAAGGAGTTCATCACCACCAAACCAGCATTATATGAAATGTTGAAGCGTCTTCTTGAAGGAGAACAAAAATATGACCAATAAAATGGCAATTAATACATATCTATCAACAATTGAATCTACCAACAAAATGAGCAAGGAGAACAGAAACAGACTCAGATACAAAGCACTTTTTGTTGCTTCCCAGATTGGGGGGGGCCACATCTGTAATACATTCAAGAATAAAGATTAGTTTAAAAAAAAAAAAAAGGCCACTGTGATGCAGGAGAGAGAAGGGTAAAGGTAAGACCCTGGGGGTGGGCAGTGGGGAAGGAGATTCAGAACCTTATTTTCCTGGAGGCTCAATGCTTAACAGCTATTATTTGGCCCTCTGGTTGGTTCACTTCCTGGAGGGGGGGAGGGGCGTCTAACACACAAGACTTCAACTTCCTAGGGGAGGAAAAGTCTGGAGAGGGTCCAAACCCAATCACCAGAGTTATGCTAGAGGAGAAAAGGTCACCCCAGAACGAGGCCCTCGTTTTTCCAGTTCTATCCCATTACTAAGGACCCTGAGCTTTGTGCCAGGTGACCTTCTGTACCTGGCCTATTGTCCTAGATCTAATCCTGTGGGTCTACATGCCCATCAACAAACAACTCACAGATTCTACACACAGAGCTGGCTAGACCTGCACCATGTCCCTCACCTCATTGCATAGTAATTCAAATGAACCGGACAAGGAATGGGTCAGGGTCAGCTATCACCACTTGAGCCAATGAAGCAGAGACAAGGTGGAATTCCACAAGAGCCTTTATTTCAATACTGCGGCAGTATGGGAGAGCAGTAACCCTCTCTACAACTTTCACAAGCCTTTTTTACCCATTCAGAAATAACCAGTTTTAGAACAATTTTTTCAGAAATAAATATCTCCATAGCCTATACCTTACATCATATAAATTATTCAGTTTCTTTCCAACTAATTAACATTCTTTATTCTTAGTTGTATGACCACTAAAAAATTAAATAACACCTTTAAGTCTATTTTTTGTACTAAGGCCCAAAGTAGGTTTACTTAAGACTTGCTTAGCAATCAATGTGTAACAGCTGAATTAAGTTAATCAAACTGCTCAGATCTGCTCAGCTCCAAAGTGAGCTGTTTAACTCTCTAGTGTCCTTGGCTGCTTCCAGGAGGCTGGAGAAGAGGAGGGGGGGAAGGGAGATAACAGGCCCCCAAGGCTTGTTCCAAGGGCTGCAGCAGCTCCCAGCCTCTAGTGGAATGAATTTAAAAGTACCACATCTTTGCCCTGGCCTGTTTGGCTCTAGAGCGTTGGCCTTCGCGCCTGAGAGTCCTGGGTTCGGTTCCCACTAAGGGCACGTACCTCGGTTACAGTTCATCCCTGGTCCTGGTTGGGGTCGCATGGGTGGCAACCTCTCAATGTGTCCCTCTCACATCGATGTTTCTCTCTCTCCCTCTCGGTCTCCCTCTATCTGAATATAATACAAAAATGTTCTCGGGTGAGAATTAAAAAAAAAAAGTACCACTTATTCCCTTCACACTGAGGTGGGGCAGTGTCCCTGCTGCTTCCAGCCTGCACAGGGTTTCTGGGTGGTGTTAATTTCCCCATTGTTCCCGGAACCACTGTAGCTCCCAGGCCTCCAGAAGGAAGATCTGGAATGTTTACAAGACTTATTTTATCTCATTTTTCTTTTACGCTCTGGGTGGGGAGTGAGACCTTTCCCCCTCTTTAAACCATCAAGTTAGATCTTTCTGAGTAGAATACTTATGATCGAGCAACACGAAATCTTGCACCAAAGAAGACATCCTATCCTATGTCACAACAACAACAACATGTAAAATAAGGAAATGAGTGCTCTCCAAAGGAAGGAATGGGAAACTAGCTTTACAATCTTATCTCACACCAACCCCCACAGCACAATGACCCTCTCACGGTCTGAGTGGCACAACTCCAAACAGCAGAGATGGAGGATTCCCTGTGTTCACATAACAGCAGAGAGCAAACCAAGCCCCCAACAAATAGGAGAGCAAACAAAGTACAATCGAAACCAAAAATGCATCACAGAAGGACAGGGAAAACTTCTGAAAGACAGATCACACACACAAACAGGAGTTCTTATCCCTGTTTTTTTCAATACTGAAGTGTTTGGACGGGTGATACCATGAAAGGAAGAGCAGAGATGTTCCTCCAGATAAAAACTCTAGGCAGCTGCTGGGAAATTCCTGCAATCCCTGTCCTCGGGTCAGTCTCCAAAAGCACCTAAATCCACAGTTAAGTGCGATAAGCCCCCATCTGTAAACAAACTAATTAAATTACACAAGACAAAAACCCAAACCACCCTAACATACAATATTTACAACGGCGCACAACAGAAACCCCAAAGCTTTATGGCTTTCCGTTCCCTTTCGCTTGTACAGCCAACAGAACATCAGACAGAACACCACACAGAATGCCCTGCGCCGCAGAGCTGTGCCTCCACCCCACGCTGACCAGGCTCCTTTCGGAGACCAGGTGAGGTCCGAGAAAGGTCACAAAGGAGCTGATGAGGCTCATACCAGATGAGAGGCACAGACAAAGACAACTCTCATCAGAGAACAGAGCTCCAGAGGTACAAGTCTCTCCATTACACACGAGGGAGGCTAATCAGCCTCTCTGCATCCCAGACTCAAGTCTGCAACCAGGGGATTCACCCGCAACCTGTCTGTGCCCAGCCCTTCGCCCTGCCGGCTGAGCAGGCACACCAACAAGGGGAACCGGGGTCCTGGGCAACAGCTCCACGTGGGCGCTTCTTCCCTCCCCCTCCAACCCCGCTGATAATTGCAAGCTTGGGCTACCGCACGATCCCATCCCCCGGTGAGAAACGAAATTTCTATTGTGACCAAAACCCTTCCGGGGAAAAACACAAACTGACCTGCGTTTTCCCCAGACCCAGAAAGAAAGCGCAACATTTGTCTAAGGCGACCCCCTTCCACTTCCGCACGGCTGCTGCTCAGGCCTGGGGGTATTGTAAGGCGCTGAGTTGCGTAAGGAAGTCCCGCAGCGCCTTCCGGTGCTTGGCGCCCACTTGTCCCCGCCCACCTCGCGGAGGCGCCCTGTGGGCCGCCATGTTGGGACACCTTGTTGCCGTACAGAAGGCAGAGCTCTGGGGTTTGGGGACTGGAACCAGAGAAGGCGCTAATGTAAGAAGCTATAAAATTATCTCATTTCTGACTTCCAAATGAGAAATGAAATTCACCTCATAAGTGGTGATCAGAGCCAAATTGTGGGTGAAGGTGCAGAGATCCAGCCCAAATAACCTGTGTCTCCTGAGTTTGAAATTCTCTGCTGGGATCAAGTGGAGGTATGGAAATTGTAGTAAATCTCAAAGAAGGTTCCACAGGAAAAAAACTATAGAGCGGACAAATTATGGCTTTACCGAGAACACTGGGGGGCAAAGGCCTACATGCACTCAGATGTTAGGGGAATGGCATGAAAACTAGGATAATTGCAACAATGGAAACAGTAGCTTCAGCTGAGCCACCCTGATCTTCATACTGTACCTATCCTATTGAGGGCTTCACATCAGTGGTAGCAATTGTTTCTGGCTCTAGAGAGAATCCTAAGTTAATGTCCAGCCCCTCGAATCTAACACTTTGTTGTGTAAACTTGGGGAATTACTTCTATCTTTAATATTGAACTTTTTCAGCAAAATGATACTAATTTTCACTTCTCGGGTTGTTGTGAGAATTAAAAAACAAAATGCTCAAAAGATAAACCTGGAATCATAGGAACAACTACTCAGTTTGTTACTTTAACTGATATTTGGAGGCCAATGAAAACGCTATCAATAATCTTCATGTCACATTCAGCCAACTGAGATTCAGGGAGCTCACCTGGAGATTCCCAGATTTGGACACACCATACTGAGATCTCAGTGCCCACAGCACCTGCCTCCCTGCAGGTGAGTCAGCAGGATCTTAAAAGTTCCATTTCTTTCTAAAACGCATCCAAAGACACAGGTGGTTATTATGGGCGTTGCGGGAGTGAGGGGTGACTGTCCTGGGAATGTCTCCACAGGAAGAGGCAAGAGCTGTGCGAGCCAAGGCAGGCTGCAGGTGTAGATGTCGAACTGCAAATGGACACCTCAGTCCTTGACCTCCTACAACAGCTCAGGGATAGGGACTTATCATTGTTTCACACAGGAGAAAACTAAAGCCCAGATAAGAGGAAGGAGTCATTTCCTTGTGAGTCCCAGTGATAATCGAGAATCTGAAATTCAAATCTAAGATGCCTGAATCAGGGCATGGGGAGTCTAACCATTGCCATCCTATTTCCCTCTGCACTGGCTTTGGGACTGTAAAGCACCCTGCTCATTCTGATGCCATCTGGTCTCCTTGAGATCAGGCCCAACCCACGAAGCACCCTTGACAGAAGCAGAAAAATGGGAGAACATTATAAAGCAAGAGCTTATTGCATTATCAGATGACGAGATTTCAGAAAGTGATGGAGAATGTTAGCACGGGTTAAAATTAAAAGTGTTCATTGCATTGTGCATAGTATTAAAAAAGTAAAAATATAGAACCTATTTCTCCAAAACAGAAGACATTTATTTCATAAAGCAAAAAAGGAACAAAATGAATAAAATTCCTACATCCATCTTTATTGTTCCACTGTCCTTTCGTTAAAGAAAATTGCCACCACTCATAGCAGCTTAGGCAAAACATATGATCAGATGTTTTAGCAAAGATACAGAAATAGCAAATACACACCTGAGATAAGGGTCACCATAAACTCCTAGAAAAAATACAATCAAGCAACACTGAAGCAGAACCACAAAGTCATAAAACAAGTTTAAATAAGGAATGACTGATCAAACAAAATATTCTCTAGGATGTGGAGGATTTCAATCTCTCACACATTGCTGGAAGAATGCAAAAAGGTATAATCAGTTAATTTTTCTCTCTAAAGAATCATTTATTGACTTTTAGAGAAGAAGGGAGCGGGAGAAACATGGATGTGAGAGAGCAATATCGATCAGCTGCCTCCTGCAAGCCCCTACAAAGAAAGAGCCCGCAATCCAGACACATGCCCAGACCAGATTTTGAACTGGCAACCCTTCTGTGCATGGGACAACATCCAACCAAGTGAACCATACTGGCCAGGGCAGTACAATCAGATTAGATCACAACTAGCTAATCTCTGTAGTTAAATATTCACCTACTCAAGGACTCAGATTATGGACTGAATTTTTGACAAAGGCAGATAAAACTCAGATCCATATAAAGAATTATACACAAATGTTTGTACCAGCTTTATCACAAATAAGCAAATATTCATAATGGATAAACTAATGGTGATATATTCAAACATAAGAATAGTTCTCAGAAAAAAGATGAGCTACTAATATATCTTTAATAAGTCTCCAAGTACTTATGCAACATTAAATAAAAGCAGAATATACTTAGAAAAAGCAAAGTTATCTATTAAAATGGAATGTAAATCTATGGTTACTTGGAGAACTGTGAAGAACAGGGAGAGATTAAAAAAGTCATGAAGCAAATTCAGAGAGACAGATATGGTCATTATTAGTAGTAAAATGACAGTTTCAGTTTCAAGCACCTGTTAAGATTCATGAAACACTACTATGTATGTAATTTACTACGTAGAGCTTTTTTTTTTTTTTTTGGTATCCTCACCCGAAGACATTTTTGTATTTATCTTCAGATAGAGCGGGAAGGAGAGAGGGGGGAAGAGAGAGAAACATCGACTTGAGAGAGACATATCGACTGGTTGCCACCCACACGACCCCAACCGGAGTGGGGACAAACCTCAAATGAGGTATGGGCCCTTAGCAGGAAACGAACCCGGGACTCTCCAGTCTGCAGGCCGATGCTCCAACCACTGAGCCAAACCAGCCTGGGCCTAATTAGAGCTTTTAAAAAACATTTCAAGATAAAAAAGAAAAGTGTGCGTGTCCAACTATTTTGGGAAAATAGGTTTGGCAACTCTATATTCAATACACTTCTCTGGGGGAAAAGCCTTGCCTCAGTGACATAATACATAACAATGAAGAAGTTTCAACCAAACCAACAAGAATGCTGGCTGGGTCACAAAAACCACACCCCTAAATATAGCCACCCATTGTCTTCAACTTTCTTTTTCTGCAGCATAACAATTGCTCTGAGTTGATCACCTGAGGCTACAGAAAGCTATAAAACCTTTTCATTATATTCAATGAGAATGACTGTGTCCACAAGATAAAGATGCCTGAAAGTCCTCAGAGTTCTGTACACACCATTTCTGCAGTGTTTTACTCAGAAAAATTCCCGGATGCACATTTAGATGAGGCATATTCCACCTAATGGGCAGCAGTGTCCTCCAACACCAATTAGGCCAGTGTTTCTGAAGTAAAATGGTTTCCCCAACCTCTTATGGTTCTACAACCAGTAACCATCACCCATGGAATTGTAGGCACTAGGGCACATGGCCCTTTGAAAGCCCTGGGCAAGAGATTCCTTTCAAATGTACTGGCATCCTGTGAAAAAAAGAAAAATATCCTGATGCTCCCAGACATACCTGAGGTTGTCACATCTACCCCTCTTTGGAGTGATCTCTGTATCTTATAGCATCTAGACTTCACAGTGGACTAACAAGCCCAGTCTTTCCTACAAAAATATGGGCAACAATGCAAATTTTGCAAAAACTGAGCTAATTTCTGTACCAGATTGTTCCCTCAAATGCAAAGAATGTTTGAAACCCTCATAAAAATTTTTCACCTCTTCACGCTTATAAACTACAAAACACAGTAAATAGAATACCTAAGATAAAAGAAGACTTAGAAAAAAGGTCTTCGTTGTTTTATAAACCAAACGAACATGAGCCTGGAAGTTCTTGCATTGGTGACTTAAGACACAAAATTCATCACTGGCATCTAGAAAAAGCACGTCCTTCAAAAAGGCAGTCAGTCTGCAAACTGCTAGCTGAACTCAGATTATGTTTTCTGGGGCCAAAACTGAGTCAGGTCTTGCCCTGGCCGGTTGGGCTCAGGGGTTAGAGCGTCGGCCCTCGGACCAGAGAGACCAGGGTTCGATTCTCTCTAAGGGCAGTACCTCGACTGAAGCTTGTCCCTGGCTCCGTTGGGGTTGTGTGGGTGGCAACCACTCGATGTATCTCTCTCACATCGATGTTTCTCTCCCTCTCTCTCTTCTTCCCTCTCTCCCTCCTGCTCTATTTGAAGATAAATGCAAAAATGTCCTTGGGTGAGGATAAAAACAAACAAACAAAAAACTGAGTCAAGTCTATGTACCTACTAGTGAGAGTGAAAAGAATTACGAACTCCTAAGGGCTCAGGCTACTCCTAATTTTCTTCAACAAATCAGAGAACAGAGTTAGCTTCCCTGAACACATGAAATCTTTGGGGACCTGATAGTTGGTACAGGTGAAACAGCTACAACAGCAACATGCAGTGACAAAAATCTGGCAAAACATCTGGATAAGTTAGAAAGTATGACAGAGATACATATGCTTCCCACATAAAAAAATAACATAACAAAAAACTTATTGGGATTTTTCCTAAATGAGGCTTCACAGATTTTCCTAGAATATTGCTAGGAGGTAAGAAATTACATTTCCTACACATGTAAGAAATTTCTCCTATGTGAATTCATATGTCCAGAGGAAGGTTAGAATTTTGGCTAAGATTTCGCACATTAACTGCACTCATAAGGCCTTTCTCCTGCATGAACTCTCTGATGGTAATGAAGGCCATAGATCCTGGTATAAGATTTCCCACATTTACTGCACTCATAAGGCCTTTCTCCAGTGTGAACTCTCTGATGACAACGAAGGTCATAGTTCCGAATAAAAGATTTGCCACATTCACTGCACTCATAAGGCTTTTCTCCAGTGTGAAGTCTCTGATGATAACAAAGGCTAGAGCTAGTTGTAAAAGATTTCTCACATTCACTGCATTCATAAGGCTTCTCTGTTGTGTGAAATCTCTGATGACGACGAAGGCCAGTGCTAGTTGTAAAAGACTGCTCACATTCACTGCACTCATAAGGCGTTTCCCCAGTGTGAACTCTCTGATGACAGCGAAGGTAATAGATCCTGGTATAAGATTTCCCACATTCATTGCACTCATAAGGCCTTTCTCCTGTATGAACTCTCTGATGACAACGAAGTTCATAGTTCCGGGTGAAAGATTTCCCACATTCACTACATTTATGAGGCTGTTCTGCTGCATGAAATCTCTGATGATGACGAAGGCCAGTGCTAGTGGTAAAAGATTGCCGACATTTATTGCACTCATAAGGCCTTTCCCCAGTATGAACTCTGTGATGACAACGAAGGTAATATATCCTAGTAAAAGATCTCCCACATTCACTGCATTCATAAGGCCTTTCTCCAGTATGAACTCTCTGATGACAACGAAGTTCAGAGTTCCGGGTGAAAGATCTCCCACAATCACAGCATTGATAAGGCCTTTCTCCAGTGTGAAAACTCTGATGATAACGAAGGCCAGGGCTACTGAAAAAAGATTTCCCACATTCAATGCACTCATAAGGCCTTTGTCCAGTGTGCACTCTCTGATGATAGCGAAAACTAGAAAAGGTGCTAAACTTTTTTCCACATTCACGGCACACAAAACACAGTCCTCCAGTATGGACACCCTTGTCCCGAATAAACATGCGATTATAGCCCATGGCTTTCTTACATTCTTTTCTGGTGTAATACTTTTTTCTCCTTTTAAAAGTCACCCCACAAGTCAAGATTTCATTTGGCCTATCCATGGTATGAGTAGCCTTTTGGTGTACATGTCCCGACCCAGTAAGGATGTCCTGCCCAATCTCCCCGCAGGTAAAATGCTTCTGGGACACAATGAAATCGAAGCCCTTTGCAAATGAGATTCTGTCCACACCTCTTATGAAAGGCTTCTCTCCCACATGCTGCTCCTGGTGCTGGTAAAATTTTGCACTGAAATAAAATTGTTTTGCACAGGCCCCACACCTCAATAGTATCTTGCTGTGTTCTGTTTCCTGCAGCTCAATAAAGTGGAAAATTTTTCTCAAGACTAATCCACAACTCTCACAGGGGTGGCTCTTCTGGGAAGACAAAGCTAACTTGGGATTCTTTGCCTCTGACACTCTTAAAGAAACGTTCTGTTCAATCAGTGCCTCCACATCCTCTGCTCCACAGCAGCAACCTGAACAAAAGGAAATGCAGGTGAAGTACTTCTTGACCTTATTAAAAAGAATATCTTCATCACAAATGTTTATCTGTCATAGCTAGGCATGATTCTATAGAATGATTTTCAAGACAAGTGAGTTACACTCTGAAAAAATGGCTGTTACGCATTACTTGGCCCCACAAGTCAGTCAATGGTGAAAATCTCACTGAGGGAGGGACAGAAACATAGGATGGGACACAAAGAAGAGAGGCAGGGTTCACTAGTTGTTCCTCCACAAATGGCTTCCTGTAGGACCTTTCATGATGGTGACACGAGACTTTATAGAATAATTTGAATGTGCTCAAACCCATAAAAATCAATTGTATTACAGCACATGATTTTCAAGTTCAATATAATAATATATGCACACTCCAAGGCTCTGCAGGCATGGACCAAGGTTGGAGTGCAGGAAAGAGAGACCTATGAAAAGAAGTGGTGGCAGTGAAAAGTTTAGAGATGTTAGGTTATCCATAGGCTGGGAATCTTCAGGAGAAATGAAAACTAATTGAACTGAGTATTGGCAAAGTGTCAATAAGCAAGAACAAGTGGAATGGGGTGAGAAACTGGCAGTGGGAACAAAGCACCCTTGAATAAGATGGGTTCCTAGTTATGACTTAACAAAGCCCTGGTGTCAAAACCTCCCCCACAGCCCTTCACCAAATAAAGACTGCCTCTGGGTCCACCCTGTCATTCACAGAGTCATGTTTCTTCTGTGATTCACAAATGATTTTTCCCTTT
The DNA here is from genome assembly GCA_030848825.1 of Tadarida brasiliensis. Taxonomy (NCBI): domain Eukaryota; kingdom Metazoa; phylum Chordata; class Mammalia; order Chiroptera; family Molossidae; genus Tadarida; species Tadarida brasiliensis. The sequence continues at coordinate 4,535,743 of CM061276.1, forward strand.
AAATCCCAGTTGAGTCATTACATGGGAGACAGATGACAGAAATCTGAAAAGAAAAACTAAAGAGATGGATGGCCAGCACACCGTGGTAGAATAACAAAGGACGGAAGAAATCACAGGAAAAAGATCTATGTGAATGACATCAGCAAGATGGCAGAATAAGAGCTATAAGAATTCTTCCAAATCCCAAAATGTATGGACAGCAAAACAAAACCACAGGAAAGGCAATATGAGTACAATTAAGACAAAAAGCAATGCAGAAGAACAAAAAAGGGAGAATTGCCACACACAAAAAAACAAAAAGATGACTAGGAAAAGTAGGGTACCAAACATATTTAAAGATGGCTAGGGTCAAAAACAAGGGTCAGAGTTACCTCTATCAACCACTGTGCTTGTACTAATGATGACCCTAGTGACCTGTTTTGTGAAAATAACTGGAAATTTTAGTTTTTAGGAATCACAGAAGCCCCTGTGACATGTGTGAACTTCCTACAATTTACGCATCAGAAGACCCTATAGTGCTTGTTAGCATGAATTCCTAAAGAAATCCCTTTGGCAACTACCTACCGCAGGAAAGAAAAAAAGATCAATATGTCCCCAACAGTATTTGCCACCAAAGATTCCAACCATCAATTGTCATTGGAAAAAAATGCTGCCAAAGCCACTTTGAACCCATATAGTCTTTGTTATTCTGACCTCAGCTCATGGAGCATCAAGGAAATGAGGCTGCTGAGATTTGTCTCAAACGTGAAGTACAACCCCACACAACCAACTCCCTTGATTCCACATGCCGATGAATCTACTTCTCGAGCTAGACTTGGTCCATAAGGTTGAAAGGGTAAATGCTTCATCGATGCATACACATTAACACAGGACTAAAAGAAATGCTAAAAATAAAACAACATAATGATTTTTCACCAATTGATACTAAACAAATGGAGAGCTACATACAGCCTGAGAAATTATCCAAAATATTTACTTTAGAAAGGAGGGAGGGAAGGATTAAAAAATTTACTTTTAAAAATGTTTGTGAGCTACAAGAGAATACAAATAGAACCAATACAATGAAGACACCGATAGGAACAAAAGGAGACAACTAAATAAACAGAAATCATAAAAAAGAATGAAACAGAAATGTTGAGTTGACAAATTACAATGAATAAAATGGAAAATGCAATAATTAGAGGAAACCTCACAGCAAGAAGAACATCCTAAGGCTGTTTCTCCATTAACTATCCTCCACACCACCTTAAGGTGGACTTGGGCAGAACATATCGGTTCATCCCTGGAGAGGAAGAGTAGAAATTTGAAGTAGAAAAATACATCATCCGTAAGGAATTTGATGGCAACACTTACAACAATGACACTGTTAAGATGTCCTTATTCTCTGTACTCGAGTTCAAACTCCAGATCATGCAATACACATCCACACACGTGCACTCACACCCCTCCTTCTAAACACTCGCCCTCTCCTTCATCTTCCTCCTCTAAAATCAGAAGCAGCTCTTCACACAAGGCTTCTCTCTTCTTGCTCTCTCTCCCAGCATGGAATAAAAAAGAAAAATGCAACAAAGAGTACCAAAAGCAAACATGAAAGAATATGTGATGTCAAAGACAGATCACTTGAAATCATCTAGGTGGAAAGAAAAACAAAGAAAGAAGAAAAATAAATTTAAAGAATACAGCAAGTTGAATTAAGTAACACCAGCAAGAAAACTGATAGTTGTATTATGGTACTCCTATGAAACATTAAGGGTGGTGGATCTGGAGGGAGAGAGTGAGAAAAGGGAGGAAAGAAGAAAGAAGGGTAGAACATCTATTTAAAAATACAGTCGGCCGTCGTTTACCACGGTTAATCAGTTTCAGACTCTACCGCGATAAATGACCTTCAGTGAAGCAGTCGCGATAGAGTGAAGCCATAACAGTAGAAGCTGCAGGAAGTGGCGAGGTACCACTGTATAAGCTGAACCCGGCTGGTGTGGTCCAGTCGTTGAGCGTCGACCCATGGACCAAGAGGATGTGAGTTCGATTCCCCGACAGGGCACAAGCCCACATTGTGGGCCCCCTCCCCAATGAGGGGCATGCAGGAGACTGCCAATTGATGTTCTCTCTTGTCGATGTTTCTCTCTCCCTCTTCCTTCCTCTCTAACAGCAATAAAAAAAAAATTGTTTTTAAACATAAGCTGAAAACTGACTTCTATAATCTGAAAAACAGATATGAATAATCAATAATATGCATTCTCACAGGTTCCTCTATAGATTCAGTGCAAATTGGACTTCACCAAGACACATTATAGTGAAAGTGTCAAAAGTCAAGAGCAAAAATAATTGGGAAACCAGAAACTCCTTGCACACAGGGGAATGGCTGAGTAAGGTCATCAGTAGATTCTTCTGAAGAAACCTTGCAGGCTAGGAGAAAATAAAATGATATATTCAAAACACTAAATGAAAACCATCAATAATTTATCCAGAAATCCTGTTCTTCAGAAATAAGAAGTATTTTCCAAAACAAACAAAAAGCTAAGGAAGTTCACTGCCACTCAAACTGACTTACTAAAAATTCCAAGAAAAGTTCTTCAAGATGAAAAATAATACTAAGTAGACACACATATACACAGAAATGTATAAATCTCACTGGTAAAGTGAGAATAGAATGAAATTCACAATACTGTAACACTGCATTGGTAGAATGTGCATTTAGTAACTCTATTAGAAAAATTAAAACAACTCAAAATGACAAAGCTAGCATTGTGTACCTTAATAGCTACACAATATAAAAAGACGTGAATTATGGCACCAAAAGTATATAAAGGGGTGTGTGGTGGAGAGTCAAAAGGTAGAATATTTGTACACAATTACCAAGATAAAATAGACTGTAAAGAGTATGACTTGTCTTACGTAAGTCTCTTGGAAGTCACAAGCAAACACTATGTAATAGATGTACAAAAAATAAAGGAGTCAAACTACTTTACAAAATCATCAAATCACTGAGGACAACCATAGGACAGGACGAGAAACAAAACCCAGAAACTAATGAAGAAATGGCAATAGTAGTTCCTTAAACAATTCTTTAATCAGAAGACAGAGTGACTGCAGGAATAAAACAAACAAATAAATACCAAACACAATATATGGTGCCTACAAGAGACACTAAACCCTTTATGAACACAAATTGGCTGAAAATAAAAAGATGCAAAAAAGTATCCATGCAAATGAAACCAAAAGAGGGCAGGAATAGCTAAAATTCTGTCAGAAAAACAGACTGCCTCAAAAACTGTCACAGAAACAAAGGTCGCCCTGGATGGTTTGGCTCATCGGTTAGAGCATAGGCCCTAGGATCAATGAGTCACTGGTTTGATTCCCATTAGGAGCAAGGACCTTGGTTTGTCTCTGCCCTGGTCCGTTTGTGGGGGAAGCAACCAGTTGATGTGGGGCTCTCACATCGATGTTTCTCTCCCTCCCTCCCATTCTATGTGATGACAAATGGAAAAATATCCACAGGTCAAAAAACAAATTTAAAAAATAAGTAAATAGCCCTGGCCAGTTTGGCTCAGCGGTTGGAGTGTTGGCCTGTGGTCCTGAGAGACCCAGGTTTGGTTCTCGCTAGGGGCACGTACCTCGGTTGCAGTTTGTCCCCGGCCCTGGTTGGTCGTGCGGGAGGCAGCCACTCGATGTGTCCCTTTCACGTCGATGTTTCTCTCTCCTCCCCCCCCCCCACTCCATCTGAACAAAAAATGAAAAAATGTCCTCGGGTAAGGATAAAAAAAAAAAAAAAGAAACACAAAATTGGCAAACCTTTAGCAAGACTAAAACAAAAGAAACAGGACTCAAATAACTTTAAAAAAAATGAAAGATAAGACATTACATCTGACAATATGAACCACAACTCATCATAAGAGATGTTGGCAGATGACATGACCCTACATAGAGAAAATTGTAAAGATCCCACCATAAACTTCTGAAATTAATAAAGGAATTCAGAGCCCTGGCCTGGTGGCTCAGTTGCTGAGAGTGCAGTTCTGTTGTAACAAGGTTGTGGGTTGGATTGTCCATCAGGGAACATGCAGGGAGCTGCCAATGAAGGCATAGATGGGTGAAATAGCAGATCAATGTTTCTCTCTCTCTCTCTCTCACTTCCTCTGTCTAAAAGCAATAAATAAAAATTTTAAAGAATAAATTCAGAATAGTTACAGGATACAAAATCAATTTACTAACATCACTTTCATTACTACATAACAACAATAAAATCTTTGATAGAGAAATGAAAAAGGTAGTCAAATTTACAATAGCATCAAAAACAATGAAATAGTCAGGAATAAATTCAACCAAACAGGTGAAACGTCTGTACATTGAACACTACAAGACACTGATGAAAGACATCACAAACAAGTGGAAAGATATTCTGTGTTTTGGATTTGAAATGTTAGTATCATTAAAATATCTATACCACCCCAAAGCAATCTACAGATTAAATGCAATCCCAGTGATAACTCCAATTGTATTTTACAAAGAAATGAAAAGAGAATCTTGAAATATGTGGCCCCTCAAAAGACCTCCTTTAGCAAAAGCAATCTTGAGCAAGAAAAACCTGGTGGCATCACACTTCCTGACTTCAATCCATTACAAAGCCAAAGCAACCAAAGTGTTTTTGAAATAAACACAGAAACATAGACCAACAGAGCAGAACAGAGAACATAGAAATAAACCAACGCATACACCACACCTTCAAGCACTCTTTGACAAAAACTGCAAGACATAAAAGAAAGGGATAGTTTCTTCAATGCATTGTGCTGAAAAATGGATAGTCACAGGTTAAACAACAAAACTAGACACCACTGACAAAAATTAACTCAAACTGTAAGAAAGAATTAAATGTCAATGTTAATTGAAAAACTCCTACACGACAACCTATAGAAAAAGCTTTGGAAATTTGTTTTACAAATGATTTTCTGGAGGTGACACCAACCGTCAGGCAAAAGACAAAAAATAAACAGTCTGGTCTACAACAAATGAAAAAGCTTCTTCACAGCACAAAAGCAATGAACAAAATAAAGGAAAAGGTATCTACAGGATGGGAGAAAATACTTGCAAATCATGCAAACGTATCAGTTGGAAATATTGTGGATTCTGTTCATATCAGCACAATAAAATCACACAGATATTTTGAGTTCCCAGTGAATATAAAAGGTATGTTAACATTATACTGCAGGGTAATAATAACCCAATACCTCTGAATAAAAAAACTCTACACAGCATGATTAAAAATACTATATCGGCCCTGCCTGGTTTTGCTCAGTGGTTAGAGCATCAGCCCTCAGACCAGAGTCTCGGAGTTCAATTACCGGTCAAGGGGGTCAAGGGCATGTACCTCGGTTGCTGGCTCGATCCCCAGCCCTGGACTGAGTCAGGTAGAAGGCAATCAATTGACGGCTCTCTCTCACATGGATGTTTGTTTCTCTCTCTCTTTCTCCCTCTCTCCCTCTCTCTCTCCCTCCCTCCCTCTCCACCTATCCCTCCCTTCAACTCTCCCCGCCCCAAAATAAAAAAAAAAAATCAATGAAAACAATATCCCAGGGAGGCAAGGATTAAAAAAAAAAAAAAAAAAATCCCGGAGGGTGTGGCTCAGTAGTTGAGTGTCATCCATGCACCTAGAGATCTCTGGTTGGATTCCTGGTAAGGGAACATGCCCAGGTTGTGGGCCAAATCCTCAGTGGGGGGCAAGCAAGGGGCAGTCAGTCCATGTTCTCTCTCATGGATGTTTCTATCTCTCTCTCCCTTTCCCTTCCACTGTCTCTAAAAAATCAATAAAGGAAAAAACAAAAACAAAAACACAAAACAAAACAAAAACCACATACACATACGCATATAGAGACAATTCTCAAAAAAAAAAACAACAATGTACAAATGGCAAACAGGATTATAAAAAAATGCTTTCCTCAGTAATCAAGGTATAATCCATTAGCCTTCCTGCACACATCCATCCCTAAGAGTTAATGACAGGAGGTATTGGGCCTGCAAGGAGAGAAGCCAGCTGTGCAAACAAACCTGCCCTACCGAGGACAGCAACTACCCAGAAAATGAGAAATCAAGCAGAGCCACAGTCCACATGTGAGGACATAGCGCACCCTGGGAAAAGGAGTATGGGAAAATGCAAAGCCAGTCCAGATAAGGGGCAGAGTGAGGGTCTTACCCAATGAGGATATAAGTTCAAAGTTCTCCAGCATCACATTCAGGTACAGCTGTCTCTGACTCTCATGAAGGAGGAGCCATTCCTTCCTGGAGAAGTACAGGGCAATGTCCTCAAAGGTCACACCAACCTGTCAGATTTGAGACAATGGAAACCAGAGCAGTCCATCTGACAAACAGCAATCCTACTCCTTACACATCTTCCCCAGCTCAACCTCCTCCAGGGCTCCCCAGTTTAGTGAGAACAGGGGGTCCTCATGCTAGTGCTGGCTGCTCTCATCACAGTCCCACTAATCCCTGTCACCGCCCTCAGCAACAGCGCTGGGTTGGGTGGATGGGGACGGGGGAGGCGGACAATATAGAAATGCCACCTAAGCTCTGGGACATCCCTGCACAGCCCCGTCCTTCCTGCCAAGCAGGACCACTGCAGCCTCCCACATCAGGCCTCCCAGACAAACCAAACCTGGGCTTACGCGTCACCCTCACGTCCCCACACCAGGACCCAGGACCATCAGCTCACACGCCCTCTAGCTGTGCACACCACCGTGTAAAGTCTACCTCCTTCACGTCTTCAGACCCCAGGTTCCCTTCGTCGGCTCTGCCACCTTCCTGCTCCATCCCACAGGGAGCCGGATCCACAGCACCCCAGTCCTCGGATGGACCCCACAGCCCGGAAAGCCGGGATGAGGCTGTGACGTCCGCCCGCCTGCTCTGAGCTCCGCTTCAACATAGATCCGCACGGGAATTTCAGACACAAGGAACCCCGTCCCCCTGCACTGTGCTTGCCGTGTCCTCAGAAGACAACCCTCCTCTGTGCACTCAGCCTTCCCCACGGCCCTCCACTCGGGACTGAGCTGCAGGACGTGAGGGCGCCTGCACCGGGCTGTAGGGTTCCGGCGCGGAGGCTGCGGCCCGCACTCACCTCAGCCGGGCGCCTCAGCGCGGCCGCCGCCATCGGACTCTGCGGGCGGAGCGGGGCCGGAGCCGGGGGAGAAGAGGCCGCCCGGGGGCAAGGCCGTCCCCGTCCCGGCCCTGGCGCGGGTCACCCGGGTGGCGTCGCCCAGCTTCACACCCGCGTGTGTGGTGTGTGGGCCACGACTCCCGCGCCTTTTCAGTCAGGCAACTGGCCCAGCACCCAGCGGTCTGGAGCCCCCACAAGGTAGTTGAGCAGATTCTGGGAGGAGACAAAATGCCGGCTATGACGACGCCGGAAGTCCCGCCCCTGCGCGTTGCGCTTTCAACGGAAACGCCTTTTCTGACCCTTCATTGGCTGAGCTGGCGGTCTTGCGCCCACTGTCCTCTGGGTGATGGGGGTTCGTGAGTCCCTGACCGTGAGCCAGGCTTTCCCACATCACTCCGGGTTCAGCCGAGATCCGTGCTGGAGGGGCAGGGAAATGGTGCGTCCTCATGAAAGAGACGTCTTGAAAACGGCTAAAGAAAGTTGTCACCTTTTCCTGGTGAAGGGACTTGGTTCTGGGTTGAAGAAAAACTATCTGTGAGGCAAATATATTGAGTTATATATAATAAAAGAGGTAGGCGTGCATTGAAGAGTCTGGAAAATTTATTACATGAGTGACCTACTTAGACCATATGTGTATGTGAAAAATATAACGTAAGAATGTAGGACAAACCTTTGAAATAAAAAATAACTGAGATGCCTAATAGAACATTAAATAGAAGGCTATTATTTAGTTACGATTTGAACATTAAGATAAATATTTGACAAAGTGCGGGAATTGAATTGACAGTTACTGGTATTTTTCTCAATGTAGAAATGCTATTGTAATTATAGTGAAAGAGCATTTGTCCTTTACAGACATATTCACAACGTCAGATGGGTTGATGTTTCAGGCATTCTCAATATAAGATTATTAACATATTTACAAATTATATATTTAGAGTAAATAACATACAGATTCATAATGAAAGTTGATCTAATCACATGAAATATTATAAATAACATGTAATTATGGGTATGCATATGTGCAATGAATATTAAAAATCTATAATAGTCTTTAAGAAGCTTGTCCTATTTAAAAATTCAGAGCAGCCCTGGTCGGTTTGGCTCAGTGGTTAGAGTGTAGGCCTGCAGAACAAAGAGTCAGGGGTTCCTTTCTGGTCAAGGGCATGTACCTCGGTTGCAGTTGGGTCCTTGGCCCTGGCACTTGTCAGGTTGTGTGGGAGGCATCCAGTCGATGTGTCTCTCTCCCATCAATTTTTCTGCCTCTCTCTCTCTCCCATTCTACCTAAAGATAACTGGAAACATATCCTCGGGTGAGCTTAAAAAAAAAAAAGCAGCCCTGGCCGGTTTGGCTCAGCAGTTAGAGGGTCAGCCTGCGGACCAGAGAGTCCCAGGTTCGGTTCCTGCTAAGGGCACTTACCTTGGTTGCAGTTTGTCCCTGGCCCAGGTAGGGGTCGTGTGGGTCATGTGGATGGTGACCACTCGATGTGTCTGTCTCACATTGATGTTTCTCTCTTTCTCTTTCTCCCTCTTTCCCGCTCTATCTGAAGATGAAGATAAATGCAAAAAAATATCCTCGGTGAGGATAAAAAAAAAAAATCAGAGCAAATATTACAGTACAATACAAACCAAAATTTGAAAAACATTAAAACTGAGTAATGTAACAGAGGAGTTGGAAAAAATACAAAACTTGCCCAAAATTATATAAATCACTTCTAAATGAAAAGAATCTCCAGCACCCTGGTAGAATGATCATAGGAGTGGTCTGAAACTCTCAGTAAGCTTCTGTCATGGGAACTCTGTACAATGTTTTCCTGTCCATAAAACATCTTGATAAAATCTCTTTCTCAACTTCTTTTCAAGTGTGCTCTTAAAACCCTCAGGAACCACATGCTAGTCTTTCCTAAGCGCTGCTCATTTTATATTTCCACAGCATCTGTCACTAATAATTTACGGTAACATAGAATATTTTCTTTTTTGAATTACTGACTACTCCTTCAAGAAAGCCTTTGAACAAGCCTGGCTGGGAACACATTTCTTTATTCACTGCTGTATAACACAGACCAATTAAGCCTCAGAAGTAGATTAGATAATTAGCAAATGATTTGTTCAAGCTTTGCTCCTATGTTCCAACTCAGTGATTACATATATGTACAGACAGAAAAAGAATGCAAAGGAAAATGTACTTTCAAGATTATGGTCTGGGCTGCAGGAAAGACATGGTGAGCACGATTGTCTCATACAGCCACTCTGGACATAGAGGACAGAATGACATCAGTTGTTGGGCCTGTGCATGGAGGAGAGTACTCACTCAGTGAGACCAGGATCCTGCAGGTCTCCAGGATCACTTTGAATATGAGGTTCCAAAATTGACATCCAGTTGTCCCCTATCCTGTAAGGTGAATGTCAGAGCCATGTACCAACACTCTAAGAGACTGACCGAACTCACCTCAGTGGATGGGATCACAGCCTGTTACCTCCAAAATGGGTGAAGGTACAGAGATCCAGCCCTAATTACTGAGGTCTCCTGAGGCCCATTCTCCATGCTGGGCTCAAAAGGAGACAGACAAATTGCAGCTCAGACTCAAAGAAATTTCCTCTAAAGAAACCACTGGAGCAGACAGATTGCTGTGGCTGCTAGAGGTCTTTTGAGGTTTCATACACTTCAGGATTCATTTTCTTTTTAATGGATTTTTTTAGATAGAGAGGAAGGGAGAGGGGGAGAGAGATAGTAACATTGACGAGAGAGAAACATAAATGGGCTGCCTCCTGCATGCCCCATACTGGGGATCAAGCCCGCAATCTGGGTATGTGTCCTGACCAGGAATCGAACCAGTGACCTTTTAGCACATGGGACAATGCTCAATCCACTGAGCCACACCAGCCAGGCAAGGCCAGGGCCTTTGAATTATTTTCACTGACAATGACTTTGGCCACAAAAGAGAAATGTGATTGGCGATTCTCAGATTTTTGTACACGCTGATCCTGCAGGCTTTTTCACAGAAACATTTCTGGATGGATATTTATTTATTTATTTATTTATTTTAAAATATGTGTTTTATTGAATTTTTTTTTAGAGAGAAAGGGAGAGAGAGAGATAGAAACATCAATGTGAGAGAGAAGCATCAATCCACTGCCCAGCCTCTACCAGGGATTGAGCCCACAACCCAGCCGTGTGCCCTGACCAGGAATCAAACTAGTGACCTCATGGTACATGGGATGATGCTCAGTCCACTGAACCATACCAGCTAGGCTGGATACACATTTAGAAGAGGCACATTCCATCTAGTTGGCTGCCTCCGATATTATCAGGCCAGTCTTTCTGTAGCAATCTCAGTTTCTTTCCCAACCAACATCGTCTTACAACCAGTGACCATCGTCCATGAAATTGTAGACATCAGGATACATAACCCTTTGCAAAACCTGGAAGAGGTTCCCTTCAAAAGTACTGGGGAAAGCCCTGGATGGTTTGGCTTAGCGGTTAGAGTGTCAGCCCTTGGACCGAAGTGTCGTGGGTTCGATTCCTGGTCAAGGGCACGTACTTGGGTTGCAGGTTCAATCCCCTGCTCCAGTTGGGGTCCTGCAGTAGGCAACCAATCGATGCGTCTCTCTGACATCAATGTTTTCTCTCGCTCTCTCCCCTCCTCCCTCCCTCTCTCTCAAAAAGCAATGGGAAAAATATCCTCGGGTGAGGAGAGAGAGAGAGAGAGAGAGAGAGAGAGAGAGAGAGAGAGAGAGAGAGAGAGAGAGAGAGAGAAAATGAATCCTGAAGTGTATGGAACCTCAAAAGACTTCCAGAAGCCACAGCAATCTTCAGGAGGATGAACAAAGCTGGTGGCATCACCCTTCCTGACTTCACTCGATTACAAAGCCATAGCAACCAAACAGTGTGTTACCAGAATAAACACAGACACATGGACTAATAGAACAAAACAGAATACACAGAAATAAACCCAGGCACAAATAATCAAGTTATCTTTGACAAAAAGCACAAGAATATGTATGGGGGAAATGCTGTCAGGAAAACGAGATACTCACATGTAAAATATAACTGGACCCTATCTAACACCAGTTACAAAAATTAACTCCAGCCCTGGCTGGTTTGGCTCAGAGGTTGGAGCGTTGGCCCGCAGACCAAAGAGTGGTGGGTTCTATTCAGTCAAGGGCATGTACCTTGGTTGAGGTTCCTCCCCGGCCCTGGTTGGGGTCGTACCGGAGGCAACCAGTCGAGGTGCTCCACTCATGTCAATGTTTCTCTCTCTCCTTTTCCCTCTCTCTCACTCCTACTTAATCTGAAGATAAATAGAAAAGTATCCTTGGGTGAGGATTAAAAAAAAATTAACTCCAAATGGATTAAAAGTTTAATGTAGCTCATCAAAGTGCACCACAAAATTCTGGTGAAAATCTAGACAGTAGTGAATAAGCAAGAGCTTTGCCCTCAGCGTCTCATCCCAGTTACTCCTCTGCCTCCAGAACCACCATGCACACCTATCCCACGGGAGCCCTAGTCACCCGGAAGGTCACCCTCTCTCCCACTGTTGCCACTATCTTTCCTTTCCCTCCCCCATGCTTGTGTGGCCCAGGACCCCAATCAGACAAAAAGGAAGGTAACCACTCATTCCTAGATATATGTTGTTCTTAGAAAAATTAAACCATATCCCAAAAATACATTAAAAATGTTATGCAGGAAAACATACATTTTCTGTGGTTGGAACACAAATACTGACAGAGAGCCAGCTGGGATATATTCTGAGGAAGTAAAAGGCATGGTGCAACCACATCCACTTGCTTTACAGATGCTAATATCTCCCCTCTACATTTCCTCTACACCTGTCTAAAGTATTCTTGCTCTCATCCTAAAAGCTTTGCTCCCCATACAGAGAAGAGTATAAAGACTGTGGGTTTTATTCAGTTTTATGTGAACCTTTGTGTCTTTTATACCAATTGTTGGATATGCATTTACCTTTTCGGACAAATGGAATCTGTAGGAGTATTTTACTAACATGTCTTAGATTAAGATGGGTGTTAAATCTTCCTGCTGGATTTAGTGAAATCAACACACTCTCCAAAAACGGTAATAAAATATTGTAAAATGCAAATAGTGATAATCAGACATGTAAAGAATTCAAAGCTAGCCCGGCCGGTGTGGCTCAATGGTTGAGCATGGACCCATGCACCAAGAGGTCGCCCGTTCAATCCCCAGTCAGGGCACATGCCCAGGTTGTGGGCCTGACCCCCAGTGGGGGGCATGCAGGAGGCGGGCAATCAATGTTCTCTCTCACTGATGTTTCTATCTCTCTCTCCCTCTCCCTTCCTCTCTCTCTAAAATCAATAAAAAGAAAAAAAATTAAAAAAAAAAGAATTCAAAGCTAAAGAATAAGATGATGTTAGTTAGAATCCAAAGAGTTGAATTTGAACATTGGCTACAAGTGATCAGACACCTAGTCTGTGCTCAGAGGACCACAGCTGTGGCAATCATTACATTCTCTAAAATGACCTACAATTAATTTTATTTTTTGTCTTGATTTCACTTTTCTTTTTTTGGCAATTTTTATTAATTTAATTTTGTTACAGATATTTCTCCTTTTTTACAATTAATTTTCTTTACAGATTGTATCCCAATAACTGTACATATATCTCTCTGATAACTGGTATCTGGAGTAAGGATCTTAGTTGTAGCCAGGGTGTTGGGCACTGCGATGAGGGTTGGTGTGGACGCAGGTCCAGAACATGATCGGGGCTGCAGAGAAAACATGGTGAACGCCATTGTCCCATACAGCCAAGAGGATATAAAGGACAGAATCACATGGGCAGGGGGTCCTGTGCATGAAAAAAGAGGTGAGACCTGGATCCTGTAGGTCTCCAGCATCACTTTTGAATATTAGGTCCCAGAATTCACGTCCCATTGTCCCCTCTCCTGCAGGGTGAATGTCAGTGCCATATGTGAGTATCACTTAAAGAGTCAAACTGAGGCATCAAATTCATCATAGTAGATGATCACTGCCTAACCCCCAAAATGTGGGTGAAGGTGCAGAGACCCAGCCCAAATTACCCAGGTCTCCTGAAGGTCAAACTCTGTGTTGGAATCAATGGGGAGGCAGACAAATTGTAGCTAAGTCTCAAAAAGGTTCCCTGGAGAAACTACTGGAGCTGACAGATGATGCTGTTCCAGCAAAGACAGGGGCAGAGGGTAAGTGCTTTGATATTTCAGGGAAAAAGAGGGAGAATCGTAATAATTGCACCAATAAGAACAGCAACTTCAGCTGAACCTCCCTGGTCTTCACGGTGTACCTGCCCCCGTGAGGGCTTCACACCAGTTGTCCCTGGCCCTGAAGCCAGAATCCTGGGATGGAATCCAGTCTCTTACATCTGACATTTGTATGTTGAGTAAACTTGGAGAACCTACTTCATTTTCTCTAATCCTGGATTTCCCCAGCAATTCAGTATACATTGCGACTTCCCAGGTTGTTGGGAGAATTAAAAGAGAAAGTGCTAAAAAGCTAACCCTGGAATCCTGGCACAGGAAAGTACTCACTTGGTAACTTTTATTGATCTTCAGAGTCCAAAGTAAGCGTCATCATTACCTGCGTGTTGCATTCAGCCAACTGAGGTTCAAAGAGCTGTAGCAATGGGTCAGCGGGTTCTGAACAGCCTCATTTCTTTCTCAAAGTCACCCCAAAAAACAAGGCCTTATCAGTATTTTGGGGAATAAGGGTGCCTGGCCTAAGAATGTCTCTGCAGGCAGAGGCGGGAGTTGTGGACTTCAGGTAGACTGTAGGCACGGCTGCGACTGTGAATGGGCACCTTGGCTCTTGACCTCCTCCAACAGCTCAGCGGTAAAGACACACCTTATCCCCAGATCACAGAGGAAGAAAATCAGGCCCAGGTTTGAGGGAGGGGTCATATTGCTGTGAATCTCAATTAAATCAATAAATCTGGGATTCAAATCCAGGGTGCCTTACCCAGAGCATGGGGATTCTGATCACTGCCCTTCTATTTCCCTGTGCACTGGGCTTTGGGACTCAAAAGCCCTGCCCATCTGCATGCCATCTGGTCCCTGAGAGTCCTGCTCCAATGGAAACCACTGTTATAGGAGACCAGAAAAATGAGAGAACACTACAAAGCAAGGGCTTATTGTATTATTAAATGACTGTACTTCTGAAAGTGACGGAGTATGTTCATTGTGCAGTTTAAAACAAAAAGTGTTCGCCCGGCCAGTGTGGCTCAGTGGCTGAGCATTGACCCATGCACCAAGAGGTCACTAGTTCGATTTCCGGTCAGGGCACATGCCCAGGTTGTGGGCCTGATCCCCAGTGGGGGCATGCAGGAGGCGGCTTATCGATGTTCTCTCTCATTGATGTCTCTCTCTCTCTCTCTCTCCCTCTCTAATATCAACAAAAAAAATTTTTTAAATACATGAATAAAATGAAAAGTGTTCATTACATTGTGCATAGCATGAAAAATGGAAAAATATGAGAACTATCCCAATATAAAGATTTATTGCATAATACAAAAAAGGCACAAAGTGAGTGAAATTCCCACATACATCTTTGTTGTTTCCCTGTCCCTTTGATTACAAATTGCCAGAATTCATAGCAGGTTAGGCAGAACATGTGATCAGACATTTTACCAAAGATACAGTGATAGCAAGTACACATCTGAGTAAACATTCATCATAAAGGTTACAGCTGAACTGTCATATGAAGGGATACATTGGGTGTGGTGTGGGAGGGTTCCAAGCACAGGAGTTTCTGTCCCCATGAAGTTGGGGTGTATCACCCTCCCCATGGTTGGATGTGTTCACCCACTTGGAAGCTCTCCGAATACCCTCCCCCATAGGGAGGTTTATGGCTCCTTCCTCAAGTAGGCATGACTGATTATGAACTCTATTTCCAGACCCTCCCCCCTCTCTAAATGTGTGGGGTGGAGCTGAAAATTCAAACCAGAGTTGTCTCAATAGAACAAAAGATGCTTTTAGTGCTGTTATCACTTAGAAATGTACAAGGATTTCAGATGCTCTGTGCCAGGAACTGGGGGCAGAGACCAACATGCATGTATTTTCTATATTGCACAAAGTGAAATAGCCAATCTCAAAAGGATACATGCGAAATGACTGCACTTTTCTAATATTCCATGACAAAATTATAGGTACAAAAGGAGCTGTGATGTCAAAAACTAGGGTTGGGGAAAGGATGTGACTGTGAAAAGGTAGCATGAGGCAGTTTGTGATAAAAAAATTCTGAATTTCTACTGTGGTTACAAGTATCTACATACATTTAATTTCCTTAAATTACATACAAAAATCAAACAAAAATGAGTGCATGTTAAAACTGGAGATACAAATAAATCCGGTAGTGAACTGCACTGTAACAATTTCATTTTCCTCTATTTGATAATGAACTGTGACTATGTAAGGTAAAGCCTTACATAGAGTAGATACATGAAGGGGATTTAGGAAATCTCTAGAAAATTTCAGTTTTTGTGATTTTAAACTTGTATCAAAGTTATAAGAAACATCATATTTATATTAATTTTACAAACCACTTGATGCTACTTATAAAATTGGTCAAACACATTAAAATATGGTGTTATCCTTATAAATGAATATATTCAGTTTCATTTTCAAGTACTTCAAGTATTCTGAAATAACACCAACTTGGAGCTAAAGAAGTGCAAAAGTTAATTACACAATGAAATAGGCATAGACCATTCCTGTGTTGTAAATATTAAAATTTAGCCTGGCTGGTGTGGCTCAGTGGGTGAGCATCGACTCATGCACCAAGAGGTAGCTGGTTCAATTCCCAGTCAGGGCACATGTTCTGGTTGTGGGCCAAATCCCCAGTGGGGGGCATGCAGGAGGCGGCCAGTTGATGTTCTGTCATTGATGTTTCCATCTCTCTCCTTCTCCCTCCCTTCCTCTCTCTCTAAAATAAAGAAAAAATTTTAAAAAAATTTAATCCATGATAAGCATAACTGCCACTCTTTAGAACTTATAAAATCAAAGGCAAGACAAGTAGAAATATGGCTGAAAGCATCCTGTCCCCAATTGCTTGTGAGGTGCATTATCTGTTTAGACTTGTGACAGAATGCTTTCTCATTCAAGGCTTCTTTCTTTCATTTAGTTATCTGAGGTTTTAGCTAAGGACCACCAAAATTGAATGCATTCATGAGTTATTTCTTCATGAATTTCTGGAAAATAAGGCAATATAAATTACTGCAAACCATGCCATATTCCTGCCAGAGAAAAGTATTTCTCTAGTGTGAACTGACATCTAATGAGGTCTTACTTTTGGGCAGACACTTTCCCATAATTGGAAATATTCATGATCTCTGATGATCAGATATGATAGGGTCTATTTCCCACTAAAGAATTTCCTAGTCTGTCATATTCATAGGATTTATGTCAGTATAAACTTTTTAGACATACAATGTCCTAAAATATTTTCATCAAGCCTGATTATACCTGAGTTGTTTTGTGAATTTTTTCGATATAAAATATAAGGTCATTGATCAATATAGATAGTACATCATTTTTTTTAATTTTAAATCCTCACCCAAGGATATTTTTCTATTTATTTTCAGATAGAGTGGGAGGGAGAGAGAAGGAAAGGGAGAGAGAAACATTGATGTGAGAGGAACACATTGACTGGTTGCCTCCTGCACGACCCTGACCAAGGCTGGGGATGAACCGCAACCGAGGTACGTGCCCTTGGCCAGAATCAAACTCCCAACTCATTGGTCTGTAGGCTGACGCTCTACAGCTGAGCCAAACTGGCCGAGACAACAGTACCACATTATTTGCATTAACTTATTCTCTCTCTCTCTCTTCCACTGTTATTCTTCATTGCATACTATTATCCTGAGGGCCTACACTCACAAAGGCTTTCCCCAAAGTGACTACCTGTGAATACTCTCATGTTTAATAACAATTGACAAGCGGACAAAACTTGCCCACAATCACTGTACCCAGATAGCCTCCCTCCTGTATGCTTTCTTTGATGAACACTGAGTTCTGACGTTGTAGTGAAGGACTTCCCACATTCATTACATTCATCAGGTTTCTCTCCCATGTGAATCATCTGATGGGTAATGAGATCATTTTTGCTGGATGAGAATATTCCACATCAATACATGCAAAGGAAGTGTTTCCTGAGTGAAATCTCTGATGTTGTACGAGGCATGTATTCTTCCTAAAGACTTCACATTTATTGCATATGTAGGGTTCCTCTGCAGTTTGAGTTTGCTGATGTATACCTAGAGTACTCTCCATAATGAAGCCTTTCCCACATTCATTGTACATACAGTTTCTCTTAAGTATGAGTTTGGTGATGTAAAGTAAGATCACTCTTCATGGTGAAGCCTTTTCCACACACATTACATATATAGGGCTTTCCTCCTGTATGTTTCAGCTGATGTCTAATGAGATTACACTTGGCTGTGAAGCCTTTCCAGCATTCACTACAGATATAAGGTTTCTCTCCTGTATGAGTCCGTTGATGTACAATCAGCTGCATTTTCACAGGGAAGCCTTTCCCACACTCATTGCACACATAGGGTTTCTCTCCTGTGTGCATTCGCTGATGTACAATCAGACGACTCTTCACGATGAAGCCCTTTCCACATTCATTGCACATATATGGTTTATCTGAAGTATGACTTCGCTGATGTACAGTGAGATCACGCTTCATGGTGAAGCCTTTTCCACACACAATACATACGTAGGGTTTCTCTCCAGTATGAGTTCGCTGATGTCCAATAAGACAGTGCTTCATTGAGAAGCCTTTCCCACATTCACTGCATAAAAAAGGTTTTTCTCCTGTATGAGTTCTCTGATGTGTAGTAAGATTGAACTTTGTAGAGAAGGTCTTCCCACATAGACTGCATCCATGGGGTTTCTCTCCTGTATGAGTTCGAAGATGTGCAATAAGACGACTCTTCTCAATAAAGCCTTTTCCACATTCACTGCATATATAAGGTTTCTCTCCTGTATGACTTTTCTGATGTATAGTGAGACTAAACTTTGTAGA
This sequence comes from Tadarida brasiliensis, assembly GCA_030848825.1. Classification (NCBI taxonomy): domain Eukaryota; kingdom Metazoa; phylum Chordata; class Mammalia; order Chiroptera; family Molossidae; genus Tadarida; species Tadarida brasiliensis. The sequence goes on from CM061276.1 coordinate 4,553,914, forward strand.
GAAGGTCTTCCCACATATACTGCATCCATGGGGTTTCTCTCCTGTATGAGTTCGCTGATGATAAATGAGCCTAGACTTTTTGATGAATGCTTTCCCACATTCACTACACGTATAAGGTTTCTCTCCCATGTGAGTTTTCTGATGTATATTGAACTGTGATGTCTTGAGGAAGGTTTTGTCACATTCAGTGCATTCATATTGTTTCAATCCTGTATGAATTCTCTGATGTTCAGTGAGCCTGGATTTTCTGCAGAAGGCTTTCCCACACAGATTGCATCCATAAGATTTCTTTCCTGTATGAGCTTTCTGATGATCAGTGAGCTGAGACATCTTCATGAAACCTTTCCCACATTCAGTGCATATGTGGGCTTTCTCTATGTTGTGAGTTTCCTGCTGCTGAATGACCTGTGATTTATTTTTAATGGGTTTGGTACTGACAGGCAACGTGATTTCAGTGTAAAATTGTTCATGGTCAGCATGCAGAATGGATGTCCCACCTCTCTTCAACTCAACAGAGTTCTTTAAGTTATAGCTTCTATTTTGGTTTTCAAAACTTAAATTTGATTTTAAAGGTTTTTTACTTATCTCGAACATATCACAATTTTGCTTTAACAGAAAATGACCATTGTTCTGATTAACAATCTTTGCAAACATATTCTGTTCACAGTATTGTTCTACACTCTTCTGAATGCTTCGACTTTGCAAGTGACACTGCAAAGGATCATCTTTCCTGAGTTCTAGGACAGAAGAGAACAGTGAATCATTCTGTAATCTCTGATAATCCTAGTTTGAAATAAAACTGTTCTTTAAAAAGCATTCAGGTGAAGTAACTATTTAGTAATAATCCTATGTGCTGTAAAATAAGAAATATATTTGGTCTTTGTCCACAATTCTTGACACTGAGGTTGTAAAACTTACAATTTCCTAAGTGATACAAATATCTTTTGTTCTACGTTAAAAGCCACTGAGTTTATGCTAATTCCTACATACTCTTAGAATGGAGCTTGTCACTAACCAACTGATTTGAAGGTTGGACTTTCAACCCCACCCACTGACCTCTGGGACAGGAGAAAAGGCCTAGAGATTAAAGCTCTATAACAACTCTTAACTAGATCTGATTAGCTTCAGGATTAGTGAACCTATCCATGTGCCCGCTGTGTGGTTCACCTTAGCTCAATAGAGCCAGAAGCTCCTGTATTGAGGAATCCTTCAGACCTTGCTCTATGTACCTATTCATCTGTATCCTTTATAATAAACTAGTAGACATAAATATTTCTCAGAGTTCTGTGAGCTGCTCCAGCAAATTAATTGAATCCAAGAAGGGACTCACGAGAACCTCCAATTCACAGCCAGTTGGTCAGAAGCACAGGTGACAATCTGGACTTGCGATTGACATGTGAAGTGGAAACAGTCTTATGGGATTGATCTCTTAACTTGTAGGATCTGACATGATTTCTAGGTAGATGGCATGAGAATTGAGTTAAATTTGTAGGACACCCAGGTTTAATAATTCTATTTACATACACCTGAAACAAAGTAATAAAGGCCACTGCAGCCTATGAAACATGATGAAAGGAGCAATGGAGATGAAAGAGGTGGAGGAAATGAGGATATACAGGGTGGGGCAAAAGTAGGTTTACAGTTGTTCATACGTAAAATGATACCACACTTAATAGATAATGATACAAGAACAGAATCAGTGTTTCGCTAACTCACCACTGTAAACCTACTTTTGCCACACCTTGTATTTAAAGAGAAGATAAGGTTCACTGATGGGCTCAATGGGAGAAGCAGGAAGAGGTTAATGAAAGTTAAGAGTCAAAAATTACTGCAGGAATTATGTGGCTTTAGCTACCGGGTAGGTTGAATGTCTCCTAATGAAATGAGGAATATTATTGAAGTCCAGAATGAGGGGAAAGACTAGAGCGCATTGTGAAACAAAGTTTAAGATGACCATTACATAGTCAAGTAAAAATATAGAAACTGGTTGAATATAGAAATCTTAACAAAGGTCTTATCTGAAAATAGTGGTGTGGATCCCATCAACATACTCAAATTCTTCAAAGAAAGACTCGTGAATGAGACTGTGTTTTGAAACATGTAGAATAAAATGGAAAAGAACATGTAAAGTTCTGGAATTCAGTAACGCCACCAAAGAAAAGCAAACATGGAGTACTGTGATGAGGTGTACACCTGCAGACCCAGGTGTACAGAAGAAATACATGGTGAGTAAGGATGTGGATCCTCACCACCTGATTTCCAGATAAGGATCACAGACTACTGAGGGTTATCATGTTTCAACAGGTTGCCATTCTTCATTCTGCAGAAGAGTTAACTCTCCTAGAGCACGAATCTCCAATTCAGACAAAAGCTTCTATAATCAAGACCCCAACAAATGGTCTGGCTGAAACATACTCTCCTATGTTCCTACATAAAAAGGAATGGATGACAGCCCAACCAGTGTGGCTCAGTTGGTTAAGTGTTGTCCCATGCACCAAGGGGTCGCTGGTTTGATTCCTGATCAGGGCACCTACCTGGGTTTCGGGTTTGATCCCCAGTAAGGGGCATGCAGGAGGCAGCTGACTGATGTTTCTCTTTCTCTATCCCTCTCCCTTCCTCTCTCTGATATCAATAAAAACAAATTAAAAAAAAATAAAAGAGGTATGGATGACATGCAGTAAAGTGTTAACCCAAAAGGCATGAGTCACACCATCACTGCACATTCCAAAGAAAGGACTGGCCCTGACTGATAACTGGAAGATAACCTCTGATTTCCTGGAATATCTTGCCTGATATGTGTTATTTTATGCCTGAGGTCTTACGCCATTCCAGAGAGTTTATGTGAACAATGTGATTTATGGCAGATGCAGGTTTTTGTGTGCCTGAGGTTTGGACAACACTGTACCCTCTTGGCTTTATGGGTGAGAGACATCAGCTGGGTAAGCTTCCCTGGTGGCATGCTTCACAGGTGTCAAATATCATTGCCAGGATAATTCAGCAATTTTTAAAAAATATGTTTTCATTGATTTTTTTAGAGACAGAGAAAAGGAGAGAGAGAGAAACATTGATGTGAGAGATAAAAATCGATAGGCTGCCTCCTGCATACCTCCCACTGGGGATCCAGCCTGCAACCTGGGCACATGCCCAGACCAGGAATCAAACTAGGACATCTCAGTCCAGGGATGACGCTCAATCCTCTGAGCCACACTGGCCAGGCAGAATTCAACAATTTTTTTTTGTTGTTCAGACAGAGTAGGAGGGAGAGAGAGGAAGAGAGAGAGAGAGAAACATCGACGTGAAAGGGCCACATCAAGTGGCTGCCACCCGCACGACCAACCAGGGTTGGGGACAAACTGCAACCGAGGTACATGCCCCTAGCGGGAACCGAACCCGGGACTCTCCAGACCGCAGGCCGATGCTCTAACCGCTGAGCCAAACCGGCCAGGGCAGAATTCAACAATTTTTAAAAACACAATAAACAATTATTATCTGTTTCCATGGGACAGTGGTCCAAGTATAGCCTAACTGGGTCCTTTTCTCAGGGACTCAGAAGTGCTTGAGCCCTGGCCGGGCAGCTCAGTTGGGTAGAGAATTGTCCCGATAGGCCAAGGTTGTGGATTCGATCCCCAGTCAGGGCACATATAAGAAGCAACCAATGAAAAGTGAACCCACTCTCTGGGAGAATATATTTGCCAATGATATGTCAGATAAGGGGTTAATAACCAAAATACATAGAGTACCCATACAATTCCACAAAAGGAAGACACTATCCAATTAAAAAATGGGCAGAGGGCCTGAATAGACACTTCTCCAAAGAGGACATACAAATGGCCAAGAGACATGAAAAAAATGCTCAACGTCACTAATCATCAGAGAGATGCAAATTAAAAGGACTATGACGTATCACCTCACACCTATCAGAATGGCTGCCATCAAAAAATCATCAAACAGTCCGTCTGGTGTGGCTCAGTGGTTGAGCATTGACCCATGCACCAAGAGGTCGCCAGTTCAATTTCCAGTCAGGACACATGCCCAGGTTGTGGGCCCGATCCCCAGTGGGGGGCATGCAGGAGGCGGCCAATCGATGTTCTCTCTCATCGATGTTTCTATCTCTCTCTCCCTCTCACTCTAAAATCAATAAAGGAAAAAAAAATTTTTTTTTAAATCATCAAACAACAAGTGCTGGCGAGTGTGTGGAGAAAAGGGGACTCTAGTACACTGCTGGTGGGAGTGCAGACTGGTGCAGCCACTATGGAAAACAGTATGGTGTTTTTTCAAAAAAGTAAAGATTGAATTGCCCTTTGACCCAGTGATTCCACTTCTAGGAATATATTCTAAGAAGCCTGAAACACCAATCAAAGAATATATGCACCCCTATGTTCACAGCAGTGCTACTGACAATAGCTAAGATCTGGAAACAGCCCAAGTGCCCATCAGTAGACGAGTGGATAAAAAAGCTATAGTACATTTACACAATGGAGTACTATGCAGCTGTAAGAAAGAAAGATCTCTTACCCTTTGAGACAACATGGAGGGACCTGGAGAGTATTATGATAAGTAAAATAAGCCAGTCCAAGAAATACAAGTACCACATGACCTCACTTATTTATGAAATATCATGAACAAAATAATCTGACAAAACAGATCCAGAGACATGGAAGTAGGGAACAGACTGACAAACCTCAGAGGGAAGGGGGATGAGGGAATTGGGAAGAGATACACCAAAGAACTTATATGCATATATGTATAACCAATGGACACAGACAACAGTTTGGAGAAAGCAGGAGGAGGGTGGGAGCGGGAAGGAGGGGGTCAATGGGGGAAAAAGGGGGGACATATGTAATACTTTCAACAATAAAGATAAAAAAGAAAAAAAGAATCCCATTAACCTTACAACATCTTTTAACAAAAATAACCCATTGATTAGAGTAAAAGAAAGAGCAGCAGCAACCAATGAATGCCTAGGTGGGTGGAAAAACAAATTAATGCTTTGTTTCTCTCTCTAAAAAATAAAAATAAAAAAATACTGTGTGAAGATGTCAGCCACAGCTGTGATCTCATCTAGAGCTGGAGACCTCTTCCAAGCTCCCTGGCTGTGGGCAGAATTCAGTTCCTGAGGATGTGGTACTCAGGTCCTGTTTCCTCATGGATGACCCTCTCGACAACATGACAGTTTGCTTTAAGGCTAATAGGAGACCACCTCTGCTATTTCTGCTTCTTCTCTTTCAACTTTAGATACTTTTATTATTTTTTTTCCTTTACTGATTTTAGAGAAAGTGAGAGGGAGAGAGAGATAGAAACATTAACGAGAGAACATCAATTGGCTGCCTCCTGCACGTTCCCCACTGGGGATTTGGGCCACAACCCAGGCACGTGTCCTGACCAGGAATTGAACCAGCGACCTCCTAGTGCATGAATTGATGCTCAACCACTGAGCCACACCGGCCAGACTAGATACTTTTTTGTTTGTTTTTTATCCTCACCCGAGGACATTTTTTCATTCTTTGTTCAGATAGAGTGGGAGGGAGAGAGAGGAAGAGAGAGAGAGAGAGAAACATCGACGTGAAAGGGACACATCGAGTGGCTGCCTCCCGCACGACCAACCAGGGCCGGGGACAAACTGCAACGGAGGCACATGCCCTTAGCGGGAACCGAACCCGGGTCTCTCTGGACCACAGGCCGACGCTCTAACCGCTGAGCCAAACCGGCCAGGGCAGACTAGATACTTTTAAAAGATTCACCTGATTGCCCAGTCAGTGTGGCTCAGTAGACTGAGCATCGTACCATGGACGGAGAGGTCCTGGTTCAATTCCCAGTCAGGGCACATGCCCATGTTCCAGGCTCAATTCCCAGTGGGGGGGGGGGGGCGTGCAGGAGGCAGCCAATCAATGTTTCTCCCTCACATTGATGTTTCTATCTCTCTCTACAAAAAAAGTCAATAAAATATGTTTTTTGTTTTTGTTTTTGTTTTTGGTACGTGCCCCTAGCAGGAACCGAACCCGGGACTCTCTGGTCCACAGGCCAACGCTCCAACCGCTGAGCCCGGTTGGAGCATGTACAGGAGGCAACCAATTGATGTGTCTCTCTCACATCGCTGTTTCTCTCTCTCTCTTTCTGTCTGTCTTTCCCCCTCACTTGCACCCTTCCACTCTCTAAAAAAAAAGCAATGGAAAACATATCCTCAGGTGAGGATTAACCAGGAGAAAATAAACCAAAACGATTGTTAAATAATGCCACTAATCTACTCAAAAATCCCCACTGATTTCTCAACTCATTTGGAATGAAAACTAGGTCTTAAATGGCCTCGACAGGCTCAGAACCTTTAGCTCAGAACCTCCAGCTGCCACCCCATTGTTATCTCCATTGATTTTTTTCCCTTGCTCATTATAGTCCATCCAGGCAAATTTCCCAGAAGTTCCTCACACACATTCCAGATTCAGCTCTTTGAACTTCCCACAGTCTCACATTTGGAAAACACCACAGAACTGACTCACATCCCCCCATCTATGTGCTGCTCAAAGGCACTTTATCAAACAGCCATTCCCACTGCTAACAATGCAGTTCCGGGGTGAACCTAGTATTTCATTGGCTGCTTCAATTTACCTTACAGCAATTTTTACCCTAAGATATATGTTTATTATTGATTATATAGTACTTCTACTGAGAACAAAAGTAATGTGAAGACTAGGGACAAGGTCTGTTTATTTCCATCATTTTTTGTCATGCTGGGAGCTTCAAAAGTATTAGGCTATCAGAATGCAAGCTGTTTTTTTGTGTGTGTTTTTTTTATCCTCACCAGAGGACAGTTTTGCACTTACTTTCAGATAGAGTGGGAGGGAGAGAGGCAGGAAGAGAGAGAGAGAAACATCGATGTGAGAGAGACACATTGACTGGCCGCCATCCGCACGACCCCAACTGGGGCCGGGGACAAACTGCAACCGAGGTATGTGCCCTTAGCGGGAACCAAACCCAGGACTCTCTGGTTCATGGGCTGACGCTCTAAGTGCTGAGTCAAACTGGCCAGGGCTGTTTTGTTTTTGTTTGTAATCTTCACCAGAGGACATTTTTCTACTTATCTTCAGATAGAATGGGAGGGATGGAGAGAGAGATAGCAACATGAGAGGGACACATCAACTAGTTGCCTCCCACACGACCCTGACCAGGGCCAGGGAAGAACCGAAACTGAAGTATGTGTCCTTGACCAGAATTGAACCTATGACTCTGGTCTGCAGGCCGACGCTCTAACAGTTAGAGTCTGACTGCTGAGCCAAACCGGCCAGGGCTCAGAATGCAAGCTTTAAAGAAATACAGCAATCACATCAATTGCAGGAGGCAGTCAGAGGTGTGGAACACAGGAAGGAGCATTTAGAAAGAGGACAGAAACTTTCTCATCAAGATGATAGCATATCACTGAGAGTACTGAAAGAGAAACTGCAATTTCATATGGTGTTTTTTGCAGAAATTTACATGCTGATTCAAAAATTCCAACAGAAATGAAAGGATCCAAAGTCAAAATGGTCTTGAAAGAGGAGAACTGAGTTGGAGGATTCATTCTTTGCAAATTCCAAATTTACTACAAAGCTATAAGAATCAAGGCCACGATGAAGATATGTATATACAAAATGTTCCCAAATTGATTGTGGTGATATCCATCACTAGCTATATAAATATACTAAAAACCAGTTAACCATATATTATATATATATCTTTTTTTCTAATCTTTACCCGAGGGTATGGTTTTATTGATTTTAGAGAAAGACAAAGGAAAAGAGAGAGAGAGACAGAAATACACTGATGGGAGAGAAATATTGATCAGTTGCCTCCTATATGCGCCCGACTGGGGAATCAAACCTGCAACCTTTTTGGTGTATGGGACAACGCTCCAACCAACTGAGCCACCCAACCAGGGCTAACTGTATATTTTACTTTATTACTTTATTAATATGTTTATCTTTATTGTTGAAAGTATTTAACTATACATTTTAAATGGGTATATTGTATCGTATGTGAATAGAATCTAAGTAAAACCATTAAAAATGAGATATAAAAACAAAAGCTTTAGGAAAATAAATGCAGTGATAACATGTAAGAATGAAGAAAAATCTGAATTAGGAAAACTAAAAAGGAAGTCACTTGAAACAGACATAAGTTATGACCTGGTTTGGGTGTAACTCACATAGGATGTTAAGATCTTTTCTTGTTCATCAAATGAAACACTACAGACTTTTAAGAAGAGAGCTCAGCATGTAGGGAATATCCCAGGTGATGCCAGGGTGGACAGAATTTGAAATATCTAGTGGTGAAAGAGAAACTAAATTTTAACAAGAATAGAGGTAAGATGATTCCTGTTCTCACACACAAAATGAGAAGTGCCATGACGATGAGTAAAATACATAGGAAGAAAGCATATATCAGACAATATTGAGGGAGAATTCAATTTGGGAGACTATTGCACAGAACAGAAAGAGGTTAACTCATGGAAACAGAGGAAAATTTTAAGAGTGATGAGAACTGCGTATGAAGAACCCTGGGACCCGGGGACAAAAAACGACATAAATGCACCGGGAAAAGCAGGTTATCACAGGACCACAGCATCCAAGATCCAAAAAATCACTATTTCCTAAAAGGGCATGAAGGCCCAGTAATAAGAAAAGAGTGATGAGTTCAAAGTTCTGTCTTTCCAGAGCCTTGGAAATTGTAATTTACAGCAAGAGAGGTGGTAACACAGGCAGAGACACTGTGACTGTGGACAAAGACAGAGAAGATCTGAGAATCCTAAAAAGAAGAAAACAACATAAACAAAAACAAGATGTATAAAAAATAAACCAGGGTCAGAGCTCAGAAGAGAAAAAATGTATGTTTTCCTCTAAACGTCTACAAAGAAACAGGGTTCTCATCCATGGCGGGTGGGTTGAGTTTCCTCATTCACTGCCACCGCTCTGACGCCTGCTCTGACTAGAATGTGCTTCCCCGCCGCCCACCTTGTTGAGTCTCCTTCACTCACCTGCACAGACTACACGGTGGGGCTCATCCTGTGCTGTCCATGGTTCTTCCCCTCGTTCCAACTTGGAGAGCACGTCTGGTTTGCTGGCTTGATACCCTGCTCACGAAAAACAAAAGGAGATTTAGACATATTGAATTAGACTGAGGACTGTCAAGAAGGGAGAATGTTACATTTCAGGGAATTAACAGGTTAGATCTGTAACACAAAGACTTTTCTCTCAGGAGAGGGAACATTATACCCTTCTGTCTGGTGCAAGAGAATGATTTGAGATTCAATACTCTGAGGAAATTATAGTTATTCTGAAGAGTTAAGCAGCTGAGAAACAAAAAGTCACTAACAGGGAACTGCTGGGTGACACAGAGGGGCTGTCCTCACCCACTGACTCCAGGTGGCTGAAGTTCTCCAACATCACGTCTCTGTACAGCTTCTTCTGATCAGGGTCCAGGAGCTGCCACTCCTCCCAGGTGAAGTCCACAGCCACATCGTGAAATGTCAGGGATTCCTGTAACAACTCCATGCTGTTTATTGGGTGATGTCCTTCAGATGATATGGAAGAAATGTTCGTTTTTCTGCTCATTTTCACTTTATAGGTTGCATCTATATAATGAGTGGGGTTTTATTTTAATATACAGTTGAATAATCTCATGCCTAGTAAAATACAGGGTGGGGCAAAATTAGGTTTACACATGTTCATATGAAAAATAACACAATAATTAATAAATAATAATACAAGAATAAACTCTGGCCCTGGCCAGTTTGGTTCAGCAGTTAGAGCATCAGCACTAGGACCAAAGAGTTGGGGGTTCGATTCTGGTCAAGGGCATGTACCTCCTTGCAGTTCAGTCCCTGACCCTGGTCATGCGGGGGGCAACCAATCAATGTGTCTCTCTCACATGGTTGTTTCTCTTTCTCCCTCCCTCCCTACCACTCTATCTGAAAATCAATGGAAAAATATCATCACATGAGGATTTAAAAAACAGTAATAATAAAATAAAGTTACAAGACGAGGTAAAAATAAATAAATAAATAAAATGGACATTCTGTTAGCAGAGAAGAAAGTGTGACTATACATCAGGCAAATAAGCAACAGCATCTGCTGCTACACAGTAAGTGGTGAGAGCAGGTGTTGGCAAAGGGATAGACAGATATTTTCGGCGTTGAGGGCCATAGGTCTGGGTCACAAGGACTCGGTTCTGCCTTCCTAGCTGGAGAGCAGCCACAGACGGTGAGTGACAAATGGGTGTGGCTGGATCCCCCTCTCCCCTGCAGTTAGCCAACCCCTGGGTAAAAGGCTAAAGAACAGAGGCCTTCTAACTACTTGTCCCGGGCCCTACTGCCTTCTCTGGGGTTTGCATCTAAGCTATATACCACCCCCTCCCCCCACAAATAAGGGCACATCTGAACCAGAACACATGCTCAATAATTATAGCGGCACTTTTCATAACGAGCCACACTGCAAACAATACGACTTTAATTAATAGTAGGAAAACTGCCACACACTCAGCTGTGGAAGGCTAGGGACTCCGTTCTGTCCCAACAGCCGAGGCTGGAACCTCGAACCACCCACCAGCCCGGGGTTCTCTCGGGACAGACGCTGATCACACACCCCGCTGTTATCCCGAAACCTGGACCAGACACCCTCTCGTGACAACCACCACGCCTGCCCCAACATCGCCGAGCCCCGTGGGGAATCCCGAACCTGAACCCGACACCGCGATCACTCGAAATGCCACCTCCATCCGGTACACAGAGTGACCCGCCGACCGTGGAGGTCGGGACACAGTCGTTGGTCTCTACAGACACTTAATCGCCCCAAGACCCCAAAGGTCCCCGCAACCAGAGACAGGCGTGCCACACCTGCTCCCTCCCAAATACCTGGCGCTCCTCCCACAACCCCCGCCCATACCTCCAGGGGCCCGACGACACCCCTTCCACCCTGTGACTTCACGTACCCTGTGAGAGACAAACCTCCCACACAGACAAATTTTTCTAAAAATCTCCAAGAACACCACTACACTGACCTGATTCTCTACAGCGCACCAGGTGAGTCTAAACATTACACTTCTGCAAACTGATTCAGCTTCTGGAAACGTTGCCCAGATAGTTCGTCAGCTACGGCGGCCGACGAGGGTCTGAAGCCTTTAAAGAAACGCGAGCGATTTCCGCATTCCCTCCGAGGCAATATGTCCGCGCGCAGCTGCCGGCGCCGCTGGGGGCCGCCATGTTGGGAGACCTGAGCGCCGTACAGGGAGGGCTGGAAGGTGAAAAGCTCCTGAATTTTATCTCCTTTCCTGGCACTTTGACTCTTGGGGGAAGGGGGTATATTTTCAGAGACTTAAGCTTGGCGAGGCAAACAAGAGAGATAAATTGCGTTAGGTGGTCTGGGCAAAGAAGTCATATGATTGCACCTTTTTTTTTTTTTTAATAAGATAGAGTGGGAGGGAGGGTGTGTGAGAGAGAGAGAGACAGAGACAGAGACAGAGAGACAGAGAGACAGAGAGAAACATGGATGTGATAGAGCCATATGGACTGGTTGCCTACAGCCCTACCCCACCAGGGCCGGGGACCAACTGAAACCGAGGTTACATGCCCTTGACCAGAATTGACTCACTGGTCCACAGGCGATGCTCTAACAGCTGAGCCCAACCGGCCAGGGCCAGCCTTCTTTTTTAGGACTGGGAGGAAGCAGATGTGAGTGTGTTGGGATGTGGGGAGAGAAACATTGATGTGAGAGATCCATCCTTGGGTTGCCTCCTGTATTCCGGAAATCGGGGCATGTGCCCTCACCAGGAATTCAACCCAGGACCTTCCAGGGCCCTGGACAAGGCTCCAGCCTACTGAGGCACATCAGCCAGGGCATGAATGCAACTTTTATTTTACAGTTTGCACTTTTATAAAAAAAAAAAAAAAAAGAAGAAGAAGAAGTTTCGGAAAGCTCAGGAGCTTAGTTGTCATGGTAGCAGCAGAGAATAAAACCCTGCAAAGAGAAAAGAGCATACATCCAGTAAATGGACAGGGATGGAAAACTTATGGTGAAAATTTCTTGCAGGAAATGGTTTTTTAAGAATAGAAAAAGAGCCCTGGCCAGTTTGGCTCAGTGGTTAGAGCGTCAGCCCGCAGACCAAAGAATCAGGGGTTCGATTCTGGCCAAGGGCACATACCTCGGTTGTGGTTCGTTCTGGTCCTGGTCGGGGTCGTGCAGGAGGCAACCAGTTGATGTGCCCCGTTCATGTTGATGTTTCTCTCTCTCTCTTCCTCTCTCTCCCTCCCTCCTACTCTATCTGAAGATATTTGAGAAAATATCCTCGGGAGAGGATTAAAAAAAAAAAAGAATAGAAAAAGATTTCAAAATTACTTTAATGCATAACTTTTTAAAAAAATTAATATTGATTTTATTTTTATTATTTTAATTTTTTTTATTAATTTACTTTTGTTACAGATGTTTCTCCCTTTTCCCCCATTGACACCCTCCTCCCCCTCCCTCCCTGCTCTGTCCCCAGTTTTGTTGTCCATGTCCATTGGTTATGAGTACATTTAATGCATAACTTTTATGTGACTCTAGTTACCATCCTACTACTTCACGACAATTTTATTAGTCACAATATTAATTACACATAGATATACATAAACATCTTATAATAATAGAAATATGCTAATGAGATATTAAAATAAAATAAAATTATACCTGTTTTATCCACTTTTATTGTAATATAATTAACATAAATTAGACCTATTTTTTCAATCATTACTTATTTTTTTCATTTTATTTCTTTTTTATCTTTATTATTGAAAGTATTACAGATATTCCCCCTATTTCCCTCTATTGACTACCTCTTCCCTGCTTCCACCCCCCTCCTGCTTTCCCCAAACTGTTGCCTATGTAAATTAGACCTACTTTTAATAATTTTTTTATTTTGGGAAAATTTTACATTTATACAAAAGTCACAAGGTACTACGACAAAGAGTGAGCATGTAATTTCATTTGACGAATGGTCATGTGAACATTTTTTTTTTTTTTAATCCTCACTTGAGGATATTTTCCCATTTATCTTCAGATAGAGTGGGAGGGAGAGAAACATCGATGTGAGAGAGACGCATCAATTGGTTGCCTCCCACATGACCCCAACCAGGTTCAGGGACCAAACCTCAACTGAAGTACATGCCCTTGACTGGAACAGAACCTGAGACTCTTTGGTCTGAGGGCCGACGCTCTAACCAGTGAGCTAAACCATCCAGGGTGGTCATGTGAACATTTTACATAACCATGGTGCATTTGTCAAATTGAGAAAATAACATTGGTGTAATGCACAACCAACTTACAGAATCTACTCAGATTTCACAAGTTTTTCCACTACAATTCTGTCTCTGTCCCAGGATTCAACCCAAAATACAATATTTCATTTAGACATCATGTTCCCTTAATTACTTCTGTTTGGAAACCATTTCTCAGTCTTTTTCTCATTTACATCCTCAATTATTTTGAGGTGTACTAATCAGGTATTTTGTATATTAATCCATCATTTGGGTTGGTCTAAGTTTCCCTTATTAAACAGGGGTTATACATTTTGGAAAAGACAACTTGGAATTGAAAGTGTTTCTCATCACACCATATTCAGAGGTAGAAAATACCAAAAAGACTTAACATTGATCTTCTGGTAAAGGTAATATTTGTCAGGTTTCTACACTGAAAATAGGAAAACAATTCTGATTAAAAAGAACCATCATACAGAGCTCATGTCAACAGATTTCAACATTTGTATGTGGTATTGATATTGATAGTATTTGTGAAAGGATAAATATTTAGGTAAGTGGAACAGAATAGAGCTCCAACAAAAAATCCAACATATATCAAATACACTCAACTGTTTGACAAAGGAACAAAGTCTATTCAATGGAGGAAGGATACACTTTCCAACAAATGATGCAGGAACACTTAGAGGTCCATAGGCATGCATGAAGAAAGAAAAGAAAGGAAGTAAGTAAATAAATTACCTGGAATTTCAGATTCTTTGAGCAAGTTTTATGTCATTAAAGACTGGTACTGTCCGGCCAGTGTGGCTCAGTGGCTGAGTGTCGACCCATGCACCAAGAGGTTGCCGGTTCAATTCCCGGTCAGGACACATGCCCAGGTTGTGGGCCAAATACCCAGTGGGGGGCATGCAGGAGGAAGCCAATCGATGTTCTCTCTCATCGATGTTTCTACCTCTTTCTCCCTCTAACTTCCTCTCTCTCTAAAATCAATAAAGGGAAAGAGAAAAAAAAAAAAGACTGGTACCAAGAACACAGTGTGGAGGGTGGCTGAGCCAAGGTCTCCTGTTCCTATGGTGTTTGCAAGGCCCACCCAGGAGCTTTTAGTCCCAGGCCTCCTGTTGACCCTGGGTGCTGGAAAGGCTCACGCAGAAGCATCCTACCCAAGGTCTCTTGTAAATTCTGTGTGCTGGCAAAGCTCACGCAGGAGCCTAATGAGCCGAGGGGAAGAATGTATCAACAGTCTCAACCTGAGCTCAGAGGCCGATGAGAAACATCTGGGGTTTGAAGACAATAAAACTTTTGAACTCCCCCCCTTCAATTGGCTATATAATCAACTTGCTGAGCTAGCTCAGGGTCACCGTTCCTCCATCAGAGAGCAGTGTCCCACCTGGCCCCAGCTTTTCTCTCTATAATGTCTCTGTGTCTTTCTTAGTCTCCCCTCGCCCCCCCTCAGATCTGGTTCGACTAGCTGCAGGTCGTGGCAACAGTGACCTGAGCACCTGGGAACTTGAAGCTGAGGAGAAGACACTCCGTGAGTGCGCTTGTTGAGAAGCGAAAGTAAGGTCCAGGCGTGGAATTAATTGACTGATGGCCAGGTATAAAATATGGGGAATTCTATGTTTCAAGAAAGAGATCTCTATGTGTCTGTTAAGAGCTATGATTAAGGCTCGAGGATGCTCAGTAAAGAGATATCAACTCCTCGATTTTTTAGAGTATGTGAATGAAACTTACCCTTGGTTTTCTGATGAGGGGATGGTCAACTTGGAAACCTGGGAAAAGGTAGGAAAGTGCCTGCGAGGCAGAGATACAGCAAAAGGCTCGAACAAGTTCCCGGTGCAAACATTTACTCTCTGGTCCCTAATTAGAGATTGCCTTGATCCTGTGCAGGAGGCTAATAAGGTGGGGAAGCAAGATGTAGTGAAAGTCTTGGTGAAAGCCGAGAAAGGCTATGAGTCCTTAAAGGCACCCCCACTACCTTCCGTTACAGCTGTGAGAGAGGTTAATTTCCCCTGATGAGACTTTACCCTCAGAGTATGAGAGAGAACTAGAAAGAGAGGCGGAGCGAGATCGAGGCACCTCCCCGAGGAAGATTCAGTTGAAGAGTTTAATGTTACCGAAAGTTGTGCAGAATTGGCTCTTACCTCTCGACCATCCTGAGGGGATGCAGGTGTTCGGCCCAAAGAACCCTCTAGTACCCCTCTGCTCTCTCCTTTACAGATGGGACTGAGAGAGGCAAGACGGGCTGGAGAGAATATCACTGGGTTTTCATTATTGCCAGTGATAGAGCAGCCTGACCCAAACAATCCAAATCAGACATTAATAATATATGAACCCATCCCACTTAAGATGTTGAAAGAGCTCAAGTCTTCTTGTACTACATATGGACCCACAGCTCCTTCGGTGCTCAGTTTGTTAGAGAATGTTGCTAGTGAAGCCTTGGCCCCGGGTGATTGGCAAACATTAGCAAAAACTTGCCTTATGCCTGGGGACTAGCTGATGTGGAAGACCAGCTGGATGGAGATGAGTGGTGAGCAGGCCACAGAGCATCAACAGCATGGAGTACCCATCTCTTTGGAAAGATGGATACAGGGCAATATCAGGCTCTTCACGATCAGCTGGGGTTTGCTCTCCAGGCATATCAGCAGATTAGTATTTGTGCTTTGAAGGCCTGGAAAGAGCTCCCAACAAAAGGGGGAAATTCGATAGATCTTATATCCATCAGACAAGGACCCGAAGAGCCTTATCAAAAATTTGTATCTCGGCTGATATAGGCAGTCATCAGAGCAATAAGTGATTCAGAGGCCGGCACATTAATAGTTAAACAGCTTGCCTATGAAAATGCTAATAAGCCCTGCAGGGAGGCGCTATGCCCTTACCGTAAAAAAGCCAATATATCTGAATTCACCCACATCTGTTCAGATATTGGATCTTCCCATATACAGGGGGCTGCGATAGCTGCGGCTTTGAAAGAAGTCCTCTTTGCCGGCAAGGCCGGAGAAGTGGCAAAGGATGTTAGACTTGTAGAAGGCCAGGTCATTTTGCTAGGGAGTGTAAGCAGCGCGCCAACGCCGACAACCAGTCAGGGAACTCTGCCAAGCAGCCAGGACTATGTCCTCTTTGCCACAGGGGCCGACATTGGGCCAAATATTGCCGTTCTTGAACTGATGTCAATGGACAATGACTTGAACCCCAGCAAGGAAATGGAAAGTGGGGCCAGCCCTAGCCCCGTCAAAGAGTGGGGGCAATGTCTGTCACCCCTGCTCAGGTGTTCCAACCAGGGCAGAGTCCAGGGCTACAGGCTGGGATCTCTACCGCACCACCTCAGAGAGTGGGACCTCTGCCCCACCGCCCGATACGTATTAACACCAGAGATGGGACCGCAAGCTATTCCAACAGGGGTCTATGGGCCACTACCCAATGGAACAGTGGGTTTAATTTTGGGAAGGAGTAGTCTCACTGTGAAAGGGTTCCGAGTGTTGCCTGGAGTTACTGATTCTGATTATTTAGGGGAAATAAAGGTTATGGCCCAAACCACTAATACCATTGTACAAGTTTTAACTGAGACCAGGATAGCACAAATTGTAATTTTGCCACATCGTGCAGCTGGGAAAGTGCACAGGGAGGAGGAGGATTTGGCTTCACAGACAGAGCCTATTGGGCGCAGTTAGTCACCCAAGTCACCCGGAAATGGAAGTCAGTTTGAATGGAAAGAAGTTTTAAAGGTATTTTAGATACAGGAGCAGATGTTTTCAGTGATTGCCTCAAGGCATTGGCCTGCTCTGCAGCCCCTTTCCATGGCTAATTTACAAGGAGTAGGACAGGTTTCTGGGCTCCAACAAAGTGCACACCTTATCAAATGGGAAGATTCTGTGGGCAACACTGGGTTTTTAAAACCCTACATTTTAGATCATTTGCCTGTTAATCTATGGGGACGGCATGTTACGGAAAAGATGGGGGTACTATTAATGAGTCCTAATTCAGTAGTCACAGCACAAATGCTTGGACAAGGATACAACCCAAAAAAGGGGCTGGGGAAATACCAGCAAGGGAGAATTTCTCCTGTTCCTGCCTCCACTCAGAAAGGCTGACAAGGTCTGGGATTTCACGGGCCTTCCTTCGCCTTTTCCTAAGGGGCCTTGGTTGTCTCTCCAGCCCAAAAGACCGCTGCCAAAATTACTTGGCTATCAGATAAGGCAGTATGGGTTGACCAATGGCCCCTAACAGGAGAGAAGTTGTAGGCAGAGCAATTGTTGGTACAGGAACAATTGGAGGCAGGTCATATTGAGCCAACAACTAACAGCCCCTGGAATACTCCCATTTTTGTTGTAAAAAATAAATCAGGAAAATGGAGGTTACTACAGGACTTAAGAGCTATTAACCAAACTATGGAGATCAGGGGCCCACTACAGCCTGGGCTGCCATTACCTATAGCGATTCCTCTAGAATTTGAATTAATTATCTTAGATTTAAAAGACAGTTTTTTTGTTTGTTTTTTACCATACCCTTGCATCCTGAGGATTGTAAAGATTTGCATTCAGTGTACCTACTGTAAATTTTAGGGAGCCAGTGAAGAGATACTGCTGGAAAGTTTTGTCTCAAGGGATGTATCCTGTGGCTTCTGCCTTACAGGAAATCCGTGATCATTATCCAAAAGCGTATATAATTCATTATATGGATGATATATTGGTGGCTCACCAGGACATGAAAGTGCTACTTTCCCTTGTTGCTGACTTGCAGACAGCTCTGGAGAAGCCTGGACTTTGTATAGCCCCTGAAAAGGTTCAGCATTCTTCTCCCTTCCAATATTTAGACAGCATAACTGAGGGACGAGCTGTTCATCCTCAACGTCTGCAGGTGAGAACAGATTCTTTAACCACCTTGAATGACTTCCAAAAGCTGTTGGGTGACATCAACTGGATTCGACCAGCTTTAAAATTAACAACTGCTGCCCTGGCCGGTTTGGCTCAGCGGTTAGAGTGTCGGCCCACGGACCAGAGAGTCCCGGGTTCGGTTGCAGTTTGTCCTCGTCCCCGGTTGGGGTCGTATGGGTGGCAACCAGTTGATGTGTCTCTCTCACATAGATGTTTCTCTCTCTCTTCCTTCCTCTCCCTCCTGCTCTATCTGAAGATAAATGCAAAAAAAAAAATGTCCTCAGGTGAGGATAAAAAAATAAAATTATCAACAGCTGACAATGGGCCAGCTTACACCAGTTCTGCCTTTCAAAAACTTTGCTTGCAATATAAGATTCGACATAAAACAGGAATTCCTTATAACTCTCAGGGACAAGCAATAGTAGAAAGAGCAAACAAAACTTTAGAATTACAATTACAAAAACAAAAAGGGGGAGATACAGGATACACTCTTAGTCCCCAGAATCAACTGAACCATACCTTATATACTTTACATTTTTTAAATTGTGATGCCAATGGCCTTACTGCTGCTGAGCGCCATCAGGTGACCCAGCCGCAGGCGTCAGCAGGGCTTGCCTGCTAGAAAGACTTGCAGCCAGGTTAAGTTTAGTTGGGGCAGATACCTATAATTCCCGGACCCTCCTTTGGTAAATCCAGCTACTTGGGATAGAGAGTCTGTGCCTGTTTTCACTAATGATTCAGCAACGATGGGTGAAAACTATGACCAACATATTACACCCACTTTATGCTATAATTATACTTATCTTGGCTTCAGTGTAGACCTTCCAATCTGCCTGTCCCTGGCGGGCAGGTATGGGTGCTGCCTGTTAAACCTGAGAATAAAACATCTTATGGAGGCACCGACATTGCTAATATTATGGGTCCATGGGATTTGAAGAAATATATTCAGACTGTGACTAAACTAGGATTTCCCTATAACACTCAGGTTGTACCTTATCAGCGTCCTTCGCTTTCTTATTGCCCTAACAGCACAACCCTTCAATTTAGGGGTTTTCCCCAATGGCAGGATTGTGCAAATCCTACCTGTTAACATCAATATCACAGGAACAAGATTTCAGATGTTAGACTGGTCTCATAGACTGGACCCTAAATACCCTAATTATGATCTCATGTCACCTGGGGGCTTTGTAAGTAACATCCTTACCATCCCTAAGGGTCAAATGCAGAAGGATCTCTGGTGATTAGCCGCTGCACTGAATTTTATGAATTATTCTGACTATTTTTTGGCAAACATTGCTATGGCCTGTCGCCCCACTAATCCCTGTTATGGGTTGCAGGCTTGTGTGCAGGCTCCTTATGTGATCGTGACAGGCTCTGTAAATATTAAGCTTCCCACACACTATTCTGTCTCATGCCGAGTGTACATAAACTAACTGTGTTACAAGAGACAATAAATATGATATTTCAATTCTGTATCGGCCCTCTTTTGTTATGCTCCTTACCAACACATCAGGAGATTGGTATCATGAAACTGGGTTGCAAGCTTTGATAGAGATTAAGAACCAATGGACTTTTCATAAAAGAGCTTTCGGATTAATTATTTTTGGCATTATCACTGTTGTGGGTCTTATTGCTTCTACTGTAACTGCTTCATTAGCCCTGACTCAAAGTATTCATAATGCCCAATTTATAAGTGATTTAGTTCAAAATACTTCTGCTGCTTTACACAATGAAGAAAATATTGAGACCAAACTAGAAGCAAAATTAAATGCTTTTTTTTTTTTTGGTACATGCCCCTAGTGGGAACCGAACCCAGGACTCTCTGGTCCGCAGGCTGACGCTCCAACCGCTGAGCCAAACTGGCCAGGGCAAAATTAAATGCTTTGGAAACTGTAGTTATCGGGCTAGGAAATCAAATTGAGATCATTAAAGCTCGACAAAAGTTGCTTTGCCATCCTGCTTACAGTTTTATCTGTGTTACTTCAGTCCCATATAATGAGACCCAGTGGAACTGGGACAAAGTTAAGTCACATCTCCAAGGAATATGGACTCATAATATCAGTCATGATTTGCAGCAACTGCATAGACATATACTAGATATTCAAAATAGCCATGATGATACTGTTAATTCAACACAACTGGCTAAAGAAATTTTAGATGAGCTTAAGGGTTTCAACCCTTTCAATCTTCTTAAACATACTGCATGGTACTTGCTTGGATTTGTTACTGCTCTAATTATACTGTTTTGTCTGTCAGTCAGCTGCCAGGTCTTCCGAACTCAACTCAGAAGCGTCCAAGTAGATGTTCACCGCATGCATTTAAAGACAGAAAAGGGGAAGATTTAAAATAAAAAAAGGGAGTGGGATTTAAAAAACAAAAAAAGGGGAGATGTGAAGGGCTGCTGAGCCAAGGTCTCCTGTTGCTCCTGTGGTGTTTGCATAGCTCACCCAGGAGCTTTGTCTCTGGCCTGCTGTTGACCCTGGGTGCTGGAAAGGCTCATACAGAAGCGTCCTGCTCAAGGCCTCTGGTAAACCCTGTGTGCTGGCAAAGCCCAAGCAGGAGCCTAATGAGACTAATGAGCAAGGGCAAGAATGTATCAACAGTCTCCACCTAACTCAGAGGCCGATGAGAAACATCTGGTGTTTGAAGACAATAAAACTTTTAAACTTCCTCCCTTTAATTGGCTATATAATAAACTTGCTGAGCTGGCTCAGAGTCACTGTTCCTCCATCAGAGAGCAGTGTCCCACCTGGCCCCAGCTTTTCTCTCTATTATGTCTCTGTCTTTCTTAGTCTTCTGTCACCCCTCCTCAGGCCTGGGTCAACTAACTGCAGGTCTCAGCAGCTACTTGAAGTGCATTTCGAAAATCTCTAGAAAATTGCATTTTTTTTTTTTTTAATCCTCACCTGAGGACATTTTTGCATTCATCTTCAGATAGAGCGGGAGGGAGAGAGGGGGTAAGAGGGAGAAACATCAATGCAATAGAGACACATCAACAGGTTGCCACCCACATGACTCCAACCGGGGCCAGGGACAAACTGCAACCAAGGTACGTGCCCTTAGTGGGAACTGAACCCGGGACTCTAGTCCGTGGGCCAATGCTCTAACTGCTGAGCCAATCTGGCCAGGGTGAAAATTGCAGTTTTTATTTTTCTAAACTTATTTCAAAAGTAAAAGTTATAAAAACATATTAATTTTATAAACCACTGATGCTCCTTATAAACTTGGTTAAACACATTAAAATGTTATCCTTATAAATGAATATATTCAGTTTCATTTTCAAGTACTTCAAGTATTCTGAAATAACACAAACTTGAAGTAAAGAAGTGCAAAAGTTAATTACACAATGAAACAGGCATAGAACATTCCTGTGTTGTATATATTAAACTTTAATCCATGACGACAGTAACTCCTACTGTTTAAAATTTATAAAGTCTACGGCAAGGCGGCTAAAATTATGGCTGAAGGTATCCTGTCTACAATTGCTTGTGAGGTATACTATCTGTTTAGACTTGTGACAGAATGCTTTTTCATTCAAGGTTTCTCGCCTTCATGAAGTTATCTGAAGTTTTGCTAAAGACCACCAAATTGAATGTGTTCATTGTTATTTCTGCATGGATTTCCTGGGAAATGATGAGGCAACAAAAATTACTACAAACCATGCCATATTCACTGCCAAGAAAAGTATTTTTCTAGTGTGAATTGACATCTATTTAGGTCCTACTTTTGGGCAGACGCTTTCTCAAAATTATAAACATTAATTCATTCGTTCATTCATTCATTCATGATCTCTGATGATTACATATGATGGGGTCTACTTCCCATTAAAGAATTTCCTAGTCTGGCCTAGCCGATGTGGCTCAGTGGATTAAACGTCCTTCCATGGACTGAGAGGACCCGGTTCAATTTCTAGTCAGGGTACATGCCCGGATTGTGGGCTCGATCCCCAGTAGGGGGCGTGCAGGGGGCAGCTGATTGATGTTTCTCTCTCTCCCTTCCTCTCTGAAAAATCAATAAAAACATTTTTAAAAAGTTCTTAGTCTGACAGATTCATAGGATTTATCTCAGTATAAACTTTATATTAAAAAAGTTTTTATTGATTTTTTAGAGAGGAGGGGAGAGATAGAACATTGATGTGAGAGACATACATCAATTGGCTGCCTCCTGCATGTCCCCCACTGGGTATAGAGCCTGAAATCCCGGCATGTGCCCTGAGAATCAAACCAGGACCTTTCAATCCATGGGAGCCACACCGGCCAGGTTCACTATAAACTATTTAGATATATAATGTCCTGAAATATTATCAAGGCTGACTGTATGAGTTGTTTTGTAAATTTTTAATATAAAATATGAGGTAATTGACCAATAAAGACAGTAACACAATCTTTGCATTAACTTATTTTTTTTCTCTCTTTGCAGTTATTCTTCATTGCATACTATTATCTTGAGGACCTACAAATGACAACAGGCTTTCCCCAAAGTAACTACCTGTGAAATCACTTATGTTTAACAATAATTGACAAGTGGGCAAAAGCTTTCTCACAATCGCTGCACTCACACTGTCTCCCTCCTGTATGTTTTCTTTGATGAACATTGAGTCCTGAGTTTATAGTGAAGGCTTTCCCATATTCATAGCGTTTCTTTCCCCTATGAATTCTCTGATGGGTAATTAAATCATTTTTGCGCAATGAGAATTTTCCACATTCAATACATGCAAAGGACATCTTCCCTGAGTGAAATCTCTGATGTTGCATGAGGCATGTCTTCTTCCTAAAGCTTTTATCACATTTATTGCATTTGTATGACTTCTCTGCAGTATGAGTTTGCTGATGAATACCTAGACTACTTTTCATAATGAAGTTCTTTCCACATTCATTGCATATAGTTTCTTTCCACATGGATTCACAGATGTGCAACGAGCATGCTTTTCCCAATTAAGCCTTTGCTATAGTCCTTGCATACATAAACTTTCTCTCTTGTATGAGCGCACTGATGTACAGAGATGACTCTGTGGTAAAGCCTTCCCCACATTCACCACACATACATTTTCTCTTAAGTATGAATTTGCTGATGTAAAGTGAGATCAGTCTTTGTGGTGAAGCCTTTTCCACATACACTACATTCACAGGGATTCTCTATTGTATGTTTTAGGTGATGTCTGATGAGATTACGCTTTGCTGTGAAATCTTTTCCACATTCACTACATATATAAGGTTTCTGTCCTGTATGGGTCCACTGATGTACCATCAGTTGCCTTTTCTGTGGGAAGCCTTTTCCACACTCACTGCATACATAGGGTTTCTCTCCTGTGTGTATTCGCTGATGTACAATCAGACGACTCTTCACAATGAAGCCTTTTCCACATTCACTGCACATATATGGTTTTTCAGAAGTATGACTTCGTTGATGTACAGTGAGATCACGCTTCATGGTGAAGCCTTTTCCACATACAATACATAAGAAGGGCTTTTCTCCAGTATGAGTTCGCAGATGTCCGATAAGGCAGTGCTTTGTTGAAAAGCCTTTCCCACATTCACTGCATAAAAAAGGTTTCTCTCCTGTATGAGTCCGTTGATGTACAATCAGCTGCCTTTTCACTGGGAAGCCTTTTCCACATTCACTACACACATAGGGTTTCTCTCCTGTGTGCACTCGCTGATGTATAATCAGACCACGCTTCACAATGAAGCCTTTTCCACATTCACTGCACGTATATGGTTTATTTGAAGTATGACTTCGCTGATGTACAGTGAGATCACGCTTCATGGTGAAGCCTTTACCACATACACTGCATACATAGGGCTTCTCTCCTGTGTGTGTTCGCTGATGTCCAATAAGGCAAAGCTTCATTGAGAAGCCTTTCCCACATTCACTGCATGTATAAGGTTTCTCTCCTGTATGAGTTCGGTGATGCACAATAAGACGACTCTTCTTGATAAAGCCTTTACCACATTCACTACATATATAAGGTTTCTCTCCTGTATGAGTTTTCTGATGTATAGTGAGACTAAACTTTGTAGAGAAGGTCTTACCACATAAATTGCATCCATGGGGTTTCTCTCCTGTATGAGTATGATGATGTGCAATAAGACGCCTCTTCTCGATAAAGCCTTTTCCACATTGACTGCATATATAAGGTTTCTCACCTGTATGAGTTTTTTTATGTTTATTGAGATTAGACTTTGTACGGAAGGTCTTCTCACATAGACGACATCCATGGGGTTTCTCTCCTGTATGAGTCCGATGATGTGCAATAAGATGATTCTTTTCAATGAAGCCTTTTCCACATTCACTGCATATATAAGGTTTCTCTCCTGTATGAATTTTTTTATGTTTATTGAGATTAGACTTTGTGCAGAAGGACTTCCCACATAGACTGCATTCATAGGGCTTCTCGCCTGTGTGAGTTCGCTGATGACAAATAAGCCAAAACTTTCTGATGAATGTTTTCCCACATTGACTACACATATAAGGTTTCTCTCCCATGTGAGTTTTCTGATGTATATTGAATTGTGATTTCTTAAGGAAAGTTTTGTCACATTCAGTGCATTCATACTGTTTTAGTCCTGTGTGAATTCTCTGATGTTCAGTGAGCCTGGATTTTCTGCTAAAGGATTTCCAA
This sequence comes from Tadarida brasiliensis, assembly GCA_030848825.1. Taxonomy (NCBI): domain Eukaryota; kingdom Metazoa; phylum Chordata; class Mammalia; order Chiroptera; family Molossidae; genus Tadarida; species Tadarida brasiliensis. The sequence goes on from CM061276.1 coordinate 4,578,662, forward strand.
CACAGATTGCATCCATAAGGTTTCTCTCCAGTATGAACTCTCTGATGACGAACGAGCTGAGACATCTTGATGAAGGCTTTCCCACAGTCAATGCATACGTGGGCTTTCTCTATGTTGATCTGGGACTTCTTATTAATAGGTTTGGTACTGATAGGCAATGAGATTTCAGTGTAAATTTCTTCATGGTCAGCATGCAGAATGGGTGTCCCATCTCCATTCAACTCAACAAAGTTCTTTAAATTACAGCTTCTATTTGACTTTAAAGGTTTTTCACTTATCTCAAACATATCGCAATTTTGCTTTAATAGGAAATGACCACTGCTCTGATTAACAATATCTGCAAACATGTTATGTTCACAGCATCGTTCCACATTCTTCTGAATGCTTCGACTTTGCAAGTGACACTGCAGAGGATCATATTTCCTGAGTTCTAGGACAGAAAAGAACAGTGAATCATTCCATAATCTCTTATAATCCTAGTTTGAAATAAAATTGTGTCAAAAAGCCTTCATGTGAATTAACTATCTAGTGACAATCCTATGTGCTGTAAAATAAGAACTATATTTGGTCTTCATGCACAGTTCTTTACAATAGCTTGTAAAACCCTTGAAATTTCCTAAGTGACAGAAGTATCTTGTTCTACATTAAAAATAGATGAGTTTATGCTAATAAGGTGACAGCACAGGATTCCTACATACTCTCAGGATGGAGCTAGTCACTACAAACACCAATTGATTAGAAGGTTGAAATTTCAGTCCCGTATACTGACCTCTGGAAAAAAGAAAGGGTCTAGAGATTAAAGCTCTATAAAAACTCTTAACTAGCCCTGACTAGTTTTGCTCAGTGGTTAGAGCATCAGCCTGCAGACCAAAGAGTCCTGGGTTTGATTTCTGCCAAGGGCACGTACTTCAGTTGCGGTTCGTCCCCGGACCCGGTCAGAGTTGTGCAGGAGGCAACCAGTCGACGTGTCTCTCTCACATCAATGTTTCTCTCTCTCTCTCTCTTCCTCCCTCTATCCCTCCCGCTCTATCTGAAGATAAACATAAAAATATCCTCGAGTGAGGATTAAAAAAAAAAAAACAGAAACAAACAAACACACAAACAAAACCCTCTTAACTAGATCTGATCAGCTTCTGGTTTAGTGAACACATCCACATGCCTGGTAGGTGGCTCACCTTAGCTGAAAGGGGACAGAAGCTTAAAAAAAAAAAAAAAAAAAAAAAAAAGGGGACAGAAGCTCTTGCATTAATGAATCCTTCAGACCTTGCCCTAGGTAACTATTCATCTGTATCCTTTTTTTTTTTTTAAATCCTCACCCGAGGACACTTTTTTGCATTCATCTTCAGACAGAGTGGGAGGGAGAGAGGGATGAAGAGAGAGAGAGAAACATCGATGTGAGAGAGACACATCGACTGGCTGCCACCCACAGGACCCAAATGGGGGCTGGGGACAAACTGTAACCGAGTTACATGCTCATAGCGGGAACCAAACCCGGGCCTCTCTGGACTGTGGGCCGATGCTCTAACCGCTGAGCCAAACCGGCCAGGGCTCACCTGTATCCTTTATAATAAACTAGTAAACACAAGTAAGTATATCTCAGATTTCTGTAAGCTGCTCTAAGAATTTAACTGAATCAAAGGAGGGCTCATGAAAACTTCCAATTTATACCTAGTTGGGCAGTAGCAAGGGTGACAATCTATACTTGCAACTGACATCTGCAATGGGGACTGGATTCTTAAGTTGTAGGATCTGACACTATTTCTAAGTAGATAGTGTCAGAATTGAGTTAAACTTGTAGGACACCCAAGTTTAATAATTCTTCTTACATACACCTGAGGCAAAGTAATAAAGGCCAACGCAGCCTGTGAAACATGGGAAAAGGAGCAAGCAGATGTAAGAGGTGGAAGAAATGAGGATATACAGGATAGGGCAAAAGTAGGTTTACAGTTGTTCATATAGAAAATCATACAACATAAATAATATGAGAACTCTGTTCTGCATATTAAACACTGTAAACCTACTTTTGCCCCACCCTGTATTTATTTATTTTATTATTTTTTTATTAATTAATTAATTAATTAGTTTATTTACTTATTTTAATCCTCACCCGAGGACATTTTTGCATTTATCTTCAAATAGAGCGGGAGGGAGAGAGGGGGGAAGAGAGAGAGAGAAACATCGATGTGAGAGAGACACATCGACTGGTTGCCACCCACACGATCCCAACCGGGGCCGGGGACAAACTGCAACCGAGGTATGTGCCCTTAGCGGGAACCAAACCCGGGACTCTCTGGTCCGTGGGCAGAAGCTCTAACCGCTGGGCCAAACCGGCCAAGGCCCCACCCTGTATTTAAAGAGAAGACAAGGTTCACTGATGGGCTCAATGGGAGAAGCAGGAAGAGGTTAATGAAAGTGAGGATTCAAAAATTACTCTAGGAATTATGTCGCTTAAGCTACTGACTTGGTTGAATGCCTCCTAATTAAATGAGGAATATTACTGAAGTCCAGAATGAAGGGAAAGGCTAGAGTGCATTGTGAAACAAAGTTTAAGATGATTACTACATATCCAAGTAAAAATATAGAGAAACTGGTTGAATATAGAAATCATAAAAAAGGTCTTATCTGAAAATAGTAGTGTGGATCCCATCAATATATGCAAATTCTTCAAAGAAAGAATACTAAATGATACTGTGTTTCAAAACATGTAGAATAAAAGGGGAAAGCATAAGTAGAGGTTTGGAATTTAGTAAGCCCTCTGGGGGGAGAGAGAGAGAGAGAAACACTGATGTGAGAGAAACATCCATCAGTTGCCTCCTGTACTTACCCCAACCAGGGATCAAACCTGCAACTTAGGTATATGCCCTGCCTGGGAATCAAACCCTCAACCTTTTTGGTGTATGGGATGATGCTCCAACCAACTTAGGCATCCAGCCAGGGCTAACTGTATATTTTAGATGGTTATACTGTATAGTATGTGACTTAAATCTAAGTAAAACCATTAAAAATATGATGTAAAAACAAAAGCTTTAGCAAAATAAATGCAGTAATAACATCTAAGACTGAAAAAAATCTGAATTAGGAAATCTAAAAAGGAAGTCACTTGAAGCAGAATAAGTTATAACCTGGTTTGGGCGGTATAACTCATGTAGGATGTTAAGATCTTCTCTTGTTCATCAAATGAAACACTACAGATCTTTAAGAAGGGAGCTCAGCATGTAAGAAACATCCCGAGTGATGTCATGATGGACAGAATTTAAAATGTCTAGTGCTGAGCCCTGGCTGTCGTGGCTCAGTTGGTTGAACATCATCCTAAGCACAGAAAGGTCGCCAGTTCCATTCCAGATTGGGGCAAATGTCCAGGCTGCAGGTTTGATCCCCTATTGGAGTGGGCATGGGAGGCTGCCAATTGATGTTTCTCTCACATCGATGTTTCTCTCTCTCCCTTGCCTTTCCTTTCTCTCTAAAAATCAATTGAAAAAAACTGGCTAGGGTTGAAAGAGAAACTAAATTTAAAAAAGAATGGATGGAAGATGATTCCTGCTTTCATATGTAAAATGGGAAGTCAGAGGCCAGTATGTTAGGTGATACTGAGGGAGAAGTCAATTTGGGAGACCATTGCACAGAACAGAATGAGGTTAATGCATGGGAATTGAGGAAAATTTTAAGAATGATGAGAACTGAGTACGAAGAACCTTGGGGTAGGGGGACAAAAAAAAAAAAATGACATAAATGCACTGGGAAAAGCAGGTTATCACAGGGACACAGCATCCAAGGTGCGGTTGGGTGTTAAGAAGGAAAATCACTATTTCCAAACAGGGCACGAAGGCCCAGTAATAAGAAAAGAGTGATGAGTTCAACTTGTGTTATTCCAGAGAGGCTGGAAAGTAGGATTTAATAGCAAAAAACGTGGTAACACAGGCAGAGACACTGTGACTGTGGACAGAGAAGATTTGAGAATCCTATGAGGAAGAAAACTACATAAACAAAAACAAGATATAGATAAAATAAGCCAGGGTCAGAGCTCAGAAGAGAAAAAATGTACGTTTTCTTCTAAACGTCTACAAGGAAACAGGGTTCTGATCCATGGAGGGTGGGTTGAGTTTCCTCATTCACTGCCTCCGCTCTGACGCCTGCTCTGACTAGAATGTGCTTCCTGGCCGCCCCCCTTGTTGAGTCTCCTTCACTCACTTGCACAGACTACACGGTGGAGCTCACCCTGTGCTGTCCATGGTTCTTCCCCTCGTTCCAACTTGGAGAGCGCGTCAGGTTTGCTGGCTTGATACCCTGATCGAGAAAAACAAAAGGAGATTTCGACATGTTGAATTGGGCTGAGGTCTGTCAAGAAGGGAGAATGTTACATTTCAGGGAATGAACAGGTTAGATCTGCAACAAAAAGACTTTTCTCGCCCTGGCCGGTTTGGCTCAGCGGTTAGAGCGTTGGCCCATGGACCAGAGAGTCATGGATTCAGTTCCCGCTAAGGGCACGTACCTCGATGGCAGTTTGTCCCCGGCCCCGGTTAGGGTTGTGTGGGTGGCAACCACTCAATGTGTCTCTCTCACATCAATGTTTCTCTCTCTCTCTCTCTCCCTCCCCTCTATCTGAAAATAAATGCAAAAATGTCCTCGGGTGAGGATTAAAAAAAAAAAAGACTTTTCTCTCAGGAGAGGAGAAACTATATACCCTCCTGTCTGGGGCAAGAGAATGATCTGAGATTTCACACTTTGAGGGGAAGGCAGTTATTTTGAAGAGTCAAGCAGGTGAGAACAGAGAAGCCACAAACAGGCTAGTGCTGGGTGACAGGGAGCTGTCCTCACCCACTGACTCCAGGTGGCTGAAGTTCTCCAACATCACATCCCTGTACAGGTTCTTCTGATCGGGGTCCAGGAGCTGCCACTCCTCCCAGGTGAAGTCCACGGCCACATCGTGAAATGTCAGGGATTCCTGTAACAACACCATGCTGTTTATTGAGGGATGTCCTTCAGATGATGTGGAAGAAATGTTCGTTTTTCTGCTCATTTTCACTTTATACACTGCATCTACATAGCGAGTGGGGTTTTACTTTATATACAGTTGAGTAATCTCACGTCTAGCTAACTACAAGGTGGGACAAAAGTAGGTTTAAAGCTGCCCATATGAAAAATAACACAATAATTAATGAATAATAATACAAGAATAAACTCTTTGTGTGCTCACAGCTGTAAACCTAATTTTGCCCCATCCTGTATTTTGTAATTGTGCGTTCAGTCATCCCTACATTTATCTAATTAGAAGTTTCTATAATGTGAAGAAAAATGCTCTTGTTAACCTAGAAACAACACGTTCACATATTTGAGAGACAAAAGATATATATATATATATATATATATATAATTTTCAGATTAATGGAGGTGGTTTTTATAGGCCTCTATAAATTCATTACAGAAGAAAGGATGGAACAAACCCAGTCACCTGAGCCTGGAGCATTTTCTTCTGTCCTCTGAAGGGAGCTGGCAACAGGGAGGCTCTGTGTTGGTGTGTTCTGGGGCTGCTCTAACTTCTGCTCAGAAATCTGTCTTCAGTCCAGTGCATCACAGCACTGCTAATACCCAACCCTGTAGCTTCTTCCAGCTTCACATGATTCTTTTGCTCCTGGGGCGTCAGGACCTGTAGATTGAGAAGGAAATACAGCAGGTGGTACATTTCCTCTGGGCCCAGATGCTACACTGCTCCTGAGCGCTCGCCCACAATATTGCTAGTGTCCCTTATATGGTGTCCAGAAGTATTTATTCTTCTCGCCGATAAAGCCTTAGTTTCTAACTGTGGTGGAGGTACTCCTTTATCCTGTGGAGTGTAAGTGGGGTAACTGTCACAGGTGACCTGTGAAATGACATCCATTCCTGCACCATGCCTCTGGAACAAGTGAGTGTCAGGAAAATCACTTACACAAAGCAGACCATATGGAAGGAGGGGATCTGGGTGCTTTTTCCCTTTAAACCCTGTGTACTTAGATGACTCTTAAATGTTTCTGTACACCCTGTGAGTGCACACATTTCAAGTGGAAAGCCTATGCACTGGGCACGTCATCAGCACTGTGTCATAAGCAAACCTGATAATATCTTAGGGGCTTTTAAATACATATAAAGGAAAAGTATATAAGATTGTAAATTAACTGGAAGATGGTAAATTAAGTTGAAATGCTTTAAGATCCCTGTATTGTTGGGGAGAGTGTAAAAGTACTATTTTAAACAAGAATTTGCCTGGCTAGTATGGCTCAGTGGCTGAGCATTGACCCACGCACCAAGAGGTCGCTGGTTCAATTCCTGGTCAGGGCACATGCCCAGGTTGTGGGCCTAAACCCCAGTGGGGGGCATGCAGGAGGCGGCCAATCGATGTTTCTATCTCTCTCTCCCTCTCCCTTCCTCTCTCTCTCTCAAATCAATAAAGAACAAATATATATCTATAAAACAAGAATTTAACAAAGTCCCACATTGTATGTAGTCTCTGGTGTCAGGGTGAAAACAGCTGTCTTAAAGTACATAATTTCCATGCTAATGAATGGGAGAAATATAATTTTAAAATTCACCTGAGCCCTGGCCAGTGTGGCTCAGCTGGTTTTGCACTGTTCTTTGTACCAAAATGCTGTCGGTTCGATTCCCAGTCAGGGCACATACCCAGGTTGCGGGTTTGATTCCCTGATGAGTCCATACAGGAAGCAACCAACTGATGTTTCTCTCTCACATCGATATTTTTCTCTATCTCCCTCTCCCTTCCTCGTGCTCTAAAATCAATAAAAACATATTAAAAATAAAATCTTTTGAAACAAGGCAAAAAGAATAAAATACAGAAAAGAGAATAATGGGAACAAGTATCACACATTTAGATGACTATTTCAAAACAAAACACATCGCCCTGGCCAGGAAGCTCCATCGGTTAGAGTGTTGTCCCAATATGCCCAGGTTTCAGGTTTGACTTCTGGTCAGGGCACATACAAGAATCAACCTACAGCCCTGGTCAGTTTTGCTCAGTGGTTAGAGCATCAGCCTGTGGACCAGAGAGACCCTGGTTCGGTTCCTGCTAAGGGCACGTATCTCAGTTGCAGTTTGTCCCAGGCCCCGGTTGGGGTCGTGTGGCTGGCAACCAGTCAATGTGTCTCTCTCACATCGATGTTTCTCTCTCTCTCTTCCCCTCTCTCTCCCTCCCACTCTATCTGAAGATAAATGCAAAAATGTCCTCGGGTGAGGATAAAAAAAAAGAATCAACCTACGAATGCGTAAATAATTGGAACAAAAAAAAATCAATGTGTGTGTCTCTCTATGTTAAATCAATTTAAAAAATAAAAAAGTATGTATTTAAAAACAAACAAATAAATAAATCACATTAAAAATTATATTAAGGCCCTGGCCAGTTGGGCTCAGTGCTTAGAACGTTGGCCTCGGACTAAAGAGTCGAGGGTTCAATTCCCAGTCTAGGACATGTACCTCAGTTGCAGATTGAATCCCCAGCCCCTTTTGGGGTCATTCAGGGGACAGGCAATCAATGTGTCTCTCTCACATCAATGTTTCTCTCTCTCTCTCTCTCTCTTCCTCCCTCCCAGTCTGTCTTCAAATCAATGGAGAAATATCCAGGGGTGAGGATTAAAAAAAAAATTATATTAAGTATAAACAGAACAAAAATTCCAGTTAATTACATTAAATACAAATGCCTCAAAACTGTCACACTCAATTAAAATGTAAAACCAAGTTACATGCTGTTATAGGTGACATGTCTCAAAAATAATGATATGGAAAACTTGAAATAAAAGGTCAGAAAAAGAGATATTGTGAAGATATATCAAAGTATATAAAGAGTCACCACAAATAATCTGGTATAAACTGTATTGTCAAGAAAACGAAACAGAAAGCCCAAAATTATTACAGAGACAGAGAAACAATGCTCACTGCTAAGAGGTTCAATCAGCCACCTTATAAAAGTCTGCAATTCCTATGCACCTAATAACATAGCCCAACATGTATACAGTAGAAATGGACCAAAAAACAAAAAGAAATAAATCCAGACAAACAGTACAAGATCTCAACATATCTCCCCCAGTAACTGACAGACAAACAGGCCATCAACAAACAAAATAAAATTTATAAACTGTCATTTGGAGGAACTTCAATATATTTCATATGTAGGAAGAAATGTTGAGAGAAATTTTAACAGAATTTAAAAACTAGAAAGATGGACTATGAAGCTGACTCAGAAAACTAGGCATTTTCAAGATATCATGTCTCCCAAATGTATATATATACCCAATGAAATCCCAATAAAAATTCTTAACTGACAGCAATATACACCTTTAAAAAAAAGCTGAAAGGCCGTGGACACTTTGGCTCAGCAGTTAGAGCATTGACCTAGTGGACCAACGGGTTATGGGTTCAATTCCGGTCAAGGGCACGTACCTCGGTTGCAGGTTCGATACTTGGCCCTGGTCAGGGTCGTGCGAGAGGCAACTAATTTATGTGTCTTTCTCACGTCGATGTTCCTCCCTTTCTCTCCCTCTCTCCCTCCCTCTCTCTCTTTCTCTCTAAAAAAAAATCAATGGAAAAATATCCTGGGATGAGGATTAAAAACACAAAACAAAACATTGAAAGACCTGCTCTATCAGTTATGGGGGCTTAAAGTTACTTTAGTCATGACAGTACAATAGACAAATTGGCAAAAGGAATACAATAAAATGACTAAAACTATAAAGAAAAGACTTAAAGTGCTTGGTATAGAGAGTGGAAGTAATTACCTATGGGTGTGAGGTTGTAATATAATTGGAATAGGTCTCACAGATCATCACTTGGGTGCTGACAGTGTTCTGTTTCTTGATCTGGGCAATGAAATATCTATTTTATTTTAAAGTACCTATTATATTTTACATATGTGTAAAATACATCATCTTTATACATATAATAGATACACATATATTATATATTTATATAGTTTTTTGTATCATATGAGAACATTAAGTATATAATGTTAAATATATATGTGTGTGTGTGTGTGTAAATACTGCTTTTATACTGATTAAGTTATAGATCTTTAAAGTTAACAAATTAATGGAAGAACTCAATACCAAAAGCTTGTCCTTTAAAAAAAAACCACAGTAAAATATATACATTTGTAGTGAGACAGATAAAAAGAAAACTGGTGCAAAGTATACAAAGAATTAATGAGCCCTGGCCGGTTTGGTTCAGTGGTTAGAGCATTGGTCGGAGGACCAGAGAGACCTGGGTTCGGTTCCCCCTAAGGTCACGGAACCTGGTTGCAGTTTGTCCCCTCCCAGGTTGGAGTCCTGCGGGTGGCAACCACTCGATGTGTCTCTGTCACATCAATGTTCCTCTCTCTTCCTCCGTCTCTCCCTCTAGCTCTATCTGAAGATACATGCAAAAGTGTCCTCAGGTGAGGATAAAAAATTTAAAAAATAAAAGAAATAAAAGAGAAAATGTTCCCCAGAAATCACTAAGCAGATTTGCACTTATACAGCTCACTAGAACTGCACCCACCATATTACTAAGCTCACTTCACAGTAATTCAATCACTAGTGGTGGGAACTGGAACCACCACGGTTGATTAAGATGGACCAGGACTTCCTAACCCACTCGGATATGGGTCACCTTGCCAGAGGGATGGACATTAAACAAAATGGACATTCTGTTAGCACAGAAGAAAGTGTGACTACATGTCAGGCAAACTAGCAACAGCATCTGCTGCTACTCAGTAAGTGGTGAGAACAAGTGTTGGCAAAGGGATAGACAGATATTTTCGGCTTTGAGGGCCATAGGTCTGGGTCACAAGGACTCGGTTCTGCCTTCCTAGCTGGAGAGCAGCCACAGACGGCGAGTGACAGATGGGTGTGGCTGGATCCCCCTCTCCCCTGCAGTTAGCCAACCCCTGGGTAAAAGGCTAAAGAACAGAGGCCTTCTAACTACTTGTCCTGGGCCCTACCGCCTTCTCTGGGGTTCGCATCTAAGCTATATACACCCCTCCCCAAATAAGGGCACATCTGAACCAGAACACATGCTCAATAATTATAGCGGCACTTTTCATAACGAGCCACACTGCAAACAATACGACTTTAATTAACAGTAGGAAAACTGCCACACTCTCAGCTGTGGAAGGCTAGGGACTCCGTTCTGTCCCAACAGCCGACGATGGAACCTCGAACCACCCTGGGGTCCTCTCGGGACAGACGCTGATCACACACCCCGCTGTTATCCCGAAACCTGGACCAGACACCCTCTCGTGGCGACCACCACGCCGGCCCCAACATCTCCGAGACCCGTGGGGAATCCCGAACCTGAACCCGACACCGCGATCACTCGAAATGCCACCTCCATCCGGTACACAGAGTGACCCGCCGACCGTGGCGGTCGGGACACAGTCGTTGGTCTCTACAGACACTTAATCGCTCCAAGACCCCAAAGTCCCCGCAACCAGAGACAGGCGTGCCACACCTGCTCCCTCCCAAATACCTGGGGCTCCTCCCACAACCCCCGCCCATACCTCCAGGGGCCCGACGACACCCCTTCCACCCTGTGACGTCACGTATCCTGTGAGAGACCTCTACAGAGACTAAAATTTTCGAAAAACCTCAAAAAACACCACCACACTAACCTGGTTTTCTACAGCGCACCAAGGGAATCTAAACGGTACACTTCCGCGAACAGATTTGCTTTCTGGAAACATCGCCCAGATAGCTCGTCAGCTACGGCGGCCGACGAGGGTCTGAAGCCTTTAAAGAAACGCGAGCGATTTCCGCATTCCCTCCAAGGCAATATGTCCGCGCGCAGCTGCTGGCGCCGCTGGGGGCCGCCATGTTGGGAGACCTGACCGCCGTACAGGGAGGGCTGGAAGGTGAGAAGCTCCTGAATTTTATTTCGTTTCCTGGCACTTTGACTCTCGGGGGAAGGGGGTATATTTTCATATTCAAGCTTGGCGAGGCAAACAATAAGCGAGCTAAATTGCGTTGGGCAGTCTGGGCAAAGTCATATGATTGCAGCTTTTTTTTTTTTTTTGAGGGAGAAAGAGAGAGAGACAGAAGAGAGCTCCATTGTTTGGTGCCTGCTGAGTACCCTGACGGGATCAAACCCGAAACTTGGGTATGTGCCCTCACCAGGAATCCAATCAATGACCTTCCTGGTGCACTGGAAGATGTTCCAGCCCAATGAGCCATACTGGCCAGGGTTTGACTGCAGCTTTTATGACTAAAGCTTTTATTTTATAGTTTCTGCAGTTTTTTTACTTTTTTTTCCCCCCCTTTATTGATTTTACAGAGAGAGGAAGTGAGAGGGAGAGAGAGATAGAAACATTGATGAGAGAGAACATCGACTGGCCGCCTCCTGCATGCCCCACACTGGGGATTTGGCCCACAACCTGGGCATGTGTCCTGATGGGGAATCGAACCAGCGACCTCTTGGTGCATGGGTTGACGCTCAACCAGTGAGCCACACTGGCCGGGCTATTGCTTTTTATTGTTATTATTATTATTATTATTATTTTTAGCAAGGGAGCTGCTTTGTTTATTTATTTATTTACTTTTTGGTTCAGATAGAGTGGGAGGGAGAGAGAGGAAGAGAGAAAGAGAGAAAGAGAGAAAAACATCGACGTGAAAGGGACACATCAAGTGGCTGCCACCCGCACGACCAACCAGGGCCGGGGAAAAACTGCAACCGAAGTACATGCCCTTAGCGGGAACTGAACCCGGGTCTCTCTGGACCGCAGGCCGACGCTCTAACCGCTGAGCCAAACCGGCCAGGGCTTTTATTGTCATTATTTTGTTAATCCTCGGCAAGAGTGGAAGGGAGGGAGGGGGGAGAGAGAGAGAGAGAGAGAGAGAGAGAGAGGGAGAGGGAGAGGGAGAGGGAGAGGGAGAGGGAGGGAGAGGGGGAGAGAGAGAGAGAGAGAGAGAGAGAGCGCGCGCGAAAGCTTGATGTGAGAGAGACACATCCATCTGTTGCCTCCCACATGCCTCCTGAGGGCCGGGGAAATCAAACCTCCAACCCAGGTGTGTGCCCTTGACCAAATCAAACTTAGGACTCTTTGGTCTGCAGGGTAACACTCTAACCTCTGAGCCAAACTGGCCAGGGCATGAAGGGACTTTTGAACAGAGAACGGGGTTTGGAGAAGCTATCAGGGTAGAGGGGTGATGGTAATATTCTGGGAAATAAAGTTATGTTTGAGAGTAAGTCATGGGGAAAAGGCCACTAGAAACTAATAAAAGCCAGGAAAAATCAGTACTCATTGGGAAGGGAGGACAGAGCTTTTCCTTTAGACACTGGAGACCAGTGGCCCGAAGTTAGGGAAATGTGACAGCTTCCAGGAGAATAGAGGGTTGTGTTAAAAATAATATCCTTGCCCAGCCGGTGTGGCTCAGTGGATTGAGAGGTCCTGGTTTGATTCCTGTTCAGGGCACATGCCTGGGTTGTAGGCTCGATTCCCAGTGGGGGGCATGCAGGAGGCTACCAATCGATGGATGGCTCTCTCTCACATTGATGTTTCTCTTTAAAAAAGCAATAAAAACATATTTTAAAAAGTAATAGCCTTTTCTCCCCTCCCATCCTCCCTGCCCTGAGCTTTCCACCCCTCTGCCTGTGCTTTCTCCCTCTCCTCCGTTCTCCTTCCCTACTCCCTCTACCTCATCCCGAAGACCACCTTTCTGCTACCTCTACCCTATGCCCTTCTCTTCCTGCCCCTACCCCTCCTTTTTCCCCTCCTTCTCCATGTCAAAAAACATAATAGTTATACTATGAAAGTCAATTGCTGAAGTGTCACCAAACTCCAATTCCTGTGCCCGATGCCTTGAAAAGCAGGACTCAGAATGTCAAGAGTGTGGAGTAAGTTTTATTAACTGAAGAGGCACCAACCACAAAGATAGGAAACCTAACAGTGCCTCAAATCCATGTTGAGAGCTGGACTGGATTATGGGTTTTTAGGCTAAAGTAGGGGAATGGGAGGGGAGTTAGGGTAAAATCCTGCGATCTCCAGCCTCTTGAGATCTCATGGAGCAGACTCTAGACACTATCTAGGGTCACCTGCATCAGGGGTGGTCTTGAGTCTGTTATTTTCTGCAAAGTAAACTTGTAAATAATTGCCCTGTGGCCATTTCTTTTCTAAGAGAAAGCAGAAACATTAAGATATTCTCTAGTCCTTCAGAAACTGTTGGTCAACATTAGGTCACAAGTTATTGACTCAGAAACTGATCACAATATTGCTGACCTCCACAGTTTGAACATTAGGGTAGGTTAATACAACTAAATGTCAACTAGCCCTTGTTATGGGAAAAGCAGAGGGTCTAACTTGTGGGGATGAGCAGAGGACCTGGCTTGTAAAGTATGGTTACAATAGCATCAATGAAGTCACAGTACTGTAAACTGTAAATATGGACCATAGTGAACCTGTCATATATATTGGAAGATTGGAGGGAAACTATCAAACTGTTTTCCAGATTCAGTGTACCATTTTCCATTCCCACCATCAATATAAGAGATTCACTTTCTCTGCATCCTCACTGGCATTTATTATAGAGGTCTTAAAAGGACTAAGAAAATACAAAACTAAAAATTTAAATAGGTAGTTAATAAACAGTTCACTCACCTTTTTAAAATTGTTTAAAAAGTCCTCACCTGAGGATTTTTTATTGATTAGAGAGAGAGAAAGAAGGAGGGAGAGAAACATCGATTGGTTGCCTCTCATATGCACCCCCACTGGGGAGGGTACTCACAACCTGGGGATGAGCTCTAACCAGAACTGGCACTTGTGACTGACTGTTCAGTGTATGGGACGACACTCCAACCAACTGATTCGCACTGGCCAGGGCAACAGTCCACTTATTTTTATTGATTTATTTTTATTTTTTTTTCTTTATTGATTTTAGAGAGGGGGAGGGAGAGAGAGATAGAAACATCGATGAGAGAGAACATTGATTGGCTGCCTCCTGCATGCCCCCTACTGGGGATCAGGCCCACAACCTGGACATGTGCCCCAACCAGGAATTGAACTGGCAACCTCTTGGTGCATGGGTCGATGCTCAACCACTGAGCCACACCGGTCAGGCATCAGTCCACTTATTTTTAGAAATCACAAATAATCGTAAAAATTTTTAAATGCCAGTCTTAGTAATATTCAAATTAGTGCAAAGTAAACATAAAACAAAAAAATTTTAACCCTTAAGATTCATAAAGATTGAATGATGACTAATATTCAGAGTGGCAGGTTATAGGATAATGTGTTCTATTATGCTGCCTCTTAAGTCTTACTTTTCTTATCTGTATAGTGTTGTCCACCACACACGGCTTTGAATGGAGATGTTATCAGGCTTTTTTTTTTTTTTTTTTTTTTAATCCTCACCTGAAGACATTTTTGCATTTATCTTCAGAGAGAGTGGGAGGGAGAGAGGGAGGAAGAAACATTGATGTGAGAGAGACACATTGACTGGTTGCCACCCACACGACCCCAACTGGGGCCAGGGACAAACTGTAACCGAGGTACATGCCCTTAGCAGGAACCGAACCCAGGTCTCTCTGGTCCGCGGGCCGACACTCTAACCGCTGAGCCAAACTGGCTAGGGCCAGGCTTGTTTTTGAATTTCAAAAAAACTGCACACTACACTTAATAAATATTAGGCATTAATTTGGGTGTGTTTTTACAAGGACAGGGTTCAGTCTAAAGTATATAAATTATTTAAATATTTTGGGAGTATGGTCAGAAATTATGCAATTTAAATGTCATTCCCTTAGAGCCACCAATCAATTTAAAGAATTGATTCAGTAGAAATTATCTTTTTGAGAACAAACAGTTACTAGGATATTTATGGCATGAATTTTAATAATTTAAGAAAATAAATAATCTTGGGATTGCTACATAAACTATTCTTGCATCTCTGTATTCACACCTTTGGATAACATCCTCCCACAGTACTCTGACCAAGTTGTCCGATGGGACAATAACAAGAGCGACACAGAGGATAGAAGTAGACTTGCTCACCGATACATGTTCTGTTCGTGTCTTGGAGCTCTTCTAACACACTGTAATAGAAACCAGAGTAGCCTCTTGCAGAATGACAGCCATCCATTCTAGTGGAGGCTCAAATAGGCGGGGGGAAAAAACCAAACCATCTAGACCATGCAGCCCCAGTTGAGACAACCCACACCAGGCAGTCGAACCCTCAGCCCACAAAAAGCATTAATAAGTGTTTGTTGTCTTTGGACATTAAGTTTTAGAGAGGTGTAGGTTTGTGATGCAGTCAAAGGTAAGTAATACGGATATGAGTGTACAGCAGGTGATTTGTTAAATAAATTATGAGATGTCTCTTCATGAACAGTATGCAGACATAAAAAAACCCAGATTGGACATTTGTGCAGCAATTATGGGAAACAGTACAGAGAGTCCTGAAAAAAATTTAAAAAGATCTACCATTTGATTCGACCCAGCAATTCCACATATAGTATTAATATAAGGAAACAAAATAAGTATCTTGAGCCCGGCTGGTGCAGCTCAGTGGATTGAGTGTTGTCCCATGGACTGAGAGGTCCCAGTTCAATTCCCAGTCAGGGCACATGCCTGGGTTGTGGGCTCGATCCCTAGTAGGGGGCGTGCAGGAGGCAGCTGATTGATGTGTCACTCTCACATGATGTTTCCATCTCTCTCTCCCTTCCTCTCTCTAAAAATGAATAAAGACGTATTTTAAAAAATATCTTGAAAAGATACAGGCACCCCCATGTTCATTAAAGTACTATTTTCAATAGACAAGACAGGGAAACAACCTAAGTATGTTATGTATATAATACATGTGTTATGTACCTATATATAGACAATAGAATATTATTCAGCCATGAGAAAGGAGGATATCTGAATGAACCTTGAGGGCATATGCTAAGTGAAATAAGTCAGAGAAAGACAAATACTGTATGATCTCACTTGTATGCAGAATCTATAACAAACCAAACTCATAGATATAGAGAACAGATTGCAGGTTGCCAGAAGCTGAGGGGTGGGGGTGGGGGGATGCAAATGGTAAAGGCAGTCAAAAGGTACAAACTTCCACTTATAAGATAAATAACTCCAAAAATAATAACAACAAAAACAACAATAATAAAGTGTTAACCAGTGGGTAGGAGGGGGCCAATGGGGAAAAAAGGGGGACATTTGTAATACTTTCAACAATAAAAAAAATAATGTGTTGACCATCATTAGCCATTAGGCAAATGCAGTTAAGCTCAAGATCAGATACTACTACATACCTATTAGAATGGTTAATGTAAAATATAATGACAATACCAAGTGCTGGGGAGGACGAAGAGCAATTACATCTCACATATGTTGCTAGTAGAATGGCTAAAATAAAATACACTGAAAATACCAAGTGCTGGAGATGATGTGGAATAAGACTTCACACACTGCTGGTGAGAATGTAAAATAGTATAGCCATTCTGGAAAAGAATTTGGCAATTTCTTACAAAGCGAAACATAACTTACCATGTATCCCAACAATCATCACCTGTCTATTTATTGTAGAGGAATGGACATTTACATTCACACAAAACCCTGTATGCATATTTCACAGCATCATTATTATTTATAACAGTTGAAACCAGAAAACAATACAAATCTTTTTCAAGAGTGACTGGCTAAGCAAACTGGGACATCCAGTATATAAACTACTGACTAATAAAAAGAAAACTACTCTCAACTCAAACAATTCCTAAGAGCAATTTGCCAAGTGACAAAAACATGAAGAGTCTGCATGGTCCCTAGTAATAAAATATAAATTTGTATAAATAAATATAATTTATTTATATAAAGTATATTAAATCCAGTTATAAAAATGACTTTTATAACATTCATGAAATGACAAAAAATTATACTGATGGAAAACAGGTAAGTGGTTGCCAGAGGTAGGTTTGGAAAGAGGGTATGAACCTAAAAAAAGGTAGGATGAGGGAGTCTGTTGATGGAGCAATTTTCCATCGTGGTTGTGGTTGTATGACTCTATATAAGGTAATAAAGCTTAGAATTACAAACTTAAAAAACACACACATAAAAGCTAATCAAATTCAAATAAGGTCAGTTTTTTTTAATAGTATACTACCAATGTCATTTTCCTGGGTTCAATAAAATATGGTTTTATAAGATGTTTTTATTGGGAGTAGTTGGGTAAAGAATACTAGGAACATCTCTGGACTATTTTGAGATTTCTTGTAAGTTAAAATAATTTCAAATTAAACATTCTATAAAAATAACTTTGAGGGTGGTTTTATAAAATATTTGGTCATACTTATACACTTGGTTAGGCAAGTACAAATATGTGTTATATTTATAAATTCAAAATATTGTTTCCTTTTAAACTATTACTGTATGATAAATTTACAGTTAAATTTTGAGCCAAAGAAAGGTGAGAGCTAATCACATAATATGGGGTGATCATAGAACACTCCTGTATTGTATATAACAATAAAAATTAATCAGGAATGAGGAAAGCAGACTAATTTTTAAACTATGGAATTACTGACAAGGCAACTAGAAAGGAGGAGGTTCCAATTATTACCTGAAAATGCACAGCAGGTAAATTATCTGATGTATAATGAAGTTAGACTTTAAACAAAAAGCACTCAAACATTATCCCTTTTCCAAGAACTTCTTTCCTTCACAAGTTCTCTGATATTTGGCTAAAAGTGCTCTAAATTTAGCATTTTTATAAAGTTTTAACTTCTATATGATTTCCAGACAAACAATGGGACAGAATGTATCAATGAAATTCTGTCAAATATATACTGTCCTCTTAAAGTTTTTCTCCAGTGTGAATTCTGATTCTCACTGAGGTCTTCTTTCTAGGTAGAGGCTTTCCCATGGTTACCTTATTTCTTTGGTTTTTATTGTTTGTTTTTTTTTGCATTTCTATGAACAATGAACATGCTGATGATCTATGACGATCCCTGGTAATAAAGTCTATCTTCCCACTGAAGGCTTTCTTAGTCTCTGCATTCTCAGAATTTGTCTCAATATACACTTTCAGACATATATTGGGGCTAGAAAGTTTTGCTGAGACATGTAATGAAGCTGGAAAGGCATCTTCAAAATTTGTACCCAAGTTTTTCCAACACGTTTTCACAGAAAATGTGAGGTAAGGATCACTAAAGGCACTACCAGTCGCTATATTCACCAGTTTTATCTCCTGGGTAAATCCTTCATCTCCTCAGGGAACACGTTTGACAACAGGTAGTGCCATGTTTGCATTCTAATCTGCTCGAACAGTGGTCCTCAACCTTCCTAATGCCGTGACCCTTTAATACAGTTCCTCATGTTGTGGTGACCCCCAACCATAAAATTATTTTCGTTGCTACTTCATAACTGTAATTTTGCTACTGTTATGAATCACCATCAGAAATATGTGTTTTCCCATGGTCTTAGACAACCCCTGTGAAAGGGTCGTTTGACCCCCAAAGGGGTTGCAACCCACAGGTTGAGAACCGCTGTGCTAGAAACACTGATGTTTAGTGAGGTCTTGGCTGCCACAGAAGGCATTCCACAAAAACTGCATTCACAGTGGTTTTGTTCTACATGACTTCACTAGTAAATAATGAGCTGTGACCCTCCATTAAAGGAATTTTCAACTTGATAAAAATCTATCCATTTCTTTTGTGTGCATTTTCTTATGTTTAACAAGGTGTGCCAATTGGAAGAAGGCTTTCTCACAAATGCTGCATCCATAGGGTCTCTCTCCTGTATGAGTTCTTTGATGGACATTGAGGACTGACCTTGCGGCGAAGGCTTTCCCACATTCCTTGCACTCATAGGGTTTCTCTCCTGTGTGACTTCTCTGATGGGTAATGAGACCATATTTATTAGAATATTGTTTTCCACACTCACTACATACAAAGGGTGACTTTCCTGTATGACATCTCTCATGTTGTATAAGGCATGTCTTCCGGCTGAAGGCCCTCCCACACTCATTGCATTCATAGGGTTTTTCTCCTGTGTGAGTTCGCTGATGTAAAATGAGAGAGCGCTTTCTCATGTAGCCTTTTCCACATTCATCACATATATGTGATTTCTCTCCTGTATGAGTTTGCTGATGTATAGTGAGTTCGCGCTTTACACTGAAGCCTTTTCCACACTCACTGCATATATATTTTTCCCCTGTATGAGATCGCTGATGAACAATGAGACTACACCTCTCAGTGAAGCCTTTTCCACACTCATCACATATATAGGGTTTCTCTCCTGTGTGATTTCTCTGATGCACAATGAGACGGTTCTTCATGGTGAAGCCTTTCCCACATTCGTTGCATACATAAGGTTTCTCTCCACTATGTATTCGCTGATGTACAACCAAACAGCGCTTCGTGGTGAAACCCTTCCCACATTCGTTGCATACATAAGGTTTCTCTCCACTATGTATTTGCTGATGTACAACCAGACAGCGCTTCATGGTGAAGGCTTTCCCACATTCGCTGCATACATAAGGTTTCTCTCCACTATGTATTTGCTGATGTACAACCAAACAGCGCTTTGTGGTGAAGCCCTTCCCACATTCGTTGCATACATAAGGTTTCTCTCCACTATGTATTCGCTGATGTACAACCAGACAGCGCTTCATGGTGAAGGCTTTCCCACATTCGCTGCATACATAAGGTTTCTCTCCACTATGTATTCGATGATGTACAACCAGATAGCACTTCGTGGTGAAGCCTTTCCCACAGTCACTGCATATATAGGATTTCTCTCTTGAATGGGTTTGCTGATGTCTGGTGAGACCACTCTTCACAGGAGAGCCCTTTCTGTATTCATCGGTTATACAGAGTTTGTCTTGTGTTTGAGTTTTCAGACGTTTAGTGAGCATGACATTTCTGGAAGATTTCCCCCATAAATCACACCCATGAGTTTTCTTTCCTATATGAGTGTCCTCATGGTGAATGAGCTGAGACATCCTGATGCAGGCTTTCTCACCTTTGATGCATGCTTGGGGTTTCTCTATTTTATGAGTCTTCTCATGCTTAAAGACTTGGAATTCAGTGCTGATATGTTTTTCACTTTCAGGGATTTCCATTCCAGTGTATAACTGTTCATGATTACCATGTAGAAAAGATTTCTCATCTCCATTGAACTCAACTGGGTTCTTCACTTCATATCTTCTCTTCTGGTTAATTAAACTTAAACTTGATTCCAAAGCTTTCCCACATAATTCCAACATATGATTATGCATTATGGTCATATTTATTTTGCTTAGATGAATTGTATTTCTAAATGCATTCTGTTCACTGCATTGTTGCATGGTCTTCAGAACTATTTGATTGTGAGAGTGCTCTTGCAGATGACTGTCAACTTTCCTGATTCCTAGGAAAAAGAATAACAATTGCTTCATGAGACTTTCTTAGAATAAAAGTGTTTAAAAGATTATGTAATGGGGGGACTGGCTGTTCATTGTTGACCATATCATCCCATAAAGATGTAAGGTGAAAAAGTATCAGATCCAAGAACAGACAAGGAGTATATTTAAAGCAAAACACCCACAAAGAAAAAGAGTTCTGCCTGGCAGGTGTGGCTCAGTGGTTGAGCATCGACCCATGCACCAAGAGGTCACTGGTTCGATTCCCAGTCAGGGTACATGCCCAGGTTGTGGGCTCGATCCCCAGTTGAGGGGCACACAGGAGGCGGACAATCCATGTTCTCTCATCAATATTTCTATCTCTCTCTCCCTCTCCCTTCCTCTCTAAAATCAATAAAGAAAAAATTTTAAAAAAAGAAAAAGAGTTCTCATCTTGGGAGGTCCATATGTAGAGGAGCTGTTTAGCTATCCTCAGAAACCCTCACAGCTGTGACCCCTTCTCTTAATGACTAGAATATGACTTCCAGGGCCACTCCCTTGCTGGTTCTCACTCACTCACCTGGACAACTTTTAGTATAGATTTCATCCTCTATTATCCATGGTTTTTCTCCATGTTCCACCTTGAAAAGTACATCTGGTTTGGTAGCGTGATACCCTATTCATGAGAAATGATAGAACACCCAGATACAGTGACTTGAGGTATAGTATGTGAAGATGGGAAATACTACATTTTAGAGACAAAACAATTTCTCACATGCAAAGTTAAAGTTCTCTTTCAGGTTACAGGAGATTATACCCCTTTGTTTGAGGCCAGAGGGGGAGACTGAAAATATGATTCTTCAGATGACCACAGTGACTGCAAAGCTTTCATCAAATGTTAAAGGCCTGGCTAGTGTGGCTCAGTGTTGAGCATCGACCCATGCACCAAGAGGTCGCTGGTTCGATTCCTGGTCAGGGCACATGCCCAGGTTGTGGGCCTGATCCCCATTAGGGGGCATGCAGGAGGCAGCCAATCGATGTTCTCTCTCATCGATGTTTCTATCTCTCTCTCCCTCTCCCTTCCTCTCTCTAAAAATCAATAAAGACACACACAAAAATAATGTTAGAGTAAAGACCAGTCACAGGGCACCTTTAAGTGACACAGGGAGCTATCCTTACCCAGTGAAACCAGATTGTTATAGTTCTCCAACATCACGTCCCGATACAGGTCTTTCTGAGCAGGATCCAGGAGCTGCCACTCCTCCCAATTGAACTCCACAGCCACATCCTCCAATGTTAGGAATTCCTATAATAACACAGTCCTGTTTAATGTGATATCAACTCTTTTATTAATATGAAAGATGCATGAGGAAAGTTGTAGTTTTTACCACATAGCCTGCATCTACATACTTTTCTCAAATATATTTTAGTACAAGCAAAATGACTATCTTTCTGTCTATATAGTTTAGCACCTATTTCCAAATACTAAAAATGTACAAATATCAGGACAAAGAAAATATTCCTACATTACAATGAAACTCCACATCCAGAATTTACAGAAGTGTTTTTTTTTCCCTTTATTTATTCTAGAGAGAGAGGAAGTGAGAGGGAGAGATAGAAACATCGATGAGAGAGAACATCAATTGGCCGCCTACTGCATGCCCCCCACTGGGGATCGGGTCCACAACCTGGGCATGTGTCCTGATCGGGAATCGAACTGGCAACCTCCTAGTGCATGGGTCGATGCTCAACTGCTGAGCCACGCTGGCCGGACGAGAAGTGTTTTTAACAAGTGTAAAAAAAATAACAAATTATACAAGATATGGCTGAAGCCAAAAAGACCACTGAAGTCGATTAGGAAGATTTAGGGGGAAAAAAACCTTATAATAAACAATCATACATTAATGGACAGATGAACAGTATATTCAATATACTGCAGTGACCTGGAATATATAAATGCAGAAATAACAGAAAATACAGCAGAGCGAGAAGAGAAAAATGTAAGGAAGAAGTTAATAAATATGAATATAGTGTCAAAAGATCTAATGTATGCCTACGTATAGTTTCTGAAAGAGAAGAGTAATGCAGAAGAATATAGACAGAAAGATAGTATTCAAAGATCTAAAACCTGAAAAATTTCAGTACTGATTAAACACTCCTAACTTCAGATTCAGAAATCTCAAAAAATTCCAAATAAAATGTCTGTATCTTGACACATCAGACTGTAATTATAATATAAAAAAGGCCAAGAAAAACGCTAAAAGTAGCCAGACACAAAAGACAGATGACCTACAACAGAAACAACAGAACTCAGAAAAGAATGGAATATTATCTTCGAAGTTGTTTTTTGTGTCAAAAGGGCCAGACATGAAGGCCATTTGATATTGAAACACATGACTCTTTTCATGGAGTGCCAGACAGCATTATCTTCTCCTAGCCACCATGTGCGATAGTCCGTAAGAGTACTGTCAACCAAGGAAGTTCACCTACACTTCAGCATCCAGAGTTTTTCTTGAGACTTCATTATATGTGCATGGTTTACTGAATCACTGACCACATGGCTGGACTCAATCTCTAGGTCCTTCCCCTTCCTGGAGGTCAGACTGATATCAAATGGCTCAAAGCTACAACCCTCTAATCACATGGTTGCCTTCTGGCATAGATAATCGCTATCTTGAGTCACCGCATTAGCAAAAACTATCAAGTGTGGTCCCAGTGGCCCAGAATGAATAACTCCTATCACACAGGTAATTTCAAGGATTTAGAGGTAACTTCCCAGGAATCAGAGACAAAAGTCAGGCAAATTCCTTATTACATACTAAGTATTCCTATCCCTGTGTAGTACACTTCCCTTGAGCGTGGGCTGGTCTAGTAAATTGTTTCTAAAAAAAGAACACCACAAAAGTGACAAGATGCCATTTTTACAATTAGACTATATATACATCCATCTTGCTATGAAAATCTGTTCTTTGATGACTTTGATGAACCAAGGTTGCATGTTAGGAAGGCTCATATGGCAAGAAACTAAGAGTGGTCTACCTAATCAGACAGATAAAAACTGAGGATCTTGCCCTGGCCGGTTTGGCTCAGCAGTTAGAGCGTCGGCCCGCGGACCAGAGAGTCCTGGGTTCAGTTCCTGCTAAGGGCATGTACCTTGGTTGTGGTTTGTCCCCAGCTCCAGCTGGGGTTGTGCGGGTGGCAACCAGTCAATGTGTCTCTCGCATATCAATGTTTCTTTCTTTCTCTCTTCCTCCCTCTCTCCTTCCCGCTCTATCTGAAGATAAATGCAAAAATGTCCTCCAGTGAGGATACAAAAACAAAACAAAACAAAACTGAGGATCTTATTTGATCAGCCCTTCTGGAAATGAATTTTGTCTACAACCATGTAAATGAATGTAGAAGTGCATGCTTCCCAACTTGAGTGTTCAGATCAGACTTTACTCTGGTTTACAGCCTCATGAGAGACTAAAACAAAGTATACAGTAGTGATGTGATTAAAAAAAAAAAAATTGGTCTTTGTCCCTGGTTCCTGGAACACATAGGTCCTAAAGGCTTAGAATCTCCAGAGTGATAAGTATTTTTTGTATGCTCATGAGCTGTCTCTTGGGGGCAGAAGGGCTGGTAGCTTTGGGATAGGGGCTGGTTGCCAGAGGAATAAAACACTGATTAAAGGGTTGGAACTTTTAGCCTCACCCCCAAAACCTACAGTGAGTTGAGAGGGGCTGGATACTGAGTTCGAGCCTAACGGCCAATGATTTTATCTACGATGCCTAACAAGTGAGACCTCTATAAAATCCCCAAAACTATAGATTTGGCAAGCTTCCAAGTTGGTGAACACATTGAGTAATTTGTTAGGCGCCTGTCTGGAAAAAACTCACTTCTGTGACCAGATATGTGAGTTTTCCACACCAAGAAATTCTGGCACCAACTGCCTGGAGTTAGTGCAGATGCCACCGGTTAAGGGCTCATTTCCACAAGATTGTCCACACTTCAGACACCAATCGTAAGTAGTGGGTCTCCAGGAAATCTACTATCGGAGCTGACTACAAATCTGAGGTCCCCATAACCTTCTCCTTTAGCTCAGTCATTTGCTAGCATAGCTCACAGAACTCAGAGATATTAGAAGCAAAGTGACAGCTAATGTGACCCATAGAATCCACCGCATCACACATTATATTCCAATATTAGTCATTTAGTATGACCCTTAGGAACAATATTTTCCTGATCTCACTTTGCCCTGATTTCGAATTTAGAATCTAAAGTTAATTTTTCCCAGAACGCAATTATCCCAATTAATAGTTTTTTTTAGTTGAAATAATTTTTTTTCACATCACTATAAAACTGTAAGAAAACAAAGGAAAGGTAAAACAAATCAAAATTACCTGGGCTTCCATTATTTTCTTCTGTGCTCAGGAAATACTGAGTAACATGGATTCTTTGTCTTTTGTTTCTTCTGCATCTGCCATAAAGTTCTTAGAGTCAGAAATCTAGGTGTCCAGTTAAAGTTGTCCCCAGAAATGATGATACCCAAGTCTAAGAACATCCTCTTTCTTCCTCATTCCTTTACTTGAGGCCTCTTGCTCATGGGGAGCCAGGAGCCAGGACCTGTGGGCTAAGGAGCAAACCGACTTTGAATGGACATTCCCTCTGGGCCTAGATGTTGTCACTGTTACTATACACTTACCTTAAATAAAGGACTCCAGTATTTCCAATGGTTTTTTTAATTTGGTGCCCCAGAGGCTTTCACCCTCTAGGGCAATGGCCATAGTTAGATATATGTCAGTTTGGCAGTTTCTTATAAAACTAAACATACCCTTATATGATCCAACAACCACATTCCTTGGTATTTACCAAAATGATATGAAAATTTATGTCTATCCATAAATCTGATTATAATAGCAGCTTCAGAAAATGAAATATTATTCAGTACTCAAAAGAAATGAGCTATCAGGCAATGAAAAAACAAGGATAGCTGGTTCTTTGAAAAGATAAACAAGATTGATGAACCTTTAGCCAGACTCATCAAGAAACATAGAGTGAGGGCTCAAATAAATAAAATCAGAAATGAAAGAGGAGAAGTAACAACTGACATCACAGAAGTACAAAGGATTGTAATAAAATATTATGAACAACTATATGCCAATAAATTCGACAACCTGGGCAAAAGGGATAAATTCCTAGACACATACTCTTCTAAAACTGAATCAGGAAGAATCAGGAAATCTGAATAGACCAATTACAACTAACAAAATCAAAGCAGTAATAATAAAAAAAACTCCCAGGAATCAAAACTCCTGGACCAGATGGCTTCACAGGCGAATTTTACCAAACATTCAAAAAATAATAACACCTATCCTTCTCAAACTATTCCAAAAAATTCAAGAGGAGGGAATACTTCTAAGCTCATTTTATGAGGCCAGCATTATCCTAATTCCAAAACCAGATAAAGACACTACAAAGAAAGAAAATTATAGAGAAATATCTTGATGAATATAGACGCTAAAATCCTCAACAAAATATTAGCCAGTCGGATCCAGCAATACAAAAAGTTCATTCACCATGATCAAGTGGGATTTATTCCAGGGATGCAAGGTTGGTATGATATTCTCAAATAAGTAAAAGTGATACATCATATAAACAAAATGAAGGATAAAAATTACAGGATCAACCTGGCCGGTTTGGCTCAGCTGTTAGAGCGTCAGCCCACAGACCAAAGAGTTGCGGGGTCGATTCCTGTCAAGGGCATGTACCTTGGTTGCAGTTCGTCCCTGGCCCTGGTTGGGGTCCTGTGGGAGGCAACCAGTCGATGTGTTCCTCTCACGTCAATGTTTCCCTCTCTCTCTCCCTCCCTCCCACTCTATCTAAAGATAAATGGAAAAATATCCTCAGGTGAGGATTAAAAAAGAAAAATCACATGATCAGACCTGTACATGGAAAATTATAACACGATGAAGAAATAAATTGAAGATACAAATTAACATCATTAAAATGTCCATACTACCCAAAGCAATCTATAGATTCAATGCAATTCCTATCAAAATACCAATGTCATACCTCACAGATGGAGAACAAATAATCCAAAATTTATATGGAATCACAAAAGACCCTGAATAGCCTCAGCAATCTTGAGAAAGAAGAACAAAGTTGGAGGTATCACACTACCTGATATCAAACTATGCTACAAAGCCAAATCAGCATCATACTGCATAAGAAGAAGCATAGAGATCAATGAAAGCCAAATCAGCATCATATCAAACTATGCTACAAATCAAATCAGCATCATACTGCATAAGAAGAAGCATAGAGATCAATGAAACAGAACACAGAGCCCAGAAATAAATCCATGCTTTTATGGTCGATTAATATTTGACAAAGGAGACAAAAACATACAATGGGGTAAAGACAGTCTATTTGCCCTGGCCGGTTTGGCTCAGCGGTTAGAGCGTCGGCCTGCGGTCCAGAGAGACCCGGGTTTGGTTCCCGCTGAGGGCATGTACTTCGGTTGCAGTTTGTCCCCGGCCCTGGTTGGTCGTGCGAGTGGCAGCCACTCGATGTGTCCCTTTCACGTCAATGTTTCTCTCTCTCTCTCTCTTCCTCTCTCTCCCTCCCACTCTATCTGGACAAAAAATGAAAAAGTGTCCTCAGGTGAGGATAAAAAAAAAAAAAAAAAAAAAAAAGACAGTCTATTTAATAAGTGGTATTGGGAAAACTGGACAGATACATTAAAAAAAAAAAATGAAACCAGACTGCTAACTTACACCATACACAAAAATAAACTCAAAATGGGTTGAAGACATAAATGTAAGTTGCAAAACCAATAAAAATATTAGAAGAAAACACAGGCTGCGCAGTAAAATCGTAGACATTTCTGACAGCAATATTTTTGCTAATACAGCTCCTTGGGCAAGGGAAACAAAGGAAAAAGTAAACAAATGGAACTAGCCCTGGTCGGTTTGGTTCAGTGGTTAGAACGTTGGCCTGCGGACCAGAGTCCTGGGTTCGATTCCCACTAAGGGCATGTACCTCAGTTGCAGTTTGTCCCTGGCCCTGGTTGGGGTCATGCGGGTAGCAACCAATCAATGTGTCTCTCTCACATCGGTGTTTCTTTCTCTCTCTTCAAAGAGGACATACAGATGGCCAATATGAAAAGATGCTCTACATCACTAATCAGAGAAATGGAAATTAAAATCATAACCTCATGCCTGCCACAAGGGCTATCATCAATAAATCAACCAACAACAAGTGTTGGTGAGGATGTGGAGAAAAGAGAACCCTCGTGTACTGTTGGTGAGAAGGCAGACTGGTGCAGCCACTGTGGGAAACAGTATGGTTTCCTCAAAAAAGTAAAAACGGAACTGCCTTTTGACCCAGTGATTCCACTCTGGGAATATATCTGGAGAAACCCGAAACATTAATTCAAAAGAATATATGCATCCCTATGTTCATTGCAGCATTATTTATAATAGCAAGATCTGGAAACAGCCCAGTGTCCGACAACAGATAAAAGGATAAAAAAGCTGTGCTGCGTTTACATGATGGAATACTATTCAGCCACAAAAAAGAGGGAAATCTTACCTTTTGCGACAGCATGGATGGACCTGAAGTGTATTATGCTAAATGAAATAAGCCCATCAGAGAAGGACAAATACCATATGATTTCACTTATATGTGGAATCTAATGAACAAAATAATCTAATAAACAAAATAGGAGCACAGATACCTAGAACAGATTGACAGCTGTCAGAGGGGAGAGAGGGGTTGAGGGGCTGGTTGAAAAAAGGTAAAGGGATTAAGCAAAAATAAATAAAAAAATAAAATGTATAGACACTGACACAGACAACAGTATGATGATAGCCAGAGGGAAAAGGGGATGGAGGGAGGTTGAAGAAGACAAAGAGGGGATAAATGGGGTTGGAAAATACTTTATTTTCGGCAGTGAGCACACAATGCAGTGTGCAGATGATGTTTTATTGAGTTGTACACTTGAAACCTATATGGTTTTATTAACCAATATCACCACAAGAAATTCAATTAAAAATAAAATATGAGAGAGATGGATTAAAAAGCGGCACTAAGAAACTTCTAGATGTGATGGGAATGTTGACTAACATCATGTGGTGATAGTCTCACGAGTATATATGTCAAATTTAGCAATCCGTACAAATGTAAGTATGTGTAGCTTATTGTATATCAATTTTGCTGAAATAACAAACCTCAAAAATATGCTAATAAAAAAAGCAACCCCAAAGACGACATTTTGTGATTCTGTTTGTATAAAATGTCAAGGTGATCAGTGGTTGTGCGTGGCTGGAGACTGAGTGTGTAGAGGACCAAGAAAACTACTTGAAGTGATGAAAATGTTTTAAAATTGGATTGTGCTGATGGCTGCACAACTCTAAAAATTCTGTTAAAATACTGATATGTATACTTGTATGTGGTGAATTTTATGGTATGTAAATTAAATCTCAATAAAACTAACAACAAAAAAGACTTCCTTTTCACAGTACAAGAAAAAGAGGAAATGAAAAAACACCAATTGTAACTGCAAAAAGTGTTAAGAAAAAAAGTTTGTTTTTTGTTTTTTAATCCTCACCTGAGGATATGTTTATTGATTTTAGAGAGAGAGACAGAAAAAAACATTGATGTGAGTGAGAAACATCGACTGGTTGCCTCTTGCAAGCACCCCGACTGGGAATTGAACCTGTGACCTTTTGGTGTATGGAACAACGCTCCAACCAACTGAACCACACCAGCCAGGCTGGAAAAGGAACATTTACCAGGGAATAAACATAGTCAGAAATCTCAGGTAGAAAAATAAAAGGGCACAGTAAATTTTTAAGTGGAGTGGGAAAATCTGTGATCAGAAAGTCAAAATAAATTACTGAGCCCTGGCTGGTTTGGCTCAGTGGTTAGAGGACCAAAGGGTCTCGGGTTCAATTCCTGGTTAAGGGCACATACCCGGGTTGCAGGTTTGATCCCAGGCCCCAGTCGGAGTCACACAGGAGGCAACCAATTAATGTTTCTCTCTCTCTTTCTTTCCCTCCCTCCCTCCTCCCTCTCTCTCTCCCTCCCTCTCTTCCACTCTATCTAAAAATCAATGGAAAAATATCCTCAGGTGAGGATTAATAATGATAATGATAATAATATAATGTTACTGAAATTACCACTAGACCAGCTATCGAAACTGCAAGGGGGGGGCTAACCTAGGGGAAGGCCAACAAGAGCACTTGATATTGGACAATTCTGGCATGGGACATCCATCGATCAGGGGGACTCCTGAGTAGGGCTTCAACAGCATGGGGTGCTATAATTTGTAAATCTTGTCCCAGGGTCAGTTTAGAGGCTTCCTTAGTGAGCAGGGCTGTAGCCACTATAGCCCTTAAGCAGTGTGGCCACCTAGAGGCTACTGGGTCTAGTCTCTTAGATAGGTAGGCCATTGAACGTTTCCAGGGACCGAGGGCCTGTGTGAGTACTCCTTTAGCAATCCCCCGGTTCTCAGAGACAAATAACTGGAAAGGCTTATTGAGGTCAGGGCCAGGGCACTGATGAGAGTCTCTTTTAGTTCTTGGAAAGCCATTTCCTCAGTTTCAGTCCAAGTTAAATCATCTGTCTTTCCCCCTCTACTGTGTAGAGGTACAGGGAGTATGTACCAACCGGAAGAGTTTATGTTCCCTCTTAGCTTAGTTCCGAGTTCTTTGTCCTCTTCTGTATAAGAGGGAACCTTAAGGAGATTTCGTGGAGGTAGCACAGGTAAAATCTGTGGTATCCAGAGGCAGCAGTACCCAACTGCTCCTAGAAATTCCCGGACCTGTTTCTTTGTTTGTGGTCGGGGTATTTTCAAAATGGCCTCAATGCGGCTTGTGGAGAGGGACCCCCCCCCCCCCCGCGAGGATTAAATTCCTAAAGACTACTGCCCTAAACCCTTCCACCTTGCTGCCTGATAATGACCCAGCAGAACCTGTTCATAACTGCCTCGAGGTCCTGGACTCCTTGACTAATCTTTGAGCGGACCTCAGAGACACACCCTGGCCAGACTCAGATGCTGATCTCTACACAGACGGGAGCAGCTTCATGTCAAATGGTACCAGGTATGCAGGAGCTGCTGTGGTAACACAAGATAAGGTACTCTGGGCACAGGCATGGAGACATGGGACTTCTGCACAGAGGGCTGAACTTATAGCCTTAATACAAGCCTTATGTTGGGGAAAGGAAAAGACTATAAACATTTACACTGACAATAGATATGCATTCACTACTGCTCATATACATGGGGCCCTCTAGCAGGAGCGGGGACTCCTCACCTCAGAGGGAAAGGAAATTAAAAACAAAGCTGAAATCCTAGCCCTGTTAGAGGCCATCTGGCTACCTCAAAAGGTTGCCATCATTCACTGTAAAGGACATCGGACAACCCTGGGGAAATACTTTTGCAGATCGGACTGCAAGAGAGACTGCCCCCAAACCAGTGGGGCCTCTCCAGATTTTACCTGTGCTACCTCCATGAAATCTCCCTAAGGTTCCCTCTTATACAGAAGAGGAAAAAGAACTCGGAACTAAGCTAAGAGGGAACATAAACTCTTCCGGTTGGTACATACTCCCCAATCGGAGAAATATGAGGCACTAGGACGAGATCTTATTTTTAAGACTCACCAGAGTACCCACCTAGGGGGAACTAAACTGACTGAACTTCTTCATCAAGATTCTTACATTCCAAGACTTCACTATTATGCCAAGCAAACTGCAGCCCGCTGTCCTACTTGTGCTCAAATAAATACAAAACAACAAGGAAATGCTCAATCGGGGATTTGACTACGAGGACAGAACCCAGGGGAACATTGGGAAGTAAACTTTACTGAAATAGTTCCAGGAACGTTTGGTTACAAATACCTCCTCGTTTTTATTGACACCTTTTCAGGTTGGACAGAAGCCTTCCCAACTAAATCTGAGACAGCTCAGACAGTAGCTAGGAAACTAATATCAGAAATAGTGCCCTAATTTGGCCTCCCTTTAGCCATGGGGTCCGACAATGGCCTGGCGTTCATCGCCCAGATCACACAAGCCTTAGCTATAATTTAAAAAAATTACTTGGAAATTACACCGTGCATATAGGCCTCAGAGTTCAGGACAGGTAGAAAGGATGAATTGAACATTAAAGGAGACTATTACTAAATTAAAATTAGACAGGCGAAAATTGGGTCAGCCTCTTTCCTTTTGCCCTATTGCAGGTCCGATGTACTCCCTATATCTCTCTCCCTATGAAATAATGTACAGGAGACCACCACCGCTCCTCCCCAAATTGGGAGAAGAAACCCTAGCTGAACTAAATAACCATTATCTTCTTAAGTCCTTACAGGCTCTGCAACTCGTCCAGTAGAAGAATCATCAGGTGATAAGAAATTCTCTCCCTAAGCCTTCTCTTCCAGGTGACTCAGATCTCCACAATATTCAGCCCGGAGATTGGATCTGGATCAAGAAAATTCAACCTTCTTTGCTGGAACCTAGATGGACTGGTCCCCTGCCTGTAATCCTCACCACTCCAACGGCCCTTAAGGTAGCAGGTCACCGTTTCTGGATTCATCACATCCAGGTAAAGAAGGCACACCCCGACCAGATACCAGAAAAACGGACCCTTCAACGGACAGACGACCCTTTGAAGGTAAAATTACTCCGATCCTGATCCTGCTACTTGGGACCTCTATTTCTCTGACTCGGGGAAATCCCCATCAGCCGACTCAGTATCTATGGAGCCTTAGTCGGACCCATGATGGGCACATTATTGCCACTAACACATCCTATGGAACCCCGAACTTATATTTTGACCTTTGTAGCATGTTCGGAAAATCTCTGTCAACAGACCATAATCTGAATCTTCTAGCCAGCTCCTATTCAGACATAAGCGGAGATGTCTGTGGATGTGAAAGCCTGAAATTTGAAAAAGGACTCTGGCATACTCAACACTATATCTGCCCCGATGTGGGGAAATCTGACTGTGGGACTCTAGCTACCTTCTACTGCGCAGCTTGGAGCTGTGTGACCATAGCACCTTGGCATAAGGATGGTGATCCCAACATTCGATTTCACCATCTGATTACACCCCGACCTGAGAACTGCCCCAAGATAGGAAACTGTAACCCAGCTATGATAACTGTCAAAAATTCAATGACCCCGCATGGCTCACAGGAAAAACTTGGGGACTATGTTTATATGTATCAGGGAAGGACCCAGGGACTGCTTTCACTATTCAGAAGATTCCCATTAAACAAACACCTAAAGCCTATGGGTCCTAACTTAGTCCTCAGCCCTCTGCCAGACCAGGGCCACCCTCCTCATCTAGTTACCTCTGAACCGATCAGCTCTGCTGAGCCCCGGATGATACCCCAACACTCAAGCAGGCCCCTTCTGAGCACCATGGGGACTGTCTTTAGATTTGTAAATAACACCGACCCAGGAATGACATGAGACTGTTGGTTTTGTCTGAACCCCTCACCACCTTATTAAGTTGCAATTGCATCTAACAATACTCTAGGGTCCTCTCATTCTCAGGTGAGAAACCTGTCTATTGAAGACACCTAAAGGAAAAAACATACAAATGGGACCATGAACCAAAGCTTACACTTGGGGATTTACAAGGACGAGGACTATGTTTCAAATCCCCTGATTATGATATGGGCAAATCACCTTACCAGGAGTCTTGCCTACTAACTATTCCTATGCCAGAGGACCTCCAAGAAGACGAAGGCCCCAGATTACTTGTAGCCCCAGAAGGGACTTGGTTTGCCTGCACTACCGGACTAACTCCCTGTATAAACTCATATACTGATGATTTTGGACTATGTATTCTAATTTATGTAATCCTACAGGTCTACTTTTACTCTGGTGAAGGTGGGTGCGAACATTTTGGGATCTCAGCTGGAAGGGAAAAACGGGCAACACCCATATTAGTTCCACTCTTAGTAGGCTTAGGAATAGCAGGCTCTGCAGCCATTGGTACGACTGCACTAGTCACGGGAGACCAGAATTTTAAGGCACTTAGTAAACAGATAGATCAAGATCTCTCAGACCTGGAAAACTCTATCACCCATTTAGAAAAGTCCCTAAATTCCCTAGCTGAAGTAGTATTACAGAATAGACAGAGACTTGATCTCCTCTTTTTAAAACAAGGAAGTCTATGTATGGCTCTAGGTGAGACCTGCTGTTTCTATGCTAACCACTCTGGAATAATAAGAGACAGTTTGACTTTAATTAGACAGACAATTAAAGATAGAGAAGAATTAAGAAAATCAGGAAGCAACTGGTTCAAGGGTCTATATAATTGGTCTCCATGGTTAACGACCCTCCTATCAGCAATAGCAGGACCTCTTCTATTATTGCTCATAGGGCTACTTTTTGGCCCCATAATTATTAACTGTTTAACTAAATATATCAGAGAAAGAATCCAGACAGTTAAACTCATGGTCCTAAGCACCCATTACTGTTGTGGCGCGAGAGAACCGAGAGACCACCAGAGACAAATTAAAGCCAAATAGAGAGCAAAGCTGGTCAGCAACTGATCCCGAGTTCTCCAGAGGAGATTCGGAGATCAGCCCCGACTTTCAGCTACATTTTTATTTTATAGGGGGCTTGTTACAAATTTCTGCATCTGGCATTTCTTGATGGCCTTGGGGGAGAGCAAGCAAGCAAGTACAGAAGCAGAGGCAGTTGGCGATAAGCGGGAGGGAGCTGCGTCAGCACACATCTATGGTCAGGGTTGTCCTGCTATTCACTCTATTTTCTAAATTCTAAAATACAAGAAATTCGCTTAGAGGACAAATTCACTTAGAGGGCAGCCAGGCCAGCTGGCACTTCCTCAGTTTGTCTCTGAAAGCTCCGCAGTCGCCTTTTGTATTATTTAATCAGGACGAGGTGATACAAGCAGGCCAGCACATTACCAAAGAATTCAAAATTCAGAAGAGGAAACAATGATTTGATTCCCCTGAAAACCAGTGGGGAATGTGCTGGCCTACTTGTCACATCCCACCCTGATTAAATAATACAAAAGGCTGACCGTGGAGCTTTCGGGGACAAACTGAGGAAGTGCCAGCTGGCCTGGCTGTCCTCTAAGTGAATTTGTCCTCTAAGCGAATTTCTTGTTTTTTAGAACTTAGAAAATAGAGTGAATAGCAGGACAACCCGACCATAGATGTGTGCTGACGCAGCTCCCTCCCGCCTCCGCTCCCTCCCGCTTATCGCCAACTGCCTCTGCTTCTGTACTTGCTTGCTTGCTCTCCACCAAGGCCATCAAGAAATGCTAGATGTAGAAATTTGTAACAAGCCCCCTATAAAATAAAAATGTAGCTGAAAGTCGGAGCTGATCTCCAACAACTCTCCTCTGGAGAACTCGGGTTTGTACTGGCCTGCCCTGCTCATATCACCTCGTCCTGATTAAATAATACAAAAGGCCGACTATGGAGCTTTCAGAGGCAAACTGAGGAGGTACCAGCTGGCCTGGTACTCCTCTAAATGAATTTGTCCTCTAAGCGAATTTGTTGGTTTTTAGAACTTATAAAATAGAATGAATAGCAGGATAGATGTGTGCTGACCCAGTTCACTCAGTTCCCTTCTGCCTCAGCTCCCTCCCACCTCCGTTCCCTCCCGCTTATCGCTAACTGCCTCCGCTTCTGTACTTGCTTGCTTGCTCTCCCCCAAGGCCAACAAGGACTGCCAGTTGCAGAAGTTTGTAACAAGCCCCCTATAAAATAAAAAAGTAGCTGAAAGTCAGGGCTGATCTCTGAGAACTCGGGATCAGTCGCCGGCCAGCTTTGCTCTCTATTTGGCTTTAATTTGGCTCTGGTGGTCTCTCGGTTCTCTCGCACCACAATATCTATAACGGAGTCCTATACTGAGTGCCACATGAAACCACTCGCATGTGAACTAGACTACTTAACTTAAGTAAACTCCATTCTGACCAGCTGATCCTGCACTACACACCCTGGCGGTTTCTAGAAAAACCTGGGACTGAAACCCAGAGGAACCATAAAGATAAGGGGATTAATGATGGCCTTGGGAAACTGGGAGGGACCATAAAAAGAAAGAGATTAATGGCTGTCTTACCCAGATCTCTGTAACAGCTCCTACCGTACCAGCTCCTCCCTTTCCCGGACCTCTGTAACAGTTCCTATGGTACCAGTTCCTGCCTTGCTCGGACCTCTGTAACAGCTCCTCTCCTATCAGTTCCTTCCTTAATGCACCAAAAGCAGCCCCAAGAGAATGTAACTTTATAAGCAAGCTGCAAGAATGCTCTCAGCTGTTAATTTGGAAATTTATGCCCTGCAGCCCCGGGGTGAATAAAGCATTCCTCTCTTTTACAATTCGGCTGTGCCTCTCTGATGGTCTCGCTGGCTCAACACATGTCCCAGAAACCAAGAGGGGCACCCCCAAACCCGGGCCTCCCCTCCGCTGCTCTCAACCTCTGAGCCCGACCCACACGGACATCACACCCTGACGAAGGTGGATGGCTCCTTCAGATTCTGTCCCTGCCTGTCACAGGCCCCGTCACCAACGCCCAGACTCCTCCGTGACAGAACCCGAAAAAACATCCCCGCCGCGGTCCTCCGCACACGCTCACGTAGCACGGACCTCGCAAGCCGAGCACCCAACTCACCCGATCCCGAGCGTCTCTGGACCCCACCGGCAGTGACCGAAGGCCGAGCCCACGGCCGAAGCCACGTCCTGGCGGTTACGCTCCTTCGCGGTCCCTAGGGACACTGACCGGCTGGCACCCGCCGAGGACCGCCGAACGCGGCCACTCTCCGGAGTTCCAACCTTGGGGCCCGCCCTGTGACGTGACGCGGCCACGCCCATGCCGGCGTTTGTGACCGGAGTGGCCATAACGGCTGCGGCAAGAAGCCGCTATCGTTCCTGGCCGCCTCGATGCTTTTACTTCCTGGTCGCGAGGGACGGTGGACATTGCCGTGTTATCTGCGTGAGATTTTCAGAGGCGGGTGCCTATCCAAGGCCGACGTGTCGCGCCCTGCGGGCTGGGGAGCTAGGAAAGATGGCGGCGCCCTCTGTGCACATGGAGCTGAGACTTTACGCTGAGGCACGATGGGCGCGGCCATCTTAGACGGAGGCCTGTGTCCGTACGGCGGAGTTGGCTGAAATATCCGGTGGCTTGTAGAAGCCAAGATATCACCGGAGAAGTGGCGGTCACGGAATTGACAAAGGAGAGGTCATTTAAAAGCGTAGGCCTGCGGACAGGGAGGTTGTGTGTGGAGTGCATGAGGCCTTTGTAGTTTAGAAGGAAGAAAGGCAGCCTTTGAAAGAGCGAAACCAAAGGGGCGGAGCGCCGTCAAAATGATAATATCCTTATGGGAATGGACACATAGCTCCCTCTAGTGGGGAAGGGGATGAAGTGAAGGTGCAAATGTATGTACGTGTTTCCTTCCAAAAATAAAGACGGTGGGGCATTTGAGAATATGAAATTATGAGACAACACAGTTATCATACTTCGTATAGTTTCCAACTAAAAGAGAACACATTTAAAAATGTTATTTTTATGCAGGCGGGAGAGGTCTACAATTAGAAGATTTAAGTAGATACTTCCTTTACAGTAGGCAACCTGGATCCATTTAAAATTTTTAATTTTTGTTGACCCACCAATTCTAATTACAACAATTTATTTGGTAAAAAGTTTTCGCTATATTAATTAGAGCGGCTTTTGTAATTTAAAAAACAGGAAAAACCTAAACATATTCATATTGAGGACAAAAGCCAGATCGGCAGGACAGTATGTATGTATATATATTATGACCCTGTTATGGGAACAGGTCATAAATGTTTGTCTTTTTGAAAACTGTGACTGGTTAAATAAAACATTTACTTTGAATTACTTTAGAATTTGTACTCATGGGTAGAAAATGTCAGAAGTTTTCACATTCCCAATTTTTGTAATTCTCCATTGTAAATATATTTTATAATAATTACATGTTGCCTGGCCGGTGTGGCTCAGTGGTTGAGCATCGACCCATGCACCAAGAGGTCACCAGTTCCATTCCTGGTCAGGGCACATGCCCAGGTTGTGAGCCCAAACCCCAGTGGGGGGCATGCAGGAGGTGGCCAATCCATGTTCTCTCTCATCGATGTTTCTCTCTCTCTCTCCATTCCTCTCTCTGTAAAAAAAAAAAAAAAAAAATCTATAAAAAAAGAAAAAAATAATTACATGTTATTTTAGTGTTATAAAAAGATGTTGAGTTTAGAAAAATTTTATGATATTTAATGATGTTAGTGTTCATCATATAGTTAAAATGGTCTAATTTTTCATAAAAATATACTTTCACGCATTTGAAAAATTTGGAGGAATATATTAATACTTGGCTCTTAGGTACAATTATGGATGATTTAAAATTTCTTCATTTGCTTATCTATGTTTTCTAATTCATATAAATTAGTTTTTTACAATTTCTTAATAGTAGGAGTATTATAGTCCCTTCAGATATTAAATTCAGTCCTATTCACCTGGGATATCAAGCTCTGAAAGGTGAGTTTAGCATCTGGTCCAAAGAGCTCAGGGCAGCAGGAGAAGCCCATTCTGGGACCCTGATTGATCAGTTTCAGGAATGAGTTGATGTGATGGAAAGGATCTGAGGGCCTAGGTGGTGGAGCACTCATGTCTGATTCTTTGCTATAGAATTTCTGCCCAGAACCCATCCTGATATAGTGTGGTGGCGATGGTGGAAACATTAATCCAGGATTTAAGGCAGAGATATTCAAATTTAAATATACATGGGAAAGCTCATTTTACAAATCCAGACTTTTGCACCTCAGTCTCAGAAATTCCGGTTTGGGAGGTCTGGGGTGTGACTCAAGAATTTGCATCTTTAAAAATCTTATTGGAGAATCTTGAGGCAGGAAAGCCAGAGAAAACACTTAGAAACAGTCCTGAAGTATTCCTGACTTACAAATATGTGGGCTGGCTCCCCTCAGTACACTGGTGTAATTCAAGTAATATCTGCCCAGAAAAGCCTTCCTTGAAACTCTTACTAAAATAGCTCCTCCATTACAATCTATGTAGGCTTTGTATTTCTTCATAGCACTTATCAGAACTGACATTCTATTATGTATTTATTTTACTCGGTACCCTTCACTACACTATATGCACCATAAAGGCCATGACTTTGCCTGTTTTGTTCACTAATAATCCCCAGCGCCTAGAAGTGTAGATGCTCAAAAAACATTTTTAAGGAGTGAATTACTCAATATGGAGTTGGAGATTGAATTCTGCCACAACACTGTATGTAAGCAAATGTCCACTTCTTTTGCTATAAGCAGAACTTAAGCAGGACTCATCATTTGTTATTATTCTTTAACTTTTTTTCTTTATTGATTTTAGAGAGAGGGGAAGGGAGGGGGAGATAGAAACATCGATGAGAGAGAACATCCATTGGCTGCCTCCTCGACTGGGGATTTGGCCCACAACCTGGGCATGTGCCCTGACAGGGAATTGAACCAGTGACCTCTTGGTACACGGGTCGACACTCAACCGCTGAACCATACCAGCCGGGCAGGACTCACCATTTATAAACTGGATTTAATATCCTTATTACATGAAGGGAAATACTCTCAATAGAGTTGAGAGAACAAGAGCCCTACTGTTAGGAAAACTAAGAATTTGTCAGTAGACCTGTTCAAAAAGAATTGAAAACAGAAGTTCTGTCAAAAAGGAAGTAACAGAAGGAAACATATGTAACATCAGGAATGAAGAAAAAGGAATGGCAAAGGTAAATAATATGATCAAATATAATAGGATAGCGCTGGCCGGGTGGCTCGATTGGTTGGAGCATCGTCCCCTACACCAAAAGATTGCGGGTTCAAATCCCAGTCAGGGCACATACTTAGGTTGCAGTTCGATTCCCAGTCAGGGCATGTATGGGAGGCAACTGATAGATGTTTTTCTCTCTCCCTTTCTCTCTCTTTCAAATCAATAAAAACAATACTCTTGGGTGAGGAATACACACACACACATACACACACACAGATGTTCTCCTTTCGAGTTTTTAAAATTATGTTTGATGGTTGAAAGCCAAAATGGTAACTTTATCTGATATGGTTCTCAGTGTATGTAGGATATCATTCACTGTTAGGGAAATGGAAGTTAGACTGTCATTATACCATTATACCAGAATCAAATATGACAATGCTAAGTGCTAGGAAGGACATGGAACAACTGAAGCACCTATACACTGCTGGTGGGAATGTAGTAAATTAGTACAGCCACTGTGGAAAAGTTTGGCAGTTTCTTATAAAGCACTATCTTAGGATATGACTCCTTGGTATTTATTCCAGAAAAACAAAATTGGGTACATAAATGTTCATAGCATCTTTATTCATAAAAATGGAACACTGGAAACAACTTAAATGTCCATCAACAGTAAACAGATAAACCATGGTACATCCATATATATAAACACTACTCAGTAATAAAAAAGGAAAACTGTTTATACACCCAACAAATTGGATGGATCTTAAGAGCAATGTGCTGAGAGGGGGGGAAAACAGCCTATCTCAAAGGTTACATACATTCCATTTTAAGAGCATTCTTGAAATGACAAAATTAAAGTTATGGAGTACTGATCAGTGGTGGCCATGGGTCAGGGTTGAGGGGCAGTGTGACTATAAAGGGGTAGCAGGTGGATGTTTCTTTGGATTGGCACAATTCTGCATCCGGATTGTGGTGGGATTTACAGATATCTATATATGTGATACAATTTCTTAGAACTCTACACCAAAAAAACAAAACCCCACACAAATGAAAGCATGAAAAAACCCAGTGAAATCCAAATAAAGTCTATAGTTTACTTAACAGCATTGTACCAATATCATTTTATTGGTTTCAATGATGTATGATGGTTCTGTAAGACAGTATCACTGAAAAGACTGAGTAAGCCCGGCTGGTGTGGCTCAGTGGTATAGCATCGACCCATGCACCAAGAGGTCACCAGTTCGATTTCTGGTCTGGACACATGCCCAGGTTGTGGGCCCGATCCCCAGTGGGGGGCATGCAGAAGGCAGTCAATCAGTGTCTCATCGATGTTTCTATCTCTCCCTCTCCCCTCCTTTCTCTCTAAAAATTAATAAAGAAAAAAATTTTAAACAAAAAATAAGAAATAAGAAAGAAAAGACTGAGTAAAAGGTACTCAGGAATTCTGTATAATTTGTAATTTCCTGAGAGTCTAAAATTATTCCAAAACAAATTTTAGAAAAATCATATTTAAGGTTTTTTTTAACTTATAAACTTGAATAAATACATGCAAATATGTAGAATTACATTTATGAGTATATTCCTTTTACTTTTGAAGTACTCAGTAGATTGAAAGAGATGAATTTAAAGCCTAACTGCAAAAGCTAATCATATAATGTTACGAGGTGGACACAGAACACTTCTGCTGGAACATAACATTAAAATTTAATTAGTGTTGCCTGGCTGGTGTGGCTCAGTGGATTGAGTGTCATCCCATAGACTGAGAGGTCCTGGTTCAATTCCTGGCCAGGGCACATGCCTGGGGTTATGGGCTCGATCCCCAGTACGGGGGGGGGGGGGGTGTCGTGCAGGAGACAGCCGAGATGTTTCTCTCTCATGTTGATGTTTCTATCTTTCCCTTACTCCCTCTCTAAAAAAAAAAAAAAAATCAATAAAAAAAGATTAATCAGCACTGGGCAGTTTTGCTCAGCGGTTAGAGCATTGGCTTGCAGACCAAAGGGGCGGGGGTTCAATTCCGGTCAAGGGCTCATACCTGGGTTGCAGGTTTGATCTCCCACCCTGGTCAGGGTTATGCGGGAGGCAACCAATCAATGTGTCTCTCTCACATTGATGTTTCGCTCTTTTCCAATCTATATAGAAATCAATGGAAAAAAAATATCCTTGGGTGGGGATTAACAAAAAAAAAAAATTTAATTAATCTGTGTTAAGAATTGCCTACTTTAGCCCAGCCTGTGTGACTCAGTGGTTGAGTGTTGACCCACACACCAAGAGGTCACCAGTTCGATTCCGGGTCAGGGCACATGCCCAAGGTTGTGGGCCTGATCCCCAGTGGGGGCGTGCAGGAGGTGGCCAACTGATGTTCTCTCTTATCGATGTTTCTATCTTTCTTTCCCTCTCCCTTCCTCTCTCTCTAAAATCAATAAAGAAAAGTATTTAAAAATAAACTAAAAAATAAAAAAAAGAATTGTCTACTTCAAATTTATGGAATAATTGAGAATATGGTTCAAGGTATCCTGTCCCAGAATGGACATCAGGTATATAAGTTTAGACTTGACTTAGAAAACTCAAATATACATCATTTTCATGAAGCTTCTTTCCTTCATGAATTGTTATTTTGCTGGTCACTCTATATTGTGTTCCAAACCGTTTTATTTCTGTATGAATTCATAAGAAATGATTAATTCTGCCATAGTCTTTGCCATCTGAAAATTATTCTCCAGCATGAATATCAGGCAACTACTGAGGTTTATTTCTAGGGAAAGATTTTCTCATGATCATAATACTGCTACTATGTGTGAACTCACTGATAATCTATTATGATCACTAATGAGATAGTCTTTATTCCCAAAGAAGGCTTTCCCAGTCTCTTCATTCATAACAGTTAAATTAGTATATACTTTTCAGACATACAACTACCTAGAAATGTTTTCTCAAGACTTTTCTGCATTGAATGCATTAGAATTTTCCCCCTACATGTTAATTTTGACATACAGTGTGAGGTAATATATCACTGAAGGCACTAGCACATTCTTTGCATTCATTAAAATTCACTCCTATTCAAATACCCATGGGTGAATTTCCCATGGGTGAAAATCTAGTTAACAGGCTAATGTACACTGACTATATTCAAGTATGCTAGGAGCATACTGCATTGAACTATTATGGTTTGTCCCTTGCACGAATTCACTTGTATGTAATGAATTCTGACTCTGCAAAGGATTATGTACCTTGACCTACACATTTGTTGTGTGTATTAATAAGGCTTGACAAGTGAGAGAAAGGTTACCCCAATCATTGAATCCATAGGGTCTCTTGTCTTTTAGAAATTCATGTATAGTGGGTGCTGAATTCACTTTGAAGGCTTTCTCACACTAATTGCATACATACAGTTTGTTTCCTGTGTCACTTCCCTGGTGGGTCATGAGATCAATACTGTATGAATGGGATTTTCTGCAGTCAGTACATATAAAAAGTCTATCCTGTGTGAAGTCTCTGATGTACAAGGCATATTATTTTCCTGAAGGTGTGACTATATTCATTGCATTGTTAGGGTTTGTTCCCATTATGAGTTCTATGATGTACAAGAAGATTTCTTTTTGAAGAGAAGCCTTTCCCACACTCACTGCACACAAAAGGTTTCTCTCCTGTATGAGTTCGTTGATGGACGATTAGACGACTTTTCACAGCAAAGCCTTTCCCACATTCATTGCATGCGTAAGGTTTCTCTCCAGTATGGATTTGCTGATGTAAAATGAGCTCAGTTTCCATGGCAAAGCCTTTTCCACATTCACTGCACATATAGGATTTCTCTCCTGTATGAATTTGCTGATGTACAATGAGATAGCGTTTCATGGTAAAGCCTTTTCCACATTCACTGCACGAAAAGGGTTTCTCTCCAGTATGAGTCCGCTGATGTACCACAAGATTGCTCTTAAAGGCAAAACCTTTTCCACATTTATTGCATATATAGGGTTTCTCTCCAGTATGAGTTCGCTGGTGTAACATCAGTCCACTATTCACAATGAATCCTTTCCCACATTCACTGCATCTGTATGGTTTCTCTCCAGTATGTGTTCTCTGATGTACAACCAGCCGACTCTTCAAGGGGAAGCCTTTCCCACACTCACTGCAGGTGTAGGGTTTCTCTCCAGTATGCGTTCGCTGATGTATGATGAGCATACTCTTCACAGTAAAGCCTTTCCCACATTCACCACATACATAGGATTTCTCTACTGTATGATTTCTCTGATGCACAATGAGGTTACT
The DNA here is from genome assembly GCA_030848825.1 of Tadarida brasiliensis. Taxonomy (NCBI): domain Eukaryota; kingdom Metazoa; phylum Chordata; class Mammalia; order Chiroptera; family Molossidae; genus Tadarida; species Tadarida brasiliensis. Next base: position 4,621,973 of record CM061276.1, read on the forward strand.
CTTCCTGGGAAAGCCTTTTCCACATTCACTGCACACATAGGGTTTCTCTCCAGTGTGAGTTCGCTGATGTTCAATTAGACGGCTCTTCATGGTGAATCCTTTCCCACACTCGTTGCATACATATGGTTTCTCTCCTGTATGATTTCGTTGATGTATGAGGACATAGTGCTTTGTGGTGAAGGCTTTCCCACACTCACCACAGGTGTAGGGTTTCTCTCCAGTATGAGTTCGCTGATGTATGATGAGCATGCTCTTCCCAGTGAAGCCTTTTCCACATTCACTACAGACGTAACATTTCTCTCCAGTATGATTTCGCTGATGTACAATGAGATTACGCTTCCCTGGAAAGCCTTTTCCACATTCACTGCACACATAGGGTTTCTCTCCAGTGTGAGTTCGCTGGTGTTCGATCATTCGGCTCTTCATGGTGAAGACTTTGCCACAGTCACTGCATATAAAGGATTTATCTCTTTCATGAATTCTCTGATGTTCATTGAGCCTGGACTTTCTGGAGAATACTTTCGTACACAGATTGCATCCATAAGGTTTCTCTCCTGTGTGAACTCTCTCATGATCAGTGAGCTGAGACTTTTTAACAAAGGCTTTCCCACATTCACTGCACACATGGGCTTTTTCTATTTCATGAGTTCTCTGATGCTTAATGACTTGGGACTTATTGCAAATGGGTTTTGCACTGACAGGGAATGTAACTTCAGGATGAAAATCATGCTTGCCACGCTGCAGTGATTTTCCATCTCCATTCAATTTAGTAGAGTTCTTAGTTTCATAGCTTTTACTCTGTTTGACTAAACTTAAATTTGATTTCAGAGTTTTCATGTAGAACTCAAACACACCATGGCTTTGTCCAAAAGGAAAAGGAATTTTGTTTTGAGGAACAATATTTCCAAATGTATTGTGTTTGTGGTTTTGTTCCATACCTTTCAGCATTCTTTGATTTTCCCAGTGACCCTGGAGATAATCATCAACTTTGCCAGTGCCTAGGAAAGAAGAAAACAATGAATTATTTTCTAATCTTGCTTGGAATAAAACTTTATTTTATTAAAAAAATTTTTTTTTCTTTATTACAGAGAGAGAGAGGAAGGGAGAGGGAGAGAGAGATGGAAACATCGATGAGAGAGAACATTGATTGGCTGCCTCCTGCATGCCCTCCACTGGGGATTTGCCCCACAGTCTGGGCATGTGCCCTGACCAGGAATCGAACTGGCGACCTCTTGGTACATGGGTTGACGCTCAACCACTGAGCCATACTGGCCAGGCTAAAACTGTTTATTTTTAAACTTTTATTGTATTTTCCTTGGTGTTTTTTTTTTTAAATGGCACTTCAGTGGCAACCCTGTGATAACACTATAAAAGAAACACCATGTATAAATGTTCCTTATTTCTTAGACATTGGTAAAAACACAATCATTTATACAAATCAAAAGAAAAAAGCAGTTAGTATACCATCAAGGTTATGTAGTTGACAATTTATGTAGATTGGGCTGCTTTTGGACCTTGCAAGACATGTAGAGATAGTAAAATACAAGAAGTCATTGTTCCCAGCAAACGACGAGGTTTGGAAGAATACCATTCCACAGAACTTGGAAAGACCCAGATCCCAGAGGTGGAAGAAAAAACGAATCCAAGTGATGAGGGTTACATGAAAAAAAAAAAATTTTTTTTTCTTTATTGATTTTAGAAAGAGAGGAAGGGAGAGGGAGAGAGAAAGAGAAACACTGATGAGAAAGAACATTGATTGGCTGCCTCCTGCATGCCCCACACTGGGGATTTGGCCCACAACCTGTGCATGTGCCCTGACTGGGAATCAAACCAGCGACCTCTTGGTGCATGAGTCAACGCTCAACCACTGAGCCACACAAGCTGGGCAAGGGTTACATTTTTTCAAACCAGTTGGCCTGGGGATAAATCCCTCCTGTTGATGTGCCAACAACAATCAAGGCTCAGTTACAACAGGAGTGTGTACACAGCCCACACAGGGTGCACCTGAAGCACCCAGCTCACATGACTGGGGAGTTGCACCACTGGGCCCTACAGGACACCTACTACACAAGGCCATTCTACCAAGACTAGGAGATGTGACAGCTCTACTTAATACATAGAAACAAACATAGGGAGGCAGCCAAAATGAAGAGACAAAGAAACAGTTCCCAAATGAAAAAACAGAACAAAACTCCAGAAAAAGAACTAAACAAAATGAAGACAAGCAATCTACCAGATGCAGAGTTCAAAACACTGGTTATAAGGATGCTCAATGAACTTAGGGTAAGAGTAGAGGAACTTACTGAGAAATTCAGCAAAGAGACAGGAAAAATAAAAACGGAGGTAGAAACACAAAAAAGAACCAGTGAGAAATGAAGGATACACTAACTGAAATGAAGAATATATTACAGAGAATCAACAGTAGAGTAGATGAAGGAGAGGATAAATCAGCTATCAGGAAGATAAGGAAACAGAAATCACCCAATCAGAACAGCAAAAAGAAAAAAGAACCCAAAAAATGAGGATAGTGTAAGGAGCCTCTGGGACAAATTCAACCATACCAACATTTGCACCATGGTGGTATCAGAAGGAGGAGAGAGCAAGAAATTGAAAACCTACTTGAAAAAAATTCCCTCACCTGGTGAAGAAAATAGACACAGAAGTTCAGGAAGTGCAGAGAGTCCCAAAGATGATGAACCCAAAGAAGCCCACACCAAGACACATCATAATTGAAATGCCAAAGGTTAAAGACAAAGAGAGAATCTTAAAAGCAGCAAGAGAAAAGCAGTTAGTTACTTACAAAGGAGCTCCCATAAGACTCTCAGCTGATTTCTCAACAAAAACTTTGCAGGCCAGAAGAGATTGGCAAGAAATATTCAAAGTGGTGAAAAACAAGGACCTACAACCAAGATTACTCTACCCAGCAAAGCTATCATTTAGAATCAAAGGACAGAGAAAGAGCTTCCCAGACAAGAAAAAGCTAAAGGAATTTATCACCACCAAATCAGTATTATAAGAAATGTTAAAGGGTTTTAAGAAAAAGAAAAAAGAACAGATAAAAAATATGAATAATAAAATGACAGTAAATACATATCTAACAACAATTACTTTAATTTTTTATTTAAAGTTTTTAAAAAATGTTTTTATTGATTTCTTTAGAGAGAAAGGATGGGAGAGATAGAAACATTGATGAGAGAGAAGCATCAACATCGACTGACTGACTCCTGCACAGCCCCCACTGGGGATTGAGCCCACAGCCTGGGCATGTGCCCTGACTGCAAATCAAACCTGTGACCTCTTGGTGGATAGGTCGATGCTCAACCACTGAGCCACAGTGGCTGGGCTTTATTGATTTTTTAGAGAGAGGAAAAGACAGGGAGAGAGAGAGAGAGAGAGAGAGAGAGAGAGAGAGAGAGAGAGAGAGAGAGAAACATTGATGTTTGTTGTTCTACTTATTTATGCATTCATTGATTGATTCTTGTATGTGCCCTGATCAGGGATTGAACTTACAACCTTGTATATCAGGACAACACTCTAACCAACTGAGCTACCCAGCCAGGGCCCTGGACAATTACTTTGACTGCAAATGGAGTAAATGCTCCAATCAAAAGACATACAGTGGCTGAATGGATAACAAAACAGGACCCTTACATATGCTATCTTCAAGAGACTCACTTCTGATAGAAAGACTAAAAGTGAAGGGATGGAAAAAAGGTATTTCATAAAAATAAAAAGAATAAACAACACGGGGGTAATAATACTTATACCAGATAAAACAGGCTTTAAAACAAAGGCTACCACAAGAAATAAAGAAGGACCCAGCAATTTCACTTCTGGGTATTTATCCAAAGAAACCCAAAACACTAAGTTGAAAAGACATACACATCATATGTTTCAACATCATCTACAACAGCAAGATATGGAAGCAACTTAAGTGTCCATCAACAGATGAATGGTTAAAGAAGTGGTACATATATACAAGGGAATATGATTCAGTCATAACAAAGAATGAAATATTGCCACTTACAATCACATGGGTGGATCTAGAGGGTATTGTACTGAGGGAAATAAGTCAGACACAGAAAGACAAATGCCAGGTGATATCACTTATATGTGGAATGTAAAAAACAAAATAAACAGAACAGAACAGAACAGAAACAGACTCATAGAAACAGAACGTTTTGATGGTTGCCAGAAGGGGGGGTTGGGTGAAAAGGGTGAAGGGATTAAGAAGTAGAAATTGGTAGTTACAGAATAGTCATGGGGATGTAAAGTACAGCACAGGAGATATAGTCAATAATATTGTAATAACTATATATGGTGTCAGAGGGGTACTAGATTTATCAGGGTGATCACTTCATAAGTTATATAAATGTCTGGTCATGGGGTTGTATAGCTGAAACTAATATAATATTGTACATCAACTGTAATTTGAAAATAAAAAATATTTTAATAAAAAGAATACAGTGGGGAAATTTGAAAATAAAACCACTGAAGAACATCAGTATGGGGGAAAAAAGAAACAAAGTAAGTGAATTAATGCACAGTAAGAGAAGAGATTATTATGAGGGTACAACTGTACAAAGTAGGGTTGAGGTTAGGAAGGGAAATCACTATTTATCAATGGGGCAAGAGAGTGCAATCATCAGAAAATTGATTAATTTTAAGATCTCTCTTTGGAATGAGGCTGGGAAGGGGGCATTTCATAGCCAGGGAGGTGAAACAGACACTGTGACAGGGTACAAAGAAGGGGTAGTTTATAGAATCCAAGGAAAGAGAAAACTGGGCAAACAAAAATTAAAATGTTAGATAAAATAAGCGAAAATCAATTCTCAGAAAAGAAAGGAAAAAAAAAAGGTTTATGTTCCTCTGAAGACCTAAAGAAAAGTTCTGCTGTGGAAAGGGATAGGGAGGCACTGTTTCTGTATCCTCAAAGACCCTCTAGCCTCCTCTGATGAGAACATGACTTTTGCAGTAACCCATGAGGGGAAGCAGACTTTGCCATCCGAAAAGATGTCTTTTGGGATATTGATTATTTTAAGCTGGCTATTTTCAAGAAATGAAAGACTCAGGAAAAACCTTTGATTTTCCTCCTGCCTGTAAGAATTTAGATGACCTGCTCCAGGAAGGGAGATATCGTCATAGATAACTATAGTTTACTATGAACTAGGTGTGATAGGGAGGAACCTAGCAAGGCCCTTTTGATCCAAGTCCTCTCTGTGTCCCACTGTTAAAGATGGCCCAGCAAATATTTATTTACCAAATATTGGCTTTTCCATCTCCATGTGAATTGACTTCCTCACTGTTGAAGCCCCAAGTCACAACCCTCCCATCTCTTTATCCTTACCTCAACTCCCTGATTTGTCCTTGGGCCCCATATTCTTATAGAGCTTCTGTATGTACATACATAATGAATTTGGTTATTTCTTCTTGTTAACCTGTTTCATGTCAACTTGGTTATCAGCCCATCCAGAAGAACTTAGAAGGGTAAAACAAAAATTATTTACCTCCCTCACACTTGCCTTCTTGGTTCTCACTCACTCACCTGGACAGACTAGACTGTAGAGTTCATCCTTTATTGTCCATGGTTCTTCCCCTCGTTCCAACTTGGAGAGAGCATTTGGTTTGCTGACTTGATACCCTGTTCATAGGAAATGACGGAAGACTTGGGTTGGGGTCTGTCAAGCTGAGAATGTTATGTTTAAGGGACTAGAGAGTTTGCACACGTCAGAGACTTTTCTCTCAGGAGAAGGCACATGTGACATTAGGATATACATTTTGTCTTTGTCCCGGTTCCTGGCATAGAGCTCCTAAAGCCCTTGTAATTTCCTAAGTGAACAGCATAATAGGAGTATCTTTTTTGATAGTCTAAGTTCCAGTTCCTGACACCAGAACTTCTAACACCCCTGTACTCTGTGGAGTGATGAATGTCTTCTGTGTGCTAAGGAGATGACTGGAGGCTGGAGGCCCCTAGACAGCTTCAGGGTGGGGCTGATCCAGAAAGACAAAGATATGATTAGAGGGCTGGAACCTTTAGCTCCAAACCTTCCCCTCATTGTTGAAAGGGAGGGGGCTGGAGGTAGAATTAATTACCAATGGCCAAGGATTTAAGCAATTACATAATGGACCTTCCATAAAAATCCCTAAATAACCAGGTGGGGAGAGCTTCAGGGTTGCTGACCACATTGAGGTGCTGGGAGGGTGGCATGCCTGGAGAGGGCATGGAAAGTCCACACCCCTTTTTCCACACTTTGCCCTAAGCATCTCTTCCATTTGGCTGTTCCCGAGTTTTTTACTTTAGAATAAACTGATGATAGTAGTAAGTGCCTTACTGAGATCTATGAGTCATTCTAGCACATTATTAAACCTGAGTTGGCATGGAGGATGTGGAAACAACTGATTTATAGCCAAGTTGGACAGATTTATAGCCAACTTGTACAGAAGTGTGGGTACCTGGATACACAATACTTGTGACTGGAATCTGAAGTGAGAGTGAGTGTTCCTGTGGTACTGAGCCCTTAAACCTGTGGAGTCTGATGCTTACTTGTGACTGGAACCTGAAGTGAAAGTGGGTGTTCCTGTGGTACTGAGCCCTTAAACCTGTGGAGTCTGATGCTTACTTGTGACTGGAATCTGAAGTGAAGGTGGGTGTTCCTGTGGTACTGAGCCCTTAAACCTGTGGAGTCTGATGCTAACTCTGGGTATTGGTGTCAAAATTGAATTGAATTGAGCTGCAGGACACCCAGGTGGTACTTGGAGAGTTGGAGAACTGACTGTTGGTATAGAAAAAACCCACATATTTGGTTTCAGTTTTGTTGGTACAGCTCATAGCATATTATTTCTTTTCATCAGGAGCCAGAGGAGGTACTGAGAATCTGCCATTCAGAGCACTGCAGTGACTCCCAAGTATAAGCCGTTTGGAAAGGAAAGGCCAATGACTGGGCGCCCTCTGAGCGACACACAGAGATGTCCTCACCCACTGACAGAAGGTTGCTATAGTTTTCTAACATCACATCCTGGTACAGGTCCTTCTGATTGGGCTCCAGGAGTTGCCACTCCTCCCAGGTGAAGTCCACGGCCACATCCTCCAGTGTCAGCAATTCCTGTAATAACACGGTCCTGTTTAATAGGAGTGTTTTTCTTTTACTGGTTCACACATAACATAAAGGAAGTTGGCCATGTTCATATTAAGTATGATTCTGACACCAATTCCAACGTGTGTATGTGTGTTTTGCTTTTAAATTGTTTAAATTTATTTTTACTTTAATTTTTAATTTAAAAATTTTAATACTTAATTAATTAATATTTTTATTACAGATGTCCCTCTTTTTCCCCCTTTGACACCCTTAAAATTTTTGAAAATTGATTTTAGACAGAGAGGAGGGGGGGAGAGAGAGAGAAAGATCACTTTGTTGTTCCACTTATCCATCTATTCATTGGTTGGTTCTTGTATGTGCCCTGACCAGGGATCAAACCCAAAACCTTGATGTATCGGGACAATGTTCTAACCAACTGATCTAGCCGGCCAGGGCCCAATGTATATATTTCTTATTACTTCACAAAAGATTAACATATTAGATACACAGAGGAGATAATTAGTAAACTGGAATATGCATTTAAAAAAATAACTCAAAATGAAGCAGCCCCACAAAGAGATGGAAAATATAAAAGCAAGTTTAATAAATATGGAGGATAAATAAGATCTAACATAGGCCTGTACGTAGTTTTTGGAAGACACTGTACAGAAAGAGAGAAGCAATAAGAACATCTCAGGAATGAGAAATTGTCAGAACTGATTAAACTTCCTATCACTCAGACTCATAAGCCAGCAAAGCCAGGCAGGAAACCTGCATGTAGACACGTCTGGCTGAAACTACAGCACACCCAGTTGCAAAAGTCAGATTATGAAAACAACCAGAAAGAAAAGATGCATTATTATCAAAAGAATGACAAAATTTACTGAAAAACAACGGAAGCCAGAAAAAATGTTGTGACAAATATATGTGATCTCGAGTTCCTGGTATAGTTTCTAAAACTCTTGGACTCTCTGGAATGATGAGTGTTTTCTGTGTGCTAATGACATGACTGGTGGCTTGGGGGGAAGAGGGGGCTCCTAGATAGCTTCAGGATGGGGGCTGGTCTCCAGAAAGACTCCCAACCTCCAGAAATGGAAGAGGGACTGGAGGTTGAGTTCAGTCACCAAGGGCCAGTGATTTAATCAATCATGCCTACATAATAAACAACAGGTTTGGAGAGCTTCTGAGGCTTCTGAGATGGTGAACACACTGAGGTGCTGGAAGGATGGTGCTCCCGAGAGGACCTCTGCACCCTTCTCCCATGCCTTGCACTATGCATCGCTTCCATGTGGCTATTCCTGAGTTGTAGCCTTTATAATAAACTGGAAAGTGTACGTAAAGTGCTTTCCTAAGTTCTGTGAATCATTTCAGCAAATTACCAAAACTGAGAAGAGTTGTGGGAACCCCCAAATTTATAGCTGGTCATCAGAAGTTGAGGTGACAACCTGGGACTTTCCACTGGCACCTAAAGTGGGGGCAGTCTTGTGGGACTGACCTCCTAACCTGTGGGATCTGACACTGCCTGCAGGTAATTATTGTCAGAATTGAGTTGAATTGTAAGACACCCAGCTGGGGTCTTGAGTTGTAGAATGGGTAGGTGTGGGAAAAATGCCTACACGTTTGGTGTCAGGAGTACTATGGATAAAAACAGCTCAGAAGTGTGCAATATCTTTACTGTCCTAATCCTGTGGCCATGCAGCCAAGGCCCAAATGCCACCAGAAAATGAATTGAGACTTGCTTGTCAACGAATGGCCAGAGAGGGAAAAACTATGGGATAATCTATTCCTATGTTTTCGCAGACATTACTACATAGAAATGAGAGCAGACTTGGAAGGGGCTGCAAATTCTTAACACTGCTGATCTGATCACATTCTGAGTTATTTCATGTGAGATGCAGGTTCATTTGGAAAAACAAAAACTTAGGTTCAAATATCTTTTTTTTCTGTTTAAAGTGCTAACCATAAAACAAGAGAATTTATGAAAGCAACAGAGAGAGGAGAATGTAAATTATGTTCAGGTCACAAGTCAAAAAAAATCACACAAAATAAGTAACACGTTTTGTGAGAGGAAAAATTAAAACATCTGCGTTGAAAAGATATCATGGACAAAATTAAAAGAAAGCTGACAAGCTAGGGAAATATTTTTAATTAAAAAAGGATCAATATATAGTGCACATAAACAACTCTTATCAATCAGTATGAAAAAGTAGTTTTTTAAATGTAAAAATAAGGACAGGCATTTCACAAGAGAAAAAAATCTAACTGACCACAAAATATACAAGGATGTCAACCTCATCCGTGCTGAGGAAAATGTAAAATAAGGCTAAAGAATATTGGGCCACTCAGATTGCTGAAAATTATGCAATTTTATAATGTCCTATTAAGTACTGGCAAAGATTTAAGGCATGGATGATCCCACATATCACACACTATTTAGCAGGCAATCATCTAAATGTTTTACATAGTGTAATTCTTTTTTTTTAGTTTTACTGTGGACAAACGGAATTTTATATAGTCAATATTCATCAATCAATTGCGGTAATTATTCCTTTAGATGCTTAAATTATACCATCATAGACCAATAGGTTATGTTCTTTGAGTATGAGTTCACTGATACACAAATGTCATAAGAGATGTGTTTATGTACTCAGATATGTACACAAATCCACATACATTTTAAAAAATGCACATATATAGAGATGCACTCACAGGGTTAGTGACAGCAAGATACACTAGCAAACAGTTGTTAAAGTAGTATGAAGGAACAATGAGGAAGAAAGTTATCAAGAGGGAATTTACTTTTTTGCCCATGTGCTCTCATCATTGGATTTTTTTTTCTTTAAAATGTATCTGTGAATAATTTGTATAATTATAAAAAATAAAAGCAAAGAAAGAAGAAAGTCAGAATTGGATTTGAAAATGGGGAAGGAGTTTGCATTTTCCAAGATGACGTAAAGTTATAAAGCAAACACCCTGGAACCAATAACTCAAGCTCTTACCAGACAAAATTTCTTGCAACTATCTAGGGCCAAATCTGAACTTTAATAGCAGTTCAGCTACCTGTTGATGGAAGAACATTTGAAAGCCATGCAATCCTACCATTTTCCCAGGCCACTTAGGTTTTATTACTGGATATACCCAGACAGACACAAGGCTGAGTCCTTTCAGTGACTTTCATTGGTCCCCTGATAAAACTGTGTTCACTGAGTTTGCTTGGTCTCTTCCCACATGGGTCTTTGAGGAACCCTGGAATAAATAGCAGTAGGAAATCTGCTTCTGTCTTTATTAGAAGTTTAAAACACTGTCCACCCCATCACCCCTAGGAAGAATATAACTTTATTCCTGAGACCAGAGTGCCGTGAAATACTGACACCCCAAGGATCTGCTGTCTCCTCACACTATATGATACATATCATATAACTTCGCATGATTCTCTTGTTGTGTCTGCTACCATACACATTAGACACAAGCTGACAGTTAATGTAACCCAGAGGATCCTTCAGTTACACATTATGTTCTAATATTAGTCATTTACTCAGAATCTTATGAATACTATATTCTTGATCCTACTTTGCCATGATGTTGGAGTTAGATTCAAAGTTTATTTCACTCTAGATACCGAACTGATTTTTTACAGGCCACTATAAATCTATTAGGGAATAAAGGAGAGAATAAAACAAGTCACCTGGGCCTGGATCATTTTCTTCTGTTTTGGGAAATGGCCAGCAACTGGTATACTCATCTTTGTCTTCTCTTGATATGCCCTAAATTTCTAGTTAGAACTCTCACTCTCCAGTCAAAAGTATTCCCAGAAAGGACAATATCTAGGTCTTGGAACCTCCTCTTTCTTCATTTTTTTCTTATGTCTTGCCAAAACCTATGGGATGAAGAGCAAAATTATTTTCAGGGTTACATTCCCCTTGCTGTGCTCTCACCTTAACACAGGGTCCCCAGTATTTCCAGCTCTTTAGTTGGTTCCCTAGAGATCCTACCTCAGGTAATGAAACACAGGACCCTGAAGATATAAGAGTAGCTTGAATGTGAAAGAGAAAGTAGTAAAGGAGAACCAGCACAGCACTGTGCCTCGGTGGCAGGTAATTTTCAGAACAATTATAGAAATGAGGTCATATGGACACTGAGGAACGGTAAATCTTTCCTTTAAACTATGTTGCTCTCATACCTCATTAAAAGTCTTGATATACCCTGTTTATATACACACTTCACTGAGGAACAGTGAACACAGGGAAAAAGAAGAGAGAGGAGGAATATGAGCTATAAACACAAATTTTAAAAACAGTTAAAAAAATGTAAGTACTGGGAAATAGCAGCCTTTGTATACCCATATATAAAACCTGAAAGGAAATACACAGTAAACTTGTAGGAGAAAAATGAAAACAGAATCTTAAATAAAAAGCTTATTAATTTTAAATATGCTGAATGGTTCATCTACCCCCAAAACTCTTATTTCTGCGGGTTGAAAGGGACTGGGTGATGTGGGGGAGTCAAAAGGATTGGAAAATTTGTGGTGGAGGAGGGACCTGGTCCAGGAGCCTGAGCTTCCAAGCTTTCTGCTGTCACACATCTCGGCACAAAAGATAGTTCCCCCTCTCCCCCCCAACCAGATTAATACCAAAATCAGACCAGATACACGCATAGACTGACCTCTCTTAATAATTCCTCGACCACTGGCTCCAAGTTACTCCAGAACCTGACCCGACAGGACGCCGTGGTCACTGACAAACTCCAGCCCACCAATTGTCAGTCACCTACAGGCAGACTGACCCTCGAAGACCCTGAAGCCTGACCTCCAGACTCTCGGTAGTTGATCTGTTCAGACATTTAATCACTGATCACCAGAGCCCCCCATGACTGCCCCTAGACCTCTGGATCACAGACACCCAGCAGACTGCTCCGTGCTCTCCGCCCCGGCGCTTACCTTCACCGACTCACAGGAGCAGCCACCTTCCTAGCTGCCGACCGACACACCCACGCACCGACCTGACTCCCTCCTGAACCTGCAGCGACCTCTGCAGGGCCTCACCTACTTCCCTGAACTTCCCTCGCTCCCTCCCGGCCTCCTCTCCTAGGAACGTGCGACGAAGGCCACGGCGTTTCCATGGAGAGCGGAATACGGGCTTCTGGCTTTTCCTTATGAGGTAATGTATCCGCGCCGACGCCGCCTCGGCACCCTGGGGGCAGCCATCTTTGCGCGCCTGACGTACGCAGGCCTTTGCGTCAGCGGCTTTAGGACGCGACGGTGAGAGGCCACAGCCCGAATTCTCCCATTTCTGGCCTGTCAGCCCTGAGAGGTAGATGGAGACGTTTTCAGAGGCAAACGTGACGTGGGAGTACATTCATTTGTTGTAGGGGACAGTGAGCGACAGCCTTCAGACCAAATGGGCGCGGCGTACATTCTGAGCGGCCGTTACAGTTGTGACGCCTCAGCACAGTGGAAAACGGAAAGAATTTCTGGACCTCAGTCACTTGTCTCATTGCCAAGAGATTTAGAGGCCGTACTGAAAACTAAGCATGTTTGAGAGAAAAGCGGGCGCGGAGATATAATCATGAAAGGTTAGCGCCGTTAGGCAGGAGCACTGTGGGCGCGGCCATCTTGGGGGGAATTCCGGTGTCCGTACAGAATTAATGGTCTCTGGGGAGCTCAGCGTGGACCCGGCAGGTGGCAGTGCATTTGGAAGAACCAGCAAGGTTTGGAAAAGTGAGGTGGTACGGGGGATGCCGTGATCACAAAGTAGCAAGAAGACAGATGGTATGAGCATCTTTACAGCCTCATCCTAACCAGCCCAAGCACAAAACATGCCACATTTGTCTAAGCAGACACTGAACTGCCTTGTCACTATAGTCTGTATTTTATGAATAGACTCTTACTGTATTAACTCCTTTTATCTGGCTTCTGTCACACAACATAATTGTTTTGAAGTATCAATAAGTTTGTTCCTTTTGTTGCTCAGTATTCCATTGTATGGGTATTCCAAAAGGTCTTTAGTCATTCATCAGTTGGACCTTTGGGTTGCTTTTATTTTTTGTGGATATTGAAAATTGAACTTATATGAACATTCAAAAAATAAAATAACCTCAAAGAATTGGATTTCCCACAGTCATATGCACCTGTATCACCTTACCAATAGGTTTCTGCCAGCCATTTGCTGGCCTACTACCCATTTCTAGCCCTAGCTTCAGCTCCCATTCATAGTGGCCCCAGCTGTGAGCTAGCTCACTCACTCACAAGATCAGCACAGGCATCAGGTTTATCCACTAGCTCACATTATGTTCATCCTCACAGGCCCTTATAATTCTCAGAATGTACCTGATAAAATCACGTAGCCACAGGTCAGAGCAGCAAGTCAGTTCCATCTTCTGACTCATTCATCAGTACCTTGCTGGCCCAGTCTCTGAAGTGAGATGCTAGAATTCTCCTTGCTTATACCCTTGGTCTGTACTACCTCACTTTTACAAGGCGATCCTTGTAAAACACAGATTATGAAATTTTCCTGTTCTCAATTATCTAATGATTGCATCACAGAAAAAATAAGTTGAGACAGCTGAAGTTAGGTGATTAAAAAAAACTGGAGTGATTTTACCCAATAATTCCGGGCTTGTGATGGAAATGTAAGACAGCAACTGCATAGCAAATTTCCTATTTCTTGTTCTCTAAGCAGGACTCAAGGTTTTTTAGCAGGATATCTTTATTGGATCAAGGGAAAACTGTGTAGAGGAAACAAAACAAGAGCTCCAGTCCTAAGGAATGAAAAAAAAAAAAAAAGGATAATCACATGTCCAATGAAGCATGTCACAGAGAAGATGGGATCTCTGAAATGATGGCAACTCTTAAAAATGATAAGCCTGTGGCCTGGCTGGTTTGGCTCAGTGGTGAGAGCGTCAGCCTGCGGACCAGAGAGTCCCGGGTTCAGTTCCCGCCAAGGGCATGTACCTCGGTTGCAGTTTGTCCCTGACCCCAGCTGAGGTCGTGTGGGTGGCAGCCACTCAATGTGTCTCTCTCACATCGATGTTTCTCTCGCTCTCTTCCTCCCTCTCACTCTATCTGAAGATAAATGCAAAAATGTCCTCGGGTGAGGATTAAAAACAAACAAACAAAAATGATAAGCCTGTGAACAAATGAGTACAAACAAGGCTCTTCTCCAACATATCTCAAGAAGGTTTTATCTCCTTCATTTCCTATACTGTCCTCCCTCTTGGACCAAAGTGCTCATGCTTTTTATTTTACTTATCCTGGGAATCCTAGTCTTTTTCTGTTCTCCTCCTTTTATATTCAGACAGACACTTAGTCTCTCAAAACACACACACGCAGTATGAATAGGAAGAAAACACTAAAATTACCATGAACTGGCAACTGCAGATAATGTTTACAGCTATATCTTTCTTGAAAGACATTCTTGTTCTACTTCTGGGGAATCAGCCTCTGTTGGGTATTCCAACCTCACCACCTTTTTGTTAACTCCCTACTTCATGATTGTTCTTTCTTAACCTACTCTATCCTAAACTTAAAAAAAAAAGAAAAAAAGAGCCCTGGCCAGTTTGGCTCAGCAGTTAGTGTCGGCCATTGGACCAAAGAGTTGCAGGTTTGATTTGGGTCAAGGGCACATACCTCGGTTGCGGTTTGGTCCCTGGCCCTGGTTGGGGTCATGTGGGAGGCAACCAATCAATGTGTCCCTCTCACATCAATGTTTCTCTCTCACATCAAATATACTTGGGTGAGGATTTAAAAAAAAAAAAAGAAAAGGAAGGTAGAAGAATTTTTCTTGTAGGGAAGATGATTTTCGTTCCTCAAACAAAAAGTCTGAATTCATTCAGGAGTTTCTGTGGAGACAGTAAAACATATGGCACAAGTGTGCAAATCAGAAAATATTAAGGGAGATGTGAATTTAGGAATCTTTATGGAGAATAATAGCTTAACTTATCAGAATGGAAGAAAGATTTAAGGGTTATGAGAATAGAGCAAGAAATGGAAAATAGAACCTCTGGACAATTCAGAGGGGGGCAAAGAAAAGTGTCTTAGTCTGTTCAGCCCACTATAACACAAAACAACAGAAATTTATTTCTCACATTTCTGGAGTCTGAGAAGTCCAAATTCAAGGCACCAGCAGATTCAGTGTCTGGTGAGGACCTTCATGACCTAATCACCCCTCAAAGTCCTCATCTCCTAAAACCATCACCTTGGGGTTAGGATTTCAACATACGAATTTTCAGGGGACACAAACATTTAGTCTATAGCAAGATGCTAAGAAACAATATAAACACAGAGATCAGGTTATGGTGTGGGTATAGCATCCAACATGGGGTTGAATGTTAGGAAGGCAAATCACTATTTCTCAATGCAGCAGGGTGATGCTCTAATTAAAGACTATGCTAGCCCTGGCCGGTTTGGGTCAGCGGTTAGAGCATCGGCCTGCGGTCCAGAGAGACCCGGGTTCGGTTCCCGCTAAGGGCATGTACCTTGGTTGCAGTCTGTCCCCGGCCCTGGTTGGTCGTGTGGGTGGCAGCCACTCGATGTGTCCCTTTCACGTCAATGTTTCTCTCTCTCTCTCTCTTCCTCTCTCTCCCTCCCACTCTATCTGAACAAAGAATGAAAAAATGTCCTCGGGTGAGGATTAAAAAAAAATAGTAATAATAATAATAAAAAAATAAAGACTATGCTGAATTCAAAGATCTCTGTTTGGAACAGGCCTGGAAGGGGAATTTCATAGTCATGAAGGTGAAAGAAATAGCAAGAGGCACTGTGGCAATGGACAAAAAAGGAGATGATTTGACAAACCTAGAAAAAAGAGAACTTGGCAAACAACAAAAAATCCAAGATGTACATAAAATAAACAGGGATCAGATCTCAGAAGAAAAAGGTATGTTTCCCTCTAAACCACACAGAGAAAGGTCTCAGATGGGAAGGATATGAGGAGCTGCTGTTTAAGTTTCCTCAGATTCTCTCACACTGTGGCACCTTCTCTGACAGCCTAGAATATGACTCCTCTGGCCACCCACCTTGCAGGTTCTCACTCACTCACCTGGACAGGTTCGACTGGATTTTGTCTTCTATTGTCCAGGGTTCTTCCCCTCATTCCAGCTTGAAGAATGTATTTGGTTTGCTGGCTTGATACCCTGTTCATAGGAAATGACAGAAGACTCCGACATATGAAATTGGGCTAGAATGTCAAGATGGGAGAATGCTACATTTTAAAGATTCTACAGTTTTCACATCTGCAAAGTGGAGGCTTTTCTCTCAGGAGAAGGAACATTATATACTCTTGTCTGGAGCCAGAGAGGGATCTGAGAGTCTACCACTTGAGAGCACTACAGAGATTAAGAAGCATCACACAGCTAAGAGGAAAGGCCACTGACTGGGGACCCTCTGAATGACAAAGGGGACCTGTCCTCACCCACTGACACCAGGTTGCTGTAGTTCTCCAACATTATGTCCTGGTACAGGTTCTTATGATCGGGGTCCAGGATCTGCCATTCCTCCCAGGTGAAGTCCAAAGCCACATCCTCCAACATCAGCAATTCCTATAACAACATGGTCCTGTTTAATAGGAAGTGTTTCTCTTTTATTGATATACAGAAGGAATGTAAAAGAAGTTATTTGCTTATTTTCACCATACAGGCTGCATCAACACAAGCAGTTTATTTTTAAAATTTTTTTATTTATTTATTGGTTTTAGAGAGAGAGGAAGGGAGACAGAGAGAGAGAGATAGAAACATCAATGAGAGAGAACATCGACTGGCTGTCTTCTGCATGACCCCCAGTGGGGATCAGGCCCACAACCTGGGCATGTCTCCTGACCGGGAATCAAACCAGCGACCTCTTGGTGCATGGGTCGACGCTCAACCACTGAGCCACACTGGCCGGACGATTCATGGATACATTTTACAGATAAGATCCCAATGACTATGATTATATAAGGGAAATGTATATAATATATATAAGATTCAAATGATTACATATATTTAAATAATTGATTATTAACTAAATCTCTAGGCCCTCTTCCTTCGCCAGAGTATAGGGGATGAGGCTGAAAGTTCCAAGCTTCTAATCATGGCTTGGTCTTTCTTATAACCAGTCCCGATCAAGGAGCCCACCTTATTAGAACAAAAGAAGTTTCTATCACTCCCATTATTATGGAAATAAAACTATACATATATAGTACTATATTGTAAATATAAATATATATATATATATATATATATATATATATATATATATATATATATATATAACTTAGACTTACTTGAAAGACTGAAGGGAAAGTAATATACATCTGGTCTGTCTCAGCTGCACAGGGGTCCTGGGCCTCCAAAGCTTCCGCCTCTCAACCGCAGACACACATTATGCCTCCACAGATATTGACCGTATCACCCTGTAGTCAAACCTGGAAAATACACCACCGTTGACTGATGACATGTGAGCTCTATTAGGTAGTCCAACATAAATTTACAAACTTGAATGGCATTTATTGACAAATACCACTGATAAATATGGCCCGAATTGTGTCCCCCAAAAGCTATATGCTCAAGTCATAACTTCCAGTACCTCAGGATGTGACTGTATTAGGAGACAGGGTCTTCAAAGAGATAACTAAGTTAAAACGAGGCCATTAGGATGGGACCTGATCCAATCTGACTGGTGTCCTGATAAGAAGAGGGTATCAGGACACAGACACACATGAAGATACAGGAAGATGGCTATCTATAAGCCAAAGAGAGAGGCCTCAGAAGAAACCAACTCCGACACCTTGATCTTGAACTTCCAACCTTCAGAACTGTGAGAAATTTCTTTTGTTTAAGCCACCCAGTCTGTGGTACTCTGTTATGACAGCCCTAGCCAACTAATGCAACCACTCCTAACTCTAATTCTCCATTACTGAGCTACACAAGGCAGAGTGACCCACTAAGACCCTAAACCCTGATGTCAGCTCTCAGTTTTTGGCCATGTACAACTTTATACAGTATATGGTTACAGGTACTAAGGAGAAAGGAATGAGGATTACATGTATAGGTTGTGACTGGAAGCCATACGATGTATACTGAAACCAATTTTACCAATAAATAAGAGTTAAGCTCCTATGGCACCTCAATGTTATAACAAACAAATGCTGAACAATCCCTGACTGGTTTTGCTCAGTGGTTAGAGCATCAGCCCAAGGACCAAAGGGTGTCAGATTCAGTTTCTGGGTTGCAGGTTTGATCCCTGGCCTGGGTCAAGGGGCATTCAGAAGGCAACCAATCAATGTGTCTCTCTCATGTTGATGTTTATTTCTTTCCCCCTCCATCCTTCCTTTCCACTCTCTTTAAATAAAAAATCAATGGAAAAAATATCCTTGGGTGAAGATTTAAAAAAAAAAAAAAAAAGACACTGAACAAAATGACATTGAGGACCTAATACACAAATGTTTCCCTATACTACATGAAGATGTAAATATAACATTTGAGTACTAAATAACTAAAATTAAAAAAAGATGTTTTTATTGATTTTTTAGAGAAACATTGATGTGAGAGGAAACATAGATTGGCTGCCTCCTGCACACCCCCACTGGGAATCGAGCCCACAACCCAGGTATGTGCCCTGATCAGGAATCTAACCAGGACCTCTCAGTCCATGGGACGCTCAGTCCACTGAGCCACACTGCCTGGGTGAGTACTAAATAACTAAATATGCAGTTAATGTTTGGCAAGCAGCACACTTAATAACAGCTACAATTTTTAGGAAAATGAGGGGTAAAGCAGATGACATAAGTTGGTATATGCTTCTTAAAGAGGTCAAACTGAAATTGTCTATACCATGAACTTATTTACCTGGAATGTAAACCTTTGAAAGGCGAGTTCAGCACCTGGTCCTCAGGGCTCAGGGCAATCCATTCCGGGACCCTGCCTGACAATTTCAGTGAGAAAGATGCTATGACTGCCATGATAGGATGTGCAGATTTGCAAGACAAGAAGTAAAGATGATCTGAAGTCTGAGTTGAAGAATCCACTTCTGATTCTTTGCTGAAGAGCACTTGTCTTGAATGCATTCTGTTAGAGGTCATTCATTATTTTGCATATTTTGTTCACCAGTGTATCCTGTGTCTACAACAGTGCCAGGTGGATGCTCAAAAAAATATGTTGTAGTGAATTACTCAAAGACCCAGAGTTGGGAATTCAGTTATGAGACAGCCACTTCATGGTAAATTTCTACTTTTCCTTATAAGCAGGGCTCACTTTTTAAAGCTGGGTATCTTTGATTGATCGAGGGAAAGAATCCTAAGTATAGAGGGAGGACAAGGACCCCATTCTTAGGAGGACTGATATCACTTGTCTCAATTCATCACATCAGAGGAACTGGGATCATTGAAATGGTGGCAACTCTAAAAGGTGACAGACCTATGGAAAAATGTAAGGGTTTTTCTCTAAGACATCCAAAGGATTTCACCTTCTGTCTTCCAGTTTTAGAGTGAAGTTATTTTCTTCCACTAATTGGGCTTATTCTCTAGATCCTATTCGTTCTCTGATCTGTCCCTTTTATATTCTGACAGGAGCCTCTTTTCAGAATTTAAAAAAAAAAAGTTTCTTGGAATACTGATCCTTATAAAATTAAAAAAAAATAAATATTTGAAAAGAAAAAAGAATACTGATCCTTCCTTTCTTTTTAATAGCTCCCTTCTTTCAGTGACAAAAATAATTTTGACTAATTAGTCAAATTGTTAGTCCAATAGCTCATTCATTCATTTTTCAATTCTGCGTATAATTCATTTTTTTACTATATGCCGAGAAATATACAATTATCTATAAACTGTATCAAGAAATTTATATTCTGGGTAGAAGACATGAACATTTATTAAAAAGTATCCATATCCTATTTTATGTATGTAAAATTAAATGAATCCCTACCCCCCTCCAAATAATATGCCTCTTGAACAAGAAATTATCAGAGTATTTTGTTCCTTTTACCGTATTATCCTTTTCAACTAACATAGGTGTATGCATCCTTTGATTACATTTGCTGGAGGGTAAAACTGCTATATGTATGAAATCTACCTTTCAAAAAATTGCTAGCAAGCAGAGTTAAGGAAACAGGGGAGGAAGGGAGGGGAAGGGGGAAAAGAAAAAGAAATATACAAATTGTTAGCTAAAAGATAGCAAGAACTTTATGTTTAGTTCATCGCTGTCATCATCTATAGGTCCTAGAACAGTACCAAGTAAAGGAAATAGTTTTAAAAGTTTTTCTGAGTGGTGTGTGCACAGGATGGGAACTACCTTTTGGGCGAAATCTTGGCTGACAGCTTATTCATGAGTTTTGTGCTCTGTTCCCCAAGGGAATATTCATAAAGTTAACACATCCAAACACGCTGTTATACTATAGCATTAAACGCAGTTTCCTTTTGAAGGACTTCAGTCATCTAAAATACAAATTGAATAAATTTAGAACTGAAGAAATGCAAGAGCTAACCATATAATGTTCCTATGTGGGAAAAAAGACTTATGCCCCAACAGGGGGAGGGTGGACTGTGTTGTACCTTAACCAATGACGTGCAACACAGACAACTTCCTTTAAATTAAGGAGTCCTGACAGATATTTCAACTAGGAGTCTGATTCAAGGTATACTGTCCTAAAATGTACACTATGTCTATTATCTGATGTATAATTATCTTAGAATTCTGACACATGTCCCTAAAATCTTCTTTAGCTTCACAGGCCTTATTTGCTTCATGCGTTTTCTGACATTTTGCTGAAGATGTTCCACAGTTAGTGTGCCCAGAGAAGAGGCAGAATGTACGACTGACAACCCTACCACAATCACTGCCTTCAAAGGTCCATCAATTTCTTTCCTTTGTGAACTCTCTGCCACCTACTGAAGTCTTGTTTCTGGAAAAGGACTTCCCAGGTCATTATATTTCTACCAACAATGAACTCACTCATGACATGTGGCACATGAAGAGGCACTGATAGGGCCTATTGTGCCATGAAAGGCTCTCCTAGTCTCTGTAGGCACACTTGTCTCAGTATTCACTTGTCAGCCATATAATGAGCTAGAAGGTTTTATTCAAGGGCCTTCCACCTTGATTGTATCACAGTTTACTCCTGTGTGTTTTTTGTGACATACAATATGACATAATTGGTCACTGAAGGTACTAGCACACTCACTGCATTCATAAGGTTTCTCTGTGTCAATTCTGCTATCTGCTGAGGGTGCGCCTCTGGCAGGTGCCTGACCCACAGTGGCCACATTCCTATCGGCCAGGAACTCACTGATGTGTAATGAAATCTGAGCTGCCACAGCAGGCATCTTCATGTTCACCCTATCAACAGGGGTTTTCTCCTGTACAGTGTCACTTGAATGTGATGAGCTGTGACTCTTTGAAAAAGGGTTTTCCAACTTGACTGAACCTACACATTTCTCTCTTGCATGCAACATTCCCTTGTGATATACCAGGCACGACAGGTGGGAGAAGGCTTTCCCACAATCAGAGCACCCATAGGGTCTCTCTCCTGTATGAGTTCTTCGATGTCTATTGAGGCATGACTTATCTCTAAAAGCTTTCCCACAGTCACTGCATGTATAGGGTTTCTCCCCTGTGTGAATTCTCTGATGGTTAATGAGACCTGACTTGTGTGAACAGGATTTTCCACATTCGGTACATACAAAGGGAGTCTTTCCAGTGTGAAATCTCTGATGTGAAATGAGGCAAGTTTTCTGGCTGAAGCCTTTTCCACACTCAGTGCATACATAGGGTTTCTCTCCAGTGTGAGTCCGTTGATGTATAAGGAGATTGCCCTTCTGGATGAAGCCTTTGCCACATTCGTTGCATATATAGGGTTTCTCTCCAGTGTGAGTTCGCTGATGTACAATGAGATTGCCTTTCTGGATGAAGCCTTTCCCACAGTCACTGCATATATATGATTTCTCTCCTGTATGAGTTTTCTGATGGGCATTGAGCTGTGATTTCCAGCGGAAGGTTTTGTCACATTCTGTGCATTCATAAGGTTTTTCTCCCGTATGAGTTCTCTGATGTTCAGTGAGCCTGGACTTTCTGGAGAAGGCTTTGTCACACAGACTGCACCCATGAGGCTTCTCTCCTGTGTGAACTCTCTGATGATTAATGAGCCGAGACTTCTTGATAAAGCCTTTTCCACATTCACTGCAAACGTAGGGTTTCTCTCCTGTGTGAGTTTTCTGATGAGCAAGTAGCCGTGATTTCTTGGGGAAGGCTTTGTCACATTTAGTGCACTCATACTGTTTCTCTCCTATATGAGTTTTCTGATGTTCAGTGAGCCTGGACTTCCTGGAGAAGGCTTTCCCACATATGCTGCATCCGTGAGGTTTCTCTCCTGTATGAACTCTCTGGTGATCAATGAGGCGAGACTTCTTGATGAAGTCTTTCCCACATTCACTGCACACATGGGGTTTATTTATCTTCTGAGTTCTTTGAGGCTTTATGAATTGTGAGTTTGTGTTTATAGAATTTCCACACTCAGGAAATTTTATTTCGGTATGACATTGCTCATGCTTATGGAGGAAAGATTTCACATCTCCATTAACATCAACTGAGTTCTTTACTTCACAGCTTCCGTTCTGGTTGACCAAACTTATATTTGATTTCAATGCTTTCCCATGCAAGTCAAATATATCATGATTTTGCTTTAGAGGAAAATTATTTTTTCTCCAGTGAACGATATTTCCAAATGCATTATGTTCATGGCACCGTTCAGTTCTCTTTAGACATCTTTGATTTTGCAAGTGCCCCTGTAAGTGACCGGCATTTCTCTTGATTTCTAGGAAAGAAGAGAAGAATGAATCTTTCTATGAGCCTGGTATAGAATAAAACTATTTCACAAACAACTCTGTGTAAACTGGCGCTTTATTGATAACACTATGATCTCAGTTTTAAAAAACTCCAAATAAATATGTTTGCTGTCACTTAGATAAGGGTACAATACAATAATATAAACAAAGACAATAAAAGGTAAAATGTCATTATATAAACAAAGTTAGTTCATTCAAAATGAGCAAATACAAGATTTGGTTGCTTTCTAAATATGACCTCATAAAGCACACTGAGACAGTAAACTAAAATCAAGTTACTATTAACATGCGAGCACAGAGATAAGTATTTCTTTCATAATGATGTGGGACACATTCACACATCCATAAATCCTTATTAAAATGGATTACTATGTACCAAGCTTTATGCTGGTCATGAGCATATAAAAACATTCCTTATTTTCACTCTTTTATGGGAGATTTGTGGAGGCTCTGTTTACATGTCCTCAGATACTCTCACAGCTGTGACACCTGTGAATGACTAAAACAGGACTTCTCTCTCCCTCACCTGAACAGATTCCACTGTGGAATTCATCTTCGATTGTCCATGGTGCCCCTCGTTCCAATCTGGAGAGTGTGTCTGGCTTGCTGGCTGGAAACCCTGTTCATGGGAAGTGAGAGACAGGCTCTTTGTATTGGGATTTGGTTGGCCAGCATAGAAGAATGTTATATTTTAGGAACTATGCAACCCGCAGGTCAGCAAAGTAAAGGCTTTTCTCTGAAGTAGGACACGTTATACCCTCTAACCTGGGACCAGAGAGGGGACTGAGACTCATCTACCACTTCAGAGCATCCCAGATACTCATACCTTTCAGAAGCCAAGAAAGGCTACTGACGGGGCACCCTCTGAATGACACAGGGGGACTGTCCTCACCCACTGACACCAGGTTGCTGTAGTTCTCCAACATCACGTCCCTGTACAGGTCCTTCTGATCGGGGTCCAGGAGTTGCCACTCCTCCCAGGTGAAGTCCACGGCCACATCCTCCAGTGTCAGCAATTCCTGTGAAAACATGGTCCTGTTAACTAGGACTGTTCTCTAGTTATTGAAAGAGAAGGAATGTGATGAGAATTGTTCTGCTCATTTTTACCAAATAGGCTATATCTATAGTAAGTGTTTTGATTTTTTTTTATACATTGTTATAGAAGCAAAATCTATCCATATTCAAAATCAATTTCTAGTAAAATATTCTGAAATCATGCAGTCAACCATCATTCTACAAATGAAATATTTATGTAATAAGTAGTCATTAAATTCTCTTGCTAAAACTAGAAACATTTGCAATATATACATTTGTTTTATTGTTTTATTTTTTTATTTATTTTATTTTATTTTTTATTTTTTTTTTTAAATTTTATTAGTCCCCCACTACCACAAATTATGCAGTCGAGTTTCCCACATTTGGGGAAATCGCAGGGGTCAGCACATCCGGAGTGCAATGGATAAGCCTCGCCCTGGGAAAACCACCTTCGTGATCATGGTATCTCCCCTGCCAGGTAAGTATTTTTTTTATTTATTTTAAAAGGCCCATATTTACCAAACACTAAATATATACTGGTAATATTAGGGTGACTAAAACATATTCCATTCCTACATTTACTGTCAATCTTGAGAGCCATCATCAGAATCAACTACAAAGAAAATGCAGCCACTATAATTACAAGACACTACATATTAAATAAATATATTTCACACATGAGGAGGAATATAGCATCTTTCCAAAACATGTTCAAAGAACAAGAGACTATTCAAGTTCATTAAGCAGCCTAAGAAAATAAATAGCAGCCTTCAAAAAACCACATACATAGTCACACACCACAACGTTTTGGTGAACAACAGACCACATGTATACAGTGATGGTACACCACACAGCCTAGGTGTGCAGTAGGCTATACCATCCAGGAGTGTGTCAGTGCCTTTATGAAGTTTAGACAATGACGGAGTTGCCTAAAGACTCATTTCTCAGAACGTATGCCCAGGTCAAGTGGCACATGACTACACATATATGTATATGCTATTTATAGCTACATAACCAGGCAGGTTCATAGCATATCGAATACATTGAAGACGTAATGAACTGGAAGGTAGATATAAGAAAAAAATTACTCACAATGCAGCAAAGGGGCATAGTAATGGAATCCATAAAAGAGAGAATAATGAACATAGAGGCTAGAGTGAGGTCTAACATTTACCAATCCAGTTTTCGGAAGGGTGAGTACAATAATGGGAAGGCACTATCCGAAGATCTAAGGGCTGACACAGGTGCCTCTGTCCATAGCTATACGGACATAGGTATACACACAGATACAGTGACAGAAAGTACACATTACCGCCCACTTGTTCAACTGCACTAGGGGCTGAGGGAAGCAGCACAAAAAGAGAAAGCTTACTTTTTCGCTACATGTACTTTGTAATCACTAGAGTTTTAAAAATGTATCCATGCACATTTGTATGATGACATTTTTAAAAGATAATAAAAGACAAAGCAGTAAGAAGTGGCTCTGAACACAGGAAAGAGGATGCTACCTTAGAGAGGAGGATGAACTAAAGAAAACCCTCTGGGACCCCAACAAGCTTAGCAGACAACAGCACTTTCCCCACTGCCTACTGCCAAACCTAAACTCAAACACCAGTTCAGCCACATGGTCACACAGGACCTTCGAACATCATGTAATCCCTCCATTTTCTTAGGTCATCTAGGTTTTATTTCTAGAGTAACCCTGACCACTGCAAGTCTGGGTGGATGGGTCGCCCTGTTATAGTCCCATGAAAAACTGGGCCCGCTGATCTCTTGTGGTCTATTCTAAAAGGGGTCTCTGAGGAGCCCTGCTTTTGCATTTATGAGATAGCTTAATTTAAGGAGACTGTCTACCATCTCAGCTCTAGGAAGAACCATATAAATGTTGTAACACCTAAGTGTAAGGAAATATACAGTGACATCCTCCGAAGAATGGCCAGTTTTCTCCTTTGAGTCAGTGAAATAGCCTGTCTTCATCACGATTCTCTGGTTGGGAGGGCTGTCAAGCGATATTAACCAGAAGGTGACAGCTAATGTAACCCGTAGGATGCTCCAGTCACACTATGTTCTAACACCACTCATTTAGTGAGGATCTCAGGAACAACATAGTCCTGATTCTATTTGGCCTTAATGTTGACGTTAGAGGCTAAATTTATTGCTGCACAAATCCTACTGTTCCATTTAATTCAATTATGTTTCCAGTCCTCCAGAAATCAATCACAGAATGAAGGAAGGAATGAAACAAACTAAAAGTCACCTGGTCCTTAATCATGTTCTTCTGTTACTGGGAAATGGCCAGTAACAAGGATGCTGTGTCTTTAGTCTCTTCTTGAACTGGTTAGAAATCTTAGTCTTTGGTCAGTGGTGTCCCCACAAATGATGACATCCAGGTTGTGAAACCTTTTCCTCAGGTCACTTGATGTATCTTGTTCCTCAAGCCAGGACCTGTGGGCTGAAAAGCAAATTCACTGTAAGTGCACATTTTCTCTGGACCCATATGTTGTCACCACAGCTACTGTCACTCAGCTGATTTCAAGGCCATCTGTCCCTTTATTTGAATCTCCAGAGGCTATTACATTCTGGAGCTATAAGCCATAAGATTCCGAAGGTGTGGGCAGTATGTGTTTATTCTGCGAAGTCGAAGTGGGGTGACTGTGAAAGGGGAGATGGGAAAGGAGAACCAGCCCAACGCGATGCATTCACAGCAGAGGACTTATCACACAGTCAGTTCTTTGACAGAGACATATAAAGGGCAAGGATCTGGACACCTATGTATTTTTTGTTAATCCTCACCTGAGGCCATTTTTCCACTGATTTTTAGATAGAGTGGAAGGGAGGGTGGGGGAGAAGGAGAGAAACATTGGTGTGAGAGAGACACATCGATTGGTTGCCTCCCGAATAACCCCCGAATGACTGGGGCCAGGGATCGAACCTGCAACCCAGGTTTGTGACCTTGACTGGGAATCAAACCCTCGACCCTTTGGTCCGAGGGTCGATGCTCTAACTGCTGAGCCAAACCAGCCAGGGCTGGATACCTATTTCTTCAGTATTATATGTGTTCATGTATCCATTCAGAAGTCTCTGTACAACTCATGTGGAAACACTTCAGTGTGAAGACAAATGTACTAAGCCAAGCATTACCTAACAGACCATTTTCGCTGATTGTTATATGATATAAAGAAACACAAATAGAAAAAAAAAAAAAAGAAAGCATATAGAGCAAGACTATTATTTGTGGATATGTACACACTTAGTAACAGTATAAAACATGTATTAAATGAAACAAGTTCAAGAAAAGTGGTTATTGCTGGGGAAGGGAGGGGGAATGGACTGGAGGACATCACTTAAATTGCATTTGCAGCAATTTATTTCTTTAAAAAGTACCAAAGACAGCCCAGCCGGTGTGGCTCAGTGGTTGAGTGGCAACCCATGCACTGAGAGGTTGCCAGTTCGATTCCCGGTCAGGGCACATGCCCGGGTTGTGGGCCAAATCCCCAGTGGGGGGCATGCAGGAGGCAGCCAATCGATGTCCTCTCTCATCTATGTTTCTATCTCTCTTTCCCCCTCCCTTCCTCTGTCTCTAAAAGCAATAAAGAAAAAAAATTTTTTTTTTAATCCTCACACGAGGACATTTTTCCATTTTTTGTTCACAGAGAGTGGGAGGGAGAGAGGGAGAGAGAGAGAAACATTGATGTGAGAGAGACACATCGACTGGTTGCCTCCCATGCGACCCTGGCCAGGGCCAGGGATGAACCACAACTGAGGTACTTGCTCTTGACCAGAATCAAACCCGCGACTCATCAGTCCATGGGCCAACGCTCTACCCGCTGAGCCAAACCGGACAGGGCGAAAAAATATTAAAAAAAAAATAAAATGGTTGCCCTGGCCGGTTTGGCTCAGTGGTTGGAGCGTTGGCCCGCGGACTGGAGAGTCCTGGGTTCGGTTCCCACTAAGGGCATGTACCTCAGTTGCAGTTTGTCCCCGGCCTTGGTTGGGGTCGTGTGGGTGGCAATCACTCGATGTGTCTCTCTCATGTTGATGTTTCTCTCTCTCTCTCTTCCTCCCTTGCTCCCTCCCCCTCTATCTGAAGATAGATGCGAAAATGTCCTCGGGCGAGGATTAAAAATAAATAAATAAATAAATAAAATGGTTAATTTTATGTTTTGTGAATTTCACCTCAATAAAAAAATCCAATACATCCTACATATGTCAAGTGAAACAATATAAGTACTTTCTCTAAAGCCAAGAGGGAGGCAAGGATGAGCAGCATAACCACTATTATCTATTACTATTCTGGAAATGTGACCTCAACTTGATAAAGAACCCAGTTAAGAATAATCAATAATAGAGAAGAAGCAAATTATAAGACATTCCCTAAGATGATTAGGCAAGAGTTTCAGAGATTTGAGTGAACAATATCAAAAATAAATTTTTGCCCTGGCTGGGTAGCTCAGTTGGTTAGAGTATCATCCCAATAAACCAACGTTGTGGGCTTGATCTCTAGTTAGGGCACATACAGAATCGACCAATGAATGCATAAATAAGTAGAATAACAAATCAATGTGTCTCTCTCTCAAATCAATAAATAAAAAATTTTTTTAAAAGTTTTAGTCAGATGACTGATTACAAAATGTGTATCTAAAAATTGATAACATTCCAAAACACACACTTCTTTTTTTTTTTTTTTTTTTGGTATGTGCCCCTAGCGGGAACCGAACCCGGGACTCTCTGGTCTGAAGGCTGAAGCTCCAACCGCTGAGCCAAACCGGCCGGGGCAACACACACTTCTTATAGCAGTGTTACATGACTGTAAATATTTAGGGAGAAAAGTTTAACACTCTGTATTGAATACTTTCAATAGAAATATTATTAGAATCCAAAAATCCACTTCTAGAAAATTTTGCAAAGGAAATAATGGCAAACACATGCAAAACTAATGGAAAAGTATTATTTAGGTCTATTAGTAGAGGACTCATTTAATGAGTAAAAGTACACACACCTAATGAAATATTATGCAGTTATTAAAAGTGCTAACAATTGCCTGGCCAGTGTGGCTCAGTGGCTGAGCATCGATCCATGCACCAAGAGATTGCTGGTTCAATTCCCAGTCAGGGCACATGCCCAGGTTGTGGGCTTGATCCCCAGTGGGAGGCATGCAGGAGGCGGCCAATTGATGTTCTCTCTCATCAATGTTTCTATCTCTCTCTCCCTCTCCCTTCCACTCTCTCTAATATCAATAAAGGAAAATAAATAAATAAATAAATAAAAGTACTAACAATCTATATTTAGTAAAAAGACGTGCACCTTGAAGTGCTTATAGCATAAGCACACGAAAACATGTTGAACATAATTAGTGTTCAGAGAACTGCAAATCAAAATCACAGTTGAGATACCACTTCACACCCACTTGAATGGCTATAACACAACCATGAAAAGGAACTGGAACCCTCATGCACTTCTAGTGGGAATGTAAAATGACACAGCCACTTTGGAAAAGTCTGGCAGTTTCTCAAATGATTAAACATATTCAGTGCTCAACTCACTGAACTCTAATGAGCTATACTGTTCCCCATGATTTTATTGTGAAAATTTTCAAATATATAGCAAAGTTTCAAGAATTTTACATTTGAATACCTGTATGCCTATTACATAGATTTTATCATGATTTTGTTTCCTTTATTATATATCTACCTATATATTACTCCTCTCCATCTTTAGTCTTTAAGATAGGGAGGAAATATGTCTGTGCTCATTTACCATATGGCCCAGAAATTTCACTCCAGGATTATATCCAGGAGAAGTAAAAACATGCCCACATAGCCCTGGCCGGTGTGGCTTGGTGGTTAGAGCGTTGGCCCCAGCACTGAAGCGTCGAGGGTTCAATTCCCAGTAATTGGGCACGTACCTGGGTTGCAGGTTCGATCCCAGGCCCTGAAGGAGGATGTGCGGAAGTCAACTACACGATGCAACCAATCAATGTGTCTCATATCAAAAACTTGTACACAGATGTTACAGCAGCATTATTTATAATAGCCCAAATGTGGAAACAACCCAAACATCCACCAGCTGATGAAGGGATAAACAAAATATGCTGTATCCACCCAACTGAACAGTATTCAGGTATAAAAAGGAATACATACTACCACCTGGATAAACCTCCAAAATATGATGCCAAGTGAAAAAAGCCAGCGTCAAAAGACCACATTGTATGACTGCATTTATATGCAATGTCTGAAACAGACAAATCTACTATAGAGACCACAAAGAAAGAGGTTGCTTAGAAATGGGGGGAATGGAAGGATGGAGGTGGTAACTAGAGGGCACAGTTTTTCAAGGTGATAAAGTGTTCTAAAATTAACTGTGCTGATGGTTGCACATACTACTACTTGTACACTTTAAATGGGTAAGTTGTATGGTATATGACTAATAAAGTAGCTATTTTAAAGTAGCTATAAGTTGAACTCTAATTATATGCTTACTGAAAGATTTAGGGGTAAACGTATAAATGTTTACAACTTACTTTGAAATATATTTTTTAAAATGTAAAAAGATGGGTTAATGACAAGCAGAGTTGTGATATTTGGATAGATACGTAATAATGGAAACACAATAAAATCACGATAAAACGTAGGTGGTAGACATAAAGGTACTCAAATGCACAATTCTTTAAACTTTGCTATATGTCTGAAATTTTTCATAATACAATCATGGGGAACAGGACAGCTCATAATAGGAGTTTAGTGAGGTGAGCAGAAACAATGAAAAAAATTTTTTAACGTAATTGCTCTTCTTTGTAATAGTAAATTGAAAGAAAAGAACAAAAAAGGTCAAAAGTAAAAAAAACCCCAAAAACATTCACAATGGCAAAAATATTTAAAAATCAAGCTGGAGATGAGCGACAGGGAAGAACACCCTTAGGTAAATGCAGAATCATAACCTGTTCTTAAAAGGGACACCTGAATATTTAAGTATTTAAATTCTATCTAAATGAATGCACATATTGAGTGATTCCAGTCATAATGGTGTGGGGGTGCCTCTTGTTATACTAATAACAGAAATTTCAAATAAAATAACTTTTAAAGAAAAAAAAGTTGTTATATGAATGTTTATGATATGAAATTAAATGATGAGGCAAATATACCAATGTTTCAGTGATTTATTGGAATTGTGAAAATCAAGCATAGAAAAATGAAGACTAAAAGGAACATATATGAAAAACGTAAAAAACGTTACCACTGGGGAACAGGATGGGGATAATCGAGGTGTTATCTGTGTTAGAATGATGCTGAAAGGAAATATTTACGTGTGTGTGTGTGACACACAGTAAACTTTCAGGAAGGGCAAAATCCTCATTTTAGTAGAAACCCGACCATTTCAGATGTGCTAAGTCCTCCATCTCCAACAGGACTTCATGTCAAGATGAAAGGGGGATGTGGGAAGCCAAAGACTTGCAAGGATGGCACCGTTTGAAACTCACCGCACCCACCACCGGCTTCAGCTCTCACAAACCTCTCAATGACTGAAACACCTGGACCTTCCCAAACACTGGTCACTCTCCATCGGCATAGTCGCGAGACCTGGACCAGACCCGGGTGCGCTGAGCCACATCAAACACCCCAAATCCGAACGGGCAATGCTTTCAGGGTCAAAAACCAGTCCCCACCGCAGTCCTCAGTCACAGACACCAAACCCGGGCAACGGACTTCCCGTCGTTCGCCTCCACAGGCCATTCACCACTGACCACAGCATCCCTCAGGTCTGACCCCAAAGGCGCCTCAACCACAGACGGCGGAGCCACCACGAACTCCCGCTTCCTGCCTCTCCCCCCTTTGCTCCCAGACCTGGACACCCAAGGACACCTCGATCCTCTCATCCTGTTCCTCGGAGAGCGCCACATACACAGACCGGGTTTCCTCGTGACCCCACCGCGACCTTCTACACGCTGCACTTCTGTGAATTCTTTCCCGTGCGCGCCCTCGCTTAGCTTCGGCGCCGGCCTACGGCGGCCGACAGGGTACGGAGGCGTTTCTGCGGAGCACGGACACTTACATTTCCGGTTTCCAGGAGAATATATGTCCGCGCTCATTTCTCCAGAGTATCCTGGGAGCAACCATCTTTCGAGACTTGACGTACAGAAGGCGAAATAACTGTTTTGGTCCGAGTAGCCAAGGAAGGCTAGGAACGGTGAAAAGCCATCAAATGACCTCATTTCTCAGCTCTTTAAAACCCTTCAAACTGCATTAACTTTCGGAAGCTCGAATTTACACAAGACAAACATGGGCATAGGCTAGGTCACCTCAGCGAGCTGAGGAGAAAAGCTAGCCGCTTTGCACAAAGCAAGATTCAGCTATGACACAGTGGGCGCCGTCATCTTGTAAGTTAGGTGTCCGTACAAAAGAAAGCGATTTTTTGGCAGAGGAAAAAGAGCAAATAAATGTACAGGCCGAAAGGCAAATACCCCGAAAATGCTTCTGGCAGGAAGATTTTGGGGACAGAAAAGGCTCTTCAGAAACACTCACTGGGATAGTTATAAAGCCATCAAAGGAAGTAAAAAACAGCGACTGCAAGAAACCCAGCTTACCTTTGGGGGCGGGGCATGGTTACTGCTCAGTAAAAGTGAGGATAATAGTCACCAGCCTTTGGGAAGAGGTACTTTAATGACTGGGGAGTTTCCCCCCCCTCCTGGATTAAAGGCTTTCTCCAGCCTGGGCTGTTGCCAACATCCAGGGTGGGTCTTTCTGAGAACCAAAGGCCAGAATTTCTAGAAGGCATAAATAACTCCAGAAAGAATAAAAAGTTATGAGAGAAAGGAAGAGTGCCTGGCCGGTGTGGCTCAGTGGTTGAGTGTCCACCCATGCACCAAGAGGTTATGGGTTCGATTCCTGGTCGGGGCACATGCCCGGGTTATGGGCCCAATCCCCAGAGGGTGGCATGCAGGAGGTGGCCAATTTATGTTCTCTCTCATCTATATTTCTATCTTTCTCTCTCTCCCTTCATCTCTCTCTAAAATCAAAAAAGAAGAAGAAGAAAAAAAAAAACCCCAGGAAAAGTAATCACAGTATATTAAATGGCCGAGCTATAAATAGTATTTACATAGCCATCATAATCTAAACACTAAATCTGATTTTTTAAATTGTAGTAATGTAATAAGTAAATTTTCCCCACGTTCTATGAACCATTTTAGCAAATTATGAAACTTGATGAGGAGGTCATGGAAGTCCCTGATTTATAGCGGGTCCATCAGAAATACAGGAGGCTCTGCCTTGCAATTGGCATCTGAAGTGAGGTAGCCATATTGTGGCAATGGGCCCTTAACTTGACTCCATGAAGACATTGTGAGAATGGAATGGAATTGTAGGACACACTCTTAGTATTACAGATAACTAGAAAATTTCTTGGTGTGGAAAAATCCATTTATTTTGGTATCAGAAATATTATACAGTAGAAAAAGTTTTCCTTTAGTTGGTACTCCTTTGATGCAGCTACTTTGGAAAACAGTTTCGTAGTTCAAACAGCTAAACACATTTACTATGTGACCTAGCAATTTTACTCCTAGGTTTATATCCAAGAGACATGAAAACATATGTACACACAAAAATGTGTATAGAAGCATTAATAATAGAAGCATGTTTATAGAAGCATTAATTAAAATAGCCCAAAATGGAAACAACTCAAATATCCATACACTGATGTAGGAAAAAATAAAATGTGCCATATCCATACAATGGAATATTATTCAGGTATAAAAAAGAATGAACTACGGAAACATGCTGTAACATGGATAAACCTTCAAACATTATGTTGAGTGAAAGAAGCCAGTCAGAAAGACTGCATATTATATAACTGAATTTATAAAACGTCCAGAATAAGCCAATCTACAGAGACAGAAAGATTAGCAGTTACTTAAAGGTGGGACGAATGGTGGTAGAATTAATAAGTATAAATATCCAGGATATGATTATGAAAAAAGTAACAAACCTAAACTAGAAAAGAGGGAAGTAAATAAACAAGCAATTTTAAAATAAGAAATAAAACTAAAATAAGATTTTTACTCACCCTTAAGATAGGCAAAGATTAAAAGACTGATGAGATGTTGAGGAAATAGGCATTCTAATAGACTTAACCTTTGTCTTTTTTTAGCATGTAAAGTGGTGTTATTTATGTCCATAATCTATAGCTTTTAGAGTATTAAATATAATAGTTCCCGGTTTAAAAAAAAAAGTGTAGACACTAAATAAAAATTAGCTATCCGCTTTACGCTGGAGTTCCTGAGGGAGGAAGGATGAAACGTGTATTCGTTACTAGAACATTTTTGAACAACCTGGAATTACCTACCCAATTAAAATTTTTCATTCTCTTTGACTTGACAATTCCAATTTTAACAATTTCTTCACTAGAAATTATATGTGAAAAGATATGAGGTAAAGACTGCACAGGGATTTCTACTCACAATTTCTGGTCTTCTAATTTTCCTTGTCACAAACCTCTACCTAGGTCAGGAACATGGCCCCTCCATCTCTATTACCGCAGATCTCTCACTAGCCCTCCCACTTTTCGCCCTGGAGACGTCAACTAACCTTCATTACCGATTCTGGCTGAAGAACATACTTTCGCGCAATTTAACGTGTTTACCCTGTGCCCACAGTGAGGCATTTCGCCTTCCTCCTACCACCTGAGCTTCTCCAAACCCTATACTGTCCTCCATTCCCCGACGTCGCCCGTCCTGTACGGACAACGTGCACCTTTTCCAAGATGGCCGCGCCCACTGTAATGTGCGGGCAGCTTCGTACGTCTCAGCAGTAATGCGGAGGAGGCCATCTTTGGGCTTCGTGCGCCTCACAGAAAGGTGATGGAACCCGGGTCCGCGGGGACAGGTTAGAGGGTGGCATCACCTTTTGTGACGCTTGCGACGGACGTTTCGCGGACCAGTTACCTTGTGCGGGGAAATGCGGTTGTACGACGGGTCTTCAATGCTGGCGGCTCTCGCGAAAATTCCCAAACGAGAGCCGCCATACTCTGCTATAGTGTCTTTGTCCAAAAAGAACCTGAAGCTGAAGGGAATCTTCGACTGTGGAAGGACGCCGGGGGTGGTGGATGGTGCCTGCAGACTCAGATGCCGCGGAGGTTAAACTTGACCAGGGAGGTGAGTGTGAAGCGGAAGTGATGGGCCGTCTCTCTTCCCCTCCAGCTGGTGCGCCAAGGATCTATGGGGGGTGGGGGGAGCCCGGTAGGGAGTCCTTTGAGGAGCAAGCCGCTGTAGGGAGGAGGATGCATTCCGTGATTGAGGGAGCGGGATGGTGAGAAATGGTGCATGCCTGGAATGGTCTTGGAAGCAAGTGAGTGATTGGCATGACCTAGGGGTTGGGTCAGTGATTGGGATGCACTTGGGGAACCGGTGTGTGTATGTGCGTGTTCATTGACTGGGGGTGAATGTCAAGAGGTCGTTGATTCGGGTGTCCGGTGTCCCTGAAGGAAGTCAGGAATTGGTTTGTCAGTGCCTGACAATGTCAAGATCAGTTCTTAGGGTGGCCTTGGGGATTGGAGCATCCCTGGAGAAAAGTTGGGGACTGGGGAAGTCATTGGGACATAGTCTGTGACTGGGAGAGTTTGCTAATGGGAGTGTCCATGGGGGGGAGGTCAGTGACTGAGACCACTTTGGTAAGTGGGATTTTTTTAGTCCTCACTGAAGATATGTTTTCATAGACTTTTAGAGAGAGAAGGAGGGAGAGAGAAAGAAGAGAAAAATCGGTGTGAGAAACATTGAACGGTTGCCTCTCATACACACCCTGACCATGAATTGAACCCACAACCTTTTGGTTTACAGGGTGGTGCTCCAACCAGCTGAGCCACTGGGCCAGAGCAGTTGTGTTTTTGATGTCCTTGGCTTAGGGACTTATTTGGGGAAGGGGGTCAGTGATTGGGGCATCTTTGGGGTTGGTCTTCTGGGGAGGTCAGTGCTTAGGGCAGAATTATTTGTCTTGGGGGTTCTCCAATGGTCACTGAGAGTCATGGGGTCTGGGTGTTTGGGTCTGAATGGGCCAGTGATAATCTGATAGAACTCATGAACTATGAACTGAAGTAGCCATATGGCCCATATTTTGGGTATGATGTTGTAAGACATTGATATCTGAGAGGTTTAAGAGAGTTGGAACTTTTTAAAAAATGTTTTTATTGATTTTTAGAGAGAGAGCAAGGGAGAGGGAGAGAGAGAGAGAGAGAGAGAGAGAGAGAGAGAGAGAGAGAGATGAGAGAGAAACATCTATTGGCTGCCTCCTGCCCACCCCCAATGGGGATCAAGCCCAAAACCCAGACATGTACCCTGACTGGGAATCAAACCACTTATTTATGCATTCATTCATTGGTTGATTTTTGTATGTGCCCTGACCAGGGATAGAACCCACAACCTTGGCGTATTGGGATGATGCTCTAACCAACTGAGCTACTCGGCCAGGGCCTTCTTGAAGGTTTTAAGCTCTGAATGTGACTCAGAACAGCTGACATGACCCCCCCCCCCCCACACACCCATGAATACTGAATCCACTTTTTAAATCTTGCCATATTAGGACTCCTTTGCTTGGACTTTAAGACTACATTTCCTTCTTTTATGTATCCTGATCAGATCCCTCTCTAGTTCATCTTGGAACTTGCCTTCCTAATTAACTTTTCTCCCTGACATCCTCAGGTTACCTGCCTTCTCCTTATCTCCATCTCCCTAATCCATGGTTATAGTTCTCTTTTCTTATTTACTCACACATTCATAACTTCTCCCCTCTTCTCCTCAATTTTGTGTACCTCCCATACCTCTTATAGTTTATTCCATTTTTTTCCTTCCACTTACAGATGTGTGAGACTTTCATTATATACCCACAGTCTCATTTCCTCTTCTCTCCTTTGCCTGTATATGCAATTCTAATTCTTCTATTACATGGTCATTGTGGATTCATTGGTCTCTTTCTAGAAGACACCTGGCAAGCTGATAATCATACAGACTGGCACCAAGAAAACCAAGGCAACCTTGAAACTATGGAAAGTCACCACAGAAATAGTGCATTTGGAAAAATATCTTTCATGAGCTGAAACCTTGATGTTCCTTTAGCACGAAGATCTCATACACTTGACAAACTTGGCAAACTTTTGAAACCTAGAGTATATTATTCAGAATAAAAGCCACTCAAGAAATGAAGTTGAATTTAATGGATATGACAAATTATTTCTTTATACGAAGCATGAGAAAATTCATACTGGAGAAAATTACAGTGAATATAATGAATGTGTAAAGGCTTTCAGCCATACGTTACAGCTTATTAAACATTAGGAAACTCAAATAGGGGAGAAACACTACAACTAGTGATGGTGGGAAACCTTTTCCCAGAAGTCGGACCTCATTAAGCATCAAAGAACACACACAGGAGAGAAACCCTATGGATGCAATAGATGTCAGAAAACCTTCAGCCGGAAGTCACATCTCATTTTACACCACAGAACCCATACAGGAGAGAAACCTTATGAATGTGATAAATGTGGGAAAGCCTTTACTGATAAAGTCGTGCCTTAACAAACATCAGATAACTCACACAGGAGAGAAACAGTTTGAATGTCGGATGTCAGAAAGGTTTCAGCGGAAAGTCACAACTCACTTTACATCAAAGAACTCATACTGGAGAGAAACTTTACAGATGTGAATGTCAGAAAAGCTTCAGCAGTAAGGCACAGCTCATTATTCACCAGCAATCTCAGACAGGAGAGAAACCCTATGTTTGCAATGAATGTGGGAAAACATTCCCCCTTAAGTTTAGCCTCATTTGACATAAAAAAAACTCAAATGGGAAAAACGTTATGGATGCAGTGAATGTGGGAAAGCTTTCATCCAGAGATCTGAGCTCATTAGACTTCAGAGAATTCACACAGAAGAGAAACCTTATTGCAGTGAATGTAGAAAAGACTTCAGTGTAAAGTCACTTCTCAGTACTCACTGGAGAACTCATACAGGAGAGAAACCCTATGGGTACAGTGATGTGGAAAAACATTCTCCATCAAATTTAGTCTCATCCTACACCAAAGAACTCACACGGGTGAGAAATCCTATGAATGCAGTCAGTCAGAAAGCTTTCACCCAAAAGTCACACCTTACTATTCATCAGAGGTCACACATCAGAGAGAAACCTTACGAATTCAGTGACTGTCACAAATCAACTGGAAGTCATATCTCCTTATTCATCAGAGAATTCACTCTGGGGAGAAATCTTATGAATGCCTTGACTGTGGGAAAACTTTCTCTTACAAGTTTAGCCTTATTATTCATCAGAGAATCCATACAGGAGAGAAACCCTATGGATGCAATGAATGTGGGAAAACTTCCTATCAAGTTCAGCCTTGTTTTACATCAGAAAACACACACAGGAGAGAAACCCCATGAATGTAGTGAATGTCAGAAATCTTTTGCCAAGAAGTTACATCTGATTATACGTCAAATAACTCACACAGGTGAGAAACCCGTATGGACGCAGTGAGTGTTGGAAAACTTTCTCCCCAAAATTCAGCCTCATTTTACATAAGAAAACTCAATAGAGGAGAGAAATCATGAATGAAGTAAATATCTAAAAGTTGTCATTAAGAGTGAATAGATTATTTATTTATTTATTTTTATCCTCACCCGAGGACATTTTTCCATTTTTTGTTCAGATAGAGTGGGAGGGAGGGAGGGAGGGAGGGAGAGAGGGGGAGAGAAAGAGAGAGAGAGAGAGACAGAGAGACATTGACGTGAAAGGGACACATCGAGTGGCTGCCTCCCGCACGACCCAACCAGGGGCCAGGGACAAACTGCAACCGAGGTACGTGCCCTCAGCGGGAACCGAACCCGGGTCTCTCTGTACCGCAGGCCAACGCTCTAACCGCTGAGCCAAACCGGCCAGGGCGGTAATATGTAATTTTTAAAAAGATTTTTTATTGTTTTTTTTTTGTTGTTTGTTTTTTAGCGAGAGGAAGGGAGAGAAACATTGATGTGAGAGCAGAACATCGATTGGCTGCCTGCTGCACGCCCCCTACTAGGAATTGAGCCCGAAACCCGGGCATGTGCCCTGACTGAGAATTGAACCAGCAACCTCATGGTGCATGGGATGACAACCAACTGACCACAATGGCCAGGGCTAATGTGGTTTACTTTTAAAACTATTTGTGACTTAATATTTAAAGTGGGTTTCTGGTAGGCACTAAATAGTGGGCTTTCCTTTTTTATTTAGTTGACAATGTCTTTTTATTGTATTTAATACATTTATATTTAATGTGAGAATTAACGTGCATAGGTTTAAATTAACCTAATATCCTACTTATCCCATCTGTTCTTTGCCCCCTTTTCCTCTTCTTCTAACTTCTTTTGGAGTAACTGAGTATGTTTTATTATTATTTACCTTCTTTATTGGCTTATTAGCTGT
This sequence comes from Tadarida brasiliensis, assembly GCA_030848825.1. Classification (NCBI taxonomy): domain Eukaryota; kingdom Metazoa; phylum Chordata; class Mammalia; order Chiroptera; family Molossidae; genus Tadarida; species Tadarida brasiliensis. The sequence goes on from CM061276.1 coordinate 4,661,324, forward strand.
AACTTTGTTATTTAAGTGGTTCCTTGAGTTTACAGCATATATCATTCACTTACCAGCCTAAGTTCAAGTGTTATTATACTTCTTCATGTACAGTAACAGAATCTTGTAATAGTATACTTTCATTTTTTGTAGCAATATCAAATTCAGTGACGAGATTGTCTTCTGGGTCCTCTTGGTATACATATTTAGTGAGTAGGTAAGGTGGTTTTATATGATAAATCCACATCAGCATTCCTAACTTCATATACTTTGGATGCTTTGCAGAATATGAAGGAATTTCTGACATTTAAACTTATTTTGTGTAAGCCACCTTTGAGTCAGGTTTTACTCAACCAACCAAGCAAACTGTTAGAAGCACTCTAAATGAGTTCACACATTGAAGCCAGAATTAGGCCCTGGCCAGGTAGCTCAGTTGGTTAGAGCATCGTCTCCATATGCCAAGGTTGCAGGTTTGATCCCTGGTCAGGTCACATACAAGAAACAACCATAAGTGCATACAGTAAGTGGAACAACACATCAATGTTTCTCTCTCCCCCTCTCTAAAATCAATATATTAAAAAAAAATAAAGCCATGGTATTCAATTCATGGTTTAACCTACTTTGCATTCTTTGGATAAACCCAATGTAGTCATGAAGTTTTCCTCTTTCTATACTGCATATGTGTTCAGTAGAAATCTGGGAAATAATTGCAGGATTATGGTAAAATATAATTTTGGGTCAAGCAAATTAAATAATATGGGCTTATTATTTAAGAAAAATAAAGCCATGGTATTCAATTCAGGGTAAACCCATATTATTTAATTTGCTTGAACTAGAATTGGGAGGGCCTATTGGGGGCATTAGCACACCCTGTTAGTCATTGTTAAGAACCACTTAAAGGGAGACATATTTTCTATCTGCAACAGAAATAAATTTCTTATTTACCACTCCAGTAGGAAGATCTTCTCCCCAGGCAACCACTCAGCCAATGAAAAGCCAAGATACTTCCAATTCCCAGTGTCCTCCAATAGACTGTTTTCAATAGCCCCTCTAACTGCTCCCTCACCCTTTCCTCTTTAAAACAGTTTCTCTGCTTTGTCCTTCAGACTTGCCTATGGTTCTGCCCTATCCTGCATGTCCATAATTGTAATTCTTTGTTGCTCCTGAATAAACTTATTGCTGGAGAAATACCTGGCTGTCAATTTGTTTAAGGTCAACAGGGGTAGGATAAACATTCCCATTCCAAAAGAGAGACCATGGAAGAAGAAAGGGGGTGATGGGGTCCCTAACAAATCCAAACTTTAGCAAAGCAAATTCAATTAGATCTTAAGGCCTGAGAATCATCTTTGGTTCAATGCTTTGCCACCCATGCATTATAGGTAGAATCATAGCACTTGCTAGAATGAGGACATCAACAACTTCATGCAGTATCTCTAGTAGAATGTAAAGCTCCACAAAGAAGGGCATTTTTGTCTGTTTATATATTCCCTATACCCAGCAGGCAGAACAGCGTTTGATAGGTAATAGGAGTAAACATCTATCTGTTGGGTGAATGGAGTGATCAATCCCTTTATTTTGAAGGCACTGTCAGCCTGGTTGTATAATTATGGGGAGTGGGTTTTGAGCTTGGGAACTCATCGGATTAATCAGCTGGGCCACAATACTGAACAAAACCCCTTCCCTTTCTCAGGTTAAAATTTTTTTAATTTTATTTTTCAATCAGAATTGATATACACTATCATATTAGTTTCAGGTGTACAACATAGCGATTATATGTTCATATACCTTGGGAAGTGACCCCCCCCCCCCATAAGTCTACTTCCCATCTGACACCATTTTTAGTTATTATGATATTATTGACCATATTCTCTACGCTGTACTTTACATCCCAGTGACTTTTTATAATTGACAACTCGGACTTCCTAATCCTTTTCACAAAAATATGGAACACCTCCTGGCATTTGTGTCATCCTTGCGCAGGGGCCACGCTAATCTCTGCATGGGTCCAATTTCAGTACCGGTGCTGCTGGAAAAAAGCAGTCTCCGAGCTTTTGCTTCCTCCCTTTCCCCCTTCAAGGGAGAGCCAAGCTTCTCCGTTGGCACAACCCCTTTTGCCGCCCCTGAACAACCGTATTCCCCATTTTCCTCCACCCCGATCATAACAAGAACTTTCTAATCCCGCCGTTTTACCCGCTCTCTGATCAATGCCATCTTCAGCGGGTCTCTAAACCCTACACCGGCCTCCAACGCCGCTTCCTCCACTAAGCGCCCTCCATCCATAATTCTGACTAACAGCCGGTTCCCCTTCCACTGTTCGGGTTCGGCTCGGGTTCCCTTCCACGGAACTTACTCCCTAAGATGAGCGCGTCCACTTAGCTTCTCTCTAGCCTTCGGCTCCAAGGCCTTGACGTCAGGGATCATCTCTGTCCATCCTGAGGGGAGATCCGGACTGGCCTGAGCTTCTGAGCAGCTAAGCAGGTGTAGCGCCCCTCTCTGGTCAGTGTTTCATAGTCCGGGCTCAGTGGTTCAAGTGGCTCGGAAATGGGGTGACATAGGTCGTTTTCAGTTGCTTCTTACCGTTTGGGGTCTTCCCGGGAAAAGAAGGGGGAAGGGAGATTACGCCCGCGGTAAAGCCGTAGGTTGGAAAACGGCGGCGCCGGATAAACAGCCTCTTCCCCGGCGAGGCGATTCTACGTCATAGAGGGACGCCCGGGAGCCAGATCGCGAGACGCCGGAACGACGGGCGCTGACCCTCGTCGGCCGCCGTCCTCCCAGCGTCCGCCGGTCAGGTTGGCTGCGGAGGTGGGGCCGCGGGGTTACGGACACCGAAGCCAAGTGTTTAGAAAGAAGGTTTCGTGATTTGTCTCTAGTGGGAAGGCGGAGGTCAGTGGGCAGGTCAGTGTCGGGTTCCTGGCGTGTTTCAGGGTGCGTTGGTTTGTTGTTGTTGTTCCGGAACCGGGAAGCCCGTGGGAAACCTCACTGGGGGGTTCCGTGTTGGAGGTTCCCCGTGGAGGGGGAGCTCGTGGGGTTCCGTGTTGGGACGAACACTTGGCATGTCTTTGTTGGAGAGTCGCGTTTGGGGTGTCCCGTGGTTGGGGAAAATGGGAGGCGTGTCCGTGTTGGGGACCAGCCTGTTTATTGCGTACTTAGTGTTAGACATGGGTTTCTGGCCCTCCTGCGTCCCAGTTTACTGTCTAGTCCTTAGGTTATTTGTGTTCGGGTTCATTCCGACCCAGGTAATGGCACCCCCATCCTTCTAAATACTTCTCCAGAAAATGACTTGTTAAAGCTCAGTATATTTCTTCTTTTTTTTTTTTTTTTTTTTAATTCATTGATTTTTTTTTTTAGAGAGAGAGAGAGAGAGGAAAGGAGAGAAACATCGGTTTGTTATTCTACTTATTTATGCGTTCATTGGTTGATATGTGCCCTGACTGGGGATCGAATCGGCAACCTTGGTGTATCCGGACCATGCTCTAACCAACTGAGCTACCTACCAGGCCAGGGCAGTATATTTCATTTTTAGTGTTGACATCAGGTGTGTGTGTGTACTGATAACATTTAATCCTGTTTAACATATTTTATTGTATTTATAGGGATGACATTAGTTATATAGGTTTCAGGGATACAATTCTATAATACATAATCTGTACATTGTATTGTGTGTTCACCACCCCAAGTCAAGTCTCCTATCACCATTTACCCCTATTTACTCTCTTCTACCAACCCTATCCCCCTTATCTAACACATTATTATAAACATTTCCATATTACAAATTCTTTGGAAGTTTTCTTTTAAAAATTTTCTTTATTAATTTGAGAGAGAGAAAGAGAAACATCGATTTATTTTTCTACTTATGCCCTGACCAGGATCTAACTGCAAATTTAGCATATTGGGAAGATGCTCAAACCAACTGAACTACCAGGCCAGCGCTCTTCTTTTCATTTTGAAACTGTTGTGATTATGTTTCATCAAGTGGGTGCTTTAATTTTGGTAGTTCTGACAGAGATTTAGGTACAACACACTTTCAGGCACCTGTGATGGATTTCCTTTAACTCAAGTTATTTGTTTGACCAGCTGTGGTGTTTTTCCCTGTGTGTCTTGGACATATTTATTCCTAAATAGTTTTGACGTTTGTTGTAACTGTTAATGGTGTCTCCCCCCCCCATAGTACCTACTCCCTCTTTACATTTCTTCTAATTTTATGTAATATGCAAGAGCAAAAAATAAAGAGATACACTTATTTTACCAGCTCTATTTATTTTGTTACTAATAGCTTCTAAGTTGATACCTTTATGTTTTCCAGTTGAGTATTTTTGTCCTCTGCAAATCACTTTGGCCAGGTGGCAAGTGTATGGACTATGGTGTAAGAAGAACCTGTGTGTGCTTCTGACTTGGGTAGGTTAATCTCTAAGTCAACCTTCTTCATTTGGGGTGGGGTGGGGGGGGGTAGAAAAAGCTGTCATAATTACTACTTCATAGAGTTGTTATGAAGATTAAAAGAGCAGATGTTAAGCCCTGGCCAGTTTGGCTCAGGGGTTGAGCATCGACCCATGAACCAAGAGGTCGCTGGTTTGAGTCCCGGTCAGGGCACATGCCCAGGTTGTGGGCCCAATCCCCAGTGGGGGGCACGCAGGAGGCGGCCAATTGATGTTCTCTCTCATCGATGTTTCTATCTCTCTGTCCCTCTCCCTTCCTCTCTCTCTAAAATCAATAAAGAAAAAAAAATTTTTTAAATTTTACAGCCTTTTCTGGTGTGGCTCAATGGTTAGAACATCGGCCCCTGCACCTAGGAGTCACAAGTTCGATTCCTGGTCAAGGACACATACCTGGGTTGTAGGTTCGATCCCTGGCCCAGTCTGGTATGTGTGGCAAGCAACCAGTTGATGTATCTCTTTCACATCTTTCTCTTTCCCTTTCCCTTCCTCTCTCTTCCCCTCCTCCATCTCTCCCTCCCTTCCACTCTCTCTAAAAATCAGTGGAAAAAAATATCCTTGGGTGAGGATTAACAAAACAAAACAACAACAAAAATATTACAATTGCTGTGGCCTTGGTCTTCAAGTTGAATGATTGCCCCAGGGTAATAAACAAAACATTTAAGAGTATGTGGGGACTCCTAGGTAGTTTTTAAAATTATTTTTTTATTTCGTTGATTTGTGAGAGAGAGGAAAGGGGAGGTGGGGAGAGAGAGAAAAAGAGAGAAAGAAACATCTATTTGTTGTTCCACTTATTTATGCATTCATTGGTTGATTGTTGTGTGTGTTCTGACTGGGTTTGAACCTGCAACCTTGGTGTTTTGGGATGATGCTCTAACCAACTGAGCTACCAGGCTAGGGCTCCTAAGTGGTTTTAAGGCAGTTTCCAGAGCTACCAGTTCTATACACTGTCTTTTCTAAAATTGATCTATGTGAGAACTTGGCAGAGGACAAGACCATGAGCTGGTTTTTGTTTCCCATCTCCCCTTTTGACCCGTCCCGCAGGTCGAGCAACGAGGACTCTAGAGGGGGAGTGAGGATGGTAGGGGGCAAGAGACACGAAGAATGGAGACAAGACAGGAGTCTGATCAAGTCTCGTTTATTGTAAAACAGGGGCAAGGTTTTATAGCCAGAAAGCAGGAATGGTCCTGGGAAAGGGGGAAAACAGTCTTCAGGGCAAAAACAATTACTTATCTAAGGTGTGTTCTAAGGTATCTCTTGCTTGATATGCTGGAGGGCCCACACATTGTTTTACAAGGTACACTCAGCGCTGTTTCCCGGCAATGTGACCAACTCATGGTCGGCTTAATGGCTTTTCTTGGAACAGCTGTATTTATCATTTCCTTGGAATGCATATCGATACTTAGGCTTGTTCATAGGTCAGAACGAGGGTAAATCTACCTTACCAGACCCCCACACCCTTTCACATCTGCTGTGTTCCATCTTTACCAAAAAAAAGGCATCCCTACTGCCCATTCTTTTTTTTTTAAATCCTCACCTGAGGATACTTTTCCATTTATCTTCAGATAGAGTGGGAGAGAGAGAAAGAGAGAGAAACATTAATGTTAGAGAGACCTTTGATTGGCTGCCTCCCGCACGACTGTGACCAGGGTGAGGGACCTAACTCCAACTGAGGTACTTGCCCTTGACCGGAATCGAACCCGCAACTCTGGTCTACAGGTCGACGCTCTAACCACTGAGCAAAACCGGCCAGGACCCTCCTGCTCATTCTATATCTTCCTTAGGAGCATGGGCCCCATGGTGTAGAAGCGTCAGGGTGTTAAAGACACTGATGAAATATCAGGGCTTTATGTTAAAATGAGTCCACATGGCAAGAGAGAGCTGTGGCCCCAAGGCACATATCCTCTTATAGCTGAATTTGTTCTTGAACCCACAGGTTCTAGTCTACAGGAACAAGACATTATCAGTGCTAGAAGAAGGAGGTTCCAGTTTGGGGAATCATCATTTCTGACAGCCTGATCTGAGATATATGACTGCAACTTCCTGGCAGGCCTGGAGACACAGAGGACAGAGCACACCCCAGAGTTGCCAGTCCTTTCTTCAGAACTTGAGAAAATGACCAAGGCCCAGGTGAGGTTTGTTTTACCTATTTTTTTGTTGTTGTTAATCCTCACCTGAGGATATTTTTCCATTGATTTTTAGATAGAGTGGAAGGGAGGAATGGGGAGAGAGAGAGAGAAACATCGATATAAAAGAGACACATGGATTTGTTGTCTCACCCAGGTATGTGCCCTTGACCAGGAATCAAACCCAAGACCTTTCTATCCGTGGGCGGACACTCTAACCGCTGAGCCAAACGGGCCAGGGCTGTTTTACCTACTTTTTATCTCTTGCTTCCCGGTGGATATGTGGAAGCTTCTAATGTCGGATGAAATGAGATGGTATATGTTGATAAAAATCAGGATCTGTCTGAAGATAAGTTTACGTTATAATCTTAAAATCAGGACAAATTAGGCAATGTGAAATATGTAGGTCATGGGTCCATATACTGTTCTTAAGGATGGAACATCAGTAAGTGTAAGTCAGTTACCTTAGCTTTGAACTTATGTCTACTTTTCTTGGCAGCTGTAAGAACAGTATCATTCACGTAATAGAGGCATAAGATGTTTTCTTTGGCTTTTTCTTATTGTGTTCCTCAGAGTAAGCTAAGGGGCTAATGCCAGAGCAGAACTTGATTGGACAAAATTCTTCAAAAGCAATGTGCCTTGACAATAGAACCTTCTGGAAATCTGAGTCTACCCAGAAATAAAGCTTGGATAATCCTGTAGAATGAATGAACTGCTTTGAGTGGTCTTTCATGAAGAAGTCTCTCAGCCAGATTTCTGTTGCTGATTTGGCAAGGAGACAGCTGAAAGTTCCAGCTGAGAACAGCTTGGTGTACAGATATTGACAAAAATGCTCCCTTTATACCTTCTGAACCCCAGGTTAAAAAGGAAGTCAGAGCCAATTATTCTTGTTTTGGTCTCTATATTTTTTTATCCTCACCCGAGGATATTTTTCCATTGCTTTTTAGAGAGAATGGGAGTAGGGAGGGAAGGAGGGAGAGGGAGAGAGAGAGAGAAAAACATCAATGTGAGAGAGACACATCAATTGGTTGCCTCCTGCACGACCCTACCGGGGCCAGGGATTGAACCTGCAACCCAGGTACGTGCCCTTGACTGGAATTGAACCTGTGATCCTTTGGTCCACGGTCGACGCTCTAACCACTGAGCAAATTGGCCAGAGCTGGTCTTTGTATTTTTATTTATTTATTTATTTATTTATTTTTTATCCTCACCCAAGGACATTTTTGCATTTATCTTCAGATAGAGCAGGAGGGAGAGAGGGAGGAAGAGAGAGAGAGAAACATTGATGTGAGAGAGACACATCTACTGGTCGCCACCCACATGACCCCAACCAGGGCTAGGGACAAACTGCAACCGAGGTACGTGCCCTTAGCGGGAACCGAACCCAGGTCTCTCTGGTCTGCGGGCCAACGCTCTAACCACTGAGCCAAACCGGCCAGGGCTGTATTTTTAATTACTCAAATTATACATGGCTACATTTGCGTGGAAGAGATCAACAATCAAGGATTTGCATCAAAACGGAACATCTCCTTTCATCATTTTCCTGCCCAACCCCCAACCCAAGGAATAACAAATACTAATAGTTTTGGTCTTTAGCCTGTTTTTCTCTGTAATTGACATGTGGTAGAATGTATCTATATTTTTATATACATATTTATGTGTATCTATACATGTATAATGTATATATTTTTAAGACTTTTTCACATGTTTGGGATCATATTATATATATTACTTGGGGTTTGATTGTTTTCATTTAAGATATTATTTTGAGCCCTGCTGGTGTGGCTCACTGGTTGAGCGTCGACCTATGCACCAAGAGGTTGCTGGTTCAATTCCCGGTCAGTGCACATGCCCAGATTGTGGGCCTGATCCCCAGTAGAGGTTGTGCAGGAGGCAGCCAATTAATATTTCTCTCTCACGTTGATGTTTCTATTTTTCCCTTCCTCTCTCTCTCTCTCTCCCCACCTCCTACTCTATCTTTATTTGATATAAGTATGTTCACATCTACATCATTGATTTTAATGTTTGCATAGTATTTTATAGCAGGTAGATACTGTCTGCTTTTGATGGATGTTTAGATTATTGGTAGTTTTTCAATGTTGTAAACAAATAATGAACATTCTTATTCCACATTGTTTTATGTATGCAAATAATATTCTAGTACTCTTTTAGGCTAGGGAGAACTAATTAGTAGAATTTTATGGGGCAGTAGTCTGAATGTTTGTGTGCCCCCCAGATTCGTATGTTGAAATCTTAACCCCCAAAGATGATGCTATTAAGAAGTGGGGCCTTTGGAAGGGATGTAACTCCTGAGGGTGAAGCCTTCATGAATGGGATCCGTGTTCTTATAAAAGAGACCCCACAGAGATTCCTGACCCTTCTACCATGTGAGGACACAGTGAGAAGGTGCCCACTATGAACCAGAATACAATCATGCTGGCTCCTTGATCTTGGACTTTCTAGATTGTACAACTGTGAGAAATAAGTTTCTGTAAGCTACCCAGTCTGTGGCATTTTGTTACAATAACCTGAGTGGACTAGGACATGGTCCTGTGGTATGTGAAATAGTCACAGTGTACAGCACATCATGGGGGAAATGATCAGAACACATTCCTGTCCCCCTTTTCTACATCATCTGTTCCGCCTCTGACTGCACTGAAATTTGTTATTATAGGGATTGTTATCATTTGAGGACGTGGCTGTGGGCTTCACATGGGAGGAGTGGCAGTTACTGGATCCATCTCAGAAGGACCTGTACAGGGACGTAATGTTGGAGAACTACAACAACCTAGTGTCTATAGGTAAGGCCAGCATCACAGTCTGTTGCCTTTTCTTTCTCATTCACTGGAATCTATAGGGTTCCTGAAATATTTTATGGTATGAACTAAAGCATGTGGGTGATAGACTTTTAATCTCCTGTTTGGTCCTAGAGTGTATTGCTCTGCTTTTCCAAGACAGAGGTTGTTCTTCACCGAGGTACAAGTGATGTGGTCCCTGAAATACAGCTTTCTTCAGTTTTCATAGATTCCCACACTTTAATACTTGGTGCCAAGTGTTCACTAATTTCCCTTTAACAGGATATCAAGCTTCCAACCCAAATCCACTCTTCTGGCTGGAGCAGCGAGGACCACCATGGGTAGCAGCGGGGACAGCCCGTAGTCCAACCTGTCCAGGTGAGTGAGTGAAAATCATGGAAATGGGGAGCGAGGACACTGAATTTTCAGGTGGTCAGTAAAGGTAGACACATTTGAAGTGTTTAGAGAACTTTTCTTACCCCAGTTGATGATCCAGAAACCGAGCACCTTTCCACATCTCTGTTCTTTGTTAGAGCTGCTCTTCTTTGCTGGCCAAGAAAGGATGATTTGATGTCTTCCTTTTTTTCAATTTTCTGGATCTGGTTACAGTCTCTCTCATCTAGGACCTTGGTTTCTTACCTGGTGCTATTCTTTCCAGCACGTTCACATCTTCCCCAGTTTTTTTCTGGGGCAGGCTCACTTCCTGTTCTCCACCTCTCACTACCTATACAGCTCGCTTTGCACTTAACACTGCTCTCTTCTTGCCCCTTTTTAAAGGGCCAGTGTTCCTCCCTGATGGTCCACCTTACCTTAGTTCATCGGAAAACCACACAGCTTGTCTCTCAGGGCACCTCTGTCTACTTACTTAACCTCTGCTTCCCCAGCTTCAGGTTGCTGTTTTGTAAAATCTTCTGCTTGGTTCTCATATGAAAAATTTAATTCATTCTCGGCTCAGCGGTTGGAGCGTCGGCCTGCAGACCAGAGAGTCCCGGGTTCGGTTCCCGCTAGGGGCACATCCAAAAAAAAAAAAAAATTAATTCATTCTCAAGGCTTGAGCCCTCTATTTTCTGCCGGAGAGTCCCAAATTGACTTCTGCTACTAATATCTAATCTGCACTTGAATCCCCTGTATGCTGCCAGCCACCGAGGTAGCTGCCCTCTGGAGTCCCACTGCTTCCTCTATGCAAAACCAGGTCCCAAATAATGTCTTTACCATCATAGGGTATATTTATATGTATGGAAGATTTAAGCTCTCAGTACTCTGACAGCTGTTCCTGAGTTGTCATCTTTCCGTACTCTGATCTGCCCTCTAATTCCATATTTGTCCTGTGCCCAGGATAATTATCCACTGAACTCCTTTTTCCTTCAGCTTCAGTGTGAGAACCTGAGGTCACTTTCATCCTGGTGAATCCTTTTACTTTTCATGCATTTTACTTAGGTTCTGCTCTCCTGCTCTGCACCCTGGTGCCTGGTCACCTTTGAGTTGCCTTGAGTCTGAAAGTCTCTGTTGTTCTTATTAACCTGTGTTGTTTTGAAAAGGCTTTTGGAAACTTCCACACTCACAATTCCCACCTCAGAGTGGTCCATGGTCATTTAGACTTGAATTGCTTGTAGCTACATATATTCACTGGTTTCATTGTTTCTGGTGTTCTGGCTGCATCTGTCCCGGGGGAGGGGGGTTAAAGCAGTGGAATTCGATGTGAAGACATGAGGAGTGAGTGTTGGTTGAAAACACAAGGGGTCCACATGTACATATTTAGAGGTTGGGAAGGTAAGAGCTCAGCCAAGTAGAATGAGAGGTAATGCGGGCTCTGGTAGGAGGAGGGTCAGAAGATGATGTAATAAACTTACTCCAAGGAGGAGGAAGTGATGTATTTATTTTTTTAATCCTCATTTGAGGATGTTTTTATATTTTAGAGAGAGAGAGAAAAACACTGATCAGTTGCCTCCCATACACACCCCGACTGGGGATCGAACCCGAAATCTGTGAATGTGCCCTGACAGGGAATTGAACCTGCAACCTTTTGGTGTAGTTGATGATGCTCCAACCAACTGAACCACACCAGCCATGGTAGAAGTGATGTATTTTATTGACTATAAAATAACCTGAGGACTGGCATCTCTGCATTTTATTATGTTGTGTTTTTACATCCAGACACTGCCGTCTTTCACTTGGAACTCTTTTTCTCTCCATGACGTTTCCGAGTGCATTTGGAACTTCCTTTCCTGACTTCCTGTCTACTCTGTATCTACACCATACTAACCCAGCCATGATCATATCTTTTATTGTATTATTTTACTGGTTGGTATGAGGCGTCTCTTTCCGTGTGGAGAAAAGGGTCTGCATCTTACTCTCACTTAGTATAGACAGCATTACTTAAAATCCAGTCATCACAACTTTCTTGAAAGCAGGTTTTGTTTTCATTTTTGCTTTAATATTGTCTTTTTAATCAGGGATGTGTATAAACTCTTTGGGACTTTTTAAAATTACAAGCTTTGTCTCTGGAGCTTTGGCTTCTGATTTGTTAGATACGTGGCGTGATCTGAGCATATGAAGTTTGAAAGGCTTGCCGGCAAATTCCGCTTTGATCCCTGTAATTGATGAAGCACCACACTCATACCATCCAAGAGAGATTCAGATGTAATAAGGGATAGAAAATACCTTCCAAGTATAAAAGTTCCTTTTGGAAAGGGTTGACATAAAATTTAAAAATGTTCAGCATTTGATTATGAGGCATAGATAGACAGGGATTCCTTTACAAAATCAGAAAAATTGAACTTCAGTAAAATGTTACAGAAAAAATAAAGTGCTTTTTCAGGGGAAGCATGATAAAATAATTTCTGCAAGAAAGATAGTGGGGTTTTGAAAATAAATGCTGATGGAAGGCCTGTGTGTCAGTAACAGTATTAAAAGGAGACTTTGGAGATGGAAATGAGGAAGGTGATGTGTGAGACTTTTTAAAAAATATGTTTTTTATTTTATTTTATTTCTTTTAGAGAGAGAGGAAGGGAGAGGGAGATAGAAACATTGATGTGAGAGAGAAACATCGATCGGCCGCCTCCTGCATGCCCCACCCGTGGGGGTTAAGCCCAAAACCTGGCCATGTGCCCTGACTGGCAATCAAACTGGGACCTCTCAGTCCATGGGATGACGCTCAATCCCCTGAGCCACCCCAGCCACACCCTTATAGATCGGCCTGAAGGAGATTAGGTGAGAGAAAATGGTCAGTTACTTTGGGTTTTATGTTCATTATTAGAAAGCGTGAATTTGGTTTTATCTTTTTTTGCAGGTTTTAGAGAGTCTTGCTTGATAGCTGGATTATAGCAGTAGAAAGACATAGCTTGGAGTTCTAGGATAAATGGAAGATAAGGCAGTTGAATCTTTGGCTTCTGGGCGGGAAATGGTTCTTCAGAATCTCTTAATTGAGATAATGTAGTAACAGAGATTAAGGGAGAATGTTGTATTAGTTGAAAGTAGAAAATTTGAAGATGACTATATCAAGGAGATGATAGTGAGAAATATAGGCTATGATGGTCTGTACTTTTGCTATCCAGTGTATTGGCCACTGGCCACACGTAGCTATTTAAATTTAATTAATGTTAAGTCACATTACAAATTCAGTCCTGCAGTCACCCTAACCATATTCAAGTACTCAGTAGCCATACATGGCTAGTGGGTACCATATGGGAAAACACAGATATAGGACATTTCCGTCGTTACAGAAAGTCTTATTGGACAGCACTGTATAAGTTACACTGTGGTTAAACTCACTGGAGAAGGTGATGTTTCCACCAGTCAGCACAACTATAACTCTTTTTTGTGTGTTAGTCCTCACCTGAGGATATTTTTCCGTTTTGTTTTTGTGTTTTAGAGAGAGTAGAAAGGAGGAAGGGATAGGGAGAGAGAGAGACAGAGAGAGAGACATTAATTGGTTGCCTCTTGCACAACCCTGACCGGGGCTGGGGATTAAACCTGCAACCCAAGTATGTGTCATTGACTGGAAATTGAACCCTGGAGCCAACACTCTAACCATTGAGCCAGACCAGCCAGGGCACAACTGTAACTCTTCTCTGGGACATAGGCAGATAGCCCAAAGACCTGTTTTAAATTTCAGATGGATATATATGTGGCTGGATATATTGGACCTTGTGAGGTTGTATCACATGTGGATTATTGGCTACACACAATATTACTCTAAATAGGTGATCGGTGTTTTAAGGAAAGTTTAATTTTAGTGTGCAATTGGGATGAAAGGGGAAAGATTTAGTAACAGGGTTATTATTGAATATTTTACCACAGTAATCTTGAATGAGATGGTGTGGATCCTGCATTCTGATTTCCAAACTCCAACCTTTTGTTATTAAAATCTATGTTGTTTATTTGTTCGGTCAGCATAGCTAGAGTTTGATGTCTCTGAATGGACTTGTCATATTCTCTGTGCATGTTGCTCTCCCCAAATTCTCAAACTTGGAGTGCATGAAACTCTATCCTGGACATCCAAATTGTCTCATCTGGTCCCGTGCAGACCAAATATTTAAATAATATTTAAATACTCATGACTTAAAATTGTTAGCTTAAGTCTATCCCTTTCTCTTCACTCAGAGATCTATCCAGGTACTTCATATTCTCTCCTGAATGTGTATTAATCATCTCAGACCTGATTGTGTCTCAGGTGGAATGCTTGATTTCCCAAATGTCAAACCTATCTCCGTAATCGTCCTCATTTTATTAAATGGCACCAACACCTACATAGATGCTTAAGCCACATACTGAGGAGTTATCCTTGATTCTTCCCTTTTCTGCTTTCAACATTTGTTCTGACAGTGAGTCTTATCTTCCCTCCTCTATACTGTGTCCTTTCTTTGAGTACATTTCTCTCCAGGATAGTCATTCATGCAGAAGGTGCTGTTATATTTAGCCCGAACTCAACAATTTCATCTCCAATTTATTCTCATACAACTGTCATGTGACTTTTTGGAACTATCAACTGGGAACGTATTGTATTCCTACCAAAAAATGTTTGGTGGCTTACTGCCATTGCCCTTAGCATATAATACAAAGTCTTCCTATGTGACCTGTGTGTTCTCAGTTCTACCTACCTTTCCAAACTTGTCCATTTCTACTTCACTCAAGCTTGGGGTAGTCCAGGTACACTAGCCTCTCTTATGTTTCTTTTTAATATGTTTTTATTGATTTTTTAGAGAGCGGGGAAGGCAGAGAGAGAGATAGAAACATCGATGTGAGAGAGAAACATAGATCGGCTGCCTCCTGCACGCCCCTCACTGGGGATCAAGCCTACAACTGGGGCATATGCCCTGACTAGGAATGGAACTGGGACCTCTCAGTACATGGGATGACACTCAATCCACTGAGCCACACTGGCCGGGTTCTCTTATGTTTCTTGATCCTGCCTATGTTTTTCTGCCTCACGGTTTTTGCACTGGCTATTCTCTCTTCTTGGAATGTTCTTCATGTAGTTATTTGCATAGTCATTCTTTTTCATTTTTTTTAAGATTTTTAAAAATGGATTTTTAGAGGGAGAAGAAGGAGAGAGAGAGAGAGAAACATCAATGTGAGAGCAATACATTGGTCAGCTGCCTCCTGCATGTCCCCTACAGGGGATGGACCCCACAAGCCAGGCATGTGCCCTGACTGGGAATCAAGCCAGCAACCTTTTGGTGCATGGGACAACACCCAACCAACTGAGCCACGCGGGCAAGAGCACACTGTTCATTCTTATCCTATGATGTCAGTAACTTTCCCTGTCGATGACTACTTTATGTGATTGATCTACCATCACTCTACCACCTCCTACGGGTCATTTTTTTTTTTTTTATCCTCACCTGAGGATATTTTTCCATTTATCTTCAGATAGAGTGGGCGGGAGGGAGGGAGGAAGAAAGAGAGAGGGAGAGAAAAAGAAACATTGATGTGAGAGACACATTGACTAGTTGCCTCCCTCATGACCCTGACTGGGGCCGGGGAAGAACTGCAACCGAGGTATGTGCCCTTGACCAGAATCGAACCCATGACTCATTGGTCTGCGGGCCGATGGTCTAACCACTGAGCCAAACTGGCCAGGGCCAGGCCATTTTTTACACTTTTTGTTTTTCTTTTTTTCTTAGCTCTTGATTGTCTTTCTCTCTTGTTACTAGAATGACAGCTCCATGGAGACAGAATATATTAGTCACTTTAAAAGTTGCACTGGTCTTGGCTGGGTAGCTCAGTTGGTTAGAGCGTGGTCCTGATAAACCAAGGTTGCGGGTTCGATCCCCAGTCAGGGCACATTACAAGAATCAACCAATGAATGCATGAAGAAGTGGAACAACACATCAGTGTTTCTCTCCCCCTCTCTCTCCATCTCTCAAATCAGTAAAACAAACAAAAAAAAAGTTGCATGAAAGTGACTCATGTATTCTAGTATTCTAATACAATACTCTAATGTATTCCCAAACACCAGCCCATCTGATGTTTGTTGAATGAATGGATCATTTCTCTTCATTTTCTTTTGTTTTATGTTAATGACAGTGTGGTTTTTTCCCTCCTTCTCTCCCCATTTTTCATGGTCCTACTCAGAAATAAGCCCAAGCAATACTTATTAATTGTAAACAGTCTACATTGTTTCTAAAGTAGTTTTTCCTTTTTCTGCTTTATAATATTACATTTTTTCAGAGAGCATAGGATACATTTTAATAGGTTACATATCTCTTAGACTGAGATTCTTATGAGAGCTAGCCCAAACCATGGCATTTTTGTATCTTCCCCTCACCTAAAATTATTATGGATGTTTTTATTGTTCTTTTTCCTAGAAGAAATATGGGAGATTGATCATACACAGTGGCACCCAGAAAACCAAAATGAGATTAAAACTTTGGAAAGATGTCAACAAAGTTATGCATTTGGAAATAATTTCGATTTATGCAAAAGTCTTGTTTCTTTAACAGCAAGACACAATAAGTTTGGCTCACGTTGTAAAAATTTGAAATCACATTTAGGTTTTATTAACCAGAATAGAAGATGTGCAGGAAAGGATTCTAATGAGTTTATTGGTGATGGGAAGTCATTTCTCTACATCCAGCATGATAAAACTCCTACCGGAATGAAATGCCATGGACGTGTTAAACCCAATAGCACTAAATCACAGCTCAGTGTCTATCAAAAAACTTACCCAGGAGAGAAACCACATGAATGCAGTGAGTGCGGGAAAGCTTTCTCCAAGAAGGCACAGCTCATTAGACATCAGAGAACAGAAAGAGGAGAGAAACCCCATGGATGCAGTGAATGTGGGAAAACATTCAGGAGGAAGATTCAGCTCACTGAACATCAGAGAACTCACACAGGAGAGAAACCTCATGAATGTAATGAGTGTGGAAAAGCCTTTTCCAGAAAGTCACAGCTTGTGGTACATCAGAGAACTCATACAGGAGAGAAACCCTACATATGCAGTGAATGTGGGAAAGCCTTCAGCCGGAAGTGCCTGCTCAGTAGACATCAGCGGTCTCATACTGGGGAGAAACTCTATGGATGCAGTGTGTGTAGGAAAGCCTTTTCCCAGAAGGCATACCTCATTGCACATCAGAGACTCCACACAGGAGAGAAGCCTTATAAATGCAGTGAATGTGGAAGAACCTTCTTTTTTAAGTCAGACCTGACCAAGCACCAGAGAATTCATACAGGAGAGAAGCCTTATGAATGCAGTCAGTGTGAAAAAGCCTTCAGAAGCAAGTCAAAGCTTATTCAGCATCAGCGAACTCATACTGGAGAGAGACCATATGCATGTCATGAATGTGGCAAAGCCTTTGCCCACATGTCGGTCCTCATTAAACATAAGAAAACTCATACAAGAGAGAAAGCTGTAAGTTCACCGACGGTGGAGAAAGCTTCCTCAGGGAGTCATAGCTCTTTATACACGAGTGAACTCTTTCAGGAGCAAAACCCTATGAACACAGTACCTGTGGAAGTGTCTTTTTCAGGAACTCAGCCTTTGTTGAACATCAGTGAACTTTTAGGGGATAGAAAAGTAGTGATTGTGAAACAGCCTTTTCCAAGAAGTCAAGCCTTAGTAGGTAATCAGGAATTTGCACAGGGATTAAGCCTTGCAAATGCAGTGAGTGTAATAACATCTCCAGTAATAAAGTATGTCTTATATGTTACAGATACTGTGTAGGAAAAAGTCCTCTGGTACCAGAAATGTGGAAAGGCCTTTAGCAAGAATTCTATACATGTTATATGTCAGAGCTCACTTAGGACAGAAAAGCTGTGGGTGCACTAGTTGTGGAGAACAGTTCTGTGAGAAGTTAGACTTATTCAGTGTCAATGAAATCATATTGGGTGGAAATGCAGCTATTGTAGGGAAGCCTTTGCCTGGAGAAGGTGATATTACAGTTGGTATCCAAGAATTCCTGAGGTCCAAAACCTTAGGAAACAATGTGATGGTTTTCTGTTTTCTTTTTATTTGTTGATTTGAGAGAGAGAAAGGAAGGGGGAGAGAGAGAGAGAAAAACATTGATTTGTTGTTTCACTTATTGATGCATTCATTGGTTGATTCTTGTATATGCCCTGACTGGGGGATTGAACTTGCAACCTTGGCATATCAGGACAACACTCTAATCAACTGAGCTACCCAGCCAGGGCCAGTGATGGTTTTCGGTGATAAATTGTACCTCATCACATGTCAGAGAAGCATAGAAAGACAACTCTAGAGATACTGAATGTGGAAAACATTTTTAGTAAAATGTGGAAGAACTGATAGGAAAAAAAAAAAAAGAACACCCTGAAAGCAATAAAAGGTGAATATTCTAACACCAGACTAACTCATGTATCACAATTTTATACCTTGAGAATCTGAGACAGACTTCTCTAATAAACGGAATTTTCTTGGGCTCAGGAATTGTGTTATGTAGTGAAAATCTATGAATATAATGAAAGGAGTACAACTGTATTAGTTTCTTGTGGCTGCTGTAACAAATTACCACAAATCCGGTGACGTAAAACAATAGAGATTTAGTATCTTACAGTTCCAGAGGTCTGCACTCTGAAATGCATCTCACTAGGCTAAAAGCAAGGTGCTGGCAGGGCTGCATTTCTTTTTGGAGGCTCTAGGGAAGAATCTGTTTCTTTGTTCTTCCAGCTCCTAGAAGTGGCCTGGATTCTGTGGCTTGTGACCACCTTCCATCCTCAAAGCCAGTAATGACTGCTCAGTTCTTTTATGACTCTAATACCGATTCTTCTGCCTTACTCTTCCACATCTAAAGACCCTGTGATCACATTGGGCCCACCAGATAATCCAGGATAATGTCCCTATCTTAACATCAGTGAATTAGCAACCATAACTCCCATCTGTTACCTTGATTTTCCTTTGCCTTAGAATTTAACATCTTCACCAGTTCTGGAGATGAGGATGTATACTCTCTGGCCCCCAGTGAGTCATGTCCATCCCACATGCAAAATATGTGCACCCTATCTTAACGTCTCCAGATGTCTTAATCCATCACAGCACCAACTCAAAGTCCAGGATCTCATCTAAACCTTTTTAGCTTAAAAGTGCCAAATATGTAAATCAGTACCAGTGAGGGCTCTGGGTACAACCCATTACTTAAAAAAAATAAATAAATAAAATTTATTTAATGATTTGAAAGAGAGAGAGAGAAACATCGATTTGTTCTTCCATTTATTTATGCATTCATTGGTTGCTTCTTGTATGTAGCCTGAATGGGGATATAACCCACAACCATGGTATATTGGGATGATGCTCTATAAACAACTGAGCTATACCCAGCCACCACCTGGGTACAATCCATTCTGAGGCATATTTCTTCTCTGTGAACCTGTGAAACTCAAACAATTACATGGTCCCAAAAATAATTTAATTTCATCTCCTACTTTAATTCCCCTTTGTTTTTTTAATCCTCACCCGAGGACACTTTTGCACTTACCTTCAGATAGAGCTGGAGGGAGAGAAGGAGGGAGAGAGAGAGAGAAACATCGATGTGAGAGAGACACATTGAGTGGTTGCCACCCACACGACCCCAACCAGGGCCGGGGACAAACTGCAACCAAGGCACGTGCCCTTAGCGGGAACCGAACCCGGACCTCTCTGGTCCGTGGGTGGACATGCACATCTTTGTGAGGCCATTATTCTGCCTACCAGAAAAACATTAAATTTCAGAGAATTCACACTGCAGTAAATTTCTACCTAGCCATTAAATTTGGAAAAGCATGTCCCCAGAGAAGCAATTATCTATAGTAATTATGATCTAAATAACACATTTCTATAATAAGAGAATCTTTAATGGTCTTGAAATGTGTAATCAAATTATCAGCACTGGAAAAGAACTCTTAAATATCCTAAAGGAACATGAGATGTATTAACATGCTGCTGAAAATGTTGCCAAACATGTTTGTTTCTATTCTGAAATTCTATAAATTAACACATCCTGTTCTGAATATGCAGTGTGTGTACCATAATGAATCTACATACTGACCAGCATTTTTTACAGCCAAGTCCAACAACCTTTTCTTTAAAAAAAAGTTTTTTTTCTTTTATTGATTTTAGAGAGAGAGGAAGGGAGAGGGAGAGAGAGATAGAAACATCGATGAGAGAACACATTGATTGGCTGCCTCCTGCATGCCCCCAACTGGGGATTTGGCCCACAACCTGGGCCTGTGCCCTGACCAGGAATCGAATCGGCGACCTCTTGGTGCATGGGTCAACACTCAACCACACCAGCCACACCAGCCGAGCCAACAACCTTTTCTTTAACAGTAAATGTTTAATTTATGTACTCTTCATCTTAAATAACTAAAAAAGTATAAATATATATACAAAATATATGAATGGACTGTTTCCAGACATTGGGTAATGGCTCAGGACAGCTGTCCCTGAGAAAAAGGGAACAAATGCTGTGAGCCTTATCATTGTCCCAGTTTACTGTCTGGAGAGAGATTTCATTGGGCAGCATAGGGGGAGAAACCCAAACAGATCCCAGCAGTCTCACTGAATTGAGCTGGAGTCTGTTCAGAGTATGGAGAATTCAAAATGGCTCAGATTCATGGGACAGATTACAGCAGAGGAGAGAGCTGTACCCAGGGAGTGAGAGCCCCAGAGATCTGTAGAACTCCCCAAGTTTCAAAGTTGCAGTCAGCACATATGTGTGAGGAAACTCCATTAGGCTGGAGAAAGAACTGCTAGAGATGAACAAGCAGAACCATCTTTGGAGCTTGCATGAAGTTGAGAATAATTTGTGTTTCCACCAGTTCAAATGGAAACACCTAACATTTGGAGAATCACAGTGGACCATCAGAAGCGCATTGGCTCAGTGGGTGGTTTAAATTGGATCTATACTAAAGGCTGCTAGAAACTCTCTTAACAAAGCGTAAATGAAAGGACTTGTTTCCAAATAATGTAATTGCTCTCCAGAACGAAGCCAATAGTATTCAAAGGAATAGGAGGCAATCCATCAACATGTAAATTGAAGGTGTAAAATGTGTTGATTTGACACATAATATAACAAGATAGATTTAATGTTATTTTTACCTTTTTCCATAATAAATATTGAAAACTGTTGCACAGAGATTTAGTCTTTGTAACTTATGATAAAAACAAACATATATCTATAGATCTTTTTCACATCAGTAATGATCACCACAAATTAAAGAAGAATGTGTTATTACAGGGATTAATGTCATTTGAGGATTTGTCTGTGGCCTTTACCTGGGATAAGTGGTGCATATAAGAACCTATATCAGAATGTGATGTTGGAGAATTTTAGCAACCTGTGACGCTGGTTACAGATGATTGCCCTGTGTCATTCAGAGTGTGCACAGCCAATAGCCTTTCCTTTTTCAGTTGCCGTGGCTTCCAAAGAGCTTGTATACACTGGACTTGAGTTTATAGGCAGTAGATTCTTAGTCCCTCTTCTGTTCCCAGATAGAACTTAATGTGCTCTCACTTTGCGTAGGTCTTTAATCTGCCAAAGTGAAAGTGTGTCAGTTCCTGAAACATTTTGTGCTCTTTCTAGACATTCTCTCACCAAGTCCCATGATAAAGTGTCCAAGTCTTTGTCATTTCCCATGAACAGGCTATCAAGCTACCAAACCAGATATGGTCCTTAATTTTGAGAATGGAGAAGAGCCATGGAGAGTAGAAGATGAAATGCAATGTCAGTGCTTTTCAGGTGAGTGAACAACTAACAAGCAAGATATGAGACTCTTTAAAGTAAATTAGTTGGCCATGAAGGAATGACCCCTTCCAAATGTGTTTTAAAAAGGCTAAAACTTTGAAGGTTATTACAAATACCTAAATCATTGATGAGGCTCTGTGTTTCAAGGAAGGTCAGCCTCGTTTTCTCTCTTTTGGATTGATCCAGTATTCAGTAGAACGTTTCCTTTGTGGCATCCAGATGTCGTCCTCTTCTTTTTCTCTTGAAATGTGACTACCTGTTTTCTCTACATCTCTTGTTTCCACAACTTCTACCTGATCAAATATAACATTTCTTACAGCAGCACTATTAGTATTGGGGTACTTGGCCCACTGTCCAGGTGGAGTTCTGTGGGCCATGTGAGGGTGCATCAAAGCAAATTAGAAGATGGGACTGTTGGTCATATGGTGTTCTCTAAATATGATATTAGAGCCTTGGGAAGGTTTATTGTCTGTTGCATGCAGAATTAGAGAAGAAAATCAGTAAGAGAGGACAACTCATCTTTAAGTGAGAAGCTGAGGATCCCTCCTTCTAACCTGCTTCCACAAATATTTGTTCAAGACTTAAGTTGGTGTCTTTCCTTGGTAGTCATTGTTTGTGCCTAATGGGTAGAACTTCTCTGTTCTCTGGGCATCTTCTGAAGTTTTCAGAGTCGGAGAACATGAAGCTTCGTTCTTGCCTATTTCTGTCACTTGTTCCCCGTGTGATCTTACTTAGTTTCATGGCCTTAGCAATACTGATTATATGCTGATGATTCCCAAGCTTCTGTCTATAGGCCAGACTTCCCTCTATTCCCACATATTCACCTGGCTATTTCGTTTCTGCATGTGAAGATCTAATTGCTACCTCAAACGTCGTGTCACTCTTGGTTCCTTTTTTTTTATATACTGCAAATGTAATTTACTAGAAAGTCTAGTATTTCTTTTTCTTACATTCTGTGGTCTTCCACTCCTTTCTGTAATTATTGTTTTCACTCGGGCCTCAGTGTCCATGATCTCTTGCCAATATTATTATTATTTTCTTTTAAATGTTCTCACTTTTTTGCTCTTGATTCTCTAGTCTCTATTAATAGCCGTGTTTTTGTTTTATTTTATTATTTTTATTTATTTATAAAAAGGAAGTACTGGACGTCAATATTCCCAGTCCTCTCACTCCCCAAATTCATGAACATAAAAATAAACTTCAGAAACATCTGGAGTTTTAAAGATACCAGATTTTGACAGTTACCTGGATAGAAAAAAAAAGGGTATAGAAGATCATTAAACCACCATATAGAAAGAACAGTCTTCTGAGTTGGATGGTGGAGGAAAAGATCTAAAGTATAATCTAAGAAAAATGCTATATGACATAGCAGATTTTTACCAATTTTTACAACCACAGTCCACAAGCCTACAAATAGTATTTATGTCACCCTATTTAATAAGGCCTTGCCAATGTGATAACTGATGCATATACACACAGGATGACATTTTAAAAATGAAAACTGGGTCCTGTCTTTTTTCTCCTACCATTACATTGAATGGCATCCTGTTACTATTAACATAATATCCACATTTCTTTCAGGATCCTCATGTGTGAGCATTTCCTGACTCCTGCCTAAATTTTTATTTGCTTTCTTTATGTAAAATTTTTTTGAAGTATACCCACTCAGAAAAGTATACTAATAATATAAGGGCATGACTGAATTGGTTATTATCAGCACTCCGTGTAACCAGCACCTGGATGCAGAGTACCAGAGTACTGTGCAGGATGCCACTGTGAATAGAAAACAATTTATCCATCCTACGTTCAGGCCATTATGAGTAATGTAATATGCTTCCTTTATTTTTAATTTTTCTCATTTTGAAAATGTTTATTTCTAAATAGTTTAGACTTAGAAATCTCAAAATTACACACAAGTTTCTTACACATTCTTTTTGAAAATTTCCTAAGTGGAAATATTTTACCACATATCTTTTATCTATCTATCATCACACACACACAGACACGTACATACTGTTTTTCGGAACTCTTTACCCCTAAATACTTAAGTGTGTATTTTCGAGAAGCAAGGTCATTTTTTAAACATGACCAAAAAAACAGTTATTGCCCTGGCCGGTTTGGCTCAGCAGTTACAGCATCAGCCCGCGGACTAGAGAGTCCTGGGTTCAGTTCCCGCTAAGGGCACGTACCTTGGTTGCAGTTTGTCCCCGGCCTGGTTGGGGTCATGTGGGTGGCAACCACTCGATGTGTCTCTCTCACATCGATGTTTCTCTTTCTCTCTTCCTCCCTCTCTCCCTCCCGCTCTATCTGAAGATAAATTCAAAAATGTCCTTGGGTGAGGATAAAAAAATGAAAGTTAAAAAAAACACACAAAAAAACAGTTATCAAACTCTGCTGATACTATTACCCAATCTACAGAGCTTACTCAGATGTTACTGATTGCCTCACTAATGTTTTTTATATTAAACAAAAATTTTTTCTGGACCTCTTCTTGTTATCTAGCTCATTCTGTTGTGGGTACACTGGCTTTCATCCAGAATTCAGAGCTCACTGATTGTGACTCAACTCCATTAGGGAAGAAACTATATGGATGCAATGAATGTGCAGTGAATGCCTGTAAGCCACTTATGACCATGCCTCAGAGAACTCATGCAGGAAAGAAATCCTGTGATCGTAGGAGAGCCCTTCCCAGTAAGTTGAAGCTAATTACTCATCAGGAAACTCACACGAGGGAGAGACCATATGTATGCAATCAATGTCAAAAAGCCTGCATTACCAAGTCAGCGCTCATCTATCATCAGAAAACTCATCATAGAGAAGGGAAATCCTATGCATGTGGTAAGTGTGGGAAAGCTTTTCCATGGAAGTCAAAACTCACTTTACACCAGAGAACTCATTCAGGAGAGAGACCTTTCCGATGCAGAGTATGTGATAAAGCCTTCATGGTTAGGACACATCTCACTGTACATCAGAGAACTCACACAGGGGAGACGCCTTATGAGTGCTCAGACTGTGAGAAAGCCTTCTCAAAAAAGGCTCAGCTCATTGTTCATCAGCGAAGTCACACAGGGGAGAGACCATATGTATGCAGTCAGTGTCAAAAGTCCTTTATTACGAAGTCAGCACTCATCTATCATCAGAAAACTCATCATAGAGAAGGGAAATCTTACGTGTGCAGTAAGTGTGGGAAAGCTTTTCCGTGGAAGTCAAAACTCACTTTACATCAGCGAATTCACTCAGGAGAGAGACCTTTCCGATGCAGAGTATGTGATAAAGCCTTCATGGTTAGGACACATCTCACTGTACATCAGAGAACTCACACAGGAGAGAAGCCTTATGAGTGCTCAGACTGTGAGAAAGCCTTCTCAAAAAAGGCTCAGCTCTTGATTCACCAGCGAATTCACACAGGAGAGAGACCGTATGGATGCAGTGAATGTCAACAAGCTTTCATCCAAAAGTCAGATCTCACTAATCATAAGAAAACTCATCATGCAGTAGGGAAATCCCATGAATGCAGTGAGTGTGGGAGGGTTTTGTCCTCTAAGTCAACTCTCATTGTACATCAGAGAACCCATACAGGCGAGAAACCCTTCAAATGCAATGTATGCAGTAAAGCCTTCACATCAAAGGCACATCTCATTGTACATCAGAGAATTCATACAGGAGAGAAACCATATGAATGCTCACATTGTGAGAAAGCTTTCTCTACTAAGGCACATCTCATGATTCATCAGCGAATTCATACAGGAGAGAGACCTTACGGATGTAATCTGTGTCAACAAGCTTTCATCCAGAAGTCAGGTCTCACTAACCATCTACAAAACTGTCATGCAAAAGTGAAATCTTACGGATGCAGTGAATGTGGGAAGGTTTTGTCCTGTAAGTCAACTCTTACTATACATCAGAGAACCCATTCAGGTGAGAAACCCTTCAAATGCAGTGTATGTGATAAAGCTTTCACGGCTAAGTCCTATCTTACTGTACACCAGAGAATTCATACAGGAGAGAAACCATATGAGTGCAGTGATTGTAAGAACACATTTGCTACTTTGTCAACTCTCATCGGTCACCGGAGAACTCACACAGGAGAGAGGCCGTATGGATGCAGTGAATGTCAAAAAGCTTTCTTCCGGAAGTCAGCTCTTAATAACCATCGGCAAACTCAGCATAGAGGAAAGTCCTCTATGCAATGACTGGGGTAATGTGAGAAAGCTTTTTTGATTAGTCGTATCTGCTTGAGAGACTCACACAGAATAGAAATGCCATACATGCTGTGTTCATAATAGACCCTGCTGGAGCTTCTGTACGAAAGAAATCTTATAGATGAGATGAAAGTTGTAAGTCCTCCATTTGAAGACAGTTCTCTCATTATACCCTATGGATCTCACCAAGAGAGAAACATAAATGCAGTGATTGTCAAAATGTTTCATTTGAAAGTCGGGCTATGCCTTTAGGAGCCAACACCTGTGGATGCAGTGAAAGTTGGGGAATCCTTTTTCCAACCATGTTTGTCATACATTAGGGTATTCATTCAGGAGAGGGACCCTACAGTTGTGGCAAATACAGGAAATCCAAGAAAAGTCACATCTCATTGTACATAAAAGTAAAAATTTCAGGAATATTATAATAATGGAAGCATGCCTCAGAAAGTCAAAACTCCGTGACATCTTATACAGGAGAGAGACCCTATAGATATGGCGAATGTGGCAAAGTCTTCCCAGTTAATGTCTATCTTCCTTATATCAGCAGGCTCATATAGGAGGAAAACCCTATTAATGTAGTAAAGCCTTCATCTAGGTGTCAAAGCTTATTAATCAGCAAACACATAATACATAAATCCTGTTAAAACGAGGTGTGGAAAGCTTTTGAAAGTGACATTTTATACACCAGATACTTAATTCAGGAGAGAATCCAAAGGATACAGTTCAAGTCTGCCTTTGGCCACAAATCTTATTGCACAGCAGGAATGAAAGCATGTTGCAGCGGTGGTCTAAGATTCTTTATTTACAATTCAGAGCTCTTAAAAAAATTATATATCTATATCTATATCTATATCTATATCTATATATCAGGTCCCTCTGCTGAATG
Source organism: Tadarida brasiliensis (assembly GCA_030848825.1). Lineage (NCBI taxonomy): Eukaryota > Metazoa > Chordata > Mammalia > Chiroptera > Molossidae > Tadarida > Tadarida brasiliensis. The sequence continues at coordinate 4,687,927 of CM061276.1, forward strand.
AGTACCCTAATTATAACAAACATGGTTGGAAAAGGAAGGGAGAAGGAGAAAGATAAAACATCGATGTGAGAGAGAACCATCCATTGGCTGCCTCCTGCATGCCTCCTACTGGGGATGGAGCCCACAACCCAGGCATACACCCTGACTGGGAATCAAACCAGTGACCTCTTTGTGCATGGGTGGATGCTCAACCACTGAGCAACATTGGCCAGGCTACAGTTCAGAGCTCTTTAGTTACCCACTAAGTCACCTAGCAGAGAGACCCTGTTCCCAGACCAGAAAGTAATTTCTGGATTCCATGAAGGTATTAAATCCTTAGGGAATCATATTTCTATTCTACTCCAGCAAGTACATTACAGAAACACTGCTTATAGTCACTGAAAATGATTTCTGTGGAGGATTGACTAGTATGAAGCATGTGGAGTAATATATTCTAGTATAAATAGAAGTGCTCTACTTTCTTATAAATAAAAATATCTTATAACAAGTAATTTGAGTAATTAATAAGCTGTCTAGGGATTAAACTACGTTTGCTGTCCTATTTTTACTATCATTTGTAATATTTCTGCCAACTGTGGTGATCCATTACTACTTGAAACCTATAATTTTGTAGAGTTTTAGTTCTTACGTATCCAAAGGTAATAAAAGATTTACATGAAATGCTAAAAACAATTGAAGAGGGGAAAAAAGACTTGGGGTTACATGTGGAGAGTTCACATTTATGTATTTCAAGTGCTGTGTTACGCAGGAACTTTATATTTATTATGATGACATGTCCCGGAGTGCTGCAAACATTTTCTGTCTCCTTAGCATTTTCTAAAATGCCTGGTATTAGAAATAACATTGCTGAAATTGGAGCTCTTGAGCATTGCTGGAATGTAAAATGGTTCAGTTGCCGTGGAAAACAGTTTGGTGGTTCTTCTAAAAAGTTAAACGTAGAACTACCGTGTGATCCAGGAATTCCACTTCAAGGTATATACTCAACAAAAATGAAAACAGGTACTTAAATACTTGTACATGAATGTTGATACCACTACTCACAGTGGCCAAAAGGTGGAAACAATCCAAATTCCCATTGATGGAGAAATAGATAAACAAAATGTGATATGTGTACATATATACATGTATATATACACACATATGTAATGGAATATTAATTGACTATACTAGTAAAGTATTGATAACCATTAGGATATGAATAAGCCTCAAAAACGTTACGCTAAGTGAAAGAAGCCAGACACATAAGACCACATATTATATTTCTGTTTATAGGAAATGTGTGGAATAGGTAAATTTATAGAGACATAAAGCAAATTGGTGGTTACCAGGGCCCAGGGGAAAGGGAGAATGGAGACTGACAGATTCATGGGCTTATGTTTTTTTAGAATGATGACAATGTTTTGGATCTAGATAGAAGTGTTGTTTGCCTGATATTGTGAATGTAGTAAATATCACTGAATTGCATACTTTGAAATGGTTAATTTTATATTGTGTGAATTTTACATCAATAAAAATGTCTTTAAAAAGAATAACATTGCAAGAACCCTGGCACTCAAAATGCAGATAAACATAAACAATTATTTATGAAAAAATAGCCCAGCCAGTATGGCTCAGTGGATTGAGTGTCGTCCCATAGACTGAAAGGTCCTGGTTTAATTCCCAATCAGGGCACATGCCCGGGTTTCCAGCTCGATCCCCAGTGGGAGGGGGGGGGCGTGCAGGAGGTGGCTAATCGATGTTTCTCTCTCACATCCATGTTTCTCTCTCTCTAAAAAAATCAATAAAAACAAATTTTAAAAAATAACTGGTTAGCAAAACAGGTATAAATATATCTGGACCCAATAGATATTTAGCTCCCCAAGTGTTTCAGCTGACATCATATTTAATGATGAAATTTTAAAGACGTTTGGCAATGGGGTACACACACCTGCTGACATTATTTCTGCTAAACGATCTGCTGGAGGTCTTAACCAACACAGCTATACAATAATAAAAATGAAAGGATTTAAAAATTGGAAATGAAGAAACAATTGTCAGGTGATATGACTGTCTATGTGGAAAGATGGAATTCACAGATAACCACATAGAATAAGAGTCCAGCAGGATTGCTGGTTACTTGGTCAATACGCAACTTCAGTTACTAACAGTAGTCAGAATATTTTTGAAAAGTATTGTGTTCACAATAAAATTCACAAAATAATTGGAGAGATTTCTATCTACCCCTTTATTGAAAGATTCTGAGATGACCAAAATAAAGGGAGTAGGTTGGTTATCAAATGTGAAGGCTCAATATCACAAAGATAACTTCACCTCTAATAAATAAGTCTTTTAAGTACCAAGACACAAACATTGTTGAACATGCAAAAAGTGAGGAAGTATAATTCCTATGAACTTTTTTTTTTTTTTATCCTCACCCGAGGACGTTTTTCCATTTTTTGTTCAGATAGAGTGGGAAGGAGAGAGAGGAAAAGAGAGAGAGAGAGAGAGAAACATCGACGTGAAAGGGACACATGGAGTGCCTGCCTCCTGCACGACCAACCAGGGCCGAGGACAAATTGCAACCGAGGTACGTGCCCCTAGCGGGAACCGAACCCGAGTCTCTCTGGACCGCAGGCCGATGCTCTAATCACTGAGCCAAACCGGCCAGGGCCCTATGAACTTTTTGATGAAATATTTCAAACATGAATTTTACCCAGAAGAGATGAACAGATAAACAATGGCAACAGGACTGAGCACAAGCACCAAACACATTTAATTACAGATCAGAGCCATTAGTAGATTTACTATGATAACTTCTGTGTTGGAATTTTAGTTCCAGAGACTAATGTAAGTGCTAAGACAATATAGAAATCATAAAACTAAAAAAGGTAGGAGAGAAATAGGGAAAGAAGGTTAAAGGAAATGCAAGAACGTTAATACCATTTTAGTCTAGGGAGGGAGGTAAATATCTAAACTGACATAAAAAAAGAATAGAAAAAAAAGTACACACAAAATATAAAAAGAAACATCTAGGAAAATCTATGGTTAATCCTGGGCAGTAGAAGGAAAGGAAATGGAGCTGAATGAATTGCATCATTACTCATAGGAGGGACTCAAGAATTAGTAGCAGTACCTTCGGAGATGGTAAATGGAGTCACTTTTGTTGATCATGCTGTCTTGGCCCCAGCATTCAGAAGACAAATTTGGGAATGGCCTGAGAGGTGGGTGGGCCCGGCAGGAATGTGCAGGGCTCCTAAAAGAATGTGAGAATAACATTGTGGCAGAGCTTTCCCAATCTCTTGATGACTCTATGGCCCGAGCAGAGGTCATATCCTTGACAAGGAAGCATCAGAATGCAGAGAGAGGCATGAACATAACAGATCTTATCACCGTGACCCTAACTGGGAGCAAGACTTGGAGACGAGGATCCACTTTGTAGACTCTGAAGGGAACATCCAGGCACACCGCTGAGAATGCCCTGTCTATCCTATACCCCCCGAGACATAGAATGCACCTCAGAGGAGAAGTTTTCTCTCAGTTGCACTAGCTGTTAATTAGTTCATATCTTAATAATCCCCAGGAACTGCTGATGGCTGCTTGTCTGGGGACTGGCATTTGCAACTTCTTTGCAGATGCACCACTGTCCCTTTGCAGAAAGTGTCAGTGCCTCACAGGTAACAGGATAATTGCAGCTCTTGGGAGAGATGAACTCAGGGAATCTCAGGACATGTAACTGCTTTGGCTCTTCATGGCATGTGTATACGGATGGCCACAGTCCTGCAGCCAGTTCCAGTGACAGAGACCAACCTGGTGAGTATTTCATTGTGGCTCAGACTCGAATAAGGTTTGGGAGAGTGTGTCCAAGAGGGGAGGGAAGATGAGGAACTGGCCAGGACAGAGGTTTCCTCTTGGGTCTCAGGACAGCTGTGCCTCAACCCTGGATCTTTTTCTGGGCTGATAGAGTGTAGGAAGCATGTCATACTGGAGACACAACAGCAGGCAGGGGGTGGGCATTGCTGACGGTGAGGTCAGCCTGAGGGGAAAGGGTTGTTCCTTTCTCTTTAAGAGTGGGGATGAGGCCCTGGCTGGTTTGGCTCAGTGGTTAGAGTGCTGGACTGTGAACCAAAGAGTCATGGGTTCAATTCTGGTCAAGGGCATGTACCTTGGTTGCGGTTTGGTCCCCAGCCCTGGTTGGGATCGTGCGGAAGGCAACCAGTCGATGTGTCTCTCTCACCTCGACGTTTCTCTCTCTCCCTCCCTCCCACTCTGTCTGAAGATAAATGGAAAAATATCCTTGGGTGAGGATTAAAAAAAAAAAAAAGTTTCTTTTTTCTTCAAAGAATCTGGTTATTCAAGCAAGGCTATATTGATGTCTAGAACACGACAGACATACAACCAAAATACTGATGATGAAAAGATTTGCATGACATTGACTTAAACGTGAGGCTTTCAGCTTCACTCAGAAGGCAAACAATCAAATAAACACAGTACTACATATGTTAAAATTGTCTTGATGCTTTGTGAGTTTTTCTTTGAAATATTTGATGGAAGCATGGAATGAAGTTGGGCAAATAATTTGGGCACAAATCAGAATTTTTAATGGTTTATTAGGGTAATTGTTAAATTGGATACAGTACTGTGTATTGATAAACAGTAATGGGTTTGTGTGTCAATGACAACTATAATCCATGGGAAGCAGTTCAATCACTATTGACTTAGGGTACTTTCTTGTAAAATTAATAGATCGTATCCCATTAGATTATTGTACAAAAGGAAACGAGAGGATGAGATGAGACTTCCAAAATAGCACATTGAAGGCCTCTGTAAATTCACTCTTCCATAAAAGCAACATAAATACTGGCAAAATTATCAAAGTCAACTTTTCTACAACTCCAGAAAGTAACCAAAAGCGTACAATACCCTGAAGAGTATTGAGTCATGAAAAAAGTTTGAACCACAGTAAAAACTGTGAGGTATATAGAGTTTTCACTGTTGACTCCCATTCCCCTCTCCAGCTCCTATATATGGAAAAATGGCAGCCTCACAAGTACAGTAGCCATGGAAAACATTTGTCAAAAACTATCAGTTTTGCCCTGGCCAGTTTGGCTTAGTGGTTAGAGCATTGGCCCTTGGACCAAAGAGTCGTGGGTTCAATTCTGGTCAAGGGCACGTACCTCAGTTGCAATTCAGTCCCTGGTCCTGGTCAGGGTCATGTGGGAGGCAACCAATTGATGTGTCTCTTCACATCGATGTTTCTCTCTCTCCCAATTCTGTCTGAAAATAGATGGAAAAATATCATTGGCTGAGGATTTTTAAAAAACACCACTATTCAATTTTAATAACTCTACACTAACCTAAGGCTGTAGTACGAACTGGTGAAAACAATAGGCCAGCCAAAAACTTTAAAAGGAATATCTGAAGAACAAGATCTTCACAAGGAGCTATTAAATACTCTGACACATTCCTGAAGATCTAGAAGTCCACACACATACACAGGGATTTGTACATGCCCAGGAAATACCTGACGGGCATCAATAATTCACCTGCTGGTGATCTTGAAATCCCGCTTCAGGAACAGAATTGTAAAGTGCCTGAGCATTGAAGTAGAGCCTCAACACACACAACATAACCCTTGGCAAAGGGTAGAAAACTTACTGACCCAAGGTGACTAAGAAAATTTCTGATCAACCATTAGCTAACCAAGAAAAGACTTCAGTGACCACAAATTACAGGAAAACAGAATGTACAGAATTAGTGCAAGAATGTCACTAAAAAACCCTGCAATAACAAAAGAGCAACAGCAACAAACCCTGAGGAGAGGGGGAATCTGATACCTGCCATAGTAACATTATATTGTCTGAAATATCTAGCCTCAACAAAAATTTGTGACACACAAAGAATCAGAAAAGTTTGGCTTATACACAAGAAAAACAACAACAGTTAATAGAAACTGTTCTTTAGGGGGTCGCTTGTCAGCCTTACTACACAAAGACTTTAATCAGCTGTTATGAGTATGTTCAAGGAACTAAAATAAGTCATCTTTAAAGAAATAAAGGAAAGTATGGTAATGTTTCACCAAAGGAACTTGTTGCAGGGGCCAACCTTATTACATTCGTTGCCTGGTTGGTGTCCTCAGAGCTTGTTTGTGGGGATTTTGAGGTAGTGGGAAAATAGAAAACTTTAAAAATGTAAATACAGTAAAACAAAAACTATTAGAATTAATGTTTATCCAGTGTGCTTGGTATAATATCAATATACAAGTCAATTGTATTTCTACCACCAACAAAGTTAAACAATGAAATGATAAAATACCATTTACAAGACATTAAAGATATCAAGTATTATGAAATGAATCTAATAAAAATTTACCAGACTTTTGTAAGAAACATCAGCTTTATTCAGAGACATGAAAGAAGACCTAAATAACTGGAGTGATACACAGTGTTCATGGATTTTAAGGCTTCATATTGTGAAGATGTCATTACGCAATGATTTCTAGATTCAGTGCAGTCCCAGTAAGAATTCCAGCCACTTTTTTTTTCCTGGTTGAAGTTGACAAGGTAAGTTAAAATTTTACTTGCAAATATAAAGGGCCAAAAGAGCAAAGATACTCTTGTAGAAAAAGAATATGGTAGAAGGCCTTGCTTTATCAGGTATAAGACTTAAAAAGATCCCAGAGGTAAACCATGGTATTGGCCTAGAAATAAAGAAAAGAGCAGTTGAGCAGAACATTTTAGATCAGAGCCATAGAGCTATGGGCACTTGATTTATGATAGAGATGGCACTACCAAGCCGTAGATAAGAGACTGCCATTAAATTATTCTGCTGGGATAATTATCTATATCCAGGGAAAGAGCTGACCTCTCCTTCACAGTAGTCACAGAAACAAATGACTGGGCGGGTTGTGACTATTCAGGATACACAGAATGGTCTTTTGATGTATCTTAGTTCATCTTGTAACGCAAGATGCAAGGAATATTTTCTCGTCGTGCATTGCGGTTGCCATTATTTTTGCCCCCGACCTTAAACCCTGTCTCTCATCACGAAGCACACATCCAGACGCTCTCCTCCAGCCTCTGCTCCACATCCAGTTCTAGTCTCCTAATCCCCATTTTTCCTGCAGATTCCTTGTCGTCGTCTTCCAGTTCTCTGCTCCGAGCCCGTTATTGTACGGACTCGAACGTTCCCAGTATGGCCGCGTCTGTCCTGCGTTTTCAAAAGGGCGCCAGAGAGCGTGGGCGCGGCCATTTCCCACTGAGGCTGACCTGTGATTGGTTTAGCTCTGGGTCTCGGAACTTCGGCGGAGAGTAGTGAAGTACTACTAAGCATGCGCGCCAGTGCTGACAGCCGCTGTGGCAGCAGACCGACCGAAGGGGAGAAGTCATGAAAACCAGAGAAAGGATCGGTTGAACCTGCCCCTTTTCGGCCTGGTCGGCGGAATCCGGTCGCCTAAATTGACCATCTCGTTCTCCGTACGGCTCAATCCAAAATGGCGGCGCCCGATCGAAGATGGCCGCTCTCAACACACTGTTAACGAAACTGTGCGCGGCCATATTGCCCAGCGGTATTTCCAACAGAGACCAGAATTGGCGTTTGTAGGTAGATAGCTCCCTTCCGGAGCGCTGTTGAGTTTGCGTAATAGCAAGAAACACGGACCACCCAAACTGGGAGGGTAAGCGGAAGTGGCGTGTCGAAGCTTGGCTTCCCCAGGTAAGGTCACAATTCTCACTTGAGGTTCCGTTCTGTTAATGCGAGCGTCTTTAACAATGCAGCGCCGTAGGAATTCCGGGACGTGAGATGTGGTTTGTGGTGGGTGTTCGTGGGGGGGAGGGGGAGTTGTTCTTTAAGGCGGCTTCGTAATTCTTGGGGTCGTTGTGGGTGGCTTGCCCGGCATCGGTGTTTAGGGGAGTGGGGTGAAGAAACCAGAGGCCGTTTCCCTTGACAGTGACAGGTCAGCTGCGGGTAGTGGAGAGAGACGTTGGGATCGTCTCTGGCCGAGGGGTCCATGGGCATGGTCAACGAGGATAGGGATTGGGGTTAGTCCTCTGGGAGTCTCGTGGCCTGAGTTGCAGCATCCGTGGTCCACGTGAAAATAGGTGTCCGGGAAGCTGTGAATGGGTGCGTGAGCCAGGTGCGCTGGAGCAGTCTGGGTCTCCTTGGGAGAGGGTTGGGGTAGGAACGGAAGGAGGCCTCGGATGGACAGACCTTCGGGTGTGTACTCAACATTGGGGTCTTGTTTCCCAACGTTTTATACCGAAAAATCTCAAGCATACAGAAAAGTCGGAAGAATAGCGAAAGGATCACCTTTACCCGCCATTTAGATCCACGAATTGTTAAAATCGTGCCTTAAATACTTTGAGTATGTGTGTCAGCTGGTGCACACATGTGTATACGTGCTTGAAATTACACTAGTTCTTGGCGTTTTATGTCAGTTCTGCTACTTGTTTGTGTGTCTGTAAGGTACCAAGTTCTTTAAGTCTTCGTTTTCCCATTTAAACAAATGATATCTACTTTATAGGTCCTCAGGAGCCTTACCTGCATGACCTGGGCTAACCCTAATTACCTCGCAAAGGCCCCATTTCCAAATAACATCAAATTGAGAATTACTACTGCGACATACGAAGTTAGGGCGCACAATAGTAAGTACTATAAGTAGGTACTTTGACAAAAAAGTAGCTATTCAAATATATACCTTTTAAATAGGAGTTTTTCTATTTAAAACAATTCTATTAACTTGTTTTTATTATATGTTATATATATTCTCTATATGAGTTTATGCTTGATGATAAATGGAGATCTCTCATTTTTTTATTACAATATCATTATATGTTTGTCACCAATAAAAAGCAGAGAATAAAAATCACCTTCAATTTACTAACTGTAAGCTACCTGTAATGTTTTGAAATGTATTTTTAAACTGAATTATATATTACAGATTTTTAAAAATTGATTTTAGAGAGCAGAAAGGGGGACAGAGAGAGAGCGAAACATCGATGTGAGAGGGATACATTGATCAATTGTCTCCTGCACATGCCCTGATTAGGGATCGAACCCACAAACTACGTATGTGCCCTGACCAGAAATTGAACCCACGACCTTCCGATGCAAGGGATGATGCTCCAAACAACTGAGCTACACTGGCCAGAGCTGGATATTTTTTTTATAACTTATAAAAGTAGGTCAGATTAAATGCATATTTCAAAGGCTGCTGATTTAGTTTTACTGAACTTAACGAATAATGTTGTTTCCCAGCGTTTTATACTGAAAAATTTCAAGCATACAGAAAAGGTGAAAGAAAACGAAAAGATCACCTTTATACCTGCCATTTAGATCCATGAATTATTAAAATCGTGCCTTAAATACTTTGAGTATGTGTGTCCGCCAGCATACACATGTTTATACCTGCTTCCACGTATAGTGTGCCAGGTTTTTCTACATCTTTAGTGGCAGTGGGTCTATCATCCTTCTGTTCTTTTCTAATATGATAGCCCCATATTGGCTTGTTGACCATCTTTTGGGTATAAAAGGCATCTCATTGTGGTCTCCATGTGCGCTGCTTTCATTACTAACATGGTTGATCATTTTTTAATATCTTCACTGGCTAATTTTAAACCTGAGAAGTTTGTTTTTCCTTTACTGATTTTTAGAAAATAATCACATATTTGGAATAGTAGTCTTTTGTTACTTATTTTATATTAAACAGTTGGCTGGCCTTTGTTCCCAGTTCTTACGAGATAGCAGTGTCTGAGTTATTCATGGTGGACCCTGATAATTTGTGCTAATGAAGTGATACATGGTGGGTTTATAGGTAGATAGTTTATGCTAGTGAGATGACTCAGGATGGGGCTGCTTATGCCTAAAACACCATTCATGGTGATTAGAGGACTGGGGCTTTGAGCCGGGTAAAATCAGTCCAACCTCCAGGAGGGTAGGGTGGCTAGAGGATGAGTCACATGGGCAGTGATTATTTAATCATGTTTATTTAATGAAACTCTAATGAAAACTATAGACATTTGAGGCTAGAGTGGGCTTCTTTAGTTGGTGATACCCTGCATATTGTTACACACAGATATGCTGGATGAGGAATGTGTCCTCACTCCAAGAGGAAAGGAGAGTGGAAGCTTCTGGTTTTGGATCCTTCCAAACCTCACTCTATGTCTCTCAATTAGACTGGTTATGATCTGTATCCTTTTGCTATAAGAAAACTGTAATTTTGTACATTTTCCTTTCAGATACGTAATAGGTTTTGTCATTGTAAATAGGTGGGTTTTTTTTCCTTTTAAATCTTTCTGTTGTTTGAATAGGAAATTTCAATTAATATTTATATTGATTGTAAAAACAGTTGCATAATGACAGTTTTGTTTGCTCATATGCAGTTTTCATTCTTTTAGTTTATTTCCCCCATTTTACTGGTCAGGGTTTGATCTGTGGTACATTTTTGTATATGTGTTGCCGAAATGAGCACTGTAGTACATTTTTGGGTAAAGATTTTCAGAGTAATTAAAAATTGTGAGTGGTTATGCTATTTTATTGTCTTCATCTGCTGAGATAATGAAATGGTTCTTATTATGCTATCCTTGTATTCCTGAAATGAAGTCAAGTGTGCATTGTGCAATTTTTCCTATATATCAGTGATATGGTTTCCTAATATTTTATTTAGGGTTTTTATAGCCAAGTTCATAAATGAGACTGGTCTATAAATTTCTTTCTCATATTGTCCTTGAAATCTAGATCTGTGTTCTTAAGTTCTTTTGCTTTAATTTTTTTTAAATAATCGTTTTACTGATTTTTGAGAGAGAGAGACTAAGGGAGAGAAAGAGAGACAGACATTGATTTGTTGTTCCACTTTTTAATGCATTCATTGGTTACTTCTTCTATGTGCCCTGACCAGAGATCAAACCCACAACCTTGGCGTATTGAAACAACCTTCCAACCAAGCCACCTGACCAGGACCAGGCATGTCTGGTAGTTTTTTATTGGATGTCAGATATTATCAGTTTTACCTTGTTGTTTGTGGGATTTTTTCTTATTCTTTTAACTACTTTTGAGGTTTGCTGTTGGTCATAGTTAAGTTACTTTGAAACAGTTTGATTCTTTCTTTTTAAAATTTTTATGAGTTTATTTCAGCTAAACTGATGACATATGCCAGAGAGCAAGATCAATGCTCCTGAGAATAATAGTTTTGCAGCTCAGTTTGATTTGTTGGAGGCTTTCTTTTAGCTTTGTTAGGTGGAGCCAAAACAGTCTTTTGTCTAGGGTTACTCTGTCCCTGCTACTGAGACAATACCCTGCTGAGAACTCTGTTTGTCCTTTCTGTGTATTAGAAGGTCTTTTCACCCTGGCTAGTGAGAAGAGACTATTCCTATCTTCTCTGAGCTCCAGGAATTGTTATGACGGCTCCTTTCCAATGGCCTTGGTAGTTTCCTCACAGTTCATTAGTAGTTAGCCAGAGACTCAAAAGAACTCAGCACATCTAAAGAGTGAATTTTCTCTCATTCTTTCTCTTCCTCTCTCTCTTTCTCCCACCCCCCCTTCTGCCTTCCTCCCTCTCTCCCTCCCCCTTCCTACATTCCTTCTTTTCTCTCACCCTCCTTCCCTCTCTCTCTCTCTACCCTGGTGTACTGCCTGGCAAACTTAACATCTTTGCTTCCTCAGACTTTGAAATCTGTGTCATTAACTTAGCAAGACTGCCAGACTTTTCAGGGGGCTCCTTCTCCCTGTGTTATGGACTGGAAGGTCTCTCCAGGCAGTGAATTGCAGCATACAAGGGTCTTACCTTGTTTATTTCTCTTCTTCTTTGATTTCTGTGTCTGAAAATAGTTGTTCTAGATATTTCCCCATTTTTTGTTTCAATTTGGTTAAAATGAAGGATGAGCCCTGGCCGGTTTGGCTCAGCGGTTAGAGCGTTGGCCGGTGGTCCGGAGACACCTGGGTTCGGTTCCCGCTGAGAGCATGTACCTCGGTTGCAGTTTGTCCCTGGCCCTGGTTGGTCGTGCGGGTGGCAGCCACTCGATGTGTCCCTTTCACGTCGATGTTTCTCTCTCTCTCTCTCTTTCTCTCTCTCCCTCCCACTCTATCTGGACAAAAAAAATGAAAAAATGTCCTCGGGTGAGGATAAAAAAAAAAAAATTAAAATGAAGGATGATTATTGTAATTCACCGTGGAATCAGGGATTTATTGATTATGAGGGTTTGTGTTTTATCCTTGTTCCATAAGTTACTAGTTGTGTGGCTTTTAGCTACCTGGTGCTTGACCTTTTCTTTCTTGGTTTTCCTGAAGTGGAATAATTATAGTCTGTATTTCATAGGGTTGTTGTGAGGGTTAAGTGAGAAAACGTACTTAAAACAGTTCCTTGCTTATATAGGAACTTGCTTTTATTATTATTTTCATGCCAAACAAATCTTTTTTTTTTTTTGACTCCATAGATGCTGGCTTCCTAGAATGAGGAAGCTTCTGTGAAGGAAAAAAAGGTAGATTTCAAGTCCAGAAATTATTCTTTACAGTGAGACATCAGTATTAGGATTTCAGGAAAGATACTAAGAGTGGTGGCCATTTCCTGAAAGCTGCTGAAATGACTAAGTCCCAGGTGAGCTTGTTATTTCCCAATTTGTTATCTAGTAGATTTCTAGTATACAGTCAAAGAGAACAATATATATAGACACGTTGTGGCAGGGAGAGAGGTGCTGGGATTGGGAGACAGAATAAATGATTCAGAGTAGCCATGAGGAAGAGAGATTTATCTGCATGTCTTAGGGTCCTGCAAAGTGCTAACAATTAGAACATTGCCACATAAATAGCAGGATCCAGAACTGAGCTGCAGACTTTTCTATGATAATACTGGAAACCATCACAAAAGAATAAAAACGTGTTGCAAGATTTACTTTGTAGATATGGAGGAAGCACATGTATTCCCTGAAATCAGTAAATATTTCCTGGACATTAAGCGTGAAGAAATGTCTTTGATGGGTCTTCCTCTTCCATTTTTCTCATCTAAAATGTAGACCCGGTAAACAGCCATCTTCCTAAGGAAATGTGGGAGATATAAAAGGTACAGCTAGAAAACTTAAAATCTCTTATTACCTATAAAAAGTATAATAAGAACTCTATGTTTGCTTTTGAGTATCATGACTTAATATGTACTATAATCAATTTCTAATAAGCAGTTCTGAGCATAACATACTTTTTTTATTTTTATCCTCACCCAAGGACATTTTTGCATTTATCTTCAGATAGAGCGGGAGGGAGAGAGGGAGGAAGAGAGAGAGAGAGGAAGAGAGAGAGAGAAACATCGATGTGAGAGAGACACATCGACTGGTTGCCACCCACACGACCCCACCAGGGGCTGGGGACAATTGCAACCGATGTATGTGCCCTTAGTAGGAACCGAACCTGGGACTCTGGTCCGTGGGCCGACGCTCTAACCGCTGAGCCAAACCGGCCAGGGCACATAACATACTTTTGTATATGAACAACACTGTAGTGACTACTAAGTGTCTGCAGGAAATGTGCACACTTGCTCCAGGACCAATTTCTACCTGTTACCTAGGCATCTGTTCTCATCAGCTTCTTCTCCTGTCTCACTGAACTATTTGCAGTTCCTTGAACCCAAATGGATCAGAAGTTATATGACACAGGGCCATGCTTTATTTCCAGATTTTATTGCAAAACACATAGTAGGTAATATTCAGTGCTCCTAAAGTGGGTTGCAGATGATGGTTTTTAGGTAATTCAAAGTTTTAACATTTTATTTTGAGTGAGTGAATAAATGAAGAAGTGAATGAACAATGCACAAAGGGAGGATAGTTTTTAATGAATTTAGCTCAAAAATGTATATCAAACTAGATACAGAGAATTACTTATGAATTTCCATGGTGTAAATAATCAAAATATCCTATAGTTATTTAATATTTTATTATATTAACTCCAGACTAAAAAGGATTGTGTTATAACAGGGCATATTGTCATTCAGTGATGTGGCTGTATATTTCACCTGGGAAGAGTGGCAGCTACTAGACACTGCTCAGAAGAATCTCTACCGGGATGTGATGTTGGAAAATCATAGCAACCTAATGTCATTGGGTAAAGACAACTTTCCTAAGTATCTCAGCATAAGCCCATTAATTGCCTGTCTTTTTTGCGACAGTTTATGGGTACTCTGATATTCCCAGTGATTTTGGACTTGGACTTATATAGAACTTATTTTAAAATAGAACTTATTTTCTTTATGATCAGACAGTGACAGTACTTACTTTTATTTCCGAATGAAACATTTCTATTTTGCTGAGATTTAAAGTATACATTCTCTGAAGCAGAATTTTTCCTCACAGGCCCTAATACAGCTCAGGTTCTCTGTGATTACCCCTTGACAGGTTATCAAGCTACCAAGCCAGAAGCCATGGTCTACTTGGAAAAAGGAGAAGAACTATTTCCAAGTCATTTTAGTCCAGGTGAGTGAAATCAAAGCAATGGGAGTTAGTAGAAGCAAAGTAATAGTTGGTCATTGGTGTGGGACCCTTGTTATTTTAATAATTTTTCTCATAGTCTCTGAACCTTTACTTAAAGTGAGTAAGAAGAGTTATTTTTTATGACTATTTCCTGCTTCTCTTACCACCCTTCCATATATGACTCTTTTTTACTAGCCACCTAGGAGGTGTACCTCCTTTTATCTACCCTGGCTCAGATCTTTGCCTATTTCATCTGGTCTTTCCTTATTTGCTTAATTGTTCTTCAACTGAAGCTTGTTAGACACAACCAGCCTCCTCCTCCACCTCTTATCCATATTCACATACCTTTTTTTTTTTATTCCTCACCCGAGGATACTCTTCCATTTATCATTAGCTAGAGTGGGAGGGAGGGAGGGAGAGAGAGAGAGACAGAGAGAAACATCAATGTGATAGAGCCACATCGACTGGTTGCCTCCTGTGTGACCCGACCAGGGCCAGAACAAACCGCAACCGAGGTACGTGCCCTTGACCAGAATCGAACCCGAGACTCTTTGGTTCGTGGGCCGATGTTCTAACCGCTGAGCCAAACTGGCCAGGGCTCACATACCTCTTATATTACACTTTTAGATATTTCTAGGTTTGTTCCAAAGTTCGATGACACCTATGTTTTTCAGTGCATTACCTATTACTGTTTCTTTTATTGAATGCCTGAGACTTACATTGTGCACCTACTATATCACTTTCTTTATTCTCTTTGAATATTGGTTTGAGATTTCATCACCCTCCAGTTTATGATAATGGTATTATTCATTGATATTTTTTTTCCCCCTAGAAGTAATGTGGCAAATTTATGATTGGTATCAGGAAGACATTGAGAAGGATGAACCTGTGGAGACAGATCATGAAAATTTTACATTGGGAAAAATATTTTCTCTTAACAAAAACTTCGTTCCATTTATAGAAAAACCCTATAAATGTATCTCAAGAGAAATAACTTTGAAACAAAATTCACATTCAAATTTTCAGAGTAAAAATTATGCAGACATGAACTCTGATGATTTAAATGGTTCTGGGAAATCGTTCTTCCATACTCTACATGAAACCTCTCACATTCATGCCCAGTACTATGAACCAAATTTACATGTGAAGGTTTTCAGCCTGGGGACAAATCCTAAAAGACATCGCAGAATTCACACGGAAGGGAAACATTATGAATGCACTGAATGTACAAAATCTTTCAGGTATAAGTCAAAGCTCATAATACACCAGAGAACTCATACAGGAGAGAAACCTTATGAATGCAAAGAATGTGGAAAAGCTTACAGCGAGAAGACAAAGCTCAGATTACATTGCAAAACGCACACAGGAGAGAAACCATTTGAGTGTAGTGATTGTGGGAAAGGTTTTATGCAGAAGTCAAACCTGATTATCCATCAACGAATTCATACAGGAGATAAGCCCTATGGATGTAGAGAATGTGGAAAGGCCTTTTGTGGTAAGTCTCAGCTTGTTGTTCACCAGCGAATTCATACAGGAGAAAAATCCTATGAATGCAGAGAATGTGGAAAAGTCTTCAATAAAAACTCACACCTCATAGCACATCAGAGGATTCACACAGGAGAGAAACGTTATGCATGCTGTGAATGTGGAAAAGCTTTTGTATATGCATCACAGCTCATTGTACATGAGAGAAATCATACAGGAAGAAAACCTTATGAATGCAAGGAATGTGGGAAATCTTTTAACAAAAAATCACACCTAATAAGACATCAGAGAATTCATACGGGAGAGAAGCCATATGAATGCAGTGAATGTGGAAAAGCTTTTATAGACAACTCACATCTCATTGTTCATCGAAGAACTCATACAGGAGAGAAGCCTTATGAATGCAGGGAATGTAGGAAAGCCTTTAATAAAAAGTCATCCCTCATAACACATCAGAGAATTCATACAGGGGAGAAGCCTTATGAATGCAGTGAATGTAGGAAAGCTTTTATAGACAAGTCACATCTCATTGTCCATCAGAGAACTCATACGGGAGAGAAACCCTATGAATGCAGTGAATGTGGGAAAGCTTTTATAGACAACTCACAACTTATTGTTCATCAAAGAACTCATACAGGAGAGAAGCCTTTTGAATGCAGGGAATGTAGGAAAGCCTTTAGTTATAAGTCATCTTTTATAGCACATCAGAGAATTCATACAGGAGAGAGGCCTTATGAATGCACTGAATGTAGAAAAGCTTTTATATACAAGTCACATCTCGTTGTCCATCAGAGAACTCATACAGGAGAGAAACCCTATGAATGCAATGAATGTGGAAAAGCTTTTGTACGAAAGGCAGTGCTCATCGTACATCAGAGAACACACACAAGGGAGAAACCCTTTGTCTGTCTTGAATGCCAAAAAGCCTTTAGCAGTATGTCAATGCTCAGTACACATCAGTTGATTCATACAGGAGAGAAACCACATGGATGCAATGAATGTGGAAAAGCTTTCCGCCAAAAAAGCCATCTTATTATCCATCAACGATGCCATACTGGTGAGAAACCCTATGGATGCATTCCATCTGGTCAAGTCTTCAGCTAGGAGTCAGCTCATTAGACATCAGAGATGTCACATAGGAAAGAAACCATATCAATATACTCAGTGTGAGAAAGCCTTTTTTTGTGTGAAATCATACCTCAGTGTTCATCAGAGAAGTCATGTAGGACAAAAACCTTATCAATGTAATGAATGTGGGAATACTTTCTCTGTTGAGTTCTTTCTCACTTCACATAAATTCATACAGAAAAGAAACCTAAGAAACACATTAAGTGCTGGAAAGATGTTAGTGAGATGTCAGGTTTCACTGAATACAAAATAATTCACATAAGAGACACTCTATAGATGTAGTGAAAGTTAGGGTATTTTTCTATTATTTTTTACCTTTGTAAGTTTCAGAAAACTTATCCAGGAGAAAAATCTTTTAAATGCAGTGAATATAGGAAAATCATTTGCCACTAACTTAGCCTCATGTTTCATTAGAGAAAGACAATAGGAATGAATTGAAAAATCAAAATCATTTCTTAAGAAGAGAAGTACCATTATACATAACAGGAAATGAAACCTTTTGCGTGAAAAAGATTTTTGATAGGTCATAAAATGTTCAGTTTTCACAGGAAAAATCTCATGAATGTTGTGAATCCTAGAATACCTTCCAAACAAATGAGTTTTCATACCAAAGTATGCAGATGACTGAAGAGTTGTGATAAGGATGCGTCTGGCATTAAGTCCAGACTTATTGTGCATCAGATAATATTTATTAAGAATTAGTATAGTGTAATGATGGTGGAAAAGGTTGTTTATACATAAACAACTTTATAGTAAAAAGTTCTGATCCTGTCACATTGTGTATTTATAGAAAATGTACCACAAAGTATAGTCAGTTATGAAGAGCAGATAACTTTAGCATGTAAAATAACACTTTGTTTCATGTTTGGATATATTGTATAGTCAAAGGAAATTAAGAAAGTTTGCAGTTGTATGTATTTGCTTTATTTCTTGAGTATTTTTGTAGAACATGTATATACTCATTTCCAGATTTCACAAGATAAAGTTGTGTACTACAAAATTCTTGTTCCAGTTTATAGGTGTAGTATCCACCAAAAAATGCCAACATTGTAAAATTTTGTGTATTGTATAAATTGCAAGAGAAGTAATTAGGCTTAAGATGGAAGAAGACTGCAACATTTTTTACTGGTATATGTAAATGGAACTGGTATTTCTTTTTGGCCCTTTGGAATAATAATTTTTTAAAAAACAAATTCTCATTTAGTTATTGCTTAGGAAAATAACCCATTAAAAATAATTGAGATATGAGTGAAGAGTAATCACAAATTTTCGTTCCTGAACTGAGACCTGAAAAACTGGAAGAAGCTGCTATTTTTAAAGAAATAAAGATTTAAATGTCTCCTTTGTTGGTGGTATTGCTCATATGAGGAATGTGGCTTAGACCCATGGCCAGATGTGCTTTTCACTACTTTCCCTCATAAAACCTAGTTTATTAGTTTCCTAGGGCTGTGTAAGGAAGTACTATAAACAGAGTGGCTTAAAACAACAAAGTTCTGGAGGCTAGAAGTCCAAAATCAAGGTGTCATTAGGGCAATGCCATTTCTGAAACCTTTTGGGGACTCTTCTTGTTCCCAGCTTCTGGTGTCTTGCTGGCAATTTTTGGCATTCCTTAGCTTGCAGCTGCATAAGTCTAGTCTCTGTCTTCATCTTCACGGCATTCTGCTCATATTCCTCTGTGTCTTCATATGGCCTCTTAATAAAAACACCAGTCATTGGATTAGGGGCCCACCCTAGTCCATTGTGACTTCATCTTATTACATCTGCAACTACTTTATTTCCAAATACAGTCACATTATGAGGTACTGGAGGTTAGGACTTAAACATACTTCTGGAAGGAAAGTCCACTGGTTCTGATACTAATTTCAAGTGTGTGTGTTTTTCCAAGGGTGCAGGGGGAGTTTCCCACACCAACAGACAAATATCAGACACCAGCAGAATTCAGCTCTTTTCTAACACTATCTACCTGGAGATGGCATCGGATTCCACAGGTTAAGAGTTCTGTTTCAGCCCTGGCTGGTTTGGCTCAGTGGTGAGAGTGTCGGCCCACGGACCAATGAGTCTCAGGTTTGATTCCGGTCAAGGGCACGTACCTCGGTTGTGGTTCGTCCCTGGTCAGGGTCCTGCAGGAGGCAACCAGTTGATGTGTTCCTCTCACGTCGATGTTTCTCTCTCCTCCCTTTCTTTCCCTCCCTCCCACTCTATCTGAAGATAAATAGAAAAAAAAAATTCTCGGGTGAGGTTTACAAAAAAAGTTCTGTTCCACAAGACCGCCCCCTCCCTTCAGATGGCAGCACAGTCGCATGCTTCTGACCAATGACTAAATTGGAGGTTTCAGTGACACCCCTCCAACTCAGAATGCCAATCACAAGTCCAAGTTGTTACCTGTACTTCTGCCTGACTGGCTATAAGTCAGTTTCCCACAATCCCCTCATCTGGTTTGATTAATTTGCTAGAATAGCTCACAGAACTCAGAGTAACATGTTACTAAATCACCAGTTTATTATAAAAGGCTCTAACTCAGGAACAGCCAGATGGAAGAGATGCTTAGGATAAGCAATATGGGAAGTGGCATGAAGCTTCCATGCCCTTGCCAGGCATGCCACTCTCCCCGCATCTCCATGTGTTCACCAACCTGGAAGCTCTCCAAATCTCATCCTCTTGGGTTTTTATGGAGTCTTCAATTACACAGGTATGATTGAAAAGGAATTTAAATCACGTACTTAATGTGACATGCCCAAACCACAGTTAGGCTGGAGGTATTCAGATGAAGTATCGTTTTCTTTGGTCAAGTAACTTTAGATCTTCTATTTCTCAGCATGTTAACAGGCTAAAATTAGGAGTATGGCTGGTTGGTTTCACCTGCAGAACCCACAAGATGCTTTCACCAGTATCTCCACTTTTTCTGAGTTTACATTGTTTCTCAGTAGTTCCCATCCTAGAGATGAGAAGCCGCGTTCCTGAAGTTGGCCCCTCGTTCTCTGCCACTGCCGCTGCCCTAGAATTGGCCCAGTCTCTCGGCCTAAGTCCGGAGCCCAATGCCTCTAAGCTACGCCTCTGGCAGTGGCCCAATTTCCAGACTTTCCTCGCTGGAGCTTCTCCCTCCTACCGGCCCCCAGTGCTTCATCTCCTTTTTCCTTTGCCATGACCTCTACTTCTAGATACCCTAGAATTATTATTTTAAAATTTATTTGTTGATTTGAGAGAAGGAGATACATAGATTTGTTGCGCCACTTTTTAATGCATTCATGGGTTGATTCTTGTATGTTCCCTAACTGGAGATGGAACGCGCAACCTTGGCGTGTGAGGATCACACTCTAACCAACTGAGCTACCTGGCCAGGAGCCCTAGAATTGTTATTTTTTTAATTAAAAAATTTTTTTCCTTTATTGATTTGCAGACTTATTCAGGTTGGAAGGGCACCTTGACATTGCTGAAACCAATGCCTTCTTATAGAGAGGGGAACAGAAGGCCAGAGAGGTTGATGTCCTAGTCCAAGCTTCAGGGAAAAGGTTCTTTGTCCTTTTAGTGAGTTTTGGATTTTTTTTCTTTTCCTTAAAAATTTTTTTTTTCCTTTATTGATTTTTAGAGAGAGGAGGAGAGAGGGGGGAGAGAGAGAGAGAGAGAGAGAGAGAGAGAGAGAGAGAGAGAGAGAGAGAGAAACATCAATGAGAGAACATTGATGAGAGGGAACATTGAGTGGCCGCAACCTGCGCGTCCCCACACCAAGGACCTGGCCCACAACCTGGGCATGTGCCCTGACCAGGTATGGAACTGGCGACCTCTTGGTGCATGGGTGGACGCTCAACCACTGAACCACACCAGCCAGGCTAGAATTATTTTTCTTTTTTTTTAATCCTCGAGGACATTTTTTCATTTTTTGTTTAGATAGAGTGGGAGGGAGAGAGAGGAAGAGAGAGAGAGAGAGAAACATTGACGTGAAAGGGACACATCGAGTGGCTGCCACCCGCACGACCAACCAGGGCCGGGGACAAACTGCAACTGAAGTACATGCCCTTAGCGGGAACCGAACCCGGGTCTCTCTGGACCGCAGGCCGACGCTCTAACCGCTGAGCCAAACCGGCCAGGGCTAGAATTATTTTTCAATGCACTGCCTACCATGTTCTCTCCCAGAGCACAGGTGTCTTTCTTCACAAGTCTTCCCTCTCCTAGGCTAGGGAAGCAATCCTCGCTATAGGAACAACCACGCCAAAGCGTCACAACAGGTGGGGCGTTACTGTAGCGCAGGCGCAGCAGTGGTCCTGGGTGGGTATGGGCGGGGTCCGGTATGCTACTGAGCATGCGTGTCGGCCCTTGCTGGCTGAGGAGGCGTGGCTCTCGAGCTCATTAGTCTCCTGTAGGCGTATCTTTCAAGATGGCCGCTCCCATTGTTAAGTCATGAATGGGGCCATGTTACCCACCACGTAATGGCGGAAAAGAATCCGGGTCTTTGGAAGGAAGCGGCCCTTTTCGTCAAACCGCCCCTGATGAACACGAGAGCACCTCGGCAATGTGTGTGACCGGAAGCGGAAGGATGTATGGAATCTTTTGAACCTCGGGTGTTGCGCTGAGGAGTCTGGTTGCTTGGACAGTGGTGAGGCCCATAAGAAACTGCTTGGGAACATTGGTGGCATCCGTCCTCGCCGAGGGCAGCCTGGGGGCGTTTGGCAGTTGGCTGAGGGATCTGACTGTGATGAGTTACCGGAGTGGAGGCTGGGCTGTGAGTGGTGGTGTGAAGGGAGTGGGTCAGTATGGGGGGGTCAGTGTGCGGACTGGGCCTGAGGGGGCTACGGTGACTCTTTGGGAACTGTTGGTAGTTCAGTGTTTTGTGGCTGTGTGTGGAGGGAGGTGGTAATTTAAGCGTGATGAGCCGGGAGGTTCAGTAATTTGAGTCCACAGGTTCAGATAATGGGAACAGGCTTTTAGGGGCTGTAATTCTCACAGCTGACAGAATTTAGTCCGTTCTCCTCAAAGCCCGTTTTCAATTCTCCTTGGACCCCAAGTCATCCTCTTCTCTTACACTGTCTATGAAAAATGAAAATACTTGGAAGTTGCTATATTGTGATTTTGTAAGACCACATGGTTCCTGGCTCACAGCTCCCCAAATCTTTGGGATTTAAGTGTGAAGAGTTATAAAGTGTCATGTTAATGAGGTAACTTTTGTGCCCCCACACTAGGATGGAGGCTGGTTGCCAGGAGAAGCAACCTTGGGATTTGAAGGTTGGAACTTTTAAGTCCTGCTCCCCACCCGCACCTCACCTCTACCTCTACCTCTGGGGAGGGGAAAAGGAATTGAGGTTGAATTCCTCACCAAAGTCTAGGGAATTAGTAAATTATGGCTACCAAAGCCTCAAAAAACCAAATGGACAGCTGGTGGCCCCTTTTTTTTCAGAAAGCTTCCACGTAGGGGAACCAGAACACTTCCATGTGCCACCCACAGGCTCCACGTGGACAGAGCTCCTTTGTTCTCTCCTTTGTCTTCATCTGGCTGTTAATTTGTATTAAAAGAAATTTTTTTTATTTTATCCTCACCGGAGGATGTTTTTCTATTTA
This sequence comes from Tadarida brasiliensis, assembly GCA_030848825.1. Lineage (NCBI taxonomy): Eukaryota > Metazoa > Chordata > Mammalia > Chiroptera > Molossidae > Tadarida > Tadarida brasiliensis. The sequence continues at coordinate 4,710,513 of CM061276.1, forward strand.
TCACCAGACAGAGTGGGAGGAAGGGGGAGAGAGAGAGAGAAACATCGATGTGAGAGAGACACATCAACTGGTTGCCTCCTGCAGGACCGGACCAGGGCCAGGGACGAACTGCAAGGGAGGTACCTGCCCTTGACTGGAATCGAACCTGGGACTCATTGGTCCGCAGGCCGAGGCTCTAACCGCCGAGTCAAACCGGCCAGGGCTAATTTGTATTTTTTAATATGCTGTGAACATTCTTGTGTACATATTCTGGTTTACAAATGTCTCTAAGTTTTTCTAGGATATTTACTTTAGAGTCATGTTGCTACGTCATAATAATCAACATAACTAGCTAATGCCATGGTTTTCCTATAGGAGTTCTTTTAATTTGCACCCCTCTTAGCAGTGTGTGGAAACTGTCTTTGCTTTAAATCCTTGCCAACCCTCAGTATTGTCAGATCTTTGGCTTTTGGTCCATACTTTAGTTAGTATCTTATTGTAGTTTTAATTTACATTTCCCTGATTATCAGTAGGGCTGAGCCCCTTTTATTATGTTTCCTGGAAGTTGGATTTCTTTTGTATAACACTCCTCTTTAAATATTTTGCACAATTTTTATTGAGCTGTCTGCCCATTTTGTAAAAAAAATTTGATTTATTAGTTCTTTATATGGATGCAGTGGAGGGGGTGAGAAAGCTTTTGCACGAAAGAAGGACCTCATTTTATATAAGCGAACTCACACAGGAGAGAAACCCTGTGGATGCAGTGAATACAGAAAATTTGTCTCACAGAAATCACAGCTCACCGTACACCAGAGGATTCATATAGGAGAGAAAAAGTATGAATGCAGTGAATGTCTGAAAGCTTTTATTTGGAAAGGAGAACTTATTTTACGTCAGAGAACTCACACAGGTGAGAAACCCTATGGATGTAGGGAATGTGGAAGAACTTCCTTAAGTTTAGTCTCACTTTATATCAGAAAATCCATACAGGAGAAAAACCCCATAAATGCAGTCAGCATCAGAAAGCATTTATCTGCAGGTCACTGCTCACTGAGCATCAGAGAACTCCCTGGAGAAAAACCCTTTTCATGTAAAGAGCGTCCAAAAGCTTTCAACAGGAAGTCAGAACTCACTTGACATCCGAGAGTTCATGCTGGAGAGAATCTTTACCAATGTGGTGAATGTCTGAAGGCCTTCAGCACTAAATCACCACTCTTATACACCTGAGAACGCACACAGGAGGGAAACCCTACAGATACAGTGATTGTGGGAAAGTTTTCACACAGAAGGCCCAACTCATTGTACATTAGAGAACTCATGCAGGAGAGAAACCCTATGAAGGCCGTGAATGTCAGAAATCTTTCAGTTATAAGTCAACACTCCTCATACACCAGAGAGCCAATACGGGAAAACAAACAAAAACCCCATGGATGTAGTGAATGTGGGAAAGCTTTCATCAGTAAGTCTGATCTAAAAAGACATCAAAGACCACAGGAGAAGACAGAACCTATGAATTCAGTGAATGTGGGAAAGTGTTTAATGTCAAGTCACACCTTAGTAGACACCAAAGCTGTCATGTGGAAGAGAAATCACATGGATACGTAAAAAGAAAGCACTCAAGGAGGTCATTCCGACGTGAGATTACAGACATATAGGAAAGAATTCTTACACCTATAGTCAATAAAGAAAAGTTGCACTCAGGTGTTTATTTTCCTGGAGAATTAAAATGAGATAAATCGGTAATGCAATAAACACATATAAAATCTACAGTAATAACTTGCAGTTTATTGTTCATCAGGAAGTGCATACATGAGAGGAACTGGAAATTCAAATGTGGGCAAGTTCACTCAGAAGTCATAGCACTACTATGCAACAGAAAGACATCCACTATGAATAAAGCCATTTTGTTAAAACTTCCTTCCAGGAGTGTACATTATTTTATATTAGAGAAACATACACAGGAAAGAAGTTATACACAAGACAGAACTGTTGCAATATTTTCATTATGGAATCAAATATCAGATGCATCAGCATTTACACCAGAATAAATAATATGAGTAATAAATGTGAGAAAAACTTTTTATTAAAAGTTACAAGCATGTGATATTAGAGGATTTACACCAAGGAATGACTCTCTGATTGCCATAAAGTACTTGAAAGCCTTCTCTAATTATGGGGAAAAAAAAAAAAAGCCCACAAATAATACATATAAGAATGCAAATCTACAAATGTATTAAATGTGGGGATGACTGCCCCATGAATGCAACTTTATGTGTATAAGACAATGTTTAGAAAAAAACTAAGCCAGGTAAATGAATTGGGGGAAATCATTTCCTCTAGAAATAATGTCTTGTTCTTGCTTTGAGTACCAGGTTGATAAAAAATATTTCAAAGGGCTTTCAGTGTGAAGAAAAGATAGGTCTGTTCACTGTGGGGTAGGAGACTAAGTGTGTGAATAAATGGAATGATCAGAATGAGAGATGAAGTTACCAGCGAGTTCAGCAGTGGCTAGGTGTTTTCTTCCTGCGAATATCATGTAACCTGAATTTTGTGGCTTTTTGAGTTTTGTTTGTAAGTACAGTATTTACAGGTATGCAATGAATACATGTATTATAACTTTTGAAGTGATTTCAAAATTATAGAAAATTTGTAAGAATAGCACAGAGAACCCTTCATTCAGATTCCCCAATTCTTAACATTTTACTACATTTGCTTTATTATATTCTCTCTCCATCCATACATACATATTTTTGTTTTTCTGAACGACTTGAGAGTAAGTTTCAGACATAATGCCTCCCCAGTGTGTATTTGCTAAGAATAGGGACATTCTCCAACATAATCATAGAATAGCTATTAAAATCAGAAACTTTGATCCAATACTGTTATCTAATTTAGAGATTTTATTCAAAGTTTGTCAGTTCTCTAATAATATCCTGCCGTGACCTGCGCAGCCAGTCTAACCAGACCTGAGGAGGGGCGACGGGAGATTAAGAAAGACACAGAGACATAGTAGAGAGAAAAACTGGGGCCAGATGGGACACTGCCCTCTGATGGAGGAACAGTGACCCTGAGCTAGCTCAGCATGTTTATTATATAGCAATAATGAAGGGGAAAGTTCAAAAGCTTCATTATCTTCAAACACCAGATGTTTCCACCGGACTCTGAGCTCAAGGTCGAGACTGTCGATGCATTCTTGCCCGCAGCTCAGAATGCTCCTGCGTGGGCCTTGCCAGCATGCAGGATCAACAAGAGGCCTTGGGCAGAATGCTCCTGGGTGAGCCTGGCAAACACCACAGGGTCTTGTTCCTGGGTGAGCTTTGCAAACACCACAGGGTCTTGTTCCTGGGTCAGCTTTGCAAACACCAAGAGAACAACAAGAGACTTTGGCTCAGCCGCCCTCCACAATATCCTTTATAATAAAATCTGGATTCAAAACCATACATTGTGTATAATTGTCATATTTCTTTAGATTTCTTTAATGTGGAACAGTTCCTATCTTTGTCCTTTATGACTTTGCCATTTTTGCAGAGTAAAGTTTACTTATTTTATAGACTATCCTTTAATTTAAGTTTGATGTCTCCTAATGATTAGTTTTGTATTTTTGGCAGGAATACTGCATAAATGATATTGTGTCCTCAGTGCATTACTCCAGGAGACATGGGACTTTGGTTTGTCTTATTACTGATGATATGAACTGTGGTCATTTGGTCAGGTGTTGGGCCTGCCTGGTTTCTCCACTCTAAAGTTACTGTTTTCCTCTTAGAAATTATTAAATTGCAGGTAATTTGAGATTGTGTAAATGCCATGTTCCTCATCAGACCTTCATTAGTTTTACCAACCATTGGTTATTCTTACCTAGTTAAATTATTACCTTGATGGCTGCAAATTAGCAATTTTCTAACTATTCTATATATATTTAATATTTGGCATTCTACTATAAGGAAGGGCTTTCCTGTTCCATTTATTTGCTTTGTTTAAAAAATGGATTCAAGAGTTATTTTATTCACCAGTTTATCATCTTTGCTGTCATTGTTTTGAGCTCGTATTTCCCTATATTTGGCCAATGCAAGTCCTGTCAACTGGTGTATTTTTGACATGTTCCCACCATTTTGTGAGCACTTCATTTTGGTTTAAGAGTATTGTCCAAGCTCCTTTATTTTCCTTGCCCCAGTGCAAAGAAATCTTTGGATTTCTCCAAAGAGTCCTAGGTTTTAAGATGCAGAGTTGTAATTAGAAACAAAGATCAGGGAGCTCGGTATCCCCATTGCTACTGAGGTCATTGGTTTTTAGGCTGTCTCAGTGGAAAGAACTGGGGAACACACTTCTATATATCTGTGTGTATGTATGTTTGTATTAATATGTGTACATGCAGGTATATAGCCATGAATCATACTGATAATTATCATTTAAATCCAACACCTTGGAATCATTCTAGTCTTCCCCCTGTCCATGTTTGTTATGCTATTCTCCAACAATGTCAAGATCTTTCTCCCGTTATTCTAAAAATATTTACTTATTTTCTCAACCCCTAGAATGCACAGAAAGGAATTTCAGAGTAGCTAATCCATATTTTGTGAAAAACTTACTGACTAGAGTTAATATTCATTTATAGTTCTTTTTGTCCCAAATATTAGGGTGTATGGTTAAAATACTGTGTTGAAAAATTACTTGGGACAGTTTCTAAAATCACTTTGGTGTGATTATGAATAATATATAATCACATTATTATTTTCTGTTTGTATTCTATTTTAGAATTTTTCTACCGATGCTTGTTGATGTTAATTACTTATTTTTTTGTATGCAAAACATTAGCATGATTCCAGATGTCAAAATTACACTGAAAGTTTTGTATAGAATTACTTTATAGATTTTCCACAAAAATTCCATACTTTCTAATTGGTGTTTTGATATTCTTAGGATATATACCCAGAAGTGAGATTGCTGGGTCAAAAGGCAGTTCCATGTTTAATTTTTTGAGGAAACCCCATGTTGTTTTCCACAGTGGCTGCACCAGTTTGCATTCCCACCAGCAGTGCATGAGAGTTCCCTTTTCTCCACGTCCTCGCCAGCACTTGTTTGTTCATTTGATAGTAGCCATTCTGACAGGTGTGAGGTGATACCTCATTGTGGTTTTAATTTGCATTTCTCTAATAATTAGTGATGTTGAGCATCTTTTCATATGTCTGTTGGCCATCTATATGTCCTCTTTGGAGAAGTGTCTATTTAGATCCTTTGCCCATTTTTAAAATTGGATTGTTACTGTTGTTGTTTGTTTCTGTGTTGAGTTTTATAAGTTCTTTATATATTTTGAATATTAACCCCCTATCATTGGTGAACCTGACCCATATTTTAGAAATACTCCCCAAGCAATCCTGATGGAGCAATATCAGTTGTAGATCAACATATGGAAAACAGTTACCTAGAGGGTATTTGGAACTGGGAGAGGCATGAGATGGGAATGTGAGCAAAAACACTGTTGGCCAGTCCTCAGTGTCCCAAGATTAGGAAACATTTATATGAATTTTCTATATCTAGTAGCAGTGGTAACTCTTAGGGTGAGATAACAGGAGAGATCTCCAGACTCTCCGGTCTTTGGAATGTACATTCTCGGATAAAGGGGACTTCCTGGATTTAAAAAGAACAAAATTTCTGTTCAGAGGCACGTAGAAGTCACTCTAGGTCTGCTCACAGGGAAATTAATCAAGCGCTCCCAAAGATTCTCTCCCAATGAGGTCATGGAACTGAGGCAGGGGCAAGACTTCCAATTCCTTGCTTTGTGTTTTAGCCACAAGGTGGAGCTCGGTTTCTTATGAGTTCCTTTTCATTAGCCCTTGAGACACCAAAGTATTGTTTGCTACTGCTGCCTTTGTTTGACCTGTCAGCTCCCTGTCCTAGTAAGTGCAAATTGAGAGAATTACACTGTCTTTATGAATGGGTCACCCTGCTTCAAGCAGCCTGAATCCAGAAGCTATAAAGCTCTCCTGGTATTAAGGAAAAAGGAGCTGAATTTGATAGAACTTTTTTTTTTTTTTTAATGTGGAATGTAACAAACCCAAGGGAAAAAATGGATAAAAGATAAACATGAAGATCAATATATTTTTGTAGAAGAAACAGCCATGTACCACCAGCAAGTCAGGACAGATTACTGTCAGCACTCCAGAGCCACCAGCCACAACCTGCTTTTCCTGATCACTGTCCCTCCTTCCTTCCACCTGTAACCACTGACTGGATTGACTATTTGTGGTAACCAATTCATCACTTTATAGTTTTATTACATAGTTAGGTATCTCTAAGCTGTATAGTTTAATTTTTAAAAATATAAATTGAATTATGCTGTATATAGTCTATGTCTTATTTTCTCAAGATGATATCTAAGATTCATCTATGTAGATGCAGTTTTTTAAAAATATGTTTTTATTAATTTTTTAAAGAGAGAGGAAGGGAGAGAGAGAAACATCAATGTGAGAGAGAAACATCGATCTACTGCCTCCTACACCCCCCTCCCCCACTGGGGACTGAGCCCGCAACCTGGGCACGTGCCCTGCCTGGGAATCGAACCGGGACCTCTTAGTCCCTGGTATGATGCTCAATCCATTGAGCCAGCCGGGCAGAGAGTAGAGATAATTTTAATTGGACATCAAAGGTTCTCACTTGACACCTGTGTGATACTATGTTTATTGATTCATTAATTCAGTAACTACTTGTTGACTGTCTATCACATATCAGGCACTATTTTACACACAGGGCATGAGGATCCATTAGAGAACAGTACAGACCAAATCCCCGCCCTCAGATAGCTTGCATTCTCATTATGTAAAGGAAACTATACCAAGGACTGTAAATAGTTATTATACTGTTTCATGCCAATACATTTGATAGTTTGTACGAAATGCTAAATTTCTTGAAAGTCACAGTTTATCAAAACTGACAGAAATAGAAAATCTGAAGATTCCAATAACTATTGAAGAAGTAGAACCTGTTATTCAAAGCCTGCTAGTAAAGAAAACCCAAAGCCCAGTTGGCATCACTGGTGAATTCTCTAAACATTTATAAAAGATATAACACCAGAGAAAAGAATCAGGGGAATCACTTCCCAGCTCTTTTCAGGAGGCCATTATAAGTTGATGTAAAACTTGACACGGACGCTAGAGGAAAGCAAAAGACAGACCAATCTTAAGATAAACATAAAGGCAGAAATTACAAATGAATCGTGTAAGATTAATTAGAAATATATAAAATACATCATGAGCAATTGTGGTTTATTCTAGGAATACAAGGGTACTGTAACATTCAAAAATGAATATAATTTATGGTGATGTAAATGAAAGGATCCATATAATGTGATCATTTTAATATATTCAGAAATGCATTTGATACAATGCAGTAGCTATTCATGATTTAAAAAGGAAGAAACTCGCCCTGGCCGGTTTGGCTCAGGAATTAGAGCGTTGGCCTGTGGATCAAAGAGTTGCTGGTTCAATTCCAGCCAAGGGCACATGCCTCAGTTGTGATACGATCCCTGGCCCTGGTCAGGGTAGTGTGGGAGGCAACAAATTGATGTATTTCTCTCACATGGATATTTCTGTCTCTCTCTGTCTCCCTCCCCACCACCACTCTATCTGAAAATCAATGGAAAAAAAAAAATCCTCTGGTGAGGATTTAAAAAAAAAAATGGAAGAAATTCTTAGTAAGCTGGGTATAGAAAAATACTTCAGTAGTCTTATACAAGAAGCTTACAAAAAAAAGCCACAGCAGACATCTTACGTCATGGTGAAATACCAAAGTTTTCCCCTTAATATACTCTCTCATCTAAGCTTTGCAGATTTCCCATCACTCTTTCTCTTCTGTTCTCTTGTATTCTTTCCCACCTCTACTCACCCCAGGGTATATGCTTGGTGGCAAAGCCGAAAATGACACCAATATACCCTGATGCCCATTTCTTCCCACTATTTAGGACTCACCAAAGTAGTTTTCATGATGAGTAGCTAAGTATAACCCCAAAGTAAGATGAAGTTGGAACCAGGATCAGGATGGGAACAGGCAGAGTTGAAAATGTTCCCTCACATTGCCTGTAACTCAGCCTCTGTAGAAGAGGAAGCAGATTTGGTGGTTGTGTCACTGGCTGGGGCTAAGTCCTCGGTCATGGCCCTCTCCAGACTGGAGGGCAGGGAGTGGATCAGTCTCTTTGGAAAGTCTTGGCCAATGAAGACGTAGAGCATTGGGTTGAGGTAGCTGTTGAAGAACGCCAGGGATTGTGGAGGGCAGCTGAGCCAAGGTCTCTTGTTGATCCTACAGTGCTGGCAACCCTGGAACATTCTGTGCCATGGGAAGAATGTATCAACAGTCTCGACCTTGAGCTCAGAGGCCAGTGGAAACATCTCTTGTCTGAAGACAAATAAGCTTTTGAACTCCCTGCCCCTCCTTATCATGCTATATAATAAACATGCTGAACTAGCTCTGGGTCACTGTTGGGTCACTGTTCCTCCATCCGAGAGCAATGTCCCACTTGGTCCCAGCTTTTATTTGTATAATGTCTTTGTGTCTTTCTTCATCTCCTGTCGCCCCTCCTAAAGTCTGGTTCGACTGGCTGCACAGATCATGGCAAGGGATCTCACTGGATATACCAGGATACCAATGATTTTATTCTTACTCCCCAACAACATCTCTCTGAGCCAAACTGTGCTCAGAAAGGCAATCAGTTGAAAGGGAAACCAACAAACAAAGAAGGAAGCCACAACAGCAGTGAGGACCCGTAAGGAACGGCTGGAATTAATCATAGCTTTTTTGCGGATTTTGGCAGCAATGAGCCCATAGCAGATGGCGACAATGGACATTGGCATAGTGAAGCCAATGACAAACTGGATGACCCCTCTGGTTGTCAGCATGGTGATGACGAACTGCAACATCTCTTTACGGGTGTTACCCCATGATACATAGTTGAGAGTACAGTACATATTCCCTCTTGGATCCCTTACTATGGTCATGAACAGGAAAATTTGCAAGGTAAGAACTAGTGCAAGAATCCAGGGTATGATGATCACTTTTGTCTCCAGACTTACAGTGCGGTGGTTCTGGGCCCAGACTGGGTGCAGGACGCAAACACAGCGGTCCAGAGCAATGAAAGCAATGAGGAAGACACTTCCAAACAGGTTAATGTCCACCACGATGTTAATTAACTTGCATAGGAACCAGCCACAAGGCCATTGTTCTTTCATGGCCATTGAGACCATGAGGAATGGTAGAGTGGCAATGAAAGAGAAGTCAGCTAAGGCCAGGTTCAGGTAACACAAGGTGGTGACTGTGCATGCCATCCGGAATCCAACCACCCAGATCACCAGCCCGTTGCCTAGGATGCCGAGCACAAAAGTGATCCCCTGAGCCACCAGTGAGGTGATTTCCAGAGCAGTGTACACAGTGGACTCAAAGAACATCTCATGAGATCCATTGAGAGAATTGGACAAGTTGGTTTCCATCTTGCCCACACCTGAAACATTTCAACAAAGGGAATTTGTTAGCTCTGAAACTATCTTATATCATCTCTATTTAGTCCAACATCAATTTCCATTATAGCTTCCTCTCCAAAGAGGATACCCACTCTACTGAACCCTGTGGCTATCACTATACATTTGTCAGACTCTTGGCTGTTTCTTTGCGAAAGGACAGTTCTTCATATTCTCATAATTATTAATATGCATCCTACTAATTAGGCTGATTAATTAACTAAAGAAGATGACAAGGTTCCGTCCATCAGCTGAATCCTGAGCTGAGGGTGTATAAACAACAGAAGGTGGGAGGCATCTTAGCACAGTGGGTGAAGCACTAGACTCAGAGTCAGTAGGGTCACAGTTCTTCCTTTGTGACTCAATGCATAGATGCTGGCAGGCTCTGCAACCTGTGCCAGCCCCAGGTTCTCACAGACTCCTAGCTCCTGTTCCTCCCCCTGTGAGAAACCTTGACCTGCTGTGTTGTTCATCTCACCACAACTCCTCTCATATGGCTCTTAAGGATTCCATGGGTGAGTATGTTGTTAGTCTTAGAGTGTGGTTTGAGTTTATACTCAAAGAGGATCTTGAGTTGATACTGCAAATATGTAGTAATATGTTATATCCTGTGGATTCTTTGCTAGAAGAGGTCAGAGAAGGGGTCCTTCTCCGTATTCAACCCTCTGTTATCCATTTTCTCTGTTTGATATGGAGCTCTTCTTTATTTAGGATGCAAACAAATTTCACCCATTGTATAGCGTTGGTGTCTGTGACATAAGGAATACGATTAATAGATTCATTGATATTTGTGGGCTTCTTATTAGAGAGCATGCATTGTATTAAGTGGGGATCTAGTTACATATGCAGCCGAACCACTTTGACCTACATACAACTCTACAATGTCCATTGTTTCCAGGGTTCATAAGAATAGGTCGATATACTGACAAATCTCAGAGGAAGGAGTCGGGAGAGGGAAGAGATGAACCAAAGAATTTTTATGCATATATGCATAACCAATAGACACAGACAATAATACTATGAAGGGAGGGGGACAGGAAGAGGGTGTCCATGGGGGAAAAAGGAGAAACATCTGTAACAACAACAACAAAAAATTACAAAGAAAAAAAAATTGATATTCCGAACAATTAGAAGACCTGCAGAAGTCACTTAGGAGGTAAGTACTAGAGGAAGGACTTGAATCCAGCTTGATCTGTCTTCCAAGTCCTTCCTCTACTACACAAGTGTGACAGATATTGCTGGATTCCCACCCACCATCTATTCCCCCATTCTTCTCTGCTGACCATAACCTCAATTATATTTAGTTTCTCATTCTTCAGGGAAGATGTTCCTCTCCATCTTTGGGGCCAAATCCTGATAGTCTCATTAGCAGCTGGAATCTGCTTTGCTTTGCAAAGGAGTGTTTTAGTTGTGGGTACAGGACTGAATTCTTGATAAGGACCCTAGCATCTGGATACATTTACTAGCTCTTAAGATGAGAACCCAGCCCTGGCTGGTTTGGCTCAGTGGTTAGAGCATCGGCCTGCAGTCCAGAGAGACCCAGGTTCGGTTCCCGCTAAGGGCACGTACCTCGGTTGCAGTTTGTCCCCGGCTCTGGTTGGGTCGTGCGGGAGGCAGCCACTCGATGTGTCCCTTTCACGTCGATGTTTCTCTCTCTCTCTCTCTTTCTCTCCCTCCTACTCTATCTGAACAAAAAATGGAAAAATGTCCTCGGGTGAGGATAAAAAAAAAAAAAAAAAAAGATGAGAACCCACAGAAATGTATTCTCTGCCTCTGGATAAGGTTACCTCTCTGTTTCCTCCAGATTCAACCCAATGTTTATCTGTGTGTCCCTCATGTCCATTCCATTTCACCAAATTTCCTCATGCTGTGGTTTGTGAGCTTTATCACAAATATCCAGGATGGCCATTAAAATGCACATTCAAGAACCCCATCCTAGAATCCCTTTGCATAAAATCCTGAGTAATTTTTTGTGGCATCAAAATTTGAGCATCATCATAGCCTAGCTATTCTGCCTCATGCAGAGAATTAGCAATTTTTGCACACCTATGTACATTTAGTACTTGTAATAATATTGCAAGGCATCCATTATGATCCCTCACTCACCAGGGGGAAACCATGGTCCAAAGATTTCAGCAGTTTGTTCACCATCATGAACCCAGCCAGTCAGTGGAGACAACAAGCTTTGAAAACCAGATTGAACCGATTCCAGACCCACTGCCTTAGCCTCTGTAAATACTGCCTTTTGAAGGTTCCTCCCCCAAAGATTACCTGGAGATGACCATACCTTAGTATGACAATTTGCCTCATTCCTTCCCTTTTTATTCCCACTTTCTTCTTTTGTTCCTGTTTTCACTTGTCACTATCACTGAATCTTCTATGGTATATCGCTTAAAACAGTGCTGTGTTTCTTAGCCTTGGCAACACTAACATTTGGGGATGGATAATTCTATGTTCTGGGGGGACTGTTTTGTCCATTGTAGGAGGTTTAGCAGCATCCCTGGCCTCTATCCACTAGATGCCATTACCAGCATCCTTCTGTTGTGACAACCAGGAGTCTCTGTGGACATTGTGAAGTGTCCCCTGGGGAAAAGTTACCCTAGTTGAGAGTCACTGTTACAGTGTAGAGTGCCGGGCTCAGGACTTGGGTCAATCACATTCTAATGTCCTCACAGACACCTGCCCAGTGACAGTGACATATCTTTGACCTTCGATTTTCTCCTCTACCGAATGGGGTGGTTTTTTGGTGGAGACTGGATTTAAGTGACTATTAGAAGCGAATAGACATGAGAATCTCTTAGGCTGAACCAAGTGCCTTTGAACACGGGAACTCCCGGTGCTCACCATCCTCGGACCTGTGTCCTGGGGTTCAGTCCCAGTTTATACATTGTAGAAGCTCAAGTTCAGGTCAACAACAATGCTCATAAAAATCATAGTTACTACTTAGGAACATTTTGCATGTGCCAAGAGCTCCTCTTTTAACACTTACCGCCATGGCTCTACTATGGCTCTTGAGGATTGCATGTGTGAAAATGTACTCTGTGACTTTGTAAATATGGAGTCATGGTAGTTATAATTCGTATAACTATTGTACAGAGGAGGACATGAAGACTTAAACTGGTTACATTAATTGTTTAAAACCTCCAGTTAGGAAGAGGTAGAGCCCGAATTAGAGCTCAGGCAGATGGACTCCATCAGAAATGTGCTCTAAATGTTCTCCTACCTCATATTTGTTCAACAGGGTCAGGTTCTCTGCCCATCCACTCAGTACCTTACAGATTATTCAGGAGACATAATGTGCTCCATAATGTCTAAGGCATTGGTTGGAAAATGTTGATACAACAAGGAAGGTTGACTGCGAAAGGACAGGTGGGGAAAGGCCAATGAGGCAAAGTTGTGAAATTATGGTCCCTCTCAATACAGGGTTGGGGAGAACCTGTGTGCCATAGGTGTTCCTCAGGTGGATTATGATGCCTGCTGATTTGAGACTCATAAAAGGTGCCTTTTACAGTAGAATTGATCAACTCCAATGGCAACAACCTTGGTGTTGATAAAGATCATCATCCATGGTCCTGGCAGAGGAAGTGACCTGTCCAGTGTCTAAATTATTAAGGGTGCAACTGGATTGATGACCACAGATTTCAGTAGTTCCCTGTTAGTTTACTCTGTTTTATTTTTCTTTATTGATTTCAGAGAGAGAGGAAAGGAGAGAGAGATAGAAACATCAATGAGAGAGAACATCGATTGGTCTCCTCCTGCATGCCCCTACTAGGGATCGGGCCCACAACCTGGGCATGTCCCCTGAGTGGGAATGGAACTAGCAACCTCTTGGTGCATGGGTTGACACTCAACCAGTGGGCCACACCAGCCGGGCTACTCTGTTTCTTCATCATGTTTGCATTTTCATGCTTTGAAATAATTGTTTCAGTTCTGCTTTAGAAAACCTTTAAGGTTTCCTTGATTCCTCCTCTCAGCTGATGCTTTGCCTCATATTTGAATGAGAAAATGGTAAATATTGTTTATGCACTTTTTAGCCTTACCTCAAGAAAACCCTTCAGTCTCTCTGTACCTGTTACAGTGGATAGAATTCTTGCTCATTCCAGTTCATACAGTGTGTGAATCAAGAGTTCTTGTTCATTCCCCCTACATGTTTGCTCTGGATCCCTCTCTCTCTCTCACCTTCCCAAGAATTACCCTTCTGCAACACCACTTCTTCTTCTTCTGCCAAAACATACCCAAGATTTTCTTTCTACTAGATCATTCTATCACACAACCATGATCATATCCTCTCCCATCACAAAGAAATGGTCCTTGGCTCTTGTTCATTTCTAGCTTCAGCCCTGTTCTCTCAAGACAATCTTTCAGTGAAGAAGATTCATAGCCAAAAACTAGAAGTTAGTGTCTCCACTTGTCACCTCAGCTTTTCTCTTAAACTCACTGCAAGTTGAATTGAATCTTGAACACTCCACGGATGGTGCTCCCCTTAATGATGCCTGTGGCTTCCATGTCACCACTCCAGTGGTGCCTTGTCAGGTCTTATCCTGATATCTCGGTGGCATGTGACTCTTAGAACACTTTCTCCTTCTTAAAACATATTATCTTACGCCTTTAGTTGATAAAATGTACACAAGATACACTCTTGGTTGTCTTTATAGCTAAATAGGCTGCCTCATTAGTCTAATTTACTACGTTTTCATCCTCTCAAACTTCACATTGCATAAACGAAATCCTCAATTCTTCCATCCTCCTAAATCTGCCACTCTCAGTATTCTGTGTCTGTTTGGAGCTTAAGCACTCAGTTGTTAAGTCTCCAGATCTCAGTCATCCTTGAAATTCCTTTCCATGACCATCCAATCCAAATTAATCAATTCTTTTTACAAAGCAACTTAGCCCACATGTGCAATCAGTTTATCACCATTACCCTTGTCTATGGCCCTTTCCTGGCTGTATATTTAAAAAAATTTTTTTTATCCTCACCCAAGGACATTTTTGCATTTATCTTCAGATAGAGCGGGAGGGAGAGAGGGAGGAGGGAGGAAGAGAGAGAGAGAGAGAGAGAAACATCGATGCGAGAAAGACACATTGACTGGTTGCACCCACACAACCAAAACCGGTGCCGGGGACAAACTGCAATTGAGGTACATGCCCTTTGCGGGAACCAAACCCAGGTCACACTGGTCTGCGGGCTGATGCTCTAACCACTGAGCAAAACCGGCCAGGGCTTTTTTTTTTTTTTTTTTGCCTTCCTTCTTATGCTGCCCCATAATCCATTCTCTAGACATAAGCCAGATGATCTATTAGAAACACAAATCATACCATGACATCATTCTGCTGAACATCCTCCAGTGGCTTCCAAACTCCTAACTCAAGCTTACCAAGTCCTTTGGGATCTGCCTATGTACCCCTCAGACCTCACATATCTGCTGTCCTTTCACACACTGTGATGGGCCCACACTGAATTCCTTTTATTTTTTTGAACATGCCAAGCTCATGATCATCTCAGGGCTTTTGCATCCTGTTCCTTCTGCCTACTGTGCCCTTCCCGTTAAGCCTCCCACGTGTGGCTTTTTCTGAATATTCCTGTCTCAGCTTAGATATTCTCAGAGAGGACCTTCCTGACCCACAATGCAAAGCAGCTATCCCAGCCTATCTCAGCTATCCCATCCTGTCCTTGTTTATTTGTCCATTCATTTGTTTTTTATTCTAAATACATTCCAAATTAGTACCTATGCTACAGAAGATGACCAAGTCTTTCAGTGCTATCTCTCCACAGCAGTGATTTCCAACTAGTGTGCCACAAGAATGTTTAAAACATGCAATGCCTGACTAATGAGTCAGGAGCACTGACCCCTTTTCCCTTAGATGGTCAAATGAAAAACTGACAACAGACAAAATAACAATAGCTGTTTGGTGGGAATTAATCAAATTACACCTATGTTTTGTCAGATTTGGTGTGCTCTGGAATTTTAGTAATTAGTTTATGTGTGCCATGAGATGAGAAAGGTTGAGAATTGCTGCTCTATAGTATTGCTGTCCAATAGAACCATAAATTTGAGCCTCATCTGTGACGTACAGTTTTTAAAAGTAAAATTAATTTTAATAAACTATCAATTTTAATAATATATTTTATTTAACTCAACACATAGAGAATATCACTTGAACATAAGCAATCCAAGAATTTTCAGTGAGATATTTTGTGTTTCTTTTTCATACAAAGTCTTTGAATGTATGAAATTAATTTTGACTACAGCACCTCTCAGGTCAGACTAGCAAGAACTCAATAATCCTAATGGCAAGTGGATTCTTATTGAAAAACCCAGCCCTAGAGTTCAGGAGGTATCTGCCACAGAATAGATGTTCTAATAACAATTTTTAAATTATTAGGCTTCCAACTTACCACCAGCTGAGATCCTGTTCCTGTGGCCAGTCCCTGGCTTCCTGTGGGCAACTCAGGCTGGAGGGTTTCAGCAGATGCTTTATTGATGGACCTGGAGGAGGGAGAGTGGGGCTCAACCAATCAGGGGACAGACAGCACTTTCTGCAACTCCCATAGAGCACTCTGGATATGGTACCAGCTCACTTCTTTTAGAACCTTAAGGTTGAATACACCCCTCACCTCCCACCAGCTGTGGGAGACAGGCGTTCAGTCCTCTAAAAATCAAGGGTCAAGGATGCTAGGTTTTGGGACCCTTTTTCTTTCAGAGATTCAGGTAAAACTTCAACAAGTATTGAGGTGAGACGATGGAGGTAAGCAATAAACACAGTTAATGGTTAAAAAAAAAACTTGTTTCTGGACTCAAACAATACTTCAGATACCATATGTGGAGTTGTTCTATACAAAAAAAAAAAAAAAAAATTCTCCAATCTTGGACCTGAACTGGGTGTTCTACAATTCAATTCAACTGGACACTGTATATCTGGAAATAGGGTCAGGTCCTACAACGTAAAGGGCTCAGTGCTACAAGGGTACCCCCACTTCAGGTGCCACTTTGGGGTCCCAGGTTGCCAACTATACTATGACTGACCAGCTGTAAATGAGGCGTTCCCACGGCCCCATCCTCAGGTAAGATGGTTTGCTGGAATGGCTTCCAGAACTCAGGAAAGAATTTACTTAAGTTTAACGGCTCATTATTAAGAATACAACTCCTGAACACCCACATCGAAGACACGCATAGGGCAAGATATGAGGGGATGTGTGTGCATAGAGTTTTCATGTTCTCTCTGCGGGAACTACCCTTCCAACACCTTGGTGTGTTCAGCAACCTAGAGGCTCATCAAATCTTATTGTTCAAGAGTTTTTGTAGTACTTAATATCCAGCACATTCCCCACTCCCGTTTCCAGAGGTCAGTGTGTTGAGCTGAAATTACCGAAGCTTTAATCTTTTGGTCCCACTGAGTGTACATAGGGGACCACCACAACTCACCTCATTAACATCAATTCTGGCATGATTCAAAGGGATGACTGGTGAATAAAAAGACACTTCTATCATTCACAAAATTGCAAGTGTTTATCCCTGTGAAAGAACAAGCGACTAAGACCAAATCATTTTTTTTGCATTTGAATATTTATTTTGAGTTCATCTTTTGCCAGTGCATCAGGATGTTATGCTACACATTAGATGAAATGTGTGATTATTTACAGAAACCAAGTTAAAGTCTGAGTGTGACTGCAGATTGATTTATTTCATAGCAAAGACATCAGTCAACAGTTAGCCTGAGTAGTTTATTTGAAACCGAAAGTCAAAATCTGAGGTGTTCATAAAAATATAAAACATTTGAGGATTTGTAAAAATATTGGGAATGGGAGTGAGAAATCAATAAACAAGGCCCAATTAATGATAGATTCAGAATTCAGCACAGATATTCAAGGTTCTTAGTTGACACCTCAGTGATACTATTATTTATTGATTCATTAATTATATAACTCCTTGGGCCCTGGCCGGTTTGGCTCAGTGGTTAGAGCGTCGGCCTGCGGTCCTGAGAGACCTGGGTTTGGTTCTCGCTAAGGGCATGTACCTCGGTTGCAGTTTGTCCCCGGCCCTGGTTGGGTCGTGCGGGAGGCAGCCACTCGATGTGTCCCTTTCAAGTCAATGTTTCTCTCTCTCTCTCTTCCTCTCTCTCCCTCCCACTCTATCTAAACAAAAAATGGAAAAGTGTCCTTGGGTGAGGATTTAAAAAAGTGAATACATATCCTAAGTGAAACAAGCCAAGCAGAGAAAGACAAATATCACATGATCTCACTTATTTGTGGAACATAATGAACATAACAGTCTGAGGAAGAGGGTAGACCCAGAGACGTGGAAGTAGGATAAAGACTGACAACCCTCAGAAGAGGGGGTGGGTGGGAGGGAATAGATAAACCACAGAACTTATATGCATGTACACATAACCGGTGGACGTGGACAACAAAGCTGGGTACGGGGTGGGGGAGATGGGGAGGAGGGTGTCAATGGGGAAAAAAGAAACATCTGTAACAAAAATTAATTTAAAAAAATGAATACAGTTTATGATGTAAATGATATGTAAAAATAATATGATCATCTTAATATAGGCAGAACATGTATTTGATACAATCCAAAAGTTATTTATAATTAAGAAAAGAAGAAAACCATTAGTAAATTAGTAGTACAAAACCTCTGGGGTCAGATTTTTAAAAAGCAAAGAACAATCTATGGCAAACATCTTACTTCATGGTGAAATACCTGTTACCCTCTTAATATACTCTCATCTAAGATTTACAGATTCCCCATCACTCTTTCTCTTCTCTCCACTTGCACTCTTTCCACCTCCATTCACCCCAGGATGCATACTGTGCTGGCAAAGACAAAAATGACAGCAATAAAACCCTTATGTCCATTTCTTCACACCATTCTGAGGTCACCAAGGTAGTTTTCATGATGAGTGGCTCAGTATGACCCAAGGTAACATAAAGGTGGAACCATGAGCAGGATAAGAGCAGACAGAGCTCAAAAGTGCACCCCCCCCCCTTTCCCTCACATTGCCTGTAACTCAGCCTCTACAGGAGGTGAAGCAGATTTGGTTGTGGTATCACTGGCTAGGGCTGAGTCCTCGGTCAGGGCCCTCTCCAGACTGGAGGGCAGCGAGTGGATCAGTCTCTTTCGGAAGTCCTGGCCCACGAAGACATAGAGCATTGGGTTGAGGCTGCTGTTGAAGTAGGCCAGTGAGCTTGTTGGGTATGTTAGCAAATCAAGGATTTTGTACTTTTTCTCCAACAACATCTCTCTGAGCCAAACTGTGCTCAGAAGGGCAATCAGTTGAAAGGGAAACCAACAAACAAAGAAGGAAGCCACAACAGCAGTGAGGACCCGTAAGGAACGGCTGGAATTAATCATAGCTTTTTTGCGGATTTTGGCAGCAATGAGCCCATAGCAGATGGCGACAATGGACATTGGCATAGTGAAGCCAATGACAAACCGGATGATCCCTCTGGTAGTCAGCACGGTGATGAAGACCTTCAATTTCTCTTGAGGGGTGTCACCCCACGATGCAAAGTTGAAAGTACAGTATATATTCCCTCTTGGATCCCTTACTGTGGTCATGAACAGGAAAATTTGTGAGGTAAGAACTAGTGCAAGAATCCAGGGTATGATGATCACTTTTTTAGCCAGACTTACAGTGCGGTGGTTCTGGGCCCAGACTGGGTGCAGGACACAAACACAGCGGTCCAGAGCAATGAAAGCAATGAGGAAGACACTTCCAAACAGGTTAATGTCCACCACAATGTTAATTAACTTGCATAGGAACCAGCCAAAAGGCCATTGTTCTTTCATGGCCGTTGAGACCATGAGGAATGGTAGAGTGGCAATGAAAGAGAAGTCAGCTAAGGCCAGGTTCAGATAGCACAAGGTGGTGACTGTGCGTGGCATCCGGAATCCAGCCACCCAGATCACCAGCCCGTTGCCTAGGATGCCGAGCACAAAGGTGATCCCCTGAGCCACCAGTGAGGTGATTTCCAGAGCAGTGTACACAGTGGACTCAAAGAACATCTCATGAGATCCATTGAGAGAATTGGACAAGTTGGTTTCCATCTTGCCCACACCTGAAACATTTCAACAAAGGGTATTTGTTAGTTCTGAAACTCTCTTATATCAATCCAACTCTCTTATATCAGAAACTCTCTTATATTCAGTCCAACATCAATTTCCATTATAGCTTCCTCTCCAAAGAGGATACCCACTCTATTGAACCTTGTGTCTATCACTATACATTTGGCAGACTCTTGGCTGTTCCTTTGAGAAAGGATAGTTCTCTATATTCCCATAATTATTAATATACATTCCACCTATTAGGCTGATTAATTAACCAAGAAGAAGATGACAAGGCTCCTGTCCATCAGCAGAATCCTGAGCTGAGAGTGTATAAACAACAGAAGATGGTCTGGCCAGTATGGCTCAGTGGTTGAGCATTGACCGACGCACTAAGAGGTTGCAGATTTGATTCCTGGCCAGGACATATGCCCAGGTTGTGGGCTCCATTCCCAGTGGGGGCACGTGGGAGGTGGCCAGTCGATGTTCTTTCTCATCGATGTTTCTATCTCTCTTTCCCTTTCACTTCCTCTCTCTCTAAATTCAATAAAAAAGGAAAAAAAATAAAACAACAACAGAAGATGGGAGGCATCTTTGCACAGTGAGGGAAGAAGCACTAGACTCAGTCAGTAGGGTCACAGTTCTTCCCTTGTGACTCAATGCATAGATGCTGGCAGGCTCTGCAACCTGTGCCAGCCCCAGGTTCTCAGACTCCCAGCTCCTGTTCCTCCCTCTGTGAGAAACCTTGACCTGCTGTGTGGTTTGTCTCACCACAACTCCTCTCGTGTCACTCTTGAGGATTCCATGGGTGAGTATGTTGTTAGTCTTAAAGTGTGGTTTGAGTTTATAGTTGAATAGGATCTTGAATAGTTACTGGAAATATGTAGTAATATGTTACATCCTGTGGGTTCTTTGCTAGAAGAGGTCAGAGAAGGGGCCCCTTCTCTACATTCAACCCTCTGTTTTTCATTGTCACTGTTGGATATGGAGCTCTTCTTTTTTTGGGATGAAAAGAATTTTCACCCCTTGTATAACTTTGGTATCTTTGACATAAAGAATACGCTTAATAGATTTAGTTAATATTTGTGGGTTTTTGTTTTTTTTAATCCTCACCCGAGGACATTTTTCCATTTTTTGTTCAGAGTGGGAGGGAGAGAGAGGAAGAGAGAGAGAGAGAGAGACAGAAACATCAATGTGAAAGGGACACATCGAGTGGCTGCCTCCCCCACGACCCAACCAGGGGCCGGGACAAACTGCAACCGAGGTACGTGTCCTTAGTGGGAACCAAACCCGGGTCTCTCTGGACCGCAGGCCGACGCTCTAACCGCCGAGCCAAACTGGCCAGGGCTGTGAGGTTCTTATTAGAGACCATGCATTATATTAAGTGGCCATCTAGTTACATATGCAGGGATCCAGTTTGACCTAAATACACCTCTATTATACCCATTGTTTCCAGTTTGCATAAGAATAACTTGATCTTCCAAGCACTTAGAAGACCTGTAGAAGTCACTTAGTCCCGGCCTGTGTTGCTCCGTGGTTGAATGTCAACCCATGTACCAAGAGGTCACCAGATCAATTTCCTGTCAGGGAACATGCCCAGGTTGTAGGTCTGATCCCCAGTGGGGGGCCTGCAGGAGGCGGCCAATCGATGTTCTGTCTCATCAATGTTTCTATCTCTCTCTCCCTCTCCCTTCTTCTTTCTATCTAATATCAATTAAAAAAAATTTTTTTTTAAAGTCACTTAGGAGGTAAGTGACAGAGGAAGGACTTGAATCCAGCTTGATCTGTCTTCCAAGCCCTTCCTCTACTGCACCACTGTGACAGACATTGCTGAATTCCTACCCACCATCCATTTCCCCATTCTTCTTTGCTGACCACAACCTCAATTATATTTAGTTTCTCACTCTTCAGGGAAGATATTCTTCTCCATCTTTGGGGCCAAATCTTGATAGTCTCACTAGCAGCTGGAATCTGCTTTGCTCTACAAAGGAGTGTTTTAGTTGTGGGTACAGGACTGAATTCTTGATAATGACCCCAGCAGAAAATATCCTGGGAAGCATCTAGGATGCATTTCCCAGCCCTCAAGAGAGAACACACAAAAATGTAGTCTCTGCCTCTGGATCAGGTCACATCTGTAACTATTGCCTCCCAATTTTACCCAGTGTCTCTGTGTGTGTCCCTCACGTCCATTCCACTTGCCCATATTTCCTCATGCTGTGGTTTGTGAGCTTTATCACAAATATTCAGAATGGCTGTTAAAACGCACATTCAGGAACCCCATCCTAGAATTTCTTTGCATAAAATCCTGAGTAATTTTGTATGGCATCAAAATTTGAGCATTAACGTAGCCTATGCTATTCTGCCTCCTGCAGAGAATTAGCAATTTTTGTGCACCTGTGTACATTTAGTACCAGTAATAATATTGCAAGGCATCCATTATGATCCCTCACTCACCAGGGGGAAACCATGGTCCAAGGATTTCAGCAGTTTGTTCACCATCATGAACCCAGCCAGTCAGTGGAGACAACAAGCTTTGAAAACCAGATTGAACCGATTCCAGACCCACTGCCTTAGCCTCTGTAAATACTGCCTTTTGAAGGTTCCTCCCACCAAGATTATCTGGAGATGACCATACCTTAGTATGATAATTTGCCCCATTCCTTCCCTTTTTATTCCCACTTTCTTCTTTTGTTCCTGTTTTCACTTGTCACTATCACTGAGTCTTCTGTGGTATATTGCTTAAAACAGTACCGTGTTTCTCAACCTTGGCAACACTAACATTTGGGGATGGATAATCCTATGTTGTGGGGGGACTGTCTTGTCCATTGTAGGAGGTTTAGCAGCATCCCTGGCCTCTACCCACTAGATGCCATTACCAGCACCTTCTGTCATGACAACCAGGAGTCTCTGTGGACATTGTGAAGTGTCCCCTGGGGAAAAGTTACCCCAGTTGAAAGTCACTGTTACAGTGTAGAGTCCTGGGCTCAGGACTTGGGTCAATCAGCATGCTATTCTCCTCACAGACACCTGCCCGGTAGCAGTGACATACCTTTGAACTTCAGTTTCCTCCTCTACTGAAAGGGTTGGTTTTTGGTGAAGACTGGATATAGGTGAAGATTTGATGAGAATAGACATGAAAATCTCTTAGGCTGAACCAAGTGTCTTTGACACGTGGGAAGTATTAGTGCTCACCATTCTTGGACCTGTGTCCTGGGATTCAGTCCCAGTTTATACATTGTAGAAACTCAAGTACAGGTCAACAACAATGCTCATAAAAATCGTAGTTACTATTTAGGAACATTTTGCATGTGCCAAGAGCTCCTCTTTTAACACTTACCGCCAGGGCTCTCCTATGGTTCTTGATGATTGCATGTGTGAAAATGTATAAAGCACTAAGGGTACTCTGTGACTTTCTAAGTATGGAATTGCGGTAGTTATAATTCGTATAACTATTGTACAGAGGAGAGTGTGAAGACTTAAACTGGTTACATTAGTTGTTTAAAACCTCCAGTTAGGAAGAGGTAGAGCCCAAATTAGAGCTCAGGCAGACGGATTCCATCAGAAATGTGCTCTACAGACTTCCGGTCAAGATGGCGGCATAGGTAAAACGCTGTATCGCGTCCTCCCACAACCACATCAAAGTTACAACTAAAATACAGAGCAACCATCATTCAAAACCACCTGATCAAGCTGAATGGAAGTCCTACAACTATGAAATTAAAGAAGAAACCGCATTGAGACTGGTAGGAGGGGCGGAGGCACGAAGGGCTAGTCCCACACCCACGTGTGGTGGGTAAAAATTAGGAGGATACTTCGGCTGGGAAGGTCCTCCCTGAGGACTGCCGGGTCCCCATCCCACACCAGGCGACCAGCTCAGGGTTCCAGTGCCAGGAAGAGAAGTCCCCATAACTTCTGGCTGGAAAAACGAGCGGGAACTGAGGCTGAGGAGGCTGGAGCCCCCGGCATTTCCTCTTAAAGGGCCCACGCATGGACTTACTCGGACTCCCACCCTTCAGGCTCCAGCGTGGGGGAGGCAGCTTGAAAGGCACTAGTCATATGGGGAAGAACTGAGCTGTTTGGCATTGGAGTGAGGGCTGGAGAGGCAGCTTTCTCCTGGACAGATGTGCTGTCAGAGGCTTTTGTTCCTTTGGTGAGCCCTTCCCTGGGCCGGCAGATGCCGCCATATCTGGGACACCAGCAACCTGGCTCACACTGTTTGCCCTGCCCTAGTGATTCCCTGAGGCCCCGCCCCACCCAACTTTCAGGCCCACTCAAGCTGTTGCCAGTTGCTTTACCATAAGATTGGCCTGTCATGGATCCTGCTTCAGCTTTTCCTAAATTCTTTCAAACAAGCAGCATCTGGTCTCAGCTAGCCCCATTCCTCTTGCTAAGTAATACATAGAAACAAACACAGGGAGGCAGCCAAAATGAGGAGACAAAGCAACAGGTCCCAAATGAAAGAACAGAACAAAACTCCAGGAAAAGAACTAAGTGAAATGGAGTTAAGCAACCTAACAGATGCTGAGTTCAAAACACTGCTTATAAGGATGCTCAATGGACTTAGTGAGAACCTCAGGGAACTTAGAGAGGGCCTCAAGAGCATAAAAAAGGACCAGTCAGAAATGAAGGAGGCACTAACTGAAACAAAGAATAGTTTACACACATTCAATAGTAGAGTAGGTAAATCCAAGAAGCAAACCATCGATTTGGAATATAAGGAAGCAAAAAACACCCAGTCAGAACAGCAAAAAGAAAAAAGAATCCAAGAAAATGAGGATAGTGTAAGGAGCCTCTGGGACAACTTCAAGCATGCCAACATTCGCATCTTGGGGGTGCCAGAAGGAGAAGAGAGAGAACAAGAAATCGAAAACCTATTTGAAACAATAATGGCAGAAAACTTCCCTAACTTGGTGAAGGAAACAGACATACAAGTCCAGGAAGCACAGAGAGTGCCAAACAAGATGAACCCCAAGAGGCCCACACCAAGACACATCATCATCAAAATGCAAAAGGTTCAAGACAAAGAGAGAATCTTAAAAGCAGAAAGAGAAAAGCAGTTAATTACCTACAAGGGAGTTCCCATAAGACTGTCAGCTGATTTCTCAAAAGAAACTTTGCAGGCCGGAAGGGAGTGGCAAGAAATATTCAGAATGATGAAAAGCAAGAAACTACAACCAAGATTACTCTATCCCGCAAAGCTGTCATTTAGAATCGATGGCCATATAAGGAGTTTCCCATACAAGGAAAAGCTAAAGGAGTTCATCACCACCAAACCATTATTATATGATATGTTGAAGGGTCTTCGTGAAGAAAAAGATAAAAAAATATGAACAAACAAAATGGCAATAAATACATGTCTATCAACAATTGAATCTACAAACAAAATGAACAAGCAGAACAGAAACATTCTCATAGATGCAGAGAACTTTTGTTGGTTACAAGATGGATGGGGGCTGGGGGGATGGGTGAAAAAGGTGAAGGAATTAAGAAGTACAAATTGGTTGTTAGACTGACAAACCTCAAAGGGAAGGGGGGTTGGGGGGTGGGAAGAAATAAACCAAAGAACTTATATGTATATATGCATAACCAATGGACACAGACAACAGTGTGGGGAAAGGCAGGAGGGCGATGGGAATGGGGAGGAGGGGGGCAATGGGGGAAAAATGAGGAACATCTGTAATACATTCAACAATAAAGATAAGTTTAAAAAAATAAAATAAAAAGTGACTATAAAATTGTTCTCTACTTGAATTTAACAAAATCTCAGTTCAAAGAGAAAGATAAGGGAGGGAGGAATGAAGGAAGGGTTTTTCTTGAGACCTCACCCTTATCAGTTCCCTTTACCCTTCACAAGATTTCATTGGGCTTACAACTTGAAGGAAGAAGGTGGAGTATGGTTCCAGTTTATTAATTGAAAAAATAAAATAATTAGAAATGTGCTCTAAACGTTCTCACCTACCTCATATTTGTTCAACAGGGTCAGGTTCTCTACCCACCCACTCAGCACCTCACTGGTTATTCAGGAGACATAATGTGCTCAATAATGTCTAAGGCATTGGTTGGAAAATGTTGACACAACAAGGAAAGTTGACTGCGAAAGGACAGGTGGGGAAAGGCCAATGAGGCAAAGTTGTGAAAGTATGGTCCATCTCTCAATACAGGGTTGGCGAGTACCTCTGTGCCACAGATTTTACACAAGTGTATTATGATGCCTACTGATTGGTGACTCATAAAAGGTGCCCTCTATAGTACAATTTATCAACTCCAGTGACAACAAACTTGGTGTTGATAAAGATCATCATCCATCGTTTGGCATAGGAAGTGATCTGTCCAATGTCTAGATTATTAAGGGTGCAACTGGATTGATGACCACAGATTTCAGAAGTTCCCTGTTTACTGTGTTTCGTCATCATGTTCACATTTTCATGCTCTGAAATAATTGTTTCAGTTCTGCTTTAGAAAACCCTTAACATATTCTTGGTTCCTGCTATCGGCTGATGCCCTTGCCTCATATTTTAATGAGAAAATGGTAAATATTGTTTATGCACTTTTTAGCCTTATCTCAAGAAAACCTTTCAATCTCTCTGTACCTGTTACAGTGGATAGAGTTCTTGCTTATTCCAGTTCATACAGTGTGTGAATCAAGAGTTCTTATTCATTCCCCCTTCATGTTTGCTCTGGACCCCCCCCCTCTCACCTTCCCAAGAATTCCCCTCCTGCAACGTCACTTTTTTTTCTGTTAAAACATCTCCACGATTTTCTTTCTACTAGATCATTCTATCACACAACCATGATCATATCCTCTCCCATCACAAAGAAATGGTCCTTGGCTCATGTTCATTTCCAGCTTCAGCCCTGTTCTCTCAAGACAATCTTTCAGTGAAGAGGATTCACAGCCAAACACTAGAATTAAGTGTCTCCACTTTTCACCTCAGCTTTTCTCCTAAACTCACTTCAAGTTGACTTGAATCCTGAACACTCCACAGATGGTGCTCCCCTTAATGATGCCTGTGGCCTCCATGTCACCACTCCAGTGGTGCCTTGTCAGATCTTACCCTGATGACTTGGGGACGTGTGGCTCTTAGAACACTTCCTCCTTTTTTTTTTTTTTATCCTCACCTGAGGACATTTTTTCATTTTTTGTTCAGATAGAGTGGGAGGGAGAGAGAGGAAGAGAGAGAGAGAGAAACATCGACGTGAAAGGGACACATCGAGTGGCTGCCACCTGCACGACCAACCAGGGCCGGGGACAAACTGCAACTGAAGTACATGTCCTTAGCGGGAACCGAACACAGGTCTCTCTGGACCGCAGGCCGACGCTCTAACCGCTGAGCCAAACCGGCCAGGGCATTCCTCCTTCTTAAAACATATTATCTTATGCCTTTAGTTTTTAAAATGTACACAAAACACACTCTTGGTTGTTTTTATAGCTAAATAGGCCACCTCATCAGTCCAATTTACTATGCTTTCTTCCTCTCAAACCTCACATTGCTAAACCAAACTCTCAGTTCTTCCATCCTCCATCCACTCTCAGTATTCTGTGTCTGTTTGGAGCTTAAGCACTCAATTGTTAAGTCTCCAAATCTCAGTCATCCTTGAAATTCCTTTCCATGACCATCCAATTCAAGTCAATTAATTCTATCTACAAAGCAACTTGGTCCACACATACGATCAGTTCATCACCTTTACCCTTGTCCATGGCCCTTTTCTGGCTACATATTTGCACTAGCCTTGCACATAGCTTGGTCTCCCTTGTGATGCTGCCCCATAATCTATTCTTTAGACATAAGCCAGATGATCTTTTAGCAACACAAATCATACCATGACATCATTCTGCTGAACATCCTCCAGTGGCTTCCAAACTCCTAACTCAAGCTTACCAAGTCCTTTGGGATCTGCCTATGTACCCCTCAGACCTCACATATCTGCTGTCCTTTCACACACTGTGATGGGTCCACACTGAATTCCTTTTATTTTTTTGAACATGCCAAGCTCATGACCCTCTCAGAGCTTTTGCATCCTCTGTTTGTTCTGCCTACTGTGCCCTTCCCATTAAGCCTTCCACATATGGTTCTTTCTCAATATTCCTGTCTCAGCTTAAATATTATATTCTCAGAGAGAATTTTCCTGACCCACAATGCAAAGCAGCTACTCCAGGAACAGCTATCTCACCAAGGACTGTCCTTGTTTATTTGTCCATTCATTTGTTTTTTATTCTAAATACATTCCAAATTAGTACCTATGCTACAGAAGATGACCAAGTCTTTCAGTGCTAACTCTCCACAGCAGTGATTTCCAACTAGTGTGCCACAAGGATGTTTAAAACATGCAATGCCTGATTATTGAGTCAGGAGCACTGACCCCTTTTCCCTTAGATGGTCAAATGAAAAATTGACAACAGCCAACATAACAATAGCTGACTAGTGGAAATGAATACAAATTACACCTATGTTTTGTCAGATTGGCAAAAAATATACTTTATTTTTTGGTGTGCTGTGGAATTTTAGTAATTAGTTTATGTGTGCCATGAGATGAGAAAGGTTGAGAATTGCTGCTCTATAGTATCACTGTCCAATAGAACCATAAATGTGAGCCTCATCTGTGACTTACAGTTTTTAAAAGTAAAATTAATTTCAATAAGCCCTGGCCGGTTTGGCTCAGCGGTTAGAGCGTCGGCCTGCGGTCCAGAGAGACCCGGGTTCGGTTCCCGCTAAGGGCATGTACTTCGGTTGCAGTTTGTCCCCGGCCCTGGTTGGTCGTGCGGGTGGCAGCCACTCGATGTGTCCCTTTCACGTCAATGTTTCTCTCTCTCTCGCTCTTCCTCTCTCTCCCTCCCACTCTATCTGAACAAAAAATGAAAAAATGTCCTCAGGTGAGGATTAAAAAAAAATTAATTTTAATAAATTATCAATTAATTTTAACAATATATTTTATTTAACTCAACACATAGAGAATACCATTGAAACATAAACAATCCAAGAATTTTCAGAGAGATATTTTGCATTCCTTTTTCATACAAAGTCTTTGAATATAGTAAATTAATTTTGACTACAGCACCTCTCAGGTCAGACTAGCAAGAACCCAATAATCCTAATGGCAAGTGGATTGTTAATGAAAAACCCAGCCCTAGAGTTCAGGAGGTATCTGCCACAGAATAGATGTTCTAATAACAATTTTTAAATTATTAGGCTTCCAACTTACCACCAGCTGAGATCCTGTTCCTGTGGCCAGTTCCTGGCTTCCTGTGGAGTAACTCAGGCTGGAGGGTTTCAACAGATGCTTTATTGAAGGACCTGGGGGAGGTACAGTGGAGCTCAACCAATCAGGAGACAGACACTCTGCGCTTCTGCAACTCCAATAGAGCACTGTGGATATGTTACCAGCTCACTCTTTTTGAACCTTAATATCTGAATACTCCCCTCACCTCTCAGCTGCTGTGGGAGACAGGCGTTCAGTCCTCTAAATATCAAGGGTCAAGGATGCTGAGTGTTGAAACCCTTTTTATTTCAGAGATTCAGGAAAATGAAAGAAACAGGCACTGAGGTAAGAAGATGGAGGTGAGCAATGAACGCAGCTAATGGTTAAACAAAATCTTGTTTCTGGACTTAAACAACACTTCACACACCCTATCTGTGAGGTTGTTGTATACGACAAAATTCTCTAATTGTCTGTGGACCTGAACTGGGTGTTCTACAATTCAATTCAGTCTGACAGTATCTGGAATTAGGGTCAGATCCTACAGCATAAAGGGCTCAGTGCTACAAGGGTACCCCCATTTCAGGTGCCACTTTGGGATCCCAGGTTGCCAACTATACTTGTGACTGACCAGCTGTAAATGAGGCGTTCCCACGGCCCCATCCTCAGGTTAGATGGTTTGCTGGAATGGCTCCCAGAACTCAGGAAGGAATTTACTTATGTTTAACAGCTCATTATTAAGAATACAACTCCTAAACAGCCACATCGAAGACATGCATGGGGCAAGGTATGAGGAGATGTGTGTGCACAGAGTTTTCACGTTCTCTCCAGGGTCCCTACCTGCCCAACAACTTGATGAATTCAGCGACCTAGAAGATCATCAAATCTTGGAGTTTCTATACAGCCTAATATCCAGCACATTCCCAACTCCCATTTCCTGATGTCATTGTGTTAAGCTGAAATTCCTGAAGCTTTAATCACTTGGTCCCACTGAGACTACCTAAGGGACCACCCTCACTCACCTCATTATCATAAGTTCTGGTGTGATCCAAAGGGACAAGTCATGAATAAAAAGGGACTTCTATCATTCATGAAATTACAAGTGTTTAGAAGCCATGTGGCTAGAACTAGCGACTAAGAACAAATATGTTTTTTTGCACTTGGATATTTATTTTGAGTTCACGTAGTTATGTGTACCTAGTTATGTATGCCAGTACATCAGGTTGTTATGCTACACATTAGACAAAATGTGTGATTATTTGCAGAAACCAAGGAAAATGGCCGAGTACTATTGCAGACTGATTTATTTAAAGCAAGACATCAGTCAACAGTTAGCCAGAGTACTTTATTTGAAAGGGAACGTCAAAATCTGAGGTGTTCATAAAAATATAAACCACTTGAGGATTTGCAAAAATCTTGAAAATGGGTGTTTGAGTTCAATAAATGGTCCAATTCATGATTAATTCAGAATTATTTTTTTAAAAACATGTTTTCATTGATTTGTTTAGAGAGTGAGGAGGGGAGAGATAGAATCATAGATGTGAGAGCAAAACATTAATCGGCTGCCTTCTGCATGTTCCCCACTGGGGATCAAGTCCCCAAACTGGGCCTGTGCCCTGAGTGGGAACTGAACCTGGACCTCTCATCCAAAGGGACGATGCTCAATCCACTGAGCCACACTGGCCAGGCCAGAATTCATTTTAATTAGACATTAAATGTTCTCAGTTGACAACTGGGTGATACTATTATTTATTGACTCTTTAATTATATAACTCCTTATTTCGTGTCTATGACATGTCTGGCACTATTTTACACATATGGTATCGGGATCCATTCATGAACAATAAAGGCCAAACCCTGCCCTCAGATGCATTGCATTCTTATTATGTAAAGATAAGCATACCAAGTACTATACTCAGTTATCATACTATTTCATACCAATAAATGTGACCTTTTGGATAAAATGGCTAAATTCCTTGAAAATCACAGGTAAGCAAAATTGACATAAGAGGAAATAGAAAATCTGAATAGTCTGATAATGATTAAACATATTGAACCTATTTAGAAGTTTTCTTGAAAAGAAAGCTCAAGATCCACATGGGTTCCCTGGTGAATTTTTCTAAACGTTTATAAAAGATTTAACACCAGAGAATAGAATTGGAGGAATCACTTCCCAGCTCTTTTTACATCTTCGGAGGTATTATATTAGAGGAAAGAAAAAGACATGTATATTAGAGGAAAGAAAAAGAACAAGTCCATCTTTACATAAACATGAATGCAAGAATTACACCCAATCTAGTGAAATTAATTAGAAATATACAAAATATATCATGACCCAGTGTAGTTTATTCTATGAATACAAAGAGGTTTAACATTCAAAAATATAGTTTATGACATAAGTAAATGATAAAAATAATATGATCATCTTATCTGTAAAAGATGCTTTTGATACAATGCAATAGTTACTTATGATTAAGAAAAAAAGAAAACCGTTATAAGATAGGAATAGGAAGCTTCTGTGGTCAGATGTAAGACAGATAAAAATCTACAGGAAATATCTTACTTCATGTTGAAATACCAAAGTTTTCCCCTTAATATACTGTCTCATCTAAGCTTTACAGATTCCCCTTCACTCTTTCTCTTCCATCCCTGTATTCTTTCCCACCTCCACTTACCCCAGGGTATAGCCTGAGGTGCCCAAACCAAATATGACAGCAATTGTACCATTTCTGTCGCCAAAATCAGGGGACCAAAGCATTTTTTATGATAAGTGCTTCAGTGTAGAGAAGAGAGTATTCACTGGTATGACCGCTGCCAGATTGTCTAGCTAGGTCCACCTATGTTCAGGACAGAACAGAGATTGCTTCCCATAAATCCCCTCAGAGACTGTCTAACCTCTCCCTTGTGCCCCAGGCATGGTTCCTGGAATGGGCCCTCAGCGTGCCCCAAGCTAGTATGTAAGGCAGTTTCTTCTTGTCTGAGGTAGGTCTTTCTTCAGTATCCTATCCATCCTGCCCTGTCCTATAAACTTATCTCCTGCCATGTGCCATGGAGGATATCGTGTCATCTTGCTACTGCCAAGGCTAGCCTTGTATGTATGTTCCCTTAATAAACTCTTTCTGTATTCTCTTAGGGAAATTTTACCTAACAGTATAACCCAAGGTAAGTTGAAGCTAGAACAGGGAGCAGGGTCAGAGCAGGCAAAGCTCAAAAATGATCCCAATCCCCTCACATCTCCTGTAACTCGGCCCCTGTAGGAGAGAAAGCAGATTTGGTGGTTGTGTGACCGGCTGGGGCTAAGTCCTCGGTCATGGCCCTCTCCAGACTGGCAGGCAGGGAGTAGATCAGTCTCTTTTGGAAGTCTCGACCCAAGAAGACATAGAGCATTGGGTTGAGGCAGCTGTTGAAGAAGGCCAGGGCCCTAGTTATGTGTACCAGGAGAAGAATGATTTGGTACTTTCCTTCAGAAATCTCTTTGGTGTAGAGTGTGAATAGAAGAAGAAACAGTTGAAAGGGGAACCAGCAAATGAAGAAGGAGGCCACGACAGCACTGAGGACCCGTAAGGGACGGCCTTTGTTGCAGATTTTGGAAGCAATGAGCCCATAGCAGATGGCGATGATGGACATTGGCACAGTGAAGCCAGTGACAAACCAGTTGATCCCTATGATATGTGAAAAGGTGAAAATCCTCTGCAATATCTGTTCTTCACTGATGTTACCCCAGAAATGAAGGTTGAAACCACAGTATATATTACCTTCTTTATTTCTTAATGTAGTGTAGAAGATGAGATATGGCAAGTTAAGGAGCAGTGAAAGAATCCAGGGTATGATGATCACTTTTTTAGCCAGACTTACAGTGCGGTGGTTCTGGGCCCAGACTGGGTGCAGGACACAAACACAGCGGTCCAGAGCAATGAAAGCAATGAGGAAGATACTTCCAAACAGGTTTGTGTCAATCGTGAAGTTAAGTAACTTGCATAGGAACCAGCCAAAAGGCCATTGTTCTCTCATGGCATTTACAACCATGAAGAATGGTATAGTGGCAGTGAAGAAAAAGTCAGCTAAGGCCAGGTTCAGGTAACACAAGGTGGTGACTGTGCGTGCCATCCGGAATCCAGCCACCCAGATCACCAGCCCGTTGCCCCCGATGCCAAGGACACAGGTGATGCCGTACATCATCAATGTGAAGATCTGCGAAGCAGTGTAGCCAGTTTCCATCTTGCCCACACCTGAAACATTTCAACAACAGGAATTTGTCAGCTGTGAAACCATCTTACAGCATTTCTATTCAGGCTAACATCAACTTGCCCTATAGCCTCCTCTCCAAACAGTATACTCACTCTCTTGAACCTTGTGGCTAGTCACTACAAATTTGGCAGACTCTTGGCTGTCCCTTTGGGAAAGGACAGTTCTCCATATTCCCTTAATTATTAATATGCATTTCAACTCTTAGGCTGATTACTTAACCAAGAAGTTTACAAGGTTCCTGTCCATCAGCAGAATTCTGAGCTCAGAGTGTATAATTGATGGGAGGCATCTTCAGCACAGTGAGGGATGCACTACTCAACAGGGTCACAGTTCTTCCCTTGTGACTCAATGCATAGATGCTGGCAGGCTCTGCAATTCTGCCAGCCCCAGATTCTCACAGACTCCCAGCTCCTGTTCCTCCCCCTGTGAGAAACCTTGACCTATTGATTGATTAGTATTTAAATGTTTAGTGTGTGATTTGAGTTTATAGTTGAACAGTTACTTGTAATACATGATAACATGTGACATCCTGTGGCGTCTGTGCTGGCCGACGTCCTCAAAGGGGCCCTTTTCTCTATTCAACCCTTTGTTTTTTATTGTCTCTGTTATGGAGCTCTTCTCTGTTTGAGATAGAAAGAATTTTCACCCATGGTGTAGCTTTATCATTGGTAGCACAGAGAATATGAGTGTAATAGATAATATGTTTAGTTAATATTTGTGAGGTTCTCTTAAAAAAAAGATTTTCTCTTTATTGATTTTAGAGAGAAAGGGAGAGGGAGAGAGTGAGAGAAACATGAATGAGAGAGAACATCGATTTGCCGCTGCCTGCGTGCCCCATGATGGGGATCCAGCCCACAACCTGGGCATGTGTCCTGACTAGGAATCGAACTGTCAACCGCTTGGTGCATGGGTCGACGCTCAACCACTGAGCCAGGCTGTACTTGTGTGCTTCTTATTAGAGACCATGCATTCTATTGAGTAGGGGTCAAGTTTTATATACATATGACTAACACAACTCTACAGTGGTCATTATTTCTAACTTACATAAGAATAAATTGATAATCAGAGCAATTATGAGATGTAGAAGGTTAGGTAGCAAGGGGTAGAGGAAGGTCTTTAATTCAGCTGGATCTGAATTCCAAGTCCTTCCTGTACTATATAACTGCGACACACATTGCTGGATTCCCACCCAACATCTATTCCTGCATTCTTCTCTGCTGACCACACCTCATTATATTTAGTTTCTCATTCTTCAGGGAAGATGTTCCTCTCCATCTTTGGGGCCAAATCCTGATAGTCTCAATGGAGGCTGGAATTTACTTTGCTTTGCAAAGGAGTGTTTTAGCAGTGGGACATGACTAAATCCTGGACAATAACACTAGTGGAAGATCACCTGGTGAGCTTTTGGTACAAATTTCCTTGCTGTTAAGAATGGAAATCCACTACAATGTAGTTGTATCTGCCTCTGGACCAGGTCACATTGTAACTATTGCCTCCAGATTCAACCCAATGTCTGTGGATCCATCTTGTCCATTCCACTTGACCAAATTTCCTCATGCTGTGGTCTGTGAGCTATATCACAAATATCCAGGGTGGCTGTTAAAATGCATATTCATGAACCCCATCTTAAATCTCTTTGCATAAAATCTACGGTTATTTTGTATGGCCTCATAATTGGACAATCATCTTTGCCTCTCTATTCTGCTTCCTGCAGAGATTTTTGAGCACCTGTGCACGTTTAGTACTTGTAATAATATTGCATGACATCCATTATGATCTCTCTTTCACCAGGGGGAAACCATGATCCAAGAGTTTCAGCAGTTTGTTCACCATCATGAGCCCAGCCAGTCAGTGTACACAGCAATCTTTGAGAACCAGATTGAACCAATTCCAGAACCATTGCTTTTACCACTGTAAATAATACTTTTAGGGGTTCCTTCCCCCAAGATTACCTGGAGAAGTTCCTACCCAAGTATAACAATTTGCCTCATTTCCTTTCTTTCCTTTTTTCATTCTTCTTTTCTCCCTGTCTTTACCAGTCACTTTTACCCAGTTGTCAGTGGGATATTGTTTAATGTAGTTCAGGGTTTCTCAATCTTAGCAACATTGACTTTTGGGGTGGATAATTTTATGTTGTGGGGTTCTGTTCTGTACATTGTAGGATGTTTATCTCCATTTCTAACCCTCTTCTGCTAGAACCCAATAAAACCCCTTCCAGTTATGACAATCCAAAGTGTCAAATGTCCCCTGGGGAGATACTCACCCCTCAGTTGAGCATCATTGTTCTGGTGTAGTGCTGGGCTCAGGACTTATGCTAATCTGTATTCCAATCTCACTGACAGCTGCCCAGTGACACCGACCAACCTTAGAATTTCCGTTTCTTCCTGTACTGAATGGGGTGATTTTGTGGTGAAGACTGGTTTTAGGTGAGGATTAGATGAGAATAGACTTGAAAATCTTTTAGGTGGAACTGGGTATCTTTAACACATGGAAACTCTTGGTGCTAACCAGCCTCAGCCCTGTGTCCTCGGATTCAGTCCTGATTTATATATTGTAGACGCTGAAGTTCAGGTCAAGCACTATGCTTATGATAATCATAATTACCATTTAAGAACATTTTGCTCCTCTTTTGACAGAGCTCCTCTTTTAACCCTCACCGCCCCAGCTCTCCTGTGGCTCTTGAGGATTGTATGTGTGAAAACGTATAAAGCAGTAAGCATACTCTGGGACTTGTTATATGTGGACTCATGTTAGTTATAATTAGATTAATAATTGTAGACTTAAACTATTTACACACTTAGAATCATTTTTATCATCGTTACCTTTGTCCATGGCCCTTGTCTGGCTGCATATTTTCACTAACTTGGCAAATACCTTATTTTTGCTTCTGATGTTGCCCTCCAGTTCATTCTCTAGACATGAACCAAATGATCTTTTAGAAACACAAATCAACCAAGACATTATTCTGCTCAGCACACTCAAATGGCTTCCAAATTCCTAACTCAAGCTGAGCAAATTCTCCTGGATCTGCCCTGTGTACCCCTCAGACATCATTGTCTTCTCACACACTGTGATGGATGCACACTGGATTCCTTTGATTTCATGAACATGCCAAGCTCATGACCATCTCAGGACTTTTGCATCCTCTGTTCCTTCTGTCTACTATGCCCTTCCTTTCATGCTTCCCACATGGGTCTCTTTCTGAATATTCCTATGTCAGCTTAGATATTATATTCTCAGAGAGGTCCTACCTGACCCACAGTGTAAAGCATCAATCCCCAAAACAACCTGTCTCACCAGGGACTGTCCTTATTTACTTGTCCATTCATTTGCTTTTTATTCTAAATACGCTCCACATTAGTACCTATGCTACAGAAAACCACCAAGTTCTTTCAGTGTTATATCTCTACAGTGATGCTGTCCAAGGAACCATAGTTGTGAGCCTCATATGTGACTTACGATTTTTTTTTTAAGTAAAAGAAATTATTTATTGTTTGTTAATTCTCACCTGAGGATATTTTTTTTCCCATTGATTTTTAGAGAAAGTGGAAGAGGGACAGAGAAATAGAGAGAGAAACATCGATGTGAGGCAGACACTTTGGTTGCTTCCTACATGTGCCAGGATGGGGGCCAGGGATAGAAGCTGAAACCCAGTTATGTGCCCTTGACTGGAAACCAAACCCAAGACCCTTCAGTCTGAGGACCGACTCTCTAACCACTAAACCAAACCGGCCAGGGGAACAAATTAATATTAATAATGTATTTTATTTAACTCAACACATAGAGAATATCATTTGAACAAAACCAGTCTAAGAATTTGCAATGAGATATTTTGCATTCCGTTTTTATGCTAAGTCTTTGACTATATCAAGTTCATTTTTGACTACAGTGTCCCTAGGTCTGACTAGCAAGAACTCAATAATCATATGTGGCAGTGGATTCTTAATGGAGAGCCCAGCTCTAGAGTTTAGGAGGTATCTGCCACAGAACAGATGGGCTAGTAATAATTTTTAAATGATCAGGCTTTGGCCCTGGCTGGTTTGGCTCTGTGGTTAGAGCATCAACCCACGGACCAGAGAGTCCCGGGTTTGGTTACCGCTAAGGTCACGTACCTTGGTTGTGGTTTGTCCCCGGCCCCAGTTGGGGTCTTGTGGGTGGCAATCACTCGATGTGTCTTTCTTACATCGATGTTTCTCTCTCTCTCTTCCTCCCTATCTCCCTCCCATTCTATCTGAAGGCAAATGCAAAAGTGTCCTCAGGTGAGGATAAAAATAAGTAAATAAATAAAATAATAAATGATCAGGCTTTGAACTCACCGCTAGCTGAGATCCTGTTCCTGTGTCCAGTTTCTGGCTTCCTGTACAGTAACTCAGGCTGGAGGGCTTCAGCAGATGCTTTATTGAATGGCAAGGGGGAGGGACAATGTGGCTCAACCAATCAGGGGACAGACACTCAGAGCTTCTTGCAACTTCCATAGAGCACTCTGGATATGTTGTCAGCTCACTCTTTTTAGAACCTTAATGTCTGGATACTCCCCTCACCTCTCAGCAGCTGTGGGAGACAGGAGCTCAGTTCTCTCATTATCAAGGGTCAAGGATGATGGGTATTGGGACTTTTTCTCTC
The DNA here is from genome assembly GCA_030848825.1 of Tadarida brasiliensis. NCBI lineage: Eukaryota > Metazoa > Chordata > Mammalia > Chiroptera > Molossidae > Tadarida > Tadarida brasiliensis. Next base: position 4,748,104 of record CM061276.1, read on the forward strand.
TCAGAGATTCAGGGAAATGAAAGAAACAGGCACCGAGGTGAGAAGATGGAGGTGAGCAATAAACACAGCTAATGGTTAAACAAAAGCTTGTTTCTGGACTCAAACAATACTTCAGATACCATATGTGTGGGGTTGTTCTATACAAAAGAAATTCTCCAATCTTCTACCTGAACTGGGTGTTCTACAATTCAATTCAGCCAGACACTGTTTATCTGGAATTAGGGTCAGATCCTACAATGTAAAGGGCTCAGTGCTACAAGGCTACCCCCACTTCAGGTGCCACTTAGGGGTCCATGGTTGTCAACTGTACTCATGACGGACCAGCTATAAATCGGGTTCCCCCGGCTGCCTCCTCGGGTACAGTGATTTGCTAGGATGGCTCACAGAACTCAGGAAGGAATTTACTTATGTTCAATAGCTCATTTTTAAGAATACAACTCCTGAACAGCCACATCAAAGAGATGCCTAGGGCAAGATATGAGGGGATGTGTGTGCACAGAGTTTTCATGTTTTCTCTGGGGGCACCACACTCCCAACGTCTTGATGTGTTCAGCAACCTAGAAGCTCATCAAATCTTATTGTTCAAGAGTTTCTATACAGCTTAATATCCAGTGCCTTCCTAACTCCTGTTTCCTGATGTCATTGTGTTGAGCTGAAATTCCTGAAGCTTTAATCACTTGGTCCCACTGAGACTACCTAGGGGACCACCCTCACTCACCTCATTAGCATAAATTCTGGTGTGATCCAAAGGGACAAGTCATGAATAAAAAGGGACTTCTATCATTCATGAAATTACAAGTGTTTAGAAGCCATGTGGCTAGAACTAGCGACTAAGAACAAATATGTTTTTTTGCACTTGGATATTTATTTTGAGTTCACGTTTTGCCAGTACATCAGGTTGTTATGCTACACATTAGATAAAATGTGTGATTATTTGCAGAAACCACGAAAAACTGCTGAGTACTATTGCAGATTGATTTATTTCAAAGCAAGACATCAGTCAACAGTTAGCCAGAGTACTTTATTTGAAAGGGAACGTCAAAATCTGAGGTGTTCATTAACATATAAACCACTTGAGGATTTATAAAAATTTTTGGTGTGGGAGTGATTGTTCAATTAACAGGGCCCAATTCACGATTAATACAAAATTCTTTTTTTTTTCTTTCTATATTGATATTAGAGAGAGAGTGGAATGGAGAGGGAGAGAGAGAAACATCGATGAGAGAAAACATCGATTGGCCTCCTTCTGCATTTGGCCCACAACTAGGGCATGTGCCCTGACCGGGAATCAAAGGGGCTACCTCTTGGTGCATGCTCAACCACTGAGCCACACCAGCTGGGCCAGAATTCATTTTTTTTTTTTTTTAATCCTCACCTGAAGACATTTTTTCATTTTTTTGGTTCAGATAGAGTGGGAGGGAGAGAGAGGAAAAGAGAGAGAGAGAAACATCGACGTGAAAGGGCCACATCGAGTGGCTGCCACCCACATGACCAACCAGGGCCAGGGACAAACTGCGACCGAGGTACATGCCCTTAGCGGGAACCGAACCCGAGTCTCTCTGGACTGCAGGCCGATGCTCTAACCGCTGAGCCAAACTGGCCAGGGCCCAGAATTCATTTTTTTTAAAAAGTATGTTTTATTGATTTTTTTTTTTAGAGAGAGATAGAAACATTGATGGGAGAGAGAAACAATGATCGGCTGCCTTCTGCGCTCCTCCCACTGGGGATCACACCCGCAACCCATGCATGTTCCCTGACCGGGAATCAAACCCGGACCTCTCAGCACATGGGACTATGCTCGTCCATTAAGCCACACTGGCCAGGCCAGAATTCATTTTATTTTTTTATTATTATTTTTTAATATGCTTTTATTGATTTTTTTTAGAGGGAGAGAGAAATAGAAACATCAAAGTGAGAGAGAAACATCAATCGGCTGCCTTCTGCACATCCCATACTGGGGATTGAGCCTGCATGTGCCCAGACCAGGAATTGCACCGGGACCTCTCAGTCCATGGGATGATGTTCAATCCACTGAACCTCACCAACTGGGCCAGAATTCATTTTGTTTCTATTTTTATTTTTTTTTATTTTTTATCATCAGATAGAGTGGGAAGGAGGGACAGAGAGAAAGAAAGAAATATTGACATAATACAGCCACATCAACTGGTTGCCTCCCACATGAACCTGACCAGGGCCAGGGACAAACTGTAACCGAGGTACGTGCCCTTGACTGGGAATCAAACCCGCGAGTCATTTGTCCATGGGCCAATGCTCTAACTGCTGAGCCAAACCGGCCAGGGCTGGGCCAGAATTCATTTTCATTAGATATTAAAGGTTCTCAGTTGACACCTGGGTGTTACTATTATTTATTGATGCACTAATTATATAACTCCTTATTGCATGTCTATCACATGTCAGGCACCATTTTACACATATGGTATCAGGATCCATTCATGAACAATAAAAGCCAATTCCTGCCCTCAGATGTATTAAATTCTTATTATGTAAAAATGTACACAGTTATCATACTATTTCATACCAATAAATTTGACTGTTTGGGTAAAATGGCTAATTTTCTTAAATATCACAGGTTATCAAAACTGACAGAAGAGGAAATAGAAAATCTGAATAGTCTGATAATGATTAAACATATTGAACCTGTTTAGAAGTTTCTTGTAAAGCAAGCTCAAGATCCACCTGGGTTCACTGGTGAATTTTTCTAAGCATTTATTAAAGATTTAACACCAGAGAACAGAATTGAAGGAATCACTTCCTAGCTCTTTTTACATCTTTGGATGTAAAACCTGACAGGGATGTTAGAGGAAAGTAAAAGAACAGGCCCATCTTTACATAAACATGAAATCGGAAATTCCACACCAATCTAGTGAGATTAATTAGAAATATACAAAATTGCCCAGGCTGGTTTGGCTCAGTGGTTAGAGCATAGGCCCGCAGTTCAGAGGCACCCAGGTTTGGTTCCTACTAAGGGCACGTACCTCGGTTTCAGTTTGTCCCTGGCCCCAGTTGGGGTCGTGTGGGTGGCGGCTGGTTGATGTGTCTCTCTCATGTTGATGTTTCTCTCTCTCTCTTCCTCCCTCTCTCCTCCTTCTCTCCCTGAAGATGAATGCAAAAATGTCTTCCAGTGAGGATAAAATATATATATATATATATATATATATATATATATATATATATATATATATACACACACACACACACACACAAAATATTTCATGACCCAGTGTGATTTATTCTATTAATACAAAGTAGTTTAACATTTAAAAATGAATATAGTTGCCCTGGCCAGTTTGGCTCAATGTATGGAGGATCAGCCCAAGGACCCAAGTGTTGCAGGTTGGATCCCCGGCCCCCATGGGGGTCGTGGAGGAGGAAACAAATGGATATGTCTAGCTCACACTGATATTTCTCACTTTCTCTCTCCTTCTCTCTCTTCCACTCTATCTAAAAAGCAATGGAAAAATATCCTTGGGTGAGAATTAAAAAAATGAATATAGTCTATGACACTGTAAGCAAATGGTAAAAATAATATGATCATCTTAATATCTGCCAAACATGCTTTTGATACAATGCAATAGTTATTTATGGTTAAGAAAAGAAGCCCTGGCTAGTTTGGCTCAGCGGTTAGAGCATTGGCCCTCGGACCTGAGAGTCTCGGGTTCGGTTTCTACTAAGGACATGTACCTCGGTTGCAGTTTGTCCCCAGCCCCAGTTGGGGTCATGTGAGTGGCGACCACTCTATGTGTCTCTCTCACATTGATGTTTCTCTCTCTCTCTCCCTCCCTCTCTCCCTCCTGCTCTATCTGAAGATAAATGAAAAATGTCGTTGGCTGAGGATAAAAATAAAAAAATAAAAAAACCGTTGGAAACTTACGAATAGGAAACTTCTGTGGTCAGATAAAAGACATAAAAATAATCTACAGGAAACATCTTACTTCATGTAGAAATACCAAACGTTTCCCCTTAATATACTGTGTCATCTAAGCTTTACAGATTCCCCTTCACTCTTTCTCCTCCATCCCTGTATTCTTTCCCACCTCCACTTACCCCAGGGTATAGCTTGAGGTGCCAAAACCAAAATTACAGCAATTTCTATCCCCCAAATCAGAGAGACCAAAGTATTTTTTATGATGAGTGGTTCAGTGTAGAGCAGAGAGTATTCACTGGTATGACCGCTGCCAGATTGTCTAGCTAGGTCCACCTATGTTCAGGCCAGAACAGAGATTGCTTCCCATAAATCCCCTCAGAGACTGTCTAACCTCTCCCCTGGTGCCCCAGGCATGGTTCCTGGAATGGGCCCTCAGAGTGCCCTGGGCAAGTATGTAAGGCAGTTTCTTCTTATCTGAGGTGGGTCTTTCTTCAGTATCCTATCCATCCTGCCCTGTCCTATAAACTTAAGCCTGCCATGTGGCATGGAGGATATCGTGTCATCTTGCTACTGCCAAGGCTAGCCTTGTCTATATGTTCCCTTAATAAACTCTTTCTGTGTTCTCTTAGCCAGGGAAATTTTACCTAACAGTATGACCCAGGTGAGTTGAAGCTGGAACAGGGAGCAGGGTAGGAGCAGGCAAAGCTCAAAAATGATCCTGATCCCCTCACATCTCCTGTAACTCAGCCCCTGTAGGAGAGGAAGCAGATTTGGTGGTTGTGTCACTGGTTGGGGCTGAGTCCTCGGTCATGGCCCTCTCCAGACTGGCAGGCAGCGAGTGCATCAGAATCTTTCGGAAGTCTCGACCCAGGAAGACGTAGAGCATTGGGTTGAGGCAGCTGTTGAAGAAGGCCAGGGCGCCGGTTATGTGTACCAGGGGAAGAATGATTTGGTACTTTCCTTCAGAAATCTCTTTGACGTAGAGTGTGACCAGAAGAAGAAACAGTTGAAAGGGGAACCAGCAAATGAAGAAGGAGGCCACAACAGCAGTGAGGACCCGTAAGGGACGGCTGGAATTAACCATGCCTTTGTTGTGGATTTTGGCAGCAATGAGCCCATAGCAGATGGCGATGATGGACATTGGCACAGTGAAGGAAGTGACAAACTGGTTGATCCCTATGATTGCTGATGAGGTGAAGAACCTCTGTACCATCTCTTCTTCACTGATGTTACCCCAGAAGTGAGGGTTGTAATCACAGTATATATTATCTTCTTCATCTCTTGATGTAGTAACGAAGATGAGAACTGGCAAGTTAAGGAGCAGTGAAAGAATCCAGGGTACGATGATCACTTTTTTAGCCAGACTTACAGTGCGGTGGTTCTGGGCCCAGACTGGGTGCAGGATACAAACACAGCGGTCCAGAGCAATGAAAGCAATGAGGAAGATACTTCCAGACAGGTTTGTGTCAATCGTGAAATTAAGTAATTTGCATAGGAACCAGCCATAAGGCCATTGTCCTCCCATGACATTTGCAACCATGAAGAATGGTATAGTGGCAGTGAATAAAAAGTCAGCCAAGGCCAGGTTCAGGTAACACAAGGTGGTGACTGTGCGTGCCATCCGGAATCCAGCCACCCAGATCACCAGCCCGTTGCCCCCGATGCCAAGGACACAGGTGATGCCGTGCATCATCAATGTGAAGATCTGCAAAGCAGTGAAGGCAGTTTCCATCTTGCCCACACCTGAAACATTTCAACAACAGGAATTTGTCAGCTGTGAAACCATCTTACAGCATTTCTATTCAGGCTAACATCAACTTGCCCTATAGCCTCCTCTCCAAACAGTATACTCACTGTCTTAAACCTTGTGGCTAGTCACTACAAATTTGGCAGACTCGTGGCTGTCCCATTGGGAAAGGACAGTTCTCAATATTCCCTTAATTATTAATATGCATTTCAACTCTTAGGCTGATTACTTAACCAAGAAGGTTACAAGGCTCCTGTCCATCAGCAGAATCCTGAGCTCACAGTGTATAATTGATGGGAGACATCTTCAGCACAGTGAGGGATGCACTACTCAACAGGGTCACAGTTCTTCCCTTGTGACTCAATGCATAGATGCTGGCAGGCTCTGCAATTCTGCCAGCCCCAGGTTCTCACAGACTCCCAACTCCTGTTCCTCCCCCTGTGAGAAACCTTGACCTATTGATTGATTAGTATTTAAAGGTTTAGAGTATGGTCTGAGTTTATAGCTGAAGAAGGTCTTGAACAGTTACTGGGAATACATGGTAACATGCGACATCCTGTGGAGTCTGTGCTAGAGGAAAGTTCAGTGAATCGGGCCCTTCTCTGCATTCACTCCTCTGTTTTTCATTGTCTCTGTTTGATGTGGAGCTCTTCTTTGTTTGAGATAGAAAGAATTTTCACCCATGGTGTAGCTTTAGCATTGGTGGCATAGAAAGAATATGAGAGTCATAGGTAATAGGTTTAGTTAATATTTGTGAGGTTCTTTAAAAAAAATTTTTTTTTCTTTATTGATTTTAGAGAGAGAGGAAGGGAGAGGGAGAGACAGAGAGAAGCATCGATGAGAGAGAACATTGATTGACAACCTCCTGCTTGCCCCCCACTGGGGATTGGGCCCACAACCTGGGCATGTGCCCACCCGAAATCAAACTGGCGACCTCTTTGTGCATGGGTCCATGCTCAGCCATTGAGCCACCCCAGCGGGGCTGTATTTGTGGGGTTCTTATTACAGATCATGCATTCCATTAAGTGGGAATCATGTTTTGTGTGTGTGTGTGTGTGTGTGTGTGTGTGTGTGTGTGTGTGTGTATATATATATATATATGCCTTACCTACAACTCTATAATGGCCATTCTTTCTAACTTACATAAGAATACAGTGGTATTCAGAGCAATTATGAGACGTAGAAAGTCAGTTAGGTAGGAAGGGGTAGAGGAAGAACTTTAATCCTGCTGGATCTGACTTCCAAGTCCTTCCTTTACGACACAATTGCTGGATTCCCACCCCACATCCATTCCTATATTCTTCTCTGCAGACCACACCTCATTATATTTAGTTTCTCATTCTTTAGGGAAGATGTTCCTCTCCATCTTTGGGGCCAAATCCTGATAGTCTCAATGGAGGCTGGAATTTGCTTTGCATTGCAAAAGATTGTTTTAGCAGTGGGACATGATTAAATCCAATAACACTAGGGGAAGATCACCCAGAAAGCTTTTGGCACACATTTCCTTGCTGTTAAGAATGGGAATCCACTACAATGTAGTTGTATCTGCCTCTGGACCAGGTCACATTGTAACTATTGCCTCCAGATTCAACCCAATGTCTTTGGGTCCATCTTATCCATTCCACTTGACCAAATTTCCTCATGCTGTGGTCTGTGAGCTATATCACAAATATCCAGGGTGGCTGATAAAATGCACATTCATGAACCCCATCCTAAAATCTCTTTGCATAAAATCTACGGTTATTTTGTATGGCCTCATAACTGGACAATCATCTTTGCCTAGACTATTCTGCTTCCTGCAGAGATTTTTGAGTACATGTGTACATTTACTACTTGCAATAATACTGCATGACATCCATTACGATCCCTCTTTCACTAGGGGGAAACCGTGATCCAAGGGTTTCAGCAATTTGTTCACCATCATGAGCCCAGCCAGTCAGTGTGCACAGCAATCTTTGAGAACCAGATTGAACCAATTCCAGAACCATTGCCTTTGCTACTGTAAATAATGCTTTTAGGGTTTCCTTCCCCTAGGATTACCTGGAAAAGTTCCTAACCTAGTATGACAATTTGTCTCATATTTTTTCCTTTCTTTTTTTTTTTTGCATTCTTCTTTTCTCCCTGTCTTCACCAGTCACTTTATCTAGTTGTCTATGGGATGTTGCTTAATGTAGTTTAGCGTTTCTCAGTCTTGGCAATATTGATATTTGGGTGGATAATTCTTTGTTTGGGGGGTCTGTCCTATACATTGCAGGATGTTTATCTCCATTTCTAACCTCCTTCTGCTAGAGCCAAGTAGCAATCCCTTCCATTTATGACAATCCAAAGTGTCAAATGTCCCCTGGGGATATAATCACCCCCCCCCCCCAGTTGAGGGTCATTGTTCTAGTGTAGTGCTGGGCTCAGAAGTTAAGCCAATCTGTATTCTAATCTCGTGACACCTGCCCAGTGACAGTGACCTACCTTAGAATTTCCACTGCCTCCTGTACTGAATGGGGTGATTTTGTGGTGGAGACTGGTTTTAGGTAAGGATTAGATGAGAATAGACTTGAAAATCTTTTAGGTGGAACTGAGTGTCTTTAACACGTGGAAACTCTTGGTGCTAACCAGCCTCAGCCATGTGTCCTGGGATTCAGTCCTGATTTATATATTGTAGAAGCTCAAGTTCAGGTCAAGCACTATGCTTATAATAATCATAATTACCACTTAAAAACATTTTGCATGTGCTAAGAGCTCCTCTTTTAATCCTCACCGCCACAGCTCTCCTGTGGCTCTTGAGGATTGTATGTGTGAAAATGTATAAAGCAGTAAGCATACTCTGGGACTTGTTATATGTGAACACATGGTAGTTATAATTAGATTAACCATTGTACAGAGGACGAATGGAAGACTTATACTGGTTACATTAATTGCTTAAAGTTAGGAAGAGGAAGAGGAAGAACCCGAATTTGAACTCAGGCAGACAGATTCCACCAGAAATGTGCTCTTAAATTTCTCCCACCCCATACTTCCTCAACAGGGTCAGGGTCTCTCTACCCACCCAGTCAATACCCTACAAGGACCTCAGAGGACACAGTGAGCTCAATAATCTCTAAGTTATTGGTCTAGAAATGTTGACATGCTCTGACTATTTTGGCTCAGTTGGTTGAGTATTGTCCCGTGTACCAAAAGGTTACTGGTTTGATTCCCAGTCAGGGCACATGCCCAGGTTGTGGTATTCATCCTGGTCATGCACCAGAGACAACCAATCGATGTTTCTCTCTCACATCTCTGTTTCTCTTTCTTGTCTCTCCTTCTTCCCTCTCTAAAATTAAATATATATTAAATATACAATGTCACAATTGTTAAGGAACATCACTGAATTTATGACCACAGATTTCATATGGAAATTCAGCAGTATATATATATACTGTGTGTGTGTGTGTGTATGTATATATATATATATACATACACACACACACACACACACACACACACGCACGCACACACGCACACACACAAATGTTGATACAACCAGGAAGAATGATTGTGCAGTGACAGGTGAGAAAAGGCCAGTGAGGCAAAGTTATGAAGATATGGACCCACTCTCAGTGCAGGGTGGGGGAGAACCAGTGTGCCAAAGATGGTACTCGAAAGTATTATCATGGCTGCTCTTAGGTGACTCATAAAAGGTGTCATTCACAGTACTCTCTATCAACTCCAATGACAACATCCTTGCTTTTGGGCTAGTATCATCATCCATGGTTCTGGCAGAGGAAGGGACCTGCCCGATGTCACCATTGTTAAGGGACATCACTGAATTTATTACCACAGATTTCACATGAAAACTCAGCAGTTCCCTATTCTTTTCTTGGTGCTAACCAGAAAAGATGATTTTTCATTATGTTTTCATTTTCATGGTTTGAAGTAATGGTTTCAGTTGTTATTTCACCTCAAACTTCTTAACCTCTTCCCCATTCCTGCTCTCAGCGCATGCCCTTGCCTCATGTTTTAATGAGAAAATGGTAATAATTCTTTATGATTTTTTAGCCTTCTCTCAAGCAAACCCTCCTATCTATCTGCACCTGTTATAGTGAATAGAGTTCTTGTTCATATCAGTTCATACAATGAGTGATTCAAGAGTTCTTGTTCATTCCCCCTTCACGTTTGCTCTGGTTCCCTCTCTTTTTTTCTCTCTCTCTCTCTCAACTTCCCAAGAATTTCCCTCCACTGTATCACTTTCTTTTCTGCCAAGACATCCCCAAGATTTTCTTTCTATGAGATCATTCTATCACATAAACGTGATCACATCCCCTCCCTCCACAAAGAAACCGTCCTTGGCCCATGTTCATTTCCAGCTTCAGCCCTGTTATCTCAAGAAAATCTTTCAGTGAAGAGGATTCACAGCCAAACACTAGAAGTCAGTGTCTCCACTTATCATCTCAGCTTTTCTCCTAAACTCACTGCAAATTGACTCCTGAGCACTTCACGGACTGTGCTCCCCTTAAGGATGCCTATGGTCTTTATGTCACCACTCCAGAGGTGCCTTGTCAGGTCTTGCCCTGATATCTCTGTGACGTGGGAGCAATTAGACACCTTTTCAACACATTGTCTTATGCCTTTGGATGTCAAAATATGCAAACGACAAACTCTTGGTTGTTTTTATAGCACGATAGGCCACCGCATCTCAGTCTAATTTACTACGTTTTCCTCCTCCCAAACCTCACATTGCTTAAACCAAACTCTTAATTCTTCCATCCTCCTAATAAATCTTTCACTCTCAGTATTCTGTGTCTGTTTGGAACGTAAGCAGTCAATTGCTAAATCTCCAAGTCTAACACATCCTTGAATGTTCTTTCCATGACCATCCCTCCAAGTCAATCAATTCTGTGTACAAAGTGTTAACCACACTTAGAATCATTTTTATCATTGTTATCTTTGTCCATGGCCTTTGTCTGGCTGCATATTTTTACTAACTTGGCAAATACCTTATTTTTGCTTCTGATGTTGCCCTCCAATTCATTCTCTAGACATGAGCCAAATGATCTTTTAGAAACACAAATCAACCAAGACATTATTCTGCTCAGCACACTCAAATGGCTTCCAAATTCCTAACTCAAGCTGAGCAAATTCTCCTGGATCTGCCCTGTGTACCCCTCAGACATCATTGTCTTCTCACACACTGTGATGGATGCACACTGGATTCCTTTGATTTCATGAACATGCCAAGCTCATGACCATCTCAGGACTTTTGCATCCTCTGTTCCTTCTGTCTACTATGCCCTTCCTTTCATGCTTCCCACATGGGTCTCTTTCTGAATATTCCTATGTCAGCTTAGATATTATATTCTCAGAGAGGTCCTACCTGACCCACAGTGTGAAGCATCAATCCCCAAAACAACCTGTCTCACCAGGGACTGTCCTTGTTTACTTGTCCATTCATTTGCTTTTTATTCTAAATACGCTCCACATTAGTACCTATGCTACAGAAAACTACCAAGTTCTTTCAGTGTTATATCTCTACAGTCATGCTGTACAAGAGAACCATAGTTGTGAGCTTCATGATTTTTTTTTAAGTAAAAGAAATTAATTATTATTTGTTAATTCTCACCTGAGGATATTTTTTTTTCATTGATTTTTAGAGAGAGTGGAAGGGGGAGGTAGGTAAGGGGAGAGAGAAATAGAGAGAGAAACATCGATGTGAGGCAGACACTTTGATTGGTTGTTTCCCGTATGTGTAAGGATGGGGGCCAGGGATCGAAGCTGAAACCCAGTTATGTGCCCTTGACTGGGAACCGAACCTGAGACCCTTCAGTCTGAGGACCGACTCTCTAACCACTGAGCAAAACTGGCCAGGGGAACAAATTAATATTAATAATGTATTTTATTTAATTCGAAACATAGAGAATATCATTAGAACATAACCAATCTAAGAATTTTCAATGTGATATTTTGCATTCCTTTTTTATGCTAAGTCCTTCAATATATCAAGTTCATTTTTGACTACAGTGCCCCTAGGTCAGACTAGCAAGAACTCAATAACCATATGTGGCAGTGGATTCTTACTGGAAAGCCCAGCTCTAGAGTCCAGGAGGTATCTGCCACAGAATAGATGGGCTAATAATAGTTTTTAAATAATCAGGCTTTGAACTCACCGCTAGCTGTGACCCTGTTCCTGTGTCCAGTTCCTTGCCTCTGTGCAGTAAATCAGGCTGGAGGGCTTCAGCAGATACTTTATTAAAGGAAAAAGGGGTGGGACAGTGGGGCTCAACCAATCAGGGGACAAACACTCAGAGCTTTTTGTAACTTCCATAGACCATTCTAGATATGTTGTCAGCTCACACTTTTTAGAACCTTAACGTCTTAATACTCCCCTCACCTCATATCAGTTGTGGGAGACAGGAACTCAGTCCTCTCAATATCAAGGGTCAAGGATGCTGGGTGTTGGGACTCTTTCTCTCTCAGAGATTCAGGGAAATGAAAGAAACAGGCACCGAGGTGAGAAGACAGAGGTGAGCAATAAACACAGCTAATAGTTAAACAAAAACTTGTTTCTGGACTCAAACAATACTTCAGATACCATATGTGTGGGGTTGTTCTATACAAAAGAAATTCTCCAATCTTGGACCTGAACTGGGTGTTCTACAATTCAATTCAGCCAGACACTGTTTATCTGGAATTAGGGTCAGATCCTACAATGTAAAGGGCTCAGTGCTACAAGGCTACCCCCACTTCAGGTGCCACTTAGGGGTCCATGGTTGCCAACTGTACTCATGACTGACCAGCTATAAATCGGGTTACCCCGGCTGCCTCCTCGGGTACAGTGATTTGCTAGGATGGCTCACAGAACTCAGGAAAGAATTTACTTATGTTCAACAGCTCATTTTTTTTTTTTTAAATCCTCACCTGAGGACATTTTTTCATTTTTTGTTCAGACAGAGTAGGAGGGAGAGAGAGGAAGAGAGAGAGAGAGAGAGAAACACCGACGTGAAAGGGCCACATCGAGTGGCTGCCACCCGCACGACCAACCAGGGCCGGGGACAAACTGCAACCGAGGTACATGCCCTTAGTGGGAACCAAACCTGGGTCTCTCCGGACCGCAGGCTGACGCTCTAACCGCTGAGCCAAACCGGCCAGGGCCAACAGCTCATTTTTAAGAATACAACTCCTGAACAGCCACATCAAAGAGATGCCTAGGGCAAGATATGAGGGGATGTGTGTGCACAGAGTTTTCATGTTTTCTCTGGGGGCACCATACTCCCAACGTCTTGATGTGTTCAGCAACCTAGAAGCTCATCAAATCTTATTGTTCAAGAGTTTCTATACAGCTTAATATCCAGTGCCTTCCTAACTCCTGTTTCCTGATGTCATTGTGTTGAGCTGAAATTCCTGAAGCTTTAATCACTTGGTCCCACTGAGACTACCTAGGGGACCACCCTCACTCACCTCATTAGCATAAATTCTGGTGTGATCCAAAGGGACAAGTCATGAATAAAAAGAGACTTCTATTATTCATGAAATCACAAGTTTTTAGAATCTGTGGCAAGAACTAGTGACTAAGAACAAATATATATTTTTTGCACTTGGATATTTATTTTGGGTTCATGTTTTGCCAGTACATCAGATTGTTCCGCTACACATTAGATGAAATGTGTGATTATTTGCAGAAACCAAGATAAAAGGCTGAGTACTATTGCAGATTGATTTATTTCAAAGCAAGACATCAGTCAACAGCTAGCCAGAGTACTTTATTTGAAACAGAAAGTCAAAATCTGAGGTGTTTATAAAAATATAAACCACTTGAGGATTTGTAAAAATCTTGAAAATGGGAGTTCGAATTCAATAATCAGGGCCCAATTCATGATTAATTCAGAATTCTTTTTTTATTTTATTTAGTTTTTCTATAGTGATATTAGAGAGAGAGAGAGACAGAGAGAGAGAAAGGAGGGGAGAGGGAGAAGGAGATAGAAACATTGATGAGAGAGAACATGGATTGGCCACCTCCTGCATGCCCCCCACTGGGGATTTGGCCCACAACCAGAGCATGTGCCCTGACTGGAATCGAAGTGGCTACCTCTTGATGCATGAGTTGAAGCTCAACCACTGAGCCACACCAGCTGGGCCAGAATTCATTTAAAAAAAAAATGTTTTATTGATTTATTTTTAGAGAGAGGGAGAGAGTGATAGAAACATTGATGTGAGAGAGACACAATGATTGGCGGCCTTCTGCATGCCCCCCACTGGGGATCAAGCCCCCAACCCACACATGTGCCCTGACTGGGAATCAAACCCAGACCTCTCATCCCATGGGACTATACTCATCCGCTGAGCCACACCAGCTGGGCCAGAATTCACTTTATTTTATTATTATTTTTTAAAATTATTATTATTATTTTTTATCTTCACCCAAGGACAGTTTTCCATTTTTTTGTTCAGATAGAGTGGGAGGGAGAGAGAGGAAGAGAGAGAGAGAAACATCGACGTGAAAGGGGCACATCGAGTGGCTGCCTCCCGCACGACCCAACCAGGGCCGGGGACAAACTGCAACCGAGGTACGTGCCCTTAGCAGGATCCGAACCCGGGTCTCTCTGGACCACAGGCCGATGCTCTAACCACTGAGCCAAACAGGCCAGGACATTATTATTATTTTTAAATATGTTTTTATTGATTTTCTTAGAGGGAGGGAGAGATAGAAATATCAATGTGAGGGAGAAACATTGATTGGCTGCCTCCTGTATGCCCCCTACTGGGGACTGAGCCCCCAACTCAGGCATGTGCCCTGACCAGGAATCATACCGGGACCTCTCAGTCCATGGGATGATGCTCAATCCACTGAGCCACACCGGCTGGTCCAGAATTCATTATTTTTTTACTTTATTATTATTATTTTTTTATCATGAGATAGAGTAGAAGGGAGATAGAGAGAGAGACAGATAGAAACATCAACGTGATAGAGCCACACTGACTGGTTGCCTCCCGCATGACCCTGACCAGGGCTGGGGATGAACCAGAACCCAGGTACATGACCTTGACTGGTTCCAACTCGTGACTCATTGGTCCGCAGGCTGATGCTCTACCCGCTGAGCCAAACCGGCCAGTCACTTCCCAGCTCTTTTTACATCTTTGGATGTAAAACCTGACAGGGATGTTAGAGGAAAGTAAAAGAACAGGCCCGTCTTTACATAAACATGAAATCAGAAATTCCACACCAATCCAGTGAGATTAATTAGAAATATACAAAATATATCATGACCCAGTATAGTTTATGCTATGAATACAAAGTAGTTTAACAATTAAAAACGAATATAGTTGCCCTGGCCAGTGTGGCTCCAGGTTTGGAGGGTCACCCCAAGGACCCAAGGGTGGCAGGTTTAATCCTCGGCCCCGGTGGAGGTCGTGCTGGAGGAAACCGATGGATATGCCTGTCTCACATTGATGTTTCTCTCTCTCTCTCTCCCTCTCTCTCTTCCACTCTATCTAAAAAGCAATGGAAAAATATCCTTGGGTGAGGATTAAAAAAATAATAATATAGTCTATGACAGTGTAAGTAAATGGTAAAAATAATATGATCATCTTAATATCTGCAGAACATGCTTTTGATACAATGCAATAGTTATTTATGATTAAGAAAAGAAGAAAACCGTTAGTAAGCTAGGAATAGGAAACTTCTGCGGTCAGATGAAAGACAGATAAAAACAATCTACAGGAAACATCTTACTTCATGTTGGAATACAAACGTTTTCCCCTTAATATACTGTCTCATCTAAGCTTTACAGATTCCCCTTCACTCTTTCTCTTCCATCCCTGTATTCTTTCCCACCTCCACTTACCCCAGGGTATAGCCTGAGGTGCCAAAACCAAAAATGACAGCAATTTCTATCCCCCAAATCAGAGGGACCAAAGCATTTTTTATGATAAGTGCTTCAGTGTAGAGAAGAGAGTATTCACTGGTATGACCGCTGCCAGATTGTCTAGCTAGGTCCACCTATGTTCAGGCCAGAACAGAGATTGCTTCCCATAAATCCCCTCAGAGACTGTCTAACCTCTCCCTTGTGCCCCAGGCATGGTTCCTGGAATGGGCCCTCAGCGTGTCCTGGGCAAGTATGTAAGGCAGTTTCTTCTTGTCTGAGGTGGGTCTTTCTTCAGTACCCTATCCATCCTGCCCTGTCCTATAAACTTATCTCCTGCCATGTGGCATGGAGGATATCCGTATCATCTTGCTACCGCCAAGGCTAGCCTTGTCTATATGTTCCCTTAATAAACTCTTTCTGTGTTCTCTTAGCCAGGGAAATTTTACCTAACAGTATGACCCAGGTGAGTTGAAGCTGGAACAGAGAGCAGAGTTGGATCAGGCAAAGCTCAAAAATGATCCTGATCCCCTCACATCTCCTGTAACTCAGCCCCTGTAGGAGAGGAAGCAGATTTGGTGGTTGTGTCACTGGTTGGGGCTGAGTCCTCGGTCATGGCCCTCTCCAGACTGGCAGGCAGCGAGTGGATCAGTGTCTTTTGGAAGTCTCGACCCAGGAAGACGTAGAGCATTGGGTTGAGGCAGCTGTTGAAGAAGGCCAGGGTGCTGGTTATGTGTACCAGGAGAAGAATGATTTGATACTTTTCTTCAGAAATCTCTTTGGTGTAGAGTGTGAACAGAAGAAGAAACAGTTGAAAGGGGAACCAGCAAATGAAGAAGGAGGCCACGACAGCAGTGAGACCCGTAAGGGACGGCTGGAATCAACCATGCCTTTGTTGTGGATTTTGGCAGCAATGAGCCCATAGCAGATGACGATGATGGACATTGGCATAGTGAAGCCAGTGACAAACCGGATGATCCCTACGATTGCTGATGAGGTGAAGAACCTCTGTACCATCTCTTCTTCACTGATGTTACCCCAGAAGTGAGGGTTGAAATCACAGTATATATTATCTTCTTCATCTCTTAATTTAGTAATGAAGATGAGAACTGGCAAATTAAGGAGCAGTGCATGAATCTAGGGTCCGATGATCACTTTTTTAGCCAGACTTACAGTGTGGTGGTTCTGGGCCCAGACTGGGTGCAGGACACAAACACAGCGGTCCAGAGCAATGAAAGCAATGAGGAAGATACTTCCAAACAGGTTTGCGTCAATCGTGAAGTTAAGTAACTTGCATAGGAACCAGCCATAAGGCCATTGTCCTCCCATGACATTTGCAACCATGAAGAATGGTATAGTGGCAGTGAAGAAAAAGTCAGCTAAGGCCAGGTTCAGATAACACAAGGTGGTGACTGTGCGTGCCATCCGGAATCCAGCCACCCAGATCACCAGCCCGTTGCCCCCGATGCCGAGGACACAGGTGATGCTGTGCATCATCAATGTGAAGATCTGCGAAGCAGTGTAGCCAGTTTCCATCTTGTCCACACCTGAAACATTTCAACAACAGGAATTTGTCAGCTGTGAAACCATCTTACAGCATTTCTATTCAGGCCAACATCAACTTGCCCTATAGCCTCCTCTCCAAACAGTATACTCACTGTCTTAAACCTTGTGGCTAGTCACTACAAATTTGGCAGACTCTTGGCTGTCCCTTTGGGAAAGGACAGTTCTCCATATTCCCTTAATTATTAATATGCATTTCAACTCTTAGGCTGATTACTTAACCAAGAAGGTTACAAGGCTCCTGTCCATCAGCAGAATCCTGAGCTCAGAGTGTATAATTGATGGGAGACATCTTCAGCACAGTGAGGGGTGCACTACTCAATAGGGTCACAGTTCTTCCCTTGTGACTCAATGCATAGATGCCGGCAGGCTCTGCAATTCTGCCAGCCCCAGGTTCTCACAGACTCCCAGCTCCTGTTCCTCCCCCTGTGAGAAACCTTGACCTATTGATTGCTTAGTTTTTAAAGGTTTAGAGTGTGATTTGAGTTTATAGTTGAACAGTTACTGGGAATACATGGTAACATGTGACATCCTGTGGAGTCTGTGCTGGAGGAAAGGTCAATGAAGAGGCCCTTCTCTGAATTCAACCCTTTGTTTTTCATTGTCTCTGTTTGATATGGAGCTCTTCTCTGTTTGAGATAGAAAGAATTTTCACCCATGGTATAATTTTAGCATTTGTGGCATAGAGAATATGAAAGTAATAGGTTTAGTTAATATTGTGGGGTTTTATTAGAGACCATGCATCATTATATCAAGCAGGGATCATGTGGTGTGTGTGTGTGTGTATTTCCAGTGTGACTTATCTACAACTCTATATTTGTCATTATTTTCAATTTTCATAAGAATAAGTTTATATTGAGAGCAATTTTGAGACTTACAAGGTCAGTTATGTAATAAGTCATAGAGGAAGTACTTGAATCCAGCTTGATCTTAGTTCCAAGTCCTTCCTGTGTTGCACAACTGTGACAGACATTGCTGGGTTCCCACCCAACATCCATTCCCACATTCTTCTCTGCTGACAACACCTCAATTATATTTAGTTTCTCACTCTTCATGGAAGATGTCCCTTTCCATCTTTGAGGGGAAAATCCTGATAATTTCACTGGCAGCTGGAATCTGCTTTGCTTTGCAAAGGAGTGTTTTAGCAGTGGGATATGATCAAATCCTGGACAGTAACACTAGGGGAAGATCCCCCAGGGAGCTTTTGGCACACATTTGCTTGCTGTTAAGAATGAGAATCCGAGGTTTCCGGTCAAGATGGCAGCGAAGGTAAACGTGGTATCGCGTCCTCCCACAACCACATCAAAGTTACAGCTAAACTACAGAACAACCATCATTCAAAACCACCTGAAATCAAGCTGAATGGAAGTCCTACAACTACGAAATTAAAGAAGTTGCATCGAGACTGGTGGGAGGGGCAGAGGTGCGACGGGCTGGTCCCACACCCATGTGTGGCCGATAAAAATTAGGAGGGCACCTCGGCTGGGAAGGTCCTTCCTGAGGAGTGAGGGGGTCCCCGTCCCACACCAGGCGCCCAGCTCAGGGTTCCAGTGCCAGGAAGAGAATCCCAATAACTTCTGGCTGGAAAAACCAGCGTGAACTGAGGCTGAGGAGGCTGGAGCCCCAGGCAGCTCCTCTTAAAGAGCCCGTGCACGGACTTACTCAGATTCGCTCCCTCCAGGCTCCAGCGTGGGGGAGGCAGCTTGAAAGGCACCAGAGTCATATGGGGAAGAACTGAGTTGTTTGGCATTGGAGCGAGGGCTGGAGAGGCAGCTTTCTCCTGGGCAGACATCAGAGGCCTTTGTTCTTTTGGTGAGCCCTTCCCCGGGACGGCAGAGAGCCGCCATATCTGGGACTCCAGCAACCTGGCTCACACTGTTGGCCCCGCCCTGGTGATTCCCTGAGGCCCCTCCCCACCCAACTTTCAGGCCCACCCAAGCTGTTGCCAGTTGCTTGACCATAGGATTGTCCTGTCTTGGATCCTGCTTCAGCTTTTCCTAAATTCTTTCAAACAAGCAGCATCTGGTCTCAGCTAGCCCCATACCTCTCACTAAGTAATACATAGAAACAAACACAAGGAGACAGCCAAAATGAGGAGACAAAGAAACAGGTCCCAAATGAAAGAACAGAACAAAACTCCAGGAAAAGAACTAAGCGAAATGGAGTTAAGCAACCTAACAGATGCTGAGTTCAAAACACTGCTTATAGGGATGCTCAATGGACTTAGTGAGAACCTCAGTGAACTTAGTGAGGGCCTCAAGAGCATAAAAAAGGAGCAGTCAGAAATGAGGGATGCACAGTTAGAATTGAAGGAGGCACTAACTGAAATAAAGAATAGTTTACACACATTCAATAGTAGAGTAGGTAAAGCCAAGAAGCAAACCATCGATTTGGAATATAAGGAAGCAAAAAACACCCAATCAGAACAGCAAAAAGAAAAAAGAATCCAAAAAAATGAGGATAGTGTAAGGAGCCTCTGGGACAACTTCAAGCGTGCCAACATTTGCAACTTGGGGGTGACAGAAGGAGAAGAGAGAGAACAAGAAATCGAAAAGCTATTTGAAACAATAATGGCAGAAAACTTCCCTAACTTGGTGAAGGAAACAGACATACAAGTCCAGGAAGTACAGAGAGTCCCAAACAAGATGAACCCCAAGAGGCCCACACCAAGACACATCATCATCAAAATGCAAAAGTTTCAAGACAAAGAGAGAATCTTAAAAGCAGCAAGAGAAAAGCAGTTAATTACCTACAAGGGAGTTCCCATAAGGCTGTCAGCTGATTTCTCAAAAGAAACTTTGCAGGCCAGAAGGGAGTGGCAAGAAATATTCAGAGTTATGAAAAGCAAGAACCTACAACCAAGATTACTCTATCCTGCAAAGCTGTCATTTAGAATTGCTGGCCATATAAAGAGTTTCCCAGACAAGGAAAAGCTAAAGGAGTTCATCACCACCAAACCATTATTATATGAAATGTTGAAGGGTCTTCTTGAAGAAAAAGATTTTAAAAAATGAACAAACAAAATGGCAATAAATACATATGTATCAACAATTGAATCTACAAACAGAATGAACAAGCAGAACGGAAACATTCTCATAGATACAGAGAACTTTTGTTGGTTGCTAGATGGGAGTGGGGTTGGGGGGATGGGTGAAAAAGGTGAATGGATTAAGAAGTACAAATTGGTTGTTAGACTGACAAACCTCAGAGGGAAGGGGGGTTGGGGGTGGGAAGAAATAAACCAAAGAACTTATATGTATATATGCATAACCCATGGACACAGACAACACTGTGAAGAAAGGCAAGATGGGGGCGGGAATGAGGAAGAGGGGGTCAATGGGGGAAAAATGAGGAACATCTGTGATACATTTGACAATAAAGATAAGTTAAAAAAATTTAAAAAAAGAAAGAGAATCCACAACAATCTCATAGTGTCTGCCTCTGGACCAGGTCACATTGTAACTATTGTCTCCAGATTCAACCCAATGTCTGTGGGTCCATTTGTCTATTCCACTCGACCAAATTTCCTCAGTTCTGATCTTTATCAGAAACATCTTAGATGTCTGTTGAAATGCACATTCATGAACCCCATCCTAGAATCTCTTTGCATAAAATCCAGGGTAATTTTGTATGGCCTCATAATTGAAGAATCATCTTAGCCTAGTCTATTCTGCCTCTTGCAGATAAATAGTAATTTTTGAGCACCCCTGTTCAAATATTATTAGTGCTTTAATAGTATTGCAAGATATCCATTATGATCTCTCTTTCACTAGGGGGAAACCATGGGGCAAGGGGGGGAGCAGTTTATTCACCATCATGAGCCCAGCCAGTCAGTGGATACAACAAGCTTTGAGAACCTGAATGAACCCATCCAGCCACTGCCTTCGCCTCTGTGAATGCTGCTTTTAAGGGTTCCCTCGCCTCAAGATTACATGGAGAGGTTCCTACCCTTGTATAACAATTTGCCTCATTTCTTTTTATTTTCTTTTTATTCTTCTTTTCTCCCCATCTTCGCCAGTAACTTTTACCCAGTCGTCTATGTGATATTGCCTAATGTAGTTCAGGGTTTCTCAATCTTGGCAACACTGACATTTGCAGTGGATAATTCTTTGTTTTGGGGGACTTTCCTGTACATGTACTTTGTAGAATGTTTATCTGCATCTCTGGCCTCCTTTTGCTAGATCCCAGTAGCAACCCTTTCCCGTGGTGACAACCCAAAGTGTCAAATGCCCTCTGGAAGAAAACTACCCCCAGCTGAAGGTTATTGTTATAGGTTAGTGCTGGGCTCAGAGGTTAGGTCAATCTGTATTCTAATCTCCTCTCTGACACCTGCCCAATATGAGTGTTTAGTTAGTGACATCTCTTCAAACTACAGTTTCTTCCTCTACAGAATGGGATGATTTTCTGGTGCTATTGTTTTTTAGGTGAGGATTAGATGAGAATGGACATGGAAATCTTTTAGGCTAAACTGAGTGTCTTTAGCACATGGGAACTCTTGGTGCTCACCAGCCTCGGTCCTGTGTTCTGGGATTCAGTCCTGGTTTATACAGTGTAGAAGCTCAAGTTCAGATCAAGCACTATTCTCATAATAATTTAAGAACATTTTGTATGCCCTGGCCAGTTTGGCTCAGCGGTTAGAGCGTCGGCCTGCAGACCAGAGAGACCCAGGTTAGGTTCCCGCTAAGGGCATGTACCTCAGTTGCAGTTTGTCCCTGGCCCCGGTTGGGGTTGTATGGGTGGCAACCACTCGATGTGTCTTTCTTACATCGATGTTTCTCTCTCTCTTCCTCCCTCTCTCCCTCCTCCTCTATCTGAAGATAAAGGCAAAAATGTCCTCGAGTGAGGATAAAATAAAAAAAAAAAAAAGAACATTTTGTGTGTACCAAGAGCTCCTCTTTTTTTTATCCTCACCCGAGGACATTTTTTTATTTTTTGTTCAGATAGAGTAGGAGGGAGAGAGAGGGAGAGAGAAACATCGACGTGAAAGGGCCACATCGAGTGGCTGCCACCCGCACAACCAACCAGGGCCAGGGACAAACTGCAACCGAGGTACATGCCCTTAGCGGGAACCGAACCCGGGTCTCTCTGGACCGCAGGCCGACGCTCTAACCGCTGAGCCAAACCAGCCAGGGCCCAGCTCATCTTTTAATCCTCATCCACACTCCTCTCCTATGGCTCTTAAGGATTTCATGTGTGGATATGCATAAATTACTAAAATACTCTGTGACTTTTAAAATATGGAATCCTGGTAGTTATAATTAGTATAACCATTGTAGAGATGAGGAGGTGAAGATTTAAACTAGTTACATTAATTTTTTGTAAAGCCCCCAGTTAGATGTAGAGCCCAAATTTGCGCTCAGGCAGATGGATTCCACCAGAATGTGCTCTTAAGTTTCTCCCACCCCATACTTCTTCAACAGGGTCTGATTCTCTCTGCCCACTCAGTCAAGGACCTCAGTGGACATGATGAGCTCAATAATCTCTAAATTATTAGTTTAAAAATGTTGATACAACAAGGAAGGATAATTGTGCAATGACAGGTGTGAAAAGGCCAGTGAGGCAAAGTTGTGAAATTATGGGCACAACTCTCTCAATGCAGGGTGGGGGAGAAAATTTGAGTCACAGATCGTATTTGGATGGATTGTGATTCCTGCTATTGGGTGACTCATAAAAGATGCCATTCACAGTACAATTTATCAACTCCAATGACAATACCCTTGCTTTTGGACTAGTATCATCATCCAAGGTCCTGCCAGAGGAAGTGACCTGCCCGATGTCACCATTGTTAAGGGGCACCACTGAATTTATGACCACAGATTTCACATGGAAACTCCGTAGTTCCCTGTTATTTTTCTTTTATTTCTTCATCATGTTTGCATTTTCATAGTTTGAAATAATTGCTTCAGTTCTGCTTTCTCTTCTAACTTCTTAACCTCCTCCCCATTTCTGCTCTCAGCTGATGCACTTGCCTCATATTTTAATGAGAAAATGGTAATAATTCTTTGTGATTTTTCAGCCTTCTCTCAAGCAAACCCTCCTATTTATCTGCACCTGTGATAGTGAACAGAGTTCTTGTTCATTCCAGTTCATACAGTGAGTGAATCAAGAGTTCTTGTTCATCCCTCTTTCACGTTTGCTCTGGATCCCTCTCTCACCTTCCCAAGAATTTTCCTCCTGCAATATCACTTTTCTTTTCTTCCAAACACCCCCAAGGTTTTCTTTCTACTAGATCATTCTATCACATAAACAACTCCAATGACAACCTCCTTGCTTTTGGACTAGTATCATCATCCATGGTGCTGCCAGAGGATGTGACCTGCCCGATGTCGCCATTGTTAAGGGGCACCACTGAATTTATGACCACAGATTTCACATGGAAACTCAGTAGTTTCCCCTCTCTTCCCCTCCCTTCACAAAGAAACAGTCCTTGGCCCATGTTCATTTCCAGCTTCAGACTTATTCTCTCAAGAAAATCTTTTAATGAAGAGGATTCACAGCTAAACACTAGAAGTCAATGTCTCCACTTGTCACCTCGGCTTTTCTCCTAAACCTCCTGCAAGTTGACTTGGATCCTGAGCACTCTGCAGACTGTGCTCCCCTTGAGGACGCCTATGGCCTCCATGTCACCACTCCAGTGTCTCTCTGTTCTTATCCTGATATCTCAGTGATGTGGGACCCATTAGGCCCCTTTTTCCTTCTTATATTTTCTTATGCCTTTAGGTGGTAAAATGCACACAGAACACACACACACTCTTGGTTGTCTTTATAGCTCAATTGGCCACTTTATCTCAGTCTTATTTACTTGCTTTTTCTCCTCTAAATTTAACTCTAAATGTTTGGGTGCTCCAGGCCTGTACCTGCCTCCCCCATCCTCTACTTGTTCCATAGGTGATGTCATTCAGTCTCATGGCTTATAATGTTATACTGATAACTTCTGATCTACGTAATCAACCTTGGCTTCTCCCGAGTTCTAGCCTTATATATAACCAACTGACTCTCCCTATGGGAATCTCAGAGGCACCCCACACATAACATTACCTAAACCAAACTCTAAATTCTTCCATCTTCTCATAGTTCACTCTCCCAATATTCTGTGTCTATTTGCAGCCAAAACATTCAACTGTTAAATTTCCAAATTGAACAGTTATCCTTGATTTCCCTTTCTCTGACCATCCAATCCAATCCAAGTCAATTGAGTCTATCTACAAAACAACTGAGTCCAGCCCTGGCTGGTTTGTCTCAGCGGTTAGAGCGTCGGCCTGCGGTCCAGAGAGACCCGGGTTCGGTTCCCGCTAAGGGCATGTACTTCGGTTGCAGTTTGTCCCCGGCCCTGGTTGGTCGTGCGGGTGGCGGCCACTCAATGTGTCCCTTTCACATCAATGTTTCTCTCTCTCTCTTCCTCTCTCTCCCTCCCACTCTATCTGGACAAAAAAATGAAAAAAAAAAATGTCCTCAGGTTAGGATAAAAAATAAAATAAAAAACAAACAAAAAAACAACTGAGTCCATACACGGAATCATTTTTATAACCACTACCCTTTTCCATGGCCCTTGTCTGGCTGTTTATTTGCATTAACCTTGCAAATAGCTTGTTCTTGAGGGATGCTACCCCTCTCCCCAAATCCATTCTCCAGAAATAAGCCAAATGATCTTTTAGAAACACAAGTCATACCATGACATTATTCTGCTCAATATAGTCCAGTGACTTCCAAACTCCTAACTCAAACTCACCAAGCCCTTCTGGATCTACCCTGTGTTCCCCTCAGACCTCACACATCAACTGTCCTGTCACACACTGTGATGGATCCACACTGAATTCTTTTGATTTCTTGAACATGCCAAGCTCATTTCCACCTCAGGGCTTTTGCATCCTCTGTTCCTTCTGCCTACTGTGCCCTTCCTTTTGAGCTCCTCACATCTGGCTCTTTCTGAATATTCAGATCTCAGCTTAGATATTACGTCCTCGGAGAGGTCATACCTAACCCACAATGCAAAGCAGCTACCCCTGGTACTACCTGGCTCACCAAATATTGTTCTTGTTTATTTGTCCATTTATTTATTTTTATTCTAAATACTCTCCACATTAGTGCGTATGCTCTAAAGACTACCAATTTGTAGTGCTATATTTCTACAGTAACTCTGTCCAATAAAAACATAAATGTGAGCCATAAATGCAAGCCACATATGTGACTTGCAATCATTTTTACAAAGTAAAAGGAATTAAATTTAACAATACATTAATTTTAACAGTACTTGTATTTAACTCAACATATCAAAAAATATAATTTGAACATGTAACTAATATAAGAATTGTCAATGAGATCTTTTGTATTATTCTTTTGTACTAAGTCTTAAGTATACTCAATTCATTTTTTAAATATATTTTTATTGATTTTAGAGAGAGAGGAAGGTAGAGGGAAAGAGAGAGAGAAACATCAATGGACTGCCTCTTGCATGCCCTCTACTGGGGATCAAGCCCACACCCAGGCATGTGTCCTGACTGGGAATCGAACTGGTGACCTTTTGATGCATGGGACAATGCTCAACCAATTGAACCACACCAGCCAGGGCACTAAATTCAGTTGTGACTACAGCACCTCTCAGGTCAGACTAGCAAGAGGTCAGTAATTATATGGGGCAGGTGGATTCTCATAGAAAAGCTCAGCTCTAGAGTTCAGGATGTATCTGCCACAGAATAGATGTTCTAATAACACTTTTATATTACCAGGCTTCCAAGTTAGCCACCAGCTGAGACCCTGTTCCTGTGCCACTTCCTGGCTTCCTGTGGAGTGAGTGAAGCTGGAGGGCTTCAGCAGATGCTTTATTGAAGGACCTGGAGAAGGGACAATGGGGCTCAACCAATCAGAGGACAGACACTCAGAGCTTCTTGCAATTTCCATAAGGAACTCTCAATATATTGCCAGCTTCCTATCCTTAGACATTCAATGTCTGGGTATTTCCCTCATCTCCCACCTGCTGTGGGAGACAGCAGTTCAGTCCCCTAAATATGAAGGGTCAAGGATGCCAGGTGTCCTGGCCCTTTCTCTTTCAGAGATTCAGGGAAATGAAAGAAAATGAAAAGCCATTTACACAGCATAGGGACTTGTCCGGTGTGTGCTTCAGGAAAAAAAGAAAAGAAAAAGAACAGTCATAGGGTCCTGCAAAGGGATGGATCTGAGAATGTTCCCGAGTGGAGGCAGAGGTCTTAGAGTGGAGGATGTTGCAGGAGATCAAGGTGAAGCCGTTGAAGAGCCGCCCAGGTCAGGAGCAGTGTAATGGAGAGGAGGTGTGGCTTTGGAGATTGTTCGGGCTTCCCTGACTGGCCTTGGAGCCTGGGTGGCTATGGGGAATAAATGAAGGAGCAATCTCACATTTCTTGCTTGGGTTCCCAGTTACTATTGCTACACAATAAACCACACGAAAACATAGTTATGTAACACAGCTTTGTAGGGAAAAACTCCGTCCTTCCCTACTGTGTGTTTCTTCTTGGATGTTTCTCCTTTACTTTTTACGAAGAACGCTTTACTTCGGGTCAGCAAATGTGTGTGTGTTTCCCCCTTCCCCACAACAACAAGCAAGTCTCTTCCACCAGCTGGGTGTCCTCCGGTGTAACTCAGTTTTGGAGATAGCATTAGATCCCACAGAGTAAGGGCTCAGTCCCACAAGACTGACCACCCCTCCTCCACACACATACTTCAGTTGTCCGTCACAAGTTCATGCTGTCCCCTGTGCTCCTGACCAACCAGCTACAGATCAGAGGTTTCAGTGACCCCCTCTCTGGGTTTAATTAGTTTTGCTAGAATGGCAAGCAGGACTCAGGGAAACACACTTACCAGTTTATTAAAGGGTATTAAATGTTTATTTAATATAAATATAAATGTAATAAAATGCAGATGAAGACATGCACGGGGCGAGGTCTGGGCACAGGCACTTCTGGCTCCGTGCAGTTAGGGTGCGTCACCCTCCTGCTGTGGCCACATTCTCCCACCTGAAAGCTTTGGAGGAGTTGTCTGCACAGTGAAGAGAGATGGTATAATCGTGCAGCAAGATGCTCCTTCTGCAGGAAGGACGATGAGCCAGTGGGAAGAACATGCACGGCTGTGGAGGAATCTCCAAGACATGATGTGAGAAGAAGCCAGGTGCAAAAGGAGATGTGCTGTGTCCTTCCATCTCCGTGGCGTGTGGAAACGGAGTCACCTGTGCCGACTGGAGTTAGAGCAGTGCCGATCTGTGTGCGTGTGCGGGTGTGTGCGCGCGCGCGTGTGAATGTGTGCACGTATGAGTATGTGTGCGTGCGTGTGAGTGCGTGTATGAGCGTGTGTGTGAGTGTGTGCATGTGTATGTGTGCGTGTGAGTGCGTGTGTATGTGTGTGAATGCACGTGTGTGTATGTGTGTGTGTGTGCACGTGTGTGTATGTGTGTGAGTGTGTGTGTGTGACTGGAAGGAAGCAGGTGGGGATGTTCTGCTTCTTGATCCGGGTGCTGGTTACACAGGTGTGTTAACTTTGCAAACACTGGCAACATATGTGCAGTGTTCTGTGTGTATATCGTACTTCAGTAAAAATTTTACTGAGAGAGAGAGAAGAAAGAGAAAAGGGAAGGGAGAGAGAGAGAGAGGGAAAGGTATTTGCTTGAAACATGGGTCTGAATTTCTCTTTTTATGTGTTCAATTTAAGTCAAACCACACGAAATTGCCGATATTTGGCTGCTCTTCACTGGTGAAAGTGGCACTTTCATATGGTTCATACCCTGAGGCCTTTGTTTAAGTCACTTCCAGGGCCCAGAGCTGACTGAGTCAGAATATACAGGAGTGGGGCTCAGTAATCTGTATTTTTAGCTAGTGCATCCTGGTGACTGATGCTTTTGTGCCCACAGACCCATTTGCAGAACACTTGCGTATGATGACAAGAGCAGAGGGTGGAGCCTTATTCTCTCAAGAAAATCCTGGTTGTGGGCTCTTGGGCACCTTCCCTCACCTCTGAGTCCCAGTTTGGGCACTTGTCATCGCAGGGATCTGGGGAGCATGGGCCAGGGTGGGGTGTGGGTTGAAACCCCGCAGTGCCGTGCTGGCAACGGACAGGAAACTGTGGCAGCTTTCACCCCTCTTCTCACCTCATCGTGGTGGCACCAAGGCATTGCGGACCTGCAGCCCTGACCACAGGAGGGGTCTCCTGGCTTCTGCTCCTCTGATTTCCTCTGTGTGGAGGCCCCACGCCATCTATGCTGTGCTGTCACTCTGCTCCCCAAACTTTTCTGAGCTTCCTGCTATGCCAAGCTCACCCAAGTGGCCTAGGGTGGGAGGGTCTCTGCACCCCAGCCTTGTGACATGCGGAAGCTGGGGATCCAGTGGGTGGCCAGCGGTTGCAGACACGCGCATCCATACGGCAATGGGTCCCCCTTACCCGCAAGGGGAGGCCACACCAGGGCAGGGAGGTGGCTTGCCCGAGGCCACCAGCCTTGGAACCCAGGAGAATCTGGCTCCAGAGCTCCGGCTCCTCCCAGCCCCCACCTGACTGACTCCCCAGAGCAGAGCTGAGGGGGCCAGGGTGGGTAAAGGGTCCCCCTGTTGCCGCCTGAGTCAGTCCTGGGGACCCTAATTTACTGCTGGTTGAGAAACAACTAACACCAAAAATTCCAGTGTGCCAGGCAGGCACTATCTCCTAATCCGAAGGGCTACTCTGTGAGGGACGGTTTGAGGTAGTCCCTTTTCACACGTGGAGAAAGAGAGGCTCAGGGGAATAAAACAGTAGCGAGCACACGGTGCAGTAAGCAGATGATGTTACAGAGTGGTACACTTGGAACCTGCATGGTTTTATTAACTAATGTCATACCCATAAATTCTGAGGGGAAAAAGAAAAACCGGCTCCTTGCCAAGAACACGCAAGTAACCGGCACCTCCCGTCCCTTGGCGCTCCATTCTCGCAACCGTCTTCTGACTCAGACTGTCGTGTGCCTCGCAGGAAGGCTCCTCAGGCCCTGGTCTGTGGTGAAGGCCCACGCAGGACACAAGGTGGACCACGGACCTTCAGCATGGGAGTAGGGGAGGCACAGAGCCAAAGCATGCGTGCTCAGAAGGTGATGGACTGACTGACTCCAGAGGCCAGGGGCCAGGCATCCTCTTCAGTACATAGGACTGCAGATCCCAGCCCCTCCTCCCTCAGACCCAGGGGTCCGGGCCCCCAGCCCTCCTCCCTCAGACCCAGGAGTCCAGGCCCCCAGCCCCTCCTCCCTCAGACCCAGGGATCCAGACCCCCAGCCCTCCTCCCTCAGACCCAGGAGTCCGGGCCCCCAACCCCTCTGCCCTCAGACCCAGGAGTCCAGGCCCCCAGCCCTTCCTCCCTCAGACCCAGGAGTCCAGGCCCCCAGCCCCTCCCCCCTCAGACCCAGGAGTCCAGGCCCCCAGCCCCTCCTCCCTCAGATCCAGGAGTCCAGGCCCCCAGCCCCTCCCCCCTCAGACCCAGGAGTCCAGCCCCCCAGCCCTCCTCCCTCAGACCCAGGAGTCCAGCCCCCCAGCCCTCCTCCCTCAGGAGCCTCCATGGGAGGCACATGGCAGTCTGAATCAGGAAACTTTTCTTTCTAGGCTTCAGTTTCCCTCTCTGGAAAATGAGACCACTCTTGTCTTGCTTTCCTGGGAAAGGCTAGAACTGATAACAAGGAAGTCTCTCTCTCCCTCTTCCTGGCTATTTGTGTCTGTTTTCTTCTGGGGAAAAGGTAGAAGCCATGGAAGAAGCCGGGTGGAGGTGTCTTCAGCTGGAGGGACAGGGTTATGGGCAGAGACAGGGTCCTCCCCTCCTCCGGCCCAGAGGTCCCACAGCTCTCTCCAGAGGCAGAAGGTAGGCGTACCATCAATGCTGCCTCCCTCCCTCCCTCCCTCTTTGGATTTTGGCAGAATCTTGGAGGCCTAGGTGTTTTCCAGGAGGTGGGTGTGTGGGAGGAACAGCCTGTGTAACTCCAGCCCAGCCAGAGCTCCACTGAGATCCAAGCCCTTTGAGTTCCTGGAAGTCCAGGGTGGTCTGTTTCTAGATTGGGGATATTGGCTGATCTGGGACTCCTGGCGCAGGTCCCACCTCCCTGGGAGCTCCTCACGCCATCCCTCTCAGGACTGGCCACTCGGGTGGACACCAGGGTGCTGGGTGGGGTGCAGGGCCCCCAGCTGCTGGGCTCTCTCCCTCCCACTCTTCTGCCTTTCCCCCATCCCTCCGCCCTCTACCCCATCCTCCCCTCTCTCCCCCTCCTTCTCTTCCCCCTCCCTTCCCCCTCTTCCCTCCTCCCTCTTCTCTTTTTTTTCTCCTCTTTCTCTTTCCCCTTTCCACATACCATTCTGCCCCTCCATCCCAACCTCACTCATTCATTTGACACATATGCATGAGCACCTACTATGTGCCGGGCACTGGTCCAGACCCTGCGGAAACATTGTCGTGAACAAAACAGGTCAAGACTGCTGCCTGGGCAGAGCTTGCTTGCTAACCAGGGAGATGCCACTATACAAAAAAGATAACAAATGGGCAAGTTATACTTTATGTAGGAAGGCAATGGTCTGGACAGAAGACAAAGTGGAGGAAAGTAGAGGGGACCAGGAGCCCGGGGTGGGGCTGGGTCCGTGTTAAACAGGGTGGGCTGGTGAGCCAGCCCCACCTCTCCCCCCTCCCTCCGTGCCTCTCTCCTCTGTCTCTCAGTAGATACATTGTCCCAAAGCACTCCCCGCCCTCCCAACTCTGGAGGGCACCTTGCAGAGAAATCATTTGCCTGGACTCAAGCATTTTTTTGTTTTGTTTTGTTAATCCTCACCGGAGGATATTTATTCCATTGATTTTTAGAGAGAGTGGAAGGGAGGGAGAGAGAGAGAGAGAGAGGTTGAGAGAGAGAGAAAGAGAAAGGTTGAGAAAGAGAGAAACAGAAACATCAATGTGAGAGAGACACATCAATCAGCTGCCTCCCACATGTGCCCCGACAGGGGCTGGGGATCGAACCAGCAGTCCAGGTACATGCCCTTGACTGGGAATCGAACCCATGACCTTCGGTGCTTGGGCTGACACTCTAACCACTGAACCACACCGGCCAGGGCTCAAGCATTTACCAAAACACAGACTTCCTCAAGTTACTTCCCGGGGCCCCTTGCTCTCTCTAGTTCCCCCGCTGAGGCGAGTCATTAAGACAATAAAATACATCCTGAAATGATGCAGACTTCATCAGGACAGCTCCAGTGAACGGCTGGGTCCACCCTGGCCGCCTGCTGTCCATCTCCTGTCTCCTTGCTACTCAGGGTCAACCTGGCTCTGCATGTCCATCCCTCCCCAGTGCTCCTCCTGTCCCACAGCTTCCAGGCTCAGACAGACCTCGCTCCAGCCCAGAGATGACCCTGGTGTGACCTGCCACCCAAAGAGCCTGGCCACAAGTCCCCAGTCTGTTCTTTCAGTGTGTCCCTCACCAGTGCCAGAGCTGCCCCTGCCCCTCCCCTGCTTGAAGCCCTCCCATGGCTCCCCAGCACCCCTGGGACAAAATCCTAGCCTCTGAATCTGCCATTCAAACCCCTGCTGGGGGTGGACCTTGCTATGCACCCCGCCCCCATACATCAATCCGCCCCTACTCTCCTGACTGGCCAGGACATTCCTTGCTTTGGATGGCCTTTCTGCTTCACCATTCAACACCCCGACCCCACACCTCTGCCCCTCACCCTGGCTAACTCTTCCAGCACATCACCTCCTCCAGGAAGCCCTCCTTGACTCTCCAGCTGGGTTGGTGCATTCTCAATCTGGTCTGTGGCCCTCTGTTTACACAGCTGTCTCCTCCACCAGACTGTCATCTCCTCAAGTGTCAGGCCGGGTCTGAGTCATCTCCCCGTGGCATCGGCCAGCTTGGGGCCTGGCCTGCCAGCTGCAAGAGATGTCCCTACAGTGAGCAGTGTTCTTTCCTCTACCTTTGTCTGCTACTCATCTCCCCGCTCTCTGTCCTCTGTCCTGGTGGTCTGGAAACCACACCCTGAGATTTTCTGATGATGATCTTGAGAGGGCCACTGTGAACCCAGGACAGGGACCGGAGATCAGTCCCATTGGAGTGGGTGGTTCTGGGAGAGATGGCTGTTAGTGAGGGGAGCAGGAGGTAGTCCCACCACTACCAGTCCCTGCCTGCTGTGGGAGGGCCCAGTTTTCTTTACCCTTGTTTTTCAGTTCTGTCTTCTTTTCTTCCCGCATTGGTCATCTGTCCCTGCAAGGAATTCTGGGAGCCTGAACTCCTGGGTCTGAGGGAGGAGGGCTGGGGACTTGGATTCTTGGGTCTGAGGGAGGAGGGGCTGGGGGCCTGGACTCCTGGGTCTGAGGGAGGAGGGGCTGGGGGCCTGGACTCCTGGGTCTGAGGGAGGAGGGGCTGGGGCCTGGACTCCTGGGTCTGAGGGAGGAGGGGCTGGGGGCCTGGACCCCTGGGTCTGAGGGAGGAGGGGCTGGGGGCCTGGACTCCTGGATCTGAGGGAGGAGGGGCTGGGGGCCTGGACTCCTGGATACTGGAGGAGGAAGCCATTGGAGTTTAAAGTCCTGGCCCCTCTTCTCTTATCCACACTCTGGTTTTAGAAACATTTGGTTTTATACAGCTACTCCACCCCGGCAGGGCGGGGTGGGGGTTGGATAGTCAAATGCCCAGCTTCTGAGTGGAGCCTGGACTGCCCCCAGCCCCACCCTGGGGTAGAGGAATCACTCTCTGCTCCTGCTCTCGGCTCAGCTCCCACCAAAGGATCCATCGTCCTGACACAGCCAGACACCAGGCGGTGGCCCAGGCTCCAGGCAACCGAGTCAGCACAGGCCCGCCTTGCTCTGGTGGGGAGGGCGGGGCTCCCCTTGCTTGGGCCCTGAACTGGCCTTCTCCCTGACAGCCAGGCTCAGGCAAAGGCCCAACCTGGCGCTGGCCCTGCACACCCTGCCTCTCCGGGGAAACCCAGGGAGTGAGGGCTTGGCACCTTGCAGGGGAGAGCTCTGGACAGGCGGGATGAGGTCCAGCAGCAGGGAGAAAGAACTTAGAGACAGAAAAACAGAGAGAAACAGTGAATGAGAGAGAGAGAGAGAGAGAGAGAGAGAGAGAGAGAGGGAGAGGGAGAGAGAGTGTCAGGGAGACAGTGAAACAAACAGAGATGGAGCCTCAGAAAGATACACAAAGATGCAGAGACCGAGGGAGGATAAAAACCAAGACAGATCGACTGATGGATGGATAGATAGAGGCAGGGGAAGAACAGGCAGCCACTGAGAGGATCAGAGAGAAACACAAACTGGGAGACAGAAAAAAGAGCGAGAGATAGAGAGAGATACTGTTATTCAGAGAGAAGGAAATAGAAATATATGAGAGACAAAGGCAGAGAAACTCAAGGGGACAGAGAGAGGCAATGAATGAGAAAGTCAGGGAGAGACACGTGAAAAGAAAGGCAAAGAATAAGCAGAGTAAGAACATAATGGAGCCTGGGAGCCAGAAATGTAGAGACAGACAGACACAAACCGAGAGTATGCAGGGAGATAGATAGACAGACAGACAGACAGACAGACAGACAGACAGATAGATGGATAATGGAGAAAAGCAGACAGGAATGCACAGGAAAAGTAAACCAGACAGATGGACAGAGAAACAGAGCAGGAAGACAGAGAAAATGCTAAATTCAGAAACAGAGAGAAGGAGATGGGAAGGCACAGGGATAAAGAATCAGAGTCACAGCCCTGGCCTGTGTGGCTCAGCTGGTTGGAGCATGAACGGTTGAGGTTTGATTCCCAGTCAGGGCACGTACCAAGGTTGCGGGTTCGGGATGCATACTGGAGGCAACTGATCAATATTTCTCTCACATCCATGATTCGTTCTCTCTCCCCCCTCCCTTCCTCTCTCTCTAAAAGCAATCAAAAAATAAAATTATATTAAGAAAAGAATCCATCACAGACACAGGGAGAGAGATAGTTATGGAGGGAGAGAAACACATCAGTTCATAGTAAAAGGAGAAAACAGAAAGAATTAGATACAGACTTTTTAATTTTTTTAAATCATGGACAGGAGGGCATGGAAACAATGGCATTTGTCCCTGAATCTGGTCCTGAGGAGTTGGGGGCTCAGATGCCCCAGGGCCCCGACTGGCACATTTAGACTGACTCAGTTTCCCCGGCAGCTCTCTGGGGCAGCTGACCAACAACTCTGAGATTACCCCCAAGCCCCCAGGGAGTGACCCCAGTGCCCCAGCCTCCTCCTCAGCCCCTGGCACATACACACGCACGCCTGCACACGCGCGCACGCACACACGCACCCGTCAGTTAGGCGCTGAGCGGACAGACGTTCACTCACAGCTCCAGTTCCAGACAGCCGTGCCTCACAGTCAGCGCACACAGTCACACCCACCGCCACGCGCGTGTGATGGCTCTATTCCGTCTGCCAGTTCCCCAGACAAGTCCCTGGGGGACCCAACCCAGAACCGATTCTGGGGCTAGAAGGGGAGGGCCGTGTAGGGGGCACTGTCGGTGAAGGAGAAGGGGGAGGAGAGAGAAATGGGGATGAGGAAGGGGGGGCAAGGAATGAAGAGAAATACATAAAGGAGAGACTGGGAGAGAGAGATAGGGAGAGACAGAGGGATGGAGAGAAACAGGACAGGAGAGGAGAGAGTTGGAAAAAAGGGAGAGGGAAGGGGCGTGACGGGGGCGACCAAGGAGGACAGGGGCGGGCGGTGCTGATGGGGGACTGGGCAGGAAGGCCAGTCTGGGCGCAGGGGGTGGGGGCTACTGGCGGGAAGCGGGTGGAGCTGCCCGGCGGCCGTGACCTCAGAGCCCCTGGCCCAGCTCAGCCCTGACGTCAGCCCCTCCTCCCGCCCCCGCCCGTGCTGGTCTTCAAATGACCCCCCCAAGCTCTGGGGCCGCAGAGAAACTCGGAGAGCAGCAGGAGAGCAGAGAGCCCAGCCGGACCTGCATCAATGAGACAGGTGTGTGCATGAGAGTGTGTGTGTGTGTGTGTGTGTGTGTGTGTGTGTGTGTGAAGGGGGGGCTGCGGCCACGGGGCACCACTACCAGGCGTGTGACCACGTGTGCAGGGGAACCGCGTGCCCTCGAGATTTCCTGTGTGAGCTCAGGTGTGTGACAGCGACCGTCTTTGTGGGACAGGGACCACATGAGGCTGAGTGTGTGCGTCCCAACTATGTGCGCGTGGCCATCGGACCTATAGCATGTGACATGTCCATGTTCATGTTGCTATAAATCCGTGAGGGTCTGTGTGTGGGAAAAGGGCGGGGAAGAGGGGATGAGGGTGTGGGCGAGAGAGGTATTTTTTGACACGTGGTCCTGAATTTCTCCTTTTGTGTTCAAGTTATGTTGAACCAAATGAAATCGCCGATATTTGGCCACTCCTGACCTTGAGAAATGGCAATTTCATATGGTTCAAACTCCACTGTTCCTAATTCTGTCCTGTTGTTCTAGACCCAGGGGTAGGTGTCTGTGTGTCTGTTGGGTGGGTGTCTGTGTGCCTGTTGTCAAGTGGGCATCTCTTCCTGGTATTGCTCCTTTCT
Source organism: Tadarida brasiliensis (assembly GCA_030848825.1). Classification (NCBI taxonomy): domain Eukaryota; kingdom Metazoa; phylum Chordata; class Mammalia; order Chiroptera; family Molossidae; genus Tadarida; species Tadarida brasiliensis. The sequence continues at coordinate 4,783,633 of CM061276.1, forward strand.
GCCAAGAGGCGTATGTCCCCAAGTTCACCTGTGTGGCTGCCAGTGGGGTCTCAGGATCACTAAGTTCTTAGAACACATGTCTGGGTCATCTTCTGGGACATCGGCGTTTGTGTGTCAGTTGTCACGTGTGATTATAAGTGTGGGGGTATGTGTGTCCACGGCTGAGACGTGTCTGTTCATGCGTGTGGCTGGGATTAAAACCCTGCTGATGCCCACTGGTCTCTGTGATCCCCAGCAGGAATTTGGCCACCCCCAGAAACTCAGGCAGGGCTCGGTTGGGGGTAAAGGGACATAGCAGGAGGATTCCAGAAGAAAGAATAATAGTTGTCAGTATTGAGCAATTACTTGCAGGAGGTTAAAAGCTGCTCCCTAGCCCTGTCCTGTACACACAGGATGTGAGCTACACACATGATTTATAATTCTCTCGTAGCTACACGAAAAGAAGTAAAAAGAAACAGGTGAAAGTGATTTTAGTAATATATTTTATTGAACCCCATGTGCCAGGGGTTGGCACACTTCTGTACGAGGCCAGGTAGTCAATATTTGAGGCTTTGCCGGCCTTACGGTCTCCTCCGCAATTGAACTTTGGCCTGGTGTGAAATCAGCCGTAGACAATATGAACAGATGAGCGTGGTTGTGTGCTGATAAAAACTTGATTTAAGGACACTGAAATATCATGAACTTCATATAATTTTCATGTGCCTCAAAATATTATTCCTCTTGGCTTTTTCCAGCCATTTGAAAACATGAACAGCAGTGTTAGCTGCGGGCCATAGTGAAAAAGGGGGCAGGCATTGGGCCACAGAAATATAGTGTGCTACATAGCAAAATATTTTCATTTTAGTATGTAATCAGTACAAAAACACGAATGGGACATTTTTACTTTCTTTTTTTCATACTCCGGCTTCAAGATCCAGATGTGTAGCACATCTGCTACAGATGCTATCTTTTCAATGGAAGTACTTAGATTTTGTAAAATTTACAGTTGAAAAAGAACACAGATCCTGCTTGTTCCAAACACACTTAAGAGCTTTCCAATAACTGAACCGAGGATCATGGTTTATATTTAAATTTGTTTAAATAAAATAAAATGAAAAATTCTGTTCCTCAGTCATACTGGCTGCATTTCAAGGGCTCAGTAGCCACAGCGGGCCGGTGACTCCTGTATTGGACAACACAGCTCTGTATTTTTAAAATGTTTTTATTTATGCCCTGGCCAGTTTGACTCAGTCATAGAGTGTCAGCCCAAGGACCAATGAGTTGCAGGTTCGATTCCGGTCAAGGGCACGTACCTCAGTTTCGGTTTGTCCCCGGCCCTGGTTGGGGTCGTGCGGGAGGCAACCAGTTGATGTGTCCCTCTCATACCGGTTCTCTCTCTTTCCCTCCCACTCTATCTGAAGATAAACAGAAAAATATCCTTGGGTGAGGATTAAAAGAAAAAATTTTTAAATTTATTGATTGATTTTTAGAGAGAGAGGAAGGGAGAGAGAGAGATTTGTTGTTCCACTTACTGATGCATTCGTTGGTTGGTTTTTGTATGTCCCCTGACTAGGGATCGAACCCACAACCGTGGCAGATCGGGATGACACTCTAACCAACTGGCAGGGCACGGCTCTGTATCTTAATGACTCATTTAACTCAAAATAAACCCACAAGGTGGGGACTGGTGACATAAGAGACAGTTTAGCACAGAGGGAGACAATGGAGCCAGGCTGATGAAGGACCTAGGGCAAGAGGGTACGCCTCTCCGTGCCTCAGTTTCCTCATCTGTAACGGAGAGAGTAACAGTACCTACCTCACTAGAGCAGTGCTTGGTACATGGAACAGGCTAAATCCCCATTTTGCAGCCAATAAAACTGGAGGCACCCCTTTCCTCCAATTCTGGGCTTTTCCAGCCTCACATACTGGGCACCTGGCCCTGTCAGAGATGGGGGGAGAGGAGAAGGTGAACCATGCCTTTGGGAAGTCAGAGAAACCTTCTCCACCTGTGGGCTTCATGACCTGGAGCAACCCACTCCTCCTGGCTCACCGGTCCTCGATTTTGCCATCTATATGGTGGCAGTAAACACTATCTTGTCCTGCAGGGCTCTCCAGAGGAATAAACCCAGTATACAAGGTTGTGGCTTAGTGATTGGATTCTTAGGGTTCAAATCCTGGCTCCTCCGCTTTCCAGATGTGACCATGGGCAGGTTGCTGCACCTGTGTTACTCATTTGTAAAATGAGGATGATAGCTTTGGCCGGTGTGGGTCCGTGGTTAGAGTGGTCAGCCTGCACACTGGAGTGTCGGGGGTTTGATTCCCCGTCAAGGGCATGTACCTGGGGTGCAAGTTAAATCCCCAGCCCCAGTCAGGGACACAGCAGGAGGCAACCAGTCGATATGTGTCTCTCACATTGATGTTTCTCTCTTTCCCCTCCCTCCCTCCCTTCCACTCTCTCTAAAAATCAATGTAAAAAATATCCTTGGAAGAGGATTAAAAATAATGAGGATGATGATAATTGTACCTGTTATGAGGATTAAAATAAGTTAGTTCCTTAAAAAAGGCTTAGAGCAGCCCCTGGTACATACCATATTGTATTGTTCTTTTAGATGTCCAGTATATTATTATTACCATTATTGTCTCAATAGTAAGGAACCTCTGATTATGAGATGAATCATTATTTTATATGCCACCAAGAAAGGAGGGGAGCCCTGGCCGGTTTGGCTCAGCGGTTAGAGCGTTGGCCTGCGGTCCAGAGAGACCCGGGTTCGGTTCCTGCTAAGGGCATGTACCTCGGTTGCAGTTTGTCCCCGGCCCTGGTTGGTCGTGCGGGTGGCAGCCACTCGATGTGTCCCTTTCACGTTGATGTTTCTCTCTCTCTCTCTCTTCCTCTCTCTCCCTCCCACTCTATCTGAACAAAAAATGAAAAAATGTCCTCTGGTGAGGATAAATAAATAAAAAAAAAAAAAAAGAGAAAGGAGGGGACCCCTGTTAATTAAACTGTGACACTCCACTGAGTGTAACCCTCATGAATTTAACAGCTGTTAAAAATGTGGGGGAAATGCATTAGAATCAATTTAATAGGGCAATCGGCCCTGATAACTGCGACAATTATTTTAACTAATGAAAATAACAGTACTCAGGATTTTTTTTTTTTTACAAAAGGGGGATGCTATCACTGGCTTGGGAAAAACCCAGGAGGCCTTCCGTTCCGGAAAGGACCCTTTCACCTTGTTATCTCCTCTCTCCGTTCCAGCAGGACGTGCCCAAACCCAGCGGGACAGCCCGCCACTGCTCCGGCCTGGCCCGGCGGGTGCTGACCATCGCCTTCGCGCTGCTCATCCTGGGCCTCATCACCTGGGCCTACGCCGCCGGCGTGCCGCTGGCCTCCGATCGCCACGGCCTCCTGGCCTTCGGCCTCTACGGGGCCTTCCTCTCCGCGCACCTGGTGGCGCAGAGCCTGTTCGCGTACCTGGAGCACCGGCGGGTGGCGGCGGCCGCGCGGCGGGCAGCGGCGCGGGGGCCCCTGGACGCGGCCTCGGCGCGCAGCGTGGCGCTGACCATCTCTGCGTACCAGGAGGACCCCGCGTACCTGCGCCAGTGCCTGGCGTCGGCTCGCGCCCTGCTGTACCCGCGCGCGCGGCTGCGCGTCCTCATGGTGGTGGACGGCAACCGTGCCGAGGACCTCTACATGGTCGACATGTTCCGGGAGATCTTCGCCGACGAGGACCCCGCCACCTACGTGTGGGACGGCAACTACCACCAGCCCTGGGAACCTGCGGCGGCGGGCGCGGCGGGCGAGGGCGCCTACCGGGAGGTGGAGTCGGAGGACCCGGGGCGGCTGGCGGTGGAGGCGCTGGTGAGGACGCGCAGGTGCGTGTGCGTGGCGCAGCGCTGGGGCGGCAAGCGCGAGGTCATGTACACCGCCTTCAAGGCGCTCGGAGACTCGGTGGACTACGTGCAAGTGAGTGGAAGGCGCCCCCACCCCACGGTGACCCTAACACCCGAATCCCACTTCCCTGAGACCCTTGTTGGGTGTAGATTGCAACGAACCTCTTCGCTCTGGCCAATTTGGCTCAGCGGTTAGAGCCACGGCCTGTGAACCAATGAGTCGCGGGTTCGATTCCTGCCAAGGGCACGTACCTCGGTTGCGGTTTGTCCCCGAAACCTGTTGGGGTCCTGCAGATGGCAACCAATCGATCTCTCTCTCTTCCCCTCCCTCCCCCCACACTCTGTCTGAAGATAAAATGTAAAAGAAAAAAAATTCATCCGTTCAATGTATAATTTTTTTTCCTTTCCTTATTCATCCATCCATCCATCCATCCATCCAACCAACCAATAAGAGATCATTCATTCCTTTGTTTATTCATCCATCCAATGTAGATTCCTTCCTTTCTTCATCCAGTGTAGACATTCTTTCCTTCACGCATTCATTCATGCATTCATCTATCCATCTACCATGGAGACCATTCATTCATTCTTTAAATTGAAAGAGTCTTTTATCCATTGTTAAAATTCTCGTTCATTTTTCACCCATTTACCTATCTATTCAATTAGAGATTCATGTGTTCATTTAATGATTCACTCATTCATTCAGTGTAGCGTTTCATTCGTCAGTGCATTGCATTAGTTTTCTATTGCTGCATAACAAATGACCATACATTTTGTAACTGGAAACAAAACACATTTATTATCTCTTAGTTTCCATGGGTCAGGAGTCTGGGTAAAGCTTAACTGTTCAGGGTATCATCAGGCTGCAATCATGGGTCTTATCTGAGGCTCAGGGGCCTCTTCCAAGCTCACATATTTGTTGGCAAAATTTTTTTCTTTCCCCCAAAGTCATGAAACTCATGGTAGCTTGCCTCTTCCAGACTAGTAACAGAAAGTCTCGGACTTCTAGACCCTCTTTTATAGGGCTCACCTGACTAGGTCAGGCCCACCCTGGATAATCTCTCTTTCATTAATTAATGGTTAAGAGATTAGAGATCTTGCCCAGCTGGTGTGGCTAAGTTGGTTGAGCTTCAGCCTATGCACCAGGAGACTGCAAGTCCGATTCTCTGCTAGGGCACGTGCTCGGGTTTTGATCTCCAGTAGATGTGCAGGAGGCAGCCAGTTGATGTTTCTATCTCTTGCTCCCTCTCTTTTCCTCTCTCTGAAAAGAAATTAGGAAACTTAATTACATTGTAAACCCCTTTCACCATTTCCACAAAAGGTTATATAATCATGGGAGTTACATCTCACTACTTTTGCCATATTCTGTGGGTTAGGAGAAAGTTACAGGTCTTGCCCAAACACCAGAGGGGAGGGTATTATACAACAGCATGGGCCTTGGGAGGGTAGGGGTCATCTTAAACTATGATTAGACATTGAAAATCACTAAAAATTCAAGGTTATGTTCAAATTGGCTGCAGAGTGTCCCAGATGCTCTCCATCCCTTGGTGCCCTCCCCTTCAAGCACCAGCTCCATTCAGAGATCTAGCCTGATCCTGGCCCCTTCTCCCCCACAGGTCTGTGACTCGGACACAAGGCTGGACCCTATGGCACTGCTGGAGTTGGTGCGGGTGCTGGATGATGATCCCCGGGTCGGGGCTGTTGGGGGGGATGTGCGGATCCTCAACCCTCGGGACTCCTGGGTCAGCTTCCTGAGCAGCCTGCGGTACTGGGTGGCCTTCAACGTGGAGCGGGCTTGTCAGAGCTACTTTCACTGCGTGTCCTGCATCAGTGGTCCCCTAGGTGAGCAGGGGTTGGGCTTGGGCAGGCTATGCATGGGGTGCAGAGAGAGAAGGGGCACCAGAACGGGTTGAGGATGTGATTGAAATTGTGGACAAAGATGGGGTTTGGGCAGGAGTTGGGAGTAGGGATAAGATAGGAAATTGGAGGTGGGGATGGTGTTTGGTGGTGGGAATGGGTTAAGAAAGGGTGTGGAGGAGCACTGGGCTGAGGGTAGGGTTTGGGGAAGGGGATGAAATGGGTTTGGAGTCAAGGTCAGGGTTGGGGCCGGGTTTGGGGCTGGAGATGAGTTTTGGACAAGGATGAGTCAGGGGTAGGGCTGAGAATAGATATGGGATTGGGGAAGGGCTGAGGTGGGCTTGCTGTCCAAGTGGGTATGGGTCAGGGACAGGATTGAGGCAAGTCTGGGATGGGTGTGGGGTTGAGGACAGGATTGGGGCTGGAGTTGTGGTTAGCCATAGGGCTGAGAATGAGACTGAAGTGGTTAAGGATGGGGCTGGACTTGGAGAGGAGTTGGAGTGGAGATAGGAGTGGGGATGGTGTTGGTGATAGCAGAGGCTGACACTCCTCCTCCCCCAACCTAGGCCTATACAGGAACAACCTCCTGCAGCAGTTTCTTGAGGCCTGGTACAACCAGAAGTTCCTGGGCACCCACTGCACTTTTGGGGATGACCGGCACCTCACCAACCGCATGCTCAGCATGGGCTATGCCACCAAGTAAGCAGAGGGGACCAGGTGGTCAAGTGTGTGTGTGTGGGTGTGTTGGGAATTCTCCAAACCCAAAGTAACTTACAGGACAATGGGCTCTTCCATGTGAGACATTAGAGGACAGAGGAAGAGACCATAAGGGGCAGGGGGTGTATTTGCATTGAACCATGTGACTCAATGGACTCTACCAAGTGAGTCAAGATGAGGGTGGGGCATCTGACCTAGAAGATGCAATATGAAATGGGTGGGATGACTCTCATGGAGCGCACAGATGACCATGTGGCAGCACAATTACTCTAAGTGAGGTGGGAAGGGAAAGAGAGAACTAGATAGACTAGGATCTAACTAGTGAGAGAGCCAGTCAGCAGAATGAAATGACAGGAGGACAGTGCCTACACCGGTAAGTGCTTTGGGAAGAAGAGATGTGATTCCACGGGGCTCGGGGGAGTATGGGCTAGAGTAGGTGAGGTTCAGGGGAAAGTGATTTCTACAAAAGTAGACCCAATAGAAGGGCCAGAAAGAACTTGGGGTAAACCAAACCCTTGCTTTCACTCACTCAGCAGATATTAAGTGCCTATAATGTTTTGAGCTCTGGGGATGTAGCAGTTAACAAAAGAGACACAAATCCATGCTTATGCTGATCGGGGAGACAGACAGTTAACATGAAAAGTGTCGAACGTATAGTATGGTAGACAATGATACATGTTATGGAGGTAAATAAAGCCAGGAAGGGGGATAGGAAGTTTAGGGGTAGGGAATGAAATGCTAACTAGGGTGTCAGAGGAAAGGTAGGGATGAAGGCTGAAAACGGTGCCACTGGAGCAATAGCGAGGGAGACAGTGTCGGGAGAAGAGGACAGAGTGAACAGAGAGTCCACTCGTGAAAGGCGTGTGGGCCAGGGTAAGAACTTTGACCTAAAATGAGGGAGGGGAGACATGTTGTTGCAAAAGGATCCCTCCCTCTAGCAGCTGTTCTGAGTACAGACTGGGGGGTGGGGGAGCAGGGAGGCCATGAGGTTGCCAAGTGACACAGGAAGGAGACTGGACACTGTTAAGTAATGCCCTTGGGGACAGAATAGTTTGATCCCTCCTAACAAACTGCTGGTGGCCACCTGATGATGTCCCATAAAAGAGATTCTCGCCTTGCGTGGGTGTGGCTGGAAACCCAGCAGGGATTGATTAGTGATGTCTGCCAAGGGTACAGGAAGGGAGGTTTACGGTTCCCTCGAGAAGCTCTAGCACATGGGCTGTTCTGGGTAGGAGCCATGCTGGGCTTGTTCCTCACCATGGGGCCCGCCAATAACAGTAAGCGCAAGAGTATGCATCATGAATTAGTGACGGCATTAGTATTGTGTCAGTAACCGTAATGGTATTAGTAATGGCAATAGTACTATTAGTCATTGTGAAAATAGTAGTACATGGTACTAACGTTTATTGAACAAGTACTACATACTGGTTCTAAGCACTTGGCATTGAATCCTCACAATCAGGTAGGACCCACTATTAACCCCATTTAAAATAGGGTAACACTGAGGCTCAGAGAGGTTGAGAATGCTTGTCCAGGAGTCATGGGCGGTGGCCATTTCTGGCTCCGGGTTCCTATCCCCAAGGAAAGCCGTGCTGATCCCACTTCCCTCTCACCTGTCCAGGTACACCTCCCGGTCCCGCTGCTACTCGGAGACGCCGGCGTCCTTCCTGCGCTGGCTGAGCCAGCAGACGCGCTGGTCCAAGTCGTACTTCCGCGAGTGGCTATACAACGCGCTGTGGTGGCACCGGCACCACGCGTGGATGACCTACGAGGCGGTGGTCTCGGGACTCTTCCCCTTCTTCGTGGCGGCCACGGTGCTGCGACTTTTCTACGCTGGCCGCCCGTGGGCGCTGCTGTGGGTGCTGCTGTGCGTGCAGGGCGTGGCGCTGGCCAAGGCGGCCTTCGCGGCCTGGCTGCGGGGCTGTGCGCGCATGCTGCTGCTGTCGCTCTACGCGCCCCTCTACATGGGCGGCCTCCTGCCCGCCAAGTTCCTGGCGCTGGCCACCATGAACCAGAGTGGCTGGGGCACCTCGGGCCGGAGGAAGCTGGCCGCCAACTACGTCCCTGTGCTGCCGCTGGCCCTCTGGGCTTTGCTGCTGCTCGGCGGCCTGGTGCGCAGCGTGGTGCAGGAGGCCAGGGCCGACTGGAGTGGGCCGTCCAGGGCGGCGGAGGCCTACCACCTGGCGGCCGGGGCCGGCGCCTACGTGGGGTACTGGGTGCTCATGCTCACCCTCTACTGGGTGGGCGTGCGGAGGCTCTGCCGGCGGAGGGCAGGGGGCTACCGCGTCCAGGTGTGAGTCCAGGTGCGTGGGTGCCGGCCCAGGGGTATTCTGCGCAGATAAGAGACCTACCAGGCCCCAGGAGCCAGGAACTTGCTGGGTGAATCCTCTGGGCCTCAGTTTCCCTCCTCTATGAAGTGAGGGAGTAAACTGAAGATTCTTCAGCCTGGACTGTTTTGGGGCTGGGACTTGTGGATCTCTGGGGAGGGGTATTTATTGATCAGGGTGTGGAGTTTTAGGGACATAGGGGAAAGGGGCCCCCGCTTTCTCCCTGCTTGTATTTAATCTCCATTTGTACTGTGTGATTAGGATGTAATAAAGAATTTTATTTATTTTCTTCTGAACTTCTCCCTCCACTTTTTTTTTTTTGGAAAATGGAGGGGACTGTGTGGTTGAGAATTGGGGACTCCTGGCTTGATTTTGGGTTCCAGCTGTTTGACACTAGACAGGATACCCTCCTTCCTCAGAGCCTCAGTTCCCTTGAAGGAAAACAGGAATATTAACCCTATGAGTCAGGGTTCTGAGCGTGGAGCTGCCCAGCTCCTCATTCATCAATACTTACAGAGCACTCATTACGTATGGACACCATTAGGACTGTAGATGGTGCTTTCCTGGTCCACTCAGCTTACTCTCTAAGAAGGGTAACTCATACCTTCTCTCCTCAACCCCCCCCTTCCTCCCCCAGCTTCACCTTATCTCACTGAGAAAACAAGTGAGAAGAAAACCTCCCAAGTCCCCACCTTCATGATCCTCACTCATCTGCATCTGTGCCCACACAGGCCACCTTCCCACATTACTGAGGGTGAACCGTCAGTGCTCAGTGTCAATCCCTTCCACTGGACATACTTGATTTTTTAAAATATATACAGGGTGTCCCAAAAATGTATATGGGGTGTCTGTAGATTCTATTACATTTTGAAAATACAATGTATTTTAATAAACACTGGCTTTATAATTATTCAAAGTTGTGTATACATTTTTTGGGGGACACCATATATATTTTAGAGTGAGGAAGGGTGAGAGAAACATCAGCTGCCTCCTGCACGCCCCCTACCGGGCATCAAGCCCACAACCGGGCATGTGCTCTGAGCAGGTAGCCAACCAGCAACCTTTGGAGCAATGGACGACATTCAACCAACTGAGCCACACCGGTCTGGGCTTGACAAGATTTTTTCACTTGGTTTTCTGAATGCCAGTTGCCTTGCTTTCCCTTTTCCTTCTGAGTTCCTCTTAATGTTGCCTACTGCTTAACATTAGAGAAACTAACTGTCTTCTTATCCATCTACATTCATTTCCTGTGTGCATCCAGTTTATGGCACAGAATGCCTCATTCACACTTCATGCGTGGAGAAGGGACTCTGAAAAAAATTTTTTTGGGGGGTTGGTTAATCCTCACCCAAGGATATTTTTCCATTGATTTTTAGAGGGAGAGAGAGAGAGAGAGAGAGAGAGAGAGAGAGAGAGAGGGAGAGAGAGAGAGAGAGAGAGAGAGAGAGAGAGAGAGAGAGAGAAACATCGATGTGAGAGAGACCTATCTGTTGGTTGCCTCCCGCATGACCCTGACCAGGACTAGGATCAAACCTGCAACTCAGGTACATGCCCCTGACTGGGAATCAAACCTGTGACCCTTCAGTACTCGGGATGATGCTCTAACCACTGAGCCAAACTGGCCAGAGTGGGATGCTGAAAAAAAAAATTTTTTTTAAATGAGAACTCTATTCACTTTGAAAAAATATGTTTTTATTGATTTTTTTAAGAGGAAGAGAGAGATAGAACCATTGATGTGAGAGTGATACAAAGATTGGCTGCCTCCTGCATGCCTCCTACTGGAGATTGAGCCGCAACCTGGGAATTGAACCGGGACCTCTTAGTCCATGGGACAAAGCTCAGTCCACTGAGCCACACCGGCCATCGGCGGACTCTGAAATTTTTATCTTCAGATCAGACCTCGCCCCTGAATTCCAGACTTGTATACCAAAACTGCCTCCAAGACATTTCCACTTGGATACTGAACAACTAGACCCAACTTCCGATCTCTTCCCCATCCTTCTCTTTCATCCCCATGAAACTGGCTCCTGCCACAGTATTCCTGTCTCAGTAAACAGAACTCCATTCTTCCAGCCGCTCAGGCAAAATATGCTAGAGCTGCACTGTCTACCACAGTAGCCACTACTACATGGGCTATGAAAATTTTTTTTGGCTAATCCTCACCCGTGGATATTTTTTCCATTGACTTTTAGCGAGAGTGGAAGGGAGGGAGGGAGGGACAAGGAGAGAGAAACACTGGTGTGAGAGGGACACATAGTTTGGTTGCCTCCCACACATGCCCCGACCAGGGCTGGGGAATTGAAACTGAAACCCAGGTACGTAGTCTTGAGACTGGGAATCAAACCCTCAACCCTTCAGTGCTCGGGCTGACGCTCTAGCCAACCAGGGCGGGATGATTATTTTTATTTTTCATTCATTCAGTTTTTGATTCAGTCAAGAAAACATTTACCAAGCACTTAGTGAATCACACACACTTTGCCAGTTTTGCAAATAGTGAAACAGACGAAGAAGAGCCAGCGTCTGCCTTCCAGGAACACCCAGTTAAGTAAACAGAGTGTGACCCATAGTTAAGGATCACCAGACACATGCCTCTATGATTTCTGGAGTCACAGGGGGCACACTTTAGACATGTTATTAAAGCTATACAAAATATTATAAATTTGTCCTGGCTGGTGTGCTCAGTGGTTAAAGCATTGGCCCATGGATTGAAGGGTCTTGGGTTTGATTCCCAGTCAAAGGCATGTACCTGGGTTGCAGGTTCGATCCCTGGCCCTGGTTGGGGCACATGCCAGACACAACCAATCGATGTGTCTCTCTCAGGTGGGTGTCTCTCTCTCTCTCTCCCCCTCCTTCTGACTCTCTATAAAAATCAATGAAAAAGCCCTGGCCGGTTTGGCTCAGCGATTAGAGCTTCGGCCTGCGGTCCAGAGAGACCTGGGTTCGGTTCCCGCTAGGGGCATGTACTTCAGTTGCAGTTTGTCCCTGGCCCTGGTTGGTCGTGCGGGTGGCAGGCACTCGATGTGTCACCTTCGCATCGATGTTTCTCTCTCTCTCTCTCTCTTCCTCTCTTTCCCACTCTATCTGAACAAAAAATGAAAAAGTGTCCTCGGGCGAGGATAAAAAAAAAAAATCAATGGAAAAAATATCCTTGGGTGAGGATTAACAACAAAAAAATATTTTCAATTCAGCTCCTTAGTTGCACTGGCCACATTTCACATACTTCATGGCCACGTGTGGCTAGAGGCTGCCATACTGGATGCCACAGATCTAGAACATTTCCATGGCAAGGGTTCTACCGGACATTGCTATTGTCCTGACCACTGATCCTTGGCCCTTCTCTTTTCTTTTTTTTTTAAAATTATTTTTCTTTATTGATTTTAGAGAGCGAAGGAGGGAGAGAGAGAGAGAGATAGAAACATCGATGAGAACGAACATCGACTGGCTGCCTTCTGCATGCCCCCCACTGGGGATAGGGCCCACAACCTGGGCATGTGCCCTGACCGGGAATTGAACCGGTGACCTGTTGGTACATGGGTTGACGCTCAACCACTGAGCCACACTGGCCGGATTTGCCCTTCTCTTTTCTTTCTCTAATACCCAACATCCTGATTTGCTAGCAAATCCTACTTGTTCTCCCTTCAGGACAGATCTGGAACCCCTGCTCCTTACCTTCACTGTCACCTCTTTGTTCCTAAGCTACATCTCAGTCCTGGATAAATGCTACTATTTTATGCCTGGATCACTGCCTCCCCACTTGCCCTCAGAAGTGCAAAGAACAGCACATACAAAGGCCTGTAGATGGGACTGAGCTTTGCATGTTCAAGGGACAAAAATAGGCCAGTGGGGCTAGAGGGTAAAGAGAAGGACAAGAGGGAGGTGGAGTCAGGCCAATAAATTCAGTGCTGAATGCAGAGTTGTCATGGGAATTAAATGAGTTAATACATGTAAAGGCTGTTCAGGAGAAATCATAACTGAGTTAACTGGACAAAAAAGGGAGGAAAGATTATTTTAGGCAGGAAATAGCATGAACCCAGGTCCTGGAGAGGGTGAGAAAAATCATGACGAGAGTGTCTTCCGCAGTTGGAAAGTCAAAGAAGAGGCTGCCAGAAATCTGGGGAGGGGTCAGAACTTGCACCTAAATCCCTCAACACAGGGCCTGCACTGTGACGGCTATAATACTGGTGTCATTATGGAGGCACAGTTCCCTGGGCGTATTTGGGGTATGCTGCCCCTCTTCCTACCTGAACTGGCAGTAACGACCTTCAAAGATGACAGCATTTGTAGAGTTGAAATATATTCTTTATTTTAGGGGTGGAAATAGGATAAGGAACAGAAAGATACCATTGTTAGTTGCCACTGAAGTACCATCGAAAGAACATCCTGGGGAAATAAGGAGGCAGGTCTGTGTGGGGGAGATAAGTTGGAGAGCAGATATCTGAGTCGTGGAAGTCTGAGTACGAAAGGTGGATGGGGCCTGGACTCCTGGGTCTGAGAGAGGAGGGGCCGGGGGCCTGGACTCCTGGGTCTGAGGGAGGAGGGGCCGGGGGTCTGGACCCCTGGGTCTGAGGGAGGAGGGGCCGGGGGCCTGGACCCCTGGGTCTGAGGGAGGAGGGGCCGGGGGCCTGGACCCCTGGGTCTGAGGGAGGAGGGGCCGGGGGCCTGGACCCCTGGGTCTGAGGGAGGAGGGGCCGGGGGCTTGGACTCCTGGGTTAGAAGGACGAGGGGGCTGGACACGCGGGTCGGAGAAAGGAGAGAGCCAGGTGCTGGGATCCCGGGTACTCACCACGCCAGCAGGGTCACACCGGCTGAAGCTAAGGCTGCGGCGGCCGCGAGCAGGCCCTGGTTGCTGGGCGTCAGAGCCTCAGGGTTGGCCAGCAGCTCGCCCAGGCTCGGCCTCCAGGGTTCGATCATCTCCGCCTCCCGCGGCGCCCAGCGGAGCACCTCCCGAAACGCGACCTGGAGCTCGGCCTCCCCGCGCGGGGTAGGACCAGTCACTGCGGGGACGCGCACGTCAGCGAGACGCGAGCCCCGCCCCCGCGCAGCCCCGCCCCCGCGCAGCCCCGCCCACACCGTTAAGAAAGAAGTAGAGTCGCGCCAGGGGGAGCTGGTCGTGCGTGATCACGCAGGAGAAGGTCCCACGGTGAGTGGGCTGCACGGGCCGGATCCGCGCCAGGTTCCCCTGGGCCCGCGGAATCTCTCGGAAGTAGGATAGGTCCCGAGTCCGCACCTGCGGGACGCTCGGGCTGAAGCGGCGGGAGGAGCGGGACCGCCCCAGGTCAGACTCTCTCCGCCGGGGCTCGCTAACCGCAACGTACAAGCCCCGCCCCCGAGCTAGACCACGCCTTCTGGAGCCCCATTCCTCCGCCCCTACTCGCCGACCATTCATGCATAGCCCCGCCTCCGAAATCATGACTACGCCCCTGGGGACTTATACTTGCTCACCCGCCCTAGACAATTACGCAGAATCCCCAAGCCCCGGTCCTGCAGAGACTTGACTCCTCCCCCAAATGCCGGGACCCTCCCCTTGCACGAAGCCTGAATCTAGACCGAGATCCCCCGAGCCCCACCCCTGCACCCTGTCTCCACATCCTCTATGAAGCATAACCCGCCTCCTAAACCCTTCGCGCCGGCCCTGCCCCGACTCACACCTCCTCCTGCGAACTTCCAGGAATAGGTGATCTCCTCTTTAGGCAACTGGAAGTTCACCGTGCAAGAGAACATGGCCTGATCACCCCGTTTCACCGTCACGTCCTGAACTGGAGACGGGGTCGCGTCACCGCCTCGGCCCCGCCCTAAACCACGCTCCTCCCCCTGCTGAGCTCCTGCACCAGTTTCTCTGGTTCCTGCCCTTCCAGGCCCCGCCCCTCACCTGGGCAGTCCAGGGGGAGGTCGCAGACTGTGGAGTAGCACCCGCGGCAGCGGAAACGCCGGGCGACCTCCTGGAGTCCTATGGGCGGGAACGCTGGGTCTGGGCTCCACTTGCCTTGGGCAAGTTAGGGTCCTGTAAGCCTCCCTGGGTTCCACCGGCCAGAACCTGGGCCCCGCCTTCTCTGCGCTCATTGGCTGGCTCTCACCACTCTTCGGCCTCTAGGATTTTTATTGGTTTGCTTTGGCTTTCGGACCCGCCCTTTATGCTGTTTGTGAGCAATGCTTGCTTGACTTTCTCCAGGGTTTATCAGCCTCCTTCGGATCTGAGGCCCACCCTTGCTCTCCCACTCGAAGTCCCTTGTTTCGGCCCTGACCACGTCGCTTACCCCCGCAATCCTGAGCTTTGAATGAAGTGCTTACCGCAGGGAGGGATGCAGGGCTGGACTGCGGAGAGAGAGGAAGCATTACTACCCTGGAAGTGTAGGGAGGTGCCCACCCGAAGCTCCCCTAGAGGATGTTACTGGGCTGGACGCATTCCTCGGAGGGGGCGGGGCCAGGCCTGCTGTAGTCCACCTGGGGACCCGGCCGGCCTGCAGCATTCCACTTAGAGATCAGGCCCGGGTTGCTTATGGCCATCTAAGGGCGGCAGGTCAGCTGTTTGCACTAAGGAGGCGGGGCTAGCCCTGGTGTCTTTCACTGAGGGGGCTGGGCTAGACCCTTGTAATTCTCAGAGGCCGTTAGAGAACTGTGGCCAGGCCTGAAGTAAGTAGCCCGTTTTCACAGAGTGCTCAAGGCCAGACCCAGACAGAGACCCAGGAAGAGGCCCGGGCTAATCTGGGATAGTTACATCCCAAGAAGGGATCCTAGGTAGGGAGGAAACCTTCGAGTGAAGGGGCAGGGGCAGATGCCGAGTGGTTCACCCAGAGAAGAGCTTGTGTCCCACCCATGGGAAGCGGTTCGGAGATCCACCAGGGGATTGGCCTGAAGGGAGCAAATGGCAGTCTTAGGACTGTTCTTTTTTCTTTTTTTCATGTTTTTTATTGATTTTTTAGAGAGAGAGGAAGGGAGAGAGAGATAGAAACATCAATGAGAGAGAGAAGCATCAACATCAATCGGCTGCCTCTTGCATGCCCCCCACTAGGGACGGAGCCTGCAACCCGGCATGTGCCCTGACCAGGAATTGAACCAGCGACCTCTTGGTGCATAGGTCGAGGCTAAAACACTGAGCCACACCAGCCGGGCAGGACTGGGGTTTTTTTAGTTGTGTGTATGTATCTGGGGAAAGGAGATGGAGTCCATTTTACCTTCTTTAAGCTGTACAATGACCTCCCGTATTTTCTCTGCGGCATCAGGGAAGGCAACCTCAAAGGACCCTGGAGGGTAGAGTGTAGAAAGTCTTGTGGTAAAGACTTTCCCCTCCTCCACTCCCTCCCCTGCCCCCAACCCCTTTCTTGGACAGGAGCTCAACTGGACTTCTGTAATGGTTTCTTGCCTCTTCCCCAGCCCTTTACCCCTGTGTCTTTGGTATATATACCATCTCCTCTCCTTACCTCCTCCCACTGTTTATGGAGAAGGCTGACAAATCCCCAATCTCCTTCTGCCTCCTGACCATCTCTCTGATGGAAGCCCTTCTTTATATCAGCTGTGTTATCTTGTTGAGGGGAAAGGGAAGGATCAAGATCAAATTCCTCAGCAAGGCTTCCTAGGTCCGTCCTAGTTTCCTTTCACTCCCTATTCCATTCCTATTGTTCATTTTTCACTTCTCCTAAGTGGAAAAGTATTCTCCAAGACCTCAGGGTCTTTGCACATGCTAGCTTCTGTTTCTATAATAGTACATCTTTCCCGTTCCTAGTCATCCTTCGTGCCATGCCTTCCATAGGCAGTGCATACATACATAGGCAGTGATGACTCATTAAGAGTTACATAAGAGTTTGAGAGTTCATAGAGTTCACGTCATACCTCATATCATCTACTTAAGAGGTTTTTCCTAACCACAAATCTAATTTAATTGAATTCCCTATTTTTGTCTCTCAGTCCTCCCATTCATAGCTCTCATCAGTTTTCAGTTATTTATTTTATATATATGATGATCACTTAAAGTCTGTCTCTTCAGTAAACATGTCCTTCTTTAGTGCTGTGTCCCCAGAACCCAGGAGTGGGCCCTGAATCTTAGAAAGTGCTCAGTAGTTATGTGCAGAACTCCAGTATCCAGCTGGGATGGAGACCACAACTGGTGATGGCCTGTGGCCCAAATCCATCCCTTGGACGTGTTATATTTAGCCTGGAAAGTGTTAAAATAAAAAAAATGAACCAGTTGTGCTCCGTAACATTTTGGAAAGGCACATAAAATGGTTGGCATGTTTTTTTAAAAAAAAAATTGGAAGAGCTGTAACACAGATACAGAATTTCCGTGAGGCCACAATTCGCTGGAGCTTAGTTAGGGCATGTACCTGACACTTCTCCATAGTCCCCACCTTGACTCTACTCTTCATTCTTTCATGTTCTTGGTCCTTATGGATGTTTGAGTTTTGACCATTGCAATGGCCTCCAAAACTGCAAGGTTTTGTGACTTTCCAAAGTGCATGGCTGGATTGATTTAGTGGTGGAAGTCGTTTTGGAAATCAGAAATGTGGAAGGGTGTGTTAGGCTAAACTGTGTTTCTCCCAATCCATATGTTGAAGTCCTAACCCCCATTACTTCGAGATAAAGTCTTAAAGAGCTAATGAAGTTAAAATGAGGTCATTATGATCCAATATGATGGACTTCCTCATAATAGGAGGAAATTTGAACTCACAAGCACAGAGAGAAGGCCATGTGAAGACACAGGGAGAGAGAGATGGTCAACTACAACCAAGGAGAGAGGTCGCAGAAGAAACCAACCCTGCTGATACTGACACCTTGATCTTGGACTTCCATCCTCCAGAACTGTGAAAAAAATAAATTTCTCTTGTTTAAGACACCCAGCCTGTGGTAGTTACAGTAGCTTCAGCAAACTAATACACAGAGATTGTCAGTTTCCTCCAAATATCTATTTCTCTTTAGTAACAGAAGGCTTTATTTCAGCCAGGAAAGCATCCCCAGCTAAAAGACTACATTTCCCAGCCTCCCTTGCAGCCAGCTGTGATCATATGATCTAGTTATGGTCATGTGATTAAGTTCTGGCTACTGAGATACAAGTGAAAGTGTCCTGTGGGAGTCACAGGAAGTAGCCTTAAGGAGAAGTGGTGTCATCTTATTGATCCCTTCCCCATCTTCTATCCTGCTGCCTAAAGCTTGGATTTGATGGCTGGAGCTCTATCAGTCACATAGGATCACGAGGACAAGGGGTATACCTTAGGATGACAGAGCAGAAAGCTGGGAGGACCTTGGGTTCCCAAGAAAATGGAACTGTTGTACTAGCCTTAAGTGCCTATCTCAAACCTTATTTTACATGGGAGAAATAAACTTCCCACTTGCTTCAGCCATTGCAGGTTCCTCGGTGATTTAAAACCATACACAAAGGGAGTGAAATGAGGATATTGGCAAGAGTGGCTGAACTGATGATCACTGGGTATAAGCTGGAGAGAGGGGTACCGAAGCCAGGAAGTGGGTTCCAAATGAAGAGTCAAGGACTTAGAGGTCTCTTCTTGGCCACAGAGCAGGCATGTGGTCTGGAGGTGGCAGGATGATCAGGAGGATGTGGTCAGAGTGGGATACTCAAATGAAAGGCCAGGATGTTGGAAGGAGTCATCCAAGAAATATCTATGGGCCAAACCAAGTGATTCATGGTGAAGGTGAATGTGGGGTATACCAAGTAAGCTATGGGGGTGGGGTGTCATGGGAGCTGGAGTGAAATGTCAAGAGGCCAAGAGGCAGGGGTTCTATCAAATGAACCACAAGAGGGTGCCAGCCGACGTTGTGAAATCTCTCCAAAAGAGATCCCTATGGGAGCTTCTCACGTTTCCAAAGGTCTGGGTTTGAGTCCTGGCTCTTCCATTTATGGGCACACCTGACTCACATCTGAGATATCCATCACAAGATCTCCTCTCTATGCGACTTTGCTCAAGTGATTTAACGTTCCTGATCCTCACTTTCCTCCTTTCATAAAATGGAGACAATATCGGTGTCTACCTGAAAGGGTTGGGGGACATTTAATGCCATACAACATAAAAGCATTCGCACCCCCACCTCCAGTGACGTGCCAGGTACCATTTAGTGACTGAATGAGACAATACCTGTAACTGCTTGGAACGGTGCCTGGCACACAGTGAGTGTTACGGAACAGTCAACCTCTTACCATCCCCAAGTGTGAGATGGGGAAAATGAGGCATGGAGAAGCTTGTAACCTCCTCTCTACATCATATATAAACCACTCCATGGTTTATATACACAAACAGTATCACCTGCCACCACTGAGAGTCACTCGAAGTCAGCATGTCCCTCTCTTGGGTCCTCCATCTGGGAGAGACCTGGAAGTCAGCTTTGCTTCTTCCTATTGCTCTCACCCCACATACCTCTGGTCCAGCTATCTCCTGGGTCCATGCTCCCTGTCCAGCTGAGCCCCAACTTCTTCATCTAGAAAATGGGACTATAAACCCCTACCTCACAGGGCTGGAAAGAGGATATCCTCTAGGAGGGTAATTAACATAAATAAATCTGTCTGGCAGATACAGCCTCCCCATGTATGGGGCAGGTTTAGCACATGGTCAAATCCTTGTCCTTCCTTCTTCTTCTCCAACCTCATGTCCCACCTCCCTCAGCTCAGACTCACCTTGGCCCATCAGGACACTGTGATTGGTCTGAGCCACCAGTCTCCCTGCTTCTGGCCTTGTCCCCCGTGGCCTTTAGTCATATCCTATCTCTTTCTCTTCCCTTAGGATCCTCCAATGCCTCCCCCACCTCAAGAACAAAGGCCAAAGTCGGTACAAGGACCAAAGATAGCAGCAGCAGTGCCCTGGCTGGTTTGGCTCAGCGGTTAGAGCATCGGCCTGTGGACCAGAGAGTCCCAGGTTCGATCTGGCCAAGGGCACGTACCTTGGTTGTGGTTCGTCCCCGGCCCCAAGGGGCCGTGCGGGTGGCAACCAGTCGATGTGGCTCTATCACATCAATGTTTTTCTCTCTCTCTCTTCCTCCCTCTCTCCCTCCCACTGTATCTGAAGATAAGTGTAAAAATATCCTCAAGTGAGGATAAAAAAAAAAAAAAAAAGATAGCAGCAGCAGCAGCAGCAGCACCTAGGAACTTGTTAGAAATGTCCATTTCTGGGCCACACCTCAGACTCTGTATTTTAACAAGCTCCCAAAAGATTCTGAGGGTTCATACACGGGGGCTTGAGAATCATTGACCTACAAGGTCCTACAGGATGTGGCCCCTTGCTGCTTCTCCAATTTCATCTCATCTTGATGTGTCCCTCAATGACTCCACTCCAGCCCCACTGGCCCCAGGGCCTTTGTACTGGCTCTTCCCCTCTGCCCAGATGCTTTTTCCCTAGATTATCTGTGTGGCTCTCACTGTCACCTTGTTCAGGTCTTTGCTCAACTGGACCGTCTCATTTGCACCTCTCCTGACCAACCTGTTTAAAATGATCACCCAATGGGCCCATTCCCTTACCCTTGTTTTCCTCCGTAGCATGGTTCACCAATTGATATACTACTATAGTATTTCATTGATTATGTTGATTGTCCCACCCCCTGCAATATAAGCAACCTGAGGACAGGTGGTTTTGTTTTGGTCATAGCCATGTCCCCGGTGTGGTTCCTGACACATTAAATAAATCTCTGTGGAACATATTGCACCAGCTTCTCCCGGCCTCCAGTCAGTCCTCCACGTGGCCCCAGAAGATCTTTCTACACCCAGAGCTGACCCTGTCCTTCCCCAGCTCACAGGACAGTCTCAAGACTCCCTTATCTTTCAGCTAAACAATGGACCCATGTATCTACCTGCCTACTGGATGTCCTCCAGGTCCCTCACAGTCACTATGTCCTATCCCAGGTCACCATCTACCCCACTGGTTTTTCTCCCAGGCCCCCATCTCAGGGATGACCCACCACCCACCCAGACATGCAGCCAAACCACAGGTGTTGTCCTCTAAGCTTCCTCTCCTCCCATCAGAACAGCCCATCAGACCCAAACCTCATCTGACCTGCCCTTGACTCTCTCAGCCCTGTCCCCTCATCTCCATCTTCACAGCCCCTGCCCCAGCTCAGGTCTCCTTCACCCCAGCCTCCACCCAGGCCTCCCAGCCTCCATTCTGTCCCCACTCTAGACTGTCCCACACACAGCCCTAGAGGGGTCTTGTTCCCCTTTTTTCAAAATCTTCTGGGACAACACGGCCCTCATGGGGAGAAAGGGCATTTCCTGGGGTCCTGCCCTGACCCCCATCCCAGAGTTCTTCAGGTTTGCCTGGGGGTGGGGGGATCGCAGCTGAACTCTCCTGCATGCTGGACCCCCTCCCTGAACACCCACTGGATGGATGGGAACCTCCCCACCTTTGGAGATTTTTGCCAAAATGCTTGGTGGGCAAGAGCAGGAAACAAGAAATAATGGCAGATGTAGAAGCAAGCTGTGAACCCTGGCTGGTGTGCTCAGTGATCAGAGCGCTGGCCCACACACCGAAGGGTCATTCATGGGTTCGAGTCCCAGTTAAGGGCACGCACCAGGGTTGCAGGTTTGATCCCTGGAGCACGTGCCGGAGGCAACCAATTTATGTGTCTCTCTCACATCAATGTTTCTCTATCTCTCTCTCTCTCTCCCTCCCTCCCTTCCACTCCTCTCTCTAAAAACCAATGGAAAAATATCCTCAGGTGAGAATTAACAACAACAAAAAAAGAGGTAAGCCGTGAGTCCCGGGACCTCGAAGGGCTGCACAGCAGAGCTCGGCCTCCCTTCCTCCCCCAACAGTTCCAGTCTCTGGCGTGAGGGCAATCTGTTCCACCCCAGAGGAAGAGCTCCTGTCGGAGGTGTCTCCGCAGGGGCCCTCCCTCTCACTGAGCTCAGAAGCTGTCCTGGGAGACAGGGAGACGGCCCCCACCTCACAGGTAGGTAAGTGGAGGTACAGAAGGAGGCAGCGACATGTCCAGAATTTCACAGCCAGGAAGAGCCACAGAGGCCAGAACTCTCATCCACCTGATCCCAACTGGGCTGCAGGCTCTAGGTATTTCTGTACTGTCCCTTTACCTCCTGCCATCATGTTCCTGACAAGTAACTGCCCCATTCCAGGGGCACACACCCCCTGCACATGCACTCATCTCTTGGGGACTCCAAGCCTCATCTCCCACTGCTGCTGTCCCCACCCCACTCACCCTGAGCAGTGGCCACCTCTTGGAGAGAGAGGGTCATCTGGGTGAAGGAGTCATGCAGGTGGCTTCTCTCATCATAGTCTGGGGGTGGGGGGGCAGAGGCTGAGGGAAGCAGCTTCCCTAACACATCACCTGTGTGGATATTCTGTCTCTCTAAGACTTCGTCTGTATGATTCTCTGCCCCTCCCCTGTCTAAATCCCCCTTCCTCTGAGTCTCTGTCCCCCAGTCTCTATCCTCCCCTCTGAGTCTCTCTCCCCCAGTCTCTATCTTCCCCTCTGAGTCTGTCCCCCAGTCTCTATCTTCCCCTCTGAGTCTCTGTCCCCCAGTCTCTATCCTCCCCTCTGAGTCTGTCCCCCAGTCTCTATCTTCCCCTCTGAGTCTGTCCCCCAGTCTCTATCTTCCCCTCTGAGTCTCTGTCCCCCAGTCTCTATCTTCCCCTCTGAGTCTGTCCCCCAGTCTCTATCTTCCCCTCTGAGTCTCTGTCCCCAGTCTCTATCCTCCCCTCTGAGTCTGTCCCCCAGTCTCTATCCTCCCCTTTGAGTCTCTACCTTCCCCTCTGAGTCTCTGTCCCCAGTCTCTATCCTCCCCTCTGAGCCTGTCCCCCAGTCTCTATCCTCCCCTCTGAGCCTGTCCCCCAGTCTCTATCTTCCCCTGAGTCTCTGTCCCCCAGTCTCTATCCTTCCCTCTGAGTCTCTGTCCCCCAGTCTCTATCCTCCCCTTTGAGTCTCTACCTTCCCCTCTGAGTCTCTGTCCCCAGTCTCTATCCTCCCCTCTGAGCCTGTCCCCCAGTCTCTATCTTCCCCTGAGTCTCTGTCCCCAGTCTCTATCCTCCCCTCTGAGTCTCTGTCCCCCAGTCTCTATCCTCCCCTCTGAGTCTCTGTCCCCCAGTCTCTATCCTCCCCTCTGAGCCTGTCCCCCAGTCTCTATCCTCCCCTCTGAGCCTGTCCCCCAGTCTCTATCTTCCCGAGTCTCTGACCCCCAGTCTCTATCCTCCCCTCTGAGTCTCTGTCCCCCAGTCTCTATCCTCCCGAGTGTCTGTCCCCCCTCCCCCATCTCTATCCCTCTGAGTCTTTGTCCCCCAGTCTATCTTCCCCTCCTTGAATCTCTGTCCTGTTTCCTTCCCTCTCTGAGTGTCTGTCCCCCATCTCTCTCTACCGGACTGTTAGCTCCATCCTCCTGGGTCTTTCCAGGCCCCTCTGGTCCCTCCTTCTGTATAACCCCAGTGCCCTGGAGGATGGTGGTGGGGTCTCCTCACTGATTTCGGTGTCCAGGAGGCCCTTAAAGGCAGCCGTGAAGGCCTCCTCACACTTCTCAAGCTGCGGGCCCTCCATGCCCACGAAGATCTGGCAGATGCGGAGGCGCTCACTGTAGGACGTGAAGCAGAGGAGACAGGCCCAGGCTGGGGCCCTGAAGACGATGAGGGCCACCAGGGTACATGGGACAGCACTCGCTGCAGCCAGCTGGGCCATAGCAGAGGGTCTGGGGCTGGGAAGAAACTGGTGATCTTTGTGAGGTCACTGTGGGACGGGGAGGGGCTTGTGGTATGAGGTCAGAGGTCAGATTTCATTTGCAGGTCAACAGTCAGGCTTGGGGTTTTTAGGGAGGAAGGATGTGAGGGGTCAGGGGTCAGGTGTCGGGCCTGCAATCTTCAGGCTGTGGTTGTGGTTGGGCCGGATGCCAGGCTCCCAAGAACCTCACCTGTGATCCTGGACGTCCTCACAGGTTAAAGGGTCTCAGGGACCCAGAGGCCGGCAGTATGGTGTGTGGTGGCCCGACAGGCCCTGGGGTGAGGTAAGGGGTGGGTCAGAGATAGAGACGCTGCAGAGGCACTGTGAGTGCCCGAGGGACAAACAGACACAGAGAGACATCAGAAAGCACAATGAGAGAGAAAGATGGAGAGTTCGAGAGGCCACTGTGCAGAGACACCCAGGAAACTCCAGAGACACAGCTGAGATGGGGAGACAGAGAAAGCAGAAGAGAGATTTCTTGATGGGAAAGTCTTTGAGGGAAGGGGAAGGGGTAATGATGGAACAAGGACAGGAGAGACAGCCCTGCTCCTCCTCCCAGGGTCCCTGCAACAGCCCCATGAGCCCAGCGGGGTGGGGCAGGGGCTAGGGGTCCCCGCCGGGTGGGCGTCCCGTGCAGGGCGCAGCCTGGGGAAAGCTAGGAGGCCGTATAGTGATCTCCGTGGGTGTCCTCCTCAACTATACAACCTCCTACCTCAGCCCGGGGGGCGCGGCAGGTGGACAGACAGACGGATGGACGGACAGACGGGGGTCCAGGAGGGCCAGGGAGGGTGGGGAGGGCCGGGGAGGCCCCAGCTGCGATGGTGAGCCCCCGACACGGACCCACAGACACGAGCTTGTGTGCGGCGAAGGCCCCGCAAGGTCGGTTCTACGGGTGGGTGCCAGGACCCAGGAATCCGGGCCCCCGGCCCCCTCCTCCCCAAGGAACCCAGGAATCAGTCCCTTGGCCCATCCTCACAGGGGATCCAGGAGTTCAGGTCCCCGGCCTCTTCCTCCCCAAGGTTCCCTGGAGTCCAGGCCCCAGTCCCTCCTCCCTCAGCCCTGAGTCCAGCCAAGCCTGTCTCCCTGGGGAAGGCACAGACAGCCTGGCTTCAGAGGAAACCTCACCTGATTTTTGGAGTTTGGCCCCTTGGCCAAGAAGGCTCCCTACCCACCTGTCAGATTCGGGAATCCAGGATCAGGCCGAGGTGGGCCAGGGGATTTAAAAGCTTCAAAGCCTCTCTGAGTCTTTTCCCCCCTCTCTCATCCCTTCTTTTGGCCTCTCAGGAGGACAGCTAGGATCCCTGCGCTCCGACACTGCCCAGGCCTCTGCCATCTCGGCCCAGGGACCCAGGTACTATCAGCACTCCCCCTCCCCTCCATTTTGCAGGTGGGAAGGCTGAGCCCCAGAGAGATGCAGAGACTTGGCCAATGCCAACAGGGGGGAGGGGGGAGGCTTCCCAGGTGGGCGGCACCCAGCACCCACCCTCCCACCCCTGGGCTAAGAGTCTGTGCACCTGGGGGTCTCTCCCTCTGGCCAGTTCTCTGTCTTGCTCACTGCCCAGCTCCATCTCCATCTTTACGGCTCCCTCGCACGTCCTGCTGCCGCTTGGCGGTCTCAGCTTGTCTCACCTGGTTCCCATCTCCTCCTGCATCTGTGTCTCTCCCTCTGCTCCGTGGTCCTTGCCTTCTCTCCCTCTGCTCCGCGGTCCTTGCCTTTCACTGACTCCCGCGTTCTTCTCTCTCTCCCTCTTCTCATTCTTTTTCTTTACCTTCCGTCTTTCTTCCTCCCTTTCTCCTCCTCCCTCCCTCTGTCTTTGTCCCTCTCATTCTCTCTCTCCCTCAATTTCCCAGTCTCACTCCCTCGCCCTCCTCCCCTCCCCCTTCTCTCCATCTCTCACCTCTGTCTCCTTCTCTCCCTCGGTCTCTGTCTCCCTCCTTTCCTCTCCCCCTTTCTCCTTCCCTCCCTCCTAGGTCTTTCTCCTCCCTTCCCTTCCCCCCTTCCCTTCTCTCTTGCTGTCTCCCTCCCTTCTCCTTCTCTCTCTCGGTCTTTCTCCTTCCTTCTCTCCCTCCCCCTCGCCGCTCCGAGCCAGGTCTGGAGCTGGGGGTGGGGTGGGGGTGGTTGGAGAAGGGGCCCAGGGCTGGGGTAGCGACCTGCTGAGGAGGGGGAGGAGAGGCGGGAAGGGGGCGGAGGAGGAAAGGGGGAGGCGGGGGGCCAGAGTCGGGTCTACGGTCCCAGCTCTTATCCCCCTTCCCTCCTTCCCAACCTCCCAGACCCTCAGGCGGGGGCGAGAGTCAGGCCAAGGTGGGGAGGAAGGGGAAGGGAGGAGGCTGCCCCCGCCCCCCCCCCCCAACAACCTGGCCCAGAGCCCAGGCCTGGGTTCCCAGCATGCCCCGGGGCTGCCTGGGGCCTGAGGAGGGGGATGAGAGAAGAGAGGAAGCTGAGAATCTTAAAGATTTCTAGGACCTGATCATCTCCCCACTTCCCCAACAAATTTCTCCTTAGGGAAACTGAGACCCAGAGAGAAGGGTCAGGACTTGTTCAAGGTCACTGGACAAAGCGTTGGTGGAGACTCTAACTCCTTGGGTCTATAGGCCCGATTTGGGAAAGGGGTTGGCGCTGGCCTTCCCCCAGGTCTTGGTCCCCCTCCCCCTCTCCGCAGACCCTGGGGAGCCCCCAAGGGTCAGAGAGCAGACCCAAACAGTCTGGCACCATGGCAACCAGATGGCCCCGCCCCCTTAACCCCCGTAGGGATGGACTCCAGCTGGGGCTAAAGAGGAGGTGGGGACTCCTGGGTTCTGGGGAGGAAGGGGCTGGGGCCCGAACTCTGGGGTTTCGTGGAGGGTGGGGGCTGGAGTGTGGGCTCTCAAGTCTGAGAGAAGAAGCTGGGAAGCCAGACTTCTGGGTCCTGGGGTGAAAAGGGCTAGAGGTTCGGATTCTGGAATTCTGAGGGAGGGGGCTGGGTTCCGGACTCCCAGGTTTAAGGGAGGAGGGGGCTGGGGCCTGGAATCCCAGGTCCCCAAGAGAGCCTGGATGCAGGGCCTCTCCTCCGCCAGACATCCCCTGCCCCCGCCGCTGACCCTGGCCTGTCTGGCAGCCCAGACAACCTCCCCCCTCCTCCGCGGCCCCCTCCCACTTGCACGGCTCACCCTTGACCCCTCAAAGCCCCGCAGCCTCTTCCCTGCCCCTCCCCCTCCCCTCCAGCCAGACGTTAACCCTTCCGCCGCCAGAGGCACCTCCAAAGCCAGACTCTCTCCCGGCACCTACCCCCGAGGGCGCGGGCGGGCATCTTGCCCCTGTCTCCTTCAGCTCCGAACCCGGCTACTCCAGCCCATCTATCCTCCTAGTGGAATCCAGGGGGAGTTCCCCGCCCCCTCCTTCTCTGGACCCCGAATCCAGGCCCCTAGTCTCCTCCTCCAAGAATTCAGGAGCTTGGGTTCCCAACCTACCCCCGCCTTCCCCCCCCACCAAGATCCCAGCCCCCCAGCCCCCCGGCTGCCTCCTCCCTCGGGGACCCCGGTGTCCCGGCCCGGGCCCATCCCCTCCCCTTCCGCAGACTCACGGCTCCGCGGCTCCCGCGTCGGAGGGAAGGGTCTCCCGGGCCGGCCCCGGGCCCCACGGCCGCCGACTGCTCTCCATCCTCCGCCCGCCTCCGCCGCCCGACGGCCTCTCCCCTGCCTCCGCGTCCCCGCCATCCTCCTCCCGACTCCCCCGGGCGCCGCGGCCCGGCTCCCCGCCCGGGACCCCGCGGCCCAGCCCCCTCCCCAGGGGGCCCTCGCCCCGGCCCCTCCCGCCGCCCGGCCCAGCGCGCCTGGCTTCCCCCTGCCCCGCAGCTGGCCCCGGTCCAGGGGAAAAAATTCCATCCAGCCCGGAGGAGGAGCGGGCGGGGGAGGGCGCGGGCGGGAGGCCGGCCGGGGAGCGTGACGCAGGGAGGAGGGAAGGGACAAAAGGGGCCGGGAGGCGGCGGGCCCGCGGCGCTCCCACCGCTCCCTCCCTCCGCCTCCCTGGGCCCGGCCTGTCCCTCCCGTCTCGGCTTCTCGTCCCCTCCACCTCTCCTCCCTTCCTTCTCTCTGCCAGGCTCCTAGTCCTGTGCGTTCTTCTTTCTCTCTCTCTCTC
Source organism: Tadarida brasiliensis (assembly GCA_030848825.1). NCBI lineage: Eukaryota > Metazoa > Chordata > Mammalia > Chiroptera > Molossidae > Tadarida > Tadarida brasiliensis. The sequence goes on from CM061276.1 coordinate 4,811,170, forward strand.
TACCCCACATCTCCCCATCAGGGTCTGCTCTCTTCTCTCTCTCCCTGCCTCCTTCCCCTCCCTCCCCCTCCGCTTAGGTCTCCCCCACCCATCCACCCACTAGGGACCCTAAGGTGAATCAGACCCACATCTGCCCTTGCAGACGGAGCTCACAGTCTGATGGAAGAGACAGACCCAGACGCAGACAGTTCCAATCCAAGGGTGATGGGGTATGACCGAGGGAGAGGCCAGCAGCGGCGGTGGGAGCCCAGGGCGGGAGGAATCCTTTCAGCTGGAGACAGCCCCGAGGACCAGCGGAGGAGGCAGAGCGGTGGCATGATCTCCAGGAACAGGGAGAAGTTAGATGTGAATGGCCGAGAGAGAGGGCGGCGGTAAGGGCGTTCCAGGCAGAGGGCACAGCTTAAGCAGAGGCCCAGAGGCAGGAAACCAGGGGCGAGTCTGGAAGAACAGCACAGCAGTCAAGGCTGACTGGAGCCTTAGAGGACAGGAGCCCAGGAGCAGAGACGATGAGGCCGACGTGGTGGGCGGGGCGGGCTGGGAAGCGCTTTGGAGGCCAGGCTGGGGACTTTTTCCTGAGATTGAACAGGAGCCCTGGAGGGTTATGAGCAAGGGGAGGGGCAGGGGCAGATCTGGGTGTCAGAAAGACCCCTCTGGGCCCTGTGGGGAATGCATGGAGGGGGATAGACTGGTGGAGGCTGGCAAACTGGGGAGGAGGATGCCTGAGCTGGGGCTGGGACCCTGGGGACAGAGAGGAAGGGGTGGGGCAGTGAATATGTGGAGACTGGAGGGACGATCACTGACAGGCTCTGGGAGGGAAGACTTGAAGAAGATAGACAACCAGGAGTCTGGTCCAGGACCTGAGAGGACAAGCGTTATCCCCAGTGGAGAACCAGGAGGAAGAAGAGGGTACAGGAGAGGGAAGACGCTATGAATAGCTTGGAACCAACCTAGTGGCCATTAGGGGCCCCGGGGACATTTAGGGAAGACATTCGGGCAGTTATACAGTTCTGAGGCTCCAACAGTGAAAAATGCATTTCCCTCCCACCCTGTACCCTGGCCACCCAGTTCTCTTCGGGGACAGCTTATGTTTACCAATTTCTTGTGTATCTTTGCAGAGGAATTCTATACATCTCTGCACATATATTATACCACCCTCTTCCTTTTTTGTGCCCAGATTGGATCACATTCTACACTTTCCTTTTTTTTAACACTGTATCATGACAATCTCTTATACCCATGCTTGCAGTTACCTTGTTCATTTTAGTGACTGTATAGTATTCCATTGTATAAATGTATTTATACTGATTCAATTAGATTTTTTTACATAAAGAAACTAATGCTTATGCATATGCAAGTCACTGGGGGATTTATTTGTTTTTTACTGACTTCTTCCAACGCTCTTAAGCCTCTGAACCTAGATATTTGATAAATACTAATAGGTCTCTTAAAATATCACTTACTAATGATAGGGATAATAATGACAAACATATCATTTATTGAACATGTACTTGGGGACAGGCCCTGGGCTGGATATTTGTTATACATTCTATCATTGGATCATCATAGCAATCTTATTATCAGGAACCATTTTTGTCTCCATGTAAAGAACTAAGGTTGTGAATAGTGAGTTCCCCAAGCTCACACAGTGAATGGCAGAGCCAGAATTCGAACCCAGGCCTCTCTGGCTCCAAGTTCCATGTTCTGTCTTTAGAGGTGGGCTGCCTCTGCCAAAATGTGCAGCTGACTGGAGATTGATATGGGGCACATGTTGGACTTGTCACACACACAAATTCACACATGATAAAAAGGACCTTTGTCAGATCCTGCACCTTGGCTTGACGTCCAGAATTACTGTCACTCTATATTCACCCCAGATGCCCCATAGTCAGGCCAGGATGATAACTGTCCCACCTGCGTGTCCTGTTTATGTAAAACTGTGCATGTACATAAAGAAATTAGGGTAAAGAGCTAGCTCTCTATTTCTCTGATCCCCTTGTGCTGTGATTCTTGATATCTGGGGCTGTCTCTGGGAATCCACTGATGGCTCGATCCAGGTCTGAGTCATCTTGGTGTCCTCATTATCACCCAGCATAGGGTGTGGCTCAGTGTAGGGGCTCAGGGAAATGGAGAGATGGATGAATAACATACAGTTTATGGGTTAGGCTGGGACTTACATAAGCCTCTGGGATAAGAAAACATAATTCCGGTTAGTTCCTGAAACAAGGCTCCCATTCCCATTAGTGAGTCACAGGAAACACTGTTTCCATCATTCTCTGCTTTGCATGCGGGGTTCACAAGTCTCTTGGTACCTAAGACTCAGCTACTGCAAGTCCCACAAATTCCTGAGACTCAAGAGCCTCCATTCTCATGAACCCCTGAGACTCAGGAGCCATCATTCATTCCCATCAGCCTCTGCGACTGAGGGTCCACCATTCCCATCAGCCCTTGAGATTCAGGATCCACCCTTCCCATCAATCTCTGCAACTCAAGATCCACTTTCCCATCAGCCCTAGAGAATAAGATCCGCCATTCTCATCAACTCCTGACAGTAAGGATCTACCATCCCCCTCAACCCTGGAGACACTGGGGCCACCGTTCTCATCAGACACTGGCACACAAGAACCACCATTCTTGTCAGTTCTGATACCCAACACCCATAATTCCTGCACCCCTAAGATATGGGAACCACCATTCCCACCAAGTCCTGAGACACAAGTTCCACCGTTGTTTTATCCCTCGGAACAGCAAGCCAATGTAAAGATAGAAGCATCCTGCCCTTCACAAGGCCATCCCCACGTTCCTGGAGCAGGAGCTGTTAGCCAGGAAGACACTTCAGCCTGCCTTGAGGTAGGCCTGAGTCAAGGACTCACTGATACGCTAGAGAAGGAAGCATCAGGGCATGAAGAATATCAAAGTAGTAGAGAATCCTTCCATGTGAAGGATCAATCCCAAACCCCGGATAATCCTACAGCACCACTTAATCCCCACAGGTGCCATAATCCTCAGACTAGCAGAGCATCCAAAATACCAGATGATCCAAATGCAACAGACGCTGCCATTGTGCCGTTAAGTAATCCCAAGCGGCACCCTGGCCGGTGTGGCTCAGTGGTTAGAGTGTCTGCCTGCCCACCAATGGGTCGAGGGTTTGATTCCTTGTCAAGGGCAGGTACCTGGGTTGCAGGTTTGATCCCTACCATGGTCTGGGCACATGCAGGAGGCAACCAATTGATGTGTCTCTCTCACATCGATGTTTCTCTCTCTCTCTCCCTCTCTCCCCTTCCCTCCCTCCCTACCATTCTCTCTAAAAAAAAAATCAATGGAAAATCCTCCAGTGAGGATCAACCAAATAAAATAATAAATAATCCCAAGTGGCAGCTTGCACTGGTGAACTTGTAGGAATTGGGACAGGGCTCTCTCTGTCTCTCTGATGGTGGGTGGGGAGAAGACAAATATCATTCCCATTTCCTGGGCAGGCTGGTTAGAAAAATAGGTGTGATTTTGGGGGATGGTTTCTCTGCAGCCTGTCTCATTCCCTTTTTTTTTTTTTTTTAATCCTCACCCGAGGGCATTTTTTCATTTTTGTTCAGATAGAGTGGGAGGGAGAGAGAGAGAAATATCGATGCGAAAGGGACACATCGAGTGGCTGTCTCCCATATGATCCCAACCAGGGCCAGGGACAAACCGCAACTGAGGTACGTGCCCTTAGCAGGAACTGAACCTGGGACTCTCTGGTCCGCAGGCCAACCCTCTTCCGCTGAGCCAAACCGGCCAGGGCTCATTCCCTCTTGGCCACGTCTTCTGTTTATCTAAATAGCAAAGGGCCTTCAGGCGTTCTGCTCTTCACATCCAAGATTTTGTTTTCTTATCTTGACACTTTATTATTATTTTTTCTTTATTGATTTTTTAGAGAGAGAGGGAGAGGGAGAGACAGATAGAAACATCGATGAGAGAGACACAGCGATTGGCTGCCTCCTGCACAACCCCGCCAAGGCCAGGGATCGAACTTGCAACCCAGGTACGTGCCCTTGACCAGGAATCGAACCCATGACCCTTCGGTGTGTGGGCCAGTGCTCTAACCGTTGAGCTACACTGGCCAGGGCACACGTTGAGATCCTAATAGTCACGTTCAAATGTCAGCATCCTAGTAACTTGGAGTGAAAATCTTGTGTGTGTGTGTTAAAGTTTAAAATTTTATCAGTCAGTGGAAGTATAAATGTGTGTGTGTGTGTGTGTGTGTGTGTGTGTGTGTAATTATATAATTACAGGAGTAAGAGGCTGAAATAATTAATGATGATTGTGAAAGCCTGTAGGCTGCAGGGGGTGTTTCAGGGAAAAGACCTCTGAAACAAATTAGAGTTCAGGAAATGAATTGGGGAGTGTTCTCAGGCTTAGCACTTGGGAGGGAGTGAAGGAGGCAGACCAGGTGGTGGGAGAAGTCCAACTATTATGCAGTCATTACAAAGGCCGCAGCCAGCCCTAGAGGGAGCTCTGGAGCTGGGTGCTCTGGGGAGGGGTCTCACATTAGGGGGGAAGGAATTGGACAAAATTTTCTCCTCTTGGGACTGACACATGTTTGTAAAAATGTAAATAACAACATGAGGCAAAACAGCAAAGATTAGATTAGAAGAAATTCATACACACACACGCGCGTATATTTAGAGAAAGGATGGGGGCGGGGGGAGAGACAGAGAGACAGACATTGACTGAGGATTGAACCCAAAACCTAGTTATGTGCCCTGACTGGGAATCAGACCTGCAACATTTTGGTGTGTGGGATGATGCTCAGCCACTGAGCAACACCAACCAGGGCCAGAGATCATTTTTTTATGGCAGGAAGCCTTCTTTGTAGAATGATTTGGTAGTCATTCATGCTAGCATTCATGCTATTAAAGAAAATAATCTTTAATAACTGTATTTGATATTTTGGTTATGTAATTCCATTTAGGTTAGGCATCTTTTCAAAACGAGTATTATTGGAAAATTGTTCACATTAGTGAAGATCGACAACTTGCTGACTTAAATTTCTTGAAGTGGAAATAAAATGCTCTAAGATCATGTATGACAACGTTTATGATAAATCATCTCTGATCCAGGCCTACTAATGAATGCAAAGAGCATGAAAAAAATGAGAGTGGAAAGTGAGGTGACCCACACACATTTTGTTGTCACTGATCAAACTTCAAAACCACATATTTTATATGGATGCCTTTAAAAGATAAATTCTTTTTAGTCTCGAGTCTATGGAAGCCAAAACCTTAAATCAAAGCTGCCACATCGACTGCAATATACTGTCAAGCATTTTCAGAAGGGGATGATGAATGATTTTCAAAATTGGCCCGAGTTATTATTCATAAAAGTTCTTTCTAGAACATATGTTTTGAAAAATTATTCTGGATTCTATTAAACTGTGCATGGGCCCAGACAGTGTGGCTCAGTGGTTGAGCGTCGACCCATGCACCAAGAGGTCACTGGTTCGATCCCTGATCAGGGCACATGCCCAGGTTGTGGGCCAAATCCCCGATGGGGGGCTTGCAGAAGGTGGCCAATTGATTTTCTCTCTCATCGATGCTTCCATCTCTCTCTCTCTAAACAATAAAGAGAAAAGAAAACAAAAACTGTGCATGGAATTATTGTATATGCTACTTCTGTATCTTGTACACAAAACATTTGGACAGGAAGAAACAATCGAGTGTCTTTTTATCTGACTTATAATGAATTTCTATTTCTACTTGGTTGCTCAGACATAGATGGCTCTTACACATCGTTAACAACATAGTGAATATGGTTTGTGAAGTGTACATAGAATGGAAAATCAGTACTTATTCATAATGGGACGAGAATGGCAAAGGCTCTGAGTGAATTAGAAATGGCAAGCCTATTGTGATTTGTTCACACTCTTTAGTTGTGCTTCCAAAAATAATTAGAGCTCAGTAACAGGTAAATGAATTACTGGCCATAAGTGTAAAGATGGTGAGCGACACGTTTATCATACTTCTTTAGCCAATATTAAACTTATGACACACAAGAGATTTTGGAACTGTATTCATACAAGCTATTCAAACAAAATGGCAAAGAAGCATTTCCATATTCAAAGGGCTACTTGAATGAAAAGAAAAGGAATTTTACAGTGTCCTCTGCAGATAACAATACTAACATCAGGATTTACTGACAACTGAGAGTTGCTTGCAGAGATAGTGATTGGTATATGTGATGAACCTACAGGAGAAGTAGCCAAACAAATGTGCTGTGAGAGCAGAGGTATTTTGTACATGATACATGCTATAAAAACGTCGCTATCATTCTGCTCCTACCACGGTGCTGGAAGTAGAGATGGAAATTCAGACATCATTTTTGTAATGTAGGCGGCCTCCCAGAATGGTTCCCAAGGATCTCCATTTTTGATATTCATCCCCCTGTATCATCCAACTCCCCTTGAGTGTGGGCTGGACCTAGGGACTTGTTTGTCATCCCTAAAATATGGCAAAAGTGATGAGCTGTCACTTATGTCCAAGATTAAGTTACATGGAACCTGGACTTCTGTTTTGCTGGAAAACCCTGCTTATTGCTTTCTCAGTTTTCATGAATTAATAGAGTAAGTAGCTGTATTGTGAGCTGCCATGTTGGAACGGCCCCTGTGGCAAGAACCTCAGGGTATGCTCCACCCAACAGCTGGACAAACCAATGAATGAGCTTGGATGTGGGTCATTCTCCAGTAGAGCTTTCAGATGAGGCTGCAGATCTTGCACCCACACCTTGATTATAGCCTAGTGAGAAGCTGTGAAAGAGAAGACCAAGATGAACCACGATCAAATTCCTGACCTATAGAAACGATGAGATAATAAAAGTGTGTTGTTTGAAGCTGCTTAGTTTAGGGGATCATTTGTTACGTAGCAATAGATAACTAATATGATATCGATATCCTGAAAGTCAGTGGTCTTGCTCCATTGTCATAGTTCTCATTCAACATTTAAGGGCAGATTCTTCCTGAGTGATTATGTACAATGGCAAGTGCATGCAAAAGTCTTAGGGAAAAAAAAGAATGGCAGGACTTTCTCATTTCTGATAATGGCAGATTAGTTTCATTAGATCAACCCTTCTGCTGAAAACACTGCAAAGTGCTGGATGAAACACTGAAAAACAGTCTTTACAAAATCATGAAAGATATGACAAGCTAGTGAGGAATTTCCCCAGTGACGTTTAGAACGCAGAGAAATAAGCAGAGCACTCCAAGCAGCTTTTGACTGATGAGCATTTGCTTATTCTCATTATTGAAGTGAACTCTAGTTTCCAACAGGGTTTTGGAATGAGGGGAACAGAAATAAAAGTGGTGCCAAGCCAGAGCCATGGCAAATGGAAGAGTAAACTTAGACCCACTCTGGAGGAAGACACTTCAATCGCAGAAGGACGTTGACCTCGAGCAGTAGGGCTGAGATACACAGAGCAAGGGAGTGGTAAATGCATACATAGATGTATCAGTCAGGAGCTCAGTGGGAGACTGAGGCAGTCAGGAGGCTAATTACACATGAACTAATGAAGGGATGAGTTTCAGAAGTGCTGCTGCAGGATTAAGAGTAAGAGATGGTGAAGGATCCAAGGACAAGCAAGAGTGAGAAGCCATTACTACCCCCAGACCTGATGAAGCAAGGGGTGGAGGATGGCACCTGAAGCCAGTAAGAGCTGTAGCCTTGGAGAATAGGTGCATGAGTCAGAGTTGTCTACAGAAACAGAACTAGTAGGATATAGATACAGAAGAAGAGATTTATTATAGGGAATTGGGTCACATAATTGTGCAGGCTGAGAAGTTCCATAATTGGTTCCATGAAGCCAGACAATAAAAATATTTGCAAAAATGTAAAAACAATGCTACTTTCTTCATTGATTTTTGTGTTAAAAAAATACAGAAATTTTTTGTTAAATATATTCTTTGTGTTAACAATTTTTAAATGTTATTTTAAATGAATGAATGCCTAAATATTTGCCATTTTCTCAGTTTTAATTTCTAATAAGGCAAATATTGATAGATATAGCCTGCATAAGTAAAAGAACTTTGGGACACTCAATACTTTTTTTTACAGTGTAAAGGGGTTCTGAGACCCCAAAATTTGAGAACTGCTACCTTAGAGATACTTGTGCACAGTTATACCAGATGCATGTGCAAGAATGTTCCCAGCAGCATAGCCCCAATCTGGAAGAAATCCAAAAGTCCACTTAGAGTCAGATAGATAAATAAATTGTGGTACATCCACACAATGGAATAGTATGCAGCAATGAAAAGAAACTACCACTACTCAATGACATGGCCAACTTTTCCAAACACAATGTTGGAGAAAACAAGAAGACACCAAAGAATACACAAAGTCTTGTTCCAAAAAGATTTAATCTTAATAACCGCGAAAAGAAAAGTACTTAAGTGACAGCACTAAAAAGAAGAGTGAGGGCAAGATTATAAAAATGTTAGGCGTTGCTTACTTCTGGAAGGATGGAGGAATTACTGTTGGGGAAGCCGCTTGAGGGGATTCTGAAATATTATATATTTCATTTCTTGACCTATATGACAAGTGTTTACTTTAAATATGTGCAGGAAAACATTTGTTTTATGAATCTTTCTCTATGTATGTCATATTTCACAAAAACTATAACTGAGGGCAACAATCTTATAACTACTTCTGAAACTATTGAGGAAGCAGCAAAGACTCAGTTTGTGGTACAGCTTGAATGAAGTTACATCATCACTTTCAACCAAATTTTCCTGAAGAGGGAAGTAATCCTTTCCCTTAGTCAGTTTCTATTAGTGAGGAAGGAAACCTTAATAACTTGGTGGCAATATAAACTCTCGGATCTTTTACTGGCCAAGTGAGCATCTATTTAGTATCAGAACTGAGAAAAAAAATAACAGCTAAAAGTGCTGAGAAATCATTGTTTCCACACTCTAATGTTGGAATATAGTGAGACTACTATACAGTTTTAACTCTTCATCTTGAATTAATTTTAGTGTTTTGAAAAGTTGCAAAAATAGTACCCAGAATTCTGAGATACAATTCTCCCCAATTCCCCTAATGTTAACGTCTTATATGACAGGAGCCAAGAATACTCAATGGGGAAAGGAAAGTCTGTTCAACAAATGTTTCTGTTCAACAAATGGTTCTGGGGAAACTGGATATTCACATATAAAGAATGAAATTGGACCCCCCCCCTTTTAACACTACACACAAAGATCAATTCAAAATTAATTAAAGACTCAAACATAAGACCTGGAGCTGTAAAACTCCTAGCAGAAAACACAAGGGAAGAGCTTCATGACACTGTTCTTGGCAATGATTTTATAGATATGACACCAAAAGCCCAGGCATCCAAAACCAAACCAAACCAGAACAAGTAGCACTACATCAAACTAAAAACTTCTGCACAGCAAAGGAATGAAAAGACAAGGCACATAATGGGAAAAAATATTTGCCAACCATTTATCTGATAAGGAACTAATCTCCAAATAAATAAATAAATAAGGAACACCTACAATTCCAGAGTAAAAAAACCTAATAACTCAATTTCAAAATGGAGTAAGGGGAATGGGGCCAGCCTCAGGAGGGGGAGGGACGAGAACCATGCTCTGAGTTCAGTGGCTGACACTGTAAGCACAACGCTAACCCACCAAGGGACCACCAGCATCGTGTGTTCAATCCGCTCACCGAAGAACACAAACTCGCAAACCTTTATTGAGTACAGCACTGAGCTAAGCTCTGGAGAATATTTTTTTTAAAAACAAAATTAGTTCCAGTCAAGATGGCGGCGCGGGTCAACGCGGTCCTCCCCTGGTCCCACAACCACATCGAAATTACAACTAAACTACACAACAACCATCATTCAGAACCGCCTGACATGAAGCGGAATGGAAGTCCTACAATTGTGAAATTAAAGAATAACCACATGGAGACTGGCAGGAGGGACGGAGGCACAGACAGGCTGGTCCCACATCCATGAGTGGCGGATACAAATCAGGAGGACACCTCGGCTGGGAAGGTCCTCCCTGAGGAGTGAGGGGTCCCCGTCCCACACCAGGCTCCCAGCTCAGAGTTCCAGTGCAAGGAAGAGAAGTCCCCACAACTTGTGGCTGTAAAACATCTGGCCTTGGCTGGTTGGCCTAGTGGTTACAGCATCGGCCTGCGGACCAGAGTTGTGGGTTCGATTCCAGCCAAAGTCACGTACCTCGGTTAAGGTTCATCCCCAGCCCTGGTCGGGGTCATGTGGGAAGAATTGAGGCTGAGGGAGGCTGGTGCTTCTGGAGCCCCCAGCAGTTCCTCTATAAGGGCCCGCGCCCAGACTTACTCGGACCCGCTCCCTCCAGGCTCCAGTATGGGGGAGGCAGCTTGAAAGACGCCAGAGACATACAGGGAAGAACTGAGTTGTTTGGCATCGGGGCAAGGGCTGGAGAGGCAGCTTTCTCCCAGACAGATGTGCTGGCTGAGGCCGTTGTTCCTTTGGTGAGCCCTTCCCCGTGGGGCCAGCAGATGGGCGGCCGCCATATCTGGGACTCCAGCAACCTGGCTCACACTGTTTGCTCCGCCCTGGTGATTCTCTGAGGCCCTGCCCCACCCAACTTCCGGGCCCACCCAAGCTGTTTCCAGTGGTTTTACCATCAGATTGGCCTGTCTTGGCTCCTCCTTCAGATTTTCCTAAATTTTCTCAAACAGCATCTGGCCCTGGCCAGTTTGGCTCAGTGGTTAGAGCGTCGGCCCGCGGACCAAAGATTCGCAGGTTCGATTCCGGCCAAAGTCACGTACATCGGTGTGGTTCATCCCTGGCCCTGGTCGGGGTCGTGTGGGAGGCAACCAGTCGATGTGTCAAAGTTTCTCTCTCTCTCTCTCCCTCCCACTTTATCTGAAGATAAATGAAAAAATATCCTTGGGTGAGTATTAAAAAAACAACAAACAAACAGCATCTGGCCCCAGCGATTCCCATACTTCTCACTAAATGACCCTAGAAGCAGCCAGCCTTGGTTCACAGCTTGGCTTTGCCTGGGCACATCCAAGCCTAGCATAAGAAGCAGCCATCTGTGGATGGATTGCACAGGCAGTGGCTGACCTTGCCCCAGAGCCAGCACACCCAGTGGACAGCTTCAGACCATGTCGAAGCACCACCACCCAAACACCTCCACAAGTGACATACTCAAGGAGTGGACTCGGTGGGTACCAGAGCCCTGATGAAGTAAGTCTTGCTCTGTGGGCCTTGCATAGCTGGTCTTCCAAGGTAGTCAGAGGTCAGTGGTCAGTGGGCACGGCTAGTCCTTGCGGCTGATCAGCCTGGGTAAATCCCTCCCATTGACGTGCCAATAGCACACTAGGGGTGAACCTCAAGGGCTCAGCTGGGGTGATCAGGGAAGCTGTGCCACTGGATCCTACAGGACACCTACAACAATGGACCACCCTATGAAGCCTAGGACACATAGCAACTCTACCTAATACATAGAAACAATCACAGGGAAGCAGCCAAAATGAAGAGATAAAGAAACATGTCCCAAATGAAAGAAAAGAACAAAACTCCAGGAAGATAATTAAACAAAATGGAGATAAGCCACCACGGGGGAACCCAGGTGGAGCGGGGGAGCCGGGCGACCCCCCCCACCAATGGAGGAAGCCGGCAACACACAGGAGAACTGAGCAAACTGAACAACGAAATTGACCCAGAGACATGGAGGGTGGAGTACGGGATGACGGGCCTCAGAGGAGGGGGGGAGGTGGGGGAAAGAGATAAATCACAGAGCCTATGTGCATGGGTGCATAACCAATGGACATGGACAACAGGGATGGGGAGGAGGAGAAGGGGAGGGGGAGGAGGGTGTCAATGGAGGAAAAAAAGGAAAAACATCTGTAACAAAAACAAATTAATAATAAAATAAATTATAAAAAAGAAATGGAGATAAGCAATCAATCAGATGCAGAGTTCAAAACACTGGTTATAAGGTTGCTCAAGGACCTTAGTGAGACCTTCAAGAACTTAAGGAGACCACCATGGAACTTAGTAAGAACATCAACAACATAAAAAAGGACCAGTCAGAAATGAGAAGTGAAGGATGCACTAACTGAAATAAAGAATAATTTACACAGATTCAATAGTAGAGTAGGTAAAGCCAAGAAGCAAACCGTCGATTTGGAATATAAGGAAGCAAAAAACACCCAATCAGAACAGCAAAAAGAAAAAAGAATCCAAGAAAATGAGGATAGTGTAAGGAGCCTCTGGGACAACTTCAAGCGTGCCAACATTCACATCATAAGGGTGCCAGAAGGAGAAGAGAGAGAACAAGAAATCGAAAACCTATTTGAAACAATAATGACAGAAAACTTCCCTAACTTGATGAAGGAAACAGACATACAAGCTCAGGAAGCACAGAGAGTCCCAAACAAGATGAACCCAAAGAAGCCCACACCAAGACACGTCATCATCAAAATGCCAAAGGTTAAATACCAAGAGAGAATCTTAAAAGCAGCAAGAGAAAAGCAGTCTGTTACCTACAAGGAGCTCCCATAAGACTATCAGCTGATTTCTCAAAAGAAACTTTGCAGGCCAGAAAGGAGTGGCAAGAGATATTCAAGGTGATGAAAAGCAATGACCTACAACCAAGATTACTCTATCTTGTAAAGCTATCATTTAGAATCGATGGACATATCAAGAATTTCTCAGACAAGAAAAAGCTAAAAGAGTTCATCAGCACCAAAATAGTATTATATGCAATGTTGAAGGATCTTCTTGAAAGAGAAGAACAAAAATATGAACAATAAAATGGCAATCAATACGTATCTATCAACAATTGACTCTATAAACAAAATGAGTGAACAGAACAAAGACAGACTCATAGATACAGATAACTTTTTGTTGCTTGTCAGATGGGTGGGCGCAGAGGGGATGGGTGAAAAAGATAACGGAATTACAAAGTACAAATTTGTTTTTAGACTGACGAACCTCAGAGGGAAGAGGGGCGGGAGGAGGTGGGAAGAGATAAACCAAAGAACTTACATGCATATATGCATAACCAATGGACACAGACAATAGTGTGAGGAAGGCAGGAGTGGGGTGGGAATGGGGAAGAGGGGGTCAATGAGGGAAAAAAGAAAGGACATCTGTAATACAGTTCAACAATGAAAATAAGTTTAAAAAGAAAAAAAAAATGGAGGAGGACTTGAATAGACCTTTCTCCAAAGAAGACAGAAATGACTATTAAGAGTAAATATTTTTATATTTGGAACAAGACTTTGTGTATTTTTTGTGTCTTTTTATTTCCTCCAACATTGTGTTTTGATAACTAATCATCAAGGAAATGCAAATCAAAACCACAATGAGATACCACCTCACACCTGTCAGGATGGCTAGTATCAAAAAACAAAAGATGACAAGTGCTGATAAGGATACAGACAAATTAGAACCCTTGTACACCGTTGGTGGGAATGCAAAATGGTGCTGTCGCTGTGAAAACAGTATGGAGGTTCCTCAAAAAATTGAAAATATGATCCAGCAATCCCACTTCTAGATATTTATCCAAAAGAATTGAAACCAGAATCTCAAGGACATATTAGTACTCCCATGTTCATTGTAGCACTATTAACAATAGCCAAAGTGTGGAAGTAATCTAAATGTCCATTGACAGGTGAATGGATAAATGAAATGTGGTGCATACATACAACTCAGCTGTAAGAAGGGGGGAATTCTGAAGTATGCAATAATAGGATGAAACTTGATCATGTTAACTGAAATAAGTCAGTCACAGAATGACAAATACTGAATGATTCCACTTACGTGAGATTTCTAAAATAGTCAAATTCACAGAATCAAAGAGTGGAACAAGGGGCTGGAGGAAGAGGGAATTGGGAGTTACTAACAATCTGACATAAAGGTTAGTTAAGCAAGATGAACAAATTCTGTCAATCTGCTATATAACACTGTTGACCTATAGTCAACAACACCGTATTACGCACTTAACCATTTGTTAAGAAGGTTGAGCTCACGTTAAGTGTTATCATAATAAAATTAAAAAGTTATAAACTCAGGAAATTAACACTGGTGCAATGCTGCTAACGTTGCTATATATTTTAAAATAATAAACTATTGAGAACCTTTTCATGTAGTTAACAGTCTTCTGTACTTGTGTTTTGGGAAGCCTGCTCATAGCATTAGCCAATTTTTCTACTGGGTTTTTAATTTTTTTTCCCAATTAAATTTGTGGTTTCTTTATGATCCTCATCCAGTAAGAATTGTTGTGAAAATATTTGTGTATTGAGTCATTTAACATAAAGCATTTAACCTATTTAATGACATATACCTGCTTTTCAAAACCAAAAATCATTGTAAAGAATGACATTGTTTTACATTTTTGCAGGTTTTTAAAATATCTGGCTTAATGGAAGTTAACTGAAATTGCATACCTGTTTCTTTAGTCAATTTATTGTGAGAAGGATATATATACTCCTCACCAGGGAACATGCCTATTAATTTGAGAGAGAGAGGAAGGGAGAGAGAGAGAGAGAGAGAGAGAGAGAGAGAGAGAGAGAGAGAGAGAGAGAGAGAGAGAGAAAAACATTGATGTGAGAGAGAAATATCAATCAGTTGCCTTCCCGTGCGCACCCTGACTGGGGACCGAACCAGCAACCTAGGTATGTGTCCTGACTGGAAATCAAACCTGAAATCTTCTGGTGTATGGGATGATGCTCCAACCAACTAAGGGCAATTTGTGATATTTTAAAAAATGTGCCTTGTATGCCCTGGCCAGGTGGCTCAGTTGATTGGAGCTTTGTCCCATACACCAAAAGGTTGTGGGCGGGTACAGGAAGGCAACTGATCGATGTTTCTCTCTCACATGGATGTTTCTCTCTGTCTGTTTGTCTCTCTCTCTTCCCCTATCTCTAAAATTAATTTAAAACAACAACCCTGGCCAGTTTGGCTCAGCGGTTAGAGTGTCGGCCTGTGGATCAAAGGGTCTCAGGTTCAGTTCCCAGTGAAGGGCACAAACCTGGGCTGCAGGTTCGATCCCTGGCCCCAGTCAAGGTCATTCGGGAGGCAGCCAATCAATGTGTCTCTCTCACATCCATGTTTCTCTCTCTCTCTCTCTCTCCCTCCCTCCTTCCCTTCCACTCTATCTGAAAATCAATATAAAATATCCTTGGGTGAGGATAAAAAAACACTTGCCTTGGGTTCAGTGGTGTTGGTGTGCCAAAGCCATTACCTGATTGACGGGCATTTGTTTTGTTTCCAGTTTTGTGGTTTTTGTTTATTGGTGCAATAAACGTCCTTGTACGTTTATCCTCACATACTGATGGTTTGGTTTTAATGGGATAGGTTCCCAGGAGTGGGATTGTTGAGATTAAGTGAGTGTGTAGGTGTAATGCTCATGAAAAATGTCAGATTGCTCCCCCCCCTCCACACACACATAAAAGGACCTTTCCCTTCACATCCATGCAGGCTAAGGGTGTCCAAATTCCTTATAATGTTGTTGGTTTCCAAATATGAATAGTACTGAGATGGAAAAAGTGTGGTGTAACTTGACACCTTAATGAATTATTGTATTGCTTCTAATAGTTTCCCCAGGTATACAATTATACTACCTGCAAATAACAAGGGTATGTCCTTTCCAGTACTTATAGCTTTTATTTGGTTCTCTTTCTAATTGCAAGTGCCTAATACTCTCAGAACAATGTTTGCACTCAGCAGCTGAACTCTCCCTCTGCTTGGGAATTCCATCATTGTGTGAGGTCCCACGTTCCACCACTGAGGAAGCTAGATATTAAAACCTAGTGGCTGGTGTACAGGTGTCTGAGTCAACTCACACTGCGACTTTATAAAGATGTGAAGAATTGTCCAGTGCTCCCTTTCATGGCATTGGCCCTGAACCAGGCTGTCTCCAGGCTAACTTGGTGATTCTCCTTTCATTGTTTCCTTGGGTTCTGACCCATATTCTAAACTTGGTACTTTAGCTTTCTCATCCAATCTGTCAGCTGCCCAATGTCCTACAAAAGAATTCTTTTTTTTTTTTTGCTTAAGTTAACCCAAATTGGTTCTCTTTGCAACCAAGTACTGCACTATTAGAATGTTAAGTAATAACTGAGATAGCAGGTGCCATTGTTTTGTTCTTGACTTTGTTGGAAACAGTCTCTCATCTGCATTCATTTATTAATTCACTCATAAAACGAATGTCGAAATCCGTGAGTTCAATCCTTTGCCTCTAGTTCTAATCCAATACTAAATGGGTCATCCTAATTTTCTGCCTTCCCATATGTGTAAATCTTTTCTCTGAGAATGAAAAACCTGTTACCCATCATCCATAATATATTTATTTGGGCAGTTTCTCTGAGTGTAACCAATCCCCATCTTGGCCACCATTCCTCCCCGGTGTGGCTACTTTCCAAATCTTGCTTGGTTCTGTTTCACGTGCTGGGATGTTCCCACCCCACCCACCTCATCAAGGACTCCTTCATCACGCTGCCGGGTCATTCCTGAGTGGAAACACATGCAAATCCCTCTCACCTTGCTCGGGTTCTGATATTTGTCTCTGACACTCTCCTCTCTCTCTTGGAGACACCTCATTCTAGGCCACCGCTCTGCACAGCTATCCACCTTGCTCTGCCACCCCTGGTGACTTTTGAGCTCTGTTGATCAGAAAAGGAAGAGAAAGAAAGGGAAGGAAAAGAGAAGAGGATGAGTTCTTGATACATTTTGATTTTAGACTTGAACGGATTTCCGACAGGATGTAGGGTGTAATAGAGGGAGGAGAGACGAGGCTGACCTGAGCAGTCGGAAAATGGAGTTAACATCTGCTGAAATGGAAAAAGCTGTGGGAAGAGCTGGATTGGAGTGGAAATCTAGAGGAAGGTTGTTTTATTTTTTTCTTTATTGATTTTAGAGAGAGGAAGAGAGAGATAGAAACATCAATAAGAGAGAACATCGATTGGGCGCCTCCTGCATGCCCCTTGCTGGGGATTTGGCTCACAATCTGGGCATGTGCCCTGACTGGGAATCGAACCAGCAACTTCTCGGTGCATGGGTCAACGCTCAACCACTGAGCCACACTGGCTGGGCTAGAGGAAAGTGTGGAAATGATGAGTTTAAGAACCATGCCCTGGCCGGTTTGGCTCAGCGGTTAGAGCGACGGCCCGCGGACCAGAGAGTCCTGGGTTTGGTTCCCACTAAGGGCACGTACCTTGGTTGCAGTTTGTCCCTGGCCCTGGTTGGGGTCCTGTGGGTGGCAACCAGTCAATGTGTCTCTCTCACATTGATGTTTCTCTCTCTCTCTTCACCCTTCTCTCCCTCCCGCTCTATCTCAAGATAAATGCAAAAAATTTCCTCGGGTGAGGATAAAAAAAAACACACCATATTAGACACCCAGGAAGGCAATTAAATTTATGAGTGTGGAGCTCTGAGGGGAGAATGAGGATGAAGGTATACATTTGGGAGTTATCAACACTGGATGTTATGCAAAACCTTTGGACTGGAAGAGATTGCTTTGAGAATGGAGTGTTCCAAGGACTGAGTCCCTGGGTTGGCCAATGTAGTGTTTTACAACGAAGCATTGAACTTGGTTTTGTTTTTGCATGATCTGATAGATAGGTTGGTAAATAGAATTCTAGATTAAGAAAATAATCCTGTATAAGTGAACTTCTGTTGCAAAGGATACCCAAGTTCTAAGAGAGTCTTTTTAGCCCATAACAAAGTGATATGCATGGTCTTCTTTGACCTTTCTAAATAAAGATTTATGAGGCCTTCTGGTCAAGATATGGAGTAGGTAGACACTCTGTTCACCTCCTCCCATGACCACATCAGAATTACAACTAAATTATAGAACAACCATCATTATAAAAGATAGTGTAACTTTTCATCATGTCTACATTCCTAGGTAATACCTTTTTGGCCATGGTGTGTGTGTGTGTGTGTGTGTGTGTGTATCATAAGCATACAAACAACTGTAAACCTACTTTTGCCCACCCCTGTGTACACACACACACACACACACACACACACACACACACAGGGGTGGGCAAAAGTAGTTTTACAGTTGTTTGTATGCTTATGATGATTACAATAGCTTTATTAACTCAAAAGAATGACACAAAGTCACAGTGCACTTGGGTACAATCTCGTAAGCGCTCAAACTGCTGGCCTTCATTATTTACACATTCTTGTATTTTACTTGCTATACTCAAGCCTACTTTGGCACAGAGGTCTTCATTGTCATCAGTAAACCTACTTTTGGCCCTGACCAGGAATCGAACCGGTGACCTCTTGGTGCATAGGTCGACGCTCAACCACTGAGCCACACCGGCCGGGCTACATTTTATTTTTAATTGTCATTATTTTCTCTTTAATCATTCCCCCTAGATTTTCCAGTTGTTTTATTGTTGAGAGTATTACAGATTTCCCCCTTTAGCCCCCCTCAACCCGGCTCCTGTAACATCCCAGGCCTTCATTGCACTATTTTCTATGCATGGGCTATGCATATATTCATGTAAGTTAATCTCTTCCCAGCCTCCCTCCCCCCTTCCCTTTTATTCTGTTGTTTTATTGGTTATATCTAAAAAGAGCGTTTTATTTAATTTCCTTGTGAATAGGAAGCTACTGCAGTCTATCAGTCTTTTTGTTTCATAAGGTCAATCAATGAAGATACTCTTTATAATTTTCCCCATGCTATATTCTTTTTCTACTTTATTGTTTGTCAAAGTTGTGTTGGAAGAGAGTTGGAGCCTTGGGCATCTGAATTGTGGATCCTGATCTCTGTGCAATTTACCTGTCGAGTGTGCTGAGCGCGTGTTGTCCAGCAGGTGGCGGACTTGGACCTTGATCGTCTTTTTGCCTCAGGTTGAGAGAGGCCCACTGTTGAAAAAGGAAGTTAGAGACCTGGCCGGTTTGGCTCAGCGGTTAGAGCGTCGCCCTGAGGGCCTAAGGATCATGGGTTCGATTCCCGGGTCCAGGCCACCTACGTGGGTTGCAGGTCTGGTCCCTGGCTCCCGTGGGGTCGTGCAGGAGGGAGCCAATCGATGTGATCGATGTTTCTCTCTCTCCCTTATACTCTTTCTGAAAAATCAGTGGGAAAATATCCTTGAGTGAGGATTAACACAAAAAATAAGTAAATAAATAAACGGTGACCAAGAAATTAAAAATGTTTTAAAAATCTGTATGTAGCCCTGGCCGGTTTGGCTCAGCAGTTAGAGCGTCGGCCTGTGGTCCAGAGACACCCGGGTTCGGTTCCCGCTAAGGGCATGTACCTCAGTTGCAGTTTGTCCCCGGCCCTGGTTGGGTCGTGCGGGAGGCAGCCACTCGATGTGTTCCTTTCACGGCGATGTTTCTCTCTCTCTCTCTCTTCCTCTCTCTCCCTCCCACTCTATCTGAACAAAAAATGAAAAAATGTCCTCGGATGAGGGAAAAAAAAAATCTGTATGTAAACTAAATATAAGCTAGGATCTAGAATTTTTTTTTTGGCAAGAGGCACTGGATTCTCTGTACTTATGGAGCATGGGATTCCAATAAAAGGCACAGTAATTGGAAAGAGAAGTAAAACATTATTGTTTCCAATGACAAGAGTGTACATATAAAATCCAAAATATCTTAAAAGCAAACTACTGGAATTGATATGTGAATTTAGCAGAGTAGCTGCTTCCAAAGTGCAGAAACAATGTCTGTATCCACATGAGCAACATCAGAAAATTAAATTAAAAATACAATATTATTTTTAAAGTACCCCAAATCACAATATTCCTAAAAGTAAAACTGACTAAATAGTTTCAATACTTCTGCACTAAAAACTGGAAAATATTGCTTAATCACACCTGCAAAATCTCATTTGTCGTATAAGGTCAGGTTTTCAGGTTCTGGGCATTAGGACCTGGGGGGGTCACTATTCAGCCCATTACATTAAAAAATTTTTTTTTTCTTTATTGATTTTAGAGAGAGAGGAAGGGAGAGGGAGAGAGGATAGAAACATCGATGAGAGAGAACTGGCTGCCTCCTGCATGCCCCCCACTGGGGATTGGACCCACAACCTGGGCATGTGCCCTGACTGGGAATCGAACTGGTGACCTCCTGGTGCATGGGTTGATGCTCAACCAGTGAGCCACACTGGCCGGGCCAGCCCATTACATTTTACTATTAAATCCAGGTGGGTAATAGACTTATGGGGGGGGGGGACACTTTGTAAATTATATAAATGTCTAACCTTTATGCTATACACCTGAAACTAGTATAATATTGAATGTCAACTGTAATTGAAAAATAAAAATAAAACTTTTTCTTTTGTGTGTGTGTTAATCCTCACTCAGTGACATATTTTCATTGATTTTCAGAGAGCGAGCAAAGGAGAGAGAGAGAGAAACATGGATGTGGATTGGTTTAGTTGCCTTCTACATGACCCTGGGGACTGCAGTTTAACCTGCAAACCCCTGACCCTGGCCAGGGCTAAAAAGAAATCTTAATGGGTGTAGTGTGCGTGCCTTACAGTCACGTTTTGATTGCCAAGGCATCCATTTCAAAACACACCCATCTTGAATAAACATTGCTTGCAAAACAACCAGATAAGGAATTAGTCTGCTCTCACCCACGAAGATCACTTTTTTAGAAAGCCCGGGTAACCTAGATAACTGATCGTTTGAGTGAGGTTGCTTCTCCGTTCCCACACCGTAATCTCCTCTCTTATGCTTTAAATTAGCCCATAAGGAGTGAACCTGTGAAACTCAAAACACCCCCACCCTTGGACTCTAGTAAGGGCAGAGCCCCCGTCCGTGCTCTCTCTTTCTTTCTCTACCTGTGAGCTCGAGCACAACTGGGTGGCCATTCCAATACCTGTGAATAATAAATCCTGTTCCTCAAAGTTCCCTGATGCTTTTTGCTGAAGTACATCCTGCAGTCATTATAAGAACGACATTGGCTCCGGTTGGGGCAATGTCTTTGGGTCTGGCTACCAGTAATATGGGCCAGGTGGGTGCCCAGGGTTCCTCACCCATAGCATCACTACTGAGGCTGGGACTCACACAACAGTGGGCCTGTGTCTCTGGGCTGTGGCCTTCACACGTGACCCTCAGCTTCTTCCCACCCCTCTGAGGTGAGACAGGGAAGCCTGGGTGGGTGTGCTGGATTTATTTTTATTTATATTTATTTATTTTTTAGGGAGAGAGAGAGAAACATCGATGTGAGAGAGACACATCAGTTGGCTGCCTCCCACACGACCCCAACTGGGACCAGGGATCAAACCTTAAACCCAGGTACGTGCCCTTGACCAGGAACTGAACCCGAGACCCTTGGGTCAGTGGCCCGCGGCTCTAACTGCTGAGCCAAACCGGCCAGGGCGGGCGTGCTGGATTTAGAGAATTGCCTCCCTCCACATGGGAAGAGGCTCTGGTATAGTCTTTCCCTGGAGAGTAGGCATATGCTATGGGAAATGTTCTGGGTTTATTTCACAATGATTACTCTTCATTCTCTTTACCAGAGCAAACCTGGTGGGGTTCTTGGAGGTAAAACCCACGAAAATGTGGGGACCTGGAAGACTGGGACCCACAGGAGTTTCTTACTCTCATGGTAATCCACACTCAGCCTCCCCCTCATTGTCAACATCACCATGTAAGTGTCCCTAACAATTTATGACTCCAGCAGGGTCTGTGCTAGGTAAACGGTTCTTCATCATAACTTTCTGCCTTTTCCAGGCTTTGTAGATTTGGGGATGGTGGCTTGCTGTGTGGTCTTAGTTCTTTGATGGGTCTAAGAGACAGAACTGACCCCGAGTTGGTCAGCTTTTTCTTGTTCTAAGAATGGGAGTCATACTCCAAGCAGTTTGCATGTCAGAGCTGAAATCAGAGGCCTCCTGCTATGTCATTTTTCTTCTTTTTCTTTTTTTTGTACATTTTTCTGGGAGGCTGGGCCTTGTCCACTCTGGGAACATGTGTAGTTAAGTTGGAAGTATATAAAAAAGTGCTGTTTACCACGTCCAGCAGGGGGTGCTGTTGCTCTTTGGTTTCTTCCCCTTTCTCAGGTGAGCTTGGCCTCAACAGTTAGAGCCCAGCCAGTGTGTCTCAGTGGATTGAGCGTTGTCCCATGGACTGAGAGGCCCCGGTTGGATTCTGGGTCAGGGCACACGCCTGGGTTGTGGGCTCCATCCCCACCAGGGGGAGTGCAGGAGGCAGCCCATTGATATTTCTTTCTCTCTAAAAAATCAATAAAAACATATTAAGCCCTGGCTGATTTGGCTCAGTGGTTAGAGCGTCGGCCTTGGGACCAAAGAGTCTTGGATTTGATTCCAGTCAAGGGCAGGTACCTCAGTTGCAGTTCGGTCCTGGCCCTGGTCGGGGTAGCGTGGGAGGCAACCAATGGATGTGTCTCTCTCACATCAATGTTTCTCTCTCTCCCTCCCACTCTGTCTGAAAATAAATGGAAAAATTCCTCTGGTGAGGATTTAAAAAAAAAAAAAAAAGACCAGTTAGAGAGGAGCACCCTACAGCTTGTCGAAGTTTTGTTTGGTAGCTCAGGGTCTCCCAAGTCAAATCTCTCTATGGATAAGGCAGTTCTGTTCCCTGTAGAGGGTTTTGGCAGCCCCAGGGGCTGAGGCAGAGAAGGTAAGGGGGTGTATGTGGGCTTGGTGGTTCCGAGAGAAGTTGTGTTAGACACACAGAAGACCTTTCCAGCTTGAATTGGAAAAAAACAAACAGAACGGAAGCCAGGTGTCTTGAGAAGTTCTGAAGTGCACTGGCTCCCGCAGACCTTGGTCACTGTCACCGGACCTTTTTTTCTGTATTTGCTAACCCCGTAGCTCTGCTGCCCTCTGTTGGCTCTGTTCTCTGCGCTTGCTGGGCTCTGAGGTTGTCAGGTCGCAGGCCCTTCCTCCCTTAGAGGTGTTATGGGGAAACTTCCTTCCGTGTTCAATCAGGGTCCTGATGTCCACACGCTGTGGCTTCTGGATGCAACTTCCTTCCTGCTTACTGATCTCAGGTGTTACAACTTCTAATAGAGGAATCAGAGCTGGAGGGGAGAGAAGGAAGCAATCCCAGGGCAGGGTCTTGACCCTACAGCCCAGATATGCCTCTGCTAGTGGCTGGGTAAGAGCCTAGGCTTGTGCAGGAAGATACGTGTGACCCCAAGCCACGAGCCTTCTTCCCCTACCCTGACATCTAGTCTGACTTTGGTCCTCAGGTCCATGAAGCCCCAAATTCAAGTTTTCCACCTGCAAAATTCCCCCAGGGCATATGTGACTTTGGTTCCCTGCTTCCTTTTCTGGGTTTCCACCTTCTCCTTGATTTTGGACTGGCAAATTCTTCTCTCTCATTAGTTCTTCAATGGTTGTAAGATTTCCAGTATTTTTTTTTTTTACCTTTTGTATTTTTCAGTGAAAAAGTCTGAGCCCTGGCTGGTTTGGCTCAGCGGTTAGAGCGTCGGGCCTGCGGTCCAGAGAGACCCGGGTTCGGTTCCCGCTAGGGGCATGTACTTCGGTTGCAATTTGTTCCCGGCCCTGGTTGGTCGTGTGGGAGGCAGCCACGAGATGTGTCCCTTTCACGTCGATGTTTCTCTCTCTCTCTCCCTCCCACTCTATCTGAACAACAACAAAAAAGTCTGAAACCCCAGCTCACGAAACCCCTGGAGATGGTCCTCATCTCTTTTCTATTTTTTTAACCTATCTTTATTGTTGAATGTATTACAAATGTTCCTCATTTTTCCCCCATTGCCCCCCTCCTCCCCATTCCTGCCCCCCTCCTGCCTTTCCCCACACTGTTGTCTGTGTCCATTGGTTATGCATATATACATATAAGTTCTTTGGTTTATTTCTTCCCACCCCTCAATCCCCCTTCCCTTTGAGGTTTGTCAGTCTAACAACCAATTTGTACTTCTTAATCCCTTCACCTTTTTCACCCATCCCCCAGCCCCCACCCATCTGGTACCTAACAAAAGCTCTCTGTATCTATGAGAATGTCTCTGTTCTGCTTGTTCATTTTGTTTGTAGATTCAATTGTTGATAGACATGTATTTATTGCCATTTTGTTTGTTCATATTTTTTTATCTTTTTTTCAAGAAGACCCTTCAACATTTCATATAATAATGGTTTGGTGGTGATGAACTCCTTTAGCTTTTCCTTGTCTGGGAAACTCTTTATATGGCCAATGATTCTAAATGAGAGCTTTGCAGGATAGAGTAATCTTGGTTGTAGGTTCTTGCTTTTCATCACTCTGAATATTTCTTGCCACTCCCTTCTGGCCTGCAAAGTTTCTTTTGAGAAATCAGCTGACAGTCTTATGGGAACTCCCTTGTAGGTAACGAACTGGTTTTCCCTTGCTGCTTTTAAGATTCTCTCTTTGTCTTGAACCTTTTGCATTTTGATGATGATGTGTCTTGGTGTGGGCCTCTTGGGGTTCATCTTGTTTGGGACTCTCTGTGCTTCCTGGACTTGTATGTCTGTTTCCTTCCCCAAGTTAGGTAAGTTTTCTGCCATTATTGTTTCAAATAGGTTTTTGATTTCTTGTTCTCTCTGTTCTCCTTCTGGCACCCCCAAGATGCGAATGTTGGCACGCTTGAAGCTGTCCCAGAGGCTCCTTACACTATCCTCATTTTTTTGGATTCTTTTTTCTTTCTGCTGTTCTGATTGGGTGTTTTTTGCTTCCTTATATTCCAAATCAATGGTTTGCTTCTTGGCTTTACCTACTCTACTATTGAATCTGTGTAAATTATTCTTTATTTCAGTTAGTGCCTCCTTCATTTCTGACTGTGCATCCTTCATTTCTGACTGGTCCTTTTGTATGTTCTTGAGGCCCTCACTAAGTTCACTGAGGTTCTCACTAAGTCCATTGAGCATCCTTATAAGCAGTGTTTTGAACTCAGCATCTGTTAGGTTGCTTATCTCCATTTCACTTAGTTCTTTTCCTGGAGTTTTGTTCTGTTCTTTCATTTGGGACCTGTTTCTTTGTCTCCATGTATTATTTAGCGAGAGGTATGGGACTAGCTGAGACCAGATGCTGCTTGTTTGAAAGAATCTAGGAAAAGCTGAAGCAGGATCCAAGACAGGCCAATCCTATGGTCAAGCAACTGGCAACAGCTTGGGTGGGCCTGAAAGTTGGGTGCGGCAGGGCCTCAGGGAATCACCAGGGCGGGGCAAACATTGTGAGCCAGGTTGCTGGAGTCCCAGATATGGCGGCTCTCTGCTGTCCTGGGGAAGGGCTCACCAAAAGAACAAAGGCCTCTGATAGCACATCTGTCCAGGAGAAAGCTGCCTCTCCAGCCCTCGCTCCAATGCCAAACAACTCAGTTCTTCCCCATATGTCTCTGGTGCCTTTCAAGCTGCCTCCCCCATGCTGGAGCCTGGAGGGTGGGAGTCCGAGTAAGTCCCTGCGCGGGCCCTTTAAGAGGAGCTGCCGGGGGCTCCAGCTGCCTGAGCCTCAGTTCCCGCTGGTTTTTCCAGCCAGAAGTTATGGGGACTTCTCTTCCTGGCACTGGAACCCTGAGCTGGGCGCCTGATGTGGGACGGGGACCCCTCACTCCTCAGGGAGGACCTTCCCAGCCGAGGTGTGCTCCTAATTTTTATCCGCCACACGTGGGTGTGGGACCAGCCCGTCGCACCTCCGCCCCTACCAGTCTCGATGCGGTGTCTTCTTTAATTTCTAGTTGTAGGACTTCCTTTCAGCTCGATTTCATGTGGCTTGGAATGATGGTTGTTCTGAAGTTTAGTTGTAACTTTGATGTGGTTGTGGGAGGACGCGATACCGCGTTTACCTATGCTGCCCTCTTGACTGGAAGTCCCAGGCTAACATCCTTTTATAATAAACCAGTGATCTACTGAGTAAACAAGTTTTCTGAATTCTGTGAGTCTCTCTAGCAAATTAATTGAACCCAAGGGGATTGGGTCACAGGAACCTCTGAGCTATAGCTGGTGGTCAGAAGCATATTTGACAACCAGGAGTGGTGACTGGTGTCTGAAGTGTGTGTGAGGGGCAGTCTTGTGGGACGGAGCCCATAACCTGTGAGATATGACACTATCTCCAACCTGTGAGATGTGATGCTATCACCAAGTAGATAGTGTCCAAATTGAGTTAATTACTTGGTGATATGGGGGAACCCCCCCCCCCCACACACACACACATCACAATTGCTTTTGGAATTATAACACTCACACATTGTGATGATTCATTTTATGTGTCAGCTTGACTGGGCCACGGGGTGCACAGACATTTGGTCAAACATTATTCTGGGTGATTCTGTCAGGGCATTTTTGGATGAGATTAATTTTTAAATCAGTAGAGTGAATGAAGCAGATTGTCCTAATGTGGGTAGGCCTCTCTCAATCACTTTTAGGTCCAAATAGAAGGAAAGGTTGACTGTCCCTTGAGTAAGGGGAACGCCTCCTGCCTGCCTGCCTTCCAGCTGGGACATCAGCCTTTTCTCCTGTCTTCAGACTTGAACTGAAACATCGGCTCTTCCTAGGTCTCGAGCCTGCCAGCTTTCAGACTGGAATGACACCATCAGGTCTCCTGGCTCACCAGCTTGCTGACTGCAGAACTTGGGACTTGTTAACTCCCATCATCACGTGAACCGATTCCTGAAAAGAAATCCTTTTATATATGTACACACATCCTATTGGTTCTGTTTCTCTGGACAACCCTGAATAACACACCTTGAGTGAAAGGCAAGTTCTCATGATAGCCTCCAAATCTCTTCATAGTCTGGCCCAAGATTCCTTCCAGACCTCTCTTTCCATGTTCCCAACTTCTCGCTCTGCTATGCTGTCATCTGCCTGCCAAGCACATCGCGTGCGTTCCCACCTTGGGACTGTTGAACACGCGCTCTGCCTCAGGACCGACTCTCACTTTCTTCATGTCTTTACTCAAATGTCCATGGGGCTGGCCCCAGCCACGTTTTAAAACATGCCAGCAGTCCTTCCTCAATGATTCCTCTTATGCGTTCCTATTCTTAGTTTTTTCTTTTTGTATTTTTTGTTTGTTTGTTTGTTAATCCTCACGTGAAGATATTTTTTTCTCTTGATTTTTGGAGATAGTGGACAGGAGAGAGAGAATGAGAGAGAGGGAGAGAGAGAGAGAGAGAGAGAGAGAGAGAGAGAGAGAGAAACATCGATGTGAGAGAGATACATCAATTGGTTGCCTCTCGCACGTGCCCTAACCAGGGCCTGGGATTGAACCTGCAACCCAGCACATGCCCTTGACCAGGAATCAAACCAGTGGCCCTTCGGTGCTTGGGCCAATCCTCTAACCACTGAGCGCACAGGCCAGGGCTCCTGTTCTTAGTTTTTTGCTTAAAATGCATCATTTTCTAACAGATCATTAAACATTTAAAAAACTTTTCCTATTAAATGTGTTTCATTAAAGGGTGAGTTTTTGACTCATCTTTTCCATCCTAAGAGCTTACCTTTGCTGAATCTCCAGCCCCTGAAGCAGGGTGGGGCACATAGCTGGTACCCACCAAACATGAGTTGAATGAGCAAATGCTCAGTACCAAGCTCTGTCCCCTGTGCTTTTGACACATATGAAATCCTTTAATCCTCAGGCAACAATTCTAGTAGTGCCCTTATTTTATAGATGAGCACAGTGAGGCACAGAGAGGCTAAGTAACTTCGGTAAAGTGGAACAGGTGATGGGTAAGGTGGTGGGTAGGTCTGGGTTCCAACTTGGACATTCCATGCCCTCAACTTACATAATCTAAACGCCCAGCTCTCAGGTTTGCTTTGGGCATCAGTGCCAGGGAGGAGTCTGAGGCCACCTGGGACGAGGACAGTGATGGGGATGGGGACCCAGATCCAGAAAGTTGGGAGGCCCCGGGTCACTGGTGGGGCCCACAAGTCTTGTCCACCTGATGTATTTGTCTCTGAGATCATACCTTCTCTTCAGACAGAGGAGACCTCAGCCACCTGGACCCTCAGCCTGTGCGCCTCTCAGGCTGCTCCCATGATGTGATAGTGGGTTTAGTCCTTGGTCTCCCCAAGGGTCCAGAGGCTCTGATCCTCAGGGAGCTGACCAGGTGGTGTTCTCTTTCCTGGGTAGACATGGTGCCAGAGGGAGGTGCTGCCACCATGGAACCTTATGATCCTACACAAGCTTGTCCCCAACTCACTAGCTCAGAGGCCCCATGTGCAAACGGTGAGGAGGGGGACACAATATGTTTAATCCCTCACTGCACTCCCCACGGTCCATGGAGCCCAGTTCCCCTTCCTGGCCTGGTTACAGTTTTCTTTGCCCACAGCTTCCTGTCGGGGTGTCCTCGGCTCCGCCCCACAGCTCAGCATTTCCCTCCCTGACACAGGAGCCTGGACCTGCTCTGCCCTGGGAGATGCAGACATGCTGCCCCTGCTGCTGCTGCCCCTGCTGTGGGGGGGTGAGTGGGCCAAGGGAGGGGGGATAGAACGGTGGGGGAGGGGCGGAGGCTGCAGCTGAGCCTGTGTGTCCCCAGAGTCCCTGCAGCAGGATCTGCCAGGGTTTCAGCTCCGAGTGCAGAATTCCGTGAAGGTGCAGGAGGGTCTGTGCGTCCACGTGCGCTGCTCCTTCTCCCACCCGTGGAGTTCGTGGTCTTACTCTAGTCAACTCTACACCTACTGGTACCAGAATGGGGACAGCCCATACTACAATGCTCCTGTGGCCACAAACAAGCGAGATACACAAGTGAAGACAGAGACCAGGAACCGATTCCTCCTTGCGGACCCCTCGAACAACAACTGTTCCCTGAGCATCAGAGACGCCAGGATGAGGGACGCGGGAACCTACTTCTTCCGAGTGGAGAGGGGAACTGGAGAGAAATATAGTTACAGAAACATGCTGAATTTGCAGGTGACAGGTAAGGCAGGGGCCCAGGAGAGGACACTGACACATGGGATCCGTCTTAGAGCTGAAATAAGACACTCAGACACACTCTGTCCAGGCCCTGAGGCCCAGGTTTCTCTCAGGGTCACACTCTGGGTTGCCACCCTCTGGAGCCCAGACATCTCCCTCTCTCCTCCTCAGCACTGACAGAGAAACCCAACATCCATATTCCGGAGCCTCTGGAGTCTGGCCGCCGCACACAGCTGACCTGCAGCCTGCCAGGGTCCTGTGAAGGGGGACGACCTCCCACCTTCTCCTGGGCGGGAGCCGCTGTTGACTCACAGAACCCGCAGCCCTTCGGCTCCCAGATGCTCACCTTTACCCCGAGGCCCCGGGACCATGGCACCAATCTCACCTGTCAGGTGAAACTCCAAGGATCTTTGGTGACCACGCAGAGAACCATCCAGCTCAATGTCTCCTGTGAGTGTTGGATGGATGTCTGGGTCTCTGGGGACAGGGGAGCCAGAGGGAGGTCCAGTCCTGGGATCCCTTTCCCAGAGGATTTTGGTGAAGTAAAACTCCACCCCTTCCACTTAGGGGGCTCCTAGGGCAAAGGGCAAATGTCCCCTTGGACCTCACCCCATTTTCCCTTCCCAGATGCTCCTCTTTTGACGATCAGCTTTTCCCAGGGAAACTCCACAGGTAGGAAAGATTCTCTCCTGTCTGGGGCAGTGAGGGGAGAGGGGTCTCAGCCAGCTCAGGACTCGGGCCTGGGCCTAGGGTGCTCACCCCTCAGCACCCTGCGTCTGGGTCTGTCCCCTGCACCCTCACCAACGTCTCACATCCACAGGCTTTCTATTGCTTTTGGCTGCTGCCTGTTCTTTTCTTGAGTTCTAAATTTTCTCCTCACTGTGGTAAAGCTCGTGTAACACACCATTTATCATCTTCACCATTTGCTGTTGTTGTTGTTAATCCTCACCCAAGGATATTTTCCCATTGATTGTTGTTGTTTTTTTTATTAGAGTGGAAGGGAAGGAGAGAGAGAGAGAGAGAGAGGGGGAGAGAGAGAGAGAGAGAGAGAGAGAGAGAGAGAGAGAGGGAGAGAGATGTGAGAGAGAGACGTCGATTGGTTGCCTCTCCCACAACCCCGACCAGGGCTGCAGACTGAACTTGCAACCCAGGTACATGCTCTTGATGGGGAATCGAACCCTCAACCCTTCGGTTGACAGGCTGATGCTCTAACTCCTGAGCCAAACTGGCCTGGGCCATGTCCACCATTTTTAAGGGGACAGCTCAGCAGGGTTAGAGCAGGTACAGGGTTGTGCAACCCACCTACAGAATTTCTTCCACCTCGCAGAACTGATACTGCGACCCCATCACACACCAACTGCCCATCCCAGTCTCTGCCCCCAGGCCCTGGCAACTGCATCTGCTTTCTGTCTCTGTGACAGTGACAACTCCAGGTCCTACTTTTTCCTGCTCCCTTTTGTAGAATTGCTGCCGCCACCTCTGATACATGGGGTCCTTCCTCTCTGATCTGCTCGTTTTCTCTGGAGACTTCAGTGCTCCCCGCCCCACCCCCCAGCTCCACCTGGGCCCCGCTCAATCTCTCTCCATTTTGCCGGGCTGGCTCACCCCGCCCGTCTCCTCCTGTGATCCCATTTATATCCTGACCAGTCCTGATGCCTGCCACAGCTTTAATCCAGCCACACATTAAACCCGTTGCCACCTCTTGTTGCTGTTAGCCCCAGACGGCACTTAGCCCAGGTGTGGTCTGACTCACTCTAGCTGACTCCTTTTTCACCAGCTGCACCCTGAGTCAGTGTGTCTAGGAAACTTCACTTCTCAAATCACTTCCCTCTTTTCCTTGCTCTGGCCCCAGACCCAGTCCAGTCTTGTCCTCAACCCTGGACCCCGTGGCCTCAGCCTCCTGCTCAGCATCCCTGCCTCCGGTCAAATCTCTCTGGTCCAGACCTCGCTTGGCCCAGCAGGATCTTTCTAGGCTCAG
This sequence comes from Tadarida brasiliensis, assembly GCA_030848825.1. Taxonomy (NCBI): domain Eukaryota; kingdom Metazoa; phylum Chordata; class Mammalia; order Chiroptera; family Molossidae; genus Tadarida; species Tadarida brasiliensis. The sequence continues at coordinate 4,841,920 of CM061276.1, forward strand.
CACTGGTTCTCTGTTTCCCTGTGTATGGCTCCCCGCTGCTTCTTAGGGAGCCCAGGGCACAGCCTACTGCGCCCTGCCAGGAGCTCAAAGCTCCAGCATTTCTGACCCTGCCTCCTCTCCACCAAGATCAAGTGTTGGTGCTGCTGGGCCTCCTGCCAGGTGGCAGGTGTAGGGGCATTTTCCCTCACCTGCAGGGCTGCCTCCGTTCTTCACACATCTCCACCTGAGCCGCCCACCCACCTCTCATCCGTCTGCCTCAGCTCAGCCCCCTCTTTCTGGGAGCCTGGCCTGTCCACCAGGGTCATCATTTCTTTTCTTTTAAAAACACTTTTTTTTTCTTTATTGATTTTAGAGAGAGAGAAGGGAGAGGGAGAAAGAGATAGAAACATCAATGAGAGAGAACATTGATTGGCTGCCTCCTGCATGCCACCCGCTGGGGATTGGGCCCACAACCTGGGCTTGTCCTCTGACCGGGAATCGAACCGGCGACCTCTTGGTGCAAGGGTTGACGCTCAACCACTGAGCCACACCGGCCGGGCAGGGTCATTGTTTCTTAAGCCACCTTCTGTGTACCTTTCCGCCAGCCCTGAAGACCCTGAGCGACCACGCATCACTGCCTGTCCTGGAGGGCCAGTCCCTGCGCCTGGTCTGCAGGGCTGACAGCAACCCCCCTGCCACCCTGAGTTGGTCCCAGGAGGGAAAAGCCCAGAGCCTCTCCCAGCCCTCGGCTCCCGGGGTCCTGGAGCTGCCCTACGTGAGGCCTGCAGACAGAGGGGAGTTCACCTGCTGGGCCCAGCACCCGCTGGGCCACCAGAACGCTTCCTTCAGTCTCTCTGTGCAGAGTGAGTTGCAGGACGGGTGCTGGGGGTGGGCAGCCTGCTCAGGTGTTGGGATCGTGGGTGGGATCGAGACCTGGGGACACAACTTCACCCCTCTCTCCTCCTCCCCAGGAAGCCCCCACTCCTGCAGCTGTGTGACTGAGGAGCAGCAGGGCTCCTGGCCCCTGGTCATCACCCTGGTCAGAGGGGCCCTCATGGGCACTGGTTTCCTCCTCACCTATGGCCTCACCTGGCTCTACTATACCAGGTGAGCAGGTCTGTCACTCTACAGGGAGGTTCAGGGTGGGGCTGAGCTCCAGGTGGGGCTGAGCTGTCCGGGTTTGCCCGGAGCTAGAGCCAAAGTGGCTGAGTCTCTGAGCTGAGACCTATGTTGGCTCCGCAGGTGTGGAGGCCCCCCGAGAACAAGGCCGAGTTCCTGACGGATTCTCTCTCTTGTCAAGGAGGGACTGAGGTGTGGACACAGAGTTCAGAGGGGCAGTTGCGGGACAGCAGTGCCACCTCCCCGGAAACTCTTGACTCACCTGTCCCGATTGTATCCCTGGGATTGTAAATTTGTGGAAGTGACTGAGTGACGACAAGGAGTGTCAATACCATCACAGAAGATTTTTAGGACTTTCATTTCCTAAGAGGGCCCCCTCACCGCAGCCATGCCAGAGGGGCCCCAGGGAAGCACCAGGTCCCTCAGGAAGCAGACACAGGTGCAGGGGAAGCCTAGCCAGAGCCTTCAGTGGGGTTTCCATGGGAAATACAAGGCAGGGCAGGGTGAGCACTTTAGGATCAGCTAGTACGTCTACATCTGGGGAAGCTGGGCCTGGGGGGGCGTGGTCTCTATTTGTCTGGTCCCAGGTCCTAGGTGATTTAGGGCAGGTTGGGGTGGCTGGGGAATACGTGCTCAGGATGGCTTGGGTTGCATCTGAAAGGCTGCTCCTGGCAGAGTTCTTTGCTGTCTCTGAGAATTGGCAACCCTGGGAGGCGCTGTCTCTCCTAGGCCTCAAAGCTGTTTAAGAGCTCAGCTTCATAAGATATAGAAGATAAGCAACAAGTAATGCACACCCACTGACCGGCCCCTTAATGCACACCCACTGACCGGCCCCTTGTTTCTGCCTGTGCCTCTCCCATTTGACTTGTTCTCTCTCTCTGTGTTGGTTGGGCCCCTCATCCCCCAACCCTCTGCTCCTCTCTCTCTATCCTCAGGCCCCAGAAGGGACTGAATTTGGTCACACCGCTGCCTTATCCTCCCACTGCCCAGAAGTTGCCTGGTTAACACCTGAGTTTCTGGTCTCCTACACTGGTCTTCTACATCAGTGTAGACGTCCACACACAGTACCTTTAGGAGCACAGCTCTTTCCCGGTTGAAAGACACCTGCCTTGTAGCGATTACTATCAAACATCCCAACGTTTAATTATAAATAAAAATTGTATCAAGTAATAGAACATAAAAATTGAGTTCACTATGTAGTGTCTGTGGGAGTTTCTGGAGCCCAATTATGGGGTCCTGAGACTGGCTGTGATTAAGAGGATGGTTCTGGGCCAAACCTGTAATGAATATGAGCAGTGAATTCATTCCTTTCCTCCAGCGGGTCTCACCGACTGTAGATCCAAAGTGTACAGAGCAGAATCCAAGTCCCTTTTAGCTCCTGAAGGACCACCAAAGCCTCCCGTTTTCCTGAGCTCTAGCGTATCTCAGATGTCAGAGTCGGGAACCAGGAGGTACTTGCTTCCTGTGCAGAGGGTCTCATGTGACATGTATTTCAGAACTTAAAAATGCGGATTGCACCCTGTCCGGCAGAGAGTGGTCTTAGTTTTGGTTTTCTAATAGAATTTGAATGATCAAGACCCTTGTTGAGAAGTTGAATTAAAGAGTTAATGAGAAGCCTTTTGAAATAGTCATGCAGCCCGGCCGGTGTGGCTCAGTGGTTGAGTGTCGACCCATGCACCAAGAGGTCGCAGGTTCGATTCCCGGTCAGGGCACATGCCCAGGTTGTGGGCCCAATCCCCAGTGGGGGGCATGCAGGAGGCGGCCAATTGATGTTCTCTCTCATCGATGTTTCTATCTCTCTCTCCCTCTCTCGTTCTCTCTTTCTAAAATTAATAAAGAAAAAAATTAAAGAAAAGAAAGAAATAGTAATGAAGCTGCAAAGTGCAGCTTAGGAAATATAGACAATAATGTTGTAATAACTCTGTATGGGGCCAGGTGGGTACTGGGAATATCAGGGGAACACTTAGTAAAATATATGATTGTCTAATGACCATGTTGCACACCTGAAACTAATGCAGAATAATACTGAATGTGAACTGTAACTGAAAAATAAAATGCTAATGAAAAAAAAGAGACACTCTTTGGCGTGTAGCATTTTTGCTTGGTATATCAGTGTGTTAATCATTCCCTAACCCCCAATTCCAATTCCTACAAGGGCAAGGCAGGTATGGTAAAGTGGTGTAGTAGGCCTGCAGAACAGAAACTGATGGGGGTGCCCTGTCCAGTGTGGCTCAGTTGGTTGGAGTGTCGTCCCATACACCAGAGGGTGGCAGGTGTGATTCCCAGTCAGGGCATGTGCAAGAGGCAACTGATCAATGTTTCTCTCTCATATTGATATTTCTCTCTCAGATCAATTAAAAAAAAAAGAAAGAAAGAAAATGATGGAGGAAGTGTCGTGAAAAGCAGCTTCAAACTTTACACTTCCAAAATTGGTATTAGCAATTATATGTCATGTCACTTTCACCTCTACAAATTATTTTATCAATAGTTTATTTAGAAAAAATACACACACACACACACACACACACACACGCACACACTCCTCTCTCCGGATGAATTCTGTGGCCCTTCTTGAATGTGAAAATGGTTGCTTTCTTTCCCCAGTTCTTTAGTTTGGGTTGTATTAGGATGGCCCTTGTGTTCTGCAGTGGGTCAGCCTGGTTCCTTCTCTGCCCCTGAGGCCAATTTTGCCTGATACAGATTATGGAGAAACTTCCTGTTTCGCCCTCTGTGTATATCTTGTGGTTTGCAATGGCAGCTTCCTCTCCTCTGAGCACCCTCTCTGTTCCTCACTCCTGACAGACAGGAGAGGGTATGGGCTCAGGGGAATAAGGCTATCTAGGGGCCACATCTGCTATCTCCAGCTTCAGAGATGCCTCCAGTGTTGGGGGGTGTGAAGGTCACTGGGGACCAGGATGGGGGAGGGACTGGGGTTGAATCAATCACCAGTGTTCCATGATTTAATTAATCCTGACTTTGTAAAGAAACCTCCATAAACACCCAAAAAAGATGGGGTTTGGAGAGTTTCGGCGTTGGTGAACACAAGTAGGTGCTGGGAGAGAGGTGACCATGGAAACTCCAGGCCCCTTACTTCATCCCCTGCCCTCTGCATCTCTTCCACCTGGCTGTCTCTGAGATATTATTTTGTAATAAACCAGTGATCTAGCAAGAAACATGTTCTTTCATTGCTGTGAGCTGTTCTGGCAAGTTAATAAACGCAAAGGGGAGGAGGTCTTGGAACCTGTCATTTATAGCCAGTTGGTCAGAAGCAGAGGTGACAACCTGAATTTGAGACTCGCATCTGACTTGAATCTGAGCGGGAGGCAGGTTAAGAACTGATCCCTAAGCCCCGGCCAGTTTCGCTCAGTGGTGGACCATCGGCCCCTGGACCAATGATTCGTGGGTTTGATTCTGGCCAAGGGCACGTACCTCGTTTGCTGTTTGTCCCCGGCCCTGGTTTGGGTCGTGCGGGAGGCAACCAGTCGATGTGTCCCTCTCACATCGATGTTTCTCTCTCTCCCTCCCACTCTGTCTGAAGATAAATGGAAAAATATTTCAGGTGAGGATTAAACAGACAAACAAAAAAGAACTGATCCCTAAACATGTGGAATCTGATGCTATCTCCAGGTAGGTAGTATCAGAATTGAGCTGAATTGCTTGGTGGTATGGGAGAAACTCCCCACCCCACCGCCAATAGAATTGGCCTCAGAATACCAAAATAGAGGGTTTACCTTCATTTTCTTGTAGTAAGTCTTCCAAATCCAGTGTCTGTTTTACTCTTATAACCCATTGTGCGTTCCCTTACAGATCACATCCTACAGCCACCCTTCAAAGGGTCCCCTGCCCCGGTGGCCATCGGCCCCCATGAGGGACAGCACTGCTCTAGGACAAAAGCGTAGGAGCGGAATTGCTGGGTGTGGTGTAAGCCGTCCTCAGGTTAGCAGACGACGCTAGTTTTCTCTGAAGCACTGGTACCAGTTTATGTTTCAACAACCATCAGCCCACACTTTCACCGACATTGGGTATTTTCAGACACTATGACGTTTTTCCACTTGGAGTCAGTGTAATAGTATCTTATTGTGTGTGTGGTTTTTTTTAAAAAAATATTTTTTCTTTATTGATTTTAGAGAGAGAGGAAGGGAGAGTGAGAGAGAGATGGAAACATCAATGCAAGAACATCGACTGGCCGCCTCCTGCATGCCCCCCACTGGGGATTTGGCCCACAACCTGGGCATGTGCCCTGACTGGGAATTGAACCGGCGACCTCTTGGTGCATGGGTTGGCGCTCATCCACTGAGCCACACCAGCTGGGCTGTATTTTCTTGTTTATATGTATTTGTAGAAATTATTCTTATATTCTGGAGACTGATGTTTCAATGCTGACATATTTTGTAAAATTCTTCTCTTGCTTGTTAGCTAATGATTTAGCCTTACCTATGGTGTCTTTGAAGAAGAACTCTTAATTTTAGCATAGTCCCAATTTTCAACATTTCTCTTTATAAATAGTGCTATTTATGTCTTGTTCAGGAATCCTGCCCTACCTTAAGTTCATGGAGGTATCCTGCTATATTATCTTCTAACAGATGTATTGTCTTTTTACTCGTCAAACAATAGAACTTCAGTCCATCTGCACTGATTCCTGTGCATCATCGAAGCTGGGGTGCAACCTCTTTCGACTTCATTTGGATCCCTGGTGCCCACATATATTATTGGAACATTTATCTTTTCATCACTTTTCTGTGTTACCTCTGCTATCGTGCATGATTGTTGCTATGGTTTAGGTCCATGGTGTTTCTGGGTGCCCTGTGGTGTTCCAGTGGTCTAGTGGTCTAACCCTTTGTCAATACAACACCATTTTATCTTCTATAACGTTTTGATCAGTCTTGACATCTTAACGTGCCAGTCCTCATTCATTGTTCTTCTTCATGATTGACTTGGTTGCATTTGGAAAAATTTACTTCAATACACATTTTACAATAGGCAACGAGTTCCACAAAAGTCAACTAGGAGATCGAGTGACATATTGCTTTAAATCTGCAGATTAATTTGGATAGACTAGACTTTTACACAATATTGTTTTCATATCCACGAACATGTATATTTTCTATTTATCAATGTCCTTCCAAACAAATGTATAATTTCTCTCCATTGAGAAAGTGCATATTATATTTTTGTTATGTACATCTCTGAATAGATATATTTCAGGTGTATCATAATTTTTGATGCTAATATCAACAGCATTTCTATAACATCCTATTTTTGTTTATTTCTGTGATATAGGAATGCATTTGATTTTCCTAATTTGATTTTGTTTCAAGCAACAATGCTGACACTCTTTATTAAGTTCCCAAATGTATCTGTAAATACTTGCGGATATTTCTATGTACAATCATTTATGAAGAAAGACAGCTTTGTTTTCTTTTTTATTGAATTAATTGGAGTGACATTGGTTAATAAAATTATGTGGTTTTCAGGTGTACAATTCTATAATACATGATCTGTATATTGTATTGCGTGTTCATCACCCCAAGTCAAGTTTCCAAGTTTCCTTTTATCACCATTTATCTCTCCTATATCCTCTTCTATGTCCCCCAAACCCCTTCCCCTCTGGTAATCACCATAATTCCTATGTCCAGGAATTTTTTTTTTTTTTTGCTTAATCCCTTCACCCTTTTCACCCAGCCCTGCCACCCCCTCCCTTCTGACAGGTGTTGGTCTGTTTTCTATCTATGAGTCTGTTTCTATTTTGTTTGTTAGTTTATTTTGTTCATTAGATTCCCCATATGGAGTGAACTCATATGGTATTTGTCTTTCTCTGACTGGCTTATTTCACTCAGCATAATGCTCTCCAGGTCCCTCCATGCTGTTGCAAAGGGCAAGATTTCCTTCTTTTTTACGACTGAGTAGTATTTCATTGTGTAAATGTACCACAGCTTTTGTATGTACTCATTTTTTGTTTTCAATTTTCATAGCTTTAACTTATTGTTATTACCTTTCTAGACTAGGACCTGATGCTGCTGTATTAGGTATGATGTGTGCTGAGGACACCCCCAATCTCAATAGGGAAATTCTCCTGTATTCCTAGTTGGCTGTGAGTTTTATTACGAAGGCATTTGAAATCATTCAGTGCTCATTGTTTTATCTCCTGAGATGTTATCAGTCAAAGGCCAATCAGAAACACAGATCCTATATTGTGTATTTCAGCAGCGGGAATTTAACGTAAGGAAGTTTTTTATGCCAATGTTGAAACACAAAAGGAGCAGAAAGGGAATGCTGCTTGGAAGTCTTGGACCGCTCTAATCTAATCCAAATCCCCAGCCTGACCTTGTTTTGTAGTATTAGGTATTAGTATTTATTTAGCATTAAGTATTACTAATACTATTTAATACTAGGTATTATTGAGATGTAATTGACATGTAACATTATGCTAGTTTCAAGTGTCTGACTTAATGATTCAATTATTGCAAAGTGCTCAACATAATATGTCTTGTGAACATCCATCACCACATACAGTTACACACTTTTTTCTTGTGATGAAAACGTTAAACAATTTTCTCTCTTAACACTGTACCTACTCTCTTGGCAATGTTCACGTATACAACACAGTATTATTAACTACATTATTATATAATAGTTAATAGCATTAATGCCCACTATTATTCATACAGTCGCCGTGCTGTACATGACATCCTCATGATTTAATTATTTTATAACCAGAAGTCTGTACCTTTGACCACCCTCCCCCATGCTCCCATTCCCGACCCTCTGCCTCTGGCCACCACCAGTCTGTTCTCTGTATCTATGAGTTTCATTTTTTTTTAAATTAATTTATTTTTGTTACAGATGTTTCTCCTTTTTTCCCCATTGACACCCTCCTCCCCATCCCCCCTACCCCGTCCCCAGCTTTGTTGTCCATGTCCATCAGTTATGCATACATGTGCATAAGTTCTGTGGTTTATCTCTTCCCTTCCCCCCCCACCCCCTCTTCTGAGGGTTGTCAGTCTGTACCCTACTTCCACATCTCTGTTCCTCTACCCTGTTCCTCAGACTCTTATGTTTATTATATTCCACAAATAAGTGAGATCATGTAATATTTGTCTTTCTCTGCTTGGCTTGTTTCGCTTAGGATAATACTCTCGAGGTCCCTCCATGTCGTCTCAAAGGATAAGAAATCTTTCTTTCTTACAGCTGCATAGTACTCCATTGTGTATATGGACACTTGGGATGCTTTTTGTATCCATTCATCCACTGATGGACACTTGGGCTGTTTCCAGATCTTAGCTATTGTAAATAGTGCTGCTATGAACATGGGGGTACTTGTACTCTTTCTGATTGGTGTTTCAGGCTTCTTAGGGTATATTCCTAGAAGTGGGATCACTGGGTCAAATGGCAATTCAATTTTTGATTTTTTGAGGTAACACCATAGTGTTTTCCACAGTGGCTGCACCAGTCTGCATTCCCACCAGCAGTGTACTAGAGTCCCCTTTTCTCCACACCCTCGCCAACACTTGTTGTTTGAATGAGTTTCATTTTTTAAAAAGTTTCCTCATATAAATGAAAGCATATGGTATTTGTCTTTCTCTGTCTGATTTCCTTCACTTAGCACAATGCCCTCGTGGTCCACCCAAGTTGTCGCATGCGGAGGGCGGCTGAGCCAAGGTCTCTTGTTGCTCCTGTGGTGTTTGCAAGGCTCACCCAGGAACAAGGCCCTGTGGTGTTTGCAAGGCCCACGCAGGAGCATTCTGAGCCGTGGGCAAGAATGTATCGACAGTCTCAATCTTGAGCTCAGAGGCTGGTGGAAACATTTGGTGTTTGAAAATAATGAAGCTTTTGATTTCCTCCCCTTCAATTGGCTATATAATAAACTTGCTTAGCTAGCTTGGAGTCAGTGTTTCTCCATCCGAGAGCAGTGTCCCACCTGGCCCCAGCTTTTCTCTCTATCATGTCTCTGTGTCTTTCTTAGTCTCCCGTCGCCCCTCCTCGGGTCTTGTTTGACTAGCTGCGCAGGTCGTGACATTTGCAAACAGCCTTTCCTTTTTATGGCAGAGTAATATTCCACTGTATGTATACCACGTTTTCTTTATGCATTTCTTTATCGGTGAACGCTTCGGTTGCTTCCACATCTTGGCTATTGTAAATAATGCTGCAATAAACATGGGGTGCTTATGTCTTTTTAAGTTAGTATTTTCATCTCTTACCAACAAATACCCGGAAGTGGAGTTGCTGGATCTTATGGCAGCGCTATTTTTAACTTTTGAGGAACTCTCATACTGATTACATCGTGGCTACCCCAGTTTACATTCTCAGCAACAATGCAAGAGGGTTCCCCTTTCTGAACATTCTTTTTTTTTTTTTTATCCTCACCCAAAGACATTTTTGCATTTATCTTCAGATAGAGCGGGAAGGAGAGAGGAAAGAAGAGAGAGAGAGAAACATTGATGTGAGAGAGACACATCGAGTGGTTGCCACCCACACAACCCCAACCAGGGCCGGGGACAAACTGCAACTGAGGTACGTGCCATCAGCGGGAACCGAACCTAGGACTCTCTGGCCCGCGGGCCGACGCTCTAACCGCTGAGCCAAACCAGCCAGGGCTTTCTGAACATTCTTGCCAACACTTAGTACTTCTTGTCTTTTTTATAATCCCAGTTTGTGATTTGCTAGACTGCTCAGTGATGTGAACTGTGGCGGCACCACCATGGAAATCCTGCTTTCTTTAGCCCTTTCTTGCACTAGACAATCTTCTTGGCAACATGTGAGGAGTCCGGGTAGTGGAGGGTGGAGCTGGTTACCTCTTGTTCACCTGCATGCTCAGGCAGGGGCAGACTCAGGCTTTGTGGAGACTGATGTTTATATACATGTTGAGATCACAGCTTAGAAAAAAACCACAAAGTATGGCACAGATGGGTTTTTCTGAAATGAGAACACACATCACATGAAGTCAGAAAGGTGAAAATGCTTAACACCAAAGAAAGACAATTGAGAAAAAGTTCAGACTATTTTTATTAGCCGTATGGCATACCTGCATAACACATGTCTCCTACAATTTTTAAAAATCCTCCATCGAGGATGTGTTTATTGATTTGAGAGGGAAAGAGGAAGGGAGAGAGAGAGAGAGAAACATCAGTCGGTTGCCTCCCACCTTGACCCTCCAGGGGATGGAACCTGAAACCTAGGTATGTTCCCTGACGGAATCCAACCAGCAACCTTTGCTGTATGGGAGTATGCTCCAACCACCTGAGCCACCCAGCCAGGGCCTCACAGCTTTGACTGATGCTCTTCGATTGCCTCTCTATAGGAGATTAATTCTGTCATATCGTGATAAGTGTTAATATTATATTAACAAATATTGTTAATTGTTATAATAATATGATATTTATATAATACAGAGAATAGAACGAGAATTCAGTATTTCCTCCAGCACGGATGATTGACATTCCTTTTTCTCCTGTTCAGTTTAAGAAACTTTCTCTCATTCACACAACTGGTTAGGGGGATGCCTGACCTGGTTCACATCACTGTCGAATTTGGGAAATCGTTTATCAAGGTTCTTTCTTTGCTCAAAGAGCAGTAGGATTGCAGGTTGTTTCCAGATACCACTCAAGCCCTTGCTGGGCTTTGAAAAGGGACCGAGCACGTGAGAAGCCCTGAAGATGGACTGTCGGAGCTTGCAGGTGGCAAATCTGCTGCTGTGCTGAGGTCCAGCCTTTGGGGGTCCCCCTGAATGGGGTGAGGTCTCCCTTCACACATCCAGGGCTGAGGGGGCCTGTGCGCCCGCGCTGTTCCTCAGACCCTGGAAAACCAACACGTGTGCTTCCCAAGTCCCCAAAAAGCCCTCAGAGCAAAGGGCTTTAACATTCAGCTTTCCCCCTGGGTTCCACCCTCCACCGGAGTTGGGTCTAAATTCCCTTCTCTCTTGCTAGCAGTGGAGTGGTCTAAGAAAAATGTAAAATTATCCTTTTGCAAGAACGTTCAGTGGTTTCAGCTCTAGGAGAGAACCCCCGCCCCCCGCCCCCTGGTCACCAGGACCAGCTCTGACAGTGATCACCACCTGGGTGACCTCCCTCTTGATTTGAACCTCATCTGTAAGGTGATCACTTTCAGATTCACATCTGGACAAGCTTCAAAACCTCTGGGGGCCTCGGTATATGGCCTGCAGTGATGGGTGGGGGGAGGTAAGAAAGGATGATTTCTCAGCCACCACCAAGTTCCTTTTCAGGCCTGGCCGCAGCTCTGTAGCCCACAGCTTCCTGTCGGGGTGTCCTCGGCTCCACCTCACAGCTCAGCATTTCCCTCCCTGACACAGGAGCCTGGACCTGCTCTGCCCTGGGAGATGCAGACATGCTGCCCCTGCTGCTGCTGCCCCTGCTGTGGGGGGGTGAGTGGGCCAAGGGAGGGGGGATAGAACGGTGGGGGAGGGGCGGAGGCTGCAGCTGAGCCTGTGTGTCCCCAGGGTCCCTGCAGCAGGATCTGCCAGGGTTTCAGCTCCGAGTGCAGAATTCCGTGAAGGTGCAGGAGGGTCTGTGCATCCACGTGCCCTGCTCCTTCTCCCACCCGTGGAGTTCGTGGCCTTACTCTAGTCAACTCTACACCTACTGGTACCAGAATGGGGACAGCCCATACTACAATGCTCCTGTGGCCACAAACAAGCGAGATACACAAGTGAAGACAGAGACCAGGAACCGATTCCTCCTTGCGGACCCCTCGAACAACAACTGTTCCCTGAGCATCAGAGACGCCAGGATGAGGGACACGAGAACCTACTTCTTCCGAGTGGAGAGGGGAACTCAAGAGAAATATAGTTACAAAAACATGCTGAATTTGCAGGTGACAGGTAAGGCAGGGGCCCAGGAGAGGACACTGACAAATGGGATCCGTCTTAGAGCTGAAATAAGACACTGGGACACACTCTGTCCAGGCCCTGAGGCCCAGGTTTCTCTCAGGGTCACACTCTGGGTTGCCACCCTCTGGAGCCCAGACATCTCCCTCTCTGCTCCTCAGCCCTGACAGAGAAACCCAACATCCATATTCCGGAGCCTCTGGAGTCTGGCCGCCGCACACAGCTGACCTGCAGCCTGCCAGGGTCCTGTGAAGGGGGACGACCTCTCACCTTCTCCTGGGCGGGAGCCGCTGTTGACTCACGGAACCTGCAGACCTTCGGCTCCCAGATGCTCACCTTTACCCCGAGGCCCCGGGACCATGGCACCAATCTCACCTGTCAGGTGAAACTCCAAGGATCTTTGGTGACCATGCAGAGAACCATCCAGCTCAATGTCTCCTGTGAGTGTTGGATGGATGTCTGGGTCCCTATGGACAGTGGGACTGGCGGGTGTGTGTGTGTGTGTGTGTGTGTGTGTGTGTGTTTGTGTGTGTGTGTGTAGGAGGCTGAGCTAACCTGAGAACACTCTTGCATGGATCTGAGCATAGGTGGGGAGTGGGCCAGAGGGCAGCATCCCATCTTGCCCTCTTGCCCGTTCCCACTGTCCCTGCTTGGGTTCCTTGTCGACTTCCACCCCACACCTCTCTGAAGGGGGGCCATATCTTGCTTTCCCAGATGCCCCGCGGAACCTCACCATAGACATCTCCTTCAGAAATGTCACAGGTAGGAAAGAACCTTGCCCCTCTTGGGCTGGGACCTGCCCTGGGGCCACTGTGGAGCAGAGCAGGGAATCCAAGTTTGAATGGGATCAGACATGAGAAAGACAAGGATGAAAACCATCTCTCCCTCCCGCAGCTCTTGTGGGCAGGTGCCTGCCCCTGTTCCAACTCTCTCTCTCTCTCTCTCTCTCTCTCTCTCTCTCTCTCTCTCTCTCTCTCTCCACTTCTCTCCCCAAAGCCCTCAAGATTCTGCAAACCACATCACTTCCCATCCTGGAAGGCGAGGCTCTGAGGCTGCTCTGTGTGGCTGAGAGCAACCCCCCTGCACAGTTGAGCTGGTTCCGAGTGTCCCCAGCTCTGAAGGCCACCCCCATCTCCAGCACCGCGATTCTAGAGCTGTCTCACCTGGGGACTGCAGAAGGAGAGTTCACCTGCCAAGCTCAGCACCCACTGGGCTCCCAGAATATCTCTCTCAGCCTCTCCGTGTTCTGTGAGTGAGGGGATGGGGCACCTGGGAGCAGGACACCGGGGTCCTGGGAGGGCAGAGGCACCGCTGACCCTTCTTCTCGCTCCCCACAGACCCCCCACAGCTGCTGGGACCCTCCTGCTCCTGGGAGGACCAGAGTCTGCTATGCAGCTGCTCCTCCCGAGCCCAGCCGGCCCCCTCCGTGCGCTGGCGGCTGGGGGAGGCGCTCCTGGAGGGGAACCACAGCAATGCCTCCTACACCGTCACCTCCCACTCAGCCGGGCTCTGGGCCAACAGCTCCCTGAGCCTCAGCGGGGAGCTCAGCGCAGGCCTCATGATCAGCTGCGAGGCCAGGAATGTCCACGGGGCCCCAAGCGCCGCTGTCCTGCTGCTGCCAGGTCAGGGGCTTAGGGAGAAAGGGATGGATCAGAGAGAAGATGGAGCTGGGGGAGAGGGGCTGCACAGGACACGGGTGATGGCTAGGACAGGGCCCTCCATCTCCTGACTGAACAGAACCTGCAGCTGGTTCTGCAAGGAGGTGGGAAGAGGAGAGACTGAGTCCTGTGAGTGGGTGGCCTCACGCCCCTCTTCTCTGCAGGAAAGTCGGTGTCCATGGGAGTGGTTCCTGCGGCTCTTGGAGGTGCTGGTGCCATGGCCCTAGTGTCCCTGTGTTTGTGTCTCATCTCCTTTTGCATGTAAGCCTCTGCCTGGGGAGGTACAGGGAGCTGTGTGGTAGGGGGTACACAGAGAGGTCACTGAATTTCACCAAAATAGAGCTTAGTACATCCAGAGGGGACTTTTTTAGGGGGTGGGAAAGGGTGTAGCAGCTTTATTGAGGTAAAATTCCCAGATATTTAAGGTGTACTATTCAATGGCTTTTAGTACAGTCACAGAGCTGTGCACCCATCACCACAATTTTAAAACTTTTTCATTAGCCCCAAATAAAAATAAAAAACATCTCTTAATTGTTATACCGCCTCCATCCTCCCCAGCCCTAGGCAACCACTAATCTATTTCTTGTTTCTCTAGATTTGCCCGTTCTGACATTTCATATACTTGGAATTATATAATACATGTGTGTGTTTTTTTAATGACTGACTTCTTTTACATAGCATAATATTTTCAAGGTTCATGTGTCAGCACTTAATCCTCTTTAAAAAAAATTTTTTTCTTTATTGATTTTAGAGAGATAGGAAGGAAGAGGGAGAGATAGAAACATCGATGAGAGGGAACATCGATTGGCTGCCTCCTGCATGCCCCCCACTGGGGATCGGGCCCACAACCTGGGCATGTGCCCTGACCGGGAATCGAACCAGCGACCTCTTGGTGCATGGGTCGATGCTCAACCAGTGAGCCACATCGGCTGGGCTTAATCCTCTTTTTTAGAAATAATATTCCATAGTTTGGATGGAGCACATTTTATTTGTCTGTTCATTCATTGACAGACATTTGGCTTGTTTCTACCTTTTGGCTATAGAGTAACACTGTTATAATCACTCGTACACAAGTTTCTGTGTGTGTGAGAGGGGCCTTTGCTGATGAGAATTCAGTCTCGGCCAAAACCGTGGTCCTCCAGGGGGACAGAGTCCTCACTGGCATGTCAGGAGTGTTCCCAGTCCGGTTCCAGGGTCTGGATGCCTAGTTGTCTTATCAGGGAGTGGGGACAGCCTCCCCAGCTCTGCCTGAGCATTCTGGCTGCTGACTTCTTCACTTAGAGTGAAAGCCCGCAGGAAGCAAGCAGCTGGGAGACCACAGGTCATGAATGAGGAAGACCCCGTCATGGGCACAATCACCTGGGTGAGTGATGTGGGTGTCTTCTCATGAATTGTAGGTGGAGCCTGGCCATGTCCATTCAATGAGTCCTGTCTGAGCTCTTCGGCATTTCCCTAAACCTGCTCCTCTGTCATCAGCTGGGCAGACAGCTGGGAGTTGACTTCCCCTTCTTCTCCCGCAGCCCACAGTCAGCCTCCTGCCCCACCCCTGCCGACCGCTGAGCCCACATCACCTCTCTGACAGGCACAGGCTGCCAGAACCACCTCCCCAAACTATTGCTTTCTACCCATTCTGGGCATGTTACTTCACCTCTCCTTACCTCAGTTTCCCCATCTGTAAGCGGGGATAATGAAAGTGTCATCCATACTGGGTTTCGAAATGTGATTAGTAAGCCCTCAATATGGTCTAATCAGCTGTAGTGTTACAAAATTTGAAATGAATGAGCACATGGTTGAGTTCCTAAGACGTGCATGTGGGATAAGAGGATGAATGAAAAACTGTTCCAACAGCCCAACTTCCCCTTTGGACCACGTCTGCCTTAATCTTCTCTGACTCTCTTCTCTCCCCTTCACTCAGGGTTCCCAGCCAAATCCCAGGCCAGACAGGCCCCCAGACCAAGCGTCACCTGCTGAGGATGCTCCTTTGTCAGGGGAGCAACAGGAGCTCCACTATGCCAACCTCACCTTTCATGGGTTGAAGCCACGGGAGCCTCAGAACCAGGGGGCCACCAGCACCCCTGAGTACACAGAGATCAAGAAGACAAGCAATTGAGGACTCGCTCAGAGTTGTTTAATTGAATCATCAGGAGCAACCATGGAAAGCAGAAGAAAGCAAATGCTATCTTTAAATGTCACATTATAATTTATACTTAGTAGAGATAATTAAAAAATGAGGAAGTAATACATTTTGGATCAAATAAATGGGGAAAATCATTGCCTGTAGAATAAAAATACAGTTATTAAATACCTGACAATAATAACAGCTAAGCCCAAGGTGGTTGTGGTGGGGTAAGTGGATTTTACATTTCCTAATATTTACATATTATCTAGGAGGACAGAGAGGTTTTCATTTACTAAGACTTTGATAAGTTAATTTTGATGCAGTAACTTTATGGTAATGACTCTACAAATAGAATCAGAATGTATAAGTTACGAACTAGAAGTAGTTAAAAGTGTACTGTGAAAAACTTAGTAAATCAGAAAAGAATAAAGAGATCAAGTAATGTGGATTTGTTGGCACATATATAAAATACATATAGCGTGGGATGCTTCTGTTGAATATAATTGGATAAATGCTTCAGTTAAAAACAGAGGGCCAGCTTGGATTAGTATTCCAAGTATGTGCTCTTTATAATATATGCATCTAAATGATAAGAATAGCAAGTGGCAGAAAATCAAAGGAGACAAATTTATATACTATGCCAACATTAATAAGGAAAAAGCTGGAGTAGTCCCAGTAAGGTCATACAAAATGCATGTTACTACATCATTCTATTTATGTGACGCTCTAAAGAAACTATCTTGTTTAAGAATAGCTATACAGGCACTTCCGGTCAAGATGGCGGCGTAGGTAAACGCGGTATCGGGTCCTCCCACAACCACATCAAAGTTACAACTAAACTGCAGAACAACCATCATTCAAAACCACCTGAAATCAAGCTGAAAGGAAGTCCTACCACTACGAAATTAAAGAAGCCGCATGGAGACTGGTAGGAGGGCGGAGGCAGACGGGCTGGTCCCACACCCACGTGTGGCGGATAAAAATTAGGAGCACACCTCGGCTGGGAAAGTCCTCCCTGAGGAGTGAGAGGTCCCCGTCCCACACCAGGCACCCAGCTCAGGGTTCCAGTGCCAGGAAGAGAAGTCCCCATAACTTCTGGCTGGAAAAACCAGCGGGAACTGAGGCTGAGGGAGGCTGAGGCCGCTGGAGCCCCAGGCAGCTCCTCTTAAAGGGCCCGCGCACGGACTTACTCGGACTCCCACCCTCCAGGCTCCAGCATGGGGGAGGCAGCTTGAAAGGCACCAGAGACATATGGGGAAGAACTGAGTTGTTTGGCATTGGAGCGAGGGCTGGAGAGGCAGCTTTCTCCTGGACAGATGTGCTATGAGAGGCCTTTGTTCTTTTGGTGAGCCCTTCCCCAGGACGGCAGAGAGCCGCCATATCTGGGACTCCAGCAACCTGACTCACACTGTTTGCCCCGCCCTGGTGATTCCGTGAGGCCCTGCCGCACCCAACTTTCAGGCCCACCCAAGCTGTTGCCAGTTGCTTCACCATAGGATTGGCCTGTCTTGGATCCTGCTTCAGGTTTTCCTAGATTCTTTCAAACAAGTAGCATCTGGTCTCAGCGAGCCCTATACCTCTCGCTAAGTAATACATGGAGATAAAGAAACAGGTCCCAAATGAAAGAACAGAGCAAAACTCCAGGAAAAGAACTAAGTGAAATGGAGATAAGCAACCTAACAGATGCTGAGTTCAAAACACTGCTTATAAGGATGCTCAATGGACTTAGTGAGAACCTCAGTGAACTTAATGAGGGCCTCAAGAACATAAAAAAGGACCAGTCAGAAATGAAGGATGCACAATCAGAAATGAAGGAGGCACTAACTGAACTAAAGAATAATTTACACAGATTTAATAGTAGAGTAGGTAAAGCCAAGAAGCAAACCATCGATTTGGAATATAAGGAAGCAAAAAACACCCAATCAGAACAGCAGAAAGAAAAAAGAATCCAAAAAAAATGAGGATAGTGTAAGGAGCCTCTGGGACAACTTCAAGTGTGCCAACATTCGCATCTTGGGGGTGCCAGAAGGAGAACAGAGAGAACAAGAAATCAAAAACCTATTTGAAACAATAATGGCAGAAAACTTCCCTAACTTGGGGAAGGAAACAGACATACAAGTCCAGGAAGCACAGAGAGTCCCAAACAAGATGAACCCTAAGAGGCCCACACCAAGACACATCATCATCAAAATGCAAAAGTTTCAAGACAAAGAGAGAATCTTAAAAGCAGCAAGGGAAAACCAGTTATTTACCTACAAGGGAGTTCCCATAAGACTGTCAGCTGATTTCTCAAAAGAAACTTTGCAGGCCAGAAGGGAGTGGCAAGAAATATTCAGAGTGATGAAAAGCAAGACCCTACAACCAAGATTATTCTATCCTGCAAAGCTGTCATTTAGAATCGATGGCTATATAAAGAGTTTCCCAGACAAGGAAAAGCTAAAGGAGTTCATCACCACCAAACCATTATTATATGAAATGTTGAAGGGTCTTCTTGAAGAAAAAGATAAAAAATATGAACAAACAAAATGGCAATGTATACATATCTATCGACAATTGAATCTACAAACAAAATGAACAAGCAGAACAGAAACATTCTCATAGATATAGAGAACATTTTGTTGGTTGCCAGATGGGAGTGGGGTTGGGAGAATGGGTGAAAAAGGTGAAGGGATTAAGAAGTACAAATTGGTTGTTAGACTGACAAACCTCAAAGGGAAGAGGGGTTGGGGACTGGGAAGAAATAAACCAAAGAACTTATATGTATATATGCGTAACCAATGGATACAGACAACAGTGTGGGGAAAGGCAGGAGGGGGGGGGGCGGGAATGGGGAGGAGGGGCTCAATGGGGGAAAAATGAGGAACATCTGTGATACATTCAACAATAAAGATTAAGTTCAAAAAAAAAAAAAAGAATAGCTATACAGCCCTGACCGGTGTGGCTCAGTGGTTAGAGCATTGGCCTGCACACCAAAGGGTCATGGGTTTGATCTCTGGTCCCGGTCAGGGCATGTGTGGGAGGCAACCAATCCATGTCTCTCTCTCTTTGTCTCTCCCCCCCCCTCTCTAAAAATATCCTCGGGTGAGGATTAACAACAACAACAAAAAAGAATAGATATGCAGGTGTTATGATTACAGCCAAAGGCAGGAAAAAAGATGGCCCCAAATGTCAATATGGTGGGAACCCATGAGAGGCTTGG
The DNA here is from genome assembly GCA_030848825.1 of Tadarida brasiliensis. Classification (NCBI taxonomy): domain Eukaryota; kingdom Metazoa; phylum Chordata; class Mammalia; order Chiroptera; family Molossidae; genus Tadarida; species Tadarida brasiliensis. The sequence continues at coordinate 4,860,834 of CM061276.1, forward strand.
ATAGAATGGGAAACCAAGAGAAATTCTGAGGCTTCTGGGGAACCTTCATGTTTTATTTCCTGACTTGAGAGATGATCACATAATGTAAACCATAAATATGTATTTATATAATATAAAATATATTTATAAGATATCATATTATATATATTTATAATATTTGAATACATATAATATATCATACATTACAATATTATTAAATATAATAAGTATATATTAATTATAATATTTATAATACATTTATACAATATAAGCTATAATAAATATGTTTTACACAGTATAAACTATATTTTCACAACAAATACATGTAAAAATATTTCAAGCCAGGAAATTCTTGTATGCTGATAGTCATCTTTTGCTGAAACATTCAAAGGAAGCATAGCATTATTAAAAGGGATGATGACAGCCCTGGCCGGTTTGGCTCAGCGGTTAGAGCATCGGCCCGCAGACCAGAGAGTCCCGGGTTCGGTTTCCGCTAAGGGCACGTACCTTGGTTACAGTTTGTCCCCAGCCCTGGTTGGGGTCATGTGGGTGGCGGCCACTCGATGTGACTCTCTCATGTGGATGTTTCTCTCTCTTCTTCCTTCTCTCCCTCCCGCTCTGTCTCAAGATAAATGCAAACATGTCCTTGGGTGAGGATAAAAAAAAAGGGATGATGGCAAAAAATTAATAGAAAACAGCCTTCTTGTCAAAAATCTTGATAGATGTGACAACACAAAAATTGAAAACATGTGGTGAAGGACAATTAAGATACCATTATAGATGACAGACTGGAAGGAGATACGGGCACGGAGAGAGAGTTACATTGCGGGGAAGTAGGGAAGGCTATACCAGGTGGAAGGACCTCTCTGAGTAAAGGCCAGGAGGCCTGGCATGGCCTGTCTGGTCTTGAAATTGTGAGGGGAGGTGTGGCTAGGGTTGGGTAAATGCTGAAGAGACATTAATCCTGGCAGAAATGGGGCAGTCCAGGTCTCTAAAACTTCCCTCTATTCTCACAACAGCCCCAAGGCTGCCCTAGGGCAATGTGTTCTGTCCCATTATGTGGATAAGGAAACCGAGGCTCCACAGAATGTCCTGGCTCACTTTGAAGTCAGTGTCAAATCTGCTCTGTTCAGTTTCGAATCTCTAGCACCTAGCACAGTGCATAGCCAAGGCAAATGCTCAAATTTATTTAGGAATGTCCCAAGTAGCTCAGCCCCCTCACAAATACAGTTTATTTTGTAAAGTGAGTTCCTATATTGCTTATGACAGTGAGAAAACATACAAACAGCTAACAGTCTGTTCAGCTGCTGGGCAGGAAACACATTTGATCAGTATTTCTTCTTGTCATTAGCAGCATCTGCACATTCTTCCTCCTCATGCCCAGCTTCCTCCCCAGTCTCCTGTTTCTCCTTAGCTGGCCCAACCATCTCCCCAAACTACCCTCTTTGTAGGTCACACTAAGATCTTCATTCTTAGTTGTGGCCTGACTAGCTTGGTAGATCCCCTAAGTCATGTAGCAATTCACAGGGGAACTTCCTTTTTTAGAGACATTTCCATGGACAGTGCTAAGTGGAATCCACCCCTTTAGTGATACTGAGCATGTCACTGGCACCACCAGTTCAAAAGAATGAGGCAACCAGAGGGGTGAGAGGAAAAGCACAGACATGAACTCAGCCCACTCCCACCCCTTCTCCTGACTTTTCCTTCCCAAGAGGAACCCAGCCTTTCCGAATCCCCTCCGGCTTAGGTGCCCTGCTGGTCTAAGTCTGGGGACCTTGGGCTTGTGAATTGGGGTCCTTGGCAGAGCTGAGCCCAGATGTGCTCCAGAACCACGGACAGCGCCCACCTTCTAACGAGGAGCTCCCCAGGTGGATGGTGCGCCCCCTGGAGGCCGAGCCTTGATCTGTCTCATGCGGAAATAAGGCTGGGGAATGAGGCTGGTGACATTCTTTCTGTCCTACAGGTCAGAGGTGCAGCCAAACTCCTCCTCAGTCTCCCCCTGAACACTTCCTCGTCCTAGGGAAGAGGAGAGTTTACTTCAGAGACACAACACATTGCTCAGAGGCCACTGGGTTCCTTGCCCCTCAGGTCTGACTCTACCCTCACCCCCTCCAAAAACCCATGTCAGACTCTCGCCCTTCCTCCTTGGTATTATGCTTTTGGTTTTTGTTGTTTTTTTTTTATCCTCACCCGAGGACATTTTTCCACTTTTTGTTCAGATAGAGTGGGAGGGAGAAAGGGAGGGAAAGAGAGAGAGAGAGAGAGAGAGAGAGAGAGAGAGAGGGAGAGAGAGAGAAACATCGACGTGAAAGGAACACATCGAGTGGCTGCCACCCACATGACCAACCAGGGCCGGGGACAAACTTCAACCGAGGTACATGCCCTTAGCGGGAACCGAACCCCGGTCTCTCTAGACCGCAGTCCGACACTCTAACCGCTGAGCCAAACCGGCCAGGGCTATGCTTTTGCTTTTAATCCCTTCCTTGTACTGTCATGGAGCTCTGGACAACAGAAAACATGATCTGTGAGCCTTTCTTTTGCCTGGCATTATGCCAAGTCCTGATTCAGCTCAAATGAAGACATAAGTATCAGAAGTCAGATGGAGATGTTGTATTTAGATGTTGTTGCTCAGTTTTCATTCATTCTACAGGAAGGGTAAATACTCAGATTGGGCAAACTATCCTGTGGCTTCCGTGGACCACAGCATGGAGACCGCTGTCAAGGAAGGGCAGAGCAAAACCGGCAAGGTAGGGGGAATAATGGTGGGATAAGGAGAGGGAGATTCAGTAGATATCACAAACAGGGGAGGACTTTTGTGGTTGAAAGAACTGTTTAGAAGTTAGAAGGTGTGCGTGCAGGGCTCATGGGGACCCTGAGAATGGGCTAACAGCCACACACAAGTCCAGTGGCTTTCTAAACTGAAAATGACATCAGAAACCCACAAACAGCACTCACATCTGCAGCTGGAGTCAGGGTTACCGCTGCCAGTTCTAGCCTCTGACCATAGGGAGCCCCTTGCAATGGGTCTCCGTTCACCCATCACTTCTTGAGGCTTCTTGTGTGATCAGATCTGGCCTGTGGGCCAGAACAGAGAGGATTTGGTTTCAAGCAGGTCCTGGCCCCCAGACCCTCCCTCTGCTCCCTGAGAGATGTGCCAGGAATTCTGCAAAAGCAGAGGGTGACCACACTTCATCCATTCTCTGAAGGGGTGGGGATGAAAAGGGGCCATCCTGACAGGTTATCACCACACCTGCGGTGAGAAGAGCTCAGCCTTCACTTCCCCAGTTGCCACTGGGGAGAAGGGGAGCTCCTGAGAGAGGAGAGGTTTGGGGGAAGCCCAACCCAGAAAGAGCCCTAGATGTCCACTGCTCCTGCAGCTGCCCCATCTCCAGAGAGAAGTGACTGATCAGGTGATGTCAGGGGTCATGGACTTGCCCCCTCCAGGCCCCAGCTGTTGCTGCTGCCCCTGCGGTGCATGTTTAGGGCAAGAGGGTTGCGGGACATGGTCCTTGGTCTCCATCTGGGTACAACTTAGAGAAGAACACAGGGTAGAAGCTACAGGTATGAGGACTGGGGACATGGTGTCAGGACATAGTGCCTGTGTAACCTCATGCTCTGAACTTCTCTCATCCTGAAATCTATGGGTTTACTGTAGAATAGTCTCCATCTGATTTAAGGAAGAGGCCAACATATACGACGGTCCTCCTATGCCCCACAGACCAGAACAAAAGCTGCAGGACATGACCAAGGACCTTGTACTGGAAATAGATGAGATCCCACAGAGATTGAAGCCGGGTTTTGAATTCCCTCAATCCTTGATCAGATTTCAGTGACCCACCTGCTACAAGCAACAATAAATATACCTGGAGGAAGAGAATGCTACCCAGTCTCAAATAGTCTGTATAATTTGTCATTGTTGCATCGGACCAGGTGCAATCAGGGAAACAGCCACCGAGAGAACTATGAGGAGAAGGGATTTATTAGAAAACCCAGACCTCACACAATGTGACAGGAGCCAGGAAGTGATGTTCTGGAAGGAGAGGGAAGGTAAGAGACAGCATCACGAAGCAGCTCACCTGAAGCACAGGTGCGGATGGACATGAGAGCTGGCTGAGAATGTCAAAAGCCAAGATGTCCAACTGCCAGCATGGGAGTCCAAAGGGGAAACTCACAGAAAGTTCTCAGGGAAGCTGTTGCCTCTGTGTGGCCACTACCTCACAGCTCTTTGATGTATTCAAATTGATTCTATTCTCTCTCTCTCTCTCTCTCTCTCTCTCTCTCTCTCTCTCTCTCTGTGTGTGTTTTCTGGTCTCAGGATAAGAACTGTTCTGACATGAGATACTCCATCATTGCTAGAAACCTCCCTTGCTTTAGTTTGGTCTCTACCCAAGTCATCTCCTCAGAGAAGCCCTGATCTCCCAAACTAAAAGAGCACCTTTCACAGCCTTTCCCATGTTCCCTCATTTCCTATTCACAGCCCTCAGAGTACATATGTACTTCTCTGCTCTCTCCCACAAGTGACAGGTTTGTCTTTTTTTTAATTTTTTATTACCACCCCCTGCATGCATTAGGGGCTCAATAAATGTTGGATGAGTGATGCTGTGTTAGCTGGTGGGGAGGGAGATTTGGTCTCTGCCCTCAAAGCTCAGTCCAATTAGGAAACACGAGACCCAAAGAGTATAGTTGGCTACACATAAGGACCGGACCCAGGGGATGGGGTCTGGGTGGGGTGGATGAATCAGGGAGGCTTCCAGGAGGACCCTGGAGGAGTTGAGCAGGAAGATGGGAAAGGGAGGGCATTCCTGATAAGAGATCAGCCCAGCAAAGCTTGGAGGTGGGACTGAAAACACCAAGTCTCCACAGGGGTCAGGCAGGAAGCTTCTGGGCCTCACACTTGTATTGATCTGCAAGGCAGCAACCTTGAAACCCAGAGCCCCTTTTTGGCCAAACCTTAATGTGGACAGCCAAGTCAGCACCATTTCTGGAGCACTTTATCAAATCCTCACAGCAGTGCTCTGATTTCATCTTCAGAGGAAGAAACTGAAGACCAGAGAAGTTAAGTCATTGACCCAGGCTCACACAGCTCTGCCTCCAGAAGCTGAGGTCTGGGGAGCCCACACAGCTGCTCCTCACCCATCACAGAGACACAGGAGGGATTCAGGTGTGAGGGGGTGGGGGGCAATTTCCCCATCTTGAAGAGCCCCAGGCAGACTCTAGTGTCAGCCCCAGTTCATGTACCTCTCCAGCCAGGTGACCTCAGGCCAGCTGCAGTGCTCAGGCTATAGCCAGTAAGATGGTGCAAATGAATTGAGGGGGCGACACCTGCAGTACGTGCAGGGCTCGGAGAAGCACTATGATTACTGTGAGTGACCATCAAGTCAGGTGGCTTTGTTTAGCCCCATGTCTGTGCACAGTAGGTGCCCAGGAAGGGCTAGGAGTGTCTCAGGACCTGGCAGAGGTATGAGGCAAGCAGCCCTCTAATTCCCACTCGCTCAGGAGTGGAAAGTTCAGCTCCCTCTTCACTCAGACCCAGCTCAGGCCCCAGCTTCTGCAGGGTCATAGGTAACCGGTTCCGAACCCCCTCCCAACCTCACACTGAAGCCCTGGGCAAAGGTAACTCGGGTTTGTTTATTCACAGTGTTATTTACAGATGCCCCGTGCTCCCCCCACGTCAGATTCCAACGGACAACTGTGGTTCCTAGAAGGTGGGGACAGCCTCCGAGGCCGGGGTTCCGACCTGCTTCCGCTCCCGTGGTGCTCCAGGCGGCCCCACCTCGTCCCGCCCCCGGCTGCCCTTGCCGATGGCCAGGCGGGGCCGGCCGCGGTCCAGGCCGTCCAGGAGGGCGCAGGCCTGGCAGAGCGCACGGCTGGCCAGCGCCCCGCAGCGGGAGCAGGCGCCGGCGGGCGGGGGCCGTGCGGCTGGGGCCAGCGCCAGGCGCTCGGCCGAGTGCACGAGGTCCAGCACCGCCGAGGGCCGCGCCGCCTCCAGCAGCTTGAGCAGGTCGCGCGCGTGGCCGCGGAAGGCCTCGGGCGCGTAGACACACTCCTCGGAGAAATAGTCCAGGCGGCGGAAGTGCGCGTACAGCACCACCTCCTTTTGCGAGGCCAGCTGCAGCGGGCGGCAGCGCGGCAGGGCACCCCCCTCGCCCGGGGAGCCCAGGCCCCCGCCCCGGGCCAGCCGGCCCGCGTCGCCCCGCAGGAAGTTCATGAGCACGGTCTCCGCCATGTCGTCGGCGTTGTGGCCTAGGGGAGAAATGGGGAGCAGATCAGGACGGGGTGCGAGGGGCCCTGCTGGTTATGGGGACCCGGGGGCACCGGGGAGGGGCAGAAGTTGGACACAGTGAGAAACGGGAGAGGGCAGGCTCCCATGGAGCAACTTGGGGTGCCCTCATTGCCACCCACCCACCGGACCAGGAAGGCCCTGTGCTAGATGCCCTTTCACAGAGGGAGTAAAAGTGCTTTACGCTACAAATATCATTTCAGTCTCGGTTTAAAGTGTTCTTCAGACTGCACAGGAAAGGCCAGAATGGCACTTTATGGAGATTCTCAACAGAAGTGTTGACACAAGTGCCGCTGGGAATGCAGATACACAGCAGTCACCATACAATTTAAGCTAAATCTCTATTTACTCTGCATCTTGTCATCTTACACTCGAGTCTATATAGTAAAACACTGGTCTTCTTAGGGCTTCTCAATTAGCCCTACATCCTCTCCTCAGGGCCTCTGCACAAGCTGTTTCCTTTGCTCAGAACACCTCTCCTGATCTCTGTTCGTCCTTCACCCGGTTACCCACACAGCCTTCAGGTCTTGGCTCACTCAGGAAACGCTTTCTTAATCCCCACCTTTCTCCCTCCACTAGGTCCTCCTGTTGCAAATTCGCAAAGTGTAATTCTCCTTATTAGCACTTATCAGGTTATAATTATGTTATGTGAGAACTAGGCAGGAGCGGGCACTGTTTTGTGCATCATAACACCAAACGTTTATATCATGTTCACTGCTTTTCAGCCTCTAGTCTAAGTGCTTCCCACCTAACTCATCTAATTCTCAGTATCTCTGGACCCAGGTATTATTAATACCCCCAATTTACAAAAAAGGAAAACCGAGGTTAGGTTGCTCTAGGCTACATAGCTTGTATTTGGTACACAGTAAATGGTCAATAATTATTTGTTGAAGTATCATGGCTGGGAGAGAATAAGAGTTATCAGAGAGGAGAGGCAGAAAGAGAAAAGGAGTTAAAAGGAACAGCTGCGTTTCAGACTACAGATGGGAGACACCCCTGCACACCCCTCTTTTTGTGAGAATAAACCTAAAGAACTGTATTTAAAAATGCCGAGAACCATGGCCCTAAGCCCCTAGAGGGTACCCCGCCAACCCTCTATTTGCCATTTTGTGTTTGTGTATCAAGATGACTGCAGGGACTGAAAAGTTTGCCACGCCTGCCCTACCCCATCTCAGGGACGCGCACATACCATGCCCCTGAACCTTCAGAGGGCACGTAAATCCCCTCCTCTTACTGAGATCCTCCACTTAGGACACACCCAGCGTCTCCTTTTTACTTCGTGGGCATGCGCCTCAGCCCCCTTACAGTGCCTGCCCCCGCCCGCGCATGCGCCCGTTCCTCCTACAAAGTCCCTTCTGCTGCTGCGCATGCGCTCACCCGTCACGACGTGCGTGGCTCCCACGAGGCGCGCTCCTTCCTCCAGAGCCCGACGCCGCAGCACTCCGCAGAAGGTGCAGCAGGAGCGGCTGCGGCCGGAGCCGGCCGTGCTGCGGGCCACAGCGTCCATCGTCCAGCCCCCGAAGAGGTCGGCGTAGGCCACGACGGTGAGCGGCAGCTCCCAGCGCGCAGCCTGGCGCCGCACGGCCGCCAGGGCCGCGTCCCGGTAGCCGCCGATGCCCTCGTCCACCGCCACCAGCTGCAGCGAGATGCCCAGGCGCGGCGCCAGCTCGCGCAGCACGTGCGCCAGCACCGTGGAGTCTTTGCCGCCTGAGGCACCCACGGCTACCACGGCGCCGGGCGGCAGCAAGCGGCCCGCGACCACCGTGTGCAGCACCTCGGCCTCGAAGGCGGCGCAGAAGCAGGTGCCGCACAGCGCTTGGCCGGAGCGCGGGCGGCGGAGGGCAGCGCGGGCCTTGTGGCAGGAGGCGCACTGCGGGGCGGGCATCGCGGGGTCCGGGCAGGTGGGAGGGGTCGGCTTCTCCTGGACTAGGAGAGAAGGAAGGTAGGTTACAGGTAGATTCTGGATTACGGGGTCATTGCCTTTGGGGATGCTGCCTGGATAGTGCCCAGAGTAAACCCACTGCCTGGAATACTCTTATCTCAGCACTGTGGAGGCCAGGCACCTTCAAATCTTAGATTAACCATTCATTCAATTCATTCATTCATTCATTCATTCATTCATTCATACCAATTCAGCGCATCCAAGGCACTGGGACCAGCAGTGAACAAAAAGAAATGGTTGTAGGCACTAAATTCTAGTGGAGGAAGAAACCGATGGATAAGTAAGAAGTAACCAAGATACTCTAAAAATAATGAGGAGTGCCCTGGCCAGTTTTGCTCAGTGATTAGAGCGCCCTGGGCCAGAGAGTCCAGGTTGCGTTCAGCTAAGGGCACGTAATTGGGTTGCAGTTTGTCCCCAGCCTCCCCCCCCACCTTGGGTCCTGTGGATGGCAACCAGTTTATGTGGCTCTCTCACATCGATGTCTCTCTCTCTCTCTTCCCCTCTCTCTCCCTCCCCCTGTATCTGAAGATAAATGCAAAAAATGTCCTTGGGTGAGGATTAAAAAAAAAAAGTAATATGAAGGAATTATCATCTGAGATGGATCCAGAAGGACAAGAAGAAGTCAGACATTTGATCAGGATGGGAAGAATGTTCCAGATAGAGTTAATAACAAATGCAAAGGACCTGAAGGCTTGGGCTTGTCTGTGTTCACTTGGTTGGAAAGTGCTGAATGGGAGAGAGTCAGGGGCTTGGAAGTTGTCAGGGTGAGAAGCTTGGAATTTTTTCTTAATAAGACGGGGATCAATGGATGGTTTTAAGCTGTGGAGTGACAGGATCTGATTTATATTTTAACAAGATCCCTCAGACTGCTATGTGTGAATAGGGGTCGGAGAGTGGCATGGGCAGACCAGTGAGGAGGCTCCTGCAGTGATCCAAGTGAGCAAAAATGGTGGCTCGGAGCAGACTGGAGAAAGTGCAAGCAGAGAAAGGTGGTCGGATTCTGGATCTCTTCTGGAAATAAAGCAGATGGGACTCAAGGCACAGTAAGGGAAGAGAAGTGGATGAGAGACATAGAGGGCTCGGGACAACTCCAGGGTTTTTGCTTGAACAACTCTAAGGACGGGGGGGACCATTTAGTGGGGACGAGATGAGGGATAGGGAAGAATGGGAAATATTGTGAAAGGGATAGGTTTAAGGCAGAGAATCTGGAATTTCCTTTGGGCATGGCAAGTTGAGGTCCTTTGCTCTGAAGTCTTTCCTGAACCCTGGGCTGGGTGTGGCGCCTCCCCTGGGCTCCAGCGGCCGCCATGACTGCCCCGTAGGCCATCCTTGCCCACTCTAGGTGTTAACTGGGACAAAGGAGACTGCGCTCGCACCCCACCCAGCTTGAGTGGTGGAAACGAGGAGACAGACCAGGCCGCTGAGTACAAAGCAGGTCTCCGGGAGACAGGCACTGGGGAATCACGGAGAGAAGTGCCATCTCTGCAGGGCTGCCTACCGGAATGCGTGGGAGAGAAATATGGAGACCATCAACTCCTACACGGCAGCGAGACAAAGGGCCGGGAGCAGCCCGCCGCGGGAGGGGACACTCACCTGAGCAGAATCCACGCTGGAAGGTTCCCCAAAACGCGGAAGTGGTAAACAGACTACGACTCCCAGAAGGCTTCGGATCTACCCGCCTACTACTCCCAGGTGTCCCTGCGGCGGTTCGGCCGGAAGCACTTACTTCTCTCGGACAAGCTAAGCCTACACCCCCCAGCAAACCTCGTGGTGACGTTGCACGCTCCGCCCACCGCCCTCCTAGTGATCCAGGGCAGCCCGGCCCACTTCCTTCTGCGCCTGCGCAGGAGCTGGAGCGGCGCCTGATTTTTTTGTGCCGTGGGCGCCGCGTACTGTGCGGTTTATTCCAAAGACTGAGTGGATGTTTTTCAGATTTCATGCTTTCTTGGGAGTATGATAGAATTTGTGGTGCGGGTGGGGAGGCTTCGGGGTGGCGGAGAAGAGGGTGGCCTGCGAAAGAGACAGGTAATGCGTACGCTGGACAGGTTACACAGAGAGGGCCGTGGCGCGCGCCCCCGCAGCGGGGCGGTTGGGTGCGTGCGAGGAGCGAATAGGGTCGGGTTTGCAGTTCTCCACACGTGCTCTGGGCTCGGGGCGTGGGTCCGGTGAGCGGTTATGCGCAGGCGTGGGTCCATAACCAAGGCGCACGCCTTCTGCCTAGTGGAGTTGAAGGCAGAGCTCGAAATGAAGGGCAGGTGAGGCCTGTGAAACGGAGGGTTCCCGGGGTACGAGCCCCCAAAACCAAAAAACGGAGGACCTCTCCAGGTCCAAGCCCCCTCTCGTGTGTGTATCTGATTTCCTCTTGAACAACTGTGAAGCCCCTGATAGGGAGGATTGAGAGTGAAGGATGATGGGTTGAACCCTGGTCATCAGACTCATCCATTTGTTAATCTTTTACGGAGGCTTCCTTTGTACTAGGCCCTATCTTATGAGATACAGCTGTGTCAGGCCTTGTTGGGGTGATAGGGATGTGTAGGCACCTGAGTCTGGGGCTGCAGGAGCCCAGAGGTTACCAGTGCTGCTAACCAGGACGTGGGGGGCGGGGAACAGCACTTAATGAGCAGTCCACCTGTGCTAGATGCTGTGTACATGGCACTTCTTATGCACCATCTCAAGTTTCTCATCTGTGAAGTGGGGGTGACAGTGATACTACCTACTTGCAGAGTGTTTGTGAAGATAAATGAATTAACATGGAAAGTGTGTATAGACCAAACAGTAAACTTCCATTATCTTCGTCTCATTTAATTCTCATAATCAGGGAAGGATTCCTTTTCTGGGCTAGGTGGGAGTTTCAAAACCTCAGGCAATCTACAGATAGTCTAAGTCAGTTCTCAGTTGGGGGTGATTTTTGTCCCCGCAGAGAACTTTGGGCAATGCCTGGGGACATTTTTGGTGTCACAATTAGGGGGCAAGAGGAAGGGTGTGACATGTGGTAGATAGAAGCCAGGGATGCCACAAAACACTGTGCACAGGAGATCCTCTCATAACAGTTATCTGGCCCAAAACAACAATAGTGCCAAGGTTGGGGAACCCTGGCCTAAGTGATATTCTGCTGTACCCTCGTTTTCTATCCAAAAACGAGTGTACAAATTCAGGTGTTTCTGTGTTGGTTTTAGTCTCCCGCTTTCCAAATTTCTTTAATTAAATATGTTAGCAGATCTCAAGGTCAATCTCACACCTTTGAGTGTGAAGTTAGTAAAAAGAAGGTTAATCTCAAAGTGGGCATCAGTGAAGAAAACAGGATGTGAAAGCCAGGCTGCCCAGGTGACTAAGCCCACTTACTTAGTTGTGGGAGCTTGAATAAGTGGCTTAACCTTTCTGTGCTTTGGTGTCCTCATTTGTTCAATGGGTATGATAATAGCAATTGTTGGGAGAACTAAATGAGTTAATATATGTAGAACATTAAGACTGGTGCTTGGCAATTCGTGAGTGCTGTGAAAGGCGGGGTGTGGGGGTGTTTTAGTTCTTTGTGTCACTTATTTGGGGTAGCAGTAATTGGCAGTGCTGAGAACTGGACCAGTTCCTCTTGTCCTTAGTGGCCACCTTCATCAACCAGCTGGCACAGTTTGGGCAGAGATTTCTCATGGACACTTTGCAGACATTTTACATTCCATTTATTGCATTACATTAACTTACTATTCAAGGGGAAAGACTGTGTATTGGTGTCAGGGGCTTCTGAAGAGGGCAGATGACTGTCTGTGGCTTCTCAACTATAGGGTAAAGGTCAAGTTCCTCAGTCTGGTGTTTGTGACCTGGCCCCTGACAACTTTCTAGACTCATCTCACCACTGAACCTCTGGTCCTACATTTGCCAGCTATGTAACTTTTTCTGCCAGGTGTTTGCACATGCTGCCTCCTCTTCCTGAAGACTCTCCTGCCCTCTCCCCCAACCCCATCACACTGATTCCAGTTTCTCAACCAGGTAGCCACTTCCTCCAGGAATCCTGCAGGATCCTTCCTCCCCTACACTGGATTAACAAACCACCTGTGGGCTCCCACAGCCTCTGGTCTCTCACTTTGTCAGAGGCTCTGTCACCTGTGTCTATTTCACTGTCTTTGGGTTGGGAACACCTTGAATGAGGGGTTTGGTCAGATTTGAATCTGGGACTCCAGTGTCAGTGGGCACGGGCCTGGTACAGAGCTCTTCCTGAGCTGCTCCTAGCTTACATCTCTTGTCTCCTGTTACCTGAACCCCACTGAAAACAAAGCTCAGGCAGAAAGCCAGCTGTGGGATGTGGTGGTTAAGGACATAGGCACCTGGTTCAGATCCTGGGACTTCCATCTTAGTTGTGTAACTGTGGACAAGTTACATTTCCTCACCTGTAAAATAGAGGTAATAATAGTATAGCCCCCATAGGGTTAGAGCAGTGGACCCCTTCTCCCCAGAAGACTTTTGACAGAGACTGTTTTGGTTGTCACTCCTGGGTTGGGAGGTACTGGCATTCAGTAGTTAGAGGCTAGGAATCTTACTAAATGTCTAATACATAGGACATCCCCTGCAGCAAAGAACTAATCTGCTCAAAATGTCAGTGCTGAGGTTGAATGCTTAGCCCTCTTGAGCCATAGTAAGTGCTCTGTGGGTATTAGTTACCATTACTGCCACTGCTTTAGCACACCAAGCTCTCTGGTACCTCCATTTCTCTGCCCAGGATACCCTTCCCCCATTTGGCATGGGGGTTGAATACCTACTCATCTTTCAGGACCTATCCAGAAAACCACCTCTTTGGGGAAGCCTTCCCTGACTTCTACCGCCCTTGTTGCCCAAGACACCCTCAACCTAGCAGTGGAAAGAAGTCACACACACACAGACCAGGACACAGACTCAGGCTCTTACCCCTGAGTGACATTGTGCAGATGATTTCTTTTTGTGCCTCAGTGTCCTCACCTATGAGATCAAAGGGGAGCTTTGAGGAGGAAATGGGCCAGCACTGGGCAAATGTTTGATTAATGTCAGGACTCCTTTTTTATTAGTCAATAAAATGTAACACATTGAAGGAAATTGCTAAATATGTTTTTAAATAAGACTTGCTATGGAAAGAATAGGAACTAGCAAAATTATTACCAAGAGACTTAAGAAGAAAAAGATGTTATGTGCTATTTGCATGAGATCCACATGTGGCAACTAAACATTCAGAAAGCGGGAAAGTAAAAGGGTGGGAAAAGATTGCCAGGAAAATAACCCAAGTAAGTCTTAAGTTCAGCTGCCTTAACCACAGAACAAAATAGATTTTGAGTGGATAAAAAAAAAAAAAGCACTATCAAGAATAACCAGGATGACAAAACAATTCTGAACTTGGATGCACCTAACAACAGTCTCAAAAGAAATAAAACTAGAATGACAAGAAATCGACACATTCCAGAAGCACTGTGACATTTTAATATATCTCAGTAATTAAAGAGACAATACCCATAAAGCTGTGGAAAGTTTGAACGAGACCACCAACAAGCTTGAACTAATAGACAGAAATGGAACCCTGTACCCAGTGATTTGAGAAGACAGGTTTTTCCAAGCACACATGGAATCTGTACAGATGTCCTGGGCATAACTTCAATATGGTGCCCACTGGGCACAGGTGACTAATGAGCATTTGAACTGCAGCTAGTCTGAATGGAATTGTGCTATGAATGCAAAATGCATACCAGATTAGAAGACTTCATGTGAAAAAAGCATGTAAAATATCTCACTAATTTTATCTTGAGTACATGTTGAAGTGATAATAATTTTGATATATTGGGTTAAGTGTAATATGAAAGTTAATTGCACCTGTTTATTTTTACTTTATAAGTATGGCTAAAAGAAAATTAAAAATGACATCCATGACATATTGGACAGCCCTGCTCTAGATCACAAGTCTCAGCAAATAGTAAAGTCACCCTGTTGCACTCCCCAGGACAAGGGACCTTAACTGACACGTTTCATATTTGTACTTCTGATCCAATAAATGAATTTCCCCATTAGCCTCTGTTTTATGATTTAGGAAGTTATTAAAGTTATTTTTCATAAATTACAAAGCAAGCTAGAACGTAAGGCTTCTCTGTGTGTGGGTGGGTGGGTATATATTATAGCCACCTCAAAACGCTGCTTGGGAGATCCCAAAACCGTTTTTGAAAAAGTCTGTGTGACCACCTCACTCATTTTTTTAAGGTGACACCTGAAATTTTTCAACATCTTAAGTTTTTGTTGTTACTTGGAGATAAAAAACATACATTTTATAAGGTGACATGAGATGAGGATTGGCTGTTAATGGAATATTTTGTGACATGACTTAATTAAATACATTTTAATTACCTTAGAGAATATTGCACACCAATTCTAATGGAGATCATTAATTTTTACCTGGATATTTTATACACTGTAACTTGAAAATTGTGTCCCTGGAAACATTCCAGCTAATTAAAATAAAATTAGCTTCTCAAACCTATAAGGCTTTGGTGGTTCTGAATACGGAACATCCTGACAAGAGCCAAGCTTCACCTTAACTAAAATGAGTAGAAGAGAAATACACAGCGCTGTGCAGGGAATGTTGTGTACATACCTCATTGGGAAGACTTCTGTTTTGTTAGATAAAACTGGTTCTGTATCAAAGAAGACATTTTCTACCTCTTGAGGTCAGGAAGTTTCACACACACACATCAGTTGTGACAATAAAACATGTCTAGATGTTGCCAGATGTCCTGGGGGTGGGGATGAGGGGTGGTGTAAAATCTTCCCCTGTTGAGAACTACCACCCTAGAACAATCTTTTAAATATGTAGATCAGATCACATCACAGCCCAAAAGGCTGTTCCTGATCTAGCCCTGTGGCCACTGTGACCTCTTTTCTCACCACTCTCCAATATTCTCTCCTTTCCCACCTCAGGGCCTTTACACCTGCTGTGTTCCCTCTGCCAGGAACACTTCCCACAGCTGCCTCCTCCTTGTCTTCCAGGGCTTGGTTTAAATGTTGCCTCCCCAACCATCCTAGCAGAAATAACACCCCTCCCCTGTCATTTTACTCTCTACTCCCTTTCCTCCTCTACCTTTTTCATTTATAGGTTTTTATCACTGTCTGAAATGATCGATTTTCTTGTCTGTCTGCTCCATCAGAAGGTAGGTTTCATGGGGGCAGAGGTTTTTGTTGATTTTGTTTCTGGCTGTTTCCTTGGTTCACATCATAATGCCTGGTACAAAGTGGTGCTTAATAACTACAGATGAGTAAATATATGAGCGCTCAGCCTTTGTTATGGGTGATGATGGGGACCTAGAGATGGGTCATGCCCAAGGTCTACCCTCTCAGGGCTCCCAGGTTGGTGAGAGAGAGAAACCTGGACACAGATCATTCCAGTTTTGTGACAGCAGAGATACCAGGGACCAGGAGAGCCCAGACAGAGTGTAGATGGGAGTAAAGGACTTGGAGACAACGAGGAGCACTTGTGATGGCTCTTGAAGGATGCATAGGAGTTTGTCAGGTGGAGAACTGCATCTATCTGCATTCATTCATTCATTCATTCAATCATTCAGTCATTCATCATCCATTTCCTGGGACCTCCTGTGCTGGGACATGTTGGGAACCCAGAGATGAGTCAATCCTGAACCCTGCTCTCTTCAAGCTCCTTGTCTGATGGGGGAGGTTGACACAGTCACAATCCAGGATGATCAGAGTCAGGTAGAGGGAGATTGTGGAAGCCCCAAGGGGAAACCTGGAGCTTGTGGCGTGGAAGGGCAGGTCACCCAGAATGAGCAGGAGCAGGGCCAGTCCCTTCCATGCAAAATGCTGGAGATGTGAGAAAACCTGACCCATTCCTGGAATAATGCTGAGTTCGTGTCATACCCTAACCTTGCATGTCCTAGCACAACAAGACTGATCCAGCAGTAAACCCCATTTGACAGACAAGGACATCAAGTCTTAGAGAGGCTGAGTTGCTCGCCCAAGGGAGCAGTTCAGCCGGCATCCAGTGTGACCAAAGTGTTGAACCAGGCTCATGAAATGAGGCTGAAGACATGCACGAGGCAGGTTTTTCGAACAGATTGTGTGGCCTTGAGTGGCCTCGGGAAGTGTCTCATTCTGGTCTCCCCTCTGTGGAGTGTAAAGAGCCAGTCAGGGAGGGATAGGTGCAGGAGACTGGGACTGAGACCCTTGGCACAAAAGTGAGGGTTTTTCAAAATGGGAGGGATGACCTTCTGTTTCCTTTCCTAGAATGGAACAGCAGAGGGGCCTCCTGTTATTACTTCTGGGGTTACAGCTGCTGCTTATGGGGGCATTCCTCTACAAAAACCATCACCGCCATGACTTGACCTCCTTCTTGCGCTTCCTGATACAAGACAAGACCGAGGTGGGAGAAGAGCTGCCCTTTGTGGTTCATGGCTCCTTTCCAGGACTCCCTCACCAGGACGTGTACTCCAACATCAGCCAGATCCACCATGTGGACATCAGTAGGGAGGATCTTCCCAACTGCCCTATCATCTCACCCTATATCAGTAAGCTTGTGGGGCCCCCTATACTCCCAACCCCACTTTGGGCTTTGGGGAGTTGGCAAGGAATTGCTGAGGAGGGGGCAGAACCTGGAAGAAGATGCTATCGGCCTGGTGGCTGTGGGTGATGGAGAGAGAGCTGGCTAGCTATTGCTGCATCATAATGAATCATCCAAACTTAGTGTCTTTTTTTTATCCTCACCTGAGGACATTTTTGCATTTATCTTCAGATAGAACAGGAGGGAGAGAGGGAGGAAGAGAGAGAGAGAAACATTGATGTGAGAAAGACACATCGACTAGTTGCCACCTGCACAACCCTAACCAGGGCCGGGGACAAACTGCAACCGAAGTACGTGCCCTTAGCAGGAACCAAACCCGGGCCTCTCTGGTCCGAGGGCTGATGCTCTAACTGCTGAGCCAAACCGGCTAGGACCGGCCAGGGCAAAACTTAGTGTCTTTAAACATTCATTAACTCTCAAAGTTTATATGGGTCAGCATTGTTGGGAAAGGCTCAGCTGGGCGATTGTGGTCCATGATTTTTATGCAGTTGCAGTGAGATGTGGCTAGAGGTTCAACAGCAGGGGGTTGGATGTGGCCGGAGCTGGCTGAGCACCTGGCTGTCTTCATGTGATCTCAGGATCTCTCTGTGATGTCTCTGCAATGGGCTAGTTCAGGCTTCCTCACAGCAAGGTGGCCTAGAGCTTCCATGGTCGCTGATGGCTTCAAAAGCAAGTATTTGCATTAACAAGGCAGAACCCATATGGCCTTTGATCTAGCCTCAAAAGCCATGTAACATCACTTCTGCCATACTCCATTCATTGAAATAGTCATAAAGTCATACCCGATTTAAAGGGGTGGTGATGTAGACACATCTTTCAGAACTAATGTCAAAGTCACATTGTAAGAAGGGCATGTTGGGTAAGAGACATTGTTTGTGGCCGTCTTTGGAAAAAATATGGTCCTGCACAGAAAGAGAGGAAGCACAGCTGGGGGCGAGTGGGTGGACTGTGGAGCCCTCAGAGACAGGAAGAATGGAGAAGGACAATATTCTAAGATGTAGGGAGAGTGGTCAGCCTGAGAACCATCCAAGAGGAGACATGTGGGAAGCCAGTTGTTGGAGTTCAGGGAGCAGATTTAGGACCATTGGGGTCCATAGGAAGAAAAGCAATAGGAGGTGATGAGCTTGCTGAGGGAGGGAGAGAGAAACATGGGAGCTAGGGGAGAGAGGAGGGAAGAATCTGAGGAGGAGGTATTGAGAGGTGGAGGGAAATACAGAAGGACAGGGCATTTTTGAGCCAACAGAGGAAGTTCAGAGCCCTTTGTGCTGATACATTAGTTTCCAGAGCTGCCATAATTAAGTACCACAAACTGGGTGGCTTAAAACAACAGAGATTTATTATCTCGCAGTTCTGGAGGGCAAAAGTCCAAAATCAAGGTGTGGCCAGGGTTGGTTCCTCCTGGAAGTTCTGAGGGAGAAACCATAGTATGCCTCTCTCCTAGCTTCTGGTGGTTGCTGGCAATCTTCAGCATTCCTTGACTTGCGGGCACATCACTTTAATTTATGTCTCCATGGCTGCCTTGTCTCTGGGGCTTCACAAGGCCTTCTTATAAGGACACCAGTCACTGGATTTAGGGCTGACCCTAATCCAGTATAACTGTTTTAACCAATTATGTCTGTGAAGACCCTATTTCCAAATAAGGTCACATTCTGAAGTTCTGAGTGGACAGAAATTTTGGGGTGGGGAATGATTCAACCCAGTACAACTGGTTGTGGGGTCTCTGGGGTAGGTTCCTGATAATCTCTGGTCTCTCCCTCTCTTAGGTGGCCCCTTGAAGATAATGATCCCAGAGAACCTGACAATGGAGCAGGTGGTGGAAAAGAACCCACTGGTGGAGCTGGGAGGCCAATACCAGCCACCCAACTGCTGGACACGGCATCACACGGCAGTAGTGGTGCCTTACTATGGGCAAGCCAAGCACCTGCAGCACCTGCTGTTCCACCTGCACCCCTTTCTGCAGCGCCAGCAACTGCACTATGCCATCTATGTGGTGAATCAGGTGTGGCAGGAATGGGGAGGGTCAAGGGCAAGAGAGCAGAGGGCTCTTAGCATGGCCTTGGACAGTCAGAGCTGAAATTGTCATTCTGAGCTGAAAGTGTCTGGGCCAGAGAATATCTTGGAGGGGGGGACTGGATTTATGAGTCAGGAAGATCTTGAATTGGGGGCAATCAGAGCCAAGAGCTATAAGTTTGATCTTGACTGGCTGCGTTTGGGATCAGCCTGATCGGCTGTCTGAGGGAAAGGCTCAGTTCATTGAATCTGGGCCTCTCTGAGACCAGGGCTGGCCAGATTGAGCAATAAAGTAAAAAGGTAAATTAAAGGGGATTGGGATCAGTTAGATGCTTGTTTGAATCCTGGCCTTGTCCATTACTATGTGTGTGGTCTGAGTGTTGGACCAATCATCTGTCATCTATCCATGTGTTTGTCCGTCCATCCATCCATCCATCCATCCATCCATCCATCCATCCATCCATCCATCCATCCTTCCATCCATCCCACTGTTACTCAGCATATATATGTATATACTTGGGGAACTTACTTTCTGTGACATGGTTTTCTCATTCACGGGACAGGAATGATAATAACACCTGCGTCATTGGGTTGTAGGAAAAAAATTTTTCTTTTTATTGAATTTATTGGGATGACACAAGTTAACAAAATTATACAGGTTTCAGATGCACAATTCCACAACACATCATCTGTACACTGTATTGTGTTCACCACCCCAAGTCAAGTCTCCTTCCATCACCGTTTATCCCCTTTATACCTTCCTTCAGGTTGTGGGAAAAATTAATTGACTTAATGAATATATAACAGTGAGGCCAATGCCTAGCACATACTAGGTGCTCAACAAGGGATATGATGACGATGGTGATTTTGATGAGTTGAAGGTAATGAAGATAGTGGTAATGATGGTGTTGATGATGTTGATGGACATGATGATAATAAGTGATGAGGTAAAAATTAAAGTGGTGGTGATAAAGAAGATGATGGTGACGGAGGAAGAAGATGAGGAGGAGAGGCAAACCCTGTCATGGTTCCTGGACATCAGACTCAGTCATTGTCTAGTCAGAACAGAAACAGATAGAGACCCAGGTGGTCCCTGATCACTCCTAACCTCTGCTTTCCTCAGATGGTCTCTTGAAGGTGATGATCCTTAAGAACCTTGAAGATGGCTGAGGAGGAAAAGCTGAGAAGCTGACTTTACTTACTCTGCCTAGGATGGGGGTGGGGGTGGGGATCCAAGAAGTTTCCAAGGGAGGTGACCTTTGAATTGCACCTTCCTGGACCAGTGTGGGTTTTCCAGCTCCACAGTGGGAATAAGAAGGGGTTCCAGGCAGGAGAACAGCACTTGCAAAGGTGAGAACGATGGGCCGGGCAGGTGAGAGAACACTACTGCCTGCTGGTGAGGACAGTACTGAGCACCTCTGTCCACCCAGGTTAACAACACTGTCTTTAACCGGGGCAAGCTTCGCAATGTGGGGTTCTGGGAGGCCATGCAAGAAGAGGACTGGGACTGTGTCTTCTTCCATGATGTGAACCTACTCCCGGAGGACAACCGCAATCTCTACATTTGTGACATCTTCCCTGCTCATGTGTCCGTGGCCATCGACAAGTTCAACTACAAGTAGGTGGAGGGAGGGGGACTGTTGGCCAGGCCCTGCTCTTCCCTAGATCTTGCCTTGTCCGTGTGTATGGTCCAGACCCTGATCCCTGGGGTCAAGGCAGGGAGGGGAGGATGAGGCCTCAGGAAGGACCTCATAGATAGTAAAGAATCTTCCTTTTGGATGTGGGTGTCAGGTGGGGGTGCAATTGGTTATTAATAAGGGAGTCAGGATGCACTTAATAAAGTGTTAGGCAGACAGGTTGTTAACTGAGGTCAGAGGATGGGAATGAATGATAGGAGGGGCCAACTAGGTATCAGGAAGGGGTCATCAATGGGGTCACAAGATGGGCTTGTCAGATGATTCAGGGAGTGAATATGCCAGGGTCAAGTGAGTGGCTATCTTAAGGGTCAGGGGAAGGGCTACCCCAGGGTCAGGGGAGAGGTTATCACAGGGGTGAGTGGAGAAGGGCTAACCCAGAAATTAACCTTGGAGATCCTGGCCAAGATAGGGCGAGGGCCTATTACCTGAAATTCTTTGTGTTTCCAACTCTCTGTTTCTCCAGGCTGCCCTATCGAGGCTACCTTGGTGGGGTGTTTGCCCTGCGCCCAGTTCACTACCTGAGGATAAATGGCTTTCCCAACACGTACTGGGGCTGGGATCGTGAGGACGATGACATCGCTGCCAGGTGAGGGGCCCTGCTCTAGGGAGCCCAGCACAGGGGCTGCTGGTCCCTCCATGGTGTGGGGACTACTGGCTGCCCTGGACTGAGGGGGATATGGGCCACCCTGGCCTGAGAGGCTGGGCTGTGGCATGGGGATCCTATCAGAGGAGATAGGCATTTGGCCTCCCTGCCCTCTCCCCTCTAAGGCTGAAACTAAGTGGGATGTTCCTCTCACGACCTCATCTACTCTTTGGTCGCTACCACATGCTGGAGGAGGGGCTGGACCCCAGCCACAAGCAGAGTCCTGAGAGGTGAGTTGGGGTTGGAATGGGGTGGCCGGTCCAGGGTCATCCTTGAGCCCTGGGCTCACATGCTGTTGCTCCCCCCAAGTCCTGGCTTCCTGAGCCCGATCCAACACAGGTGGCAGCATGATGGCGCTAACTCACTGGGCTACAGGCTGCTCTCCAAGGAACTGCAGCCCCTCTACACCAACCTCACCGTGGACATCAGTGTCTCAGCCCCAGGAGCCCCAGTGCCAAGCTGAGGGGTATCTGGAGGCTGGAACAGAATCCTTGAGACGGGCTGCAGGGAAGCCCTCCCACCCATCTCACCTGGTTTCTTATTAAAGTTTATTTTACTTGCTTCTTCTGCCATCCCTCATCCTCACCCTTTCATTCATTCATTCATTCATTCATTCATTCATTCATTCATTCATTCACTCATTCAGGGTCCCACTCAGATTCACCAAGCAATGCTTCTCTCCATGCAGTTTCAAATGCTTAACATCCACCCACCCACCTACTTCTCATGCAAACTCATGGGGTAGGCACTATTATAGTCTTCCTCTTGAAAACTAGGACAGATAAATTAAATGACTTTCCCAGCTGATGTAGAATCAAATACAGGAACCTGGTTCCTGGGCCTGTCCACTTAAAGATTATGCTATTATGCTTTTTGAAGAAAAAAAAAAGTGGGGAAAAGAATGAATAAAAAATATGAAGATGGTTGGACAAATTATAGCATGTCCACATGATAGAATGCCATGCAGCCACTGAACAGCTGTACTGTGTGAAAAGAACAAGATGCACATGTGTATATGATTTGACATTTATCAAACAGAGGAAAGAGTTCCTACATGATTATGAGCATAGTAATGAGTGTATATGGACAACAAATATTGGCAAACTTCTACTGTAAAGGGCCAGAGAATATATATATTTGGCTTGTAGGTAATATGGTCTTTGCTATAATTACTCAACTCTGCCACTGGAGCACAAAAACAGCCACAACAATAAACAAATGGATATGAAAGTGTTCCAATAAAACTTTATTTTTAAAAAGGTGGCCGACCAGATTTAGCTGATGGCCAGTTTGCTGACTCCTGGTGTGTATGATTAGGAGCCTGTATAAAAATATGGAAGAGTCCATAACCAGTCCATACACTGGTTATCTATGAGCGGCTCATCACAGGTGATGGAGGTGGAAGGAAAAGGGAGGGTAGAGCTGAACTAATCATGAACAAAGAGAAACACTACACTAGGAAGACCAGTATACATTATAGTCACATTTATGCATTTACCAAAAACATACATTCATGTGTCTACATAGATAAAGAAATGCATAATTACTGACTGTGCAACCTCAGGATATAAATATCAATAGGGAATACTGTAAATTTAAAAAACAATTACATTACATTCTTTAAAAAAAATTATCCATACCTCCTGTTATGCAGTGGATTCTGTAGCAAGCACTATAGAACTCTGTGTGTGTACTGACTTGACTATATAAATATACATACATTTATAAATATACAGACACACACACATAATATTGTTCTATCATTCAGTTTGCTGGCACTTTAAAAATATTGATATCTCACATTAAACATGGTTATCATTAATATGATTTCCCACAAACTTTCCTATAATCTGGTAACAATCTGCCTTTTATCCGTTCATAAAGAGATACTTTTCTCAATACATTAGCCATGATTTCTTCCCCAGATGAATTTTATAGTCCTTAACAAGGTTCGTACAAATATGGACAATTCCACTCATTCTTAAAAGTTCTTTTCTGAGTAATTCCCTCACATAAAATGTGTAATATTGTGACATGCAATGCACTCCTAGAGTTTTCCTGAAGCATAAATTCTATGATGTAAATTAAATCTAACTCATGAGATTTTTTTTCTTCAAGAGATTCGGAGAGTTTGTTTCATTTCTGTGTATATGAATCAGTACTAGGTGAAGCCTTTCGTAGAATTAACGACCTTTGTAAGATTTGTCTCTGGCATGAGTTGTTTGGTGTTTGTTAAAATTTGATCGATTGTTGAAGGCCTTCCCACATTCAGAACATACATAGGGTCTCTCTCCTGTGTGAATTCGTTGATGCACTTTCAGTTGTGGTTTCTTACTGAAGGATTTCCCACAGTCACAGCATTCATAAGGTTTCTCTCCAACATGAGTTCTCTGATGTGTAATCAACTCTGACTTCTGGATGAAGGCATTCCCACATGCGTAACAGGCAAAAGTTCTCTCTCTAGTGTGAGTCATCTGATGTTTATGGAAATTTGACCTCCCATTGAAAGCCTTCCCACATTCAGTGCATACATAGGGTTTCTCTCCAGTGTGAATTCGTTGATGCTCTTTGAACTGTGACTTGGAAGTGAAGGCTTTTCCACACTCACTGCATTTGTAAGGCTTCTCTCCGGTGTGAATTCTCTGATGCATGCTGAGTATTGACTTCTGGTTAAAGGCTTTTCCACATTCATTGCATATGTGGTGTCTTTCCCCAGTATGAATTTTCCGGTGTATATTGAGGTGTGACTTTTGGGTGAAGGTTTTTCCACAGTCACTACATTCATAAGGTTTCTCCCCAGTATGAATTCGATGATGTATATCGAGTTGTGACTTGGAAATAAAGGATTTCCCACAGTTGTGGCACTGATAAGGTTTCTCTCCTGTGTGACTTCTTTGGTGCACAATTAGGTGTGCCTTCTGGATGAAGGCCTGCCCACATTCGATACACACATAGGACTTCTCCCCTGAATGGATTCTCTGGTGCAAGCTGAGTGTTGACTTCTGGGTAAAGGCCTTCCCACATTCACTGCATGCATACTGTCGCTCACCAGTATGAATTTTCTGATGTATAATGAGGGTCGAATTCTGGGAGAAGCCTTTCCCACAGTCACTGCATTTGTAGAGTTTTTCTCTAGTATGAGTTCTCTGATGTCTGAAGAGAGATAGCATCTGGAAAAAGTCTTTTCCACATTCATGGCATTTATGGGGCTTCTTTCTAGTGTGAGTTTTCTGGTGTGCAATCAACTCTGACCTCTGAATGAAGACTTTTCCACATTCCTTACATATATAAGGTATGTTACCTGTGTGATCTGTCAGATATTTACCAAATTTTGGTTTTGAGTTAAAGGCTTTTCCACATTTGCTGCATTCCTGGAGGTTTTCTACACTGTGGAATCTCTGTTGCTTGAGGAGGTGTGACTTCTGGGTGAAGTCTCTCCCACATTCAGTACATTTATCTGGTTTCTCCTGAGTATGAATATGAGGTCGTGCGAGTGAATGTTTATGGCTGAGGACTTTTGTACGTTGATTACCTTTGCAGAAGTTCTCTCCTGTATGAATGTTCTTGCAGCTAGCATTGGAAGAGCTATGGGTGAATAGCTGAGCAGATCCAACAATCTCATCAAAGTGTTTTGTGGTATTGCTTTGATTTTGACAATTCACTTCTAGGTTAGGCTTCAAGTTTTTTGCAAATAAACGTTTATGATGTCTTTTTTGTGAAGGAACAAGGTGGGGCCTCACATGAATGATTTTCCCAGGCTCCTTATATTCACAATCTTTCTCTGTACTCAATTTTTTCTTGTTGAGGAAAGCCCTATGATGTGATGGTTTATTTTGATTTTGCTGATCTCTCTCTGTATGGTCAGCATCCTTCCACAGTTCTTCTAAAACGAAACACCAAGAACCATCCCTTGGGACTTTGCCTGCCATATCATTATGAAATGAAGCTTTTCCAGAAATTTCCTGTTGTGAGGTTTTACAACCAAACTTCATTTCTAGAAGGAGAAAAAGATGAAATAGATTTGATGAATAGTTAGAACAGATTAGAAGGGAACTCATTTGGAGCTGGGTCATATAACAGTGGGAGTGGTGGTGGTGATGAAACAGTTACACAGACCTTATATGTCAAGCACTTAGCTATATAGCACTTAGCATTTTCTAGACAGTGTTCTATGTGATGCACACAAAAACTCATTTAATCCTCACAACAACCTATGAGGTAACTACACTCATTATCTATTTTATAGAACAAGAAAAGGAGGTACCAGATGGGTGAGTAATTGGCCAAAACCACTTTGCCCACCAATGGGGAAAATAAAACTTGAACAAAGGTAACCTGGCTCCACTTACCTAGACAGTCTAGATACCCAGACCTAGTGGGATGACTACAGCATAAAAGGTAAAACAGACAGGGTGTTATAGGGCAACATCTGTGAATAGCCAGGGCTTGAAGGAGGAGGCTCAGAGTATAGGTCTTTGTGAAACTGAATAAAGGAAACCTCATTTAAAATGGTGTCATGTTCTCACACATTACCACTGGGGTTCTATCACACACCACCAGCAAGAAGCAGTGTCAATTATAGACCCCAACAGGAAGAGATGCACCTTGCATTCCAACAAGAAGTGTCTCTACTACCCCAGCAGAAGGAAGATTTTCTCCTTGTCCAGCAACAACTCCAGCCAATGGGAACCATTGCAACTCAGCCAATGAGAGGCTATCACGACCGTGAACTCTTGCTTCCCTCTAATGAACTTTCCATCAAAGCACCCCTCCCAACTTCCTCCCTTTTCTCAAAGTTCCTCTCTCTCCTTTGTTTGCTGGACTTGCGTATAGTTTCTCCTATAGCATGCTTGTCCAAAATTCTCTGTTATTCCTAAATAAACTAATTTTTACTGGTAAAAATAACTGGCTGTTTTATTTTTGAAGGTTAACGTCTTCATTAGCTTTAAGGTCTAAATTGTCACTTACCTCTCAGCTTCCTTCTACTTTTTAGAAACAATACCAAATCCATCAGCCCTTTAGATCCTCTAAAAACTGCTAGTCAATCCTGACATAGCCAAGCAGTGAAAGAACACCTATGCCCAAACTCAACTCTACATGAAGCTGAAATTTGTTTTCTTGAACCTAGGAATATATGCATACCTGCCAAAAGGTACTACAATGCTAGACTGGACAAACAAGCTGTCCCCTAGGATCTGTTTCACCCTTCTTCCAAAGAAGTTAATGGTGGCCAGGTACATGGCTGCCAAGCTATATAACAGTTCACAATTTCTTTTGCAATGAGATGTGATGGTGAGAGTGTTTTTGCTGATGGAATGCACATACAACATTATGCACCACTTCTGGGCCAGGGTGGTAAATCAAAGGTTCTCAACACTCTCCATCCCTTTTCTACCTAGAACCTGGCTTTGGATGCAGTGCACATTCAATCATACAGATCAACATTAGCATACAGGATGGTGCAGCAACGACAAGAGAAAAACTCAGACACCTCAGAAAAAAACTCAGTAAGGCTTCCTGACAACCTGCCTGTTAGAACTGTTTGGTAGGAGATAAATTATTATTTTAAAATCCTCACCGAGGATATTTTTCCATTTATTTTCAGATAGAGTGGGAGGGAAGGATAGAGAGAGAGAGAGAAACACCAATGTGAGAGAGACACATCTATTGGTTGCCTCCCGCACAATCGCAACTAGGGCCAGGGACCGAACTGCAACCAGGTACGTGCCCTTGACTGGAATCGAACCCGCAACTCTTTGGCCTGTGGGCCGATGCTCTAACCACTGAGCAAAACCGCCCAGGGCTAGGAGAGACATTATTCAAAATTATGCATAAGTTCTCTTTGTTATAACTTTCAGCTTTATGGTACCAAATATACCTTTTTTTGGGGGGGAAGGGAGGAACCAAGAATGGGA
Organism: Tadarida brasiliensis; assembly: GCA_030848825.1. Classification (NCBI taxonomy): domain Eukaryota; kingdom Metazoa; phylum Chordata; class Mammalia; order Chiroptera; family Molossidae; genus Tadarida; species Tadarida brasiliensis. Next base: position 4,887,869 of record CM061276.1, read on the forward strand.
ATCACTGATTATCCAATTTACTAATACAGAATACAAGGTACAGTAGATTCTCAAAAAAAAAAAAAAAAAAAAAAAGTGACTAATATGCTACCAGAGATTTAAATATGAGCATATGACCATCATATCTTGTTTTGTCTTTTGGTCACTTTGGATAAACTGTATTCCAGACCCCTCTGTTAAAAAAAAAACTTCACTCATCTCTCTTTTTAAAAAAAGAGAATGCTCTTTAGTTTTATCACTAACTCTTTTTATTGTGGTAAAAACACAACATAAAATTTTCCACCTTAACTATTTTTAAGTCTGCAGTTCAGTAGTGTTAAGTACATTGACATTGCTGTGCGACCAATCTCCAGGACCTTTCGTCTTGCAAAACTGAAACTTCACACCCATTAAATACAACTCCCCTTTCCCCCTTCTCCTCAGCCTCTGGCAACTGCCATTCTACTTGGTTTCTATGAATAGGCCTACTCTAGATACCTTCCCTTAAGTAGAATCATACAGTATTTGTCTTTTTGTGACTGGCCTGTTTCACATATAATGCCCTCAAGGATCATCCATATTGTAGCATGTGTCAGAATTTCCTTTCTTTTTAAGACTGAATAATATTACATGGTATGGATATACAACATTTTTTTTTCTTTCTTTTTTTTTTTTTGGTACATGCCCCTAGTGGGAACCAAACCCGGGACTCTCTGGTCTGCAGGCCGACACTCTAACCACTGAGCCAAACCGGCCAGGGCACAACATTTTGTTTATCCATTCATCCATCAACAGACAAGTGGGTTGCTCCCACTTCTTGGCTACTGTGCATAGTGCTTCTATGAATATAAGTATGTAAATATCTCTGCTTTTGATTCTTTTGGATACATACCTAGAAACAGGATTGCTGGTTCATATGGCAATCCTATGTTTAATTTTTCAAGGAATTGTCATACCATTTTCCAAGGTGGCTGCACCATTTTATATTCCTATCAACAGTGCACAAGGGTTCCAATTTCTCCCCGTCCTCACCAACACTTACTATTTTCTGTCTTTGTTTTGTTTTGTTTTGTTTTTGTTAATCCTCATCCAAAGATATTTTTCCATTGATTTTAGAGCGAGTGGGAGGGAGAAAGGGAGGGAGAGAGAGAGAAATATCAATGTGAGAGAGGTACATTGATTGGTTGCCTTCAGCATGCACCCTGACAGGGGCCGAGGACTGAACCTGTGACCCTTCGGTGCAAGGGCCGATGCTCTAACTACTGAGCCACACCAGCCAGGACTATTTTCTGCTTTTTATTAAAAAATTTTTTTTTATTGATTTATTTTAGACAGAGTAGAAGGTGGGGGTGTGGGGAGAAACATCAATGTAAGAGAAACACATCAATTGATTGCCTCCTGCATGACCCCAACTGGGACTGGGGATCAAACCTGCAACCCAAGTATGTGCCCTTGACCTGGAATTGAACCTGTGACCCCCTTTGCTCTATAGGCCGACGCTCTAACCACTGAGCCAAATTGGCCAGGGGTATTTTCTGTTTTTTAATAGTAGCTATTCTAATGGGTGTGAGGTGATATGACATTATGGTTTTGATTTGCATTTCCCTAATAATTAGTGATATTGGGCATCTTTTCATATGATTGTTCAACATTTGTATATCATCTTTGGAGAAATGGTTATTCAACTCCTTTACCTATTTTTTTAATTGGGTCATTTTTTTAAAATTTCATTTTTCACTTTTAAATAGCAATTTTACCCCAACAGTGGCTTTCATTTATTCTGAGGATCTTAAACTCTGGGTTCCCAAGTGTAGATCTGGAACATTTTTAACTTATCACTTCCTGAACCTGATAATATTTAAATCACTGCCCAAAATGTTCAATATAGAATATTAGAATTGTGTGGAAAAGCTTATCCATAACTCTCCAACACTGCTTAACAATATTGTTTCAAAAACAGTCCAATTGATTTTGCATATATTTATGTCCTCTATCCCTGCTTTGCCTGCTCTCTGTTGAATTCATAATTGTTTCATTGACCAGTTATAAGTACTGTGCCTGAAAAATTGCCTCCCAATGTCACTGCACTTCTGAGGTGACACCATTTTTTTCTGACCTTCAAAAGCAGTCATTCTCTATGCCCCCTGTTCTGATACTTATATTTTGAGTAGCTTTCCACTAAACACACATGATTAATGACAAAAAGTCTGATGATTTTAACATCTCATGCTATTATCCACTCTATCCAATTACAATTCTGATCCTCTGAATTTATTTCAGCAGTTATGTAAAAAAAATTTTTTTTTTAAATTCTCACTCGAGATATTTTTCCATTTATCATCAGATAGAATGGGGGAGAGAGAGAGAGAGAGAGAGAGAGAGAGAGAGAGAGAGAGAGAGAGAGAGAAAGAAACATCGATGTGAGAGAGACACACTGGTTGCCTCCCACATGACCCTACCAGGGCTGGGGACGAACTGCAACTGAGGTATGTGCCCTTGACCAGAATCAAACCAGAGTCTCATTGGTCCACGGGCTGATGCTCTAACCGCTGAGCCAAACTGGCCAGGGCTAAAAAAAATTTTTTTCTTTATTGATTTTTTTTGAGAGAGAGGAAGGGAGTGGGAGAGTTAGAAACATCAATGAGAGAAAACATCGACTGGCTGCCTCCTGCATGCCCCGCACTGGGGATTGGGCCCACAACCTGGGCATGTGCCCTGATTGGGAATAGAACCAGCGACTGCTTGGTGCATGGGTTGACGCTCAACCACTGAGCCATACTGGCTGGGCATTCAGCAAGTATTTAAACTATCCTTCTAAAATAGAGCAAATTATTCTTTTCTGCCCACCTTCAGAAATTCAATAATTTTTGTATCTGGAGTGGTTTCCTCATGCTTAACACTGACATAATAATAATTAAGTACAGAGAGTACAAAATAATCAACAAATCATATGCAGAGAGGACCATCTTACAGACAATATATATTACCTGTATATGTTATATATATAATGTCTAAATAGTAGGTATTAAAGAGTAGATGAAAACAATTAAGTAGAGGATGAGTAATAAAACTATTCAGGTATTTTTAAATTGGAAGTATGTGGCCATGATCATAATATCACCAAAATAACTATATTTTTGCATAACTGTATTTTGTACCAAAATATTTTTTGATAAAAAACAAAATATCAATATTTGTGGTAATAAAATCTGTCAATAGCATCTTGGCTGAACTTATAAACGTCAGGAATGCACAAATCCTCTTGGGAACAAAATAACCCAAACATGAGAAAATAGGGACCCGCTTTATGATGACAGCACTGGGATTAAGAAAAAGGGCAAACAAAAGTATAAGTGCAAAAAGAGAAAACTGTAGGATTTCTAAAATAATAAATTAGAATACTGGGCTGGAAGAGCTAAGAAAGAGAGAAGAATTTGACAAAATATATAAGGTGAGAAGAATTTCAGATTTGTGTGATGATTTCAGTTTCTTTTCCTTTTTGTTAATCCTCACCTGAGGATATTTTTCTACTTATTTTTAGATAGAGTGAAAGGGAGGAAGGGAGAAAGAGAGAGAGAGACAAAAACACTGACGTGAAAGAGACATCAATTGGTTGCCTCCTGCACAGGGATCGAACGTGCAACCCAGTTATGTGCCCTTGACCGGGAATCAAACCCGTGACCCTTTGGTCCATGGGCCGATGCTCTAACTGCTTAGCCAAATTAGCCAGGGTGATGATTCCAATTTCTGATCTCCAAAAAATAAAGCAAGTCATCACATGGGAACTGTCCACCATGTAACTAAATGGGGCAACAGAACACAATTTAGGCATGGGGCCTGGAGGAGTTGATATAGGGATCATCAGAAAAATATATGAGGCCTAATGATCAGAATAGAAGAATCCTTTAAGGCAATTCTTATATGAAAGGATGACCACAGGGGAGCATAGAGCCTCAAGCTGGAGACATCACAATTAGAGGAAAAAGAAGAAAGAAGATCCAGTACAGAAAAGAAAAATCAATGACTTCAGGGGGCAAATAAAAAGGAAAAAGGCCTTGAGAAAACTCCATGGACACAAAGGGATAAAAGAATACAACAAAAGCAATGTACACATGAAAAACCTAATCAGATAACAGATATGTGAGAGCCTCTGACTATTTAGTTCTGAAAAAACTGAAATTAAGACATGAAATAGCCCTTTACCCATCACATGGGCCATAGATGAGAAACTTGGTAAATGCTAAGTGTTGGCAAACAAGGTACGCAATGGGAATTCTTGCGCACAGCACGTGGCAATACAGATTGTGCAGCCCATCTGAAGAGCAGTACAGTTTATTAGTCAAATTAAATATACTTATCTCCAATGATCAGGCAATTTCATTCCTGAGAAATTCTTAGGCCAGCCCATATGGACATTTACAAGATGATTAGCTATAAAAACTAGGATTATGAGGCAACTTAAGTGTCCACCACTGTGGGTAAGTGTGGTAGGTTGAATAATGGCCCCCCAAAGATACCCATGTCTGCCTAGGTAACAATCACTCACCTTGATGCCTCTGATGTGGGAGTTCAGCCTCTCCTATGCATAGCTCCTTTTCTTTTTCCATCCTAAAAATGACCTCTGGGTTGGGGATGTGATACCCTGTTGATGAGAAAGGATACTGGATTTGGATGTGGTCTTGGACTTTAGAGGCCATTCCATGAAGCCTTGCATGGGTCAGCAGAAAAGTCCACATCTTTCGCTAATAATGAAATAATACTCAAAGATGCCCAGAAGGAATGAACAATTTAGGACAAACCATTTATGTACTACGGATGCCCCACTGCACTCCACAAGGAAGGAAATCTCAAGGAGGCCCATCCAAAATTCCCAGGGCATGAGTGCTCACCCACGGAGAAGAGGTGGCTATAGATCTCCAGCATCACATCCAGGTACAGGTGTCTCTGAGCAGGGTTGAGTTGCTGCCACTCTGTCCTACTAAAGTCCATGGTCACGTCCTCAAATGACACAGATCCCTATAACAACATACTCCAGCTCAGTGTGAATTACTCAGCATTGGTGAATGGGAAAGATACATATAGAGACATGTTTAAAATTTTTTTTTACATAGTGTTAACGTTTCTTTTAATGTCATCTATTATAAAATGTTTTTGTCAGGTTGAGAATGAAATATACAATCTTCTCACAACATATCAGCTCTCAGTGGTAAAAAGCCATGCATTTATTATACCTTTTTAAAATAGAACATCTCTGTAATTTGAGTATAAACCTATCACATGACAGTGATGCACTAATTATTATTATGGCCACTCATTATTACTTTAAAACACGTAAAGTACCATGAAATACACAGAATAACTTAGAATTTTAGGAAATCTTGAATATCCCAAGTATTAATATCTGTGGGCTGTTTTTCTTTCTTTCTTTCTTTCTCTCTCTCTCTCTTTTTATCCTCACCTGAGGATATTTTTTCTATTTATCTTCAGATAGAGTGTGAGGGACACATTGACTGGTTGCTTCCTGCACGACCCCGACCAGGGCCAGGCATGAACTGCAACTGAGGTACGTGCCCTTGGCTGGAATCAAACCTGCGATTCATTGGTCCGCGGGCCAATGCTCTACCGTTGAGCCAAACCAGCCAGGGCAATGTGGGCCATTTTTCAACACTGTTCTCTGGCATTCTTGTTCATTTTTTAAAATGGGAAAAACCATATGGTCCTTAACAGGCAGTTCTTGCTCTAGGATCCTATGACTCTATAAACTATGAAGACAGAGGGGAAACAAGCCAAGCCAATAGAGCAGGTAAGTAGTAGTCAGGTGGGGACCAACTAAGAATACGCAAAGGTCCAGTGGCAGATGAAGGATCTTAGCCTGTGCTAAGCAGGAAGGACTTAGCATTTCCTTGCTTGTGGCTAGGGCTTCCCACACAGACCATGGGCTAAATTTTCCTCTTCCTTTGACCCAGGGCTGACCCTTTCCTCTAACACTGCCTCCTTCATCAGCCAGTTCAGTTTCCTCTATAACACAGAAGGCCTGTGAAAATGAGGTGACATTAGCCTCCTGTAGTCTACTCTCAGAAGGAGGATCTAGACTGTTTCAGGCACAGGGAGTCCAGAATCAGCTGCTTGCTCTGCCTGTCCAGGAGTCCTAGACAACTGTCCTGGGGCTGCTCCTGCTTACCTCACACGATCCATCCTGCTCCCATGGACCCAGGACCTGGGGCTGCTGGGGCAAATTCACATCAGCAGACATGTCTTCTCTGGGCTTCAACTCTTGGTCTCTCTTGCAGACAAGTCCACTTTTCCCAGGAGCTGGAAACTGTGTGGGCATCTTGTGGCTCTAATCAGAGCTGCTGGGGAGAGTCGGGCTGAGCTGTGAAGGGAGATCCTATAGCTTTGGAGATGTGGCCTGACCCAGGGCCTCTGAAGGGACACCAAGAAGCCCTGGAAAGGGAATGACCACATGGTTACTCACCTAACATTTGCTCCACACAAATATTTCTGAGGGCTCTTAGGTGAAGGTCACTGTGCTAGATACTCTTTGTGAAATAAGTCAACTTCAGAAAACTACAACTTCAGTTATTAATCAGTTAAAAATAAAGAAAAGACCACAAGTTTGGACTAAACTTAATGGAGGTTTAATTGCAGCTCTGCCACCTTTTAGCGGTAAGAATATGAAGCTATTACTTTAGTTGTAGTTTCCAAAATGAGGAGGAAGTTTTTTTATCATAGGCACACAGAAACTTACATGACATGAGGCTTATTAAGCCCTCAGCAGCTGCCTGGCATGTGGTAAACACTGCATAAAAATCAACAAGCTGAGCCCTGGCCGGTTTGGCTCAGCGGTTAGAGCGTCGGCCTGCGGTCCAGAGAGACCCAGGTTCGGTTCCCACTAAGGGCATGTACTTCGGTTGCAGTTTGTCCCCGGCCCTGGTTGGTTGTGTGGGTGGCAGCCACTCGATGTGTCACTTTCACATCGATGTTTTTCTCTCTCTCTTCCTCTCTCTCCCTCCCACTCTATCTGAACAAAAAATGAAAAAATGTCCTCGGGTGAGGATAAAAAAAAAAAAAAAAAGAAAAATCAACAAGCTGAAAGTCAGGTGTCAGATACCTTGTTTAAATTTCACACAAACCTGTCAGCTAAAGGGTATAATCACTGTTACTTTTTAATTGAATTTATTGAAGTGACATTGGTACGTTGGTTAATAAGATTATATAAGTTTCTGGTGTACAATTCTATAATATATCATCTGTACACTGTATTGTGTATTCACCACCCCAAGTCAAGTCTCCTTCCATCACCAATTATCCCCCTATACCCTTTTCTGCCTCCCCCAACTCTATAATTATTATTATACCCATTGTGTGGATAAGGAAACTAAGACTGAATGCTGTTACATAATTTGCCTTAAGGTCACTCAGTCTGCAAAGGGAATCAGTCCTGTGTCTGTCTCATTCTAGACGGCACAGTTGCCACTATTCAGTGTAGTCCCCTACAAGGACAGCTTCCAAAAACATCATTTCTGACCTCCAGAGATCCCCAATGAGTGGACCACAGGACTGCCAGAAGGTCACAAAATGCCTCCCAGCCACCGACATGGCCAGGCTCCAGAAATCATTACCTTGATTGCCAATAAATGTGTCCCAGAGAGTGTGATTTCCACAGGACCTCAAATAATCCCCAATATGGGGTTCCAAATAACACACCCCAATAGGAAACCATAACCTATCTGCTCAACTGCCAATCACCGACCCTTACCATATCCACAGGCGCACAAGAAGTCAACACTGACCCTACCAGCCATCCCTGAAGGACCCCAACACTCACTGTCCAGAAAGCAATGCAGTTGACTGGTTCCCGTATACTACCTTTAGCACCCCACTTTGCGGATTTCACAGGGCCCCATCACTGCCCCCCGCCCGAGTGTGTCGCAACGCGACCCTCAAAGTCCTCCAATCCCCGAAGCTCCTGCTCCCAGTCAATCGCTGCCTCCTTCAGTGCCGCAGGCGGCGGATCACTTCCCCAAATGTCCCCAGTACCACCTACTAAGGCCCCTTAAGACGCACCTCAAATGAGCAAGTTTCATGGGCCAACACTATAAAACCTGATGATTAAAGTACACTTGGAATTTAGGTGACAAAAAATACTTATTACACACAGAAAATATGCAAAGAGTGAAACTTAACGAGCCAATCTTCCAACTTCAATTTGAACGCCCCCCCCCCCCCACTGACCCCACAGCCCCCACAGCCCCCAACACTCACCCCACAGATCTCCCCATCACTTACTCCGCAGACTGGGCATCACTCGTTCCACAGAACCCTGCCACTCGTCCCACAATGCCCACATCACTCACACCAAGCTGATTTCACCTCACTAACCCCACAGAATCCCCACTGTTAATGTTCAAGTCACCTCGGCGTCACGCCAGCGACAGACAGTTCGAAGCCGTTGACCACGTAAGCAAAATGGCCTCTCTGGGCCACTTCCGGTTTGGCACAGTGCGCATGCTCATTAGACAAATTGAAGCCACACCCGGCCAATAGTTATCATGGCGTCTATCTATCCCGCGGTTCATTTTCTCTCGGGGACTGTCAGGCGAACGACATGGCCGCGCCCATGAGGATTATGACACTGGAGGCCGCCATTTTCAAAGACCTTCCATTCCGTACAGCCAGGTTTCGCATTTCTAATCTCAGAGTCAAGTCTTGGGGTCGGTCCCACGTTTGGCAGGAGACCTATTAAATACCCGTGTATATTTATTTCTAGGAGAAACTGGCATTGTATATTCTGAAAAATATCTTTTCTCTGTACGTTCACAGTGATGTAAGCCACTCTCAGAATCCAGGTATCCTGTCCCTTCTTTTCGCACAGAGAGGCTAATTGAGACGGTTGGGAGCCCAAAGGGTGTTGAGCTTGGCAGAAACCCCCTCCACCCCATTCCGTTGGGGGTAGCTCCGATGGAATCTGCACTCTGGGCTTGGTTCTCTAGGGTCCAGCTCAGCTGAGCAAGGGGTAGCTGTCAATCATGTGCACCAAACACAGAGATTGGCCCTTATCCAGTGCCTTACAGGTGAGAGAAGAAAATAGTAGAGACAAGGAAAAAAGGAGACAAAGACGCACAAAGATTCTAGAGCTGACTGCCAAGGTTTGAAGACAGATGTTCAGGTTTGGGCAAGTTAGTTAACCTCTCTATACTTCAATTTCTTGTTTCATACGGTTATGAGGATTGAATAATTAAACAAATGATCACATGCAAAATGTTTAAAACAGTGCTGTTACATAATAAGAATGAGCTGTTACATGAGAAAAATAAGATTTATTCTATTTCAACAAATATCTGCTAGGTTCCTATGATGTGGTCAAGAAAAAATTGCTTAAGGGCAATGTTTGCAAAAGTGTCTGAGGATTTCAACATTTCCCCCAAAACCATTAGTAAATCCTTTGATGTTCAGTTTTTTCTCTTGAATCATCATGTCATCATTCTTGTTGATTTTATTATTATAATGGGTCTAACTCTTCTGGATCCTCCCAAATTCATGGTTTTGGTACATTTTCCAAATATCACTTTTCATCATTGATCTCATAAAATCATGCATCTCTTGAGAAATTTTTAACTTTACTTGTTATTCCTTTGCATTGTATTCACATTGTATTCTAGGGGGTTTGCATCATTGGACAGAGAGACTGACTGAGGTAGATATTTGTGATATTGTGATTTATAATAAGAAATATAATACAAAATATTTAGTCTTCATCCCAGTTTGTGGCAGAGCTCCCCAAACCCTTGGAATTTCCTAAGTGATGAAAGTTATAAATATGTCTTTTGTTAAGTTGATGAAGTGACTTTGAGAAAGCACCTAAGTGCCGGGGTCCAGCCTCAGCAGGTCCAGGGATTCCCTTAGGTGTAGACGGAGTCCGCAAGAAAGGAAGGAGACGTGGGACGTGAGTCAGAAGGTGCTGGATCCTTCTGCTATCTTATGCTAGCAGAATCTTTATTTTTATATCTTCAGGCTGTATGACAAGTTACTCATCATTTTTTCTTTTGACCTTTAAGCAAGTATGTATAGATATTCACTTCTGCTTACACAGCTCTTAGGTATTGGTACAGGGTTAATCACCATGTGACTCATTGTTTAGCAACCTTCATGTTTACACTTACGCAGACAATGTCTCATTTAACTTCTTCCTTTCCCAGACCCTCTATTTCAATTCCTGTTACTTACTCATAGACCTTGACTTTTCCTCTATCTAAGATCCTTTTAAGTTTTTACATTCTTATCTTAAATTTGTGTTACTTTCTTGCCTGTACTTTCTTCAGTCTGTTCTGACGTCTATATTATTAATCATCTACATGTTATTTCTATAATGATTCCTAACAGACAGATAACAGATAGACAGAGAAAGCAAAGAATAGTCTCCTTCAGTTGCCATCCTGCATTTTTATTTTTCTTATTAGCCTTTGTCTTCAGCCACTGTTCTTCGTGATTCCTGCCACGCAGTGAATCCACTTCTCCAGGGACTATGTCAAACCATGGAGTCCTTCATAACTCCTGGGACTATGTCAATCCGTGGAGCTCACCCGTGACTATGTCAAACCGAAGTGATCACTGTTCCAGTGGCACCGCTCCCAACACCTAAGTATGGGGGTTGGTTGCTAGGGGAACCAATTATGTGATTAGAGGGTTGGAATTTTCAGTCCCACACCACACTTCCTCCAGCTCTGAGGAGAGGTGAGCAGCTGGAGGTTGAATCAGTCAACAATGGCCAACGATTTAATCAATCATCCCTATGTAATGAAGCCTCCATAAAAACCCAAAAGGACAGGATTGGACAGCTTCCTGGTTGTACACCGTGGAGATTTGGGAGAATGGCACACTTGATTGGAAAGAGCATGGAAGCCCTACACCCTGTCCCCACACTCTGCCCTATGCATCTCTTCCATCTGGCCGTTTCTGAGTCTTGTCACATTCTCTGGCTCAGGAAACTCATATAATCAGAAGGGAACTTGTGACTTCATGTAACCACAAGCCAGATGGTTTTCAGTGAGGCGGCTTAGCAGGCTAGGAGTCTACTGGGTCAAGGGAGGCAGGATAAGGAAGGGAGATGTCATGGTCTCGATAGGTGGGGTCTGGGGTGGGGTGAGGAGGTGAATGACATGTGAAAAGGCTGAATCTTCAGGACCCACTGCAAGAGCCCATGCCACTCTAAAACCTGAGAAAGAAACCTGATGGGGAGGGACAGAGGAGGGGTTTGGGGTAGTGAGAGCAGCAGATGGCAAAGCTATCTTGGGCTGCTCTGGGAGAGGAAAACCACACTACAAATGAAGAGCTTGTGGGGAAACCCAAGGAGGGAGGGTATGTGAGGCAGGCGCCTCCTTGAACCTGTGGACGAAAAAGGGGCCACACACAAAACCTGACAAACTCAGGGGAGGCGTGCATGGTGGGCCTTACAAACTCAGAGACCTAAAGTAACAGGATGCTCTGAAATGAAAACTTCTTAACTAAAAGCTAGTCATGGCCAGTAGTCATGTCCTAGGCTGATATCTTCCTTGACAAAGGCTAATCTTTAAGTAAGTTTGTCTATTATCTTTTTGCATCTAAGATAACTACCTTTGGAATTTCAGAGTAATTCCCTCTTTTCCAGACCTCTCAAAGCACAATCTCCCACCAGAGCAGGAGACCATGAACCTCTCATTGTTATCTTGTTGCCCAATTACCATCTCTATATGCTATAAATGTTAATTGTTAACTATCCTGTACTCACCAGTGTAAAGGAAGTATTTGTCTCTTCATTTTATTCTTTATCCATTCTCAGAGAGTACCCTCTCCCCACTTTGCTTTCTCCTGCCTACCTAATCTATGAATTTCATAGATTTCTTAGAAATTCATTACTCCTTATGCCACCTCCTTTGACTGTCACATATAAATTAAACTGCAAGCCTTGGTCGGTGTGGTTCTGTTGGTCTGTTGGTTGGAGCATTGTCCCATTCACCAAAAAATCATGGGTTCAATCCCTGGTTGGGGTGCATGCAGGAGGCAACCGATTAGTGTTTTTCTCTCACATTGATTCTCTCACTTTCTTTTCCTCTCTCTTAAAAAAAAAAAAGTTAAAAAAATAAATAAACTGCAAAACTGCCATTCTCTGGAGCATTTTCTCAATCTGCTGTGATTTTTCTTCCTGGCAATTGTCATCAGTTTGGCTCAAATGAACTCATAAACATTTTTACACGTTTGGACATTTCTTATGTTGATACTCCGAATTCTGGTCTATTGAACATTGGCCTTTGTTTTGAAGCACTGAGCATGTGAACCTTGGGCCTGTAACAAGAAGAGTTTAGTGATTTTGGCCAGTGCATAATAAGGCTTCCTATATGCCCACACCTGGACTGAGGATGAGCATGGGTTGGGAGGATTTGGTCCCAGGTGAGTCCCCTGTATGGTGGGAAAATTACCCAAATTACTTGCTCTCCTGAGGGAAGGTGGAGGAGGGTCTCCAGGAGGTGGGGTCTGTGTGGGGAAGTGAAAGGAACAGAACTCCCTTCTGAAGTGTCCCTGGGGTGAATTAGGCTTAACCTTCACTTCCTCTGCAGTGGTTTTGGGTGTTCCTGTTGGAGAGAAGTGTTTGAGGCAAAACCCAGAAATAGGTGCCAGATGTCTGCCAGGAAGGGCTAATCAGATTGTGTTAAGGAGTTTTGAATAGGCCCTCCAGTCTCAGAGATGTGACCTCTGCTACTTCTGCTGTCCTTGCAATGGGAAGGTGAGTGGACTGGTACAGAGGAGGGTGGGGAGCATCTGGAATTGAATGTCACAGGGAAATGTGAGGCTCTCTACAGTGTCCCTGGAGGAGCCTGCAGGGTATGAGCTGCAGATATCAGGGTCGGTCATCGTGCAGGAGGGCTTGCATGTCCTGGGGCCCTATACCTTCTCCTACCCTCAGATGATGGAATCATTTGGACCCACTTCCCATCTTCCTGAAAGGGGCTAAACATACACCAGGATTCTCAAACAAACCAGGTCAGAAGCTGAAAGAGAAGACCCTGAGCTTCTTCCATATCCTCAGGGGCCCCCAGACCAACAACTGCCCCCTGAACATCAGAGACACCAGGAGGAAAGATGGTGGGGTGTACTTATTCTGGTTGGAGAGGGTGATGCTGGGTGGCATCTGGGGAGGCCAAGAGAGGTCTCAACCCGACACCAGAGTCCAGGTTCTTGTTGTGGCCCAAGAAAGGATTCGAGAGTGTGACAGAAAGATTTAGCAAAGCACAGTACATTTATTAAAGTGATAGTATGCACTGAAGAATTGAGAGATTATGACTTCAGAGAACAGGATGCCCCAGTGGTGTCTGGCTGGAAGGTTTTTATTAAGTGTGGGCAAGGGGGGCGAATAGGGTGGTGCTTGGCTTCTGACACTGGTGGGATGACTCCTTGCCCCTTCTTTTCAGATAGCAACTTCTTTTCTTTTCTTTTCTTTTCTTTTCTTTTCTTTTCTTTGGGGTGTCTTCTCAATTATGGGAAAATGGGGAGGAGGAAGTGGTGGAACAGATGGCCAGTGAAAGTCACATCTGTGATGTTCCGGAAAGGGGGAAGGGTAGAGCTTGAGGTCTTTGTTCTCTATTCTAACTTTCCTGCCTCAATGGGACCTGTTTTGAAGTTTAGTTTTAAGTATCAGACACTGTTTCTGAATGTGACAGGTAGAACTGGGCCCCTACTTGTAGTGTAGGGGTAGGGACCAGAGTGAGGCTAGGTGGGCCCAGAAACTGAGGCTCAGAGGGGAGGTATCTTTGGGGCTGGTACAGAGGTCACTTCCAGAGTCTTACCCTGGAATCCCCTCTCCGTGTCTTGGGTTTCTTCCTCTATCCTTCCCAGCCCTCACCCAAAAGTCTCAGCACCTCTGGAGTCTGGCCATCCTAGGACCCTGATCTTCTCTGTGCCAGCAGCCTATGATTGGAGGAAGCTCCTCACCTTCTTCTGGATATGGGACACCCTTATCTCCTTGGGTCCTGGAACATCTCACTTGTCAGAGGTCACCATCATCCTGTAGTAGGCAGTTAGATAGGTGAGAGCAGAGTGGGAGCCATAGGCCAGGTATAGAGGGTCACCAGGGCCGAAAGCCCCGAGTGCCTAGCAACTGGCAAAACTACCAGCCCTTGCATGACCATTCCCTTGAGTATTAACCTTGCAGATGACATTTAGGCTTCAGCTGTGTTTCACTTCAGGCCCAGAAACACAGCAAAGCCAGATAGAGTAACACCATGGCTGACATCAGGACCATCTGCATTGAGATTCTCTCCTGAGACCTCCAGATAAAAGCCCTCAGGACAGAAAACCCAGCAGGGCTCTCTCCACAAGCACACCTGTGCCTTTCCCCACCCCCTTCTTTCCCCAGTGTTCTCACTCTCTCCTGAGCACACCTGACACTTTTTTCCTTTCCCCTCCCCTCCCCCTTTTCCTCCTCCTTCTTCCCTCAAGGAATGTTTCCTTTGCCCCCCTCTCTCTCCTAAGCTCCACGGGCCCTTCTTTTTTCTCTGTAACTTGTTTCCCAAGCCCATTTCTTCTACAGCTCACTTCTTCTACCTCTGTGTCTCTCTAAATAAGCTTTTTCTTTTCTTTTTTTTTAAAATACATGTTTTTATTGATTTTTTTAGAGAGAGAAACATCGATGTGACAGAGAAACATCAATCGGCTGCCTCCTGCACGCCCCCCACTGGGGACTGAGCCCACAACCCAGGCATGTGCCCTGACCAGGAATTGAACTGGGACCTCTCAGTCCATGGTACGACGCTCAATCCACTGAGCCACACCAGCCAGGCTAAATTTGAGTCTTGGCTCTGAGTTCTCTTAGCCAGGTTGCTGAACTGAGGTCCAACACCTGGTGCCATTTTTGCCATAAACAACCCCATAGCCCTGACATCACAGCCCCAATGTCACCTGCGAAGTGACCTTACTGAAAGAAACATTCAGCTCAATGTCTCCTGTGAGTGGGGGTCACACCCTCCAGGTTATTGTGGGTAGTGGCTGTGAGAAGAGAGTCAGGGCCTGAGGTCATTGGAGCTGAGGACTGGATTCCGGGTAGGGGAGGGGGACCAAAGGGATGCTAACACGGAAACTAACCTTAAAACGGAAGAAGGGAGCATTGTCTTCTGAATTCAGATGCTCCACAGGACCTGACCATCAGTGTCGTCTGTGGAAATAGTACAGGTAGGAGAGAACTTCTCCTTTGCTAGGCTGTGGTGAAGGGAGGGATGCTGTGTCTATGGCACCTCAGAACAGAGTCCAAGTCTTGGAGCTTGAATGGTAGGAGGGGCTGAGATCAGAAACCCAGACTATAGGTCCTAGAATGCTCCCTAGCTCCCTTGTCTCCTGTTATCAGGCCCTATTCTCTCCACCATAACAAAGACCTTCTTGTCAAGCTTTTTTATTTTTTTTTTTTATTGATATTTATTTATTTATTTATTTATTTATTTATTTATTTATTTATTTATTTATTTATTTATTTTATCCTCCCCCGAGGACATTTTCCCATTTTTTGTTCAGATAGAGTGGGAGGGAGAGAGAGGAAGAGAGAGAGAGAGAGAGAGAAACATCGACATGAAAGGGACACATCAAGTGGCTGCCACCCGCACGACCAGCCAGGGCCAGGGACAAACTGCAACCAAGGTACATGCCCTTAGCGGGAACCGAACCCGGGTCTCTCCGGACCACAGGCCGACGCTCTAACCGCTGAGCCAAACCGGCCAGGGCTCAAGCTTTTTTTTTTTTGAATATGTTTTTAAAAATGGATTTTAGAGAGAGAGGAAGGGGAGGGTGAGGGAGAGAGGGAGAAACATTGATGTGAGAGAGAAACATCAATTGGTTGCCTCCCTCTCGTACCTCAACCAAGGATGGAAACTGCAACCTGCAACCCTGAGCGAGAATTGAACTGGTGACCTTTAGGTACATGGGATGATGCTCAACCAGCTGAGCCACACTGGCCATGGCTCTTCTTGTCAAATCTTATGGAGACGTTTCATCCTTACCTCCCTGGACCACTTGAAGGTATCTTTTGTTTTGGTAGCTGACTTCTTAAACTTCTCAGCTCTCACCCCAAGAGCCAAAATCCTCAAGATTAGATGTTGCCTTTGAAGACCCCTCTTGATCCTATCTCTTTATCCAGCCTCTTTAGTTTTCAAAACTTTCAATTTAATTATTTCCCCCAAGCAATTTATTTGCATGGCCTCATATAGTCAACGGATTTAAAAGAGCATATAGTAGAATGTACCTCTCCCACCTCTGCTCCCCACCCCAGATTTCTAGTTTTCTTCACACACGTCATCCATTCTAAACTGTATCTGGTATGTTCATCTAGAGATGCTTATTCATATATAAGGATATCTATCTATCTCTACATGTAGATATAAATATAGATTGTTTAAAAATCCTCACCTGAGGATATTTTTCCATTTATCTTCAGATAGAGTGGGAAGGAGGGGGAGAGAAAGAGAGAGAAACATCATCGTGAGAGAGACACATCAATTGATTGCCTCCTGCACAACCCCGACCGGGGCTGGGGACAAACTGTAATCGAGGTACATGCCCTTGACTGGAATCAAACCAGTGACTTTTTGGTCTGTGGGCCAGTGCTCTAACTACTAAGCCAAACTGGCCAAGGCGATATAAATATAGTTTTTTTTCTATTTTTGTTACAGATGTTTCTCCTTTTTCCCTCCTAGACACCCTCCTCCCCATCCCGCCCCCCCAAATATAGATTTTGTTTGAGCATTTGTGTGTGTGTGTGTGTGTGTGTGTGTGTGTGTGTGTGTGTAAGCCTTGTTTTTAGGCACAAAGCATTCTACATACATAGTTCTGCATCTCATTTTCTAATTAACAATAATCCTTGGAAATCTTTTCATGTTAGTAGATAAAGAACTTTATTCTTTTAAAAAAATATAAATGCAAAGTATTCCACAGCATATATGTATCTTAATCACTTTAAACAATGGTGTGCTATGGGAAAAAATGTTGGATTGTTGAGGGCAGCTGAACCAAGATCTTCTGTTGAACCTGTGGTGTTTGCCAGGCTCACCCAGGAGCATTCTGCCCAAGGCCTCTTGTTGATCCTGCGTGCTGGCAAGGCCCACGCAAGAGCATTCTGAGCGGCAAGAATGCATCGACAGTCTCGACCTTGAGCTCAGAAGCCGGTCGAAACATCTGGTGTTTGAAGACAATGAAGCTTTTGAACTCCCCCCTTCATTATTGCTATATAATAAACATGCTGAGCTAGCTCAGGGTCACTGTTCCTCCATCCGAGAGCAGTGTCCCACCTGGCCCCAGCTTTTCTCTCTATCATGTCTCTGTGTCTTTCTTAGTCTCCTGTCGCCCCTCCTCAGGTCTGGTTCGACTGGCTGCGCGGGTCGCAGCATTGGATACTTATAAACACTGCTGCAATGAATAATGTTGTACATCTATTTTGTTATCTGTATGAATTTGAATTCCTCAGTCAGAGGAAACATACATTAATAACTTGACAGATATGGCCAATCACTGTCCAAAAGATTGCACCAATTGTGCCTCCCCCCCAAATTGTTAGTGTCTCTGCTTCATTCGGACCTCAACAGCAGAGTACACTAGCAATTATTTTGATCTTTCCAATCTCACCAATGAAAAATGTACCCCACTATAGTTTTAACTTGCATTCCTTTTGTTAAACATGAAGATGAACATTTTAAAAAATCATCCTCGCCTGAGGATATGCTTATTGATTTTCTCAGAGGAGAGAGAGAGAGAGAGAGAGAGAGAGAGAGAGAGAGAGGAACATCAATGTGAGAGAGAAACATCCACCAGCTGCTTCCTGCACGCCTCCTACTGGGGATTGAGCCCGAAACCCGGGCATGTACCCTGACCAGGAATTGAACCAGGACCTCTCAATCCATGAGACAATCCACTGAGCCACACTGGCTGGGCTTATTATTATTATTTTTTTTACTTTAAATAATTTTTATTTTTTAATTACAGTTGACATACAATATCACATTAGTTTCAGGTGTACAATCCAGTGGTTAGACATTATATAACTTACTAAGTGATCATCTGAATAAATCTTTTACCCATCTGACAGCATACAAAGTTATTAGAATATTGTTGACTATATTCCCTATGCTGTACTTGACATCCCTATGCCTATTCTGTAACAACCGATTTGTACTTCCGAAACTCTTCACCTTTCTCACCCATTTCCCTTCCCATTTGGCAACTGTCAAAAAGTTCTCTGTATCTATGAGTCTGTTTCTGTTCTGCTTGTTCGTATATTTTATTTTTTTAGATTCAACTGTTGATAGATATGTATTTATTGCCATTTCATTGTTGATATTTTTTATCCTTTCTTTGTCTTCTTCTTAAATATTTCATGCAATACTGGTTTGGTGGTGATGAACTTCTTTAGCTTTTTCTTGTCTGGGAAGCTCTTTATGTGTCCTTTGATTCTAAATGATAGCTTTGCTGGGTAGAGGAATCTTGGTCACAGGTCCTTGCTTTTCATCATTTTGAATATTTCTTGCCAATCCCTTCTGGCCTGCCAAGTTTCTGTTGAGAAATCATCTGACAGTCTTATGGGAGCTCCCTTGTAGGTAAGTAACTTCTTTTCTCTTGATGCTTCAAAGATTCCCTTTCTGTCTTTAACCTTTGCCTTTTTAATTATGATGTATCTTGGTGTGGGCCTCTTTGTATTAATCTTGTTCGGGACTCTATGAGCTTCCTAAATTTGTATGTTTATTTCTCTCACCAGGTTAGGAATGTTTTCTGTCATTATTTTTTCAAATAGGTTTTCAATTTCTTGTTCTCTCTCTTCTCCTTCTGGCACCTCCATTATGTAAATGCTACTACACTTGAAGTTGTCCCAGAGGCTCCTTACACTATCCTCATTTCTTTGGATTCTTTTTTCTTCTTGCTGTTCTGATTGGGTGTTTTTTGCTTCCTTAAATTCCCAGTCGCTAATTTGATTCTCAGCTTTATCTACTCTACTGTTGATTCCCTGTAAATTATTCTTCAATTCAGTTAATGTAGTCTTCATTTCTGACTGGCTCTTTTTTTTATGGTTTCCATGTCCTCTTTTATGCTGTTGAAGTTCTCACTAAGTTCATCTACTCTTCTCCTAAATACATTGAGCATCCTTATAACCGGTGTTCTGAACTCTGCATCTAGTAGATTGCTTGTCTCTATTTTGTTAAGTTCTTCTTCTAGAGTTTTGTTCTGTTCTTTCATTTGGGACATGTTTCTTTGCCTCCTCATTTTGTCAGCTTTCCTATGTTTGTTTCTATGTATTAGGTAGAGCTGCTATGTTTTCTGGGGTTGGTAGAGTGGCCTACTGTAGTAGGTGTCCTGTAGAATCCAGTGGCACAGCCTCCCCATTCAACTGAGCTGGGCATGCTCGGTGTGCCCCCATGTGGGCTGTGTACTCCTGTTGTAGTTGAGCTTTGATTGCTGTTGACATATCAGTGGGAAGGATTTACCCCTAGGCCAATTGGCTGCAAGGACTGGCTGTGACCACTGTGGAGGATCAGCTGTTAAGGGCCCACCCCACGGAGCAGGACTTTAGCAGAGCTCTGTTGCTCACTGCTTCTGCCCCTTGAATGTGTTGTTTGTGGAGGTGAGTGGGTTGTGCTTTGACATGGTCTGAAGCTGTCCACCAGGTGCACTGGCTCTGGGGCCTTCTGGGAGGTGCAGGGCAATGTCAGCCACCACCTTTGTTCTGCCTGGTGCCACCCGGCATGTGCTACAAAGAGATCTGAAGATGGCTAGTATTTGTGCTGGCCTTGGAGGTGTTCAGGAAAGGCCAGCTGTGAACCAAAGCCAGATGCCGCTAGTGCCAGGCCTGGGGCCACTTAGCAAGAGGTACTGGGCATACTGAGGCCAGATGCTACTTGTTTGAGAGATTTTAAGAAAGTCTGAAGCATGAACCAAGATAGGTTGTTTGTATGGAAAAGCTACTGGAAACAGCTTGGATGGGCCTGAAAGTTGGGTGGGGCAGGGTCTCAGGGAATCACCAGGGTGGAACAGAGATAGCCAGATTGATGGAGACTCAGATATGGCACCTGCTTGCCAGCTCTGTGGGGGAAGGGCTGGGGAAAGTGCTTCTGCCAGCACTCTGGTCTGAGAGAAAGCTACCCCTTCAGCTTTCCATTCCTCCCCAATGTCCCTGGTGCCTTTTAAGCTGCTGCCTCAGTGCTGGAGCTCAGTGGGAGTGAGTCCAAGTAAGTCGGTCTATGGGTTCTTTTTTTAAAAACTAAAATATATATATGTTTTTAATTGAGTTTTTAGAGAGAGGAAGGGAGAGAGAGATAGAATTACCGATGTCTCAGAGAAACAGTGATCGGCTGCCTCCTGCGCGTCCCCTACTGGGGATGAAGCCCTCAACCTGGGCATGTGCTCTGACTGGGAATCAAACTGGGACTTCTCAGTCCATGGACGACACTCAATCCATTGAGCCACACCAGCTGGGTGGTCTGTGGGCTCTTTAAGAGGAGTGCCTGGGACTTCAGCAGCCCTCCATCTGATTCATACACAATCCCCACTGGTTTTCACAGCCAGAAGTTATGGGGACTTTTCTTTCCAGCACTGAAACCCTGAGCTGGTGGGCCTAGTAAGCCTGGTAGGCCTGGGATGCCTGGTTCTTCAGGGGGACCTCACCAGCTGAGATACCTTTCCCAAGTTTTATATGCCACACATGGGTGTGGGACCAGCCCATTCTGTAGCTCCATGCCTCCCATTAGTCTTTTTTTTTGGTATGTGCCCCTAGCGGGACCCGAACCCGGGACTCCCTGGTCCGCAGGCTGATGCTACAACCGCTGAGCCAAACCGGCCAGGGCTCCCATTAGTCTTGATGTGGCTTCTTTATATCCTTAGTTGTAGGATTTCTGTTCAGCTAGACTTCAGGTGGTTCCTAACTATGCTTGTTCTGTAGTTTAGTTGTAGTTTTAATGTGATTGTGGGAAGATTCAAGTAACACATTTACTTATGCTGTCATCTTGACCTGAAGCCCCAGAGGTAAGCATTTTAAAATAGGTTTCATAGCTCTGGCCTGTCTGGCTCAGCGGTTAGAGCATCTGCCTTCAAACAAAAGAGACATGTGTTTGATTCTGGCCAAGGGCACATACCTCGGTTGTGGTTTGATCCCTGGCCCTGGCTGGGGTCATGCAGGAGTCAACCAATCGATGTGTCTCTCTCCTGCTGATGTTTCTCTCTCTCTCTCTTTCTCCCTTCCTCTATCTGAAAATTAATGGAAGAATATCCTCAACTGAGGATTAATAATAATAATAATAATAATAATAATAATAATAAATAAAAATAGGTTTCATAGTCATTAATATTTTCTTCACTGTTTGTCCATTCTATGAACTGACTGTTCATATCATTTTTTAAATTATTAGCTTATATTTTTAAAGGATTTGAGTAAGTTCTTGTGATATTAGGAAATACAATCATCAGCTGTAATATAATTATGAATATCTTTTTCCAGTTTATTATTGTCTTCTAACTTAGCTTGGCTTAGATTTGCCTCCACATTTTATTTTATGCAGTTGACTTTATAAGTCTTTGTTTATAGCTCTTTTTGGAAACTCAGGACCTTATCCTGCTTTACCACCATGGACAGCGCCAGCTCCAAATTCTGGGGCTGGCCGACAAGAGGCCCCCCTCCCCTCGCAACCGTGACAAAACCTTGATGGGAGAATTGGGAGAGGCTTGGGGACAGACGATGAACTGGATAAGGCCCTTTACAGGCACCTTGCTGATACTGGAGGGGTCAGTCCCTAGTGGGGACTCAAGCACTGAGCCAAGAATGTTCTTAAATTTACACAGGAAAGGAGTGAATACGCGAGCCAGCGTACAGTTTAAAGAGGAAACAAGTTTATGGAGCAGAGAGCATAAGCAAGAAAAGCCACTCCACAGACAGAGTGCTGGACTCTCTTCATAAGAGAAGGAAGAGAGACCCCTATCCCTATATCTATTTGCAGTTTCTATGGAAAATTGCTGGGATGAGGAAATAGAGTGGGGGAAAAGTTGGTATTAACTTTAAACTTTGCAAAGTGTATTTTGTGGTCTGTTTCCCCTTTATGGTATTAGTAAATGATGAGGTATGGGTGAGTAGCTATTGATCAATCTTTGAAAGAATTTTCTTTGGCCCGGCTGGTGCGGCTCAGTGGTTGAGAGTTGACCCATGCACCAAGAGGTTGCTAGTTTGATTCCTGGTCAGGGCACATGCCCGGGTTGTGAGCCCGATCCCCAGTGGGGGGCATGCAGAAGGCCAATCGATGTCCTCTCTCATCTATGTGTCTAGCTCTCTCTCCCTCTCTCTCTAAAACCAATAAAGAAAAAAAAATGTTGAAGACTTTTCTTTGTTCTGGAGGCTCCTTGTGGCCTACTTGCATCTCTGGTCAGCTGAATTCCCTGTCAGGCAGCACATAAAAAGCCCCTGACTTAACTCTGTTTGATTTTAGCATATTTATATAGTCCTCATGCCCCTTCCTCTATTATTCCCACCCTAAGAGATAGGGCCCTATGTTCAGCCAGAGAGGTGCTCACATAGCCTTGGTTTCTTGCAGCTCAGGGCAGACTTCATTTCAATCTTTTCAGAAATCCTTCCCTGTCTGGGGTAAACCCTCAACCCTCCTTCCTCTACTTCTCATAGACAGGAAGAGCCTCTCTCTCCAACATGCTGACTCTTTTTCTCTTTCCCCCTCTCCTTCTCCCTTACCCCTGCCCCTCTTTTTCTCTCCTCTTTTTCTTGCTCAGTCTCTGGCTGGTACCTACATAGAGCTCTGGAAGACAGAGAACAAAAGCACATGGTTCCTTACTGTCTATACAGCTCTGTGCTGAATCCTGAAAGATTTTTTTTAATTAAAAAAGTTTTAATGGATTTTTAGGAAGAGGAAAGGAGAGAGAGGGAGGGAAAGAGAAAGACAGAGACAAAGACAGAGAGAAACATTGATGTGAGAGGGAAACATTGATCGGTTGCCTCCTATATGCACCCCAACCGGGGATCGAACCCATAACCCAGGTGTGTGCCCTGACCGGGAATCAAACCTGCAACCTTTTGGTGCACAGGACGATACTTGAACCAACTGAGCCATGTCAGCCAGGGCCTGAAAGATATTTTTAAAAATATGCCTCAGACCCTGGCCGGTTTGGCTCAGCCGTAAAGCGTTGGCCCGCAGACCAATGAGTCGCAGGTTCGATTCCGGCCATGGGCAAGTACCTCGGTTGCAGTTCAGTCCCCGGCCCTGGTCGGGGTAGTGCAGGGGGCAGCCAGTCAATGTGTCCCTCTCATGTCCATGTTTCTCCCTTTCTCTCCTTCTCTCTGCCTCCCACTCTATCTGAAGATAAATAGAAAAAATATCCTCCGGTGAGGATTAAAAAAATATATATATATGCCTCAGTGTCTGTGGGATAATGAAGGAAAACAACGGATCAGGAGGCTGACAGAGGCCTTGTCGCAGAGGTGATGGAGCCACGTGTAGGCACAGGAGGGAACTTGCTTGGACTGGAAGCCTCAAGGTGTAAGCTGAGAAATAGATGCTGCCCGTTCAAGACCTAGAGGCTGCACGAGGGAGACAAGTAAAGGGAGGGAAATTACGCAGTTGCTCACGGAGGAGAGACATTGTGGAAGCTGGAGGAGCTGTAGAGAAGACCCGGAGGGATGCTTTGTGCTGGCATGTGCTGAGCTCACCGGAACTGCGAGGAGGGGCCAAGACCCGCTCATCAGTTGTCTCCCTCTGATCCCAAACTGCTTACCCAAGTCTGGCGCTAGAGTGAGCGTTCCGGGCTCAGTCCCAGACTCTGTCCATTGGGTCTCTAGGGAGATGGATTCAAGAGTTCACCCCATGCTTCTTGAAGCATCTGGGGTGCTCCAGCCCTGGGATGGGTTCTACTCAGAGGGGATTTGGTCCCAGGAAAGTCTTGGAATCCAACTCTTTTGTCCCCATGAGAGAAAATTGACTCTCAAACACCACATCTCTCTTGAGGGAAGTGGGCATTGGACTTCAGGAGGTGAGAGGCAGGGTTTCAGGGTACAGGAGGAGGGAAGTGTCCACGCTGCTGTGGTCCCCAGGGGAAGGGAGAGCTCAGCTTTCATTTTCCCTACAGTGTCCCAAGGGAGAGAGGGGTATTCCTGTTGAAGGGAGAAGTTGGGGGCACAAACCATACGTTTCCATCCCGGAAAGAGTCTCCAGTTCTCTTATCAGCCAACAGTTGCCGCCACCTCCAGGCTGAGAATGAGATGGTATCGAGGGGATCTAGACTGTTCCTTTGCAGCCCTGAGACGTTGATGCTGCAGTAGCCACAACTGTGAGGGCAAGAGCGGCCACCCCCTCTGAGCCTCAGGGTTCATTTGCCACATACAGAAATAGGACTGGACCTCAGTCCATCACAGCGGATTCTCTGTGAATCTGGTTTCCTCTTCTGGGCTTGTGACCGTACGGTCTCACCACAGGCTTCCTGTCTAAGCTTTCTCTGCCCTCTCTAATCTGAATCTTTCCACTCTCTCTCAGAGGGACCCCAGACACCAGACTGCACAGGGCATGAGGAAGTGATGTCGTCCGGGCTGCTGCTGCTGCTGCCACCCATGCTGTGGGGAGGTGAGTGGGCTGAGAGGAGAGAGGAGCCCACCCAGGGGAGGCCCTGGAGCTCCAGGCTGAATTTCTCTTTCTCCTCAGGGTTGCTGGCTCAGGGTTCAAGAAGGAACCTGCTGCTGGAGCCTGTGACAGTGCAGGAGAGCCTGTGTGTCTCCGTGCCGTGCAAATCATTCTACTCCCAGTCTTCCTATACATACCTGTTTTTGTTCAAGGAAGGAGTGGATATAAAGAATTATCTTCCAGTGGCCACAAACAAACAAAATCAGAAGGTGCAGGAGAGGACCAAGGGCAGGTTCTTCTTCTCTGTGGACTCCATGTCCAACAACTGCCTCCTGACCATCAGAGATGTCAACATGAAGGATGATGGAATGTATGGTTTTTACATGGGAAACTACCCTGGACGCAGCTCTGTAGTTAAGAAATTCTTTCTGTCAGTGGCAGGTATGGTAGGAGCCCAAAGAAAGGCCCCAGGGTGACGGGTACCAAAAATAGAAAAATGAAGGCCCCTGGGGTGGGAGGAAGACAGTCATAATGAGACACTGGGACAGGCTGACAACACGCCGGGGGGCCCTAACCTTTTCTCTCTCTCTCTCTCTCTTTTAAGTCCTCACCCGAGGATGTTTTCCCATTGATGTTTTTTCAGATAGAGTGGGAGGGAGGGAGGGAGGGAGGGAGAGAGAGAGAGAGATACACCAATGTGAGAGAGACACATCAATTTGTTGCCTCCTGCATAACAGGGACCGGGATCAAACCTGCAACTGAGGTACGTGCCCTTGACCAGGAATCGAACCTGTGACTCTTTGGTCCTCGGGGCCAACACTCTAACTGCTGAGCCAAATCAGCCAGGGTCCTTCTCTCTCTTTACTCCAGCCCTGACCCAGACACCCGACATCCGCATCCCGGGGACCCTGGAGTCCGGCCGCCCCAGGAACCTGACCTGCTCTGTGCCCTGGGCTTGTGAGTGGGGCACGTCCCCCATCTTCTCCTGGATGTCAGCTGCTCACACCTCCCTGGGCCCCAGGACCCACTTCTCTTCTGTGCTCACTCTCACTCCACGGCCCCAGGACCATGGCACCAACCTCACCTGTCAGGTGAAGTTCCCTGCAGCAGGTGTGACTGTGGAGACAATCATCCAGCTCAACGTCACCTGTGAGTGCTGGGCCAGGATGCCTGGGTCCCTGAGGGGTTGGGGCCAGGGCAGAGCTTGGCCAGGGCTTTAAATTGGGGTCCTGGTAGTCCACTAGGAAGGGAACCCCCTTACCTATTTCCATGGCTTCATGGGGGAAAGGCCCAGTGCCCACCCATTTGTCACCATGGATGTTGAGGCTGCCACACCTTTCTGTCCCAGATGCCCCACAGAACATGGCCATCAGCGTTTTCCAAGGAAACAGCACAGGTAGGAAAGACCTTCTTCTCTCCAGGGCTGGGATGGACACAGGGTCTAGGTGGGTCTCAGAGCTCCAATGGGACATATGTAGGGGGATATATAGGGGAAGGCAGCTACTGAAGTCAGACTGAAAGCCCCTCTCCAAACCTCAACTCAGCTTTCTGTGGCCAAATCCAAAGGAAGGCCGCATCTATCACTTCACCCTTCTCTCTGAAGTTCTACCTCCTCCTGCTTCTGTTATCTCCTGTTGGTACTTTTTGTTTTTTTATACCCTGAGCCCTCTGTCCTCCATCTGCCAGACAGCCTGGGTGACTCCAGGGAAATCCTTTGGGCCTCTTCTGAAGACCTGAGGCCAGCACACTCCTGGTCCCCTCCTCAGAGCTAGTGTGGATATTGCAGGAGAGAGACCCCAGCTTTGCCAACGCCATCATTCTCTCTCTCTCTCTCTCTCTCTCTCTCTCTCTCTCTCTCTCTCTCTCTCTCTCTCTACTTCTCTCCCCAAAGCCCTCAAGATTCTGCAAACCACATCACTTCCCATCCTGGAAGGCGAGGCTCTGAGGCTGCTCTGTGTGGCTGAGAGCAACCCCCCTGCACAGTTGAGCTGGTTCCGAGCGTCCCCAGCTCTGAACGCCACCCCCATCTCCAGCACCGCGATTCTAGAGCTGCCTCACCTGGGGACTGCAGAAGGAGAGTTCACCTGCCAAGCTCAGCACCCACTGGGCTCCCAGAATATCTCTCTCAGCCTCTCCGTGTTCTGTGAGTGGGGGGATGGGGCACCTGGGAGCAGGACACCTGGATCCTGGGAGGGCAGAGGCACCACTGACCCTGTTCACTCCCCACAGACCCCCCACAGCTGCTGGGACCCTCCTGCTCCTGGGAGGACCAGGGTCTGCTTTGCAACTGCTCCTCCCGGGCCCAGCCGGCCCCCTCCGTGCGCTGGCGGCTGGGGGAGGCGCTCCTGGAGGGGAACCACAGCAATGCCTCCTACACGGTCACCTCCCGCTCAGCCGGGCCCTGGGCCAACAGCTCCCTGAGCCTCAGTGGGGAGCTCAGCGCAGGCCTCAGGATCAGCTGTGAGGCCAGGAATGTCCATGGGGCCCCGAGCGCCACTGTCCTGCTGCTGCCAGGTCAGGGGCCTATGGGGGCAGAGGTTTGGGGAGAAAGGGATGGATCAGAGAGAAGATGGAGCTGGGGGAGAGGGGCTGCACAAGACTTGGGTGATGACTAGGACAGGGCCCTAAATCTCCTGACTGAACAGAACCTGCAGCTGGTTCTACAAGGAGGTGGTAAGAGGAGAGACTGAGTCCTGTGAGTGGGTGGCCTCATGATGAGCTGGTTCCAGGAGGAAAAAGCCCTGAGCTCCTCCCAGCCCTCAGCACCCAGGGTCCTGGAGCTGCCTGGGATACAAATGGGGCATGCAGGCGAATTCATTTGCTGAGCTCAGAACCGCTGGGCCCCTCCCTGTCTTGTTAAGCCTCTCTGTGCACTATAAGTGGGCTATGAGGGGCTCCTGGGGGCAGGACACCTGCCTGGGTTCTGGAAAGGCAGAAGCACCACTGACCCTTCTCCTCACTCCCCACAGACCCCCCCACAGCTGCTGGGACCCTCCTGCTTCTGGGAGGACCAGGGTCTGCTCTACAGCTGCTCCTCCCGAGCCCAGCTGGCCCCATCCCTGCACTGGTGGCTGGAGGAGGGGCTGCTGGAGGGGAACCATTGCCAAGGTCACCTCCTGCTCATTGGGTGCCCTGGGCCAACAGCCCCCTGAGCCTCAGGGTGGGGCTTGGGGCTCCACGCTGGTCTCAGACTCAGTTGCCACTTCCTTCACTGTTCATCAGGCCCAGAGAGTCACTGTCCTGCTGCTGCTGGGTCAGTTGTGGGGTGATGCCTGGGGGAAGAGGAGCCTGGACTCTTGTAGTAGGTTCCTGGCTGCCCTAAAATATACCTCCTGGGAGGCTTAATCAGGGAGATTTATTATCTCACAGTTATGGAGGCTGGAAGACCAAGCCAAGGTGTCAGCAGGGTTGATTCCTTCTGAGGCTGTGGGTGTGCTGCAGGTCTGCCCTAGCTTCTGGGGGTTTGCTGGCTATCTTTGGAGATCCTTCGCTTGTACAAACATCACTCCAATCTCTGTTTTCTTGTCCACGGGGTGTTCTCCCTGTGTGTGTCTATGTGCAAATTCCACATTTTTGTGAGTATACCAGGCATATTGGATTAAGGGCCGACCCTAGTGATGTCATTGTAACTATTGTCTCTGTAAAGACCCTATCTCCAAATAAGGTCACATTCTGAGATATGTTGGGGTGGGGGGGTGGTACAGAGGGTTAGGACTGCAACATACAAATTTGGGGGACACACAATTCAAGCCATAACAGCTCCTGAGAGATGGTAGCTTGGAGGAGAGGCATTTTAAGGCTTGGACTGGAGTGGCTGGGGGTGTAAGAGCCTCAGTCCTGAGTCAGGGGAGGGGAGTGTGGAGGGGAAGGGTTTGGTCCAGTGTCTACAAGGCAAGAGAATGCTGAGCGGCTGTGTCCTGAGTGAAGAGTGGGAACACTACAGAACACACAGGGGCAGAAGTAGGCAGTTTGAAGGATGCTATGGGTTGGGGTTGGAATTTACACAAAACTCGAATTGTCTACAGGTAAACCAGAATCCAGGGCCAGAGGGGTCCTGGGAGTGGTTGGAGGATCTAGCATCATGGCCCTGGCCCTGCTTTCTTTCTGCCTTTGTCTCATCTTCAGGTGAGAGAGAGCTCCAGAGACAAAGGGAGGGGTCTAGGGAGGAGGGGTTAAGGTCTGGGAGTCTCAGAAAACCTGAATTAGAGGACCCTGGATTGGTGGGAAAGCCAGGAGCCAGGGAAGGGAGTTTGAGCGCTAGCCTGAATTAGCTCATAATCAACTGGGCCAAATATGGGGTCTTTTCCTGGTCCAGTGCTTGGGTTAGGGGGGATCTGCAGACAGGACTCACCTCCACCCACCTCATAGGTAGTAGGGATGGTCTGCCCACTCCATGCCCCAAATAACAAGGCTGAAAAGCCCGGGGTTGTTTCCTTAGAGTGAAGACCTGCAGGGAAAAAGCAGCCCAGCTAATGCAGAGCTTGGACAACGACGTGAACCCAGTCGTGGGGTCAGTCTCCGGGGTGAGTGACGGGACATAGCTCCCATTCAGCATTATCCCATTTGGATGCTGCCCTCCATAGGGACCTCTAGACATTTTGATGTTAGATATCTAACACTTTCTGGAATTCCACAAGTGGTTATTTCAAACTAGTGATTCAACTGCTCTAATGCTACTGCTTCTGGTGGAATATGTATGTCATGCAATTGCTTTGTTGGGGTGTATTCAAGCCTCATGCGTCAGATTATCACCTATCCTGGAATATATATATATATTTTTTTGTTTTTTGTTTTTTTGGTCCACATACAACAAAATGCAAACATCTCAGGTGTACCGTTGGATGAGTTTTTATTTTCAATCTGGGTTTTTTTTCTTTTTCTTTGTTTATTTATGTATTTATTTTTGTTACTCCTCACTGGAAGATATTTTTTCCATTGATTTTTAGAGAGAGTGGAAGGGAGGGACAGAGAGAGAGAGAGAAAGAGATGTGATAGAGACACATTGACTGGTTGCCTCCCGCACGCACCCGACCGAGGCCAGGGATCAGACCTGCAACCCAGGTATGTGCCTGTGACTAGGAATCGAGCCTGTGACCCTTTGGTGCATGGGCCAACACTCTAACCACTGAGCCACACCAGCCAGGGCATGAGTTTTTTTCTTTTTAAAATTAAGTTTATAGGGATAACATTGGTTAATAACATTATATAAATTTCAAGTGTACAACTTTATAATGCAACATCTGTATCCTCCATTTCGTGTTCACCACCTGAAGTCTCGTCTCCTTTCATCACCATGTATTGACCCCCTTTACCCTCTTCATCCTCCCCCCAAGTCCTTTTCCCCCCTGGTAACCATCATTCTATTGCCTGTGTCTATGAGTTTGTTTTGTTGGTTGCTTTCTGTTATATAGCCCACATGTGAGTGAAATCATATGGTTTTTGTCCTTTTCCCTGTAACTTATTTCACTTAGCGTGATACTATCCAGGTTGTCTCAAATGGCAATATTTTATCTTTTTTATGGCTGAGTACTAGAACTATTAGCCTTTTCTTCTGATGTTGAACACTGGGAAGAGTAATGACCCAAATGTAGTCTGTGCCACACCTATTGAGTACAAGGAAGGGGTGGACAGGAGCCCACCCAGGGTAGACCACTGAGGAACCCCAAAGTCACAATTCATCACTCCCATTTTGCATTTTTCAAATCAATCACCATGTTTATATAATATGCACTTTATTGAGGTATACTTACATATTCAAAATGCACCATTTTGCCCCTAAAGTATACAGTTAGATGACTTTTGACAAATATATACACCCTGTAACTGTGTCCCTGATCAAGATATGGACCATTTCGATCATGTCCCCAAGTTCCTAAGTTTTCTTTCCCAGTCAACTGCACCTTTCCAGCAATCACTGATTTCTAGATTAGTTTTGTTCCACTGTGGAACTTCATATAAATGGAACTGTCCAATATTTATTCTACATATCTAGCTTCTATGACTTCATTAAAAACATATAAAAGTATGCTCTTAATAACAGAGCATCAATATAAATAAACCAAAACTGACACAATTGCAAGGAGAAATAGATACATTCACAATTATTTCAAAAGTCTTCTGTTAGTAGCTGGTAGAACAACTAGATGGAAAATCTTTCTTTAAATTTTAATTTGCGTAATTTCCTGTATTGTTGTTGCTTGATTGATCTTGGGGAATGAAATCTTTAGTGTGTGCTAAATCCTCATCTTGTCAGGAATCACAGTACATCTTTTCCATTACTTAATTTTCAATAAACTTTTTTCCTTTTGATAAATGTCTCTTGTAGTCAGTATCACATAGTGGTTCAAAGCATGTACTGTAGAGCTAGATTGCCTGTATTCAAATCCCATCTTTCCCCACTTAGAAGTTGTGTGACCTGGGACAAATGATGAACCCCCTCTGTTCTTTGTTTATTTTCTGTGACATGGAGATATTAAGAGTACCTGTATCACAGAGTATTTATGAGGAGTGCTACAAACGGTACCTGGTATACACTAAGCACATTACTCATGATTACCAGTCAGAAACATTCTCTCCTCTAGCATGTAAGTCCTAAGGGTGGTTTGATATCATTGTTATAGTTTTATTTCCTGTTGTATACCCAGGACCCAATGGAGTGCCTATCGCATGACTCACAGTGGGTACCCAAGGAATATTTCTGGAATACATCATTGTATGACCATATTGCTGGACCTCATTTTCTATTAAAAACTATGTCTCTATCTTTTGATTGGTGAGGTTCATCCACATACAAATACTATAGTTATGATTATTAGCAGTCACATTTTCTCTCTTCTGTGCTTTGGCAGCAGTAGAATTGCAGTGGATTTGTTGTTTATTTCCATCTTGCTTTTTCTTAAAAGGGCATCCTTCTTCTTATCTTCTATTTGCTCTGCTCTAGTGAAGCCCTTTCCTCCTCATCTGAGAACTGTTAGTCTTTGCCTCTTTGAGCTACTGTTTGAAGGTTTCTAGTTCACGCTTCTGTAACCTGAGGGTGTTGTAGGCAGGGAGCAGATATGGGTGAGGGTGTCTGGTTGCTGCAAGACCTGATATCTGCTCTGTCTTCTAGGATATGCCACCTTTGCCCCTGCTTTATATTTAAAATATTTTCTATCCCAAATTTAGAATTTGAAATATATTTGTTTTCTATTTGTTTAGTAACCGCCTCTCCTAGAAAATCATAACATGCTTGAACAAAGGATAACACTATTGTTAGATTGGCACTGAGTCTTGGCTCAGTGGTGCATTTACATAGATGTGTGTCTTCAGGGCAATGCATATAATCTCTCTTAGTATTAGTTTTACTGTTTATAAGATGAATACAATCATAGCATCCTCCCCTAGCATTTCTTAAAAGGATATAGTGTGATTAATATAAACACTCTCTAAGGACTGGGCAAACTTTTTTAAAAATATTTTTTTATTGATTTTTATAGAGAGAGGAAGGGAAAGGGAGAGAGAGAAACACTGATGTGAGAGTGAAGCATCAATTGGCTGCCTCCTGCATGCCCCAACCACAGACTGAGCCTGCATCCTGGGCACGTGCCCTGACCGGGAATCGAACCAGCAACGTTTTGGTGCATGGGATGACACCCAACCAACTGAACCCCACCGGCCAGGGCAGGACTGGCCAATCTTAATGATCAAACATTTAAAAATAAATGGACAAATAAAAGATAAAAGTTCCACCAGTCCAAATCCCATTCTGGTCCTTGGGTGTTTTCTCCCAACCCTCTTTGAGCAGCTTTGAATCCTTTCTCTTCTTTCCATTCAGGCACAGCAGCACCAGTTCCAGACAGACGGCCCTTCAGCTCACCCAGGCCCTGATGGTGCTAGCCCCATTGCAAATGAGGAACAGGAGCTCCACTATGCTTTCGTCAGATTTCACAATCTGAAGCTTCAGGAACAGGAAGATGCCAACATTGTATACTCAGAGATCAAGACACACAAGTGAGGAATCCTTTTCTCACAGTTCGGAAGGCTGGAAGTCTGAAATCAACGTGTCAGCAGGCTTGATTTCTTCTGCAGCTTCTCCCTTTGGCTTGTCTTCTCTCTGTGTCTTCACATAGTCCTCCCTCTGCGTGTCTGTGTCCTAATCTCCTCTTCTTACAGGGGCACAGCATATATTGGATTAAGACCCACCCTAATGACCTCACTTGAACTGAAGTATCTCTTTAAAGACCTTACCTTGAAACTTGACAGAGCTGCAAGGATAATTTATGAGGCACTGGGGTTAGGACTCCAACTTGTTAATTTCATGATTTTCAGCCCATAATCTCAGTGTCTGATTATTTTTAAATTAAAGATTTTCTTGGCAATGGTCTGAATCCCCTAGTATATATGAAGGACCACAGGACTTGTGTCCAAAAGAACTGAGTTTATGCG
Source organism: Tadarida brasiliensis (assembly GCA_030848825.1). Classification (NCBI taxonomy): domain Eukaryota; kingdom Metazoa; phylum Chordata; class Mammalia; order Chiroptera; family Molossidae; genus Tadarida; species Tadarida brasiliensis. Next base: position 4,920,877 of record CM061276.1, read on the forward strand.
CATGTATGCATAAGTGATGGACATGGACAACAAAGCTGGGGACAGGATGGGGGGATGGGGAGGAGGGTGTCAATGGGGAAAAAAGGAGAAACATCTGTAACAAAAATAAATTAAAAAAAAAAAGAAAAAAGAACTGAGTTCACATCCATCTATACCACTTATTGAGTGAGTCCATTTATTTCTCTATGCTCTACTTTACTGTTCTGCAAAGCAGGGAAACCATCTCTTCTAAACTGATTATTGTGAAAGATCAATAAACAGTACGTATGAAACAACTAACTAAAGTGCTGACACAAAGCTTTCTGTGAACTCTGAACACATGCCACAGCATCAGATGTTTGTGTCACAATCTGCTCAAAAATCTTCATGAGATCCCCAAATAAAATTTATGTCCTTCATCTTTTTGTTCAAGGCTCTACACACCCTTGTCCATGCTGATCTCACTAACCTCATTCTTACCAGCCACCCACATTCCATGCCAATCCTAACAGTTTCCTCTTAGCTCTTCAAGCCTCCACACCTTCAGTGGAACTGAAGAAAAATCAATAAAGACCAAGGAGTAGGGCAAATTCTTAAGAGTAGTCAGAAAAAAGAAAGAAAAAGAAATAATACCTTTAAAAAGACCACAGTTAGACTGACAGCTGATTTTTTCAGGGGCAATATAGGAAGCCCAAATACAATGGAAGGATATCTTTTATGTCCTGAGAGATATAAATGTTAGCTTAGAAGTCCTACTTAATGAACATTATGTTTTAAGTCTGAAGGTGAAATAAATATATTTATTACAAACAAAAATGTGACCATTCATAACCAAAAGGCTTCTTAAAATAAATTCTAAAAGATATAATTTGGGTATTAGTGATCACAGCTTGAAGCTCTAATATGCAAAATGGAATGAAAATGTTAGAAAGTGGCCAATATGTGAGCAAAAGGAAACAAATACTTATTGTAAAAAATAATGATGATGTGTAGAGGGGTCAAACATAAAATATAATATTTAAATATCATACTATAGTAACATAATTCAGGAAAATGTAGATAGAATTCACATTTGGTAAGCTCTTTATGCTATTCAGGAGAAAATGAAATGTTATGATAAGCTTTAGATTTTGATATTTTGTTGTTGTAATCTCAAGGAAATTTTCTAAAAGAAATGACCCCAAGTTTATCACCTCCAAACTAGAAATATAAAAGATTCTGGAAACATGATTCAATCAAACCAAAGAAAACAAGAAATAAGAGATTAAGAGGGGGGAAAAAAGAATAAGACATATAGAGTACAAATATAAGATTCTGTATTTAGACCCAAATACATTGAAAAATTGCATTAAGTACAAATGGACTTAGTGCTCTTGCTATAATACAAATATACTCAGATTGGGGGAAAATGGGGCTATATATTATTTACAAGAGATCTATGTGAAACCTAGGTTAGTGTTTGATTGACTTTTCTGAGGAATACTGACCATCACAAGTATATTAATATCAGAAAATACATACTTTACAATAAAGAGTATTAATGGAGGTAAATGGGACCACTGCATAATGATTAAAGGTTCGATCTACCAGAAAGGTATAACATTTGAAATGTGTATGCATATGACAATATAAGGCAAAAACTGACAAAATTTTTAAAAACTAAACTAATCCATATTCCTGGAGGGAATTTTAATATATGTTTTAGAATAACTGATGAAACACATAGACAAGAAAATCACGAAGGAAATGTTATTATACCAGACGTAAACAACATCATTAACAAACTTGATCTATAGTCATAGATAGAAAACTTGTCCCAATGATGACAGGATATACATTCTATTTGAGCACACACATGGAATATTACAAAATATTTTATCACATATTTTGCCATATAAAGTAAAATTTCAATATTTTTCAAAGGATTGAAGTCATACAGAACATGTTTTCTGATTCCAAGGTTATTAGGCTAAAAATAAATAATGAAAGCATTATTATATAATATTTATAATATATATTCTATTTGGTTATATAATATATTATAGTCATAAATATATACTATATTATATGTCTATATATTATATAGTCATAAATATAACTCGATATACCTGTATGTAAATATCACTGAACATTTAGAAAATCCCTATGAATAAGTATAAAATAATTATAATGCAAATTTAAAACTATTTAAACTTAAGTGATAATATAAATACTAACTGTAAAACGTTTCGTGTAAAAACTAAAGTGGTTATTAGAAAAAAAATATATAATTTCAGCAGTCTATATCAGAGATAGAGAAAAGTTAAAATTTAATAAGCTAAGGTTTTAATTTTAAAAACAAGAAAATAGCTAAAATAAAACAAAAGGAAATTGAAGGAAGAAAATACCAAATGATAAGAGCACGTGTACTATAAAAAGTATTCAATAGAGATGAACAACATCAAGAACTTTTAGTTCTTTGGTACAGACAGTAAAGCTGATAAAGCTGTTAATCCAGAAATAAATCTAGAAGGCAAGAGTAACCAGCATCCAGGAACATAAAGAAGACATCACTCTATGTAACAGAAACTAAACAGAAAGTAATAAAAATCTTTAAATCCCATACATTTAAAATCTGTCATAAATGGGGAAATTCCCAGACTAATACGTTATTCAAACCTTTAGCCAGTTGTTCAGTGAGTATTGGTACTCATTAGCCCGTCATCTATCAGCCCAGGTGAAAGGAAAACCCAATGTACTGACGAAATTCGGCCACTAGGGGGCGGCGCTGCAGCGTTGTCATTCGGGTTCCCTGAGATTGGGTAACAGTCCACTTCTTGCTGTGCTAGCATATTGTCAGAATTAATTGTAAATCAAGATAAAGTGTTCACTCCTAATACAATGGGCATAAAGAACAAACCACGAGTCCGGCCGGTGTGGCTCTCTGGTTGAGTGTTGTCCCATGCACCAAGAGGTTGCCAGTTCCATTCCTGGTCAGGGCACATACCTGGGGTTGCAGGCTCTATCCCCAGTATAAAATGTGCAGGAGGCAGTCAATCGATGTTTGTCATGGATATTTCTATCTCTCTCTCCCTCTAAAAAATCAATCAATCAATCAATCAATCAAAACATCTTTTAAAAAAAGAACAACCCATGAGATCATAGGTGTGATTTCAATTAAAAAAAAAAAAAAAAAGGCAACACACCAGGAGTAGGTGTTATCGGAGACTCATGTGTCCCATCCTCAGATGTCCTCAGAGGTCCTGGTCCTGCTCCAGTGATGGAGGGCAGACCTCAAGATGGGCAGCACCAGGCTCTGCTTCCTGTCTGCTCATCTCTGGGTGGGTCTCCAGGGTTTGGGGGCTGGGTTGTCCTCCTGCTCTGTGCAGATGGGTATGAGCTCCCTCTCTGAGGTTCCTCATCTGTGGGTAAGGAGGTCCCGTGTTCCTCCCCAGCTTCTGTGGGGCTCGCTCCCCGCAGCCTCCCTCCCACGGACTTCCTTCTCTTTTCACCCACAGAAGCCCAGAAGCCCTCCAGAGATGTTGCGCCTGCTGCTGCCCCTGCTGTGGGCAGGTGAGTGCCGAGGGGAGAAGGTGGGGAAGCATGGGGACTGCAGCTGACCCTCGTTTCCCTGCAGGGTCCCTGGCCGAGGATGAGGACCACTGGGTGAGAGTGCAGAAGTCCGTGACGGTGCAGGAGGGCCTGTGTGTCTCCGTGCCCTGCACCGTCATGTATCGCCGTTACTACTGGACTGACTCTACCCCAGCTCATGGCTACTGGTTCCGGGAAGGGGCCAATACAGACAAAGCTACTCTAGTGGCCACAAACAACCCAGATTGTAAGGTGCAGGAGGAGACCAGGAACAGATTTCATCTCACTGGGGACCCCCGGACTTATAACTGCTCCATGGACATCAGAGACGCACAGAGAAGGGACACAGGGACATACCACTTTAGGGTGGAGAGAGGGTCCTATGTGAGATACAGTTACATGAGGAACCAGCTCTCTGTACAAGTGATAGGTAAGGAATGGGATTAAGGAGACGACACACAAATAAGACTTGAGGGCACCAAGGGCAGGGCCAGAATGGGACACCCTTGTCTTTTTGCTTAGGAAGAACCCAGAGAGATTTGGGGGACATGACTCCGGGTCTGGCCAGGAAGAGAGGCTGCGGTTAGGAGTACACTCAGGAACCTTATATCGAGGGCCTGGGTCTGTCCCTCTCTTCTCCAGGTCTGTCACAGGAACCTGACATCCACTTTCAAGGGTTCCTAGAATCTGGGAACCCCAAGAACTTTACCTGTTCGGTGCCATGGGCCTGTGAGAGGGGGACACCACCCCAATTCTACTGGATTGGAGTCAACGTCACCTCCCTGGGTTCCAGAACTTTCAACTCCTCAGTGATCACCTTCATACCAGGGCCCCAGAACCATGGCACCAACCTCACCTGTAGAGTGACCTTCCCTGGAGCTGGCGTGAGCACGGTGAAGACCATCCAGCTCAATGTGTGTGAGTGTTCAGGCAGGAAGAGGGGTCCTTGAGGGCACAGAGTGTCAGGGTGGGGGCAGTGCCTGCGTGGAGGACACTTGGGGATTGTTCTTGGATGTGTGGCTGGAGTGAAGAAGGAGAGAACACCCAGACCCACCATCTTGCTCATGACCAGCCCATCATCCTGCAGGTGGTCAATTACTTATTTCTCTTCCAGATGCTCCACAGAACCTGACCATTCGTGTCTTCAGGGGAAACAGCACAGGTGGGAGAGGCCCTGGAGTTACACCCCCCTCCAGGATGCCACAATTTGGGCCCCAAAATGATCTCTACATACCCCAGAAGTGACCCTGTTCCTTCCCTGCTCAGAACTCACCATGGCTCCCTCATCCCTCAGGGGAGAGGCTTCCAGCATCATCTGTATATGACCCTCCAATGATCAGACCTACGTGTGACAGCACCTCTGCACAGTGTCACACATCAAGGTCCACCTCCCAAGTGGTCTCCCCCAGGTCTAGGTTTAACCAGCTCTTCCTCAAATGTCCATCTGGGATCTCAGGTTGCCTCTCCTTCCCCCACCTCACCTAATGTATCTTTGTCCCTACTGGATATTACTTGCAATGCTTGTCTCAGAGACACTGTTTTCCATTGCTGAGAGAGAATCCTTCTGGATCTTCTGTCTCCGTAGTCCCAGAGGTCCTGGGCAATGCCACCTCCCTGCAAGTCCAGGAGGGCCAGTCCCTGCGCCTGGTCTGTGAAACGGATGGCAACCCCCCAGCCAAGCTGAGCTGGTCCCGCGGGAGCCTGACCCTGAGCCCCTCCAAGCCCTTGGATCCGGGGTTCTTAGAGCTGCCCCACGTGGTCTTGTCAGATGGAGGGGAATTCATCTGCCGAGCTCAGCACCCACGGATCTCTTACAGCATATCCCTGAACCTAGTTGTGCAGGGTGAGTATTAGCAGGACACCTGCATTGTGAGGTGGGGCCGTCAGCAGGACTAAGGAGCAGACTTTAAAAAATGCACCTTTGCACCTTCTCTCCTCCCCTTCCCCCAGGCATCTCTGATTCCTGTCCCCAGATCAGTGGGGAGCAGTAGGGTTCCTGGCTCCTGGTCTCCACACTTCTCAGATGGGGGGTGGCTCATGGGGGCTGGCTTCCTCCTCACCTATGGCCTCACCAGAATCTACTATACCAGGCAAGGGGCCCTTCTCAAGGTGTCCTGATTTGGGGACATCTTGGTGACTACACACATCTTGTCCTCTCCAGAGCAAACGATTCAAAGTACTATTCTCTCATTTCAGAACTTGTTTCTTCCACAGCTTCAGAGACCTCCACGGGGACAAGGCTGCAAGGAGTGACGGAGTCCCTTCCTCAATGTGGTCCTGAGGATCCATCTAACAACTGCATCCTGATACACACTCTGCCCAGCTTTGTGGAGCAATTAGGTGCTGGATGACACCACCCCTTGTCCCATTCAGAAATAATTCTTTACCCTGGGTTTCCAGGACTCTTCTTGATAGTTCTACCTCAGTGTTTGGGAGGACAAGTGGGGAAAACACAGAGCATTTTATTACTAATTTGAATCATACTCCATGTAATATGTAGCTCTTGCATGCTTACCTTAATGTGTTTTTACTAAAAAATTTTTTTTTCTTTTTTGATATTAGAGAGAGAGGAAGGAAGAGGGAGAGAGAGATAGAAACATGGATGAGAGAGAACATTGATTGGCCAACTCCTGCATGCCCCCCACTGAGGATTTGGTCCATAACCTGGGCATGTTCCCTGATCGGGAATCGAACTGGCAACCTCTTGGTGCATGGGTTGATGCTCAACCACTGAGCCACACCGGCCAGGCCTTAATGTGGTTTTGATAATCATATTATTTAACCCCATAATATATTGTTATAAATTTTTAAAACAGTGAACTAGAAGGGTATTTTATAATTAGAAAAAAAAAACTCTTTTATGGTTATCCACATGTTAACCTGTTTATATGTTCTTCATTTCTTTATGTAGTTCACGCTCCTCCATAGTACAATATTTTCCACTTTTATAGAAAAGTAATTGATATATATCAATGTATAAGTTTAAGCCATACAGAATGATGGTTTGCTTTATGTATATTGTGAAATGATTACCACAGTAGGTTCAGCTGACATCTATCTTCTTATATAGATGCAATAAAAAGTAAGGAAAGAAAAAAGGAAAATATATATTTCTGTCCATGATGAGTGCTCAGGATATACTCTCTTAACTTTCCTACCTATTGTACAGGTGTGTAAGCTATAGTCATCATGTTGTACATTACATTCCCAATACTTATTTATGTTATAATGATACATTGTTATCTTTTAACCATCTTCCTCCATTTCCCCCTACCTATCATTTTTCTTTTGCCTGAAGACCTATTTGTATATTTTTGTAGTGCAGGTATGCTGGTGATGAATTTCCTCAGCTGTTGTTTGTAGAATCTTTTGTTTACATTAGCTTTGGGAAGATACTCTTCATAGATAAGGAATTCTAGGACAACGTTTTGCTTGTTTAGTTCTACAACTTCATTTGGCTTTCAAAGTTTCTTCTGAGATTCTGCTGTAATTGTTATCTTTCTTTCTTCGTGTATTTTGTCATTTTCTCTGGCAGGTTTTAATCGTTTTTGTTTTCTACCAGGTTTACATGATTTGCTTAATATATCTGCCTTGAAGTGGGACGTGAGTACGTGTGTGTGTGTGTGTGTGTGTGTGTGTGTGTGTGTGTGTAAGAGAGAGATAGTGAGGGAGAGAGAGAGATATTATCTTATTGGGAGATTGTTGAGTGTCTTTGAATTGTGGATTTATAGTTGTAATCAAATTTGAAAAAATTGAAGCTAATTATATGCTTATTTTATTCTTTCTCTCCGTTCTTCTCTGGCTCTACAATTTTACGTGTTACATTGCCTGATATTATATCATAGGGCCTTGAGCATCTGTACGTCTTTGTTTAGCTTTTCTCTCTCTGTATTTTTCAGTTCTAACAGGAGCTATTGTTACATGTTCAAGTTCATTAAATATTCTACAATGTTGCATGCTGTTCATCTCAGTGAAATTAGCATTTCAGATCATGTATTTCCTTCTCCAGAAGTTGCAGTTCCTTAGTGTTTAATCTTCTAATTTCTTCTCTTATTTTGGTAGTATTTTTTTTTCCATACCCTTGAGTATATAGAACATATTTGTAAAAAGTCTTTCAATGTTTTTGTGTGCTAGGTCCATCTCCTGTGTCATGTCTGAGCATGATTGAGTGAATGGTGTTTCTCTTATGAAGTGTTGCATGTTCATACTTTTTTATACGTCTAGTAATTTTTCACTCAATGGTGAAAAAACGACATTGTCGTTTCTATTTGGCTGACTGCTTGGTTCTGTGGTATTCCTTTAAAGCACATTGGTTCTTTCTCTTGAAAGCAGTGAAGTGACTTGTATGTTGGGCCAATATTTTAAGGTTCTTTAATTATTAGCCTCTTTTTAAAGACAGTTCTAATGTAGCCTTTATTTTAGTACCAATTTTCTTTCCTTTGAATGCCATGGTCCTTTTCGATATTTGACGGAATGCACCACATATTCAAGGAGGTGTCTTCACTCTGCCTGGAGGCACTATGCACAGGACCAAGCACTTTGTGGTCTCCAGGAAAGTTTCCACTAATAGCTGTGTGGTCATTGTTCTCTCCTTAAGAATTGTTCTTGTTTGGTCTCATGGGGATTCAGGTAAAGACTCTAAGAGGTCATTTGATATCTATAGTACAAACTGTCATCATTCTTCTCCATGACTGGAATATTGCATTGCATGGGTGCATTGTGATTTTGTTTGAATTTTCTATTAATGGAAAATTATGACATTTATTCTATTTTACTAACCCAAATGCTGCAATGAATAATGTTGTATCTAATTTCAGAGATGTGTGTGTGCATTTGGTATAAATCCCTGAGAGTTACATAGCTCAGTCATGGTTCTTTCTATGTTTATTTATAAGAGTTAATTCATTATGTTTTTCTTGTATGAAAAGGTTTAAGATACACTCTCTTAGAGACTTTCGAATATGCAATACAGTGTTTTAAGCATGTTCACCATGCTGTACATGAGATTCCCTGGATGTATTCGTTTTATGACTGGGAGCTTTTACCCATTCACCCACTGCCATCTGCTGCCTCCCACAGCCACCACTCTGTTCTCTGTCTGTGAATTTGTTTTTTTTTCTTTGTTATTAAGATTCCATATGTAAGATCAAATGGTATTTCTCTTTCTCTGTCTGACTTATTTTATGCAGCATGATAACCTCATGGGCTATGCATGTTGTCATACATGGCAATATTTTATGCTTTTATGGCTTTGTATATATACCGCATCTTTTTGTCCATTGATCTATCCATGGGAAGTCAGGTTTATGCATATCTTGACTATTGTAGATAATGCTGCACTGAACATGGGGCTCTAGCTACTTTTCAAGTTAGTGATTTCATTTTCTTCAGATAAATACCAGGAAGTGGGATAGTGGGTACATATGGAAGTTTTTTCGGTAATATTTTGAGGAAGTTCCATACTGTTTTTCATAGTGTCTGCACTAATTTACATACCCACCAACAGTGCACAAGGGTTCCCATTTTTCACCATCTTCCATTTTTTGAAAAATATGTAAATATGAAAAATATGAGTGGACAATGTCATGCAGACCAGTGATGAGTCAGAGTGTCAGTGTTCCCCCAGGCTCACGAGACCAGGGCAAGACAAAACATTTAGAGCTTTCACAATATCAGGAGAAAACTGCATTCTCCATGCAGTTTTTTTTTTTTTTTTTTTTTTTTTTACCCTCACCAAGATATTTTTTCATTGCTTTTTCAGTAGAATGGGAGGGAGGGAGGAAAGGAGGTAGGAAGAGAGAGAGAGAAATATCAGTGTGAGAGAGATACATCAATAGGTTGCCTCCCACATGACCCTGACCAGGGGCAAGGATTGAACTGCAACCAAGGTACGTGTCCTTGACCGGAATCGAACCCGCAACTCCTTGGTGCACGGGCCGACACTCTAACTGCTGAGCCAAACTGGCCAGGGACATCCATGTAGTTTATGAGCATTTCTCTTGTTAGAAATGATGTTGCACATGAGTTTCTATCATAAAGAGTCATTGGTGTATCTTCTGTTAACTGTCTGTCTATATTCTTTGCTCAATCTTCTACTTCATGTCTTGAATTTTCATCATTCATTCCTGGTAATATTTTTCAAGTTAGAGGAATTAGCTGTTTTTCTGTAATATGGTTGCAACAAGTTTATTCAGTATGTCATCACCTTTTTCTTGGTGGTGGCGTTTTTTGTTTTTTACAGTGCTTAGGGATCTATTTATATATGTAGTCTCATTTATCAATCTCTTAGGACCGAGGGCAGAGTTGGTGCTGGTGGCCATCGGGGAGGCAGCTGTCAAGACCCTGCTCCTCCTCCTCTGCATCCTCATCCTCATGTAAGCTCCGCCCAGGGCGGGAGGGATGCGTGAAGAGGGCAGGGGCATGTGTCTGAGTCCCAGGACCAGTAATTGGGTATGAATGGATAAGAGCACAGGACCCCCAGGAGGCTGATGAGCAGGTGGGTGAGGATTCCACATGGGCCATGATTATAAGTGCACCGCTTGGGAAGTGTCCAGGATGAGAGGTACCTGCTGTGCTCAAGACGATCTGGTGGCCAGAACAGTCCTTTCTTACCTTATTCTCCCTTTTAGCTACTTATAGGAAACAAGGGCTGCTGCCCCATACACCCTCGTCTCATCAGCCTTAAGGACCCCTGTCTCTTTTATCTCAGAGTGAAGTCCTGTAAGAGGAAGGCAGCCAGGACCACAGAAAATATGGAGGATGCAAACATCGTCCCTGGTTGGCCCCTGAGGTGAGTGACATGGGCTTCCGCTGGCCAACGGTCCACGGACACTTTTCCCAATTTTCTTCCCCAGATGGCTCCACCCAGCATTGCTAAGTTGAGCTGCCACTTTTGTCCCAAATCCATTTCTTTGCTGGGTTCCCCATCACAGTGATGACACATTGGGCCCCTTCTCTAAGGCCTGAATTGGGGTGTGGATCTTCCCTTTTTCTTCATCCTTTCTTCCCAATGCAATAAATTATTATGTCTTGTGCATCTTTGCCCCTAATCAAAGCTCATGGTGATTTGGTCCCCTCTTTGTCTGATCCCTATTTCTGTGGTCTCATCTCTTCCTTGGGTCTCTGAGCACACCAACCTCCTGTCTCCCTCTCTGTCCTCAACACAGGCCTCCAGATGGTCATTTCCAAGACAAACTGTCCTCTTGTAGCAAAGTATGAACACCAACGGTTCCTCTTCATGGCCAGAGACCCAGGTGCCAACAGCACAGGCTTGATTTGAGAGCTTGTTGTACTCGGTTCCCTGCTGAACACTCCACCAGATTCTACCATGTTCCTGAATGTGACACGATGTCCACACCCAGCCAGGCCGCGGACTTTGTGACTCTGAGACTCTGCATGTGCAGGAACCTTGGCTGAAATGCCCTTCCCTCCCCATTCCTACTTCTCCAAGTCTCAATCTTCCCTCACTGTTAGTAATGCCATTGTGTGTGTGTGATTGTATAGTTCTGAGCATAGCGACATTGTCATTTATTCTCATTAGACTCATGTATCAAGTGTTCTCGAACATCTACTCTGTGTCAGCATTGTTGTAGACACCAGAGATGCCTCAGTGAACACAACTTCAAAAATATCTACCATCCAAAAGATGTGAAAAGACGCTTCTGCAAAGAAAGTATACAGATGACAACAAGCACATTACTAGAATTGTCCCCAACATTCGTCATTAGAGAAATGCCACTCAGAAAAACAGTGAAATAGCACTTCACAATCATTAGGACATAATGCTATATATATATTTTTTTTAAAAACTGGAAATAACTTTTGTTGGCGAAGATGTGGACAACTTGGAGCCTTTGTGCTTTGCTTGTGGATGTGAAAAATGGTGCAGCCTCATGGAAAACCTTTTGAATATCTTCCAAAAGTTGAACCTAGAATTACCATATAACCCAGAAGATCCATTCCCAGGTATATACTAAAGGAACTGGACTCGCAAAATCAAACAAGTACTTGCACTCCATAGGTCACAGCAGTGTTATTCAAAGTAATGCTAGAACCAGCCACAGTGCACATCCATAGAAGAATGGAAAAACCAAAGGGGGCATATGTATACAATGGAACATCCCTCAGCCTTAAAGAGGAATGAATGAAATTCTGACACCTGCTCCAGCATGGATGAAGCCTTGCAGACAATATGAAAGAAGCCAGACACAGAAGGACAAACGTTGTATGATTCTGCTGATTATAAGCTAATATAGGCAAATTCATTGAGACCGAAAATAGAATAGTGACTGCTGGGATCCTGGGTCGGGGATTGGGGAGCTATTGTGTAACTGTGCAAAGTTTCTGTTTGGGGTGGTGACAAGTTCTGGAAATAGACGGTACTGATGACTACACAACATTATAAATGTAACTAGTGCCACTGAATTGTACCCTCTAGCATGGTAAACACGGAAAGTTTTATTTTGCGGAGATTTTACCACAAAAAAAACAACAATAACAACAACAAAAAACACAGGGATTGAGAAGTACTTATCTCCTGAAAGTGCTAATATAGAGACAAGGGTGAACATAAGAAATAATAAATAAAATTCTAACATGTCACATATTGAGAAATGTTTAAGGACCATTCTCGTAGGGGAAAGGGCATGTGATGCAATCAGTGACTGGTATTTATTCGAGTGTGTGAAGAGGTGATGTGTGAACAAAGATTGAGGGCCAGGAGGAAGCAGGCTGTGTGTCTACGAGAAAGGTTCCCAAGGAGAGAAAAAAGAGGGAACCTTGAATCCGTCGCTGAGGCAGAAGCAGGCTTGGTGTGTTGGAGACAAGGGGCTGATGTGACAGGTTCGGGAGGCATGGTTGGGGGAGCAGCTGCGAGGGTGCTGCAGAACCTATGGAAGACTACTGCAGGCCATGGAAGGTTGTGGAGGCTTTGAAGAGAGCAGCCACGTGATGAGACCCTCATTTTATGGAATTCTCAATGGAGTGAGTCCAGGGAAGCAGAAAGACCAGGCAGCTGGGACGAAGGACACCGTGTAGGAAAGAATAGTTTCTGAAGGTCAAGTTCATTGAATTGTCTAATAGATGTGGGGAGTGAGGAAAAGAGAGAGGCAAAGATGCTGCCAACATATTTCCCGTGAGCACCTGGATGGATGGAGCTGTGTTGGGTGGAGGACTCCGAGAGGAGGGTTTTGAGGGTGACAGGCATTCTCAGTGGTCACTTGATATTCAGCAAGAGAGCTGGGTATGAATATCTGGAGATCGGGAGAGGGGTCCAGACTGCAGATGTTAACTTGTGTAGCTACTGGATGATGAGGACAGGAGGTGAGGGAAATTGGCAGGGATGATAAGAGTATGGTGGTTCCTCCAGAAATTAAAAATAGAGTTAACATACAACCCAGCAATTCCACTTCTGGATATGTATCTTACAGATGGAGAGCAGGGACTCTAAACAATGTTTGCACACTCATATTCACAGCACCGTTATTCACAATAGCCGATGGGTGGATTCCACCGAAGTGTTCCTCAACAGATGAATGGAGAAATATAATGTGCTATATGTAACCGTTGAATTATTCAGCCTTAAAAAGGAAGGGATATGTGGCAGGTGCTAACACATGGATGAAACTTGAGGACATATAAGTGAAATTAGTTACAACAAAGACATATATTACATGATTCCACTTACATGAGGAATCCAAAGTCACAAAGTCCTAGAGATAGAAAGTAGAATGGTGGTTGCCAACTGCTGGGAGCTTGAGGGTGTTGACCGTAAGCAACACTTGACCAGGTCTACTGTCACCAAGAAGGATTTATTTGGAAAATAGAAAGGATTATAATCCAGTACCTGCAGCCATGGTGAACAACGGACACAGACGCAGAAAAAGAAGCGGAAGCCCTTTATACAGAGGAGAAGAGAGAGTCAAGAGGAGGAGCTGTGATGACATGCAGCTACACTGTAAACATAGAGAGTTCCCTGGGATCTCAAGACCACGTGGGGCATGAGGGCTCTGCCACCAAGCCTTCCAGCTGCCTGTCTGGGTTAAGGCCTCCAACACGTGACAAGGAAAATGAGGAACTGTTGTTACTAGGTGCAGTTTTCGGTTTTGCAACTTGAAAAGAGTTTTTGTTTTTTTTTTAAACTAGATTTAAAAAAATGAATAAATAGCTCTGGCCAGTTTGGCTCAGTGGTTAGTGTGTCGGCCCGTGGACCAAAGAGTAGCGGGTTCAATTCCAGCCCAGGGCACATACCTCGGTTCGTTCCGGCCCTGGTCGGGGTCACGAAGGAGGCAGCCAATTGATGTGTCTCTCTCACATCCATGTCTCTCTCTCTCTGTATCTCTCCCTCTCTCTCTCCCACTCCCACTCTATATGAAGATATTTGAAACTCCTCGGGTGAGGATTATAAAACAAACAAACAAAAAACCCCACACTCATATTTCTAGAAAATACTCAGGACAGATGCTAAATTCACCTATCACAGCAGCTTTGAAGTCAGACAATACTGTGTTTGGGGAGCATCTCACAGACATGCCCAGGTACATGTATCCCTTCTTGTCTGCAGCCAACCAACACTTAGATGCTCATGGAGTGTTTGGTGAATGATGAATGAATAATAAATGAGAGTGAATGAACGGATGCTGCCTTCACATCAGCCAGGACCCTTGTTTCTTCTGCCCCAGATGCTCGCAAAGACCATAAAGAATCCTACACCTTGCAGGACTGACCTCCACCTTCCTGAACATTGGGATGGGGAATTGACTCCTGGTCAATATAGCTCCCTGGTGTAGGCACCTGAGCTCAGAAAAGCCCCTTGGATGGGAAAACCTCAGGAGATTCACTCTTCCATCTTCAGATGTCCTCAGAAATCTTGGTCCTGCTCTCATTCTATAGGGAAGACCCTGAGATGTAACAGGACCTGGGGTCTGCTTTCTGTCTGCTCCTCTCTTTGCAGGACTCCAGTGTTTTGGGGCTCTGGGGCATCTCCCTGCTCTGTGCTGAGTGCTGACAAGCTCCCTCTCTGAGGTTCCTCTTCTGTGGAGGGGGAGGTCTGTGCTCCTCCTTAGCTTCTGTGGGGCTTGCTGCCCACAGCCCCCCTTCTACTGCCTTCCTTCTCTTTTCACCCACAGGAGCCCAGAAACCCTCCAGAGATGTTGTGGTTGCTGCTGCCCCTGCTGTGGGCAAGTGAGTGTTTGAGGGGAGATCATGTGGGTTGGGGTAGTGGCTGTGGCTGACACTTGTTTTCTTCAGGGTCCCTGGCTCAGGATCCAAGATTCCAGCTCCAAGTGCAGATGTCCGTGGTGGTGCAGGAGGGCCTGTGTGTCCATGTGCCCTGCACCTTCTCCTACCCCCAGGAAGACTGGACAGACTCTACCCCAGCTCACAGCTACTGGTTTCCGGAAGGGGCGCGTCCAGGCCAGGATGATCCAGTGGCCACAAACAACCCAGATTGTAAAGTGCAGGCGGAAACCCTGGGCCGATTCCACTTGGTCGGGGACCCCCGGAACTACAACTGCTCCTTGGACATCAGAGATGCACAGAGAAGGGACACAGGGACATACTTCTTCAGGGTGGACAGAGGGTACTATACAAAATATAATTATAGAAGGAACCAGCTCTCCGTACACGTGACTGGTAAGGAAAGGGGTCAAGGAGAGGACACATGGGTGGGCTCCTGGGTTGGGAAAATTCATTTTTTCTCAACCTGGGAAGGACCCCAGGTGACCCAGGGGTACAGGACACTGGGGCTGGAGAGGTGTAGACGCTGCTGATGGGGCACACTCAGGGACCCCATTTCCAGGGCCTGGGTGTGTGTCTCTCTTCTCCAGATCTGTCACAGACACCTGACATCCACTACCAGGGGTTCCTAGAGTCTGGACACCCCAAGAACATTACCTGTTCGGTGCCATGGGCCTGTGAGAGGGGGACACCCCCAGAATTCAGCTGGATTGGAGTCAACATCACCTCGCTGGGTTCCAGAACTTTCAACTCCTCAGTGGTCACCTTCATACCAGGGCCCCAGAACCACGGCACCAACCTCACCTGTAGAGTGACCTTCCCTGGAGCTGGCGTGAGCACGGTGAAGACCATCCAGCTCAATGTGTGTGAGTGTTCAGGCAGGAAGAGGGGTCCTTGAGGGCACAGAGTGTCAGGGTGGGGGCAGTGCCTGCGTGGAGGACACTTGGGGATTGTTCTTGGATGTGTGGCTGGAGTGAAGAAGGAGAGAACACCCAGACCCACCATCTTGCTCATGACCAGCCCATCATCCTGCCGGTGGTCAATTACTTATTTCTCTTCCAGATGCTCCACAGAACCTGACCATTCGTGTCTTCAGGGGAAACAGCACAGGTGGGAGAGGCCCTGGAGTTACACCCCCCTCCAGGATGCCACAATTTGGGCCCCAAAATGATCTCTACATACCCCAGAAGTGACCCTGTTCCTTCCCTGCTCAGAACTCACCATGGCTCCCTCATCCCTCAGGGGAGAGGCTTCCAGCATCATCTGTATATGACCCTCCAATGATCAGACCTACGTGTGACAGCACCTCTGCACAGTGTCACACATCAAGGTCCACCTCCCAAGTGGTCTCCCCCAGGTCTAGGTTTAACCAGCTCTTCCTCAAATGTCCATCTGGGATCTCAGGTGGCCTCTCCTTCCCCCACCTCACCTTATGTATCTTTTGTCCCTACTGGATATTACTTGCAATGCTTGTCTCAGAGACACTGTTTTCCATTGCTGAGAGAGAACCCTTCTGGATCTTCTGTCTTCGTAGTCCCAGAGGTCCTGGGCCATGCCACCTCCCTGCAAGTCCAGGAGGGCCAGTCCCTGCGCCTGGTCTGTGAAACGGATGGCAACCCCCCAGCCAAGCTGAGCTGGTCCCGCGGGAGCCTGACCCTGAGCCCCTCCAAGCCCTTGGATCCGGGGTTCTTAGAGCTGCCCCACGTGGTCTTGTCAGATGGAGGGGAATTCATCTGCCGAGCTCAGCACCCACGGATCTCTTACAGCATATCCCTGAACCTAGTTGTGCAGGGTGAGTATTAGCAGGACACCTGCATTGTGAGGTGGGGCCGTCAGCAGGACTAAGGAGCGGACTTTAAAAAATGCACCTTTGCACCTTCTCTCCTCCCCTTCCCCCAGGCATCTCTGATTCCTGTCCCCAGATCAGTGGGGAGCAGTAGGGTTCCTGGCTCCTGGTCTCCACACTTCTCAGATGGGGGGTGGCTCATGGGGGCTGGCTTCCTCCTCACCTATGGCCTCACCAGAATCTACTATACCAGGCAAGGGGCCCTTCTCAAGGTGTCCTGATTTGGGGACATCTTGGTGACTACACACATCTTGTCCTCTCCAGAGCAAACGATTCAAAGTACTATTCTCTCATTTCAGAACTTGTTTCTTCCACAGCTTCAGAGACCTCCACGGGGACAAGGCTGCAAGGAGTGACGGAGTCCCTTCCTCAATGTGGTCCTGAGGATCCATCTAACAATTGCATCCTGATACACACTCTGCCCAGCTTTGTGGAGCAATTAGGTGCTGGATGACACCACCCCTTGTCCCATTCAGAAATAATTCTTTACCCTGGGTTTCCAGGACTCTTCTTGATAGTTCTACCTCAGTGTTTGGGAGGACAAGTGGGGAAAACACAGAGCATTTTATTACTAATTTGAATCATACTCCATGTAATATGTAGCTCTTGCATGCTTACCTTAATGTGTTTTTACTAAAAAATTTTTTTTTCTTTTTTGATATTAGAGAGAGAGGAAGGAAGAGGGAGAGAGAGATAGAAACATGGATGAGAGAGAACATTGATTGGCCAACTCCTGCATGCCCCCCACTGAGGATTTGGTCCATAACCTGGGCATGTTCCCTGATCGGGAATCGAACTGGCAACCTCTTGGTGCATGGGTTGATGCTCAACCACTGAGCCACACCGGCCAGGCCTTAATGTGGTTTTGATAACCATATTATTTAACCCCATAATATATTGTTATAAATTTTTAAAACAGTGAACTAGAAGGGTATTTTATAATTAGAAAAAAAAACTCTTTTATGGTTATCCACATGTTAACCTGTTTATATGTTCTTCATTTCTTTATGTAGTTCACGCTCCTCCATAGTACAATATTTTCCACTTTTATAGAAAAGTAATTGATATATATCAATGTATAAGTTTAAGCCATACAGAATGATGGTTTGCTTTATGTATATTGTGAAATGATTACCACAGTAGGTTCAGCTGACATCTATCTTCTTATATAGATGCAATAAAAAGTAAGGAAAGAAAAAAGGAAAATATATATTTCTGTCCATGATGAGTGCTCAGGATATACTCTCTTAACTTTCCTACCTATTGTACAGGTGTGTAAGCTATAGTCATCATGTTGTACATTACATTCCCAATACTTATTTATGTTATAATGATACATTGTTATCTTTTAACCATCTTCCTCCATTTCCCCCTACCTATCATTTTTCTTTTGCCTGAAGATCTATTTGTATATTTTTGTAGTGCAGGTATGCTGGTGATGAATTTCCTCAGCTGTTGTTTGTAGAATCTTTTGTTTACATTAGCTTTGGGAAGATATTCTTCGTAGATAAGGAATTCTAGGACAACGTTTTGCTTGTTTAGTTCTACAACTTCATTTGGCTTTCAAAGTTTCTTCTGAGATTCTGCTGTAATTGTTATCTTTCTTTCTTTGCATGTATTTTGTCATTTTCTCTGGCAGGTTTTAATCGTTTTTGTTTTCTACCAGGTTTACATGATTTGCTTAATATATCTGCCTTGAAGTGGGACGTGAGTACGTGTGTGTGTGTGTGTGTGTGTGTGTGTGTGTGTGTGTAAGAGAGAGATAGTGAGGGAGAGAGAGAGATATTATCTTATTGGGAGATTGTTGAGTGTCTTTGAATTGTGGATTTATAGTTGTAATCAAATTTGAAAAAATTGAAGCTAATTATATGCTTATTTTATTCTTTCTCTCCGTTCTTCTCTGGCTCTACAATTTTACGTGTTACATTGCCTGATATTATATCATAGGGCCTTGAGCATCTGTACGTCTTTGTTTAGCTTTTTTCTCTCTGTATTTTTCAATTCTAACAGGAGCTATTGTTACATGTTCAAGTTCATTAAATATTCTCCAATGTTGCATGCTGTTCATCTCAGTGAAATTAGCATTTCAGATCATGTATTTCCTTCTCCAGAAGTTGCAGTTCCTTAGTGTTTAATCTTCTAATTTCTTCTCTTATTTTGGTAGTATTTTTTTTCCCATATCCTTGAGTATATAGAACATATTTGTAAAAAGTCTTTCAATGTTTTTGTGTGCTAGGTCCATCTCCTGTGTCATGTCTGAGCATGACTGAGTGAATGGTTTTTCTCTTATGAAGTGTTGCATGTTCATACTTTTTTATACGTCTAGTAATTTTTCACTCAATGGTGAAAAAACGACATTGTCGTTTTTATTTGGCTGACTGCTTGGTTCTGTGGTACTCCTTTAAAGCACATTGGTTCTTTCTCTTGAAAGCAGTGAAGTGACTTGTATGTTGGGCCAATATTTTAAGGTTCTTTAATTATTAGCCTCTTTCTAACGATAGTTCTAATGTAGCCTTTATTTTAGTACCAATTTTCTTTCCTTTGAATGCCATGGTCCTTTTCGATATTTGACTGAATGCACCACATATTCAAGGAGGTATCTTCACTCTGGCTGGAGGCACTATGCATAGGACCAAGCACTTTGTGGTCTCCAGGAAAGTTTCCACTAATAGCTGTGTGGTCATTGTTCTCTCCTTAGGAATTGTTCTTGTTTGGTCTCATGGGGATTCAGGTAAAGACTCTAAGAGGTCATTTGATATCTATAGTACAAACTGCCATCATTCTTCTCCATGACTGGAGTATTGCATTGCATGGGTGCATTGTGATTTTGTTTGAATTTTCTATTAATGGAAAATTATGACATTTATTCTATTTTACTAACCAAAATGCTGCAATGAATAATGTTGTATCTAATTTCAGAGATGTGTGTGTGCATTTGGTATAAATCCCTGAGAGTTACATAGCTCAGTCACGGTTCTTTCTATGTTTATTTATAAAAGTGAATTCATTATGTTTTTCTTGTATGAAAAGGTTTAAGATACACTCTCTTAGAGACTTTCGAATATGCAATACAGTGTTTTAAGTATGTTCACCATGCTGTACATGAGATTCCCTGGATGTATTCGTTTTATGACTGGGAGCTTTTGCCCATTCACCCACTGCCATCTGCTGCCTCCCACAGCCACCACTCTGTTCTCTGTCTGTGAATTTGTTTTTTTTCTTTGTTATTAAGATTCCACATGTAAGATCAAATGGTATTTCTCTTTCTCTGTCTGACTTATTTTATGCAGCATGATAACCTCATGGGCTATGCATGTTGTCATACATGGCAATATTTTATGCTTTTATGGCTTTGTATATATACCGCATCTTTTTGTCCATTGATCTATCCATGGGAAGTCAGGTTTATGCATATCTTGACTATTGTAGATAATGCTGCACTGAACATGGGGCTCTAGCTACTTTTCAAGTTAGTGATTTCATTTTCTTCAGATAAATACCAGGAAGTGGGATAGTGGGTACATATGGAAGTTTTTTCGGTAATATTTTGAGGAAGTTCCATACTGTTTTTCATAGTGTCTGCACTAATTTCCATACCCACCAACAGTGCACAAGAGTTCCCATTTTTCACCATCTTCCATTTTTGAAAAATATGTAAATATGATAAATATGAGCGGACAATGTCATGCAGACCAGTGATGAGTCAGAGTGTCAGTGTTCCCCCAGGCTCACGAGACCAGGGCAAGACAAAACATTTAGAGCTTTCACAATATCAGGAGAAAACTGCATTCTCCATGCAGTTTTTTTTTTTTTTACCTTCACCAAGATATTTTTTCATTGCTTTTTCAGTAGAATGGGAGGGAGGGAGGAAAGGAGGTAGGAAGAGAGAGAGAGAAACATCAATGTGAGAGATACATAAATAAGTTGCCTCCCACATGACCCTGACCAGGGGCAAGGATTGAACTGCAACCAAGGTACGTGTCCTTGACCGGAATCGAACCCACAATTCCTTGGTTCATGGGCCAACACTCTAACTGCTGAGCCAAACTGGCCAGGGCATCCATGTAGTTTTAATGAGCATTTCTCTTGTTAGAAATGATGTTGCACGTGAGTTTCTATCTTAAAGAGTCATTGGTGTATCTTCTGTTCTGTGAACTGTCTGTCTATATTCTTTGCTCAGTCTTCTACTTCATGCCTTGAATTTTCATCATTCATTCCTGGTAACATTTTTCAAGTTAGAGGAATTAGCTGTTTTTCTGTAATATGGTTGCAACAAGTTTATTCAATATGTCATCACCTTTTTCTTGGTGGTCAAGGTTTTTATATTTTATTTTATTTTATTTTATTTTATTTTATTTTATTTTATTATTAACAGTGTTTAGAGATCTATTTATATCTATAGTCTCATTTATCTATCTCTTAGGACCAAGGGCAGAGTTGGTGCTGGTGGCCATCGGGGAGGCAGCTGTCAAGACCCTGCTCCTCCTCCTCTGCATCCTCATCCTCATGTAAGCTCCGCCCAGGGCGGGAGGGATGCGTGGAGAGGGCAGGGCCATGTGTCTGAGTCGCTGGACCAGTAATTGGGTATGCATGGATAAGAGCACAGGACCCCCAGGAGGCTGATGAGCAGGTGGGTGAGGATTCCACATGGGCCATGATTATAAGTGCACCGCTTGGGAAGTGTTCAGGATGAGAAGTACCTGCTGTGCTCAAGATGATCTGGTGGCCAGAACAGCCCTCTCCCATCTCATTCTCCCTTTTAGCTACTTACAGGAAACAAGGGCTGCTGCCCCATACACCCTCGTCTCATCAGCCTTAAGGACCCCTGTCTCTTTTATCTCAGAGTGAAGTCCTGTAAGAGGAAGGCAGCCAGGACCACAGAAAATATAGAGGATGCAAACATCGTCCCAGGTTGGCCCCTGAGGTGAGTGACATGGGCTTCCGCTGGCCAAGGGCCCACGGACACTTTTCCCAATTTTCTTCCCCAGATGGCTCCACCCAGCATTGCTAAGTTGAGCTGCCACTTTTGTCCCAAATCCATTTCTTTGCTGGGTTCCCCATCACAGTGAGGGCACATTGGGCCCCTTCTCTAAGGCCTGAATTGGGGTGTGGATCTTCCCTTTTTCTTCATCCTTTCTTCCCAATGCAATAAATTATTATGTCTTGTGCATCTTTGCCCCTAATCAGAGCTCATGGTGATTTGGTCCCCTCTTTGTCTGATCCCTATTTCTGTGGTCTCATCTCTTCCTTGGGTCTCTGAGCACACCAACCTCCTGTCTCCATCTCTGTCCTCAACACAGGCCTCCAGATAGATAAATGAGACTATTTCCAAGACAAACTGTCCTCTTGTAGCAAAGTATGAACACCAACGGTTCCTCCTCATGGCCAGAGACCCAGGTGCCAACGGCACAGGCTTGATTTGAGAGCTTGTTGTGCTCGGTTCCCTGCTGAACACTCCACCAGATTCTACCACGTCCCTGAATGTGACACGATGTCCACACCCAGCCAGGCCGCGGACTTTGTGACTCTGAGACTCTGCATGTGCAGGAACCTTGGCTGAAATGCCCTTCCCTCCCCATTCCTACTTCTCCAAGTCTCAATCTTCCCTCACTGTTAGTAACGCCATTGTGTGTGTGTGTGATTGTATAGTTCTGAGCATAGCGACATTGTCATTTATTCTAGACTCATGTAGCAAGTGTTCTCGAACATCTACTCTGTGTCAGCATGTTGTAGACACCAGAGATGCCTCAGTGAACACAACTTCAAAAATATCTACCATCCAAAAGATGTGAAAAGACGCTTCTGCAAAGAAAGTATACAGACGACAAGCACATTACTAAAATTGTCCCCAACATTTGTCATTAGAGAAATGCCACTCAGAACAACAGTGAAATAGCACTTCACAATCATTAGGACATAATGCTATATAAATTTTTAAAAACTGGAAATAACTTTTGTTGGCGAAGATGTGGACAACTTGGAGCCTTTGTGCTTTGCTTGTGGAAGTGAAAAATGGTGCAGCCTCATGGAAAACCTTTTGAATATCTTCCAAAAGTTGAACCTAGAATTACCATATAACCCAGAAGTTCCACTCGCAGGTATACACTAAAGGAACTGGACTCGCAAAATCAAACAAGTACTTGCACTCCATAGGTCATAGCAGTGTTATTCAAAGTAACGCTAGAACCAGCCACAGTGCACATCCATAGAAGAATGGAAAAACCAAAGGGGGCATATGTATACAATGGAACATCCCTCAGCCTTAAAGAGGAATGGATGAAATTCTGACACCTGCTCCAGCATGGATGAAGCCTTGCAGACCATATGAAAGAAGCCAGACACAGAAGGACAAATGTTGTATGATTCTGCTGATTATAAGCTAATATAGGCAAATTCATTGAGACCGAAAATAGAATAGTGACTGCTGGGATCTCGGGTCGGGGAATGGGGAGCTATTGTGTAACTGTGCAAAGTTTCTGTTTGGGGTGGTGACAAGTTCTGGAAATAGACGGTACTGATGATTACACAACATTATAAATGTAACTAGTGCCACTGAATCATACCCTCTAGCATGGTAAACACGGAAAGTTTTATTTTACGGAGATTTTACCACAAAAAAACACAGGGATTGAGAAGTACTTATCTCCTGAAAGTGCTGTCATTATGGAAACAAGGGTGAATATAAGAAATAAGAAATAAAATTCTAACATGTCACATTTTGAGAAATGTCTAAGGAATATTCTTGTAGAAGAAGGGGCATGGGATGCATTCGGTGACTTTTCGGTATCCGAGTTTGTGAGGACGTGATGTCTGAACAAAGATTGAGGGCCAGGAGGAAGCAGGCTGTGTGTTTAGGAGAAATGTTCCCAAGGAGAGAAAAAAGGGGGAACACTGAGTCCGTCGCTCTGAGCCCTAGCAGGTAGATGAGGATCTATCTAACCACTGTATCCTGATACCCACTCCACACAGCTCTGTAGAGCAAGGAGGTGCTGGATGACTCCCTCCTGGGCCCCATTCAGGAGTAAGCCTTGAACTCTGGTCCCCAGGACTCTTCCTGTTAGTTCTATCTCATTGGGCGGAGGTCAAGTGAGGTGATAGATAAAAATATTAGTATTAATTTGACTTATACCCTCTGTAGTATTTTATTTCTGTGTGCTTACTGTAATGTGGCTCTGATAAGCCCATAATTCAACCTCATAATATATTGTTATAAGACTCATAATATATAATTTTTGAACAGGTTTAAAGTGATTTTTAATTAGAAAAAGCAACTCTTTTATATTTATCCACCTAGTAACATGTTCATTTGCTCTTTCTCTTTTGGTATTAATTCAAGTGTATCTATAGAACCAGTTTCCCCTTTTCTGGTTTCAGTGAAAATCAACATACATCAGTGTGTATGTTTAAGGCACACAGTGTGATGGTTTTGTTTACATATATTGTGAAATGATTGCCACAATGGGTTCAGATAACATCCATCTTCTCATCTAGATACAATAAAAAGTAAAGGAAGAAAAAAGGAAAATATATTTCTCTCTCTCTGATGAGAACTCAGGATTTACTCTCTTAAAAATATTCTTACCTAGCCCAGATGGTGTGGCTCAGTGGTTGAGCATCGGCCTATGCACCAAGAGGTTGCCTGTTTGATTCCCAGTCAGGGCACATGCTCAGGTTATGGGCCAGATCCCCAGTGGGGGGCATGCAGGAGGCAGCCAACTGATGTTTCTATCTCTCTCCCTCTCCCTTCCTCTCTCTCTAAAATAATTAAAAACATATATTTTTAAAAAGTAATGGAGTAAAAAGATAGAAGGCTGGAGAAGTCAACAGGAATCAGATCCCAGAAAACCTAAGGTTGTAGCATAAAACATTGGTATTTACTTTTGGAAAAAGAATACTTCACACTGAGTGTCAACACCCACCAGTAAGCAGCAATTATAATTGATCACAAAGTACAAACTTGCAAATTTTTGCTTTACTGGAAATTAGAGTGAATTGGGTTATCCTACTGTAGTATTTGACTCACCTTCTTGCCCCTGATATGCTGTCTTGATTTGAAGAGAAAAGGATGAAGGCCCAGCTCAGAGCTCCTGCAGATTACATGACCCCAACCAACCTACACAGAGCAACGATGTGACCTGAACAACGCCACATACTACAGACAGTACCTCCCCCCAAAACCATATACTAAAACCTAAAACTCATTGTTTTAATATTAGGAGGGGGGCCTTTGGGAGGTGATTAGGTCATGAAGGTGAAGCCCTCAAGAATGGTACCCTTATTAAAGAGACCCCACAGTGCTCCCTTGCCCGCTCCACCCTATGAGGACACAATGAGAAGACAGTATCTATGAACCAGAAAGTGGGCTCTCACAGACACAGAATCTGCCCGCACCTTGACCTTGGACTTCCATCCTCCAGGGCTGTGACACAGGAATGTTTGCTCTTTAAGCCAACCAGTCTGGGGTGTTCCATGATAGCAGCCCGGAAGGACTCAGACACTCCAGGAAGCGATTTCTCTTTCTTTCTTTCTTTCTTTCTTTCTTTCTTTCTTTCTTTCTTTCTTTCTTTCTTTCTTTCTTTCTTTCTTTCTTTCTTTCTTTCTTTCTTTCTTCCTTCCTTCCTTCCTTCCTTCCTTCCTTCCTTCCTTCCTTCCTTCCTTCCTTTCCTTTCCTTTCCTTTCTTTCCTTCCTTCCTTCCTTCCTTCCTTCCTTCCTTCCTTCCTTCCTTCCTTCCTTCCTTCCTTCCTTCTTTCTTTCTTTCTTTCTTTCTTTCTTTCTTTCTTTCTTTCTTTTTATCCTCACTGGAGGACATTTTTGCATTTATTTTCAGATAGAGTGGGAGGGAGAGAGGGAGGAAGAGAGAGAGAGAAACATCGATGTGAGAGAGACACATCGAGTGGCTGCCACCCACACGACCCCAACCGGGGCCGGGGACAAACTGCAACTGAGTTACCTGCCCTTTGTGGGAACCGAACCTGGGACTCTCTGATCCGCCGGCCGACGCTCTAACCGCTGAGCAAAACCAGCCAGGGCAGGAAGCGATTTCTTAAGTGGATAACACGTGGTGAGTGCATCTGGGTGGACGTCGTTTTAGAATGATGCTGTGAGAGTGAGACGATATTGAAGTGTTTTAAATTTGGAGGAGGTTGGGTCTGCTGGGGGCCGAGTGAGGTGGTAGTGGTGACAGTATTGGTGCTCATAGGCTCTGCCTGGCACAGACTCAGTTCTATGGAGGTGCAATGAAAGGGGCACAGTCATCATTTGTAGGTGCAGCAAGAATGAATGCCATGTTTTTGGGGAGAGCAATATTTGCAAATGTGTCCAGCACCTGGGAGAGGGCTACGTACCCTCCAGTACTATGATCTAACGGAGCCTGGTGCCTAGGGCTCCACCAGGGTCAGTCTGTGCTGGTGGAACGGAGCGCCCCCTGGTGGCAGCTCAGGGTGTTAAGGAAGGAACTGGGACAGGAAGAGCATGTGCATGGTGTCACCAACTTGACTAAGGTGGCAGCTCCAGGCGATACGGAAGCCGGACAGTAGTGCTTCAAAAAGGGACAGGTGACTGAGCACGTCAAATGCTGCTGAGGGGGTGGGCATCCGCTTAAACTGAGAACAGAAATGGGTTTTAGTCGTTTGAGGTCTTTAGTGATTTTGACCGGATGAGTTTGAGTGATGTGGGGATGGAGCAAGGTGGGACAAGGCTGGACAGGACGACGGTCCATAAAGAAGGACTGATTCTTGAAGAACTTTTCCTGTGAAGAGAAGAAAAGAGGACCCTCAGTGTTGCTGGGAAAGGGCAGGAGAAGCTGCACTTCTGGCAGCTGCCTCTGGAAGGGTAGTCAGTCCACGGGCAGGGTCACTGAAGGGTGCCCGGACCCCACTCTTTTTCAACGTCTCTCTGGCATGGTGGCTGTGGACACAGAGCTGCCGAGCCATCCCAGCCTGGTACTGGAGTCCTCCCCAGCCCCACACCTGAGGGATTCTCTGAGGTTCAAAGGGCAATCTAACCCCAAGGGTGGTCTACACTCTGAGGTGGATTCTGAGATCCTGGGACAGCCTGGAGGACCCCGGGGCGGGCATTGGCATTTTTGAGCCCTGGGGTGACTGAAGGTCTTTTCTTCCTTCTCTAGCTCAAGGGGCAGCATCGAATAGTGGTGTGGAGAAGCCACCTAAGGACCAAGAGGTTGCTATTCTCCTGCTTCCCACCCATTAGTGCCACAGAGGTGTGAAAATTCTCAAAGGCAGAGGTGGGGCTGGGCCTAAGCTTAGGGTTAGGGGGCTCAGTTCTCAGCCTCTTCGGAGCATCCCCCCAGCAGGACCAGGCATCCTTCCCTACCTCTCACTCCTCCCTGAAGAGGCCCCTCCTCTGTGAGCTCCCCTGGGAGAAGGGAACCTGGCTCGCTTTTAAAAAGCCCAGGTTGGCCCTGGCTGGTTTGGCTCAGTGGTTAGAGTGTCGGCCCGAGGACCAATGAGTCGCGGGTTTGATTCCGATCAAGGGCACGTACCTCAGTTGCAGTTTGTCCCTGGCCCTGGTCGGGGTCATGTGGGAGGCAACCAGTCGATGTGTCTCTCTCACATCGATGCTTCTTTCTCTCTCTCTCCTTCCCTCCCACTTTATCTGAAGATAAATAGAAAAAAGCCCAGGTTGGCAGTGGGGACCTGGGGATCACAGTGAAGAGGAAAGAGGAAGGTGGATGTTAGGAACTGAATTGTGTCCCTCATCCAACGCATATGTTGACGTCTTAATCCCCAGTAACTAAGAATGTGACTGTATTTGGAGATAGGGCCTTTCAGGAAGTAATTCGGTTCAAATAAGATCATAGAGTGGGCCCACATCTAAGAGCACTGATGTCCTTATAAAAAGAGAAAGTTAGGACACAGACACACAGACACCATGTGAGGACACAGGGAGATGACAGCCATCTACAGGCCAAGGAGGGAGGCCCCAGAAGAAACCAACCATACCCTGGCTGGTGTGGCTCAGTAGCTGAGCATCGTCCCATGCACCAAGGGGTCGAAGGTTCCATTCCCAGTCAGGGCACATGCCCTGGTTGCAGGCTTGATCCCCAGTAAGGGGCGTGCCGGAGGCAGCCAATCCATGTTTTCTCTCTTCCTCTCCCTTTCTCTCTCTCTAAAATCAATAAAAATGTATTTTAAAAAAAGAAAAGAAGAGAAACCAACCATGGTGACACCTTGTTCTTGTACTTCCACCCCCCAGATGGGGAGGATATACATTTCTGTTGTTGAAGCTGCCCAGTCAGTGGTGTTATGCGAGCCAGAGTGAAGTCATACAGTGGACGTGCGAGCAGGACAGGAGGAACTAGATGTCACCTGCTCTAGGACACTTGTCCTAACTTCACCGGGAAGAAGGGACCCCTCCTTCCCCAGGCCCATCGTAAACATTCGTCCTAGTATAGGGTTAGCAGGACATATATGAGCACTTTAGTACTTTGCTGTTTCTAAGGATCTGTGTTTACCAAACTGGGTCCCCTTGAAGTCAGAGACTGTGTCTGATTTACCTGCATGTCCCCCGTATGCCGCATGGCACCTGCCACACATGAGGTCCCAGGACACGAGGTTGAGTGGAAGAGCACAGTGTATTTACACAAACAGAACAGAGTCATTTTAAGAAGAGCTGGGATAGGGAGACCACATGTTGGCGAGTTTATCCCACTCACTTCACGTCTCCCATGCCCTTTATATCGCCTGCAACTCCCGAGCCATCAGCCTCACCTGTGGGTGCAAGTGTTCTTGTCACAACAGGTGTTACAAGTAAGTGTCACCCAACTGTGTGACAGAAGAAGAAGAGAAGATGGGAAGTGAACCCAGGTCTTGTGGGTGAGTGCTCCTGGAGGACAAGGGTCAGTGAATTCACCACGGAAAATGATGGGGTGGCCCTGAGACCAGCCTACGGTTGTCAGATTTAGCAAATAAAAACAGAAGACGACCCTGGCCAGTTTGGCTCAGGGGTAGAGCGTCGGGCCGCGGACCAATGAGTCGCGGGTTCGATTCCGCCAAGGGCGCGTACCTCGGTTGCGGTTTGTTCCCGGCCCTGGTGGGGTCGTGTGGGAGGCAGCCAGTCGATGTGATCACATCAATGTTTCTCTCTTTCTCTCCCCCTCTCTCCCTCCCACTCTGTCTGAAGAGAAATACAAAAATATCCTCGGGTAAGGATTTAAAAAACAACGACAAAACCAAACAGAAAGCGCCCGGTTAAATTTCAGACATAAACAACATATCATCTTTGTATGAGTATGTCCCGTGTAATATTTGGGACATACTTATACTTAAAGAAATGATTCCTTGTTTATCTGAAAGTGGAATTTACTGGGCATCCTGCATTTTACGTGGCAAGAAGAGACCTGTTCCCCACCCCCACAAGCTTACCCTCTGCTGCCCTCAGCTCCATCACCTGGGGCCCCGTAAGAAGGGCTCACTGTGAGCTTTCACTTCTGCTTCTGCAATGACCCAGGGTCCCGCAGGGGAGCCCCCATCTTCCACCTACCCACAACCAGGCTCCGGGGCTAGACACATGCCTTCCCCTCCCTCCCAAAGAGGGGACTCGGGAAGGACCAGTTCAGTGAGCCCAATGCCAGCTGGCCCCCCCACTCCACTCAGGAAAGACAGAGTCCAAGTGGGCAAGGTGGGGAGTGGGGAGAAAGGGAGAATCCCATGAGTCTCAGCCAAGAAGCTCATTTAATATGCATCAGTCCCCTGGGCCCAGCTTCCGCCCGCCCGCCCCTGGCTTCCTCTTCTGTCCCTGCCCAGCATTGTGTCCGGGGGAATGAACCTGTCTCAGGGCATGTCCCAGTGTCTCCTGGGCAGAGATGTTCCTGACGCTGTTCTTCGCCGTGCTGTGCGGCAGTGCGTGGACCCAAGGATGGTTCTCATGGAACCACAAAGAGTCACAGGCTGAAGAAAAAGAATTCAGGCTTCAGGTGGTGGAGGAGGTAACAGTGCAGCTGGGCCAGTGTGTGCTCGTGCCCTGCTCCTTCTCCTACCCTCAGGAAGGCGACCGTGGGAGTACCCCAGCTTACGGCTACTGGTACAGAGGTGAATCCGATGTGACCTCACGTCTTCTAGTGGCCACAAACGACCAGTCTCGAAGGGTCCACGAACGGAACCGTGGCCGATTCCAGCTCCTGGGCAGTCCCTGGGATCTTAGCTGCTCCTTGCTGATCACAGATCCGTGGATGACAGACAAAGGATGGTATTTCTTTCGGGTCGAGGCAGGCACTTCCAAGCAATATAGTTTTGTGAAAAATAAGCTCTTTCTGAACGTGATAGGTATGGAACTGGCTGGGATGGGGTGGGACCTGCCCTGTCACTCCCCGTCTTCCCTGCTGGGAGGGGCTGTGGGGCATGGGTCAGGGGATCACCCCCTGAAGTACCCCATCTGGGGCTATAATCGTGCCCTCTCTCATCCTAGCTCTGACACAGAAGCCAGCTATCTACGTCCCAGAGACCCTGGATCCTGGGCGCCAGGCGACAGCCATCTGTGTGTTTGACTTTAACTTTAAACAATGTCAAGTCCCTACTTTCTCCTGGATGGGGGCTGTTCTCTCCCTGCAAGAAATCAGTGTGTCAACCGCCCACGTCTCGGTTCTCACGTTCACGCCGAGACCGGAGGATCACGACACCGAACTCACCTGTCGAGTGGGCTTCTCCAGAAGGGGTGTGAGCATGGAACACAGTGTCCGGCTTAATGTGGCCTGTGAGTTTGGTGGGGGACATCAGGGTGGCTGGCCAACGAGGCCTGGTGGGTGGGCAGGTGGAGATGTGGCTGGCGATGGGTGGCTCTCATGGGGTGGTGTCCAAGAGAGGAAGGTATAGTTCCAAGATAGGAGGAGAGGACGGGAAGCGATGCCATCTGGTCCTCCATCCACAAGCATATCTTTGTCACTCCTTCGTCACTTGTCTTCCCCAAGGATAGTCACACCTTCTGTTCCTGGAGTGGGTTCTCTCTGGCTGTGGGAAACGAAGTGTTCCTCCCTAATGCCAGCTCACAATCTTGTTGCAGATGCCCCCAAAATGCCAGTCATCAGTGTTTCCCAAGACAGCGGATCAGGTACTGAGGGCCTGCGGGGTGGGCTGGGACAGGGCCAGAGCTGGGCTGGTCTTCTTTGGGGGATGAAAAGATGTCAGGAGTGTGGGGGAAATGGTGCTCCTCCTCTCCCTCTCTTTCTCTCCCTACCTACCGGCAGCCCTGGAGACCCATGAAAACAGCCTACATCTGGAAGCCCAGAAAGGCCAGTTCCTGCGGCTGCTCTGTGCTGCTGACAGCAGGCCCCCTGCCACCCTGAGCTGGGCCCTGGAAGACAGAACCCTTTCTCAGCCCAGCCTCTCAGGCTCAGGAGGCTTGGAGCTGGTACTGTCTAGCGTGCAGCCTCAGGACGAGGGGCACTACTCCTGCCGAGCGGAGAACAGGCTTGGCTTCCAAATCCGCACCCTGGACCTTTCTGTGAACTGTGAGTGTGACCAGCAGGGCCTGGTTTCCGGGAGGCAAGAGGGTCAGGGTCAGGGGCTGGGGACAGAGTCCCAGAGGTCAAAGGAACCTGGAACCCTGGCCTCTGGGACTAATAATTCTGATTCCAATTCTGATGCAGGTATTTTTCTCTGCAGCACCAAGCAATTCTCTGACACCATCTGGGTGTCCTACAGTTCAACTCAATTCTGACACTATGTACCCAGAGATACAGATCCCACTAGTTAAGGGCCCAGTCCCACGACACTGCCCACTTCAGACACCAGAAGCAAGTCTGGGTTGTCACCTGTGCTTCTGACTTAGCTCAGAGGCCATAGATGGGAGGTTCCCATGACTCCTACTCAGGGTCAATTCATTTGCTGGAGAGAGCAGCTCCCAGAACTCAGAGAAACATATCACTTATCAGATTGCTGATTTGTTATGAAAGGATATGACTCAGGAACAGCCAGTTGGAAGAGATGCACAGGGCCAGTTACAGGGAAGGGTGAAACTCTCCCCAAATCTCCACGTGTTCACCAACCCTGAAGAAATTCTCTCAACCCCTTCCTTTTGGGTTTTTATGGAGGCCTCATTACATAGTCATAATTGACTAAATCCTTGGCTATTGGTGATTGAATTCAACCTCCAGCCCTCCTCCTTTGGGAGGCCAGGGGGTGGGACTGAAAATCTCAACCCTCCAATGGCTTACTTGGTTTCCCTGGCAACCAGCCCCCATCCTTAGGTGCTTTCCAAAAGTCACCTCATTAATCTAAACTCAGCTGTAGTGGCGAACGGTTTCTTATGAATGTCAGGACACTTCTATCACTCTTATCATGTAGAAACCCCAAGGTCAGGAGCCCTGAGCCAGGAACAGGGACCAAGACCAAATATTTATCTCTTATTATAAATTCTTCTTACCCTTCTGTTCCCTTGGGTAGTTTGTCAGTGAGTCATTCAGTGGGTGAATCAATACTCCTCCTCCGGCTGCCGCTGTCATTTATCCCCAGGGACCCTTTGCCCAGAGGGATGTTGCTGGCCCATCTGGAGCTGGCGCTCTGTCTGTTTCAGATGCCCCTGAGAACCTGACAGTGACGGTCTCCCGAGCAAACAGGACAGGTAGGAAAGGGGGACAGAAGAGCCTGGGCCTCTCAGTGCCAAACTGGGGCCCTGGCGTCTGGAATGTGTGCATGCAGGAGCGTCCCTGTGCCCTCAGCTCTGTGTCTGTCCTGCCTCTTCCCTCCCCTAGTCCAGGAAAACCTCAGGAATGGTGCATCCTTCCCAGTCCTGGAGGGCCAAAGCCTGCGTCTGCTCTGTGTGACCCACAGCAACCCCCCAGCCTCACTGAGCTGGACCCGTGGGGGACAAACTCTGAGCTCCTCCCAGCCCTCAGACCCTGGGGTCCTAGAGCTGCCTCGGATACAAATGGAACATGAAGGAGAATTCATTTGCAGAGCTCAGAACCCGCTGGGCTCTCTCAGCGTTTCGCTGTACCTCTCTGTGCAGTGTGAGTGGGGGGGGGGGGGATGGGGCAGCTGGGAGCAGGACACGGGGGTCCTGGGGAGTTTGGAGGCACCGCTGACCCTTCTCCTCGCTCCCCACAGACGCCCCACAGCTGCTGGGACCCTCCTGCTCCTGGGAGGACCAGGGTCTGCTATGCAGCTGCTCCTCCCGGGCCCAGCCGGCCCCCTCCATGCGCTGGCGGCTGGGGGAGGGGCTGCTGGAGGGGAACCACAGCAATGCCTCCTACACAGTCACCTCCCGCTCAGCCGGGCCCTGGGCCAACAGCTCCCTGAGCCTCAGCGGGGAGCTCAGCGCAGGTCTCAGGATCAGCTGCGAGGCCAGGAATGTCCACGGGGCCCCGAGCTCCACTGTCCTGCAGCTGCCAGGTCAGGGGCCTGCAGGGTGCCCCATGGAGGTGGGACCTGAGAGGGGCAGGGGCGGGGTCCTGTGGTGGGAGCCGGAACTGGGCGGGCACCCCCTGCACCTGTGGCTGGGAGCTCAGAGCGGAAAATACAAAGCCTGGGCCTGGGGTGCATCAGGGTTTTAAACAAAGAGGCTGAAAGGGATTGCAGGTAAGAGGTCTGGAGTGGGAGCTGGAAGCCCGAGAGCCGGGTGGATGGGCTGGATGACCCACGTTGATGGGAGAGGCTCAGAGACAGACGTCTGACCCGTTCCACGCGCAGAAAACACAGACTTCATCTTAAATGGATTCTCTAACGGAGTAGTTCTGGGCACTGGCGTCACCCTCCTCTTCCTCTGCCTCATCCTGGTCATGTGAGTTAGGAGCTGGAGAAGGGAGTCTGGGGACAGGGGCAGGGGAGGCGCCAGGGCGCACACCGAGGCGGTCCGTTTCCTCAGCCTGAAGATTCTGAGGAAGACTCAGGCCCAGGCGGAGACTCAGGCCCAGGCGGGGACTCAGGCCCAAGCGAGGACTCAGGCCCAGGCGGAGACTCAGGCCCACGCGAGGACTCAGGCCCAGGCGGGGACTCAGGCCCAAGCGAGGACTCAGGCCCAAGCGAGGACTCAGACCCAGGCGGGGACTCAGGCCCAGGCGGGGGCTCAGGCCCAGGCGGAGACTAGGAGGCCCAGGCGTGCAAAGAGGAGCTCCATGCTGGATTACATCAACGTGGTCCCTAAGGCCGGTGGCCTGGTGAGTGGCCAGGATGTGTTGCCCGTTTCTCGCCTTCTCCCTGCCCTTCGCCTCAGGGACATCAAGGTGGAAAACGCATGGCTGTTGGATTCAAATCCGGACTCTGACGCGTACTACCTATGAGACCTTGACCGAAATCACCAGCTCCCTCTGAGCCTCCACTTCTTCCTCTCTTTCCTTTGAGAGTTGGTTTGAGGGGTAAAACACATGCCCTTGCTCGGTATGTGGCAGCTATGCCATTATTACCGCCACCAAGGACATTACTAATTATAATGAATGATGTAACCATTATTAGCATCACTGAGAGGCAGTGTGTCCTGGTGACTAACAGCAGGGCTGCCTAGGTTCAAACCCTCGTTCATCGCTGTGTGTTCTTGGGTGAGTCACTTAATTTCTCTGAGCCTTTTCTTGAACTTTAAAACGGGGGAAATAGTAGTACCTACTACCTAGGATCACTCCAGGTGTTCAATAGGCTCCTATTGTACCTGTTACACATTTAGAATAGTACCTGGCACTTAGTGTTTGGAAAATGCTGGCTATTTTCAGGAGAAAACATCTATCTGCTGATGACTCCAAAATTCACATCTCCCAGACTCACTCCTGAACCCTAGACTCACCCCTGAACTCCAGACCCTTGTCTAGCTCTCTAGGCAGCAGCTCCATGTGGATGTCTGACAGGCATCTTAAACTTCACCTGTCCAAAGGCAAACTTAGGAGTTTGCATCTCCTCCATCCTCCCCATCACAGAAAACAGCACATTTCCCAGCTGCTCAAGCCTAAAGCCTCAGTCATCTTTCATGCCTCTCTTCTCTATTAACCCCAATCAATCCATCAGCAAATCTCCTTCAAAACACATTTAAACCACTTCTCCTCCTATCTCCCTCGTCCATGCAACTGGACACCACTGCCTCCTTCTGTGGGTCCCCTCTGCTCCCCACACCCCCAATCTATTTCCCTGTACATCATATCCATTTAAAACCCAAATAGACCTGGCTGGTGCGGCTAAGTGGATTGAGCGTTGTCCCATGTACCAAGAGGTAGGTCACTGGTTCGATTCTCAGTCAAGGCACATGCCAAAGTTTCAGGCTCAATCCCCAGTAGGGGACACGCAGGAGGCAGCTGATAACATTGATGTTTCTGTCTCTCCCTCTACATACCTCTCTCTCTAAAAAATCAATAAAAACAATTATATATTTTTTGTTAATCCTCACCCGAGGAAATTTTTTCCATTTAATTTTAGAGAGAGTGAAAGGGAGGGAGGGGGAGAGAGAGAGAGAAACATCAATAGGTTGACTCCCTCATGTACCCCGACCAGGGATCAAACCCACATCCTAGGTGTGTGCCCTGACCAGGAATTGAACCTGCAACGTTTGGGGGTATGAGATGATGCTCCAATCAACTGAGCCACCTGGCCAGGGCCATTCTGCCTCTTGATGGTGGTTATAGGAGTCTACCTGTATTAATTAGTCTGCTAGGGTGGCCACAGTGAAGAGCCACAGACTGAGTGGCTTAAACAACAGACAGTTGTTTATTGTTTCTGTCCCAAGATGGAATGTGAGCTCAGTGAGAATGGAGACGTTGTTTTACTCCTTGATGTAACCCTAGTTCCTCCATCACATGGCACACACTCAAGTATTTGCTGAATGAATGACTGTCGTTTTCCCCTTAGGCTCGGAACCGGAAGGCTAAACCCAGCCGTCCTTCCAGGGCCTCTCCTGAAGATGCTCACTCCCCAGGACTCAAATTGTCCCCTTCAGCTCCAGAATCAAGGGATAATGAAGAGGAGATCCATTATAGTGCCCTCAGCTTCCCAGGCCTCTGGCCACAGCCGGCCCAGGAGTCCAAGGACACCAACTCGGAATATGCAGAAATCAGGTTCCACTGATGGTCCACTGGGCTGTGGAATGGGGATCCAGGCTGGGGAGAAAGGCAGAGTCATTGAGAGGATAAAGAAAAGAGGGCAAAGCCTCTGTCTTTTCCTTTTACTTCTTCAAGGATGGGTTATCCCATCCCAGACCTGACATTCACAACTGCTTGACAACTCTCTCCAGAGTGACCTTCTCTGAGAACAAGGATAAACTACCCTAGCTGATCACTTACAGTCTCACTTTTCTCCAAGGTGGGAGGCCCTTTAAAAATGGTTAAACAGTCGTCTCTGTGAGGTCAGCAGTCTAACCTCACAGGTCAAGCCTGGCCTGATGCCTATTTTCATACTACCTGAGAGCCAAGAATTTTACATTTTTAATAATTGGGGGTTGGCAAGGGAGAATCAAGAGGAGGAGAATGTTTTGTGATTCATGAAAATATGAATTTCAAATGTCAATGTCCATTAATAAAGTGTTGTAATTGCTTCACGGACAGGAAAACTTTGCGGGTCTCAATCTAAATTAAACTCACCCACTTATTTTTACAGAAGAAGAAACAGAAGCAGAGACTCAGAAAGGGGTCAAGAGTAGCCAAGGCCAGCGTGACCAGCTGTGGAACTAGGTGGAAGGTTTCCAGGGTGAGGACACGCCAGGCAAGGAGGCGACATGGAGGTTGGGGGCGAACGCGTTGTCAGCTTGAAAATCTAGGGAAGTGCAAACACTTGGGGGCATGGGAGTGGGAATGCTGGCGAAGTGGAATGAGGAACAAGCTGGCAACGTGCTCTGAACCCACCAGCTGGTGAACAAATAGGAAGAAGAGTCCATTTCTCACTGCAAAACATGTCCCTTCCCTTCGTCCTTCCCCAGAGGTCATAGTTGTAATTGCTTCATGGATAGTCCTCTTGGGAAATGATTACTAGTCAGGCAGACAACTGGGGAGCCCAGAAAAGATGCTGGCCTTTGCATTAAAAAAAAAAAAAAAGTGATGTTACACATTGGAAGCCAGAAAGAGCTGATAAAGAAGCACGAATAAAGCAGAAGAGGTTATAAGTAAAGCTGAGAAAAATATGAGTAAAAGCAGGTCAAACAGGGTTTTCTCCGCTCACAAACTGTACATAAGTGGCAGTGTCACAATAAGAGGAAGGGAAGAGAGCCCTGGCCGGTTTGGCTCAGCGGTTAGAGCGTCGGCCTGCAGTCCAGAGAGACTCGGGTTCGGTTCCCGCTAAGGGCATGTACTTCGGTTGCAGTCTGTCCCCGGCCCTGGTTGGTCGTGTGGGTGGCAGCCACTTGATGTGTCCCTTTCACGTCGATGTTTCTCTTTCTCTCTCTTCCTCTCTCTCCCTCCCACTCTATCTGAACAAAAAATGAAAAAATGTCCTCGGGTGAGGATAAAAAAAATAAAAAGAGGAAGGGAAGAGAGAGGAAAGAAATCCCTAATTTTTGCCTGGCCGGTGTGGCTCAGTGGTTGAGCGTCGACCGGTTCAATTCCTGGTCAGGGCACATGCCCAGGTTGTGGGCCTGATCCCCAGTGGGTGGCATGCAGGAGGTGGCCAATCGATGTTCTCTCTCATCGATGTTTCTATCTCTCTCTCCCTCTCCCTTCCTCTCTCTCTAACATCAATAAAGAAAAGAAAAAAAAAGAAATCCCTATTTTTAAGCACCTCCTATGTATCTCATTGTGAGTCATTTATAGTAATCTCCTCCAACCACAACTGTGGTGTATGACAAAGTATGTCCATTGTGAAGATATCTGAAACTCAAAAGAGGTGAATTAATTCATCTGAAGCCACACTGGAGAGATGGGCTGGCTGACTGAAACCACAGCTTCCCCCACCGCTCTCGGTGCTTCGCAAGCCCTCCTGAAGGGCACACTCCTGAGCGAAAAGGACTCAGAACCTTAGGCCAGAACCCAGGCAGGGCGCTTGGCTAGGCTCTGGGGAGAAACTGACTTAGCTTGTAGTTAGCAGGCTTGAGATGGCAGGTGGGTTAGAGGGATGGGCAAAAAAGTGTAAGAGATTTAGAAGTACAAATTGCCAGTTATAAAACTACTCACGGGGATGTGAAGTACAGCACAGGAAATACAGTCAATAATATCATAATAACTATGTATGGTGCCGGGTGGGTACTTTGTAAGGTATCACTTATCGGGGGGATCACTTTGTAAGGTATATAAATCTCTAGCCACTCTGTTGTACATCTGAAATGAATATAATATTGTCTGTCAACTGTAACTGAAAAATACAATTTTAAAAAGGAGGCTATTTAATTGGAACAATGGACATCTTTATAAAATCCAGTCAATATTTTACATGATCTTTCCTCTCACTTATTGTGCCCTTTCAATTTTTTTCTCTATCTGATGCTTTACAATCTTTTGTATAGAAGACATACATATTTTCATTAGATTTCTCTTGAGGTATTTAATATTTTTTGGTTCTATTAAAAATGGCATATTTCGGGGGTGGGGGCTGGATGGAGGGGGCAAAGGGAGGAAATGGGGACATCTGTAATAGTGTCAACAATAAAAATAAAGAAAAAATGGCATGTTTCTTTCTATGTCATTTTTTGGTTGATTCTGGTATATAGAAATATGCTTGAATTTAACACATTAACCTTGTATCTATCAACCTTGAGAAGTTTGCCTATTTTAAATAATTAATTTGTAAATAATTTTGGATTTCCTTTGTAAAAAAAATTATATCATCTGATAATAAACATTTCACCTTTTTCTCCAAAGGGGAAAATAAATAAATAAATAGATAGATATTTAAAAGATGCTGAAGGCAAGACTTAGAAGGGAAGACTTAAAATTTCAAAAGCTGACAGCCTGGACTGAGGACAAAGCCGTGAGCGGACAGGTTGATGTTTCCCATAAGCAGTGGTGTGTGGCTGATGTCCTGAGTCGTGGCGTCCTGAACAAGAGAATAAGAGAGGATGTCCAGAGATGATACCCACTTGATCTAAACCCTCTCAAAATCCAGAGCTATTTATTTTGACAATGTTTGTGATATTGACTAACATATACTGAGCACTTAGCCCAGACACTGTTGTTTAATGCTTATATCACCCCACCTAATACAGAAAGTTAAGGACATTTTGGGACAAAGACCATCTTGTCAAGTCCTAACTGACTAGGAGCCTTGATTTGGTAGTTACAGGTAACTGAAGATATGGTGAGGAGGCCCACTCTGACACATTTTGCTTCCCAATGTGCCAACACCTCTGGGTACTGAATAAAATTAAAAACTGACCCTGGCGGGGTTGCTCCATTGGTTGGAGCATTGTCCTGTACACGAAAATGTTGCAAGTTCAATTCCCAGTCAAGGGCACGTACCAGGGTTGCAGGTTCAATCCCTGAT
Organism: Tadarida brasiliensis; assembly: GCA_030848825.1. Lineage (NCBI taxonomy): Eukaryota > Metazoa > Chordata > Mammalia > Chiroptera > Molossidae > Tadarida > Tadarida brasiliensis. The sequence continues at coordinate 4,959,842 of CM061276.1, forward strand.
TGATGTTTCTCTCTCACATCAATGTTGCGCTCTCTCTCTCTCTCTCTCTCTCTCTCAATCAAGAAAAACAGCCCTGGCTGGTGTGGCTCAGTGGTTAGAGCGTAGGCCCATGCACCAAAACATTGTGGGTTTAATTCCCAGTCAAGGGCACATACCTGGGTTGCAGGTTCAATCCCTGGCCCCAGTCAGGGGGTGCGGGGGAAGCAACCAATCAGTGCGTTTCTCATGTTGATGTTTGTTTTTTCTCTCCCTCCCTTCCAGTCTCTCTAAAAATCAATGGAAAAAAATATACTCAGGTGAGGATTAACATAAATAAATAAATAAATAAATTAATTAATTAATTAAATAAAAACATATCCATGGGTGAGGATTTTTTAAAAAATTAAAAACTGAATGAGCTGCAAGGACTGAAGTTGGCCCCCAGAAGCCAGGACACACACAGTGATGGAAGTACAGACTCATGGATGGGGTCACCCAGTGTACCCACCTCCTTTCATAGATGGGCCTTAGAGAGGGCCAGGGTCTTGCCTAAGGTCACGCTGAAAAATAGCAGAAGTGTGATCCAAACTCAGACAGGTCCTAAAACACATGAACTGCAGGTCCTGAATTCTTTTCCATAAACTTAGAGTGGGGAGGATGCTAGAGGAGCTTGTGTTTCCCTCCCTCAACCCCCAGATCCTTCCAGGAGAGCAAGCCTTCAGCTTTTGTCCGACCTGGTAAATTGCAAGATTATAAGGTTGCATTGCTAGGGCAACAGGTTTGACCAGGGGTCAGTAACTTTGAAATGTGTGTTAAGGTCCTGACTTATGAAATAATGACTTGGGACTTAGAGGGAAGGAGGGGTGTTGTTATCCAGCACTCTCAGGGAAAGGCAATGTTGTGTAGATGAAAAAGACAAAAACAAACAGCCACCACCAGGCCTGGAGTCAGAAGACCCAGCTTGGACTTTCTGCATTGCCAGATACTCTCTATAACCAGTTAATCAGAGACTATCAAATATAAATATAAAACAGTCCCATATTTCTGATCACTGACTCAGTTGTGTTCTGTTCAAACGTTTTTTTTTTTTTTAGCCCCTAACAGTGTCTCAGACATTCTGTAACTTTCCAGTCAGTTCTGATGATTAAAATTAGCCTGATCTTAAACATTCACTCCAAACTTGGTTTAAATCCCATCATCTTCCCTCTCCGCCCAGCAGAGGTTTAGGTTGGGAAAAAAAAGTCACAATTACAGGTTTAGTCCTGGCTGATTTTGTTGTGCATTTGCCAATATGACATGAGGAACTTCTCTGAGCCATTTCTCATTGATTAGTAAAATTCGAGGTAACTAATCTATCTATAAGTAATCCCTTGGCAATAGTATTCTCAGGTCTAAGGGACTCATTTCAGCACAGACTTGTCTACAAATCTGACCCCTAAACTCACTCTCACTCCAGTAACCTCTTGGCAAGCAAAACCGCCCAGCTGCAAGGCTGAGTGGGACTTGGGCCTGAACATTGACCACTGGCTAAAGGCGAGTAAACTGGATTGGGAGACTAGCAGCTGGGAATCCTGAAGTCACCGGGATGAGTGAGGGGATTCTGTGTGGGATGGATGTAGAGAGAAGATTCTTGGGGGGGACTCCAAAGTTGATTCTGGGGAAGGTGCTTGTGAGGGCAAGAGCAGGGAACTGACTCCTTGGAGGAGACAGGGAGACCAGTTGTCCCCGACACACGTTTTCTTCATTCCCACTTCAAGCCCTAGTTCCCCAAAGTATTGGTGGCTGAGAGGAGGGACAGATACGGGGAGAAGTGACTCTTGACCTTACTGGCCACTGCTATGGCCTCGGGTTGGCCGAAATGGCCTCTCTGGCAAACCCTGGCTGGCCCTCTGTGTGGCAGGTGTCCAAAGACTCTCCCCTGGAGCAAAAGTGTGAGGACTTGGGCCTGGTGAGACTTTCTCAGCTCCTCTGTTTCTTGACATGAAGGTTGTGCCCTGCTCCCACACGGTGAGGGACAAAACCTCTCCTCTGCTCCTTTTACTCTCACAACTGCCACCACACTTCACACTTGTGACCCCAGATGTGTGAGTTTTCCACACATCAAGAGCTTCTTTGACACCAGCTGGGTGTCCTACAATTGACCTCAGTTCTGACACCATCTACCTCGAGATGGCATCAGGACCCACAAGTGAAGGGTTCAGTCCTGCAAGACTGCAGACGCCAGTATCTTTGACAGTCCGACGCCTGGGGGGGGGGGGGGGCATGAAAGAGGGTTGGTCCTAAGGCAGGGGTGGTGTGATGGGGCTCCCTGGGCGGGATTCCCGCTGTTCAGTCCCCCGTCCTCTCCAAGCTTCGATCGGATCTCTAGGTCAGGGCTGGATCTCACCGGACGCGGCCATGCCACTCTTTCAGAGCCAAAGCCAAAAGGCCATTTACAGCCCAAAGAAAATGCGTAAAGAAGACAGCCAATCAGAGGGTGAGAGAGAAGCTCGCGCTCAGAAACGTAGCTAATCAAAGAGCGAGGGAGGGAGGGAGGGCGGGACTCGGACGCAATTCAAGTTCACCCTCCAATCAGAGCCAAGGATGGTGTCTCGCGCTGCCTCAGGTAACAAGAGGTGGACGGGGCTAAAGAGGTCCCCAGCGAATTGAATACTCACTCCCCCTCCGCCCCGCCCCGACACAGGAATTGATTGGTCACTTTTCAGAAGTTGCCTGTCAATTTTGAAAACTGGGTAAATGGCATTTCTTTCCAGACGCAAGATCCCGCCTCCTCTCTCCTAGCGTGAGGGGGAGGGCCTTAAAGGGCCAGGTACCCGGTTCATGAAGAAGTGAGACCGTGGTCGCGGAAAAAGGAGAAAAAGCCTAAGCAGCTTGCTAGGTCACTCGCTGGTAAAATAGCAGGGATTCAAACCCTGAATTTACAAACTCTGTCTAGACATAAGCTGCCTCTTTGGGATACATATAACCAGATGGGTAGACTCAAACTTCAAATCTGGAGGCCTAGAACCTAATCTCAGTCTCCAGGAAAGAAAAGCGTGCCTTCTTGAGAAAAATCTTGATTCCAGCCACCTGGCCATTGCACAAGGGGCCACCTCCCTGCCTCACCCTCCACCCTTTGCCTGCAAGCAACACTGTTTTCCCTGCTTAGGGCACTCACTGCTACTGTTCATCCCTGTGTCCCGGCTCTGACCACCCTGGAATGTTATTGTACATGTCTGTGTCTGCACCCCACTCCCCTCAAGACTGAGAGCCCTTGAAGGCACCTTTTGGTTCTGCATCATTTTGGTGTCACAGGCATCATCCAGCAAAGGCCTGGATTTGAGGGAACTCAGAAAGTGAAAGCTAGTGTCTGATAAAAGGTCTGAGCCCGCAGGAGATCACATCCACAACACAAGGCCAATGTAGAGCAAAATGGCTTTATTGCATGCACCTGGGTACAGGCGGGCTGAGCCGAGAAGGGTTGGGTTGTCGGTTATATACCCTAATTTTAGCTTCTGGCAGTTCCTGCTGATGTACTTTATCTGGCCCATTGTCCACCTTGCAGTAGGGCTGGCTGGTATCTCATCTGGCATCTGCTGGGTTATCCATTGCCTTTCGGATAATCCAGATAATCTTTATCCGTACTCAACAAAAGGCTGAGCGAAGGTCATGAAAGCATCACAATTTCCGTAGTTTTCACCTTTTACAAACTTTTACCTTTACCCATTAAAACATTACTAACCCTTTCATCTGGGATTTCTCATCCTTAAAATGGGATGTTGTGAACCTCTTTTAAGAAGATCTGTGTTCAAAGGAACTGTGCAGGCTGAAGGCTTTGCCTCACTGATTCCCCATTAACCACCCCAGCAGTCCTAAGTCCTGATAGTTCCTCTTTCGAATTATAGTTAATTGACTCTTGAACAATGTGGGTGTTAAGGGTGCTGACCTCTGTGCAGTCAGGTTTTTCTCGGGTGTAACTTTTGACTGCCCCAAAGTTAACTATTTACAGACTACTGTTGACCCAGAACCTTATAGAAAACAATTATCACATATTTTGTATAAGTATTACATACTGTATTCTTACAATAAAGTAAACTAAAGAAAAGAAAATGTTATTAGAAAATCATAAAGGAGAGAAAATACACTTACAGTAGTGTATGTATTTATTGAAAAAAAAAATCTGTATATAAGTGGACCTGCGCAGTTCAAACCCATGTTATTCAAGGGTCACCTGTGCCTCTCAAATTCATTCCCATCTTCCCATTCGCACCACATTGGTGTCACTGCTACCCCTTGCCTGGACCATAATGGCTTCCTCCCCGGGCTTCCATGCACCCACACTTGCTTTCCACTACAACCCCTTCTCCAAAGTGGAGACGCAGTGCTCTTTTTATTTCAGTGTTGGAATTCTTTATTAGTGTGAACTAAAGAATAATTCACACAACCCAATGAAAAAGAGGAAGCAGCAGCTTAAACAGAGTAAAATACATGTAAGATTGGAAGTCTGGTTAAAAGCCTAAAACGGCGCCCAGACCGGGATGTCTGTTAAGAAATCCCGGTGACCTGGGTACATTATGCAAAGCCACAGCCTTTGACACAGTGCTCGTCTGAAACCATAAATCAAATTATGTCACACCTCTGCTTTCAAATGTTCAAACTCATCTTAATATTCTCGAAGTTAAAAAAAATGTCCAAAGTCTTTACTGTAGCCTACAAGGTCCTTTGCAGTCTGGCTTCTATTTGTGTCTCTATTAAAAGCACAGACTCTGGAGCCAGGATGCCCCAGGTTCAGATTCCTGTTGTGCCATTTACTAGCTCCGTGACCTTAAGCAACCTACTTAACCTCTCTGAGGCACAGTTTGATCCTCTCTGAAATGAGAACTTAATGAGTTAGAATTAGTAATTGGGGTAGATATCTATTTTATAAAATAGCTGCTAATATTCCTCAAAACTGTCAAGATTGTGAACAAAAAAGGAAAGACAGCCTGGCCAATGTGGCTCAGTGATTGAGCATCGACTCATGCACCAAGAGGTCGCCGGTTTGATTCCTGGTCAGGGCACATGCCCAGGTTGTGGGCCAAATCCCCAGCAGGGAGCATGAAGGAGGCAGCCAATCAATGTTCTCTCTTATAGATGTTTCTATCTCCCTCTCCCTCTCCCTTCCTCTCTCTCTAAAATCAATAAAGAAAAAAAATTTTTTTTAAAAAGGAAAGACAAACTGCCACAGAGCAGAGAATACAAAGATGAGATGACCAAATGATATCCTGCAATGGATTCTGAAACAGAAATGAAAAAGGACATTTGTGTAAAAATTAGTTAACAGTTATATTGGTTTGTTACTTGAGTCAAAAGTTAAACATCAATGTAAGAAGCTAACATTAGGGAAGCTAGGTGAGGAGTATGGGAACTCTCTGTATTATCTTTGTAAGTTTTCTGTAAATATAAAAAATATTCTAAAATAAGCTATTTATTTTTTAAAGAAATAGACCTATTGCTCGCCTCCTATCCCTCATTTCTGCCCAGTCCCTCAAACACTATGCTAATTCCACCCTCAAACCTTCGCATTTGCTGTTCCCTCCACTGGGAATACTCAAGTCCCAGGCCTTCTAGCGCCTTCCCTAACCACTTTACCTAAAATAACTGCCCCCTGTGCCTCTGTATCCCCTTGCCCTGACCTCACACCTTCACAGTACTTCTAGGAAATGCACTGTTTGTGTCTTGTCCCTCTTTCTCAACACATGTGGGAGTAGGGGCTGCATTTAGTTTATTCCGGGCTACACCTCCAACGCCCAGCCTAGCATAGAGCCGGCACTGAGTGTGTATTTCTTAAATGGATGGATAGTGATCCCACTTCTAGGAATATACCCTAAGAAGCCTGAAACACCAATCAGAAAGAATATATGTACCCCTATGTTCATAGCAGCACTATTTACAATAGCTAAGATCTGGAAACAGCCCAAGTGTCCATCAGTAGACAAATGGATAAAAAAGCTGTGGTACATATACACAATGGAGTACTATGCAGCTGTAAGAAAGAAAGATCTCTTATCCTTTGAGACAACATGGAGGGACCTGGAGAGTATTATCCTAAGCGAAACAAGCCAAGCAGAGAAAGATAAATATCACATGATCTCACTTATATGTGGTATATAATGAACATAACAGTCTGAGGAACAGGGTAGACCCAGAGACATGGAAGTAGGGTACAGACTGACAACCCTCAGAAGAGGGGGTGGGGGAGGAGGGAAGAGATAAACCACAGAACTTATATGCATGTACGCATAACCGATGGACATGGACAACAAAGCCGGGGATGGGGTGGGGGGATGGGGAGGAGGGTGTCAATGGGGAAAAAAGGAGAAACATCTGTAACAAAAATAAATTAATTAAAAAAAATGAATGGATAGAAAAATGACTATTGTTTCTGAATGAAATCCTGCCATGACTACCAGCAATAATGACAAGTAACTCTCAATTGCTGAGACTAATTTATTAGTTCCGATTCTGTATTGACCACTTTACACACGTGGTATCCTTTAAACTTCCCAAGAACTTGGAAGGTAATACAGCCCCATTTCTCAGGTGAGGAAACCAAAACATAGAGACTAGAAGGAATTAAGGTCACAAAGTCAGTCAGAGACAGAGCCTAAAATGGAATTCAGCCCCTAAAACTCCCAGCCCATTACTAATCCCTCTACCCTGGGGAGGGTCCAGACCTCCAGATTTCCCTATCTAAATGTCCTTTAGTCCTAAAAACACCAGCAGGAAAACAGGAATACAGATGGAGAGAGAGGAGGGGCTGGGGCCTGGACTCTTGGTCTGAGAGAGGAGGGGCTGGGGCCTGGACTCCTGGTCTGAGGGAGGAGGGGCCGGGAGCCTGGACTCCTGGGTCTGAGAGAGGAGGGGCTGGGGCCTGGACTCCTGGTCTGAGGGAGGAGGGGCCGGGAGCCGGGACTCCTGGTCTGAGGGGGGAGGGGCCGGGGGCCGGGACTCCTGGGTCTGAGGGGGGAGGGGCCGGGGGCCGGGACTCCTGGGTCTGAGGGGGGAGGGGCCGGGGGCCCGGACTCCTGGGTCTGAGGGGGGAGGGGCCGGGGGCCGGGACTCCTGGGTCTGAGGGAGGAGGGGCTGGGGGCCGGGACTCCTGGGTCTGAGGGGGGAGGGGCTGGGGGCCGGGACTCCTGGGTCTGAGGGGGGAGGGGCTGGGGGCCCGGACTCCCGGGTCTGGGGAGGCGGTGGCTGAGCCTTGAGCTGGGTGGGCTTGAGGATCTACCTCTCCGGAACCAGCTGGGCACCCCTTTCCCTCCTCAAGCCTTGCAGGCCACGCCCCACTTCTGACAAAGCCCCACCCACTTCCTTCCCGCACCCCTCCCGCCTCCTTGGGCCCTGGAGAAATCCAGTGGAAGGTGCTAGAAGACTGGAGAGACCCGCGGGAAGATGGAGCAGCAGAAGGAAGGGACAGGCCCGGAAGGGTGAGAGACTCAAGCCCTCCCTGCGGGAGGACAGAGACCCAGAGACGGTGTCGGAGGGAAAAAGTCTCAGGCATCACCACGTAGAAACAGAATCTCAAAGGATCTTGGTGACAGAGTTGAGCAAGATAGTCAGAACCAGGGAGAGAGCTAGAAAGAGATATTCATGGAACGCAGAGAAATTTCAAGAATGAACCAGGAGAATGGAAAATGCGAGGAACAGCCATAGGGCTGGAGAAATAATAATAGTTGCCTACATTTCTTGAACACTTCCCTGACCCAGCCCTTTACCGGGCACCTTTGGTGTCTTTAGGTATGAAAAGCTGAGGTTCGGAGTGGGAAAGTGATTTGGCCTGAGACACACCATGAGCGAGCTGGGCAGCCTGATGGGGACGTTCTGGCCGAGCTGCCTGTCTCTCTGTAAAGACACATCGGGAGAAACAGAGAGGTGGAAAGAGAGTGTCAGGGAGAAGGGGGTGAGGGCGACCGAGGTGGACGCAAAAGTCAGGAGGAGAGATGGCCCCCAGGAGAAGCATGGAGGCAGCCAGGCTGCACTAGGGAAAATATGCAGATGGTGAGACCCGCTGACCTGTCCTCTTGCCATTCCAGGAACAACCTGTCTGTGCCGTCACCTGGGACTGAGCCGTGGCCCCCTGCGCCTTTCCCAACTCTGCCATCTTCTCTCCTGGGCACCACAGGTCCAGCGCACCTGGGGCTCCCTGAGAGCGTGGCCTCTGTCACCGTCCCCATCCGTCTGGACGCCCTCTCCTACCTCCTGCACAGTGCCTTGCTGGGGGCCTGTACCCTTCAAGAGTCCCTGCCTTCCTGCACCTGCAACCCCCAAGCTTGTGACATCCAGCCTCGCACTGCCAAGAGGTCATTCAGGGGACGTGGGGACTGGGATGTCCCTCGAAGGTCAGGCTGGGGACGGGGCCAGCGGCGATGGGGACCTGGGAGGTCTGAGCAGCCAAACAGGGTCTGGGCAGGGGATTCTGGGGCTGGCCCCAGGACCCCACCCACGATGCCATCATCGTCACCAACACCACTTACTCAAGGTGGGAAGAAGGAAACCCGAGGTCCGGAGCCACCCCCGGCCACCCCGCCTGCCTCTGAGGACTGGGACACTGAGTACTAGGACCCTGAGGGCCCAGCACTGTGGAATCCAATCAGGGCCACTCAGAGTCACCAAGAGGGCTTTCCTGGAGCCTAGGGGTGACCTCAGTCCTGTCAGAGATACCCCATCCCTCTTCTCCCCCAAACCACGGCCTCAGCATGGGACCTGGGAGTTCCTGGTGAAACCGGGACCTGATAGGATCCCAAGCCAGAAAAAGCCTTGCACCTCATACCGAGTGCCTCTCCCATCTATAGCGACAACCCTCAGCTTATTCTCAACCCAACCTGACCCTGACCCCATTCTTAATCCCAAAGCCATGTACCTGCCTCTGCAACCCCATCCCATCCCCTCTCTCACTACCGTATTCCCAATCCCATTCATTCCTGTCTCTATCCCAGTGGCCACCTAACCCACTGCACTCCCAGCTTCTTCATCCTCCTTCCCCGCCTACTTCAGGTCAACCCAGCCTCATCCTTAACATCATCCTAAACCCAGCCCATCTTCCACCCCAGCCAGCCCCATCTCATCCTCAACCTCCTTCCTGTCCTGGCCCCAACTGTGACTGCCCTGTGATCTCATCTACCAAGAACCCCCCAGGCTCAGCATACCCAGACACCACCCTGTCTCCTGCCTTTGGGGGTGGGGGCCGTGGTTGAACAATAAATGGATGAGTGTCCCTATGTCTTGTGTCCGTGTGTGTGCTTACGCAGCTCAGGCTGACCCAGTGGGTGCTGTGAGCAAGGCCTGTGAAAGCGTGGGAGAGTGGTTGGGAGGGTCACAGAGAGAGGCCAGCAGGGCCAGGGGCTGCGGGGACGGAGCGCCTGGATCCCTGTTTCAGCGAATTCTATTTGGGGCCTTTGCCACGGTTGCACTTCTGCCTGCTGGAAGCTGCTAGGCTGTGGGACCATTGTGTGGGGAGGCTTAAGGGATTTGGGGGACCCAGGAAGCAGAGAGGCCAGCGACCTGGCTCCGCTCAGTCTGCACAGAGGGACCGAGGCAGGCGGTGGGCTCAGGACAGGCTCTGTCACTCAGGTAGGGAGTGGGTATGGGACCTGCGGTCCCCTCCTCCCCCAAGACCTAGGCATCCAGTCCTCCAGCTCCTTCCTCTCCCTGGTACCTGGTGGGGTTCCATCCCCTAGTCCCCTTCACACCTAGGACCTGGGCATTCAAGGCCCCAGGCTCCTCCTCCCCCAAGGACTTTGGTGTCCCAGTGCCCAGCCCACCTCCTGGCTTAGGACCTGGAAGTCCAGGACCCTGGGATCTTTCTCCCCCAGGACCCAGGGATCTAGGTCCTCAGTTCCTTCTCCCTTAGGCCCAGGAGTTCAGGCCCCCAGCTCCATTTTCCCCAGGACCCAGGAGCCCAGTCCCCCAGGCCCATCCTCCCCCAGAGTCCAGGAGTCCAGCTCCTGACCCCACCTCTCCCCTTCCCCACAGATCACCATGTACAGCTTCATGAGTGGTGGCCTCTTCTGCGCCTGGGTTGGGACTATCCTCCTGGTAGTGGCCACAGCGACAGACCACTGGATGCAGTACCGGCTGTCGGGGTCCTTTGCACACCAGGGCTTATGGCGGTATTGCCTGGGCAACAAGTGCTACCTGCAGACGGAGAGCATTGGTGAGGCTCCAGGGCAGGGTCTGGGCGGTGGCTGGGGGCAGAGCCCCATCAGGCAGAACCTCACAGCCAAGGGGCCACCTGTTTTGCAGATGGAGAAACCTGTGGCTCAGAGAAGGAAAGGGACCAACCCAAGGTCACCCAGCATGGAAGGGGCAAAGCTGGGATTTCAGTAATTCTTCCTAGTGCAATTACAGAATGTATTGACTGAGGGGTTGAGTAGGGAGAAGTGACATGTCCTACATTAAATGGAGGTCAGGTACAGCAGGTGGGGCTGGGGTTCTAGGACAGCATTGTCTAAATATTGACTGTGTATCAAGAACTATCTTAATATGCTAAGTGAAATAAGTCAGGAAAAGACAAATGCCATATGATTTCACTTATACATGGAATCCAAAAAAACAAAATAAATGAACAAACAAAACAGAAACAGACTCATACACAGAGAACAAACTGATGGTCGCCAAATAGGAGGGGAGATGGGGTTGGGGTAAAAAAGGTGAAGGGTTTAAGAAGTACAGGTTGGTAGTAACAAAATAGTCATAGGATGTAAAGTACAGCATAGGGAATACAGTCAATAACAATGTAATAACAATGTATGGGGCTAGGTGGGTACTTGAATTATCAGGGGGTCACTTCTTAAATTATATAAATGTCTTACCACTATGTTGTACACCACAAACTAATGAAAAATAATATTGAATATCAACTGTAACTGAAAAAAGAAAACTATGCTAGGGCTAGGTACTGGGGGATACAAAAGCAAAATAGACCCTAAAACTTGCTAAATACTGGCTGAGGTATTATACTTGCTATGTGCCAGGCTATGTAATATATATATATATTACAGTATATATTATCAATATGAGGATAAGAATAGTACAGTATAGGGCTCTTGCAATGTATAGTATATACATATATTATATATGTACAGTATGTATATACTATATATTATCTAATATACTATAGCTCTAGGTGTGATATAGTATATTACATAGCATACATTTTATGGAAAGAGAGAAGAATGATCTCCAGTGCTCAACATCCTTTCATTCAACATGCTTATTGAGTATCTGTCCTGTGCCAGGCGCAAGGTGCTGGGGATATAGCAGTGAATGAGAAAGCAAGGCCTTTGTCCTCACAGAACTGAGAATTCAGTGGGGAGAGACAGACATCATAAACAAGTTAAAAATAAATAAATGGGGCATTTTCAGATATGAGCAAGTGGTGTGAAGGAAATGAAACAGAGCAATGGAGAGAAGATAAAGAGTGATTAGCAGAACAATGTGGGGAATCAGCATCATTCATTCATTCATTCATTCATCCAACAATCTTTCTCCAGGCCCCCGTGCAAACCAAATCTATGCTGGGGATATTTGTGACATAGAATCAACCCAGTCTCTGTCCTCAGGGAGCAATCAGGCTGAAGGGAGAGACAGATAAAGAGTCCCAACCCAGAGCAAGAGGTGAAGATGATGCCTAAATAGCAAAGGGATGCTTCCTAGAGGAGGGGATTTGGGAGCTGGGTTTTGGGGATGGATAGGAGTTTCCCATGTGAAGAGGAGGACACTTACAAAGAGGTGAAGGAGAAGCTGGGTCAGGGATATGGAGAAGGGTAAGGCATTCCTTCCCTCAGAGGAAGCAGCTTTCACCACTGAGGGCAGCGGAGGCCTAGGCATGACCATGGGGTGCTCTCACAGCATACTGGAATGCCACCCGGGCCTTCATGATCCTGTCTGCCCTATGTGCCACCTCCGGCATCATCATGGGCATCCTGGCCTTCGCTCAGCAGCCTACCTTCACCCGCCTCTCCCGGCCCTTTTCTGCGGGCATCATGTTTTTCGCCTCCAGTGAGTGGACCCACCCTACCCTACCCCTCTCCCTGCTCCCTGCCCATCTCCAACCCCAATCCATCCCTACCTCCAACACGACTCTCATCTCTGACTCTTCACTCTCAACCCTATCCCCACCCTAATCCCAACTCCATGCCCAACACCGACTCCAAGATTATTTCTGATTCCACCTATTTCGACACTGCAATTCAGTTCTGGCACAACCACCCAGAGTTAGCGCCAGGCCCCACAGGTTTAAGGGCATGGGTCCCAACAAGACTGCCCCTACTTCAACTGCAAGTGGGCTCCCAAAGCCATCTGCACTTTTGGCCAACTGGCTACAAATTTGAGGGTTTCTAGGACCCACTAAGGTTTAAAAATTTGTTAGAATGACTCACCAAACTCAGAAAAGCACTATACTTACAATTACAGTTTTATGATAAAGGATCAATTCAGGACCAGCCAAAACACACACACACACACACACACACACACACACACACACACACACACAGAAGCCTGAGAGGGTCAGTCACCCTCCCAGCACATCCAAGTGTTCAGCAACCAGGAAGCTCCAATGCACTTGGCATCAGGAGTGTTGACTGGAATTTCATGATTGGATCACTGGCCATGTGATTGAACTCAACCTCCTCCCCCTCCCCCTCCCCAGAGGGGCTATCAACCAGTTCAAACCTCAACTTTCCATTCCGGTGGTTGGTCTTTACCGTGACCAGCTCCAATCCTGAGTCATCTCAGCTCAACAACAGGTGTGATCCCAGAGGCTCAACAATAGCAAAGATGCTCATCACTCAGGAAGTTCCAAGGATTTAGAGTCCTTCTCCCTAGAACCAGAGACAAAGACCAGTCAGATTCTCTATGATGTAGCACAACCCTGCCCCATCCCCACCCCAACCCCACTCCCTGTCCATCTGTACTCCAACTTTCAACTCAGCCCTGCCCTCACCTTTATCCCCATCCCTACCCACCCACCCACCCCACCCCTTTCCTCAATCTCTCCCCCACCCTCATCTCCAAGCCCAACCTCATCAGTGTTCCCACCCCCACCTTCTCTCCCCAGCCCTTTTCATCCTGCTGGCCTTGGCCATTTACACTGGGGTCACCGTCAGCTTCCTCGGTCGCCGTTTCGGGGACTGGCGCTTTTCCTGGTCTTACATCCTGGGCTGGGTGGCCCTGCTCATGACCTTCTTTGCAGGTACCGGGGCTTGGGGGTGGAAAGCACAGTGTCTGGGGATGAGCAAGCACACTCCCAAGGGTGAGATGATAGGGTGTCCCATATGGGCCCCCAGCACCCACACAGAAGGCAGACTCCAGGCCCTGTGGACACTTAGGGAGAAAGAGGGTGCTGGGGTGGGGGATTGGGGGTGTCCATTGGGACATTTTCTGGCACAGGACTTTTCTACATGTGTGCCTACCGGATGCATGAATGTCGGCGCCTGTCCACTCCCCGCTGAGCCCAGATGTGTCCACCAACTTCATCAGGAAGTCAAGATGAGGTCACTGAAGAGGAGGGGGAGTGTCTAGAGGCCTGGAATCCTGGTTCCTGGGGGCATGAGGGGGCTTGGTCCTGGACTCTGGGTGGGGACCCCTGATTCCTGAGCCCCACAGTGGAAGGAGACAGAATGGGGCCTAGTGGGAGGGAGTTGAGAAGATCCAAGACTCCACTTGCCAGGGGGATTGTTTGAGAAATGGAATATCCATTAGTGCGATTTTTTTGGAGTCTAATAAAACTGATGTGAAAGGACTACAGTGTGACTCCCTAGGGGTGGGGCTGAGTGTGGTGGATGGGGTTGGGGGGTGTATGATGGCAACCCAACTTGCTGTTTCTGTAGGCATGGGGACAGAGATAAATCACACAGTCCCTACATAGATGACAACTCAACTTCTAGGAAACTGATGTGTAGGTCCCATTCTGACACCAGTTCCAATATGTAATTTTTTCCCTCATAGCACCAAGCAATGAACTCAATTCTAACATTATCTACCTGGAGATGACATCAGATCCCACAGGCTAAGGGCTCAGTCCTACAAGACTGTGCCTCACACACACTTCAGATGCCAATCGCTAGCCACCTGTGTTTCTGACCAACCAGTTATAGATCAGAGGTTCCAAAGACCCCTCTTTGGGTTCCATTAATCTGCTAGAGCTGCTCACAGAACTCAGAGAAACATTTTACTTACTAGATTGTCAATTTATTATAAAAGGATACACCTCAGAAACAGTCAGATGGAAGAGATGCGGAGAAGGGGCTCAAGCTTCTATGTCCTCTCTGAAGTCACTACTCTCCACAAATCTCCAAGTGTTGTCACCACCCCTGAAGCTCCCTGAGGAGGTTTCATTACATAGATGTGATAGGTTAAAACCTTGGCCATTGCTGATTGAACTCAACCTCCAGCTCTTCTCTCCTCCCCAGAGGTCAGGGCTGGGACTGAAAGTTCCAACCCTCTAATCACATGGCTCCACCGGCAACCATTCTTCCATCCTTAGGTGGGGTCCACAGTCACTTCACTTACACCTTTATGGCTTTCGTGATTGGAGAAATTTCAGGGGGGTTCCAGAGCTGTCATAATCAGGACTCAGACCAAATATACATTTCTTATTATAAATCACAATATCACAGTAGGATAATAGGATAAATAAAGAGCTCAGTGGGAAAAAAAAAAAGCAGCCTCTGCCCTGGCCAGTGTGCTCAGTGGTTAGAGCATCGACCCTCACACCAAAGGGTCACTGGTTAGATTCCTGGTCAAGGGCATGTACCTGGGTTGCAGGTTTGATTCCTGGTCCTGGTTGGGGTGAATGCAGGAGGCAATTGATTGATGTGTCTTTCTCACATCAATGTGTGTGTGTGTGTGTGTGTGTGTGTGTGTGTGTCTCCCCCTCCCTCCCTCCCTTCCACTCCCTCTAAAAAGCAATGGAAGAAATATCCTCTGGTGAGGATTAACAACAACAACAAAACAGCTTCCTTTCCCACCTGCCCTGCTCCATCTCCAGTTGGCTCTTCCAACCTCCTCTCCCCTCCCCAATGGGCTCCTCCAACTAGAAACACCAGAACTCTAACCTTTCACCTTCTTCACCCACCTCTTCACACACTATTGATGACCTTGACCTTCTCTTCATTCACTCATTCATTAGTTCATTCGATAAACTGATGCCACTTGCCATGAGATTTACTGAATGCCAATCACAAAATAATAAGACTGTTTAGCAAGGCCAGTTCTAATAATATTTATCACAGCCTACACTATTAATTGTTATATTAATAAAGGCTGACTCCCTAGAAATAATATTTATTGGAGCCTCCTCAAATAACAATAATACTATGTTTATAGAGGCTTCTTCCAATAATAATGGCAATTGAGGCCTTCTCTAATAATGCTTTACTGAGGTCCCTAAATAGAAATATTTACTGAGGTTTATTCCAGTAATCATATGTATAGAGGCTTATTCTAGCAATAATGATGTTACAACACCAGACTCATATCTCCAACTTCTTACTAGCATTTCCACTTGAAAAGAGGAGGCATCTCAAGCCTCACACTTCTGACACAGGAGTTCCTGGTCTTTCTCACAACCCACACCAACTCCTCTATCCACACATGTTGGGATCATTCTTCGCTGCTTTCTTTTTGCTACAGCCCACATCGGATTCATCAGCCAATAGTGTTGGCTCTGCCTTTAAAATGTGCTTGGAATTTGGCTCTGTCTTGCTTTACCAGTTATCACCCTAATGCAAGCCACGTCATCTTCTCACTTGGTTTATTGCCACATCCACCTAACCAGCTCAGCCCTCACCCCGTCCCCCCACCCCATCCACCTACATTTCATTCTCTATGCAGCATCTGGAGGAATATTTATTAGAATCACGTCACTCTTGCTCTAAGCCCTCCTGTGGCTCTGATCTCAGGTGAAAAGCTGAAGTCTGTCTAGGTCATACAAAATACCACGTGTTCTGCCCCCCCACTAACTCTCTGACTCAATCCCCCTCACTCACTGCAGTTCAGGGGTCCCTGAGACCACACCTGGGCTCAGTGAGTTGCTAGAAGGGTTCACGGAGCTCAGGAAAACGGTTACACTTACAGTTAAATTATTACAGCAAAAGGGTACAGTTTAACATCTGCAAAGGAGGGAGCCTCACAGGACAACCAGGCGAGAGCAGGCACCAGCTCCCTGTTGTCTCTCCCAGTGGAGTCACACGGACTGCACTTACTTCTCCCAATAATGATGTGTGACGACACACAGAGTTTTGCCAACTGGAGAAGCTCCCTAAACTCTGATGTCCAGGGGTTTTACCGGAGATCAGTTTTGTAGGCAGGGAGCACCCACATGGCTGGCCTTAGTTATTCAGTTTCCAGCCTCTCCAGGGGTCAAACTGATATAGTACCCCCCTCCCCATAAACTGTGCTGATAGCATAAACTATCTGGTGTGACTCATGGACTCCAGGTAAACAGACACTTATCAGACAGGACATTCCAAGGCCTTAGAGGTTCCCTCCCAGGACCAGACAAAGTCAACCTTTCTTTGGGCAATGGCAGTGGTGGGACTTAGGGAAATGAGAAACAGGGTTACAGCCTTGAACCTGGAAGTGGGATGGGGTGAGTTTGGGGTTGGGTTTGTCGATAAGAATGGGGTTAGGTTGGGGGATAGGGATGGTACTAAATTAGGGATTTGAGCTGGGGTTAAGGGATGGGTTGCATGTGGGGTTTGGATGGGACTGGATTAAGAGCTGGTTTGGGAATTGAGTTGGGGCTGGAGCTGGAATTATGGATGGGGTTGAGACAGAATTATGGATGGGTTGAGTTGGGATTGAGTTCAGATTTGGGTTTGGAAATAAGAATGGGGTGAGGTAGGGATTTGGGATGGGGTTGAGTTTGGGGTTGGAGCTGGGGTTGAGGAGTTAAGTTTAGAAATGAGAATGGGGTTGGGTTGGAGGACAGGGATGGGGTCAGGGTCACAAATGGGCTCTGTGCTCTGATTTTCTCCTCATCACATGCACATGGCCCAGATTTCCTGAAGCCTGTCCAGCTGCTCCTCACCTGAGCCATGTCTACGGCCATTTTTGTGCTGGTGCCCTTATCCCCCCCCCCCCCCCCCCCCCCCCAATGCTCATGACCAGGATCCTCCTCTGGGAGCCTGTCCTTGTGATCATGTTCTCAGGAATGGCCAGTTACCTCTCTGGTGAAGCCTGGGGGGCCTGCAAACTGGATTCTTCAGTAAAGGAAGAGGACAGGCCTGTTGGGTCACTGATTCTCCCTTCTCCAGCTATCCTGGGCCTGCTGGCTCAGTTTGTCTTCACAACAGAGGCCATCCTCTTCAGGGCCATTCCAGCTTCATAGGGGTCAAATGTGCCTGGGCCTTCTTCCTGGGCTGTGGCATCTTCATCTTACACCTGCTCACAGGTGAGGTGCTGCCCAGGACCTGATGCTGGTGTGGGAGGAAGAAGTTTGGAGGGCCAGAGGGTCCTGTACTGACATCCCTGTGCCCCTGCCAGGTACCCTGATCCTAATGGTAAAGCTGGCCATGCTCAGAGCAGAGCTGTCTGTGAACTCATTTATTAGATGAGGATGTGGGCGTGTCTTCTACTCCACAGACTTTTATAGTTGTGATTTTCACCTTTTGCCTGCCCTGAGCATGAGCTCTAAGCAGAGATCCAGGAGTCTGAGCCCGCCACCTGCCCACCCACCCCTTCCTCCCTGAGGAGCTCCTTCCACCTTCAGACTCAGGCATCATGGCCTCCAGCCCCTTCCTTTTGTGGACACCCTAGAGTGGGGGCCCCCCTCCCTCAGAACAAAAGGTTGCAGCACTCACAGGAAAACATGACACATCCCCCAACTGTCCTCTCTGGCCACATCCCTCCTCTCATTTAACTCACACCCTGGCCTCATTCGCCACCTCCTCCTCTGAACCCCCAAGCCTCTCTCTCATCTCTTCCAGGAAGCCCCCTCTGGTGTTGAGGGCTCTGAGGGTGGGAGCTATAGAACCTCAGACAGTGAGGCAGGCTTTGAACCACCAACCAAACCACTGATGATGACACCCTTCCCCACCACACACTGTGAGTAGAACCAAGACCTCGAGGAGGGGAGATGTTTTTGTTACAACCCAGGAAGGGAGGTATGTGAGAATTGGTTGCCGGGAACTGAACTGGTGAAACAGAACCAGTCTGGTCTTAAGGAGCACAGGCCCCTCTGAGTTGCCCCGACTGCTTGCTGGCTTCTTTGTTTTTTGAGCTCAGAGGACCCAGAAGTCTGGGTGCACAGCTTCTTCTCTCAGAGACCCAGGAGTCTGGATCACCAGCCTCTTCATCTCTTAGGACCCAGAAACCCAGCGCTCAGCCCCATGGAGCCCTGTCGTTCCCTGGCCCTGCTGGCTGGCTCCCTGGCCCTGATGTCTATCCTGGTAGCTCTGAGCACGGATTTCTGGTTCGTGGCCATTGGGCCCAACTTTTCATCTCATTCGGGCCTCTGGCCAACGGGGGATCAGCATTCAGTAGCAGGTAACGGGCAGTGGTCTCTCTTGTCTGGGGGATAGGGGAGAGAGCCGGAGGGACCAGGCCCTCATAGTCCTCCTCTGTGAGCAGGCTATATCCGCGTGACGCAGATCTTCAACATTCTGGCTGCCCTGTGTGGCCTGGTATCTGTGGGCCTCCTGGTCCTGTCCTGTATCCCCTCGCTGTCTGCCCCGGGCCGCGGCCCCCTTGTCTCGTCCATCACAGCCTTCACTGCAGGTAAGGAATCCGGTCTGCCTGTGCGTGCCCACTGGGGACTGTGAGTTCCCACAGTGGGCTGAACACTTTTATTGCCTTTTGTCCCAGCCCTCTTCATTATGGTGGCCATGGCCGTCTATACCGGGGAACGGTGGAACCAACCTCGACACCCCCAGATCCAGTCCAGCTTCTCCTGGTCCTTCTACCTGGGCTGGGTTTCGGTTCCCCTCTGGCTGAGTGCAGGTGACTGCTGCCCCGGGAGCACGGGAAGGCCCGCTGGGGGCCCTGAGGGAGCAGGGTGGGGCGGGGAGGGGCAAGTGCTAACCTCCCTCTGCCACTCCAGGTGGCCTGGGTCTGTTTGCTCACTGCCATGCCACCCGGCCTGGCTACGACACCTTGTGAGCTGCAGGTGAAGACAGCAGGACGAGTCGGAAAGCATCATCAGGAACCACAGGGTCACCTGGCCCTCCCTCGGCCCTCACCCCTAGCCCTTCCATAGCCCCTTTGTTTGTTTCTTCACTCATTCAACAACAATTTGCTGGAATCTGGTTATTCTGAGGTTAATTCAACCATGACACAAACCGATGGTGGGTGACACTGGGCACCCAGAAAAGAGTCAGAAACCTCCACCTACTCTCAGGGGGCTCCTGCCCCGTGTGGGGCCAGTGCGGACGCCAGCACTGCCCACGCCCTCTCCCCGTCTCTGGCCCTTGTCTTTCTCATTGTCTGCCTTCTGTTTCTGTCTCTTTTCTGTGTCCTCTTTTCTCTGTGCTTTCCTGTGCCTTTCTTGCTCTAGCACTTTCATTCTCACTCCCTCTCTGTCCCTCACCTGCGTTCTAGTTCTCCTTGCTCCGTTCATTAATCCATCCACTCCTTCTGTTGGCTTTTCCCAAGTGCGTCCTTTCTGCTGGGTCTCGATGGGAACACTGATATGAGTCAGACCCAGGCCCTGCCCACGGGGGGCTGCAAGCCTGGTGTGTGTGAAAAAGGCCAGAGGTCAGGCACAGCCCAGGAAGGGCACAGGACAAAGGGTGATTGTGTCGTGGAGGGTGGAGGTGAGCTTTCCGGGGAGAGGGTGTTTAGAGACTTCTTGAAGGCCAAGGAAAGCTAATCTAGGAGGATGGACTCCAAGATGGAGGCATGAAAAGGCCGAAGTGTTCAGAGGATAAACAAGTGCTTTGTGGCCAGGATGTGAAATGTGGGGGTGCGGGTGGGGTAGAAAATGAGGATGGAGCATTGGGTGGGAGCCAGGACACCTAACGCCACAACTGACTTTCTCCTAAGGGGTGTGAGGAGTCAGGATGAGAGCCAGCAAGCTGTCTCTGGGGCATCCAGAGAGGCTGAAAGGGAGAGAGGAGCTTGGCAATGCAACAGATAGGACATGAGTCAGGACAAGGCCTGACTGGGACAGGGCATGAGGTGGATGGGAGGGAAGGAGCCAGAAAGATTCAGGGAGCAGTCAGAACCAGATTTGGGGATCCAAGGGCATTGTGAGGTAAGGAGCAGGAAGGGGGCAAGGATAGTGCCCTGGGGTGGGATGGTGTGGTCATCCCTGGTTTGGTGGAAGACACTGAGCTCAGGTGGGAAGTGGCAGAGTGCCAGGGGTCTGGGAGATGGTCAGGAGCAGGTGAGGACTCCAGTCCAAGATTCAGGATAGAGGCCAGGGCTGGAGATGGAGTTTGAGATGCTGTGAGAGCATCGTGGCCACTGGTGCTGAGGGAGTGAGGAAGCTGACCTGGCAGAAGGTACAGGATGCAAGAGGCAGGAGGGGCAGGAGCCCATGTGGCGGCCTGGGAGGCACAGTTAGAGCTGGGGACCAGGAGCACTTATGGGGTGAAGGGAAGAGAAGTTTTTAGAAGGACATGGTCTACCATGTCATGGCCCTAAGGATCCCACCAGACCTGCCATCTGACTCTGAGCTGTCCCTTTGTTGGGAGAGATGCCTGTGTGGTGTGTGTGTGTGTGTGTGTGTGTGTGTGTGTGTGTGTGTAGATGGGTGGGTGGGTGATTATCTCTTTAAATGGCCACTGGGAGAGGGGGTTCTGGAACTCCTGCTGCCTCACAGAGACTGAACCGGTCTCCCTTCCCCCACCCCTCTGGACTCTACTTCTAAGAAGTCCTAGGAGCTGGCTGTGAGTTACTTAAAGTGAGTGTGTGGGGGTGGGGGGTGGGGATCGCACTGGACAGGACAAAGGGACATTCCACTGGGGGATGGAGGTCTGTAGAAAGCAGGGAGGTTCCTGAGCAGTGACTCCTGTGGGGGAAGGTCTCAAAGACCCGAGGCAGGGGTGCTGGAGGAGGGGCCTGAAGCATGGGAGGAACTGAGGGAAGGCATCTCCAGGTCCCCAGAAGTATCTGCCCCAGGGATATGGAGAGACATGTGGGAGGGGGTCTCAGGGAACCTGGAGGGGGGCCTAGGGATGGGAAGGATGTGGGCCAATCCTGCGTGTGTGGCCCCCCCTTAGCAGCCGCCCTAGCATGGGGATGAAGCGGAGCCTTCAGTGCGGGGGCACCCTGCTGGGCTTCTCGGCCAACATCCTTACGATTCTCTCCACCGCTGCCAACTACTGGATCCGCTTCCCCAAGGGACACAGTGGCCTGTGGCAAGATTGTATCGATCGCATCTGCACTAACATCCCCTGCCAGTGTGAGGCCCAGCCCGTCCAGATGTCAGATTCCCACTACACAGACAGCCCCAGGATTGACCACAGCTGGTCCCCTCCCCTGACACAACAGCTGGGCACATCTTGTGGGGCTCCCACCCCACCCCTTCCACTCCAATCTCAGATCCAGCTGCCCCTCCGTGACTGAGGCCACCACCACACGACAACCCCTCACGTCAACTTCCAAGTCCCCATCCAAACCCCCACTCTGCAGCCAACCCTGTACTGGTGGGTGGTGGCGAGGGGCGGCGCCTGCGCGGGGCTGAGGCGGCCGGCTTTCCCCAGCCATGCTGGCGGTGACCGAGGCGTGCATGGTGCTGGCGGCGGCCTTCGGCATCATCGGCTTGGTGCTGGGGCTGCGGATTGTGTATCAGGATGGCGACACTCGAGGCCAGACTACGAGCGCTATCTTCTTCCTCTGCGGTGAGACAGCAGCAGGGCCCTAGGCAGGGCCCCAGGCAGGTCCGCGGGTCGCGATTTGGGGCACTGGGAAGTGAGCAGAGCGGAGGGGCTGGTGACCCAGAGGAAGGAACGGAGCTGGGGGCTGCGAGACCCGGAGAAAATGGGCGTGGTCTGCTCCAGCAGGGAGGGCCAGAAGGGGCGTGGCCGGGACGGTGGGCGCGGTCTGGTTGGGGCCTGGGTGCAGCCCCCGGGCCAAGCTTACCTGGCAGGTGCACCGGGCCAGGCTTGCTGCTGCTGATCGCTTTGATCAGCTACACCGCGAAGAATGCGTGGAAAAGCGACGTCTTTTTCTCCTGGTCCTATTTTTTGGCATGGCTGGCTTTTCCACTCTATATTATCGCGGGTAACTTGGACAGCGGGAAGAGGGTGGAGGAAAATACCCTGGGGACCCTCCTCCCCGCAGAGACTCCCCAGCCGCCCATCCAGGAAACACCACTTTGACCTCCCGGGAACTCCCCCACATACTCCACTCCTGACTTTCATAGACCTGGCAAAGACGCCCTTGGAGCCCCATACCCCAGGCCCGGGGCCCGTCCGGCCATCCGCCCCAGCACCCACCGTTCTCCACCTGCCCTCCTGTCCCCTCCCGCCAGGCTTCTGCTTTCTGCTGGCGGACATGATTCTGCAGAGTACAGATGCCATCAGTGGGTTCCCCGTGTGCTTGTGACTGCAGCCTGCCTGGGGCAGAATAAAGGAACAGCTTAGCTTCCACTGCCGCGTCTCCGCCTGCCTTTCTGGGGGATGTCAGAACTCGGACACGGGCGACAAGAACACACGTGGGGATATCACCAGGAAGAGCTCCGGGACTCGGATACGGGGGTACATAGAGGCTCAGGGAGGAAATAAGGACATGAACCTATAGGGGACCCGGAGACCTGGGGGACACGGGCATGGAGACACCAACATGGAGTGGACAAAGGACATGGATGTGGAGGGGAACAGGGACACGGGGGAGTGGAGTCAGGAGGGGACAGAGGCGCGTGGAGAGGATTTGGGGCATGTGCATGGAGAAAATGGGGAGACAGACACGGGAGGACTCAGAGACGTGGGGGCATCGGTGCGGGGTGCGACTGTGAGAGGCGAGGAACTGGGGGCAGAGGTAGACCCGAGGACGCTAGGAAAAGTTTAGGATGACCGGGAGGAGTTCCGCTCCGAGAGCGCCTCCCTCCCAGCCGCGAACGACCTTTCCCCTAGTTTCCTGCCACGCCCCCTTCACAAAGCCCTTGCCCCTCACCCCCGCCCGGTTACGCCTCTCTCTCTGAAGTTCGCTTCCCATTGGTCCGCATCCTCTTGACACACCTCCCTCATTCGGCCTTCCAATTGGTCCTTTGTTGGGGCGGAGGCGGGCACCGTAGAGGTTGACTGGCTGGAGGCCGGGACGCAGGCGCAGAGAAGGATGGGAGGCGGGGCGTCAGGACCCAGAGGCGGAGGGTGCGGCCTGACCCAGCAGGTGGCCGCGGCAGGAAGATGGCGGAGCTGCGCGCGCTCGTGGCTGTCAAGAGGGTCATCGACTTCGCCGTGAAGGTGACCGGGCCCCCCTCTCCCACCTCCCTGTGCCCCGCGGCTTTATGCTTCCGGGGTCACGAGCGCACCCTGTATGGAGGGGGTCTTCTCGTAACCTTTGATCTCTGCCCTTTCCCCCCAGACGTCCAAGTCACACCCGAGGGCAAAGATCAAGGACTGTGAGGTTCTGACATCCGAGCGCCCCTCGGGGGTTCTAACCCCATTTCCTTTTCCCCGGTTCTGAACTCACCGTCTTAATAATTGCGTGCAGGGCGAGTTACCGTCTCAATTTCTTACCTGCTGGAGGAGTCGTGTTCCCTGTTTAACACACGGAGAAACTGAGGCACAGAGAGGGCACTGAGCCGGGAAGGGGCAGAGCCGAGATTCCTATCCAGGTCCGTCTGACTCCTCACCCCAAGGAGGGCTTTGCACACAAGCCATGCTTTCTTTCGCCCACTAGGCTGCATTGCAAACTCCACTGACTGTTCCTGTACCGGGAGCTCAGACAGGGTGCTGGGGGAACCCAGAAGTTCTGTTTCACCCTACAAAGCTGGAAGGGAGGGGAAATGTGTTTGCTAGAGACAAAAGCCAGTCTGATGAGTTGGTGGAATGGCTCACATGCTCCATGAGACGGTTTGGGGACGCCTCTGAGAGCCTGGCTGGCCCCCAGAGAGAAGCTGGTGTGGACAGAGGTGAATCAGACACACTCCCACAGGCCACTTTCTTTCAGTACTTGGCCTAAACCGAGGAGGTGGTGACTGCCCATCCATGTCTGCCCCCCTTTCAGACTGGGAGCCGGCCTCCCTGTCTCTAGCATTGCCCCACACAGGACCTGGCACGCTGGAGGCCTCAGGGTGGGTGAAAGTGGGGCCCCTGCCAAGTTGGGGTATGTGGTGGGGAGGAGGGTCCAGAAGCCAGGCCCTGGCATGAAAACTTCAGTTATCTTCAGAGCTCACATTTGGTGGGTACTTAACTGTTCACCAGGCAGCGTTCTAAGTCCTTGGTTGATATTAACCCATTTATTTAATCCTTTCAATACCCTCTAGATCAACGATTTTCAACCAGTGTGCTGCAAGAATTTTAAAAACACGCAATACCTGACTATTTAGTCAGGGGTACTGACCTCTTTTCCCTTAGATTGTCAAATTAAAAAAAAAAAAAAAGACAACAGTCAACACAACAATAGCCGTCCGGTGTGAGTGAATCAAAATTATACCTATTTTTTGGTCAGATTGCAGAAAATATAGTATACTTTTTTGGTGTGCCACAGAATTTAGTAATTAGTTTATGTGTGCCAACAGATGAAAAAGGTTGAAAATCACTTAATCCCCTTGGACAGGCGAGGAAACAGGCCCGTGAAGTTTCTGTTATTTGCCAGGTTATCCAGTAGGCAGCGACAGTCAGTACTGAAACATAGAGTCCTGCTCCAGTCTGCACTCCTCCCATTCCACTCAGCTCCTCCACCTCCTGGCAGCTTTGGCAGCAGATGGCAGAGGTGTGGCCTCTAGGCTCTTTGAGACATGCTCCTCTTGGATTTCTGGGACAGGACTCTCCTGGTTGCCTCCCACCTCTGACTGTTCATTTGGGCTCTGTAGCCCCCTGGGCCTCTGCCAGCCCTCATCCTGCCCCAGCCCTGGTCCCTGGCTCGAGATGTCTGGGGTCCTATCTTGTCTTCCCCAGCAGGCAGGCTCATGTTGAACTCAGCTCTGGGTCCCAGCATCGCCCAGCCTGTGTCCTGGCACAGGCACATGATGCCTCTGCTGTGTGTGCTGCATGAGAGGAAAAGTGAAGCATCCTGGCATCAGTTCCTGAGCTTTCCTGAAGTGTGGGTGCTACCTGCCCCTCCCACAGTGCCCTGGGACCCCACCATTGCATCCTGTCTTAGTGGATGTGTCTGTTGATGTCCCTTTCTGAACAAACAGATGATTCAAACAGTGGCAACAACCTAATCACCAGGCCAGACCCTGGGCACCCCTCCTTCCTTCACCTCCCACAGCCTGTCAGCTCTTAGCCCTGACCCTCCTGCCCTTTCCATCTCCCCGCTCTATTCCCTCTTCTCCATCCTCGCAGCCACAGCAGTTCAGGACTTATCTTCTCCCACCTGGACCCTCGCCCCAGTCTCCTTCCAGGCTCCTGTCTCTCCCTTCCAGTCCGGACCCTCCCAGCCTCAAGGGGTCTCCTTGCATCTGGAGCTGACCCTGTCTCTCCAGTGGCCCAGCACTGTCAGAACAAAGTCCCATCCCTCAGTCTGGTGTTCATGTCACCTCTGTGAGGCCTTCCCTCGTCACTACTTAAAATCTCAGCCCCATAGTCCCTGTCTGCTTCCTTGTTGTGTGTCCCCCCACACTTTGATCATTTTGTAACCCATGATGTAATTTACAGATGTCTTGCTTTAGTGACGGTCTCCCCTTCCAGAATTTGAACTCTAGGGTGGGGAGGAAAGTCTGTCTGATGTCATCACTGCCATCTTAGACAGCAGGTGCACTCCTGGAATGGTTCAGAGTGTGGACTCCAAGCCTAGCTGCCTGGGTCTGCTTCCTGCTGTGTGACCTTGAAAGAGTTGATTAGCCACTCTGAGCCTCATTTTCCTCCTCTGTACAATGGGGATGATGATAGTACTTCCTTTATTGGGTTGTAGTGAAGGTTAAATAAGTTCTTAAAACTGCCTGGCATGTGGTAAGTGTTGGCTGGCACTCAGTGAATATTATTATTATTGGTAGTAATAGTAACAAAAGTTTATTTAGTCATTTATTCAAAACAAATGCTCTGTTCAGTGTGTGTGTGTGTCTGTGTCTCTGGGTGTCTGTGTGTGTGTGTGTGTCGGTCTCTAGGTGTCTGTGTGTGTGTTTGTGTCTCTGAGTGTCTGTGTGTGTGTCTTTGTCTCTGGGTGTCTGTGTGTCTCTAGGTGTCTGCGTGTGTGTCTGTGTCTCTGAGTGTCTGTGTCTCTGGGTGTGTGTGTGTGTGTGTCTTTGTCCCTGTCCCTGTCTCTGTGCTGTGTGTGTCTGTGTCTTTGGGTGTGTGTGTGTGTGTGTGTGTGTGTGTGTGTGTGTGTGTGTCTGTGTCCCTGTCTCTGGGTGTCTGTGTGTGTGTTTGTCTAGGGTATTAATAGGCATTTGGCAACCCAGTAATACCCACTTCTGGCCAATGACACATTTTCCATGGCTGATGAAGCTTAACCTTTAGGGCTTTCAAGGCCCAAGGAGAGGCTGGAGCAATTCTGTGTTCATGATTAGCTATTCATTTTCTTAAAGAGGACCCTCCAAAGAATGGAAATTTTGGGCCCCGAAAACCTGTTTCCGTCTCAGGGCCTAACCCCGACCAGCCACACCTCTCTCATCCTGGGAGCACATGGCTTTGACTCCTTGCCCTCGTCCTTCCTGCTCTCGGCATGGCTGGCCTTCGTCATCCCTGAGGTCACACATGTCACCTCCTCGGGGATGTCGGTCTTCGTCTGCCCCACACAAGGTGTCCTGTTGAAGGGTCTCAGAGCCCTGACCACTGTGGGCAGGCACACTTGGCATCCTGGAGAGTCTCGTGGTTCCCAGGACGCACTTGGGTTAGACTCCAGTCCCACCACTTCCTTGCTGTGTGACCTTGGGCAAGCGCTGGCCTGTCTGTGCCTCAGTTGCCCCATCTGACAAATGAGGATGGTAATGGCAGGAACCAGCCTCCTGGGCTATTTAGACAGTTAAATGAGATGACAGCCTGCTCAGGGCAGTTTCTGCTGAAGGTCAGTATGCTGCACCGTTAAGAGGAAGACTGGACGTTTCATGCTGAATCATAGTCCTCAGTTTATAAAACATTATTTTTTATCCTCACCCGAGGATATGTTTATTGATTTTAGAGAGAGAGGAAGGGAGGGAGAGAGAGAGAGAAACATCAGTTGGTTGCCTCCTGTATGTGCCCTGACTGGGGATCAAATCGAAAACTTTTGGTATACGGGATGATACTCCAACCAACTGAACCACCCAGCCAGGGCTAAAATGACTTTTAACAAATTAGCCTGGCCAGTGTGGCTCAGTGGATTGAGCATCGTCCCATGGACTGAGAGGTCCTGGTTCGATTCCCGGTCGGGGCACATGCCCGGGTTGCGGGCTCGATCCCTAGCAGGGGTTGTGCAGGAGGCAGCTGATCAATGTTTCTCTCTCACATCGATGTTTCTCTCCCTCTCTCTCTAAAAAAATAAATAAATAAAAACATTTTTAAAAAAGCCAAAATCCTCATAAAAAACTTAAAAAAATGAGATAGTGATTATAGAAAATGATAGTGATCCTTTTCTCTTTCACTTTCTCCTCCTCCTTTTAATGCTTCTGGTCCAGGAGGCACGGCCAGGCTGGAAAGCCCCTGCCAGAATCTCAAGTCCGCATCTCTGATTCTGTCCTGCCGGTGGGAGGGACAGTCACACACACAGCCCCAGAGAGAAAGGTGTAGGGAAATAGTAAGAGTGTCCCAGTGTCCCTAGCTGGGTTAGGATCTGCTTTGGCCAAGCCTTTGGTGGCAGCCACATGGGAGAAGAGAGGGCAGGTCCCAGGCTGGATCCTGCAGGCTCCCAAGCCAGGCCTCTGGCCGTCTCTCCTGCTTCTTGAGCACAGCGAGCCTAGAGCCCACGTCAGCATCCTCCCTGCTGTACTAATGTCCCATCAGAACCTCGAGAGTCCTGCTGGACTTTTCCCTCTCACCCACTGTGCACCCCTCGGGCACCAAGTTCTACTTCCGAAGACCTTTGCAATCCATCCACCTCTCCACCTGCACTTCAAGGCCGCCCGAGCTACCATCATCTCTTATTTCAATGACTCACAGCGACCCAGCTGTCTCCCCACTTCCGCTCTTGCCATTTCCCCAGTTTTCTCCATCAAGACCTCAGGTGACCTTGTCCACGCAGGGCCAGGCACACAGGTGGTGCTCAGTGAAGATGCACCGTGGGAGGAAAGGTTTGCTCGCCCTGCCCCCACCTTTGCCTGTGTGGCAGGGAGGCCTTTGCAGCTGGTGTTTTCCAAACTAGATGGTCACCATGCGTTGATCATGAAATCCATGTAGAGGGCCGGCGTTAAGAAAAAAAGAATAGCCCTGGCTTGTGTGGCTCGGTTGGATATAGTCCCGTGCACCAAAAGGTTGCCGGTTCGACTCCCAGTCAGGGCACACGTGCCTAGGTTGCAGGCTCCATCCCTGGTAGAGGGCGTGCAGAAGGCAGCTGATTGATGTTTCGCTCTCACAGCGATGTTTCTCTCTCTCTCGTTCTCCCTTCCTCTCTCTAAAAATCAATTGAAAAGAATAGGAAATGTCATGGTATAGTGTATAAAGGTATCAGTTACTGAACCTCACATTGCATCGGTATTGATATTTATATGTCAATACATGTATGTATTTATAATATACTTGGGATATCATCAAATGTATTTCTCACTGTGGGTGATGATAAAACTTTGAGAAACGCTCTTTCAGGCCCAAGGAGCAGCAACAGAGTAGAGAAGAGCATGTCAAATGTCCCTGGTGTCAGGAAATGTCTGAATGAGAGGATGACCCTCCACCCCGCCTGTGAATTCTAACCCCACTCTGTCCCTGGAGCCCTGGGACCCTGGACAAGTCTCTATCCCTCTCCCGGCCCCTGTTGTCCCCATCCAGCTTGTTCGAGGGCTGGTGCTGTGGCCCTGACCTCTGACCCTGTCCTTTGCCCTCCTGGCTGGGCAGATCCGAGTGAAGCCCGACAAGACAGGTGTGGTCACAGATGGCGTGAAGCACTCCATGAACCCCTTCTGTGAGATCGCCGTGGAGGAGGCCGTGCGGCTCAAGGAGAAGAAGCTGGTGAAGGAGGTCATAGCTGTCAGCTGTGGGCCCAGCCAGTGCCAGGTGCCAGGGTCCGGGAGGGGTACTCAGCCTGGAGTTTTGGGTCTGAAGAAGGGGGCTGGGGGCCTGGACCCCTGGTCTGAGGGAGGAGGGGCTTTGGGCCTGGACCCCTGGTCTGAGGGAGGAGGGGCTTTGGGCCTGGACCCCTGGTCTGAGGGAGGAGGGGCTTTGGGCCTGGATCCCTGGTCTGAGGGAGGAGGGGCTTTGGGCCTGGATCCCTGGTCTGAGGGAGGAAGGGCTGGGGGCCTGGACCCCTGGTCTGAGGGAGGAAGGGCTGGGGGCCTGGACTCCTGGGTCTGAGGGAGGAGGGGCTGGGGCCTGACTTCTGGGTCTGACGGAAGATGAGTCTGGGGACCAGGCTCCTGGATCCCTCTGGTGCTAGAAGCGAAGTCAAGTCCCTTTTCTCCTTGACAGGAGACCATCCGCACCGCTCTGGCCATGGGTGCAGACCGAGGCATCCATGTGGAGGTGCCGGCTGCAGAGGCAGATCGCCTGGGTCCCCTGCAGGTGGCCCGGGTCCTGGCCAAGCTGGCAGAGAAGGAGAAGGTGAACCTGGTGCTGCTGGGCAAGCAGGTGGGTGTGCCCAGCCCCTCCCCCACGTGCCTCCTCCATCCTTGCCTGGAAGTGGGAAGGAGTGAGGTGAGAGGCAGGTGACTCAGGCCCAGGTTCATGTGTCCCAGGCTGAGCAGCTTGCGACTTAGCTGTCCCTGCTAGAACGTTTGAGCAGGAAGAGCAGGGTCACTGTGGGCTTCAGAAAATCCCCTTAGGGTCCTAGGAGGTGAGATTGGAACCCCGAGGCCATGGGACAGAGCAGAAAGCAGCCACACAGATGTGGCTGGAGGGACAGGGCTCTGGAAGGGAGTGAGGAGGAATGAGGAGGTAGGGACAGTGCCTGTTTGGCTTGGAGGCACAGAGACAGGCAGGGGTGGGGGCATCCACATGGGTCTGACGGAGGCCTGGGCTTGAACAGAGATCTAAGGCCTTTGGAGGGCACTTGGGAGCCCCGGAAGCTCTGGGAACACTGGAAGGATGGGACCAGCTGTGGGTGCAGAAAGACCCCATGAAGAATGGACTGGAAGGGGAGAGACTGGAGGCCTGGGGTTTAGGAAGGAGGTTGGGGGCTGACAATGTGCTGGGGTGAGAACTCAACTAGAACCTTCCCCAGCACAGGGCACTCCCAGCCCAGGCAGATGTTCGTTCCAGCTCATCCTTCCCTCAGGACCCCCAGGGAGACCTTTCCTCAGGGGTAGCCTCCCCACCCCATTCCCTCTGAGGACAGACCTGGTCCCAGGGGAAGGGCAGAGGAGGGCCATGGGAAGAGCCTCAGACAGACAGGAGTTGGGTGGGGAGATCAGGAGGCAGGGAGGGGGGCTGAGGAAGGTCAGAGACAGCGAGGTGAGACAGTCGCAGAGATGCACGGGAGGCTCAGAGGCAGAGCTGGGGCCCCAGCTGGGGGAGACCAGGACTCCAGAGGGCCGGCTCAGCCCCTTGGGAGAGGGGGATTCTGATGGGTCCAGTTAGGGCATTGGGTGTCCTGCCCAAGTCAGGCGGTAGAAAACAGATGACAGCAGGGAATCAGAGTACAAATCAGGAAACTGAGACAGAGGGCCTAACCAGAGAAGAGGCCGAAAAGGCATAGGCTGGATGGTGCTGGGTGGGGCTCAGGTGTCACGCCAGCTCTCCAGGTAATAGGTACTGGCAACGTGGCCTGTTGAAGCTCCCTGTGTTGGCTGGTGGGTCTCAGACTCAGATGTCCTGCTTGTCCTGGTTGTCAAGGACAGTTCCTGGGGCCTGGGCCTCCTGCTGGGGAGATGTTGGATGAGCTGGTCGGGACATTCTTTGTTGTAGGTGGCAGAAGCACAACTCAAACTGGTTTAAGCCAAAAAGTGAACTTATTAGCTCATGTGAGGAGAACTTCAGGCACAGCTTGATCCAGGATCACACATATGCTCTATACTCTGCTCCTCTGTCTTGGCTTCACTCTCTGCATCTCCATGTTTACATCCCACCAACCCAAGCAGAGAGAAAAGAGCCTCTTTCCCAAGGGCTCCAGCAAAGTTCCCAGGGCTGACTTTCCATTGGTCTAGCTGGAGTCATGTGTTCATCCCTGAGCCAATCACTAGAGTCAGGGATAGAGTGTTCTCATTGGCCCAGATCCCGTTCATTCAGCTCCCCGGTGCGGCCCTCCCAGGACCTGGCTCACAGGAGGCTTCTGTGAATATTTAGACAGGGCAAAGATTGGGCGTTGGGGATACCAGATGCTCTCATGTGCCCCTGGACAAGTGACTGCCAGTCTCTGGGTTCTTGTGAGGGGATGGGATCACTCTAGACCAGGAGTCAGCAAACTGTGGCCCATGGAGACGACCATTTTGTAAATAAAGTTTTATTGGAATACTACCGCCACACCCTTCATTTATGCAGACACATGCTGTCTGGCTGTTCATACACTACAGTAGCAGAGCTGAGGCGCTGCGACAGAGACCATGGGGTAGTTACTGTCTGGCCCATTATAGGAAATGTTTGCCCACCCCTGCTGCAGACCAAGGCCCCAGTGCTGCATGAGAAGCCCTCTTGTCATACAGCCTCTCTTTCCCCATTCAGGCCATTGATGATGACTGTAACCAGACAGGGCAGATGACAGCTGGATTTCTGGACTGGCCACAGGTAAGGCTGGGAGGGGGAGCACCTGCTGAGGGCCAGGCCTGGGGGCTGAGAACACAGCCAGCCTGGTCCCTGCCCTTCTGGAGGGAGGCAGATGTAAAGCAGGACAGCTGCTCCAGTGGCCAGGAAGGAGGAGTGCCCAGCCTGGACACCTGGCCTCGTGCTCCATCCCCAGGAGCCCTGCTGCTCCTCAACCACACCAAACTCATCCCTGCCTCAGGGCCTTGGCACTGGCTGTTCCCTCAGCCTGGAACATGGTTCCCTCAGTTTGCCTCAGGGCTTTTCACTCCCCTGCTTCAGGTAGAGACCTCTGATATCACCTCTTCAGAGAGGATTTCCTTGCCTACCCTCTGAGACACTCATGCCCCCTTCAAACTCCAGTCTCCGTTTTGCCAGTCCAATGGAGATGCAAGCCACAGAGGTAATTAAACAATTTTCATAGCCACATTAAAAATGTACAAAGAAACTGGCAAAATTAATTTTAATGATACTTTATTTAGCCCAATATATCTTAAATATCATTTCAACATGTAATCAATAAAATAAAAAAAATCGAGCTACTTTGCATTCTTTTTTAAGATTTTTTTTCCATTTCTGTATTTTTATTTATTTTATTTTATTTTTCAATTATAGCTTATATTCAATATTATTCTGTATTAGTTTCAAGTGTACAGCATATTGGTTAGATAATCATGTACTTTACAAAGTGATCCTACAATATTTCAAGTACCCACCTGGTACTATACACAGTCATTACAATATCTTGCTGACATTTTGTTACTATCTTGTAACTACCAATTTGTGCTTCTTAATCCCTTCACCTTTTTCACCCAGCTCCCAACTACCCCTGATTCTTTATTCTTTTTGTATGAGTTTTCGAAATCCACTGTGTATTTTATAGCAGTGGCACATCTCAATTCAGATGCTAAGTTTCCATTAGAAATACTTAATTTAGAATCCTAAAATTCACCATCGAAAAAGTAGATTCATACACCCAAGTTTTTCCAAACAGACTCAAACATTTTCTAATAACTGCATCGAGTATCTTTTTAAAAAACAGCTTTGGTGAGTTATAACTGACCTACAAAAATCTGCACATACTGAAAGTGTACAATTTGGTCATCTTTGAACACATACACCCATGAAGTCATCACCACAATCCTGATACTATATCTCACTTACCGGTTTTTAAATTTAAAATAATTAGGTAAAACGAAAAATTCCACTTTCTCTCCTCAATCACACTAGCCACGTTTCACACTCAGAAGCCGCATGTGGCCAATGGTGACTGTATATTCACTTGGTTACTGGTGGCCTTCCTTGCCAGGATAAATGCCCACTAAAGCAGGGCAGGGCCTGGTTGGTTGTGTTCACGGTATAACCCCAGAGCTGGGCTCATGGACACTCGAAGGAGACTGAGGATAATGGGACATTCCAACTAAGACCTGAAAGATTTGTCTAGAGACTTAAGTGAATGGGGAGAACAGATTGGCTAGACAAAGAGTGTGTTGGTCAGGAAATGATGAATCAGGACTGAGGGGCAGAGGGGCCTTGGTGAGAGGATGGGCACTGAGCCAAGAAGATGGGGCCCCAGGATGTTTCAAGGATGGAGGTGAGCACACAAGGCTGTTGTCGGCCGAGCAAAGGGGCCTTGAAGGGCACTCCTGGGGATGGAATGTTGCCTAGGTGACAGCATGACATGGAGCCTGGAACCAGACTGCCAGCTTTTGGATTTGCCAGCTATGGATGACAGTGGGAATGTCTTTGAGCCTCTCTCTGCCTCAGTTTTCCTCGTCTGTAAAGTGGGGATAATAACATTTCCCTCAAAGAGTTCCAATGAGGATTAGATGACTTAATTCATTCAAATTGCTTAGAACAGCATCCAATACTCAATACGTGTTCATTATCATTAAGGAAGGGATGTTCAGGATGCTAGGACCTACACTTTGGCTTCCAGAGAAAGTGAAGACACCCTCCTCTAGATTTTTGAGATCCCTTTCTGTGGCTTCCCCCAGTTTTGAACTTGAGGTCTATAGGTCACCTTGAAGGATGCTCCCTCTTCTGTTCTCATTCATTCATGCCTCTGCGCGCACTCCGCAGAATGGCCTATGGAGGACTGCTCGGTGCCTGCCCTGAATTAATCTGCCCACTCCTTCCATGCTATCCCTCCCCAGGGCACCTTTGCCTCCCAGTTGACGCTGGAAGGGGACAAGGTGAAAGTGGAGCGGGAGATTGATGGGGGCCTGGAGACCCTGCGCCTGAAGCTGCCTGCTGTGGTGACCGCTGACCTGCGGCTCAATGAGCCCCGATATGCCACATTGCCCAACATCATGGTGAGCGCCTGGCAGATGAGTCACTGGGGGCCTGCGAGTGGGGGTCACTGAGGGCCTGGGAATGGGTGAGTGCTGCAAGCCCTGTGCTTCCCTGGTGGTCATGTGGAAGGAGACAGGATCCAAGGGACATCTCATCTAAAGGAAGGTGTCACTGGTCATTTTGGCTAACAGAGGGTTCACTGGGTCACCTGTGCCAATAATGAGAGCTCATGGGGGCTGTTTTGGCTAACAGGGAGGGTTTGCTGTGTACCTCAGCCAACAGAAAGTCTTCATCAGACAATAAAAAGGGTCCCCCTTGTCATTACAACCAATAGGAACGGTTCATTCTATAATCCTATCCAGGACAGTTCAGTGGGTCATCTTGGCCAGTAGGGTGGGCTCAATGAGTCATCTCAGCAATAGGGAGGGT
Organism: Tadarida brasiliensis; assembly: GCA_030848825.1. NCBI lineage: Eukaryota > Metazoa > Chordata > Mammalia > Chiroptera > Molossidae > Tadarida > Tadarida brasiliensis. The sequence continues at coordinate 4,994,419 of CM061276.1, forward strand.
TCAGTGGGTCAGCTCATCCAATAAGATGGGCTCATTGAGTCATCTCAGCCAATAGGATGAATTTAATGAGTCAGTTTGGCCAAAAGTCCAATGAGTTATTACTGCCCCAAGAATGAGTTTGCCAGTTCACTCTAGCCAGTGAAGGCTGTCGACTAAGTAGGACTCCCACAGTAGGAGGGCTTCCCAGGACATCCCAGTCAACAGGAATTGTCCATACCAGGTGTGGCCCTGTAAGAGGTCATATGTGTTCTGGCCAGTGGGTAGGTCCAGAAGGGTTCAGCCAGTAGGAGTTGTTCAGCAGATGTGGCACTCATGGGGGATGCAAGAGGGTGGACAGGGGATTTGGCAGCTTTGTGAACTGTGGCTTCCTATATGTAGAAAGCCAAGAAGAAGAAGATCGAGGTAATCAAGGCTGGGGACCTGGGTGTGGACCTGACCTCCAAGCTCTCTGTGGTTAGTGTGGAGGACCCGCCTCAACGCACAGCTGGCGTCAAGGTGGAGACCACGGAGGACCTGGTGGCCAAACTGAGGGAGATTGGGCGGATTTGAGCCCCTTCTGTGAAACTTGGCAATAAAACTATGACTCTCGACGTCTGTCTCTGTTACCTCATTCCATGGACACCCGTTCCTTGATTCATTCAACAAACATTTACTTAATTTTCCTGTATGCCAGAGCCTGTGCTGGGCAATGCCAGAGACCCAGGTGAGTCACATCGTGTCACTGCCTTTGTGAAGCTTCCATGTTGAAGGGGGGACAGACATGGACAAAGGCAGCCATGAAGTGAGGTGTTGTATGTTATATGTGGAGGCAGCATTGGGCACTGGGAGCCCACATGGGGTCAAAGAGACTTCCCAGCATGGTGGCATCTGAGTCTTGAAAGACAAATATAAGTGAGGTGGGGGGTGGGGTGGGGTGGGAAGAAGGGCTTTCATCTGCAAAATGTTTGCTGGGGGCTCCTGGGTGCCAGGCCCCTGCTGAGACTTGAGATACAAGAGGGAAGGAGGCCAGAAGCTCTGATTCTGGTTGGGGAGACAGAGACCATCAAAGCAAGAGACCATCAAAACTGTAAACTTGGTACAAGGATGAAGAGCTGGGACCTGGAGTCAGACTTAGTGATTTCAAACTCTCACTCTCACATTTACCAACTGTGAGATTTTTTTTTTTTTTTAATCCTCATCCGAGGATATTTTTCCATTGATTTTTTTTAAAGACAGAATGGAAGGGAAGGAGAGAGAGAGGGAGAAAGAGAGAAAAACATTGATGTGAGAGACACATCTATTGGTTGCCTCCCACACGACCCTGACCGGGCTGAGGATTGAACCTGCAACCCAGGTACGTGCCCTTGACCAGGAATCGAATCTGTGGCCCTTCGGTCTGAGGGCTGACACTCCAACTGCTGAGCCAAACTGGCCAGAGCAACTGTGAGATCTTGAGTGAGCTACTTCCTATGTCTGAGCTTCTGTTTTCTCATTTGGCTTATCGAAACAGTAAGAGCTTAGTGTAGTGGTTATGGGCCTGGGGTCTGGATCCCGAGGCCTTAATTTCAGATCCAGGCTGACCCTGTCTCCAGGAGGACCTTTGACAACTTCCTACTCTCCAAGCCTGAGTTTCCTCCTCCATCAGGTGCAGTTAGTAACAATACCTGTGATCTTGTTGTCTGCTGTTTGGTGCCTTAACCCAACAATCATTTACTTTGCTTGTAAATCGGAGATTTGGGCAGGACTTGGCAGGGACAGCTTGCCTCTCTTCCATGGCTCAAATAGGGCCAGAGGGTCGACGTCCAAGTTGGATCTGCCACATGCTTGCAAACTGGCTGGGGCTGTTGGCTCAAGCTGGCTGTTAACTAGGGGCCATAATTCCTCTTCAGGGGCTGCTTGAGCTTCCTTGCAGCATGGCGGCTGGGTTCCAAGTGGGAGTGTTCCATGACACAGAAAGTGGAATACGCCAGTCTCTTGAGGCCTAAGAATAAAAACGGGGTCACTTCCACTGTACTCTCTTGGTCTAGAGGTCACAGAGCCAACCCAGATGCAAGGGGAGGGGACAGAGACCCTACTCCTTAGCGGGAGGGGGCTTGAATTTCAGCCATCTTTAAACTATAAAACCTACCCCATGGGGTTTTGAAGAGTTAATGTAGTACCCCCAGAACCACACTCAACATGCAGAAAATGCTCACTATATAGTATTATCATTATTGTTATCTGCATGGTGAGAACTCTAGCTGAGTAAGCTCAGAGGACTGGGACCTGAGCAGAGGTGCTAAGGCCAGCATGGGGTGGTAGGAAAAGCTTTCAGAAGGAGTGAGCCTAACCATCCTGGCCTGAGGCTGCCCAGCTTCTCCCTCTGGCTGTGCAACCTCCAGTAGTTCCCTCTGAGCCGTAGTCTCCTGGATGGTAAACACCCAGCTCATAGGGCGTTTGGAAGGATTCAGCCCACAATGTCTGGGAAACATTTTTGCACAGTTCCTGGTGCATGATAAGTGGTAATTATTATTTTCGTTGTTAATAAGAGACCTGAAGGACAAGTTGTAGCTTAGCCAGGTTGGAGGGAGGCGGAGAGTGAGGGAGAGCATTCCAGGCAGAGGAAACTGCACCTGCAAATCTGGGAGGGGAGAGATGTGCCTAAGAATGGCAGGGTATTCAAAGAGTAGGTGCTAGAGTGGGGAGGGAATGGGTGGAGTGCGTGGGTCTAGGCCAGGCAGGATCTGGAAATTCTTTGGATGTCTCCTGAGGGCCCTGGGGAGCCATGGGAGGGCTGTGAACAGGGAAGGGACAAGGGCAGCTCTGGTGTAGAAAGACTCAGGGGTCATGTGGGGATCCATGGAGTGTAGGAGACACGGCTGAAGACAGGCTAGGTGAGGGGCCAGGGGGAGAAAGCGGGGCTTATGCTGGGGCCTGGCCAGTGGAAGCAGAGAAACGGGACAGAGAGATGCAGAGGGCAGGAGGAGTGGGATTCAGAGATTCACAATGGTGAGGGGAAGGGAGGATGGAGGAAGGTTCCCCAGCCTCTGCACAGATGGTGGAACTGTACTTGAGATGGAGAATCCAGGAGGAGGTGGGGGTGAGAGGGAAGATGCTGAGTTTAGTGGGACGCAGGACATGGAGGCTCTAGGGGACTTGAAGTTGCAGTTCTGGGTCTCAGGGGAGATGACTGGGTGAAAGATAGCTACTTGAGACTTGGTCCTGAGGGCAACAGGAAATCATGGGAGGGTTTGGAGCAGAGGAGGAGCAGGGCCAGACATAGATATACATGGGTATATCTGAAGGTTCAGAGTGGAATGGAGGCCAGGAGGCTGCGGTGGAGGAAGCCTGAGCTGAGGCTAAGGCCATCAGAGGTGGGGCTCTCTGAAAGGTCACCTCACCCTCCTCCAGGAAGCCTTTCTGGCTTTGCTCCCATGTTTTCACCTGGGACTCAGGTCTCACTATCTCCCCCACTGTGGAGTGTGGAGGGGTAAAGGGTCAGGTTGGGCCTCCCCTCACATGGGACCAGCTGATGAGGACCAGTGGGGTGGGGTGGGTGGCTCAGCCACCAGATTGGGGTAGGGGACCCTGGCACCTCCCACTGGGTCTGGCTCCCTTCCCCGCCCAGGAAGCTACCAGTCCTGTTGGACTTGTCCCGGGAGGGACAGGTGCTGGCCTTGAGTCTCACTCCAGTGTGTCCTGGGTGCGGCCAGCACCATGGACACCTCACAGGCTCTGCCACTCTTCCTGCTTCTGGGTAAGTCTCCTGCTCAGCCCCTTCCCACCAGTCCCCCTTCTCAGCAGCCCTGCCCCCCCCCCCAACATCCTCCCCTTCTCTCCTCTGCAGCCTCTGGAGTAGGGGTCCTCGCTCTCAGAGCTTCTTCTGGAGTTCAGCGAACGAATTCCATCTCTGACTCAGAAAGCTCTTCCTGGAGCCCGGATTTGAATGTTTCTTTCAGCAAAGCCCCCAGGGGGAAATTTCTGGATCAGTCTTCAGGTTCAAGGACCACTGCTAATATCCCCCATTCCAAATGGATTCCTGAGGCCCTGAACTGGAACGATGTACCTGGGTCCTTCTGGTCAAATGTTTCTGCTCAGGACCAAAAGCTGGGCCTGGAGCCCACCATCTCTGGGATCCCTGGTTCCCAAGTACTTTCTGATACTTTGAGTTCTCAAGTTCCTGCCAAAGACCTAGAACCTTCCTTTTCTAAGACCCCAGCATCAAACATTTTTGTCCAAGTCCCTGATGCTAATGTATCTGTGGAGGGCCCAGGTTTAAAGTTCTCCCCTGAGAATCTGGATCTTAGATTCTCCACCCAGAGCCCTGAATCCAAAGGTCCTGCAGAAGTCCCACCAGGACCAAGCTTCCCCCAGCAGGTGGGGGGGCCTCTCGCGGTGCTGGTGGGGACCACCATCCAGCTCCCTCTGGTTCCAGTCCCCAGCCCTGGGCCCCCTGACCCTCTGGTGGTCTGGCGCCGAGCTTCCAAAGTGCTGGCAGCCGGGGTCCTGGGGCCAGGGGCCCCTCTGATCAGCCTGGACCCTGCTCATCAAGATCGCTTACGATTTGACCAGGCCCGAGGGGGCCTGGAACTCGCCTCTGCCCAGTTGGAGGATGCTGGGGTCTACACGGCTGAGATTATCCGGGCTGGGGTCTCCCAGCAGATTCGGGAGTTCACGGTGGGTGTATATGGTAAGTGGGCTCTGAGGGCCAGAATGCAGACCTTTGGGCTGATCACTGCTGTTCTGAGGATGTTTTCTCCCCAGAAGGGATAGAGGAGAGAGAACTTCTGGGTTGGAGGGAGGGAGGAGAAAGGGGCGGGGGGCTAAGATCGGGGCACCTTATGGAAACTGGACCTGGGGATCAAGACTCCTGGGGTTCCTGGACTCCTGAGTTCTCCAGAGGCGAGAGCTGGAGACTCAGACTCATGGGTCTGTGAGAAGAGGAGGACTGGGCCTAAGAGGAGGCCCTGCTGGACCTGGAAGTCCTGGGTGTAGGGGGTGGAGGGGCTGGGGCTTGGAGTCGAGGACCTAAGGGAGGAGCTGGCCGGGGGCTGGGTCCTAAGTACGTTCCTCCTCTCCCAGAGCCCCTGCCTCAGCTGTCGGTGCAGCCCGAGGCCCCAGAGACAGAGGAGGGGGCGACTGAGCTCCGGCTGCGCTGCCTAGGGTGGAGGCCGAGTCGCGGGCAGCTGAGCTGGAGCAAGGACGGACGCGCTTTGGAAGCAGCGGACCCGGAGGGAGCGGAGCCGCCCCGGATCCGCGCAGAGGGCGACCAGCTGCTCATCGCGCGCCCTGTGCGCAGCGACCACGCCCGGTACACTTGCCGCGTCCGCAGCCCCTTCGGCCACACGGAGGCCGCGGCCGATGTCAGTGTCTTCTGTGAGTCGGGGTATGCCTCGGGTCGAGGGCAGGGGCCAAGGGTCCCAGGCTCCTTAGGCCCTGGGGAGGAGGGGACTGGTGGTCTAGTCTCCGGTGGCCTTGAAGGAGTATCGGGTGACCCTGACACTCGTGACTCTGACCCACTCCCTTCACCCAGACGGCCCGGACCCGCCGGTCATCTCGATCTCCTCGGACCGCGACGCCACCCCCGCCCTCTATGTCACCGCGGGCAGCAACGTGACCCTGCGCTGCACCGCCGCCTCGCGGCCGTCCGCCGACATCGCGTGGAGCCTGGCCGACCCCGCCGAGGCCGCGGTGCCCGCCGGCCCGCGCCTCCTGCTGCCCGCGGTCGGGCCGGGCCACGCCGGCGCCTACGCCTGCCTCGCCGCGAACCCGCGCACCGGCCGCCGCCGCCGCTCGCTGCTCAACCTCACCGTGGCGGGTGAGCGCCTGTGGCGGGATCAGCTGCGGGGTACCTGGAGAAGGCAGTGCCACCGCGGGGGGCGGGGCCAGAAAGCAAGGGCGGGGTCGACGCCGAGGGCGGGGCCGGCAGGGCAGGACCGAGATTCCGCGTAAAGGGGGCAGGGTTGCCCAGGAGAAAGGGCGGAACCAGCAAAGGTCTAAAATGCACCAAGGGGGCGGGGCCAGCAAGGAGGGGCAGGGATTCCTTGTAAAAGAGGCGGGAGGATGCTCAGGACAAGGGGTGGAACCAGCAGGGGCTGGGATACACGGGGAGGGGGCGGGGGTGGCAAGGATGGGTGGAGATTCCCCGTAAAAGGGGCCGGGAGACTGGGAGAGGGGGCAGGGCCAGCGTGGAGGGCGCGATCTCGGTGGGTGGCTAAGTGAAGAAGGGACTGAGCGAACGCGCGGAAAGGCGGCGCTAGAGGGGAGTGGGGAGAGAGGCTGACTCCTTGATCCCTTCTTCCACTCTACAGATCTGCCCCCTGGGTCCCCACAGTGCTCAGTCGAAGGGGGTCCCGGGGACCGCAGCCTTCGCTTCCGCTGCTGGTGGCCTGGTGGGGTCCCTGCCGCCTCCCTGCAGTTCCAGGGTCTCCCCGAAGGCGTCCGTGCGGGGCCGGCGCACTCTGTGCTCCTGGCAGCTGTCCCCGCCCACCCCCGGCTCAGCGGCGTCCCAGTCACCTGCCTTGCTCGCCACCTGCTGACCACGCGCACCTGCACTGTCACCCCAGGTGAGAGCGAGTGGGACTTCTTTTCTATTTCCTGAGGAAGACGGGGTATTTCTTAACTCCTTTAGGACACGAGAAAGGGGGACTTCCTAAACCCAGAAAAAGGGATTTCCTTTGTCTTTAAGCCTACAGAAAGACTCAGATTTTTCCTATACCTTAAGCAGAGACACGGACAAAACTTCTTCCCTGGACACAGGAGGAGGGCTTACACCTTCCCACGTGTTCAGAGCAATAAAGGGTTGAGAACAACATGACTTTCCCAGCCCAGGACCTGGCCTATAGTATGTACTTAATAAGTCCTTGTTAAGGATGTCAGATGACGAATAAATGAGGGAGGAAGTGAATGGTTGGTGCTTCCTCATTTAACCAAAGTGCTGACGGTTGCACCGCTGCTTGATTCACCAAAGGGCACAGGACTTGTTCTGTGACTTCAGGGCACGGACTTGACTTTCTGGTGTGTTTCTTGCACCTGCAGAGGCCCCTCGAGAGGTGCTGCTGCATCCGATGGTGGAGGAGACGCGGTCAGGAGAGGCAGAGGTGGCGCTGGAGGCTTCTGGCTGTGGGCCACCTTCGCGAGCATCCTGGGCCAGAGAAGGGCGACCCCTGGTCTCCGGAGGCGGCGGGGGGCGCTTGAGGCTCAGCCAAGATGGGCGGAAGCTCTTCATTGGCAACTTCAGCCTGGATTGGGACCTAGGAAATTACTCCGTGTTGTGCAGTGGGGTGCTGGGTGCTGGGGGCGACCAGATCACCCTCATTGGTGAGTTCTGTTCTTTCCCAAAACCCAGAAGTTCAGGTCCTCCAGTCCTCTCTTTCCTTAGACCCAGAAGTCCAGCCTGCCAGCTGCCTCCTCCCTCAGACCAAGGAGTCCAGGCGTCCAGCCACATCCTCCTTCAGACCCAAGATTCCAAGACCCAGCCCCTTCTTATAGGCTTGGAAGTCTGAGTCTTCAGATCCTATTCCCCTGAGAACTATGAGTCCAGGCCCGAAGCCCCCTTCCCTCTCCCCTCCAGGACCCACAAACCTGATCCCCCACCTTGATCCCTCCAGGACCATCCATCTCCTCATGGAGGCTGCAGAGAGCCCATGATGCAGTGGTGCTGACTTGGGATGTGGAGCGAGGGGCCCTCATCAGTGGTTTTGAGATCCAGGCATGGTCAGAGGGGCCTGACCTGGGCAGAGCCATCACCTACAAGGACTGGATCTCCTTGCTCATCCTGGGGCCTCAGGCACGATCAGCTGTGGTGCCCCTCCCTCCTCGGAACCTTGTGACCTGGGCCTTTCGTATCCTACCCATCCTGGGGGGCCAGCCAGGGACCCCATCACAAAGCCTGATGTTCAGTGCCGGTGAGTTGGGGCTGTCGGAGCCTTCTCTTGTGCTGACTCCTTTCCTTGGAGCCTCCTTCTCCCTATAGTGGTTTCCTGGGGCTGCCATAACCAAGGACCAAGGACTGGGTGGCTTGGAACAACAGAAATGTACCCCCACACAGCTCTGGATGCCGGAAGTCCAAAATAAAGGTGTCAGCAGCCCCTGCTCTCTCTGAATCTCCGGGTAGAAACCTTGCTTGCCTCTTCCAGCTTCTGACGGTGCCTGCCAATCCTTGGTGTCCCTTGGCTTGCAGCTGTTTCAGCCCAATCTCTTCCTCCAGCTTCCCACAGCCTTCTCCTCCCTCTGTGTCTGTCTTCTTGTAAGGACACTCGTCATAGTGGATTAGAGTTCATCCACCCAATATGAGTGGATGAACTCATATTGACTTGACTGGTTGAAGTGTCTCCTCCCAAAAGATATATTGACATCTTAATCCCCAGTACCTGTGAATGTGACATTATTTGGAAATAGAGTGGGTGTGGTCAAGTAAAAATGATCTGCAAAGACTCTATTTCCAAATAAAGTCACATTCACAGGTACTGACAGTTAGGATGCCAACATATCTTTCTTTTTTTTTTTTTATCCTCACCTGAGGACATTTTTGCATTCATCTTCAGATAGAGCAGGAGGGAGAGAGGGAGGAAGAGAGAGAGGGAAACATCGATGTGAGAGAGACACATCGAGTGGCCTGGGGCCAGGGACAAACTGCAACCGAGGTATGTGCCCCTAGCGGGAACCGAACCCGGGACTCTCTGGTCTGTGGGCCAACGCTCTAACCACTGAGCAAAACCAGCCAGGGCCAACATATCTTTCTTGGGGGAGACACAATTCAACCAATAACACTTCCCAATTTCTAAGTATTGGATGTCTCAGGACTCAGTGCTCAGACCTCTTCTCTACCTGTGTTTCTCTGCAATGTGACTCTAGACACTCTCATTGCCTTGAACATTATTATTATTCAGAAGACTCTTAACTGATCCTGAGTCCAAACCTTTTTTCTGAACCCCACATTCGAAAAGCCAACTCCCTACCTAACACCTTAACTTTGGATGTCCAATTGGCATCTCAGACTCCACAATAGACCTCTTTATGTGTTCCCCCAAAACTACATCCCACCTTCCTGCTCCCACCCAGCTTCCAGTCTTCCCAGTTCTGGTTGATGGCACCACCCACATGGTCAAGTCACCTCCAACATCCTAGCAGGTCCCATTACCTTTCCATCAAAAATGCTTTTCTAATCTACCCATTTCTTCCCATCTCCATCCCCACACCCTGGTTAGACACTGCCATCTTCTGTTGCCTGGACTACAACAGCCATTTATCTGGTCTCTTCATGTCCCCTCTTGCCCTCCTACAACCCATTCTTCACTACATAGAAGCCAGAGTCATAGAAATCACATTATGTCGCTGCTAGCCTTCTTAAAAGCCTTTCATGAATTCCTTCAAGATTCTCCAGACTTTGGCCCCTGCTAACCCCTCTAACACCTTCCTCTGCCTCCTCTCCTCTCATTCCACATCCTCAACCCACACTGGCCTCACTAAACACAGAAAACTCTTTCATACCTCTGAGCCTTTGCATTTTATTTTCCCTCTGTTTGGAACACCTTCCCTGGTTTAGCGTGCCTGGCTCCATATTCTCCAAGTCTCTGCTCAAACATTACTTCCTCAGGGACCGTCCTTCACCATTCTTTCTAAATGTCACCTCCCTTTCCATTATTTCTATTGCAGCACATTTATTTTTCTTTTTAGTGCAATCTGTAATATGTTATTTATTTGCACATCTTTCTTCCCCTTTCTTTATTTTCTTTTCTTAATCCTCACCCTAGGATATTTTTTCCATTGCCTTTGAGAGAGAATGGAAGGGAGGGAGGGTGGGTGGGGGAGGGGGAGAGAGAGAGAGAGAGAGAGAGAGAGAGAGAGAGAGAGAGAGACATTGATTGGTTGCCTCCATGGGGCCAGGGATCTGAACCTGCAACCCAGGTACATGCCCTTGACCACTGACCAGGAATCGAACCCACGACCGGTTCCCAGGTCGACGCACTATCCACAGAGCACACTGGCCAAGGCTTTTTGCACATTCAGTTCTGATTTTCCTCCTAAAATTAATCCCCAAGAGAGTAGGTATCTTGGGTTTGCTCAGCAATGGGTTTTCATCACCTGGTAGAATGCTGGGCACACGATAGTCACTCAGTAAATGTTAAGTAAATTGAGAGTGTTAGGCTAAGAGGGGTGGTCAGGGAACTTAGGAAACGGGTCCAGCCCTGGCTCTCACTCCCCTTATCCCCCTTCTCTTTGTCTCTTCCAGACCCAACCCTGGGCCCCGGGGCCATCGCCGGCATTGTCCTGGGCTCCCTGCTGGGCCTGGCGCTCCTGGCAGCTCTTATCATTCTGTGCGTCTGCTGCCTGCGCCATTATCGGGGTGAGTGAGGGGCTACCTGGAGGGTCCTTAGGTAAAATCCCATTGGAGGCCTGGCTGAACCAATCAGGTTGGTCACAGGTCACATGTCTGCCTTTCTTCCTCCATATCAGCCAATAAGATTAAGGCTCCGTCTCTCAGCCCAGCTTCCCTTGCCATTGGCTGGGGCGGCATGGTGGAGCAGCCAATCACATCTTTCTTTTTTTTCTTCCTCTCTCTTTTCCAGGAGAGAATCCCAAGAAAAAGAAACATCTACCCACCTTTCCTCCTGTGGCCCTGCCACCAGAAAAGAAGATGCAGAGCGTGGCCCCAGTGAAGTCTCCACAGCCTCTGCCCCTCAAAGTCCCGATGGAGGACCCTAGCTCAACCAGGGCCCACCAAGTGAGTGTGTGTGCCTCCGGAGACAGGGTGGAATTTTGTGTTATTTAGTCAGGGAGTTGAGGTAGTCTGAGTTCTCTTCTTCCAGCTTTACTTGTTGGTCTGCAAATCTGGTTAATTTTTATCCTTTTAAAAATATATAAGAAAGTTGGACAGGGCTTTCCTATCCAACGTTTATGCATTTTAAAAGAAAAGTGACATTCTAATTTTCCTCCCAAAAGGAGTAAGATGGGACCTCCTTTATTTATTTTATTTTTCCCATAAAAATGGGCAAGATTTCCATTTTCTCTCCAAAGTGGGATGGAATTTCTTTTCCCTGGTAAAGTTGCATGCCTTATCTCTCCCAAGGGTGGCTAGACAGTTTTCATTCCTTGTAAATGGAGGAAACCCAGCTAATTTCTGAATAATGAGAGCTAGAGCTAGAAAAGGGAGAGTCATGTCACATCTAGGATAACCCCTGAGGTTGTCCTCCCCACCTCCTCTCTCTTCCAGGCCACCAGCCCCAGTCAAGTCATCTCTCCAGGTGGGGTCCAGAAGACTGTTCGGGCAGCCACACAGGTGTGACCAGGGCTAATGGTCTGCTCTGTGCAAGACTTTTGGGGCAGGACTTCCTGTTTTGCCTCAGCAGCAGGCAGGGACTTCCTGTTCTACTGTGACGGAAAGTCAGACTCTGTAAGTGGGACTTCCTGTCTCCCTCTCTCACCTCAGAAGACTCTACCTGTATTTGTACAACTAAGGAGGTGGGGCTCCTGGGCTGGAGGAGACTCCAGCTGATTGACAGTGTGGTCTGCAAACCAGCAAGCAGGCACGACGAGCGGGCTGTGCAGCAAACAGGGGGCCATGCTGTGCTGCTCTGAGCCGGAGAGGGGGTGGGGCCCCGCCTCATCTCTGCAAAGGTCTTCCTACGTCCACTTTTGCCTCCTCCAGGCCATGCCCATCCAGATTCCAGAGTCTTCATCTTCAAACGGATCAGATCACATGTCTTTCTTCTCTTTAAACCCTTTTCTGACTGCCCATTGCCCTTCAGAGGTTGTCCAAACTCCTCATCGTGACCTTCAAAGGCTCATGGTTTGACCTCTGTTGGCCTCTCTGACCTCCCTTCTAATACTTCCTCCTGCCACTCCAGTAGCATAAACTTTCTCTCTGCCACTTTATTGTGCCTCCAGGCCTTTGCCCCTAGAGTTTACTCTGTCAGAGCACAGCTCTTTCTCCTGTGTTATTTATTTCTCAAGCATAAAAGTGACTGTTACCATCTTAGAAGATGCTTCTCTAACCCCTGCACCAATCATGGGTTAGGCCCCAGAGACCCTGCATCTTCTGCTTCTTATCCATAAATACATAATTACTTGTTTAGCCTCTGACTCTCTTTCTAAACTGAGAGCTTCTTGAAGGCAGAGACTATGTCATTATCCCCAGAGCTTAACACAGAGCCTAAAACACAGCAGGCAATCAATAAATATACATTAACTGATTAATGTTTTGGTGCCAGTGAAGGGCTGGGTTTGCTGCTGCTCACCCCAGCATGACGTCTTCCTTTTTCAGCTGGGGTTCTCACTGGAAATTTAGGGGATGCATCAATGAAGAAGATTCTTTTGGCTGCAATTGAAAAAATAAATGGTGGAAACATGGAGGTGGGTGGTTTCAGGCTGGCACAGCAACTTAGTGGCCCCACCAAGGACCTGGGCTTATTGCATCCTTCTTCTCTGCCATCTTCAGGGGGTTGGCATGTTGTCTCATGTAGCAAGATGGCTGCTGCAGCTCCAGGCATCACATCTTCACACAACTGCATCTAAAGACAAAAAGAAGGGAGCAGGGTTCTCTTCTCATACACCTCTCCTCGACCAATCTCATGAGTGGGTGAAAAACTTTCCTGGAGGCCTGCCAGAAAACCTCCCTTGTGTCATTGTTCCAAAACTGGCCATGTCACTCACCGCAAGGGAGGCTGAGAAACCAAACATCTCAACCTGTATCATGGGAGGTGGGTCTGACAGCAAAGAGAGAGGAAACAAGGCAGACAGAGAAAGACAAATATTACATGATCTCACTTACATGTGGAATCTAACAAACAAAATAAATTGATGAATAACAGAACCTGAGGCATGGAAACATGGAACAGACTGACGAATTTCAGAGGGAAGAGGGAAGGAGGGGTGGGAAGAGATTAACCAAAGAACATATATGCATATATGTATTGCCCATGGACACAGACAATAAAGAGGTGAAAGCCTAGGGTGGTGTGGGAACCGGGTGGAGGAGGGCAATGGGGGGAAAAAGAGGAGGGGGACATCTGTAACACTCTCAACAATAAAGATTAAAAAAAGAGGAAGCAAATAAAGCATAGGCAACCAGCATCTGTTTCAGGGAAGCAAAGGACGTGAGGTGTTCTGATTATAGACTGGGATGAAAGAGGCCTTTGGGAAATAGAGTTCTTGGATCATTTTGAAGAGTTGAGGACTGGAGTCCTGGGTACCTGGACCCTGCATATCTCTTTTATATCAGTTAGAGTTGTCATTTTCTTTTTGATCACCAGAGACATAAAACCTAACACAAACTGGCTTAAGCATACAGGTGACTTTGCTTGTGTAACTGAAGGTGGGCATCAGGTAAGTTTTGATCCAGCAGCTCAAATGATGTCATCATGTGCTCAGTTTCTCTAGACCTCCCACTCTGCTTTCCATAGTGTTTCTATCATTCTCAGGCTCCACATTCTGTCTTGTCCACCATTGCTGTCTTCACAAACCCAAGATCTCTCGTGTGATGGAGAAAAGCAACCACCCAGGTCTAGACTTCACATTGTTGAATCACATCATTCAATGGAAGATCATCTCTTCTTGTGACTCCATATGGCCCAGTATTCACTCTCATTAGCTCTGAACCAGTCACAGTGGGAAATGGGCTATGCCCAGTGGCTTAAGCCAATCAGGGCCACCTCTATACCGGGTCAATTCCAAAGCTACCAAAGAGAAAGGAGACTGTGGGAATGATGCTGGGGAGGCACCACCAATGACCATGACCCTTTGCCCTCCATGCACGAAATCTTTAATGACATGGACACCTGCAGGCAGAGACTTTGGAAAAAGGCGTTTATTGGTGTGGTGGTCTCAACACTCCCCATGAATTGGAACACACGGCCCCCAGGGCCCTCCCACCCCCTCCCTGGTCTCCCTCCCCCTCCCATCCCCATCTCCCGGACCCTGGGAATGGAAGACAATGTGGGATGGGGCCCACGCCCCTGTCTGAGGTACAGTCACTGCCCCTTGGCCCCCTGCCCCTGCTCTGCCCTCGTCCCTCCCAAGCTCTGGGTGATGTGGTTCAGGGTGGGTGTTTATAGAGGGTCTCCCGGGAGTCGGAGCTGGTGACTTGGCATCTTGGTCTGGGCTTGGGATGTCTGTGTGAGGCCTCTCTTCCCGACTTTGCGTGATGTGGTGTGCCAGGGTGGGGTATTCCTACAATCAGAGAGGCCACAGCCTCTCGGTGCCCCCTCCTGACGATAGTTGTCCACTCTTAGGGGAAGACAAGTTGCCCACCCTTGGAGGAACAACAGCTGGTCACTGGCTACAGCTGGAGCCCGGGGGCTATTGCTGGTCAGTCGCTGGTGTGTGTGTGTGTGTGTGTGTGTGTGTGTGTGTGTGTGTGCACGCGGTCAGGTCAGCCTTTGGGAGGTACACTTGATGGAGAGGCCAGGGAGTAGGAGACCAGCAAACCCATAGATGTGGGCCGGCTGCAGAGACGCTGAGGGCAGCTGGTTGGCGCTGCAGGTGGCCAAAGGAAGTGGGGGTTGGGCAGGGCAAAGCACTGAGACAGACAGGTGACCACAGACACCAGCCTGACAGTTGGATGGAAGCACCGATTAGCCCAGAAGGGCCAGAAAGTCCAGGGGGAGGGGAGGACAGGGAAAGTGGGACGGTCTCAGGTCGCTGAGCCAGCGATGGAGCCTCTGGCTACAGGCAGTTGGTAGTTGACAGCAGGGGGACCCAGAACCCAGATGGAGATCTCCCACCTGCTCACAAAGGCTGAATGACAGCTTGACAGGTGAGTGCAACTCCCCTCCCCACTCCCACCCTGCCCAGGAGACACCTTTCCAGCAAGGGGTGGGAGGGTGGTGGGGGGAGGTGTGCGTGCATATATTGGGAAAGCAGGGGGCTTGGAAAACCTCCCCTCACAACTTCTACCATGAAGACCCCACACCTACCTCCAGCCCCAGGGGAGAGGCAGCAGGGTTGGGGCAGTGGATGTGGGCACGTCCAGGAGGGAAGATTTTGAGCCCCTACTCCACCCTGCCCCCCCACTCCCCCCACACACATATACACACGTGCAGGCTCACACGCACACACCCACTACACACATGCGATTCAGTTGACAGCCTGAGCTAAGAGAGGGGTGGGAGTGGCGGGGGTGGGTCACAATCAGAAACGTGAACGGTGGCGAGAATGGCTGTAGAAAGATGCATAATTTTGCGTTATCCCTCACAGTGATGGGTTCTCTAAAGATCTTTCTTCTTCCTCCTCCTCCTCTCTTCTTCCTCGGTGGCCGAGAGCTCTTCCGCCCCCTTGAGACCCACGCCGCTTGCTCCCCCTTTTTTCTCTTGCTCTCGGCCTCAGGTCCCCGAAGGGAGAGGCGAGCTGCACTGTGTTCTTCCTACATCCTCCACCACAGCCAGCCCAGGGCGGAGAGGAGGGTCAGGGGTCCTGGGGGCCTCGGGGCTGAGTTCTCCAGGGATCCTGGGCCTAGGGAAAGAAAGAGGGTCATGGGAGGAGGCCTGGAAGGGGGGCACCCGTGTGTGTCTCTGCCAGGTGGCTGTCTGTGCTGGTCCCTGAGGGTCTCCTTTGAGGTTACCTCTCCAGAGGCCATTCTGAGCCTTTCACTCCATGTGACTGTTTTGCATCTCAGCATCTCGTGGAGCATTTGGCTCTCTTAGTCCCCTGATTTTCTCAGATCTCCACCTCTCTTTCATCGATATCTTTCTGTCATACAGTTTCGATTTATCCAGCATTGCCACCAAGCATCTCATAGGCAGCACGTCCGAAACTGCACCCTTGATTTTTGTCTCCCAGACTGGCTGCTGCCCTGCACCACCCCCACTCTTTCTTCACGCCAATACTTCAATTCTACATCCCATCCACCCAGCTGCTCAAGCCAACTTTGGAATCACCTCTTCCCGCCACCTCCAAAAGATCTCCCTGATACAGACACTCTGTGCCACCCCCACCGCTCCAAGCCTGGATCACTGCAGTAGCCTCCTCACCTCTATTTTGCGCCCCTCATAGCCCATCCCTCAAATAGCAGTCAAAGTGATTTTTTTTGAGAAGCGTCAACCACGTGCCACTCCCGTGTTTAACAGCCGCCAGTGGCCTCGGCCTGCAGTTGAATAAAATCCAAAATCTTGACCATGGCCCGGGAGACTGGCTCTCCCTTCGTCTGTAACCTCAGGTTCTGTGATCACTCTGCTCAGGTCGTGCTGGCCTCCTGTTGTACCTTTGCATTCGCTGTCCCCTGGCTGCAAAGCTCTTCCCGCAGACCTGGCCAAGGCTGGCTGCTTCTTACCACTCAGGTCTCAGTCAAAAGTTACCCGCCTCCAGGAAGATTTCTCTGATGAGCTTATCTAATGCTACCATCCCAGCCCATCCCCAGTCCTATTATGATAGGGGGGGGGAAATCCTATTTTTTTTTCTTATTTATGTGTACGTGTGTTTGCTTTTCATTTTATTTATGTGTCTGCTTGTTTATTGCTTTTCTGCTACTACTAGGACCGTAAGTCCTGTGAGCCTCTAGACCTTGTCTCTCTGCACTGCTGCGTCCCCAGCACCCAGCGCCCAACCCTTAGTCGGCACTCAGTGGGTCGATAATCATTGCAGGGATCGGTTTCTTGTTCAGTCACATTGCTGGAGTCCCAGCGTTCTTCTCTTTCCAAAGTTCTGGGCGAGTCTGGGGGCGTTCCCGGCGTCTCCACCGCCCAGGCCCCGCCCACTCCCCCAAGACCCCGCCCGCCCGCCCCGCCCAGGCCCCGCCCCTCCCGCCGACCGGCGCTCAGACGCACGCAGGAGCCGCATGGAGGCGCTGGACGCTCCTAGCCGGTTGGCGGCGCGACACGTGTAGTTGCCGTAATGCCGGGCGCTCACGTTGGCGAAGAGGAGCATCGAGCGGGTGCGCTCCGTCTGCACCTTCAGGCCTTCCGCTGTGCCGCTGCTCAGCCTGCCGGGGACCGGGCCGTGAACCCTTGGGGCGCAGAGCCCAGGCCCTCGACTCTCAGGCTCCCCAATCCCCCAACCCCCCCCCCCCCCACACACACACACATGCACGCACGCACGCACACTGCCTTGGGGTCTAGCTCCCCAAGGATCCCGGGCCACTCCTACCGATGCCCCTCCCCAGGCACCTCTGCCCCTCAAGGACACTGGACTCTCCCGGTGTGTGTCCCCCAGTCTCTAGGGGCTTCCAGACTCTGCTGGATCCCAGCCCCAATGGTCTCCTGAAGCTTCCCCGCCAGACCTTCACCCCGAATAGCCCTGAGCAGATGGAGCTCCAGCACTTATCATCGTAGGACCCAAGTTCCAGTAAGTCCCCTCTATCTCGCTCTGGGGCCAAGCGGACCCCATCACCTAGAAGCTGGAACCACCCACCCCCACCCCCGTACTAGGGACCTAGGACTGTGCCACCTTCCGCGCGCGCACCGCCCCCCCTCCCCGCCCTCCTGCAGTCCAAGGTAGCAAGGTCGCCCCTCCTCCCATGGCCCTCCCGGGTGCTGTTCTCACAGTCTGTCATCCTTGTACCACTGGAAATCCGCGGGGGGCACCGCCATGGCTTCGCAGCGCAGGAGGGCAGCTCGGCCCAGGGCCGTGCGGGCGCTGGTCACGTCCGTGATGGTCGGAGGATCTGGTGACGGGCGAGGGTCGGCGAATTCTCCCAGCCAGATGGGGCATAAGGGGTCCCACCCCAGCCTCCTCCTCCCTCAGGAGCTCAGGTCCCCTGCCCTCTCCTCCCTCAGAGCCTTATTGCCCAGGGACCGGGGGCCCGCCCCGCTTTCGTGCGCACTGCCAGGGTGCTCACAGTTGACGGTGACCAGCACACGGCGGCTGTCAGGTGCAGAGTTGACTCCGTTGTGAGTCACGCATTCATATTCCCCAGCCTGGCCCCGCTGGATGTCGGAAATCTCAAGGATCTCTCCCTCGGAGGTGAAGCCGTCTGTGGAGGTTGGGAAGGGGAGGGGGCGAGGCCGGACACAAACACTTAACACGGGACAACACGGGCACAACACGGACACACATCAGCGGGGCGGGCACCGCAGGGCCTGGAGTGCCCGGGGCCAATGGGAGATAGGAGGGGCTTGCAGGAGGGGTGGGGGCGCTGGGATCTAGTGCTAGGGGTGGGGCAGGGAGTGAGGATGGGGCTTCATAACTGGAACCCAGTAGGGAGGGTCCTAGAATTTGGGGATGCAGGAGATCCAGGGATCTGGGAGTACATGACTTATCATGGGGCTCAAAGGACCCAGTGGGGAGAATCCCAGGATCCTGGGGCTCAGAAAGATCCAGGAAATACAGACCCAGTGGGGAGGGTCTACAGTTCTGGGATATAGCTCTTGGGGTTTGGAGAATCTGCATCTGGTGATTGGAATCAATAATCTGAATACATAGGGTTTTATGACAGATCTGGGCTCAGAAGACCCTTTGGGACTTAGGGCATCTGGGAAACCAGGACCTCAGACCCTGTGGGGGAGGATCAGGGATCTGCGACCTAGTTATTGGGTTCTGGGCTCTCAGGGGATCCAGTGATGGGCACCACTGGTCTCCAAAGACCCAGTGAATGAGGATCTACAGATCTGGGAAATGGTGGTGGAGATCCAGGTGAAAGGGGCGGTGGGAGATGTCAGGATCTGGGAAGTCACGCTCAGACACCTTGGCACTATCTATATTTGGGGGTAGCCTAGAGCAGTGGTTCTCAGCTCCACCATCAAAATCACCTGAAGGGCTTGTTCAAGTGTAGTGGTGGGGGTGGGGGTGAGTGATTTCTAGTCATCCAGTCTGGGGTGGGCCCAGGAATGTGCTTTCCTGGCAAGTTCTCAGGTGATGCTGATGCTGCCATTTTGGGGACCACACTTTAGGAACTGCTGGGCTGGAGCATCCAGCAGAGATGTAGTGATGTGACCAGGAGGCAGGATTGTGGGTGGGGCCACTGGCTGTAACCTGGCTCAGGGCATCCAGTGGCAGGGATCTGAGTCCAGGAGAATCCTGTGGCTGATGGGGAAGACACTGCGGATATTGGCGGTAGGGACTGGATGGAGCAGGGGGGAGAGGGGCGTGGCTAACGGGTGATTTGGAGGAAATGGCCCAGTTCTGGGAAGCCAAGCGGCAAATGCTCTAAGGATGAGATCTGTCAGGGGAAGTAATGGGATTAGGGTGGGAGGGGGAAATCAAGTCATCACAAGGGTTAGAGGGATCAGGAGTGGGGGAAAGGAGAGCTCTGGGAACATAGCTAGGGATACGGGGAAATGATGGGCCCAAATTGTGGAGTAGGGGAAGGGGCTTTGGGTCAGGGGTGAGAGCCTCACCTCGGAGCTGCCTCCAGGTAACCGTGGGCTCCGGCCGCCCCACAGCCAGGCAAAGCAAGTTCACATTGCCCCCCTCGTTCACCGTCACCGGCGAGGAGATGTTCACAATGCGGGCGGGTACTGCGGGAGAGGGGAGAGAGGTCAGAGACAGGCTGGATATGGGCTCCCAGGACCCAGGAGTCCAGGTCCCAGCCCCCCCCCCCTCAGGCCTGGAAGTCCAGCTGACATTCCCTGTCTTTCGGTAAGGTAAGATTTCTGTTTCTCCCTGGCTTCTTGTCTAACTTCTGTCTTCCTCACTCTTCCTCGGTCTTTGTCTCTCTCTGCCTTCATCCTAACTTGGCTTTTTCTGTCTTCTGTTCTGAATTTCTCTCTCCCCATCTTTATTTTTATTTAGTTGTTATTATTATTTTTTAGAAAAGTAACTTATTTAACAAATAATCACATGGCCTTGTGGTGTGGTAAACCCTGTTCTCAGTGTTACAAAAATGAACTCCTGCCCGGCTGGTGTGGCTCAGTGGTTGAGCGTCAACCCATGCACCAAGAGCTCGCTGGTTCGATTCCCAGTCAGGGCACATGCCCAGGTTGTGGGCCAAATCCCCAGTGGGGGGCATGCAGTAGCCAGTCAGTTGATGTTCTGTCTCATCAATGTTTCTATCTCTCCCTCTCCCTTCCTCTTTCTAAAATCAATAAAGAAAAAAAAAATGAACTCATTAAATGCTCATGGCCACCCTCTGGGGTAGACGTGACTCTGTTCATCAATTCTAACACGTGTGGGTGTTTTTTTCACCCCACTTGATCATGCCTCTAATCTGGATGCCAGAGTTTAACTGGCAGGTTTTTTTTTCTTTTCCAGCAGAGCATACAATAAAGGTGCCCCTTCCAACTGAGGATGTCTTAGATTCGATTCATGTGAGGAGTTTGAGACCGCCCTGCCTGCTCAGGGTCCCTCAGCTGGTGGCGGGAGCTGAGGTTGGAACCCAAGTTGGGCTCCCAAGTCGGGCTCGTCCCAGCCCTGCTGGGTTGTCCCTGTGTCTGAGCTCCCATCTCTGCAGGAGCTCCCTCCGTCCAGCCCAGTTCTGATCCCAGGTGAGGCAGCCTCATCCCTCTCTCTTCCTTCTGCCCCCTTCTGCACACCTGGCTCATTTTCTCCCTGAGCGCCTGTACAGGCCGTTTCTTCTCTGGTACCAGCTCTGCACCTGGTGGAAGGTCTCAGCTCAGACATTATGTCTGGGAAGCCACCTCTCCTTGGATAGTCACCTCCAAAGGAGTGGGCACAGCCTGATCCGCTCCTCTATCCCCAGTGCCTGGAACACTGCCTGCACACAGTAGGTGCTCAATAAGTGGGGCTGAGCCAGTGAATGTGGTCTTCCCATGAGCACGCCTTCCGCTCACCCTGTAGCTCTCCTGCCTTAGAAGCTGCCACGCTGAAGGGTCTGTGTGACCGTTCCTCCCTCTTCTTGGTTGAAATTCACAAGGGCAGGGCTGTGTCTGCCTTCCACGTGGGTTGCCCTGGGATGGTGCCCCTCCCCCGTGCCCTCCCTCGCCACACCCCCGGCCCCGCCCACGGGGCTCACCGTGCACGATGAGGTAGACCTGAGTGGTGTAGGGCTGGTGGCGGGTCTGGAAGGAGCAGGTGTAGAGGCCCTCATCGCCCAGCCCCACCTGGGTGATGAGGATGGAGAACTCCTCAGGCGTGTTGATGAGCAGCCGCACGCGTGGGTCGCTGGTCCAGCGGTCGTTGCCCGCGTACAGGATGTTGGAGCGGTTCAGCCAGGCCACGCGGGTCACGTGCTCGTCGATGAAGCAGCTGCGGAGGAGGACGAAGGGAGGAAGGTTCTTTTCTCCGCCACCCCAGCCTGGTTCTCCCGTGGCAGGAGCTTGGAGGTGGCGGGGAGACCCAGGACATCTCCAGGTCCCACCCCAGCCCTGTGAGGTAGAGGCGAATGTGCCTACTTTACAGGTGGGTAAACTGAGCCCCAGCGGGAAAGTTGTGAGCTCAAGTGCACACGGACTGGTAGCTGATGGTTATGGAGTGATTTTTGTGCCAGAGACCTAAAAAAGGAGGACAGGCTCTCTGGGAGAGAGTTAGAAAAATGCATAAATATGAGGGACACAGACCCAGAGAAAGGGGACAGGGACCCAGAGAGAGGGACAGGAACCCAGAGAGAGGGGACAGGGACCCAGAGTGGGCGGAGGCAGAAGTCTGGGGAACTGATGATCCTGGCTCTCATTTATTAAGCAGCCACAGAGTGCCATGCTCTCTCAGCTCGGGGTGTGGGGACAGATCCTTAAATCCCCACAACAACTGACACAGTGGTTACTGTACTTCTACCCATTTGACAGACAGGGACACTGAGGCCCAGGGTTCGTGCCCCTGCTGGCCTCTCCTGCCGGGGAGGTGCCGGGCTGTGCCCAGGTCAGGATTGCTTTCCGTAGGGAAGGTGAGAGGGCAGGACTGCAGTCTCAGGAAGATCCGAGTCCCCATACCTGAGGGTGGCATTGTCGCCTTCGCACACTGTGTAGTTGTCAGCGGGAGAGCTGAACTCCAGGCTCTGGGACAGCAGCCCTGCGGGTGGGAGGGCCAGCTCAGCACAGTGGGGACACACACACGCCCTCGCAGACACGTTCTCCACACCCACTGCACTCATGTTCACTGATGTTTCCAGAAACACACATGGCAGCCACACTCAGAGAAGACACACGCAACACATATCTCCCTACAAGCCCACACTGACTCAGACAGACTGGAACACACAAAGTACACACCTCCAGAGACACCGAGACCACATCCCAATCATAGCACACAAACACACGTGTCAAGACCAATGTATACCCACACACACATGTTCACATGTATATACATATCCACAGATATTGTGTATAGAGACACATGCATATGTGCACAGGCACATGTACAGATACATATACCTGCACAGTTACACATGTGTGCACGCACACACATATTCACATACATGTATGCACATACATGCACATACATAGTTACAGTGAAGAGACCCACGCAGATTAAAAATGCACAGATACATATCCATAAAATACATACACAGACGCACACAGACATGCACACAGGTGGACATGGGTACACACATATCCAGATGCATGAATACACAGATACACACATACACACAGAAACATGTACATATGCAACCAACGCATGCAGACACACACACGTGTTCATTCAGAAATACATAGAAAGACACACACATGGAGCGGGCCACGTGCATTCAACACCCACACATGTGCACACACACAGATACACACATGCATGCATACGTCCACCAGACCCACATCTACCACAAATGCACAAACACACCCTTAGGCATGATGCACAGCCACACACAAACCTTCGCACACACAGTATCTACACAGACACAGCCGGGTGCCCATGCTCACCGGGCACACTGCTGCGGGCACAGGCCCACGCCTGCCTGCACACTCCAGTGCAGCATGCAGGCCCCACTGCCCAGCAGGGTCCCCACCCCCACCCATTCATCTCTCTGTGGACCGTGGCCAGCGGGCTGGACCAGAGCCAGGGAGTGGGGGCTGGGCAAGTGGAGGCGGTCGGAGATGCACAGGCTGGGGAGAGGAGGAGGCCGGATGACCTTGGACTCCTCGGGAGGGAGGGCCCTGCCCTGCCCTGGGATGAGGAGCTAATTAATCTGATGAATTAATTGCCTGTGCCACCCAATGACTCCCGAGGGCCCTCTCCATCAGCAGCCCCTCAGGACAGGGCTGGGGCAGAGCCAGTCAGTAGGCAGCCCCTCACCCTGGCCTCTCCCACTCACTCCTGGATGGAGAGAAGGGGCTGGCCCTCCCAGCTATGCAGACTGGACAGTGCCACACACAGCCTTGTTGACAGCAGGAGACGGCATATAGACACACCCACAGCCACCAGGGCCCAGGAAAGACACAGAGCCAGCACCAGGCCAGGGAACAGTCCCACACTCAGTCACAAAAGTGGTGATGGGCCCCGCTCAGAGGGACAGGCTCACACACACTCAAGGTGACAACACAGCCCAAGACACACACCCAGCAGAAGGTCAGTTAGAAAAGACAAGTCTCTCTCAGGAGCACTCTGTTGTCATGCTCTGGCACAGAGGAATGCCCCAGGCCAACCAGTGTCGCACGCAGTCACCCCACCATGTACGGTACAACACAGCTACACCGACACCAACAGCCTCTCACACATAGGCGCAATGTCTACACAGGGTCACAGCCCTACCCAAGGGGCCATCTTCACGCACGCACACACGCACACATGCACGCACGCTGGCCTAATCCCGTGTGACACCTCCAGCCCGAGGGCCATGCTCATTCCCACCCCCACTCCTGAATTTTGTGCATGAAGCTACAGCCTGTGCAATGACACAGCTACCTCGTCACAGCCTCTGAAATACAAAGGGGCCGCTCTGGGCCAAGAATCAGGCACACACAGTCATGCTGTCACCTACAATCAGATCACACATGGCCACACACACACAGAGGATTTGTCATCCTCCTGGTGGGGCCGTCCTGCCCAGTGGAGGATGTGGGGCAGCTCCTCCCACCGCACAGCCGTGACAACCAAAAGTGCCCCCAGTCATTGCTAAATGTCCCTTAGGGGGCAAACACCCCCTTCCCCCCAATCAGGGGGACCCAGCCAGGGTTAAGGAGGGAGCTGTCCAAGGTGCTGCACAGCTTTAGGGAAACCAGGGTTCCTGGGCTCAGCTCCTGACTGCAGCCAAGGGGCCACCGCTTGAGCTGGGCCCACAGACCAGGGCTCTGGAGTGAGGAGCGGCCCCCACACCAGCAGCCAGGACCCTAACCAAATGTCCCAGCAGACAGAAATACAAACCGACAACCCCCTTGCCGGAGGGGTCTTTCCAACACCCAGAACTGCCCGGCTCCTCCCATGGCTGCGTGCTGCCACCGGACAGTCCCAGCCCCTTGGCTGGTGTCTGGGGCCCTGGTGTCACACTCCTGCCTCATCTCCCTCAGTGCATGTAGGGCCTGGCTCTGTCCAGCCCTCTGTCTCATACTTTCCCATCAAACGCTTCTCTTTCTTCAGCGACCTAATATAGTGGGGCTTCTCCTGGGAGAGATGGTGTGTATAAGCCCAGGGAACATTGGATCAGGGTCAGCTGCCTCCCAAACCTGATCCTCCAGGGCAGGCATGCCCTGTTCGTGGCCTGGCAGAGGGCAGTACCAAGTTTCTTGAGGGCAGAGCCTGGGTCTGACTCAGGTCTGTGTCTCCAGCATCTCCCAGCACTGGTTCTTGCCCTAGAAGGCCTTGGGAAATATTTGTTGAATGAGTGAATATAAATGGATGCCTGCAACATGCTTTTCCAAATCTTGAACTCCTACTCATTCTTCAAGACCCAAACTCAAGTGCCCCGTCCCCCCTCCAGGAGGACCTCCCTGAGTGTTCCCAGCAGACAGTCTCCACTCTCTGTAGTGGGTACACTTTGACTCAGCTGTGACAGTGTCCTCCACCTGACCAGGGATTCCCCAAGGGCCCAGATCTTGGCTGTGTTCCCCAGAGCTGGGCTTAGCTCAGAGCAGGGAATGGTTAACAGAGGAAACAGACAGTCTCTAGAGACTGGCTAAGAAAGTTCTGAGAAGCCTGAGCTGGGAGATCAAATGTCTGCCCCACCATTTCCTGGCTGGGGAACCCCCTCCACTAATCTGAGTCTCAGTTCCCTGATCTGTTAAAGTGAGAAAAATAATAGTTCTCCCCTCTGCGGTTTTTGTGAGGGAATCCATGAGAACATGCTAGTAAAATGTTTAGCTCAGTGCTTCGCATGCAGAAAGGGCCCAATAAATGCTAGTTGTTCCAAATAGCACCTTCTTTTTAAAGAAACATCTATTGTTATCCCTGGCTTGGGGTCAGTCTCCTGGGGGTGGGGCACGGGGAGAGCAGGCCGCCTCTGGGTTGTGAGTTGCTCTGTGCCCGGCACCCACGCCTGAGCTGGCGATCCTACAGGTGCCTGTCAGCATCTGCTCTGACACCAGCATAAGCAGGCGCCCGTAAAAACAGCCTGGGGAGCCGGGCTGCCCAGGTTCAAATCCCAGCTCTGCCTCTGAGCTGCACAGGTTACTTCCCCTCCCTGGGACTCAGTTTCCCCACCTGTAAACAGGGGATGATCATCGTGCCGCCCTCATGGATTGTGGGGGGAGGAGTAAATGAGGCCATTCAAGTAACAGTGCAATACAGAGCCTGGTGGTTAAGTGCCCACCGACAGCTGCGTGGTGGGATAATTATGGGCAGGTGCCAGCTGGTCTGGGGGTTCACTGGTGACTGGAGGGACCACATGAGCCTCAGCTGGTCCAAACTAGCCGCCCTCATGCCTATTTGATAAATCGAGGGATGAAGGTTGCAGGTGGGAGTTCCCCTCTTCTGAGAGAGAAGGGGATTTCTAAGAAGTCGGGTGACCTTGAGTTAGAGATAAGAACCTCCTATCACCCCAGGAAGGAACTTAGGTAAAATTGGGACCCTCCAATGGGGGACGCTTGGATTCCACAGTCCTGGAACCCACAGATGGGGACCCCGAGGCACAGGAGTGTGTGAGCCAGTAGCAAGAAGCATGGCTGGCCCGAGGGGACATGGGGACATGTTGGGAAGGGTATGTGGCTCTGGCAGGGAAGAGTGGTGAGAGGGGTGGGGCTTGGCCTCACTGCCACGGAGGAGCCCCCAGACCCCTCTTTCTCGTTGCTAACCTCGGAAGTCCAGGGGCCTTCACATCACTGATCCCTGGAGTCTGAATGCCTTGGAAATCTCCACTGGTCCCCACATCAGGGCCCTTGCCTCTGCGGTTCCCTCGGGGTCTTCTGAAAGCTGACTTCACTTCTTTCATTGGTCTGAACTGCACTCGAGGCTGCTCAGAGATGCTCCCTCGACCACCTGAGCTCCTTGGCCAGCCTGTCCCTAATTTCCTTCACATTACCCGTCACTCTCTGGAATGACCTACTTACTTGCTGGCTTGTTTTTCCATTTTCAGGTTTTTTTTTTTTTTTTTTTTTTTTTTATCTCTCTCCATCCCACCAGGATCTAAGCTCCGTGAGGGCAGTGAGTTCATCTGGCTGTAGAGCCCCAGTGCCTGGAACAGAGATTGTGCTCAGCAAATATGAGCTAAATGAATGGATGAGGCCAAGACCACAATTCAGACAAGCTGGTGGTGGCAGCAGTGGGGTCAGTGGGGGGACCCTCGTCCCCAGGCCTGGGTCCGCACTGCCTTCTCTGTCCAATACGGCCACACTGCCGGCCAGTGTGTTCGGGAACTGCCCTGTAGACAAATAAAGCTAGAACAATCCCTACAAATGCCCGAATGGAGGAGAAAAGCCGACTGCAGAGAAATGGGTTTATTTTGTTTCTGTCTTGGGAAAAGCATCCACACACAAACCAGTCCCTTCCCCATGTGGAATGCTGCGTGTATGGCAGAGACGGCTGTGGAAGGGGAGCAGGATGTGGAGGTGTGGCCAGGACACACGGACTGGGAACTTGCAGGAATTCCTCCCCCAGTTGGGAAAACAGAAGGAGAGGAGAGGATGCAATTTGGTGTATCTCCGTGAGCTTTTCCTCAGGGAGCCCCAACTGTCAGTGGGTGGGTGGGAGGGCAAATGGGGCTGCCTTTCTGCCTCCTAGTTCTGTTTCAGCTCACCAGCCCCCCAACTCACCCCCCAGTGCCCCCAGTTCTCAGATGGGGAAGCTGAGGTCAGGAGGTGGGAGAGCATGTGACCTAGGTCATAAGCCACCTCCTGGCTCCACTAAGCTGCCAGCCCAGGATGTGTGATGTGTCAACACCAGGATGTCGGGTCCAGAGAGGTGGAAAGTGGGAAGTTATCTTGAGAGTCAAGGGGCAGAGAAAGGGTACCGGGAGGTGAAGGAAGAGGAAAGGGAGTGAGGGGAGGAGAGGAGAAGGCTAAGGCAAGGACAGGGAGATAAATGAGAGGTGTTAGTGACTGAGAGGGGATGTGAATTCCCAGAAGTAAATGAGGACCAAGGCTCCCATGAGAGAGCCAGGAAAGGACAGAGAGACACGTGGTGTGACAGTGGGAAGCATTTCCAGAGGCAGAGAGGGACAGATGTGAAATTGTGCTGAGACCAGCAGGGATGGAGAGATGGAGACCCAGAGACAGAGACACAGGGAATGTCACCCAGAGCCAGGAAGCCTCCGGAAATGGCTGAGATGCCTACAGAGACTCAAAGTGACAAGTGACAGACAGACAGAGGCAGGCAGTCAGAAAGTCAGACAGTGAGTCAGATCACTGGAAGGAGCGCTCAGACCGTCTGTGCAAGGCATGGACTGACGCTGGGCCCAGGCCCCGAGTGCTGCGTGGGCCGGCTGACCGCCGACCTGCATGCAGGCAGCTGCTGGTGTGGGTGGGCGGCTGCAGGTGCGCTCCTCCTTGGACCCAGTGACGGCGTTTATGTGGCTGTGCCAGACCTGGCGTGTGTGGGCGGGAGGCCGCGAGCAGCTGCCTCGCTGAGACTGTTGGGGGCTCTAGGTTGTCCCCCACTGTGTGTCCCTGACTTTGTGACCCTTGTTTGGAGGCAGGGCCGGGGTGGGGTTGGGGGGAGCCCTTCAGAAGCACTGAATTAACTCTGTTCCTGGCCTCCTGCCTCCTTGCTCACCGGTCCCCTCCCCAGGAGGTATCTCTTGGACCTGGGCGGCAGCCCTCGCTGGGGAGACACAAGATCCAGCTACACATCCTCTATCCAGAGACTGCCCGGTGCACCCCCTGAGACTCCACTTTCCACTCTCCCTCCCTGCTCTACACACCAGCCCCCAGCCCCCTCCCCATAGTGGGAGGGCTGACATTCAGCCTTTGACCCTGTGTTAGTCCTTCTCTTCCTTCTCGATCTGCCGGCTCTTATCCTCCAGTCCAGATCCGGGGTACTCAGACCCGAGCTCCCCACATCTGCCCCTAGCCCAGCACCCCAACCTCCTGGATCCGCATTCCCTCACATAACTGCAACCCCCAAATACCAACACTTTCCCCCAACCTACATGACCCAGCTGGGAGACCAGACCCTTGCCCCCCTCTTTTCCTGTCTTTGGAACTGAAGTCTCTGGACACCCCTGCCCCCTCCTCATACTGACTCTGGGAAGACCCCATCCCCCCACCTTTGCCCACAAACGCCAGCCCCAGGCCTCAGGCCAGGACCCTGTCGGGGTCCTCTCCAAGCAGAGAGAAGACCCCCGACGGGGCATCTCCCTACCCCTACACCCCAACTCAGTTCAGAGATCCTGCCTGGGAACCCTTACTTGAGCGTCGGATCCTCTCCCGGACCCTGAGCCGCGCACTCCCGCCCCCAGGCCGGGGCCAGGTGCCCGCGACCCTCGGGCGACCCAGAGGGGCAGACCTCCGCCTCTAGGCCTAGGATCGCCCCGGGACGCGGACCATCCCCTGCGCGCACGGATCCAGACGTCCGAGGACCCCTTTTCCAGTCCGGAGATGCAGCCCCCGCCCCCGGGCCCAGACCTCGGCGTCCAGGGGCGTCCCCTTCCCGGTCGGCGGACGCAGCCCCCCCGCCGCCCCAGTCCCCGCCCGGGACCCCGGCGTCCCGGCCGAGCCCCCCGCCCCCGGCGCTGCGGTACCTCGGCTGATGACGGCCAGGCCGGCCAGGGCGGCGGCGGCGAGGAGCCGGAGCCGGGCCCCGGGCGCAGGGGGGGGCATCGCGGCAGCGGCGGCGCGAAGGGGGAGGGGAAAGGGGGGGCCGTCCCGGGGCGCGCGAGGCCTGGGGGAAAGGGGGAGGGGGAGGGGGACCCCGCCAGCGGCTGCACCGGCCCGGGGGGGCGGCGGGGGCGGGGGGAAGGGGCTGGGGGGGCGCGACGAGGCGGCCGGAGCTGCTGCAGACCCGGGGAGGGGGGCGGCGCTGACGGGCAGGAAGGCCGACCAATCAGGACAGGCGGGGGGCCGGGGAGGCGGGGCCGAGGGGGTTGCTTGTGGGAGGGAGAGGCCTTTGTTACTGCGGCCCGGCCCCTACCCCCTCCCGCCCCGGGCGTCCCCATGTTCTCCCCCCTCGATCCCCAGAACCCCGGATCTGAGACACTTCTCCTGAAGCCCGCCGCCCTTCTGCTTCAGGTCCCAATGTCATCCTCCCTGAGACCCAAGAGTCCAGGCCCCCAGTCCCTCTTCCCTCAGACCCAGGAGTCCAGGCCCCCAGCCTCTCCTTCCTCGGACCCAGGGGTCCAGGCCCCCCAGCCCCTCCCTCCGACCCAGGGGTCCAGGCTCTCAGCACCCCCTCCTTCCTCGGACCCAGGGGTTCAGACTCCCAGCCCCTCCTTCCTCAGACCTAGGAGTCCAGGCCCCCAGACCCTTCTTCCTGTGGGACATACTTCAGCTTCTCTACTTTCATGAATAACACTGACTTTAGAGATTGCTTCTTCCTTCTATCCCAACCTGCATCCCCAGGATATCATGGGAATGGGGAGGGACTTGGGGACCTGATTTTGGGGCTAGGAGTGGGGAGGAGATGGTAGTCCAAAGCTTAGGTGCAAAAACATCCCGTCTCCTCAGTCTTTCACAGGCTTGGTTGTGTGACCTTGGACAAATCACTTCTCTTCCCAGAACCTCAGCGTTCTTCTTGCGAGATGGAACCACCTCCATTTCTCAAAGTTATTAAGAAGAATAAGAAAGATCCTGGGGA
Source organism: Tadarida brasiliensis (assembly GCA_030848825.1). Classification (NCBI taxonomy): domain Eukaryota; kingdom Metazoa; phylum Chordata; class Mammalia; order Chiroptera; family Molossidae; genus Tadarida; species Tadarida brasiliensis. The sequence goes on from CM061276.1 coordinate 5,024,293, forward strand.
GGTGTTAACTCTGCCCAGCACCCCAGCAGCCTGTAGTTACTTCTTTCCTCCTGGCCCCACTATGCATCCATTTACTAGGCATAGCCTCCCTCCTGGCCCAGCAGGTAAAGTGTCCCTGTCCCCCATATAAGCCTCTGAAACAGTTGCCCAGCCTGCTCCATGTCTGGGGCAGCTGGAAGCAGGAGCTTTTAAAGTAGCCCCATCGGGGCTTTTTTTTTTTACCTCAAAAGCATAGCCATCCTTAATCCCCCACCCATACCTGATCTGTCTGCAGGAGAAGCTGGCTCTGCCTCCTAAACAGACCTCAACTCTATCCTCTCCCCTTCTCCCACCTCACTCTGAGCTGCCACCATCTCCCCCTGTATGGCTGTGGCCCTGGCCTCCCAATCCCCATCATTGTTATCACCACCTTACATCAACAACCCTGAACATTGTCCAGACACCATTGCCCTGCCTCAAACACTCAGTTCCAGCTGTTCTGCCCTTCTTTCTGCCTCTCCAACGAGCCAAACTTATTCCAGCCTCAGGGCCTTTGCACTTGCTTTCCTCCCTTCTGCAATGCTCTTCCCACCAGATTGGCACAAGACTCTATCTTATCATTTAGGTCTCCACTTTAAGAAGGCTGTGTTGATCAAGCTGTGCACAGTAACCCCCACTCCCAAGACAGTATCTCTTTGTCATACCTGTTTTTTTCCTCCATTGCATTTACCATTCCCTTGTTTCGTGTGTTCACTTGTTTATTTTCCATCATTCCCCTCTCTACTTCCCACTTTCAGAATGTAAGCTTTGCTAGGGCAGGGTATTTTGGGGGCCGCTGAGTCACCTGGAACATCCTTCTCCACCCAGGAAACTTCCTCATCCTTCCACGCCCAACCCTCTGCCCAGTGTCTGGGGATTCCATTTGCACTTGGCAACGGGTTTGCATTCTGAATAAAGACACCTCCTTTTGGCAGGACGTGGGTTTAGAGAGAGGGCTTCCCTTCCATATCTGTGCTTCTAATCAGATTTGCAAATGAGAGGCTTTTCTTGGACTCATACTGCTTTTTAAAAACATAGTTTTAATTACTAACATGTTGGAATCCAGAAATTTCACACTGAATCTGAATCTCTGGATTCTCCTTTAAAAAAAAAAAAAAGTCAGAAGATCTGGCAATAGAGACCCCATTTGTGCTGGGAGGTGGGTGTGAGGGAAGGTGGAGGAGGAGTGGGAGCAGAGTTCACTGTTGCTGGGTGCCCCCTTCACATGGGGTACTTGCTCTACAGATGGATTCACCAGGCCCACTGAACTCATCCTGTTACTTGCCTAGCCTTGTGGAGTCTTGAGTTTGCAGCCCTGCACTAGAGTCTTATAAGGTCAGGAGAAGATGACCAAGTACGGGGACCAAGGACCTCGAATTCAGGAGTCCTGAGCAGGGCACAGTCTTGCTGTGTGGCCTGAGGCATTGTGAGCCTCAGCGTTCCTGTTTGCAAAGCAGAGCGTGGAGAATGGGGTCTCAAAAGCCCCAACAGAGAGACCTCTGTTTTTTGAACATTTCAGCCTCTTGCTTCCCACGGGACTCAGTTTCTCTCTGTGTAGAACGCTGAGGCTGGATTTGATGGTGGCACCCCTGAGGCTGTAGGAGGGTCACTGCCACTCTGGGTTCACAGTGCCCCATATGGGCCTCTGCACCAGCAACAGTCCATGTCCTGGTGCCCCAGGGTCCTTCGTGTTCCATACATGCTCCTCGAGGGCAGGCAGCAGGCAGGTTTCGGATGTGGCTGACAAGAGGGGCGTATGGTGGCCTGAGGGGATGTCTGCCGAGATGGAGTCACCCCTCCTGCTCTGCAGGGCTGCGCTGGTCTGACTAGGCTATGGATCTATACGTGTGTGACCTATGTGTCAGTCACCATCCACCCCGGAGTCTTCTTTCTCTCTAGACTTCAACTGCGGGAGAACCAGATTTTGGTGTTCCTCTGCCCTGGGCAAGTCCCTTCCCCTCTCTGGCTCTCCCACAAATGGAGGGATCCAACTAGCTCCTGGAAGCCTCTGTTATGGGCTGAATTGTGTCCCCCCCCAAGTTCATATGATAAAGCCCGAACCCTAGGACCTCAGAATGTGACTGTATTCAGAGATAGGGCTGTTGAAGAGATAATTCAGGTAAAATGAGGTCATTAGGGTGAGTCCTAATCAAATAGGACTGATTTCCTTATAAGAAGAGGAGATGAGACACACAGAGAGACCGTGTGAGGACCTGGAGAGAAGACAGCCATCTATAAGCCACGCGGAAAGCCCTCAGAAGGAACTAACCCTGCTGACAGCTTCATCTCAGATTTCCAGAATCATGAAAAAACACCTGTTTGTTGTTTAAGCCACCCAGTCTGTGGACCTTTGTGACAGCAGCCTGAGCAGACTAATAAAGCTCCCTCCCTAGTATTTACTATCCTCTCCCTATGGGGCAGTGGCTGCCTGGACCGAGTAGCCTCTGTGGGACAGGGGTGGGCCTGGGGCTTGGCTGCTGGAAGGTGAGCTTAGCTTGAAGAATCAGGCAGAGGCTGTGAAGGCCCAGCCCTGGTTCTCTGTGCTGGTGGCCATGCATTGGAATGAGCTGGAGAGCTTGCCCCAAAAGGATATGTCCTCTGGGTTGCAGCCTTGAAGGGGAGGGTGGGGTTGGGATGAGGGTGCTGGGAGTCTTTGTTTCTAATCAGTGCCCCCTGGTGGCCTCAGCAGTGCAGAGGACTGGCTGCTGGACGGCCTCAGCAGTGCAGAGGACTGGCTGCTGGACCGCCTCAGCAGTGCAGAGGACTGGCTGGTGGACGGCCTCAGCAGTGCAGCGGACTGGCTGGTGGACGGCTTCAGCAGTGCAGCGGACTGGCTGGTGGACGGCCTCAGCAGTGCAGAGGACTGGCTGGTGGACGGCCTCAGCAGTGCAGAGGACTGGCTGGTGGACGGCCTCAGCAGTGCAGCGGACTGGCTGGTGGACGGCTCAGACTCCCACAGTCCCAGGGACTTAACCTCCAAGTCTCGTTTGCTTTCTGCTTCAATCTCCTTGGAAGTTGCCATCTCCTTGGATGTGGCCGGTTCCCTGGATGTGGCCGGCTCCTTGGATGTGGCCGGCTCCTTGGATGTGGCCGGCTCCTTGGATGTGGCTGGCTCCTTGGAAGTTGCCATCTCCTTGGATGTGACTGGCTCCTTGGATGTGACTGGCTCCTTGGATGTGGCCGGCTCCTCCAGCAGCTCTGATTTGTTAAGGATCAGGGCCTCTTCTTTCTGGGGGATTTGCCTCTTTGCCCACCACATAAAAATCTTGATTCTAAGGCAATGAACCTCGTGGTTAACTCTGTGATCAGTCCCCCAGTCCCGCTTCCCATTACCAAACAGAGCCCTGGGCTGGAGTTCAGAAGACCGGGTTTTCCTCCGTTTGTGGGTTCTGTGACCAGCCCTCCCCTCCCTTCATCAAATGGGGTTACAAATACCTACCTTTTGGCCTGGACCCTCTTCCCAGCCTCTTTCCCACCCTTCTGCCCCAGAGCTGACCCTGCCCCTCCATTTTCCAGTCTTCCCTTTGCTCCACAGCGCCCCCAGGACAGTCAGCCCCCCCATCTGTCAGCCCTTCATGACTGTGCCTTTTCTCTGCTTCTCTCCCAGCCTTCTAATGTCTTCATATGAATAAAGTTGTTTTTTTTTTTTTTTTTGCCCTGGACAAATCTTTTTTGGCACCTTTCTCCTTTCTCTTAATATTTCTGGTGTATTCGTGCCTATCCTTGCCAGGAGAGCTTCCCCCATCTATACAGCTGTGTAGCGTGCTGTTGTGTGGGTGTGCCATTGATTACATAACCAGTCCCCTTCCTCTGTTGCCCTGGCAACTGCAGGCCTGCCCAGTGGTCCCTCTGCGTTGCCCAGTCTGGCTCTTCCAGAGCAGTTTGAAAATATACCTGGGATTGTATTTGTATTCGGCTATGGTGAAGCCAACAGACAGGAGACAACTGCCATTGGAAAGACAGTTTGTTAGTCAAAGCTCCCAGAAGAGGGGACAGCCATGCCACGCAGGGTCACATGGGGAAGCACCAAGGTCAGTCAGGAGGCACAGGAGTGAGGAGGAACTAGAGGTAGTAGCTTTTCTCGTGGTTTCCATGGAAATGGACAAGGCAGGGTACGCTTAGGATAGGTTCATCCAAGTACCTCGCACAAGTGGACACCGCCATTGGTCCAGGATGGGCCTGTGACGCGAGTGGGCACAGAGGTACCTCTGGGATTGTTATATCACCAAGAGAAAGACAAGTTCTCGTTTGGCTGGTTGCTAAGGTAGGAGGATGTGAACTTGGGGCTGCCGTGGGCCTTCCTGCCCACTAGGTGGAGAGAACCCCCAGAGATCAAGTCAATGCAGAAGCAGCAGAGCCGACTTAGGACAAGGGGTGGGGACAGACTCTTAAGGACATCATCTGCATGCCTGGATCCTATCATGCCTAAAGTATAGAAACTCCCTGTGATGGGCTGAATTGTGTTCCTGCCCTCAAATTCTTATGTTGAAGTACCAACACCCAGGACCTCTGACGGTAACTATTTGGAGATAAGGCCTTTAAAAAGGTAATTAAGGTTCAATGAGGTCATACGAATGGGCCCTACTCCATGTGACTGTACAGATGATCCTTGGACAATGAGGGTTTGAACTGTGTAGGTCAATTGAAAATATGCATGTAAGTGGACCCGGGCAGTTCAAAGCTGTGTTGTTCAAGGGTCAATTTTTACTTGGAGATATGGCCTTTTTATTTTTAAGTTTGTTTGGTTAATCCTCACCTGAGAGTTTTTCTATTGATTTTCAGAGAGAGTGGAAGGGAAGGAAGGAGGGGGGGAGAAAGAGAGAGAGAGAAACATTGATGTGAGAGAGACACATCGATTGGTTGCTTCCCGCATGCACCTTGACTGGGTTTGGGGATCGAACCTACAACCCAGGTATGTGCCCTTGACCGGCAATTGACCCCCTGACCCACGGTGTGCAGGCCAACGCTCTAACCACTGAGTCACACTGGCCAGGGCATGTGTTCCTGTTCTTTGATCTCACAGGTGGGAGCTTCAATCCTAAGACATCACATTCTCCAGCATCTATCTTGGTCTCTCTCCCTTCCTTCCTTACCCCACTGGGCAAATGGCCACCTACTCGAAGGGCTCTCGCCCTCCAGTCTTCCTGCCTCCCTCACCGTGCACATCATCAGCCTTCGATGGCACTCTGCCTACAAGGATCCAAACCTAGGTCAATGCCAGCATATACTCTTTATGTTCCTTAACCACGGCTGGGAGGGAACATGCCACAGCAGTGACGGTTGGTACCATTAACAATTACTAAGCTCCAGTCACCACTGGACCTTCGCTGCTGCTCACCAGCGGTTTTCCTTGTCCTTGTACAGGTCCCATTTATTCTCCTCAGTGGCTACTGCAACCACCCCTAACACCATCACCATTCTTCTTACATTCCCTAGCCTTCACCCCTGCTCTCACCCACATCACTTTCAGCAGAGGACCTTGCCAAAGTCCTTCACTGTGAAAAAAAGCCACTGGGTAGGAGGGCCTCACCCCACCCAACCAAATCAAACGCTGGCTAAGGATGGACGAGAGGAATGCAGAACATCTGCTACTGGATTTCAAGAATAAGTATAACTATTTGCTTTACGAAGGGCCACTTTGGTGGCATGATGCTGGAGAGCAGATCACAGCGGACTGAAGAATGTAAGGGTGAAGAGGATCAGGAAGTGGGTGTCAGCTCTTCTCTCAAAATAAAATATTCGATGGCACATAGAGGGAGTTTGTGGCCTTGGGTGGGAGAGATTTGGGCATGTTTATATCCTTCAGAGAAAGGACCAGTGAAGACGGAATGATTGAACATTTAGGAGAGAGAAAGGATGATTAATGGAGTGTGGAAGAGATGGATTCCCAAGCAAAGGGGATGGGGCCTAACCTCAGACAGGAAGAGGAATACCTCTTTATCTGAAAAAGGCAAGGAGTGAATCACTGGCACCAATGGTAATAACTTTGTAGGTGTTGGGAGTTGGTTTTTTTCTTTCTGTTAAGTAGGTAAACCTTATTGCTGAGAGTAAGAGGAGGAGGAGATAAGAGAGCTGTGGAAAAAAGAAACACATTTATAATACTGACAGAGTACTATGTTGGAGAGGGCTGACTAGGGGTAAGTTGAAGCATTTCTGGGAAGTACTGATGCTCTGTCCCCAACAAAGGATGGAAATATTAAAGGGGTGGGGTTCCCTTAGTATCTTCCTTGTCCAGACCTTTAACTTAGTACTGGTTTACTTGTCTATATCCCTGGAAAATACAAGACTACAGGATAAAGTAAAAAAAAAAAAAAAAAAAAAGATTGTAAGAAAGTTAGACAAGTATCTTATGAGAACCCCAGAGTGAAAGGGAAGGACAGAAGCAATACATGAAGAAACAAAGGTTGAGAATTTTTCAGAATTGATAAAAGATACCAAAAACACAGATTAAAGAGGCCAAAACAACAACAACAAAAACCCCAGCAAACAAACAAAAAAAGATACCCACATTTAGTCACATCAGAGTGAAAGAATTAGAGTGAATAGCCCAAAGCTCAGATGGCTATGGGAGCCCTCAAAAGGCACCCAATTCAGGTGCCTGGGAAGGTTTCCTAGAGTGCATGATGGAACAGCTGTGACCTGAGCACTAAACATCTGCTAGGTAAGAGAAAGGAACAGAAACGGGAGATCAAGTGTAGAGAGGCTCACCAAGCAAAAGCCACAGTACAACTTGAGAAGATTTAAACATGATTAATGAACTTGCTTTAAAACACACACACACACACACACACACACACACACACACACACACACACGGTGTCCCAAAAATGTATACACACTTTGAATAATTATAAATTTCAATGGGTTAAATCTGAAAAGAAAGAAACATCAATTGAGCTATCAGCTGTTAAGTATGTATACATTTTTGGGGACACCCTATATATATGTAGAACACTGAATTCAACAAGCGTAGAATACACATTATTTTCAAGCTCACACAGAATATTTATAAAAACTAAACAGAAATTGTACCACAACGAAAACAAAACATTGAAATCATGCATTGTATATAGTCTCTGAACTTACTAGATTTAAGCTAGAAATAAAGAAATAAGGGTTATATTGATGTGTCTAAAAATACCCTTGGGTCCAAGACTCGTAATGGAAATTAAAATATTTTAACTAAGTGATAATAAAATATTTTATATTAAAATTTGTGAGATGCAGCTAAAGTTATACTCAGAGGGACATTTATAGCCTTAAATGCACATATTAGAAAAGAAGAATGACTGCAATTTAATGATATAAGTCCATATCAAGAGGATAGACACAGTAGAATAAACTGGAGGAACTATAAGGAAGGACATAAAGAACAAAAACAAATATAGTAGGCTTTGGGAAAGGCATGCTGATAAATTTTAACTTGATACTCACACAAGAAGAACAACCAAAAAGTAGAATAGTGCTAGTATAATGAGTCCATACACAATGCCCTGTATCAGTCCTCTCACGAATATTTGGATAACTGGACTCTCATCTGGAATCAGAGGGAAGCAAGAGTGTTGTTGTTGTTGTTTTCTCCTAAGGCTGTGAAGTCTGAGATATTATTCTTTCCTTTGTCCCTGTGCCCATCCTCATCCCTAGGTGTTGTCATTCTAGCCGTCACTAGACCCTTGAATACTTACCTGGTATCAGGAAGATGCTTGAAGCATGGATTCCATATTTGTTCTCCCCCACACAGTGGAGGTTCATGATTATTTCTGGCTTTCCAGTGAGGTTGATGGTGCTGTTGGCCCAGGGGGAAGTTATGGTGGTGGTCACCTGGATGATGTTGCTCATGTTTTTCTCTCTCACAGGAACACCTCCCATAAACCACTGCACAGTAGGTGTGGGGATACCAAAGATAGAACAGTTGCACTGCAGAATCTTCTCCAAGGAACAAGCATAATGGAACAGCGTGGCAGGTACTGTGGGGAGGGAGGGCCAGGAGTTAGCAAGGCATTCTGATTTTCCTTTTCCACTTCCTACAGGACCTTCATCATTTATGATTCAAAAGGAGCTTCAATAAGACTTTCTGGAAGCTCAGAGGGGCTGGAATTCAGAGCAGCTCTCCTTCATCCACTCTCCTCATCTGTCTCAGCAGACTTAGGCTCAGCTCTTACCTTTGACCTTTCAGCCCCAGAAGCCAGGGAAAGACATGACTGCTTCCTAGACTTCTTCCCTTCCCTTCCTACAAAGACTCAGGTATTTCTCTTGGGCTTATCATTTCTCCCAGACTCTGCATCTTCCCTTGCCCACCAGCACTCACCGATCACCGGGAACTCGAAAGTGGTCAAGCCAGATTGGGAGAAGTTCAAATAACATTGCAGGGTGGTGCCATGGTCCTTAGGCTTTGGGGTGAAGTGCAGCACTGAGGAAGAGATGGAGGAGTTTCTGGAGCCATCTGTGTTGAAGGACATGGTGGGTTCTTTCCAGGAGAGGAAGCGAGCTTTGGTTTCTATGCAGGAGTCTCTGATGGTACAGGTCAAGATCACAGGCTCCCCATCCATAGGAATATCTGGAATGTAGAGCTCTGGTTTGAGTCAGATATGAAGGAGAGAGATGTATTGTACCCAGACCTTGGGGACAAGGGACCCTTGTGGACACTTCACTGATGTGTAGTGTTTCCAGGTCACCAAGTGCTTTCCCACCCACTGGCTCATCTGGTACCTCTCCCCCATTCCCCCAACCTCATGGAACCTGGGGTTGTTATTGTTGGGTGGCTTTTCATAAGAATATTTCCCTTCTCTGCATAGAAGGAGCATACCCCATTGTCTAGGTGAGCAAACTGAACAGACTTGCTTAAGGTCTTGAGCCTGAACCCCTGGACTTGCAAGACTGAGGGTGAGTAAATTCCCTAAGGATCTAGATTGCCTATGGTCCTTTGTCTGCCCCCCAGGCTAGAGTTCCTAGGGCCAGCTCCTACTCTGCCTCCCTCCCCCTGCAACCCAATTCTCCCTGTGGGATCTGCCCCTTCCCAACGGATTGGTGATTATTTACACCTCCATCTCTTATTGGCTGGATGCTGCTTGGGTAAGTCATTTCCTCTCTCTTTGCCATTTCTATTCAGAAAAAAAAAATAAAGTTACCAACTGCACCTGTCTCTTGGTATGACTGTTGTAAAAATTAAATCACTAAGTTTTTGTAAAGCCCAGTGCCCGGTGAGGTAAGAACCATACCATTACCAGAACCCCTTCTGGAGTTCCTTCTTTCCAAACCACCCATTACATGAGACTGAATGTCACCTGACAAGAAGAGTGTGATATTCTCCCTCAGTAAAGCCTTCTTTCGTTTTTCTAGATCTGCAGAGGATAAGTGTGTCCCGTTGTCCCTCTTGAGTACATTGCCAGCTAGCAGGGTACAGTCTTGTTCTTCAAGATTCCAAATAATGTGGAATCTTCCATTAGTGTTACCATCTATGGTAACATTGGGTTTATTTGTACCTACAGGAGAGCCGATATTTTTATTGAACCAGTAGCCTGTAATCATGGAATTGCTCAGGGGTTCTTTGGGAAATTCTAATCTGCAAGGGACTGTAGTGCACAGGTCCTCTTCCACCGGCATCTCTGTGACTTCCATCAAAGCATAAGAAAGTAACCCTGTGGGGAGAGATTCAAGTTAAAAACAGACTCATCTAGTGTCTCCCGGTATCCCAACGGTGCGTTAAAGGTTAATCAACCTTACCCTAGAAAGCTTTGGCCATTGCCCAGATCCTGGGAAACGACCTCTAAGCCCTTGGAATATTCTGCCTGATGAGTATGTCTTGATTTACCTGAGGCCTTGGGCCACAACCAGACAGTATATGCTAACAACGTGATTGATGGCGGGGACCTTGGAGCACATAATATCATCTTGACCCCTGGAGGGGCTAGAAACTAAGGTCGGCCATGGGTGTGGTCAGCTGTGCTTATAGGACCAGAGCCCCCCCCCCCCCCCTTAAAAAACCCTGGACACCAAAGCTCAGTGAGTTTCTCTGCTTGGCAGTACCATACCTATTACCACACATTGTTGCTGAGCACTGTCCACACGACTCTACTGGGAGAGATAACTGGAAGCACGTGCCTGGTCTATTCCAGACCCTGCATTATGTGCCTCTTCCCTCTGCTGATTTTCATCTCTATTTTTTTGCTATAATAAACTGAGTTCTGTGAGTCCTTCTTGTGAGTCATGGAACCTGAGGTCGGTCTTGGGGACTCCCAAACTGAACCAACATAATATAGTCTGCTGGTTTTTGTTGTTGTTGCTGTTCTTGTTATTGGTAGTAACTGTATCTTGTGACCTTGGCCATGTTACATCATTTCTGAGCCTCAGTTTCTCAGTCAGAAAAATGGGTACAATAGCACCAATGCTGCAAAATTGTGAGAATGAAAGATATTGACTACAGAGATGCAGGGCACCCAGTAATAATAATTGCAGGGTGTAACTTAGCTGTTATTCTGTCCCCTTCCTTCTCCATTTTCTAGGTGACAACTCTCTCAGGTACAAAATGGATGTACTCATAAAATTCATGGTTCCTGAGGCCACTGCTAGTAATGACATCTTAAAATGATGGTAGTAACACCACCAGTAAGTGTGTAGAGATTCCCAAGTGCCTTCACAGAAATCAGCTTAAGCCATTCTCATAATGGCTTTATTATTACTCCCTTAGATGTATGGGGAAACTGAGGTTCAGAGAGATTAAGGGCCCTGTCCCATGTTATAGAGAAAGGAGTAACAGCATCAGGCCTGGACTCCAGCTTTTCACATGTGAAGCCTGATACTCCAAGACATCATACCCGTGGATCTTTTTTTAAAAAAAAATTTTTTTTCTTTATTGATTTTAGAGAGAGAGAGGAAGGGAGAGGGAGAGAGAGATAGAAACATCGATGAGAAAGAACATCTACTGGCTGCCTCCTGCATGCCCCCCACTGGGGATTGGGCCCACAACCTGGGCACATGCCCTGACCGGGAACCGAGCCGGCGACCTCTTGGTGCATGGGTCGACACTCAACCACTGAGCCACACCGTGGATTTTGACACACTTGGTTCTAGGCCACCATGCTGTGTCTCTTCTCTAAGATGTGACTTAATAATACCCACCATACAGGATGATGTTGAGAGAGCAGAAGTGGGTACATTTATCATCTAGGTTCTCGACTGGCAGGGATGTGGCATTAAAATGGAACTAGGAGCCCTGGCCAGTGTGGCTCAGTTGATTGGAGCATCGTCTCATACACCAAAAGGTGATGGGTTTGATTCCCAGTCAGGGCACATACCCAGGTTGTGGGTTTGACCCCCAGTTGGGGCGCATGCGGGAGGCAGCCAATCAATGCTTCTCTGTCACATCTCTCTCTCCTTCCTACTCTCTAAAATCAATAAAAAATTATTTAAAAAAATGAAACTAGGAGTCAGAATTGTTGGGCTCCACTAGCAAAATTTCCAGAGACTTTGGGCAAGTTGCTTAATCTCCCAAAGCTGGTTTCCTCACCTGTCAAATGAGGATAATAATTCCTCAAGGGGCGGTTGGGTAGATGAAATGGGACACATGGCAGGTCACAATGCCAATCACGGAATGTGCACATGGAATCCCTTATTACTTATTTACCAAGTATTTAATTCTTTAGGTCCTCACCACTTTACCTTCCCTCAGCCTTGCTCACCTTCCATCACCACTCACCCCCACCCCAACTCATTCTTGGCTGCCTAAGACACCTCCCACCCTGTCTCTCATTCCACTTACCCAACCATAACACTGGTAGTGCCATCAGCACCAGCAGAATCTCGGGGACAACAGAGGACCAGGATCTATGCTGCTGCTAACTCTGACCTCAGATCCATAAGGCCTAGAGGGAAGGAGTGGGAATGGATGAGGACAGGTGCAGCAGTAAGAGACATGGGGTGAGGGTAGAAACAGATTCACTGCATACTAGAGGCTACTGTCTTAAGGTCTGTTCATCTTGTGAATCAGGAGCTTCCAGAGCAGAGGAGAGGCCTCACGATTCTCTGTGGAGCCCAACACCACATCTGCTTTCTTTTCTCTCCTATCACCTTTACTCAGCTTCTTCCCCCTTTAAAGGGCCTCAAGCCCTGGTTGGTGTTGCCCAGTAGTTAGAACATGGGCTCACACACCAAAGGGTCGAGGGTTTGATTCCAGGTCAAGGGCACGTAACTAGGTTGCAAATTAGATCCCTGGCCCTGGTCAGGGTGCCTGTGGGAGGCAACCAATTAATGTGTCTCTCTCACACCTCTCTCCCTCTCCCTCCGTCCCTCCCTCCTTTCCACTCTCACTAAAAAGCAATGAAAAAATATTCTCGGGTGAAGATTAACAACAACAAAAATAAAATAAATAAAATAAAATAATAAAAGAAAAATAAATAAAATAAAATAAATGAACAAAATAATAAAATATATAAAATAAAATAAAGGGCCTCAAATGCCAGGCTGAGGAGCTTGCTCTCTCTCCCACATCAGTGGGGAAGTCATGGAAATCACGGAAAGATATGGAACCATGGGGAGCAGGTTTGGGCTTTGTAAAGGTTCCTCTGGGTGTGCACTGAGGAGGAAATGAGAGTTCAGGACAAAGATGACGTGGCCTCAGCTGGCACAGTGGCTATAGGGGATGGAGAAGATAGGACATATTTAAGATATCTGCACACAAAAAAAGGCATTTCTATGGCTTACAGGAGAAATTCCAAACTCCCTTGCCTTGCATTCGAGGCTTTCCATGATCTTGCCCCCACCCCCCCCGCCATTCTTTGCAAGCGAAGGAGAAAAAGGTATCTGTTCCAAACATACTCCATACATTCCTACCTCTGTATGTTTATTCGGGCCACTCCCCTTTGCATGGCATCCTTCTGCAACTCTCTCCTCTGCCCACATTCAAATCCTACCACTCTTTCCAAGTCCAGGTCAAATGTAATTTCCTCGTGGTAGCTTTCAAGGATATCCGCAACCAGAAAGCCACCTTTCTTAGACTCTCTTCAGCACCCCTCTCTGTCCATCTCTTTTATTTATTTTTTTCTTTATTGATTTTAGAGAGAGAGGAAGGAAGAGGGAGGGAGAGAAATAGAGGCATCGATGAAAGAGAACATCGATGGGCCGCCTCCTGCATGCCCCTCACTGGGGATCTGGCCCACAACCTAGGCATGTGCCCTGACCAGGAATCGAACTGGCGACCTCTTGGTGCATGGGCCAGTGCTCAACCACTGAGCCACACTGGTCGGGCTCTGTCCATGTCTTTTATGGCAATGTCTCAGTTCACCCCCGAGAGTTGCCTACATGACATCAACCCTCCTGTGTCTTATTATTTCAAATTTGTCTAGGTGATCAAGTCCCCAGTTCTTAAAAATAAAACCAGTATTTCCCTGCCTTTTTATATTTAGGGGTGACCATACAGCCATTGAGTCAAGTACAGGAAAAATACTATTAAATTATTATCACCAAATGAAAGCCTATTCAGCTTTTACACCATTTTTTTTTTTTTTTTTTGCCATCACAATTGAAATCTGAAAATCTGTTGTAGGATTTTTAAAAAATATAATACCAGCTAATAAAATTCCAGAGCCTACTTTTAGAAAAAAAACAAGGTCGCAGGTTTGATTCCTGGTCAGGGCACATACACAGGTTTCAGGTTCAATCCCTGGGGAGGGGCAGCAAACAACTGATGTTTTTCTCTCACATCGATGTTTCTTTCTTCTCTCTCTCTCTCTCTCTCTCTCTCTCTCTCTCTCTCTCCCCCCCCCCCCTTTCTCCCTTTCTAAAATCAATAAGCATGTTCTCGGGTGAGGATTAAAAACAAATGAGTTTTCATAATAAAGGAAACAACTCAGAAAGAGTTGAAGATGTTCCCTCTCCCTGCAGCTCTAAATCAAAACACATCACCCTGTGTTTTAAAAGGGCTCAAGGAATCGGATTTGATAGTGTGCAAAACTGAGAATGTTTATGAGAATATAATTTATGTTCTCCTCTGCAACATACAGTTTTTAAATGAATATTCATGACTGTTATTGACTTACTCCATTCTCTGTTAGTACAAATCTTCCTTTGAAAGAACAATTTAAACAAAGTGGTCTTATGAGACTCCAAAGATGTTACAAATCATTCCATGTCTTATGAAAATGATATTCAAATAAAATGGAATTCTGACCAGTTGTCTTACTTGATCATTTCTTGCTCTGGTAACAAAACACTGTTGTTGATGGTGTTGTTTTTCTAAATTGTATACCTGTCTGTGAAACTGTACTCTTCTCTTTTCCCACATGTACAAGGCAAAAATAAAAACTGTGGACTCTGCTAGATGTATTACTAAGCAAATATTTTGATATTTGTCGATACAAAATACCAAACATATGGGGCTATCTGTTGGAGACTTTGGGGAATTCTGCTTTTCTGATATTGACAACCACTACTTTCTCCCTGTCACTTGCTTCTTCTTCCCTGGAATATGAATGCAACACTGGAGATGGAGCAGCCACTTAGCAACCATGAGGTGGCCATGAGTGCCCTCCACTCTCTGGTTTCTCTGCATTTTCCTCATCTATAGCACGAGAGTGTTTTATTGCCCAGTATGTAACAGAACTTTAGACTTTACAATTCTTATCCCTTCCATGTCTCATTCCCTTCTCCAGGCCTTGGCCCTCCATAGGTTGTCCCCACAGGCAACCTCTTTCCCTTTTCAAATTTCCTTTTCCAAGTTAACTCCTTGTCTCGAGTTTGGGTCCAAGAGTTCCAGCTTGGACCTTTTTCAACACGTCTCCACCTGCCTACTACCTTGAGAACTGAACGTCCTCCTGGATTTTTGCTGAGTGACAAGTGACTGACCGGCTGACTTACTACGTGCTATAGAACACTGATTGGAGAACTGACTTTCCAGAGGAACCAACTGTTGGACCGATTTAACGCCTCACCGTGAGCCTGATGAACAGACTGACACGTGCAGTAACCGTTGCATAACCACCAAGTGACTCACCGGGAAGTGACTGAGGTGGAGGAAGGCTAATTGATTAGTTGCCTTATAACCAGCTCATTAGGTGGCCTTGGAGTCCCCGAGCTTCACCAACGTCCCACCAGCCAGAGGTCATCTGTTGATATCCGCTCCCCAAGAAGCAGCACCCCAACCCCCTATCCCCTTCCCTCATGCGCGCCAATGAGCATGCGCGAGTCCCTCTGGAGCCAATCAGGGCCTCAGGATGCGCGCAGGTGCCAATGGCTGGGGAGGGGCCTCGTGGGTCTCCAGAGCCTGAGCCAGTCTAGAACGGTGACTACTGGGAGCCCTGGACTCTGGCTGGGCATCCCCCTCTAGAGCTCAGGACTCCAGGCTAATCAGTTGTTAAGGGACACTCTTCCTCAACCCAGTACTTGTGGGGAAGCAGCTGATGGGCAGATTGGAGACTATTGATCAAGGAAAAAAATGCCAAGTGCACAACCCTCCAGAGCCAATCAGAAGGCACCTTGGTCCCTCTTGTTTACTGTCTTGCAACCAAGGCCCCTGTCCCAAACAAAACAAGACACAGGAGGCCCAGCTCTCCATTTTCATGACAACCCAGGCCTGACCTATTCTCAACCCTGTTTCTATCCTTTTTCTCATTCTCCACACCTTCCTCAAACCTACTACCCTCCCTCTCCCCATCCTTGTCCACTTCTTCCTGATAGAGGATTTGTTTCTTTGATAGAAGCAAACACCAGACCTATTATAAAGGATCCTACCTGCAACTTAAAGTCTGTTACACAATATTCTCACAGATAAAGTCCCGATGAATAGGAGCCCACTTCCCAGGATTACACAGCACATGAGGGAATAAGCTCCCACGAGTGAGGATAAAACCTCAACTTCTCACCTCGAGGCCCTGAAACATCTGTCTCCTCTGCAGCTCACCCCTCAGTCTGAGCTCCAGTGGCATAGAAACCCCACCCTGTACCCCGGGGTTCTTGAACTCATCAAACTTCTCCCACCTCAGAGTCTAGAATCTGCGGTTCCCTCTGACTAGGTAATAGTTCTTTCAGTCTCAACAGAAATGTCACTTTCTCTGACATTCTAATCTCTGTTCCTTTCTATGTGCTCACAGTATCCTGTCCTCTTTTTTCTTGGCACTTTTCAAGTTACACTTTGTGTTTATTTCTTTCTTCGTTGTCTGTGTACCTGTGTATACCACGAGTGCCATGGAGGCAGTCAGTGTTTGGTTTGTCTGTCTCATCTGGGATAAGGTGAATGCTCAGACTTCTGTGGAATGAATGAACTGCATGTGAGAGAGGTGCCCACACATGAGGGCTCATTATAAATATCTACCTCGAGAACAAGTTGACCAACCCACTTGTGCTGAATGAAGAACCACTGGATTTACTCACAAATAACACCCCAGAGAAGAGATGACCCCTTTTCAAACAGCTATAAATTATGGGCCTCTGGTGCCAGAAGAAAGTTTGCCATCCATCCTGTGGGGAACAGCACACAGCCATGGTCCATTCTAATGCCGGAATCTCGTTCTTATTCCTTGTATGCCTACCTCTCAGCCTGGCCAAGAACTATTGTAATAACCTCCTAACTAGGTTCTTTGCTTCCAGCCTTATCTGGTCACCTCATTTCTTTGCTTCAAACCTTCCAGCAGCTTACAATTCATTCATTCATTCAGTTATTGGACAAGCTATTTTGAGAGTTTATATTTTAGGCACTGTTCTAGGTGCTGGCGATACAGGTAGGAAGAAAAGATAAGATCCCTGTTCTTGTGGAACTTACATTCTAAGGGAGTCAGAGTAAGGTCCTACTGGATAATGCTTCAGTGCTGTATCTTGGCATTCATCCCCCAGCTTTGTGCCTTTTCTCCACCTGTATCTCTGGACACTGCTTTTCACTCACTCTCCACCCAGGTACACCTCAGGTGAGGATACTGAAGTTCAAAGTTCAAAGTTCAAGGGTGGGGGCAAATGGTCTCTTCCGACATATAACTACTAAGCATTGAAGTTGGGATTCAATCCATATAGGATGGTGCTCTGGTACATATATCCCAGGTCCTGGGCACGCAGTAGGGGCTCAAAAGCTACTTCTTGGTGGACCTATTTCATAGTCTCGCCTTTACCATTCCTTCAACACCATTCCAGGATGGGGCATATTTCTCCTGGTTAACCCAAACAACAGCTCACAGTTTGCTTTCAAAGGTTCTAAGATCAAACCTAAGAGGAATCCTATTCAACGGAGAACCAATGTGAAGGACAGGGTGCAGGGGCTTGAGAGGCCTTTGTGAGCTGAGGAGACTCAGGAGCTCCAGGTTTGTTATAGGCTCCCAGGATAATGGGCTATCCAGGTGTGAATGTAGTTTCTCCAGGCTTTATCAGCTCCAACTTATCTTGCTTGTTCCTGGAAGTTTAGGGTAATAAGTCCTGCAGAGAAAAGGAAGAAGGATGTTGGAACAGGTTCAGAGGTGAGGTATCCAAATCTTAAATGACGGAATCCTGTCCCTCCCTTTGGGCATTTGAGGCAATATGGTGCAGGCATTGGCTTCATGTTTTCTGGCAACCCCCTGGCTGAAGCCTGAAATGGTGTCCTTTCCTGCTGGCCCTCCCAGCCCCAGGAGCTGCCCAACTCTTTCCTAGACTCCCTTGGGAAGTTTTGCCTGCTTCTGCAGGTAGGTTCAGTCCCTCCTTCCTCTGGGCAACCAGAACCCCAGCTCAGCCTTGTTACTGAGAGCGTGCCTTCCTCACCAGCCTGGTTACTCTCTGAGGGCAGGCCTGAGTCTGATCCATCTCTGAGACCCCCACATTGCCCATGTGGATATTAGGAAATACTGCAGGAAATATTGGTGGAATGTAACAGATACATGGTTGATCCTAAAAGGGACACCAGCAGGGTACAAGGAGAGCATCAGGGCACTTCTGGTCCTGGAGAATCGTCAATGATAAATAACACTGAGGCCCAGCAACTCCAAGCACTGTTTCCTCCAAACCCCACTGAGGATATGTGGTGCAGGGTAAAAGAAGTAACTCGGGCTTAGTCTGGTACTCTAGCACTTCGAGCTGACTTAGGCCTGTGGCATCTACAGCCTGTGCCGACCTTGGACTGCCAAACACTCAGAGACCAAATCCTTTGATTCTCACTCTAATGCTACAATGGTTCTTAGAGGTTCTCCCAACCCTCTTCTCAATGGGGACTCTGTGTGTGTACATTGCTGATTCTAACTACCCTTTAAGTTGTTTCTTTAATTTTCATCCTTCTTTCCCTTCCTGAGCCTTAATCATCTATAAGATACATTCTGGCATCTACAGGATGGAGGATGATAATTCCTTTAAACACGCTCTGTGCCTCTCCTCATGGGTCTTGTTGCCACTGTTACAGTAGATTAGATTCCAGACACAATGGGTACCCACCACATTCCGGTTCTCAGAAGATGGCGTGACTATGGCTTTTCCTGATTCCTCAGGCTTCAGAGCCACGTTGGGATCTGAAAGGCTCCCTTCTGTCTCGGACACATCAATTTTCTTTGACAGCTTCTTTCTGATATATTTCACTCTAAGAAAATGACCCTCTGGATCAGTTCTGGCTCTGCACCCCCAAACACCCCCAAGTGGGCTGTGGTCTTAGTCAGAAGCTCCAGTTTACAGCCTCAGGGACACTAGCATCCTGTCATGTCATCTAGGGCGAGCCACATCACTCTCTGGGAATTGGTTTCATACTCCGTACAGTGGGGACACATTGCTTATCAGGCTGTGGGGCTCAGAGGAGGTCAGCTATGAAAGGGCTTTGCAAATTTTAAAGGATTGCTGCTGGTCTTTAAGTCTAGCTGACTATGCTTTGAAAATGGCTCCCCAGTTGGCCCTGCCACCTTGCTCTTCTTTCTCACCTGGGACATCCCGTCACTCCCAAGTCCCATGTCTCCGACTGCCCCTAATCACTGCTCCTACTCAGCCTGGCTTAGGCCCCAGGCCTCCTGGCTCTCCATCTTGGGTCCATGCTCCACCCCAAGCTCATGCTTTCCTTCCCAGCTTAGCACACTTCCATGGCTCTCAGCTCAGGATTAAGCCCAAGACATCTGGCCTGGCCAGACCCTCCCCTTCCCTCTACCGAACTCTGGCTGACCTCTGGTAACTCTGCCTTTCTCAGTCTAGGCTTCTGGAAAACAGGTTTAGCCAAGTTTTGAGAGTCTTTCAAACCAACACAGAGAGCTTTTTACACCTTCTCTTTTGGCCATTATCTGTCACTCTTCATGCAACTGACATTGCATAATGACACTTGAAATTCCTTAAACACGTCCCTGGGGTCTGCGTACACTACTTTCCACCAAACAAATGAGTGCTCAGCAATCTCCCCTGCGCCCCCCGCCTCCCCATCCTGCCCAGGTCCACTACGGATGGTGTTCTGGGGACTCTGCTGTCTTCTCCAGGGCTGCCACTTCCTCCACTGTGTTCTCCCTAATGACATCTGCTGAAAGCCTCTGCCCCTCGGGCCTGTTTCCTGGTGGCCCTGGATTGTGGTGACCACGTGTGTTGCCTTTTTCCCTTGCCAGACTCTGAGCTCCTTGAGGGTAGGGGTCCTGTCTTTGCCTGCTCTGTCCTTCTGAGTAGCAGGTTGTGGGAGAGGTTTACAGATGGATTTTAACTCCAGTACTCACATGAGTGGGATGAGGCAGAGGAAGAGCAGTGTCGTCACAATGGCCCCACAGAGAAGGCCTTGGAAGAGTCCATTGATGAAACTCTGGGTAATCAAATAACTCTTTACTGGAAGTAGAGAACATATGAGAAAGGCTTCTCTCCTGCAACCTTGAAATTGAAGCCAAAGCTCTGCTTCCTCCCCTGGCCCGTGCCCGTTCCCATCCCCTTCTTCCTCATCCTCACTTGACATGAGTATGATGCTCATAGAATGGTTTCCATACTCATTCTCCCCCTCACAGAGAAGGCTTGTGCCCATTTTTGGCAGTTCTGTCAGGCTGATGGTGGTGTTGCTCCAAGGGGAAAGGATGGTGGAATTCACCCGGGTGCTGTCATTCGTGCTGTCCACACCCACGATATCACCTTCCATCCACCACTGCACAGAGGGTGTGGGGACCCCATGGAAGGAGCAGGTGCACTGAAGAATCTTCTTCCAAGAGCAAGAGGAAGAGACCAGCTTGGCAGGTTCTGTGGGGAGGGAGGGTCAGGAATGGGCAAGGCATCCTGACTTCCCTTCTCTACTCTCTCGGAGACCCAGCCTTCTCCTTATTTGTGATTCACAAGAAGGGGGTCTACATTGCATATAATCCTTTATCTAGCCTCCCCTCCCCCCAGGCTAGACTTCCCAGTCTCAGCTCCTACTTCCTCTCTCTTCCTCCAATCTCCACTCTCCCCTTGGGTTCTGCTCCTTCCCAGCTCCATCTGTGGTCAATTTCTCCCTTCATCACTTCCTGTCTGGATGCTGTTGAGCAAATCACTTCCTCTCTCTTTGCTCTTTCCTACTCTGGAAAATAGGGATGATCACTAAACCTGTGTCATACTACCTATGGGAATGAATGCCCTAAGGTTTTCAGTGTTCCTAGCTCAGTGTGTGGTGGAGGTTACCCATTCAATGCACAGAACACCTTTCTCGAGTTTCTTCTTTCTGATCTCAAGTGGACTTTCCTTGAGCATTCATCTGAAACAAAGGCTGCTATAACAGTTTCTGGGTAACAACATATGAAGCTGCCTTGCTCTACACAGAACAAGTAGGACATATTGTCCATCTGGTGAATATCATGGACCAGTGAGGAGTTGGCCCTTAGTGTTCACATGTACTTTTCCACTGGAGTCAGTTGAGGTTAGTGGAGGAAAGGGGTAATTTCCCAATAAACAGTAATCCTGGATCTTGGTCTTTTCACCTGAGAGGATGAGAAATTTGCAGGGGATGGTGATGGGTGATGCACAGCCTGCCTTCCACTGCTGTTCTCTAGATTATTAATTTTTGCCAACTGGGAAAGGGTGCTCGTGGAATGCCACCGACAAGATGCTGAAAAATGACTACCTATGGAGTTCCCAGTGTGTGCCAGTGATATCTGAAACAGCTCCTTGAGCTCTTGCATCTTTAAACCACCCTCATCTCCAACTCTACTCCCTGGCCCAATCTGCTATTCGCCTCGGACACCCCCAGCCTGGCCAGGATCTGGCCCAGAGATGTCTGATCTGGACTGGTTATTTGGTACCCTGCACCGTTGTGTTCTCTTTCTTTGTGCCCCCAGAACCCTCAGCTTCCTTAGACACCCCAAAGCCACTTCTCTGCCACTCACCCAGACCTTTCTGTGGCTGCCCCATCAGTAGCAGTGGCAGCTTTCAAGGACAGGAGAGACCTGGGGCCTTTATTGCAGCAAACTCCGATCTCAGAGCCAGGTGGTCCAGGATGAGTAACTGAAAAATGTGGGGGTAGGGTGAGCAGAAAGTATTCTTAGCAAGCTAGGGCTTCTGTCTCTTTGGTCATCCTGAAGGCCAGTCCACCCTGAGGAGCAGGGATTACATGGGATGGGATGCTCAAGAGCGTCTAGGGACAGGGCAGCACCCACTGACCTGCCTTGAAACCCCAATGCTAGGTCTCCTTTCTTCACTCTCCCCTAGTCTTTTGCTCTCAGTCCAAGCCCCCTTGGAGGGACTCCATTACCAGGTCCTTTGGGTTTCCTTTCAAAGCTGATGGGGATCCATGGGAGGTTTGTGTACCATGGAGGGACAGGATCAGGTCTGCATATTCTGAACATGTCATTGGGGCCCATGTGAGAGACGGCCTGTAGGGGGAGCGACTGCAGGCCAGGTGGCCTGGCCAGGGAAGGGACTAGTGTGGTGGTCTGGAATGAATGAAACTCTTGAGACAGTGCATGGACTGTGAGTGATGGAGAGGTGGAAGCAGATTTAACAGACCTTTGGGAGAATAAAAATGGACAGGAAATTACTACTGCTAACAGGAAAAGTTCCAAACTTCTTGCTTTGCAAATAAGGTTCTCCACATCTTGGCTGCGTCCTTGCTTTGTATCCCCCTGTGACTTTTCCAACATTCTCCATGCCAAAGAGAAAATGTTGCCTTTTCTAAATTTCACTGCTGATTATGAAAATTTTAAGAATGTTGCTAGCTGGCTGCAAACACATTCATTATTAAAAATTAAATGATATAGCCCTGGACGGTTTGGCTCAGCAGTTAGAGCATCGGCCCGCGATCCAGAGAGACCCGGGTTCGGTTCCCACTACAGGCACGTGCCTCGGTTGCAGTTTGTCCCTGGCCCTGGTTGGGGCCATGTGGGTAGCAACCACTCGATGTGTCTCTCTTACATCGATGTTTCTCTCTCTCTCTCTTCCTCCCTCTCTCCCTCCCGCTCTGTCTGAAGATAAATGCAAAAATGTCCTCTGGTGAGGATTAAAAAAAAAAAAGTTAAAAATTAAATGATATAATCCTATAGTTAAGCAAATTATATTTTAAAAAAGGTAATAATTACTCAAAACCAATCACTTTAAATTTTTCTAATGCATTTTACTGTTATCTGTGTTCTTGATGTTGTTTACACTTATTACATCTGTATGATGGAAATGCTACATAATAGTGTACTACTGGATCTCCTCCTATGGTGAGAGTATTTATGCTGTGGAAATTGGCAATACTACAATTCAGGGCTTCCCCTGCCCTTTGGAGATCTGCTACTAAATATTTACCAGCACACCACTGCTAATATTTCCCACTCAAAGAAAGCCATTCACCTTAGAACTGCCATCCATACACCAAGCAGCTCTTGGGTCAGTTGAGAGTTATTGACTGGCACCACCCAAGTGGCAGTGGGATCTGGCAGATCCTCAGGTGGTAAAGAGGCCACCTGCACCTGATACCATGATTGCCTCCTCACATTCCCTTGGTAGCATGTTCCTCTATAAACCATTTCCATTTTATTATGGAGCTCTTCTGGGCATAGCCTTCCTTATTAGCATATTTATTCAACATTATCCAGGATGTCATGGGCATTTCAGGACTATTTTATGTCCTTCAGTAATAGGGGCAGTTTCAATTAAAGACCAATAACCACCTAGTTATCTCTGTAATGGAAATTTTCTGACCCAAAATCCCAGTGGTTCTACTGAGTGGTGTTCACTGGTTTTTGCCATAAGCTAAGTCTGCATAAGGACTCCAAGACTTTTTTTCTGCTAGTTTTATAAATAGAGGCTAGCAATATTTACAGATATATGTGAATATGTATCCTCCAAAATCCAAATAAGCCAACCAAATGCTGGGCTTCTAACATGTGTTTTCCAGGAGATATCCTATACTTTGCAAATTACAGTACAACCTGTGTGGACTTGGGAAAGCTTATTGGTTCTCATTTACCATGTCCAATTAATATTGGTTGAAGGGAGGGTTTATGAGCTTCCAGTTTTATAATACTATTGGGGAAATGTTCCCCAGTCAGACAGAGTATCTATTTACATTCAGGTAAATGAGGAGACACAATGACTTCACATAATCTGTTCAAACATTCCAATTTTCATCCAAACTCTCGCCCTAATCCCATCAGTGCTTGCATTCACATCATCCCAATCTAACTATGACTCCCACTGGGACTCACCAACAGGTTTTAGAATCACAGGGCTCCCGCATTAAGGAGTCCCAGGAACATCTCTTCTCATGCCCACTTTACCACTGATATGCAAATAGCTCTGAGTCCCCAGCTGGGGGTGGACCAAGGAACCCAGGACCTTTCATCAATCTTTATCTCGATTAGATTATGAGACTACCACTTCACGCAGCTGATGTCAGGTTTCACGTTGTCATATCACTTCTGGCTTTTCAAATTCCCTCCAAACTAGGATTGATAGAGCAGACTGGATTAGAGATCTTCAAAGATGAGGTTTCTGCTGGCCCACCTGAATTCCAAGAGGGCTGCACTGAGACCTTTGTTTCAACTCCATCAATGTCCACTTCATTCATCCCACTTCTTTTTTTTTTTTTTTTTTTTTTTTTTTTTTTTTTTTTTAACTTATCTTTATTGTTGAATGTATTACAGATGTTGCTCATTTTTCCCCCACTGCCCCCCTCCTCCCCATTCCTGCCCCCCTCCTGCTTTTCCCCACACTGTTGTCTGTGTCCATTGGTTATGCATATATACACATAAGTTCTTTGGTTTATTTCTTCCCACCCCCCAACCCCTCTTCCCTTTGAGGTTTGTCAGTCTAACAACCAATTTGTACTTCTTAATCCCTTCACCTTTTTCACCCATCCCCCCAGCCTCCACCCATCTGGTACCCAACAAAAGTTCTCTGTATCTATGAGAATGTTTCTGTTCTGCTGGTTCATTTTGTTTGTAGATTCAATTGTTCATAGATATGTATTTATTGCCATTTTGTTTGTTCATATTTTTTTATCTTTTTCTTCAAGAAGACCCTTCAACATTTCATATAATAATGGTTTGGTGGTGATGAACTCCTTTAGCTTTTCCTTGTCTGGGAAACTCTTTATATGACCATCGATTCTAAATGACAGCTTTGCAGGATAGAGTAATCTTGGTTGTAGGTTCTTGCTTTTCATCACCCTGAATATGTCTTGCCACTCCCTTCTGGCCTGCAAAGTTTCTTTTGAGAAATCAGCTGACAGTCTGATAGGAACTCCCTTGTAGGTAACTAAGTGCTTTTCTCTTGCTGCTTTTAAGATTCTCTCTTTGTCTTGAACCTTTTGCATTTTGATGATGATGTGTCTTGGTGTGGGCCTCTTGGGGTTCATTTTGTTTGGGACTCTCTGTGCTTCCTGGACTTGTATGTCTGTTTCCTTCACCAAGTTAGGGAAGTTTTCTGCCATTATTGTTTCAAATAGGTTTTCGATTTCTTGTTCTCTCTCTTCTCCTTCTGGCACCCCCAAGATGCGAATGTTGGCACACTTGAAGTTGTCCCAGAGGCTCCTTACACTATCCTCATTTCTTTGGATTCTTTTTTCTTTTTGCTGTTCTGATTGGGTGTTTTTTGCTTCCTTATATTCCAAATCGATGATTTGCTTCTTGGATTTACCTACTCTACTATTGAGTCTCTGTAAACTATTCTTTACTTCAGTTAGTGCCACCTTCATTTCTGACTGGTCCTTTTTTATGCTCTTGAGGCCCTCACTAAGTTCACTGAGGTTCTCACTAAGTCCATTGAGCATCCTTATAAGCAGTATTTTGAACTCAGCATCTGTTAGGTTGCTTAACTCCATTTCACTTAGTTCTTTTCCTGGAGTTTTGTTCTGTTCTTTCATTTGGGACCTGTTTCTTTGTCTCCTCATTTTAGCTGCCTCCCTGTGTTTGTTTCTATGTATTACTTAGCAAAGGTATGGGGCTAGCTGAGACCAGATGCTGCTTGTTTGAAAGAATTTAGGAAAAGCTGAAGCAGGATCCAAGACAGGCCAATCCTATGGTAAAGCAACTGGCAACAGCTTGAGTGGGCCTGGAAGTTGGGTGGGGCGGGGCCTCAGGGAATTACCAGGGCGGGGCCAACAGTGTGAGCCAGGTTGCTGGAGTCCCAGATATGGCGGCGTCTGCCAGCCCAGGGAAGGGCTCACCAAGGGAACAAAAGACTCTGACAGCTCGTCTGTCCAGGAGAAAGTTGCCTCTCCAGCCCTCGCTCCAATGCCAAACAGCTCAGTTCTTCCCCATACGATTCTGGTGCCTTTCAGGCTCCTTCACGCACGCTGGAGCCCGGAGGGAGCGAGTCCGAGTAAGTCCGTGCGCGGGCCCTTTAAGAGGAGCTGCCGGGGGCTCCAGCCGCCTGAGCCTCAGTTCCCGCTGGTTTTCCAGCCAGAAGTTATGGGGACTTCTCTTCCTGGCACTGGAACCCTGAGCTGGGCGCCTGGTGTGGGACGGGACCCCTCAGTCCTCAGGGAGGACCTTCACAGCCGAGGTGTCCTCCTAATTTTTATCCAGCACATGTGGGTGTGGGACCAGCCCGTCCGCCTCCGCCCCTCCTACCAGTCTCGATGCGGCTTCTTCTTTAATTCCGTAGTTGTAGGACTTCCATTCAGCTTGATTTCAGGCAGTTTTGAATGATGGTTGTTCTGTAGTTTAGTTGTAACTTTGATGTGGTTGTGGGAGGACGCGAGACCGCGGTTACCTACCCGCCATCTTCCATCCCACTTCTTAATAACTGTTGAAAGATTTCTTTCCTGTTGGGATGAGTCCCTTTGACTCTTCGTCTTTTTTTTTTTTTTTTTTAATTAGTAAGGAAGTTCTTTTTTAAACTTTATTTTTATTGTTGATACCCCTTTGTCTTTCTTCATTCTCTTGTGAATTACTCTAATTTCCTTTGCTATCTGTTGTTTCAACATGACGTTTTCTTTTAGTAGCAGCTCTGAGGCTAGTAGCTGAAGCTCGGACTGGACAGAACCCAGGCTTGGCTCAGTGTCAGGATCCACTCCAGTCCATTTCTTTACTTTCATTTAGCTATTATAGATGAAATTAACCAAGGGATTGTATATTTAGCCCCTTTCTTGTCACTCTGCATTTCCTCATACATCCAGTGCTCCAGCTTCTTGGGGGCTGGATCCATAATTTTTAGAAAAACCCTTGGTAATTTTCACCTCCTGTAACTGATTGCAGAATGGTTGTATTCCCATACTGGTGGGTGACCTCAGGGCCATTCAGGAATCAAAAGTTCATCATCTCCTGACCTCACATTCTTCCTCTTCCCAAACCACATTTCACTGAGTCAGGTTTGTTCTCCAGAATCTCATTTCTGATGCTAACTATGAAGTTAGGGAACAGTTCAACAAGATGCCCTCACTTCTGACACCAGCTGCAGATTCCAGGGGTCTCTAAAACTACCCTCATTTCTGACACCAACTTCAAGTTTTGGAGCCTCCATGATTACCCTTAGGTTCAATAATTCACTAGAAGTACTCACAGAATTCACCAAAAGCTGTTATACTCGTGGTTGCTGTTTATTACAACCAACGGATATAGATTAAAATCAAGGGAAGCACAGAGGGCAGAGTCCAGGAAAGTTCCAACCTGAGAGCTTCCAGTGGTCCTCTCCCTGTGGAGTCATGGAGTGTGTCACTTAAATATCCAGGTAATGATACATGACAACATGTATCAGAGAGTATGACAACCAGAGAAACTCACCCAAACCTTGTGTCCAGATTTTATTGGACCTTTATCATGTGGGCATGGCTGACAGCACCTGTGGCTGACCCTAGTCTCCAGCTCCTTTTGAAGTTGAGCTGATGTCATGTGATCCAAAGACTCCACTCTAAATCACATTGTGAAACTATTTGGTGTGGCCAGTCCCTGCCCTTAATCACATTTTTAGACGATTCAGTGGATTGCAAGGCCCACAGACAAGGCAAACAGACACTGCTATCAGGCATGACATTCTAGGGATTTAGAAATTACTCCCCAGGAGCCAAGCACAAAGGCCAGACGTCTCTTCAGCCTAGGTTAAATTCTTTGCTACACAGAATGATAAATGTCAAAATCAAGGTAGCAGTTAGCTCTAGGTTTGTGTGAGAGATGTATTGGGGGTGGCAGATACATGCTCTTCTTATACTGTTTTTATAACATTCTGCATGTCTGAATTTTTCATAATATTTAATGAAAATATGATCAATGGTCATTTATGTAAAAGCTTCATATGTATGCATTATACATAAATATATATGCTCATACATATTAATATGTTCATATATAACACATTCATAAATATACACATACATAAATGAATAAAACAAAGATAGGGAAAAATCCATAGTAAACTGGCACCAGTACTTACCTATGGAGAGAACAGAGATTATGCAAAAGATGAAGCAGGATTTTCAGTTTTTATTCTACACACTTTGATATTGTTTGACATATTAGTTTGCATTCATGTGTTATTGGTGAACAAATTATTTTCATAAAGATGGATTAGGAAAAGAAAACAAAGAAAGGATTACATAACTAGGCCATAATAAAAATTTTAAAAACATCTTTAAGTTAATATTTTATTGTTTACTATATGCCTGTTAATTTCACACATACATCCCATTTACTCCTCCCAAGAACGTGAGACTGAATATACAGACAATGGCCAGACCAAGTACGACCTTCAAGCCTCAACTATATGATGTATATGACTCTGATCTTCACTTTGCAGCAACTAGTCCAAGAAGCCAAATCAGACAGTGATTGGCCCAGAAGAGCCAGAACTTGGTCAATGAATACCAGATTCCCTAATTTTTACCTACGTTTCCAGCTAAGAATCAACCAAAATCAAATATACTCCCCCATCCAATCACACAAGGTGCCCCTACTAGTAATTAGCTCACCTCCAGCTTCCCCATGAGCACAATCTCCAGTCAGATACCATCTGAAACTCCTTCTCTCTCTCTCTCTCTCTCTCTCTCTCTCTCTCTTCACTGTAAGGATCTCTCACTACCCTGCTGCCTTTGAGTCTTTGTCCAATGCAAGTGATGGGGGCTGACCCTCTTGCAATGGCAAGCTCTGAATGAATAGCCTGCTTGTTCCCATTTGGGTGGTCTTTGTCTGTTTCCTCCAACCCTGTGGAATTAAGTCTTGTAATTTTCTTTTTATGGAGAAGGAAGCTGAAGCTCAGAGAAATAAGTGATTTTTCTAGGGTCACTGAGCAAGTATAGGTGGAGATGGATTTAAAACTCAAGTTTTTCTTTCTCCATACCAGCTTTCAAGAGAGTAGAAATTTTATAAGCTTACCCAAATTCTCTGGCCAATAGACAATATAGTAAAAGTAGAAATCAGTATTAAAAGTTTAAACACCCTCATCTCAGAAAAAAATCACCTAAATTTTCAGAAACATGTCTCTAAATTGAATAAAATCATGTCCAGGAAGAAATCAAGAACCAAAACCTTGGAGTCCTCTTTTTGATTACTCTTTCTTCTCTAACGTCCCACAGCCAGCCAATCTGTCAAAGAATCCTGTTGGCATTGCCCTCAAAATATATTCAAAATCTCCCCACTTCTAATCACCTCCACTGCCTCCACCCTGGCCTGATTGCAGCAATAACCTTCTCACAGGCCTAGCTGCTTTACCTGAGTCCCCCTGCAGTCTATTCCCCACATAACAGCCACAGGGATTCCATCAACCCTAAGAAACTCCTGCCCCTTCTCTGTTCAAAACGCTCCGTGGCTCTCATCTCAGAGTAAGAGCCAAAGTTCTGCACTATGTGACCTTTCCCGTTTCCTCTCTGATCTCAGCTCCTGCCACTCTGCAGAGAGGCTTTCTAGTCCAAAGAGCAGTTTGCTCCCTCTTAATGAGTCTCTCAAGAAGCACATTTCTTTTTTATCCACTCATCTACTGATGGGCACTTGGGCTGTTTTCCAGATCTTGGCTATTGTAAATAATGCTGCTATGAACATAGCGGTGCATATATTCTTCCAAATAAGTGTTTGAGGTTTCTTAGGATATATTCCTAGATGTGATTGTTGGGTCGTCTTACCCTTTGCGACAGCATAGATGGACCTGGAGATTATTGCACTAAGTGAAATAAGCCAGTCAGAGAAAGACAAATATCATATGATCTCAATTATATGTGGAATCTAATGAACAAAATAAACTGATGAACGAAATAGAAACAGAGGCATGGATACATGGAACAGACTGACAGCTGTCAGAGGGGAAGGGATTTGGGGGACTGGGTAAAAGAAGGTGAAGGAATTAACCAAAAAACATGTATACATAACACACAGACAAAGACAACAGTGTGGCGATAGCCAGAGGGAAAGGGGGGGGGGTAGAGGTAGGTGGAGGTGGGCAAAGGGGGGGCGGGTGGGGACAGAAGATTTTGCTTGGGGCAATGGGTGCACAATGCAGTGTGCAGAGGGCATTTTGAGTTGTACACTTGAGACCTGTATGATTTTCTGAACCAATGTCACCCTGATAAATTTAATTTTTTAAAAAAAGAAGCACATTCATTTGGATGGTACTCTTTCTTTCATTCCTTCCGTCAGACAACATTTTTGAGCACCTCCTTTATGTCAGGCACTGTTTTAGGGATATGGCAGTAAATGAGAATGACACATCCCTGTCCTCATTCTAGTATGGAAGGCAGATAATAAATAAGTTGGCAAAGAAGATAATTTGATAGCTGCAAGTACTATGAAGAAAAATAACACAGGGTAACAGGATAGTTATGGGATGTTATGGGATGGGGTAACAGTTTAGATAGAGTGGGTCAGAAAAGGCCTCTTTGAGGAAGTGACATTTCCCCCCTAGAGGGAAGAAATCCATGTCAAACTGGGCAAGGAACACGGCAGGTAGAGGGAACAGCAACTGCAAAGCTTGAGAGGTTTAGCATGTTTAAGAGAAAATATGTTCTGGAATTAGATAATAGTGATGGTTGTACATCTTTGTGAATAGAGGGTGAGGCAAAAGTAGGTTTGCAGTTGTTCCCATGGAAAATAAGACAATAATTAAGAAGTAATAATACATCTCTGTTTCGAGTACTCACGAATGTCAACCTACTTTGCCCCATCCTCTATACTACAAACTGAATCGTGCACTTTAAAAGGGTGCATGTTATGGTATGTCAATTACATCTCAATTTTTAAAAATTAATTATAAAAATGTAGCTAAAACAGCTCTCAGTTCAAAACTTTCCTTTCATCAGGATATTTACTGGACACTTACTACGTTGGGTGCAGACAGTCAGAGAGATTGAGTCACAATGATTTTCTCACAGGACTCAAAGTTTGGTGGGGGAGACAGATATAATAATGGATGATTACAATAAAATAAAATCCAGAGTTGACTGGGTGAAAAACTTGAGTCATCTTTGATTCTTCTCTTTCCCTCACCTCTCTGTATCTAATTCACTAACTAATCTGTTTAACTCCAAAAGACATCCTCAATACAACTCTCAAATCTCCACTCTGAGCCAAGCCACCATCACCTTTATCCAGCTGCTTGAAGCAGTTTCCCAAATGGTCTCTGTGCTTCCACCCTTGCCCACTACGTGATCCGTTTTTCACACAGCAGAGTGAAGGTAAAACCCCCAAAAGAAACCTGGTATCCATGAACATTCACTCTTAATTTTCCCTAACTAGGTGTTAGGCAACCACTAGTCTATTTTTACGTATCTATGTATTTGCTTATTCTGGATGTTTTATACAAATGAAATGATACAGTATGTGGTCTTTTGTGTCTGTCTTCTTTCACTTAGCATAATGTTTTCAAGGTTCATTCGTGTTGTATCAGCACTTTTAATTTTATAGTTGAATGATATTCTGTGTATGGATGGATATGCCATTTAAAAAATATTTTTATTGATTTTTTCAGAGAGAAAGGAAGGGAGAGAGATAGAAACATTGATGTGAGAGGGAACATCGATTGGCTGCCTCCTACATGCCCCCCACTGGGAACTGAGCCCACAATCTGGGCATGTGCCCTGACCGGGAATTGAACTGGGACCTCTCAGTCCACAGGACAACCCTCAATCCACTGAGCAACACCATTTTTGTTGACCCATTCATCAACTGATAGGCATTTGGGTTGTTTCTACTCTTTGGCTATTATCAATCAATTATAACACAAATTGCTACAACTGGTAACTATTTTGCAGTTAACATCTAATGAGAAAATAATATTGTCATTTACAACTCCAGAGACTTAGAAATTTTATGTCACTGAAACCTCTCAAGATCCCAGTAAGATAGATTTCATTATCATGACTTCACAGAAGAGAGCAGAGACCCAGAAGTACATGACTGACCCAAACGTTTGCAGCCATTAGGTTGACAGATTTTAGACTCAACCCTTGACTCCAAATGCAGGTCCTTTCCATGACATATTTTATCCTTAAACACTGCTGTGTAAGCACAGTCAAATCCATTCTCCTCTCTGTGTCCAAATCCTCATGAATAAAATATGGGAATAAATTAGCTAGCCCTCATAGGATTGGGAAGATATGTAGGAAAAGAGCTGTAAACCGCACAGCAATGTGAGTTAGACACTTTCAGCTATGACCTGATATGACACATGGTATACTCAGGACAGGGTTCTAGACTCCTCCTGGAAGTGGGCCAGATGTCAGAAGGCCTCATCTTTGTCTCCCACATCTGGGATATTCTAGGTAAGTCACTTCCCTGCAGGGGGAGGGGAATGGGGAGAGGTGGAGGAGGGTATAGGGGAGATAAATGGTGATGGAAGGAAACTTGAATTGGGGTGGTAAACACATAATACAGTGTACAGATGATGTGTTGTGGAATTTTGCACCTGAAACTTGTGTAAATTTTGTTAGCCAGTGTCATCCCAATAAGTTCAATAAAAATAAAAATAAATAAAATAGGGATTATAACAGCACACATCTCATAGCTCAGAGGTTAGAGCATCAGCCCGCAGACCAAAGAGTCTCGGGTTCAATTCTGGTCAAGAGCACATACCTCGGTTGTGGTTCAATCTCCAGCTCTGGCTGGGGTCATGAGGGAGGTAACCAATAGATGTGTCTCTCTCACATCAATGTTTCTCTCTCTCTCTCCCTCCCTCACTCTGACTCTATCTGAATATCAAGGGAAAAATATCGAGTGAGAATGAAAAAAAAAGAGTTAATAGAACAGAGCCTCACATAGTATATATTCAATAAATGTCAGTTACTTTTCATTACATTTCTTGCCTGGCTCCTGTCAGCATTAGATTTGGGGGCACTCTTGACCATCTCTAATCCCTTTCCAGTGTTTTTCTAACTCTAGAATCAGCCCTCTGCTTTCCTGTTCCATATTTCTGCGTGTTTCACAGGACCATTCTGAGTAGACTCCCCCCCGACCTTAACCTCCACATGTCAAAACATATTTCTTGTCTCCTTCTCATATAAAGATGCTGCCCAGACTGTCAGGTAACAAGGCATCTCTCTTCATCACACCCCAGCTTCGCTCCCTTTTTGCACTGCCAATCTCTTTTTTCCCCCTTCTCTGATTTAAAAAGATGTTGCTTGGTTGTTCCATTTGCTCATTAAATTCCACACCAAGCAAAACAGAGACAGACCCATAGAGAGCAGGCAGACAGCTCTGGTGGTGGTGGTGGGGAATATTGGGAGGTAAGGGATTGAACAAAAAAGAAAAAAAGAGAGAGAACTCTGTCCTGGCTGGTTTGGCTCAGCGGTTAGAGCGTCGGCCCGAGGACTGGAGAGTCCTGGGTTCGGTTCCTGCTAAGGGCATGTACCTCAGTTGCAGTTTGTCCCTGGCCCCGTTTGGGGTCGTGTGGGTGGTGGCCACTCGATGTGTCTCTTTCACATCGATGTTTCTCTCTCTCTCTCTCCCTCCCGCTCTATCTGAAGATAAATGCAAAAAAAAAAAAAAAAAAAGTCCTCGGGTGAGGATAAAAAAAAAAGAGAGAGAGAGAGAACTCATGGACATGAACAACAATGTAGTGATTGCAGGGGGGGGGGAGGGGGGAGGTGGAAGAGGGCATAGAGGGGATAAATGGTAATGGAAAAAATAAAATAAAATTTAAAAATAAAATAAAATAGCCCTGGCAGGTTTGGCTCAACGATTAGAGCATTGGCCCACAGACCAAAGAGTTGCGGGTTCGATTCTGGTCAAAGGCATCTACCTCGGTTGCAGTTCGGTCCCCGGCACTGGTTGGGGTCGTGCGGGAGGCAACCAGTTGGTGTGTCTCTCTCACACTGATGTTTCTCTCTCTTTCCCTCTCTCTCCCTCCCTCCCACTCTATCTGAAGATAAATGGAGAAATATCCTCGGGTGAGGATTTAAAAAATAAAATAAAGTAAAACTGCATGTTGAATGTGGGAAATGAGCCCTGTCTGGGTTCTGGCCCCAGCTTTGCCAGTAAATCACTGAATAACCCTGGTCAAATACTTCTGCCTCTGTGGTCTCCTCTTACTTCCTCAGTGGGTTTTCTTGAGATGTAATGATCAGCCCGGCTGGTGTGGCTCAGTGGATTGAACATCGTCCTATGGACTGAGAGGTGTAATGATCAGCCTCAGATTCTGATTGCTTCTTGCTCTTCCCTGCCAGGTTTTAGAGACACATGGGATGACTCCCCATGCACCCTCTTCCTTTTCTTCCCCTTACATTTCCCTTTGCACATCACCACCTCCTCCCTTTACCTTCCTCTCTCATTCAGGGGCCTCCAGGATATTCTCTGTTCTCAGCACACTTCTGCCGGTATATTTATTTCCTTGGCAGGTGCCCTGGCCAGTTTGGCTCAGCGGTTAGAGCGTCAGCCTGCGGTCCAGAGAGACCCGGGTTCGGTTCCTGCTAAGGGCATGTACTTCGGTTGCAGTTTGTACCCGGCCCTGGTTGGTTGTGCGGGTGGCAGCCACTCGATGTGTCCCTTTCGCGTCGATGTTTCTCTCTCTCTCTTCCTCTCTCTCTCCCTCCCACTCTATCTGAACAAAAAATGAAAAAATGTCCTCGGGTGAGGATAAAAAAAAATATATATATATTTCCTTGGCAGGGTACAAAGGGCGTCCCAGACTTTGGGATGACTGCCTTACTCAGGCTGATGGGACGGCCGACTTTCTGGGGAAAACCAAGGTCTGACAGCGAAATGGATGAAGCGAATCACACGTGGGATAACTGTGAGGGTGGGGTCTGAGTGCCTTCCAGGGGGATTAACTTATTACAGGCCAGATTTATTTTATTTTATTAAAAATTTTTTTCCCTTTACTGATTTTAGAGAGAGGAAGAGAGAGGGACAGAAAGATGGAAACATCGATGAGAGAGAACATGATTGGCCGCCTCCTGCATGCCCCCCACTGGGGATCGGCCCAC
Source organism: Tadarida brasiliensis (assembly GCA_030848825.1). Lineage (NCBI taxonomy): Eukaryota > Metazoa > Chordata > Mammalia > Chiroptera > Molossidae > Tadarida > Tadarida brasiliensis. Next base: position 5,058,989 of record CM061276.1, read on the forward strand.
AACCTGGGCATGTGCCCTGACGGGAATCGAACGGCGACCTCTTGCTGCATGGGTCCACGCTCAACCACTGAGCCACACCAGCCGGACTTTCTTATTTTTTTAAATTTTGGGGCCCGATTTAAAGCGAGTCTAACGAACCGATTAACAGGGCAGGCTACGGAGGGAATGGGATATCCGATGAATGGTTTACAAGGGGACGCGTTGACTCACCTGGTCGTTAGCGGACTGCTTGGCTGCCCTCCAGGCTGACCAGGTGACGACTTGGTGGCGGGCTGACGAACACAGGGGCAGGCTCCTGGCGAACTGACCGACTGGTGAGCGGACGGGCCTCAGGACGCCTCGCCGACTGACTGACCCAGAACGGGTCTCTGTCCAACCCCGAGGCTCGAGGGGGCCTCTTAGGCCAGAGAGCTGCCCTGGCGCCTACCTGACCTCGTGACAGCCTGGCTGCCTAAGGTCACGCTGACTGACGGACCGCACGACTGACGGACAAGTCCTGCTTTCATGGGAGCCGGGTTTGGTCCAGTCCCAACGCACGTCCCACACTCAACGATGGTCAGGAAAGCCAACAGGCCAGGTGTGACCTCGCGAGGCCAGGGGTCGCCTGTCTGACGCACGAGAAAGTCTGCGTAATGGCGCGCGGAAGTCTCTCTGGGTCCTCCCAGCACATCTTGCGAGGGCGCGTCCACCCGGCAGCCAATCAGCGGCTGCACAGCGCGCTATTACTCCGCAGCCAATCAGAAGCTGCATGCTCTATCCCTGCAGCCAATCAATGAAGTAGATGAAGATGCACGGTCATGGGCACACACCTGTTAGAACTGATGACAGCAACCAGAGACAATCAGGAGCTGAAAGTGCATGTCCCTCCCCCTTTGGGGGTGGGTGGAGGCCAGGTGGGTGATTTGAAGGGCTTGAGCTAAGCAGTATTTGTGGGCAGTGCCATGGGAAGGTGGGCATCTCAGAGGCTTTTTCTTGACCGTGCTAAGGAAAACCTCTTTACTCTCCCATCGTGATCGCCTCATTGCTCTTCATTAACCTGCTTTATTTTTCTTACACTGTACTCATGAAACACTTTCTTACCCATTAAACATTTTTTGAAACAATTATGGCTACTAAATTATATTTTTGCTTATGACCTGACTACCCCACTAGAATGTAAGCTCACTTTGGACAGAGTTGGTTTTTTTCTTTCTTTTCTTTTTTTCTTTTTTCCGTTGCTGTTTCCTCCAGGCCTGAGGGTGATTCATATTCACCAATAAGTATTTTTGTAACCATGAAGACACCGGAGGAGGCAGGGGCTTGGAGTTTCATGTTAGGTGTATGCTAAGTTTTGTCAGCTGGTAACCGCAACCAGCTGCTGATAGTGCCAGGCCTGGGGCCACTTAGCAAGAAGTACAGGGCACACCGAGATCAGAGGCTGCTTGTTTGGGAGATTTTAGAAAAATTTGAAGCGTGAGCCAAGATAGGCTATTCATATGGAAAAGGCACTGGAAACAGCTTGGGTGGGCCTGCAAGTTGGGTGGAACAGGGGGTGTCTCAGGGAATCACCAGGGTGGGGCAAGCAGGATAGCCAGGTTGATGGAGACTCAGATAGGGTGCCTGCCAGCTCTGTGTGGGAGGGCTCAGCAAAAGAACAATGGCCTTGCCAAGCTGGTGTGGCTCAGTGGATTGAGCTTTGTCCCATGGACTGGGAGGTCCTGGTTCCATTCCCAGTCAGGGCACATGCCCAGGTTGCGGGCCTGATCCCCAGTAGGGGGCATTCAGAGGCAGCTGATCGATGTATCTCTCTCACATCGATGTTTCTATCTCTGTCTCTTTCTCTCTAAAAAAAGTCAATAAATACACACACACACACACACACACACACACACACACACACACACACAAAAGAACAATGGCCTCTGCCAGCATTTCTGTCTGGAAGAAAGCTGACCCTCCCACCCCCGACCCCAGCTCTTGCCTTGATGCCAGACACTTCAGTTTCCATATGTCCCTGGTATCTTTCCAGCTGCTGTCCCAGTGCTGGAGCTCAGAGGGAGTGAGTCCAAGTAAGTCTGCTTGCAGGCCCTTTAAGAGAAACTGGGACTCCAGCAGGCTCTGTGTCACTCAGCCACAACACCCACTGGTTTTTATGCCCAGAAGTTATGGGGGCTTCTCTTCCTGGTACTGTAACCCTTGGCTGGGTAGCCTGGTATGGGGCTGGGACCACTTGCTCCTCAGGGAGGACCTCCACAGCTGAGCTATTGCTCCCAATTTTTATCTGCCACATGTGAGTGTGGGACAGAAACATCGATATGAGAGAGACACATTGATTGGCTGCCTCCTGCACGACCCCAACCAGGGCCAGGGATTGATCCCCAGTATGTGCCCTTGACCGGGAATCAAACCTGCGACTCTTCAGACCTCAGGCCGACACTCTAACTGCTGAGCCAAACTGGCCAGGGCACCCTGTATTTTAATAATTTATATTTCAGTTCTCTCTCCAAACCCCAAATCATGAACTTGGCTCCCTTGAGACAGGAACTGTATCTTCTTCCTCTAGCTGTTTCCGGAGTAGACATGTAGCAAAAGTATGCAGAACAAAGGAGTGGGGAGATAATGTAGGGATTTCCCAATGCTCCCTTAATGAATGCAATGCAAAGGAGCTGAAATGAACTTTTGTTTAGAAACTAGACAATAGCAAGGTTTTTGTAGTGACCTTGTAAAGAAGAGCTGGAGAAAGTTTGTCATTCTGCTAAAGTATCTCTGTGAAGGCGGAGGAGGGAAGCTCTAACCCAGTGGTGCACCCATGGACATTTGGCAATGTCTGCAGATACTTTTTGTCATCAAAACAGGGTGGGGGGAAGCTCCTGGAATCTCGTGGGTAGAGACCAGGGATGCTCCTTAACATCCCACAATGCACAGGAAAGCCCACAGTCACAGAACAAAAAATCACTCAGCTACAAATGTCCAAATGCCAGTAGCACAGAAGTTGATAAACCATGGCCCTAATTCAACCTGTGGGAAAAGGTGAGGGTGGAGGTGGTGGGTGGTAAGGCAGCAAATGCAGCTTGTCTGAGGAGGTGATATTTGGGCTGGATTTCAAAGGATAAGCTGGTGCTGCAAAGATGGGGAAAGGGGACAGACACTCTGACAGGGAGATGGAATCATGTGAATGAAGCATGGAAGGGCAAGAAGGGGCAGGAGCTCTGGCCGGGTAGCTCAGTTGGTTAGGTTTGCCAAGGTTTCAGGTTTGATTCCTGGTCAGGCCCCGGTCAGGGCACATACAAGGAGCAACCAATGAATGCATAAATAAGTGAAACAACAAATTGATGTTTCTCTCTCTCTCTCTCAAAATCAATAAATAAAATTTAAAAGAAAAGAAGGGGCAGAAGGTCTTTAGGTGGTGGAAAGGATGTGGCTGATGCGTGTGACGGTTGATGACTGAGAGAAAGGGGTAAGGTAGATAGATGGTAGTGAGGTTGTGAAAACTCTTGAACAACTCCCACTAGAGTTGCTACCTCGGAAGTGGCAGATGTAGAAGGATGTTTAGCTAGGGAAGGGGCAGAGTTGAAGCTGATTATTAGAAAGCTCTCTTTGCTGCTGGTGCTAGTGATGGGATGGATGGGATGAAACAGTGGTTGGGCAGGGGAAGGCTGTCTCAGTGGTCTTTGGGAGAGAGGTCAGGTTGGGACCGGATCTGGAGATTGAGAAGAGGGCACAGATCTAGGGCTTGGTGACTCATGAGAATGGGCAATGAGGGAGGGGAAGTGAAACAAAACTGTGGCCATAAATTCTAACTTACAGTTGGCCTTATACTTATTTGCCAACTTACACTTCAGCAACCTTTCCTGTAACCATAGGAACACCCACTTGATCAGGGTGCAAGTGGAAAGCCTGTCACCACTTATTTATGGATAGAAACCAAGAAATCATTTAGGGAGTCAAATGATTATCTTGGCAGCATTTGGCTGAGTGCACTCGGACCAGCTGCCCATTGCTGACCATTAACTGCAAGCTCACCGTGCACCAGGCACTGATCATACCTGTGCATGTTAAATGGTGGAATTCTCAGAACAAGCACATGAGCTAAGGAATGTTCTCGCCCCCACTTAAGAGATGAGCCAGTGGAAGTAGTAAGAGGCTAAGTGGTGAAGTAGGTGTTTGAATCCTGGCAAAATGACTTTAAGAGCTTCAGTGATTTAAAAAAAATTTTTTTATTGATTTTTTTATTTTTTATTTTTTTTTTTTAGAGAGAGAGGAAGGGAGAGATAGAAATACCAATGTGAGAGAGATACATCAATTGGCTGCCTCCTGCATGCCCCCTGCTGGGATCGAGCCCGAAACCCAGGCATGTACCCTGACTAGGAATCAAACCGGGACATCTCAGTCCATGGGACAACACTCAGTCCACTGAGTCACACTGGCTGGACTAAATTATTATTATTTTTTAATCCTCACCCGAGGATATTTTTTACATTTATCTTCAGACAGAGTGGGAAGGAGAGAGAGAGAGAGAGAAACATTGATGTGAGAGAGACACATCGATTGGTTGCCACCCTGCACGACCCCAACCGGGGCCGGGGATGAACTGCAACCGAGGTATGTGCCCTTGGCGGAATTGAACCTGGGACTCCCTGGTCCGCAGGCTGACGCTCTAACCACTGAGCCAAACTAGCCAGGGCCTAAATGATTTTTTTAAATAAAGGAGGAAATACATAACATAAAAGTAACCATTTTAAAATGAACAATTCAGCCTTGGCTGGCGTTGCTCAGTGGTTAGAGGGTTGGCCCACGCACCTAAGGGTCCCAGGTTTGATTCCTGGTCAAGGACATGTATCCTGGGTGAGGATGAACAAAAAATAAAAATAAATAAAGGGAACAATCCAGTCAGTTATTTATTTATTTATTTATTTATTTATTTATTTATTTATCCTCACTTGAGGATATTTTCCCACTGATTTTTAGATAGAGTGGAAGGGAGGGAGGGAGGGGGAGACAGAGAAAGAGAAACATTGATATGAGAGAGCCACATTGATTGGTTACCTCCTGCATGACCCTGACTGGGGCCTGGGAGGGAACCTGCAACCTAGGTACGTGCCCTTGACTAGGAATCAAACCCGAAACCTTTGATCCAAGGGCTGATGCTCTAACCACTGATCCAAACAGGCCAGGCCCGGTGTCATTTAGTAGAGTCACAATGTTGTGTAGCCACCTCTGTCTCATCCCCAAACATTTTCCATCACCCCAAAAGAAACCCCATCCCTATTAAATAGTCACTCATCATTGCCTCTTCCTTGAAGGTCCTAGCAGCCCCTAATCTGCCTGCTGTCTGTATGGATTTATCTATTTTGGATGTTTTGTATTAACAGAATCATACATGTGACCTTGTGGGTCTGGTTCTGGTGTCTTTCATGTAGCATGTCTTTGAGTTCATCCGTGTTGAAGCATGTACCAGCGTGGCACCCTTTTTATGGCTGAATAATATTCCATCGTGTGAATGGTACACATGTTGTTTATCCATTCATCTGCTGATGGACATTTTGGTTGTTTCCACCTTTAGATGGAGGCTTACAAATTTTTTTACTCCTCGCTTGAGGACGAGCTTATTGATTTGAGAGAGAGAGAGAGAGAGAGAGAGAGAGCGAGAGAGAGAGAGAGAGATTGATTTGTTGTTCCACTTATTTATGCATTCATTGGTTGATTCTTGCATGTGCCCTGACTGAGGATCAAACTCACAACCTTGGCGTATCGAGACGACACTAACCAACTGAGCTACCCAGCCAGGTTCCACATGTACTTTTATTTAATACTTTTATTTAATCCTCATAGCAACCCTGTGATGTAAAACTTCTTACACTTAATCACAAATCAGAAAATTGAGACACGGAAGGGTAAGGTAGCTCACATGTTGTCATATTCTTAATCCATGCAAGAGCATGAACTTGATCCCAGGTCTCTTGGACTACAATGCCTAAGATAGTTCCAACATAGCAGGAAACTCATATACAGTAGTTTATTATAAACCCACTGCCTGTGGGGATGTTAAGTCTCTAAAAATCAGCCCGTAAGTCCTCCTTCCTGTACAGGATATGGACGCTTTGGCTGATGTGGACCCGTTGGCTTCTCACTGGGCCAAGACATTGGAGTATATCGTGTGGGTGCTCTTCCGAGGATTCACCCCCTGAAAGCGGATGGAGGCATAATACAGCTCTGGCTCCGACCCCAAGGTCGGGGTAGCCCCTGCAGAGCTTGTGGAGTCAGTAGGGATATCTAACTTGGGCTGCTTCTGGTGACCCTGTGTGGAGAGCAAAGAATGGGGTCAGGGCAGAGCAGTGGGGGGTTGGGGAGGGGCATCCCTGAAGTGAATTTGATTGTGACAAGACTTTTGTTCATTCTTCCATTCTTTTATTAAATTTTTCTTAAGGCCCCATTTATTCACTTGTCCAAAAAATATAGCTCTTATTGGTTGCTTTCCAATTCTACTGAACACTCACACAGACCTATGTAGAAAATACTATTGTTTTACAAAGAAAGAAGCTAAGTCTCAGAGAAGTTAAGGACTTCTCAAGGTCACAGATCTACTGTTCATAAACTCAGAACTCTCCTGTGGGCTGGGCACTGGATACACAGGGAGGTGTTTATGAAAACCGACTTCTCTTCCCATGTGTCTCTCCTTTACACTTTTTTAAAAAAAATCCTCACCCAAGGATATGTTTTTATTGATTTAGAGAGAGAGAGAAAGAAAGAAAGAGAGAGTGAGAGAGAAACATCAATTGGTTGCCTCCTTTATGAGCCCTGACCAGGAATCAAAACTGCAACCTAGGTATTTGCTCTGATCGGGAATCAAACCTGCAACCTTTCGGTGTATGGGACGATGCTCCAACCAACTGAGCCACCTGGCCAGGGCTCTCCTTTACACTTACACCAAGTAATTCTCCAACATCAGCTAGGCGTCCTACAACTGGACTCAATTCTGACACTATCTACTTGAAGATATTGTCAGATACCACAGGATGAGTGCTCAATCCCATAAGACCCCCCCCTCCAACACACACACTGCCACTTCAGATGCCAACCACAAGTCCACATTGTCACTTGTGCTTCTAACCAACTGGCTATAAATCAGAGGTTCCCACAATTTCCTCCTCAAGTTCGATCAATTTGCTCACATAATTCAGGGAAACATTTTACTTGCTATGTACTAGCTTGTTATAGAATGATGTGAGAAAGGATACAGATGAGCATCCAGATGAAGAGATGCAGAGGGTGAGGTATGAGGGTAGGGCAAGGAGCTTCTGTGTTCTCTCCAAGTGCACCTCCATACGTTTACCAACTTGAAATCTCCCTCAGCCCCTTACTCAAGATTTTTATGGAGGTTTTGTCATGTAGGCATGATCAACCATTAATTCCGTTTCCAATCCCCTCCTCTCTGGAGAATGGAGGATGGGGCTGAAATGTCTAAGTTTTTAATTATAGCTCGGTATTCCTGGTGACAAGCCCCTGTCCAGGAATCCACCAAGAGTTGCCTCATTAGAAAAAACAAGGACCCTCCTATCACCTAAGAAATTCCAAGGGACTGAAGAGTACAACCATTTTCTGATACAGACTTATTTCTTGACTCCAGAGTTACTGCAACATTTCTCAAGAGAGGCTTTTCACTTCCTCTTCCTCCATTCTCTCTTGAACTCACTCCAGTCGCTATATCTACCTCCACCAGGCCACTAGATCTGCTTTTGTCCAGATCACTTCTGACATCACTTAGCTAAATCTAAATATTCATTTCTCAGACCCTATCATACTGGACTTATTAGCATTTGAAAAAAGATAAGCACTCTCTCCTCCTTGGAGTTTCATACCCCCTTGGCCACCAGGATCCAACCCTACACTCTCCTGGTCATTTATTTTTCTTCAGTGGTCTTCTTGCTGATTCCACCATATCTCCCTGACTCTAAATGCTGGGGCGGGGGGGGTCCCAGGGCTCTGTCCACAGGCCCCTTCTCTTCTTTATGGCTTTATCCACTATCAGAATTTGATGTGGAAGATTCCTAAATCTCTGTGCCTCCCACCCGAACCCCTCTCCTGAGCTCCAGACTCTGACCATCTACTTGTCACCTTCACATAAACATCTCAGAAGTGCCTCAAACTTATAGTAACCAAAACAAAGGTTGATCCCCTCTCAAAAATATACCCCCCCCTGCAGAGTTGGCAATTTCAGGAATTGGTAATTCAATTCTTTAAGTTGCTTAGGGCAACCACATTGGAGTCATCCTCAGTATCTGTGGACATTTGTGGACATCTATGACTGTCTATGGACCTCTATGACATCTCTGGACATCTCTGACATACATGGAGTCCTCTTTGACACCTATGCCACCTATGAAGTAAAGGCAGTGAGCTATCTTTGCTCACATCTTTGCTCACACCCCAAGTGGACTCTATCATTCCATTGGCAAATCCTGTTGACCCCACCTTCAAATTGTATCCAGAACCCAACCGCTTAACACCAGATTCATTATTGTTACCCTGACTAAGTCTGTCTTATGGACCGTGTCCCCCAAATTCATATGTTGAAGCTCTAACTCCCAATGTGACTGTATTTGGAGATAGGGCTGTTAAAGAGGTACTTAATTTAATTTAATTTAATTTAATTTTTTAATCCTCACTGGAGGATATTTTTCCATTTATCTTTGGGGGGGGGGGGAGAGAGAGAGAGAGAGAGAGAAACATCAATGTGGGAGAGACACATCGATTGGTTGCCTCCTGCATGACCCCGACCAGGGCCGGGACCGAACTGCAGCCGAGGTACATGCCCTTGACTGGAATTGAACCCGTGACTCTTTGGTGTGTGGGCCGATGCTCAAACTGGTGAGCCAAACCAGCCAGGGCAAGAGGTACTAATTTTAAATGGTGTCATTAGGGTAGGACACAAAATGACTTAAGTCTTTTTTTTTTTTTTTTGTCCTCACCTGAGGACTTTTTTTTGCATTTATCTTCAGATAGAGTGGGAGGAAGAGAAGGAGGAAGAGAGAGAGAGGCAAACATCAATGTGAGAGAGATACATCGAGTGGCCGCCACCCACACGACCCCAACTGGGGCTGGGGACAAACCGCAACCGAGGCATGTGCCCTTGGCGAGAACCGAACGCAGGACTCTCTGGTCCGTGGGCTGACGCTCTAACCACTGAGCCAAGCTGGCCAGGGCTTAAGTCTTTATAAGAAGAAGAGACACTAGGAATGCACGGGCACAGAGAAAAGGCCATGGGAAAACACAGTGAGAAGCTGGCCATCTGCAAGCCAAGGAGAGAGTTTTCAGGAGGGACATTTTACATTTGTAGCCTAATAATTTGTAAAAATACAGATATTACCCAAGGACCCAGAACAATTGACAAGCGGGAGTTATTGGCTGAAGGGAAAGATAAATGCATGGGTGATTGCTGACCATGTACTCAGAAACCTCACATTACTCAGAGTTCAATGAATACACGAGAGTCAGAGCTCAGGGGATGAGCAGGAACAAGGCAGGTTGACGCAGGCATGTGAGGACAAGGGGACAGCCGAACAATGATTCTGAGTTGCACAACTCTTACTCTGCTCTAGGCGAGTGAACAGGCGAGTCTGGGAGGCACATAGTATTGAGGGTGACTGGTTTTCTCGCCCTGAATGCCAGACCAAGTTGTCTGGGCGCTCAGCAGGGTGGAAAACCAGTGCACTTCAGACGAGGGTGTGATGGGGTGGTGCAAGAGAGGAGAGACAGGAGGGGTGCAGCAGGATAAGGACTAAGGACTTGGCTCAAAGGGAATGGTTGTACTAATCTGTGCTCAGAATAAGCACAGACACTCTTTTCAGCATATTGGTACAGGAAGAGCTGGTGGAGGACTGGGCAGGACAGGTACAGGTCTCTGGTTGGGTGTCAGAGACAAGAATACCATTGGTGAGGTGGAGAGCCCAGCAGAAGTATGTGTGGGGATATATTAACCATGTGCTTCTTATGTTTTGACATCTGGGACTTTGCTAACCCTAGAGAAACTGTCCCTGCCAGGACTGGACAATGGCTAGAGATAGTAAAGGACTTGCCTGCAAATGCGACTTCCACATTGCAAACCAGCCAGTCCAGTCCAAAGTCCACACCTCCAACCACCTCCTTTATGGAACTCTTACACTTCAGACCATTCCCTTCCTGCCCTAGTCACACCAGGACCATGTACCAGACAATGAGAGACAGCCCCTACACCCAGAGCCCATCAAACTTATTCAAACCAGCCAGATCTAAGCCTGCTTGCCCTGCCTCACCTCACCTTCCCCATGGAACCTGTCATCAAGGATCCACGCTTTCCCCTCACGCCCTCTGCCTCTTGACCTACCCTGATGCTGCCCCATGTGGCCCTGTGGTGTGGCATTTCCCCCTCCTCTTGGGAACTGTGAGGGACAAACTGTGGCAATTATCTTCTGATCTGTTGGCCTGACATACCTGAATAATAAAAAAAACCCACATTTTCCAAAAAGGTGGGAAAGTAAAGAGCTCATTTCTAGACACGCCACATGGAGTGAGACTGTGGGCCACCCAGGAAATGCCAGGGAGGAGGGGTAGGCTGCATGCCAAGATGCCCATATCACTCACCTTGGAAGCTGGCTGGATGGCAGAGTGGATGCTGTCCACGCTCATTGCTGTCCTGGCTGCTTTCTTCCTACGGGTCTTCACTCTGTTGGGAGACACCAGGGCCTTTGACACAGGGTCACTCTTTGAGGCTGGAGTGAGTGGCTAGAGCAGGTCAAGGGTGGGGCAAGACCAGGAGCCTTCATAACAAGACTTTGTAACAAGGTCACACCACGCTTGGATATCTGGGACCAGAGCTGGGACCACAACTGGGAACAGACTCAAGCCTGGCTCAGCGGCTACCAGCTGGATTCTCGCCACCACTGCATGCCCTACCCTTGGTCTGGGCCCTCACAACCCCTCCAGGTCCCTATTCTCCACCTCTGGCCCACACATGATCCAGCTCACATAAAATAGATGAGGCAGAGGCAGGCAGCCAGCAATGCAGTGACACCAGCTCCCCCGACGGCCCCCTGAACCACGCCTGCCCTGGTCCTCAGTGCTCCTGAAGATGAGAGAGACTTGCGTGAACTCCAATGTTGATGAGCAGGCTGGTGTCTCCTCCTCTCAAGGCATGAAAAGACAGGTGCCCCTCTCCTTCTATCCAGGGTTCAGCATCTAGGTTCTCCAGGACCATGGGATGAAGGACACAGTCTGTGTGACACCTCCAATCCACTCCCCCACTCCTGTCCAGAAAACCTCATCTCTTCTAGGACCTGGGTTTTTCTCCATCTGAGGTCTCTCTGAAATAGACAACAGACCTGACTGCAGCAGGACCTTGAGGTTCAGGGTCCCAGGAGCATTCCAGAGAGAGACACATAGAATGCAGTGGGATGCTAAAAGACATGTCTCTTCTTCCTTCCTGGGAAGGTGTCTGAATCTCCTCTCCTGGCATCCACTGGCCCTGTCACTCAGGGTCAAAGGTGGTCTTTTGTGCTTCCAGAAGAAGGTGAAAGCAGGGAGGTTCTCGGACCTTCAGGCGAGACCCAGACGGCTCTCCTGGTCCTTTCTGGCCATGCCTCCCAGGAGCCCAATGCCCGGGGTCAGGGATGTGTCTTAGGGCATCACCTGTCACAGTCTGATGGGACTGCTGAGAGAGTCCTAACGGGGCCACTGTCCAGTAGGGATGGGGATCAGATGTCATCACCAATGGGAATAGGGCAGGGGGAGCACTGGGCTCCAGAGACAGGTCAGGTTGAGGGCTGAGGGGTTGACGGTAAAATAATAGCCCAAAGAGATTTTCGGAGCAGTGAAACTACTCTACATGATGCTATAATGGTGGACACATGTCATCATACAATGTCCAAGCCCAATAGCATGTGCAATGCCAAGAGTGGACCGTAATTTAGATTATGGGTTTTGGGTGATGAATCGTCAATGTGGGTTCATTGGTTGTACAAATGTTCCCTCTGGTGGGGGATATGCCTGTGAGGAAGGGTGTAGCAGGTTTAGGGGAACTCTTTCTACCTTCTACTCAATCTTGCTGTGGACCGACAACTGCTCTAAAAACTAAAGTCTACTCTCAAATGCCCCAAGGCATTCATGACTGGGGGAAGATAAAGATCATCTTTTAGGATGGGCAGGGAGGAGGTTACGGGTCACCCTGGAAATCAGTGGTAGAAGATCCTTGGGGAACAGGCCTGACAGGGAGCTCGCATGCCTGACTGTATGCCTTTGAGCTCTGGAAGTGCAGCCCTGAATCCACCAGGCAGAGACCCCACTTCAACCAATGCCCCGTGGAAAGGAGGTTCCTATCTACCTGTGCCATCTCCTAGGCAGTCACTTATTGTTGAGTCTTGTGAGGCACCTAGAAGAGGAAGAGAAATTCCCTCTTCAGTGAGGTGAGATGGGTGAGATATGTGTAGGCATACCCCAACACCAGAGGTATTGGAAATGCAAGAGGGACAGGGCTTTGTCCTCTAGGCCCTGCTACTGAGCCAGGCCTCCAGGAAAAATGCACCAACCACACCAGCCTGGCCCTCCTACTCTGTACACTCCCAGGGACCCTGGGGTTCGAACCCAGCACTCACAGGTGACATTGAGCTGGATGGTTGTCTCCACAGTCACACCTACTGCAGGGAACTTCACCTGACAGGTGAGGTTGGTGCCGTGGTCCTGGGGCCGTGGAGTGAGAGTGAGCACAGAAGAGAGGTGGGTCCTGGGGCCCAGGGAGGTGTGAGCAGCTGACGTCCAGGAGAAGATGGGGGGCGTGCCCCGCTCACAGGCCCAGGACACAGAGCAGGTCAGGTTCCTGGGGCGGCCGGACTCCAGGGTCCCCGGGATGAGGATGTCAGGTGTGTGGTTGAGGGCTGGCGAGGAGAAGGGGATACAAGGGATCAGGAGGAAGGGCCCAGGTGCAGCCCTGAGAGAAGCCTCAGGCTTTGGTCCAGCAACTCCTATCCCAGCCCTGCCCTGGGGCCACCGTGAACTTCCACTGTGGGCTCTCCTGGAGCCTGTCCCTCACCCGTCACATTCACAGAGAGCTTGTTCTGTGTATAAGAATACATCACAGAAGATCCTCTCTCCACCCGAAAAAAGTATAATCCATCATCTGTCCTCCTGGCATCTCTGATGTCCAGGGAGCAGTTGTTTTTGCGGGGATCCCCGAGGAGTTGGAATCGGCCCTTGGTCTCCTCCTTCACTTCACGACCAGGGTTGTTTGTGGCCACAACAGCACCCTTGTTTGCACGATCTCCTTCCCGGAACCAGTAGCCATGAGCTGGTGTAGATGCAGTCCAGCCATTCTTGGGGTAGGACACATGGCAGGGAACAAAGACACACAGGCCCTCCTGCACTGTCACAGTTTTCTGCACTCCCAATGTATATCTTGGATCCTGCGCCAGGGACCCTGCAGGGAAACGAGGGTCAGCCGCAATCCCAGCACCACCCACACCTTCTCCCCTCAGCGACTCACCTGCCCAGAGCAGGGGCAGCAGCAGCCGCAGCATCTCTGGAGGGCTTCTGGGCTCCTGTGCATGAAGAATGGAAAGAAAGCAGTGGGACGGGGACTGTGGTGAGACCACGGAAGCTGGGGAGGAGCACAAGATCTTCGACAGTCACAAAAGAGGAACCTCAGAGACAAAACACTTCCCCTCTCTGCACAGAGCAGGCAGACACCCCATAACACAGAGACCCTTGACACCTACCCAGAGAAGAGCAGACAGGGAGCCCACCCTGAATCTTGCCTCATCTCGGGAGCTTCCCTCCATCACTGGAGCAGGACCAGGACCTCTGAGGACATCTGAGGATGGGACACGTGAGTCTCCTAAGGTCCTCCCATAGGAGGGCTTTTCTGAGCTCTGTTGTCTACACCAGGGAGCAGGTCAACTTCTGCATTGACAAGGAGGGCACAGCCTCATCTAAAAGCTGTGGTCGGTCCTACAAGGTGTAGGATTCGTTAATGTCTATATGAGAGTCCATGGCAGAAGAAAAGAAGTGGGGTTTCCAAGTGAAGTGAAGGCAGAATTCATTCATTCATTCATTCACAAACCACTTAGTGAACATCTAAGGGTTGGTTCACTGAACAAGACAAGAAGGGATACATGGACCTGGCCTATGCCGTGAGATGCTCCCCACCCAGTGACATCACTTCCTCCCAAACAGTACTGTTGAGCTTCGAGCTTCAGACCTGTGCTCACCGGTGAGTTTACCACATGTCCTGGTGGCTTGCTGGGTATTTTCTAAAAATACAAGTGTGGGTTTTTGTTTTGTATCTTCTTGCTGATTCGTGATGTTTTAATAGTATCTCCAAAATGAAAACCACGTTGCACCGTTACGTCAAACAAAAGGAGACTCCATGTTCCATGAGCCAGGTCAGGAAACTCCTTTTTGTGATTCTCGTCAGTGTATGTACATTGGGGAGACTGTTTCAGTCCCTCGTCACACAGATGAGCATTTCCTGTCATGGAAAAACTCTGGTTCAAGTTCTCCAATAGTCCAGGACAAATTGTGGATTAACAATACGTGAAAGTAGTTCTCGTTATGTTATGCAACATCCTTACCATATGGAGTATGTTTCCCCCAGTCTTCAGCAATATGATAATATTTGCCTTTCAAATAAAGTACATGCTTTCTTTTCTCAGACGAAAGATTTTACATGTCCCCTGTTGCGGCTGCCAGGAATCTCAGGGATATATCTAGTATTTCATTTCAGAAACAGTGTTATTCTAGCTTTCTGGTACAAGGATGTCTTCTTACCTAGATGATTTCTGTTCTGCCTAAAAAGAATTATTACCTTAGTCGTGCTATAAAATTGTAAGTCACCTCAAATTCTAAGTGGGACTATGAGGGGTCTAATTTCTACATAAAATTAAAATATGTAAGAACTGATGAAAAGTATGCTTCTCACAGTTAGGTGTGGCCCAAAACTTACTATTTCTAGGAAACGTGAGTGGAATATGCAGCTACAATTATAATTTAGGTTCAGCTCATGTGGTTTTTCATCTGAGTCTGTGGCATATGCGTCTGGCAAATTCTTGACCCTGGCGACATAAAAGCATCTGTCACCACATATTTGTAAAATTTTTCAGACACAGTAATACCCAGATAGATGTATCAGCCTTATTAATTAATACAGAGAGATTTTTGCACCCTCATTTGATGTATAAAAAAATGAGTCTCCAAAAAATAAAATGAGATCTTGTTCCTAGGTTGTTAAAAAGTAAGAATATAGCCCTGGCTGGTGTGCCTCAGTGATTAAAGCATTGGCCCATGCACCAAAGGGTCATGAGTTTGATTCCCAGTCAAGGGCATGTACCTGGGTTGCAGGTTTGATCCCTGGCCTGGGTCGGGGTCATGTGGGAGGCAACCAGTCGATGTGTCTCACATCGAGGTTTCTCTCTCTCTCTCTCTTTCTCTCCCACTCCCCTTCTCTCTAAAAATTCATGAAAAAAAATATTATCAGGTGAGGATTAACAACAACAACAACAACAAAAAGTAAGAATATACCATGTAATAGAAAACCCAGTACAATTTATTGTATACTAAAGAAAGTTATACCATGTTAATGGAAGGGAAGATTCTGTGAGTTCTCATTGTGTTTCTTTAAAGAGCTTCACAACTTACATAAAACAAAATGCACCCACTTGTGTACATTCTATGAATTTGAACAAACGTATACCTCCACAAGCAAGATACAGAACATTTCCACTACCATGGAGACTTTTCCCCATGTCTTTGTAGTTCATCACCGCCACCTCCAACCCCAGGTAACCACTGATACACCTTCTCTCATGGTGAATGAATTCTGTCTATAGGAGAATTTCTATAAATGTACTGATTTGTGTGTATATTCTCTCACTCAGCATAATATTTGTGAAATTGATCCAAGTTCTATGTATCTATAGTTCATAATGTATTGTTACTAAGTAAGATTCTGTTATATCTCATCCTGGTTTTAATATGTTATTTTAAAATAATGTGTGATATTAAGCATGTTTTCATGTGCTTAGCTGCCACTATTTTTCTTCTTTGGTGTAACAGCTGATAAAATCTTTGCCTGTTTTTTAAAATTATGGTAACATATACTTAACAAAAACATTTTCAATTGTCTGGGCCAAGTGTCATTAAATACATTCACATTGTTGTGTGACCATCACCACTATTCATCTCTAGAACTTTTGTCATTTTTCCCATGTGGACACACTGCGCCCCTGAAAAGAATAGCTCTCCATCCCTCCAGATGCTGGCAACCACCATTCCATGTTCTGTGTCTATGAATTTGCTACTCTAGGTTCTTCATGTAAGTGGAATCACACAGTATCTGTCCTTGTGTGACTGGCTTGTTGCATTTAGCATAATGTAGTCAACCCACACTATAGCGTGAGTCAGAATGTCCTTCCCTTTTTGAGGCTGAATAACATTCCCTTGTATGTGTACACCACCTTGTGTTTATCTGTTTCTTCGTCAGTGAGCCCTTGGATTACTTTCGCCTAATTGTGAATAATGCTGCTATGAACAGATATATCTATGTGTTTATATCTATCTATATCTATCTATCTATCTATATCTATATCTATATCATCTATATCTATATCTATATCTATATCTATATCTATATCTATATCTATATCTATATCTAGTTCCTGGTTTCAGCCCTTTGGGTAAATACCCAGAAGTGAAATTACTGGATGAAATGGTAATTCTATTTTTAATGTTTTGAGGACCTGCCATACTGTTTTTATTTTTATTTTATTTAATTAATTAATTTATTTATTTTAAAAAATTATTTTTGTGTTTTTTTCCTTTATTGATTTTTTAACTCATCTTTATTGTTGAATGTATTACAGATGTCCCCCCTTTTTTCCCCTCCTCCTCAATCCTGCCCCCCTCCAGCCTTCCCCACACTATTGTTGGTGTCTATTGTTTATGCATATATGCATAGAAGTTCTTTGGTTTATCTCATCCCGCCCTCCCTCCCCCCTTCCCTTTGAGTTTCATCAGTCTAACAAACAGTTTGTACTTCTTAATTTCTTAATTCCTTCATCTTTTTCACCCATCCCCTCAGCCCCCGCCCATCTGGCAAACCATAAAAAGTTCTCAGTATCTATGAGTCTGTTTCTGTTCTGCTTGCTCATTTTGTTTGTAGATTCAATTGTTGATAGATATGTATTAATTTCCATTTAATTGTTCATATTTTTGTTCTTCTTCTCCTTCAAGAAGACCCTTCAACATTTCATATAATACTGGTTTGGTGGTGATGAACTCCTTCAGCTTTTTCTTGTCTGGGAAGCTCTTGATATGTCCATCGATTCTAAATGATAGCTTTGCAGGATAAAGTAGTCTTGGTTGTAGGTCATTGCTTTTCATCACCTTGAATATCTCTTGCCACTCCTTTCTGGTCTGCAAAGTTTCTTTTGAGAAATCAGCTGACAGTCTTATGGGAGCTCCTTTGTAGGTAACGAACTGCCATACTGTTTTTTAAAGCAGATGCAGTTTTGGACTAGAGAACAAAGCACAAGAGTTTCGTTTTCTCCATATTCACTCTACCTTTTGTTATTTCCTGTTTTTTTAGGGTTTAAAAAATAATAATAGCCATCTTAGGGAATAGTGGCAGTACCTCGTTGTGTGGTTTTAATTTATATTTTCCTATATTAGTGATGTTGTGTATATTTTTATGTGTTTATTGACCATGTATATATCTTTATAAAATGTCTGTTCAAATCATAAGCCAAATTTTAAATTGGGTTGTTGGTTTTGTTGTTGTTGAGTGACTTTAAAAAAAATAAAACTGGGTTTATTTTTTATTTATTGCTTTGTTGAGAGTCCTGAATATATTCTGGATACATGTTGTTATTCATCACATATGTATTTGCACATATTTTCTCCACGTTTGTGACCTTTCCTTTAACTCTCTCCTTTTTTTTTTTTTTTTTTTTGCCATCATAAGGGTCACCTCTATTTTATTTTATTTTTTCTATTTTTTGGTAATTTTTATTAATTTATTTTTGTTACAAGTATTCTCCTCCCCCTCCAGACATCCTCCTCCCGATCCCGCCCCCACCCCCAGCATTGTTATCTATGTCTATTGGTTACGCATACGTGCATATAAGTTCTTTGATTTATCTCGTCCCTACCCCCGCCCCCCTCCTCTGAGGTTTATCAGTCCTGGTAGCTTTTACAGAACAGCAAGCTCCTGGTTCTTAAAACATGTGCCACTCCTGAGGTGACCCACTAATGCATTTGGATATGAAAAAGCAGAGCAAACAAAATCTGGAGGCCAGATGGAGACATTTAGGGGGTGCAAAAGGTCACATGGACAGTGCAGAGGGCTGAATGATGGCCACCCAAAGATAGCAGGATCTTAATCCCTGGAACCTGCAAATGAGACCTTATAAGGAAAAAGGGTCTGTGAAGATGGAATTAAGATATGGATCTTGACCTGGAGGTCATCTTAGATTATTAGCGTTGGTCCCTGAATCCAGTCACAGCGTCCAACAAGAAAGAAGCAATAGGTGACTTTCTACACACACAGCAGGATGAGGTGATGTGACCAGGAGACAGATTGCAGTGATGCCGCCACAAACCAAGGACAGCCGGCAGCCACATCACCTGGTAGAATCAAGAGATGGATTCTCTCCTTGAACCTCTGGAGGGAGTGCCTCCCAACCAACAGCTGGACTTCTACAGAACACAACTCATTGCAGATACCAAAGTTCAGGACACATTAGTCCAAGATGTGGCACCTAAGCTTTCTTTGTCTCAGTCAAGAACTTAGAAGGACAGAGGCAGAAGATATTTTTACTCCCTACACGGATTCTGGCCTCAAAAACTAAAAGAATAAATTTTCTTTTTTTCTAAAGACACTGAATGTGTCATCATTTGTCACGATGGCCCCAGGAAATCGACACAGGTGGGAACTCGTGGAGCACCTTTGGGAGAACGCAGAGAAGGAATTGAGCAGAGAACTCCTTCGCCGGACCCATTCCTCTGTTTCTCTTTGCAGCCAAATACCTCAAAGAGCTGTGAGGACCCACTCTTCCCATATCCCCTCTTCCAGTTCTCTCTGAAGTTGCTCCAGTCACATCTTCACAACTTCCCCACCAACCACTGAAGCCCCTGTTGTCAGGACCTCCAAAGGCAACATTTCCGTGTGTCTTTCTTCTCTGTGTGCCATCAGAACTTCCTCTTCCTCACCTGTTGTCATCATCTGACCCTGACTATATGTGTTCACCTCTCCTGTCTGGAGCTCTCTCCTGATCTCCAGACTCTCACACCAGCTCTTTCCCGGACTTCCCCAGTGGGCTATGAAGTGGCTTCTCAGAATCAACATCACTCTCAAATCCCTCAAATCCCTCCCCTCTGTGTCCATGAAACCCAACCCATCCTTTCTGAGGCTCAAGGGAAACTTGCGCACCATCCTTGCTCTTGTCTGTCCCTCAACCCTCATATCCAGTAGGAAATTCAATCAACTTGAACTTCAAAATATATCCAAAAATAAAACCTTGCTGTCCACTTCACCTCCCTGGTTCAACCACCATCCCCTCCTGCCTCCCGTGCCCTCCCCAATCGCTGGCTGCTATGGACCCACTCTGGTCTATGCTGAAGAGAGCAGCCATGGGGATCCTGTTACAAAGAGCATTCAATCATATCTCTGCTCTCCTCAAAGTTCTCCAGATTCCTGCATTTGCAGCAAGGCTTCCTGGGCTACACACCATGGGGTCTGCACCACCCACCCAGCATCTTCTCTCCCAGGTGCTGTCCCCTCTGAGTTTTGTTTCCACACCACCCCAGGCTGCCTGTGCCTCACAGATGCTCCTCGTCTTCCCGGCTAATCTTTAGGGAAACACAAAGTCTGCTCTCACCGACCTCAAGTCTTGCCTCAAACCTCACAGCTCATACCTTTAGATGTTGGGAATTGTCCACATGCATGTCACCCGATCCTCTCCATGCATGATTCCTCCCTAAACACATAGAACCATCCCACAGGCTCTAATATATATATATATATATAATTTTTTTAAATCCTCACCCGAGGGTATTTTTCCATTGATTTTGAGGCAGAGTGGGGAGGAGTGTGTGTGTGTGTGTGTGTGTGTGTGTGTGTGTGTGAGAGAGAGAGAGAGAGAGAGAGAAACATGGATGTGAGAGAGACACACCAATTGGTTGCCCCCTGCACGACCCCGACCAGGGCTGGGGATAGAATCGCAACCAAGGTACATGCCCTTGACTGGAATCGAACCCGCAACTCTTTGGTCCGGGGATTGATGCTCCAACTGCTTAGCCAAACCGGCCAGGGCAGGCTCTAACATTTTTATTTAATAATTTCAAATTCTATCCTCTTGTCTTCAGAATGACAGCTTCTGGATGACAGAGATTTTTTATGCTGGGTTCACAGTTGCATCCCCAGTGCCTACAACAATGCTGGCACATAGCAGGTATTCGGTTATGCTTGATAAAGAGTCTGAATGTAAATGACTAAATACTGTTTTCAAAACCATACAAGAATCACACACACACACACACACACACACACACACACACACACACAAATGAGGTGACTTTTATTTTATTTTTTAATCCTCACCCAAGGATATTTTTCCATTTATCTTCAGATAGAGTGGGAGGGAGGTAGAGAGAGAGAGAAACTTCCACGTGTGAGAGACACATCTATTGGCTGCCTCCCACATGACCCCAACCAGGGCCGTGCCCTTGACTGGAATTGAACCTACGACTATTTGCTCCACAGGTCGACACTCTAACTGCTGAGCCAAACTGCTAGGGCATGAGGTGATTTTAACTGAGACCAAAGTATGATCAGCACTTGGAGATGTAGGAATGGAGATGGAGAGCATTTCAGCTGGAGGAACTGCATATGCAAAGTCTCAGAATCACAGAGTCTTTGGCCTGCTTGTGTGTGGAGTGGCTGTGAGATTCAGGGAGACGTAGAATCTAGTGGAGAGTCTGGAGGAGGACAGACCACACCAGGCCTTCAAATCCAGCCTGTAGTGTTTGCACCTCATCTCTAGCCAAGAAGAGGAAACGTCACTGTTCAAACCGTGCAGAAAGTGGACTCAATGTCTCTGGAAACACAATCTGGAGGCAGGAGGTTGGTGGGGTCAGAGACCCGGGGAAGAGATTAGGCCACAGGAACTATCAAGGTCACTATGAGGAGAAGGTGATCATTAAGCTGAGCTGTGACTAGAAGGAAGGAGGGACACCTCTTAGTATTTTAGGGAGAAGGGAGAGAGGGCAAAGTACAGAACTGCACCCCAGATGGGGCCTTAGAAATGGGGGCAGCCCTGTCATCGCTCTGACGGGGAATCCAGCAGAAACGTGGGTTTGGGGAGAAAGATAACAGCTCCATTTTATCAATGCTGAGTAGAGCAATCCCAGGGGCCGTCCTGGGGGAAGGAGCAGTGGGATGTTGTGTGGTGAGACACCTATACCACTCACCTGACAGTTTAACCTGAGATGGTGTGTTTGCATCCTTCATACCCCTTTGGGCCTCGGTGCCTTCCTCCTGTGGTACGTGACTCTGAGGGAAGACACCAGGGTCTTTCAATCTGGTCGGATCAGGGTGCAGTGGGCAGCAAACCCACCCCCCTGTTCCCTGTCCAGGGACTGGAGGGGAGACTGAAGAGCAGAGAGTGGGTCTGGCCCCACAGACCCTCAGCACTGCAGGTACCTCTCACCCTGAGCACTTGGCACTCATGACATCTGTCCACGTGAAGTCCTCACCCACCACCCCTCCTGCTGGCTCTGCGCCTGACCCATCGGGACCCCTGGTTCTTGACTCAGCCACGTGCCTCCCCTTCCCCTTGGGGCTGAGCTCACATGAGGATGATGAGGCAGAGGAGGAGGAGCAGAGTCTTCACAGCTGCCTCCCCGATGGCCACCAGCAACACCTCTGCCCCAGGCCCAGATGCTCCTGCAGGTAAGAGGGACGAAGATGGAGTAAGCTGCTGGACAGCAATCCTGTGCCCTTCTGCTCCCAGTAGAACCCTGGATGTCATTCTCCAGGTCTTCCGGCATCACTGGATGCGGGACCAGCTGGGCCCTCACCCCAGACTCTCCCCTGACCCCCAGCAGTTGGACTGAAAATAAAATGCATAAGTTGGAATTCAACAAAATGAAACATTCTCTTCAGCCATTGACACTATGGAGAAAGTGAAAAGCCAACCCATTTAACGGGAGAAAATATTTGCCAGTCATAGAATGGATAAGGATTAGTATCCAGCATATATAAAGAACTCTTACAATTCAACAACAAAAAGTCAAAACACCTGATTTTAAAAAATGGGCAGAAAACTGGGGAAAAAAATGTTCTTCAAAGGTAACATACAAATGAATAATAATTTCATGAGAAAAAATAATTGGCATCATTATTACCACAGAAATGCAAATCAAAGCCACAGCATAAGAGCCTTGCACACCTATTAGTAGCCTATACTTTTTTTTTTTTTAAGGAAAATACCAATGTTGGTAATTGTTTGGACAAATTGGAAGCCGTATACTTTGCTGGTGGGAATGTAAAATGATGCTGCCACTGTGGAAAACAGTCTGGAATTTCCTCAGAAAGTTATACATAAAAAGTACCATTTGACTCAGCAATTCCACTCCCAGGTATCTGATCTGAAAAAAAAAACACCAGAAAACATATTTGAACCAAAAAAGTGTACACCGATATTTACAGCAGTAGCCCCAAAGTGGAAACACCCAAATGTCCATCAACTGATCAATGTGTGACCTGAACGGGATCCATCCATACAAGGGACTGTTATTCAGACAACAACTTCACGCCATGGATCTCCATCAGAGAACCATGTGCACACCTGCCCGAGTGATGTCGAAGGACCTGTTCGATTCTCCAGGGGAATAAACCACGGCTCACAGTGTGTGGACCCTGGTCACTTCCAGGGAGGGGACTGGGCGTCTGAGGACAGACTTCAGTGCCTTTTCAAGTGTTGGTCAGGGGACTCTATGACCTGTTCAAAATTTACCTAAATTAAACTATTGGAGGAAAATTAAAACGTGAGACTGGAGGGTGCGTCAGGAGATGGAGGATCAGGGGCCTCGAGAGGCAGCTCAGCCACATGGATGGTGCCTAGTCCTCCTGGTGCAGGTGACAGGGGAGTTGGAGAAGACCTGGGGGAGTGGAGGGCTGATGGGGACAGCTGCTCACAGAGGCCATGGGAGCTAAGGAAAAAGAGGGACTATTGGGTTCACCCACAAGTGGGTATCTGGTCACCAAGGTGGGCCCAGGATGAGGCAAGGACTGGCCCTGGCCAGATTTGGAAGGGGCTCTGCTCCCTAGAGCCCAAGACGGGCTCCTTCCTACCTGTGCCGTCTCCCAGGCACACACCTATTGTTGGGTTCTAGGACAGGATGAGAAGAGTTCTCACTTCAGTGAGGTGGGGTGCAGTGAGGATCATATAGGCATCACCCCACCTTCCGAGGCAACAGAAATGCAGGAGGAACAAGGCTTTGTCCTCTAGGTCCCCTACGGAGCCAGGCTTCCAGGAAAAATGCACCAACCACACGCCCAGGGACCCTGGGGTTCACCCCAGCACTCACAGGTGACGTTGAGCTGGATGGTTGTCTCCACAGTCACACCTACTGCAGGGAACTTCACCTGACAGGTGAGGTTGGTGCCGTGGTCCTGGGGCCGTGGAGTGAGAGTGAGCACAGAAGAGAGGTGGGTCCTGGGGCCCAGGGAGGTGTGAGCAGCTGACGTCCAGGAGAAGATGGGGGGCGTGCCCCGCTCACAGGCCCAGGGCACAGAGCAGGTCAGGTTCCTGGGGCGGCCGGACTCCAGGGTCCCCGGGATGAGGATGTCAGGTGTGTGGTTGAGGGCTGGCGAGGAGAAGGGGATACAAGGGATCAGGAGGGAGGGCCCAGGTGCAGCCCTGAGAGAAGCCTCAGGCTTTGGTCCAGCAACTCCTATTCCAGCCCTGCCCTGGGGCCACCGTGAACTTCCACCGTGGGCTCTCCTGGAGCCTATCCCTCACCCGTCACATTCACAGAGAGCTTGTTCTGTGTATAAGAATACATCACAGAAGATCCTCTCTCCACCCGAAAAAAGTATAATCCATCATCTGTCCTCCTGGCATCTCTGATGTCCAGGGAGCAGCTGTTTTTGCGGGGATCCCCGAGGAGTTGGAATCGGCCCTTGGTCTCCTTCTTCACTTCACGACCAGGGTTGTTTGTGGCCACAGCAGCAGCCTTGTTTGCATTATCTCCTTCCCGGAACCAGTAGCCATGAGCTGGTGTAGATGCATTCCAGCCATTCTTGGGGTAGGACACATGGCAGGGAACAAAGACACACAGGCCCTCCTGCACTGTCACAGCTTCCTGCACTCCCAATGTGTATCCTGAATTCTGCGCCAGGGACCCTGCAGGGAAACGAGGGTCAGCCGCAATCCCAGCACCACCCACACCTTCTCCCCTCAGCGACTCACCTGCCCAGAGCAGGGGCAGCAGCAACCGCAGCATCTCTGGAGGGCTTCTGGGCTCTTGTGTGTGAAAAAAGGAAGGAAAGCAGTGGGACGGGGACTGGTGAGACCACGGAAACTGGGGAGGACCAGGAATCAAATGAGGAACCTCAGCCCTGGCCGATGTGACTCAATAGTTATAGAGCGTAGGCCACACCCTGAAACTTCTCGGGTTTGGTTCTCGGTCAAGGGCACGTACCTGGCTTGCAGGTTCAATCCTGGGCCCAGGTCAGGGTTGTGTGGGAAGCAACCAATCGATGTGTCTCTCTCACATCGATGTTCCTCTCTCTCTCTGTCTCCTCCATGCCCCCCCTCCTCCCCCTTTCCACTCTCTCTAAGAATCCATAGAATCCCCCCTGCTTGATGTCACCCTACGCCACCGAGGACGATGACAGTGGCTTCAGGCAGTGCAGGGCAGACACCTAAACATCTCCTGAAGCTGCCCCTCTCTCTTTGCCATCGGTTCTCTGACCTCCACGTTGGGAGTCCAGCCTGTCCGTTTCCCCAGCATTCACTGTGCTGGGGCTGGGGGTGGACAGACAGACACGGGCTCAGGGAGCCTCCAATCTGCCTGGCTGGGCTACTGTGGGGTGCAGTGCAAGGACGGCAGAGGCTGCACAGAGGGGAAACCCAGCTGCTGTTGCCCAACCCTGGGTTTGCTCACATCTTCCCTGTGTCTTTCATCCCTGGAACGTCTGTGCCCCAGCCACATGAGGCCCTCCATCCAGGCCCCATCACCTCTAGGTCCGGGATCCCCAGGAGAAGCACCCCCCTCCCACACTCCTGTCCTGATAACTGCAGTGCAGAGATGGTATATGCCCCCAGCATTCCTGAAGCTGAACCTGAGAATAAGGTAGAGCTGTTGGGCCTCGTCCCAGCTGAGCTGAGGTCCTGACTGGCTTGGAGTAGCTCCTACCCCTTCCCCATCCTCTCTCATATCTCCTGAGCAGGAGCAGCCTAGACGCCAGCTTCCCACTTACACTCCGCGTGGAGAGGCACAGAGACCTGGGCTCGGCAGGTGGACTCCCCTCTGTCTCCAGCTCAGGACAGCTCAGCACCCTGGACACTGGAGGCTGGCAGGGGCTCAGGGTGTGGCCTCCAGGATGTTTTCATCACTTCCTATTCATTAGATCGAGGAGGGAGGACTCCTGCCCCGGAGTCATGGGGAAGGTTGAGTTTCGGACAGTCCATATTGAACGAATTTGATAGACAGCAGTGTATGGATCATATACTCACTGCCCGGGGAGGAGGACCCCACACCGCGCAGGCCCTGGAGGGCTGCACTCAGGAGCAGGGCGATCAAGGCTCTGGGAGGAGGCTCTGCAGTGACCAGAGGGAGCGGTGACGCCTGGTTCCGCGCAGGACGATTGGACGGGCTCATTTGTCTGATTCCGCAGGCTGACAGGGAACTCAGTCAGCTCAGGCTTCCTTCCGTTTATGGAGGGGGTGGCTCAAACAACAGAAATGTGTTTCTCAAGGCTTTGGAGGCTGGGACGTCCAAGATCAGGGTGTCAGCAGACTTGGTTCCCGGTGTGAGCACGCCTCCTGGCTTGCAGGTGGCAGAGAAACGGAAGGTCACTTTCTCTTTCTCTTCCTTTTCTTATAAGGCCATCAATCTTAGAAGGAGACCCTCATGGACTCCTTTAATCTCAATTACTCTGCAATAACAGTCATGTTGGGAGTTAAGCCTTCAACATACGAATGTGGCAGGGAGGAGGGGCCCAATTCAGTCTATAGCGTTCAGGTGCCCTGGGGTCCCCACATTCCATCCATCTTTGTCCTTATTACGGGCAGTTCCATACCTGTCCCTCGAAGAGAAAGCAAACATGTAAGTGATTACATCCTGTTTTTTCTTTCCAGTAGAAAGAAATGTTTCGCGTCTCCACCATCCAGGTGTCGGTGATGCTCAAACCACGGTTAAATGTCCAGGGTGTCCGAGGGCGAAATGGTCCCCGAGTCTCAACCCTGCAGTATTTGATCTAGGCTGGCTGTGGTCTCTAGGGAATCCTTGCCAGGCTCATCCCTGCTCTGGAACCAGTAGCCACAGGCAGGTTTGCTCCTGCCACCCGAGGGCAGGAGATGGTGCAGGGTGCAGGGATGCACAAGCCTCCTCTAACATCACTTCCAGCTTGAAACCCCAGTGCTCAGCCTGAGGCCCTGGGGTGAGAGGCTCGGCCTCAGCCCCCTGCTCCTCCAGCTCACCAGCTGCAGGGGCAGCTGCAGCTTGAGAGCGGGACGTGCCAAGACCCTTCCTGGTTTTGTCTGATGTCCACGTTTCCTCTTTCAAGGAATCAAGAGCTGTAGAGGTAAGAGAAGTCTTGACAGGAAGGTGAGAGGGTTTCAGTGTGCACAAAAGAGGAATCTCAGACCTGCTCTCTATCACCTTGAGGCTGTCTTGGGAGATTTGCTCACTTCCTCATTTTTCAGAGGAAGGTGACAGACATGCCACAAGAACCTGGGCAGGCAGGACCTGCACCTCATCATCTAGCTGCCTGCCCATATCCTGTCCTTGGCTACCTGTTCTCTGCACCAGGGACCAAGGCACATTAATCCGGCTAAGAAGTGGAGAAGGATAGCAATACGGGTTTCTTTTTTTTCTTTTTCTTTTTTCTTTATTAATTTTATAGAGAGAAGAAGGGAGAGGGAGAGAGAGATGGAAACATCAATGAGAGAGAACATCGCTGGCCGCCTCCTACATGACCCCCCACTGGGGATTCGGCCCACAACCTGGGCATGTGTCCTGACCGGGAATCGAACCGGCGACCTCTTGGTGCATGAGTCAACACTCAGCCACTGAGCCACACCGGCTGGGCGACAATACAGGTTTCTATGAGCACAAGGCATGCTCCTAATTACCTGGGCATTTGGCACACAGAATGCACTCATCTCCTTGGCCATGTCACCAACCACGCAAGGGCAGGCCAGGTGCAGAGCGCTTGCTTACCATGGGTTTCCGTGAGTGAGTGCTTGAACACATGGGGTGAAGGCTGTTCCAAACTCTCCTTCTAACACGCATTTCCTCTGGGTCTGGCCTCCCACGTCTGTCTTTCTCTTATGGATGTTTTTCTTTGGGCAAAGCTGACCGGGGTGGCTGTTTCTCTAGCTTTTCACATGCTCCGAGCAGCCTGTACCAGTGTGTCCCGAGCTGAGCCGCCTGATATCACCCAGAATCTGTCTCTTCTGTGGCTGGAAGAGCAGTTTGTGTCTGGGGTTTGTATCAGTGTGCAGAAGGTTCTGTTACCGTTTCTGGTGTAGCGCCAGGAAAAGCTCTCTCTCTCTCTCTCTCTCTCTCTCTCTCTCTCTCTCTCTCTCTCTCTGCAGAGGTTCTTATCACCCTACTTTGTGACAACCTCCCATCCAATGCCGAGCAAGCCAAATTAGAACCTCCTGTGAAACCTCAGCTCAGCAACAGAGGATGAGTGTGTTCTGTGGGGACCACCTTCCTGTGGGAATCGGCAGAGGCAGAACTTCAGATGTTAGCCACTAGATGGCAGCAATGACTCCTCAATTTCTGGGCCTCTTCAGCTATTGGAATCAGGTGAAAGGTCACCTGAGACCTCTGTAATTAGCTGGAAATGGTCCAGTTAATTGCTTGAAGCAAGTTAGTGTATTTAGAGTCAATTAATTACTGTTCTAAGTACTTTATCTATAATAGATCCTTTGAGCTTTATGACCACCCACTGAGGTCCATAGTAATAATCTGTTTTCCACTGTAGGAGTGATAATAAGGTTCACAGATGTAATCTATTTTTTTTTAATCCTCACCTGAGGATATTTTTCTATTTATCTTCAGATAGAGTAGGAGGGAGAGAGAGAGAGAAACATCGATGTAAGAGGGACACATCGACTGGTTGCCTCCTGCATGACCCCGACCAGGGCCAGGGACGAACTGCAACTGAGGTATGTGCCCTTGGCCAGAATCGAACCCGAGACTCATTGGTCCTCGGGCTGACATTCTACCACTGAGCCAAACCGGCCAGGGCACAGATGTACTCTATTTTTAAAATAGATTTATTGAGGTACAATTGATATACAATAAAATGACACATTTAATGTATGCAATTTGATGTGTTTAGACATATGCAACACCTGTTTACTTCTTTTAATTTTTATTTTTTTGTTAATCCTCACCTGAGGACATTTTTTTCCATTAGTTTTTAGAGAGTGGAAGGGAGGGAGGGAAGGAGGAAGGAGGAGAAGGACAGAGAGAGAGTGAGAGAGACATCGATTTGTTGTCTCCCGAACGCCGGGGATCGAACCAGCAACCCAGGTATGTACCCTTGACCAGAAATCAAACCCAAGACCCGTTGGTGCGCCAGCTGACGCTCTAACCATTGAGCCACACCGGGCAGGGCACACACACCAGCTTAAACCATGGCCACAATCAAGGTAAGAAATATCTCTATTGCCTATCAATGTTTCCCTGAGCCTCATGTTTTTGTGAGTTTTGTTTGTGTGTTTGTCATAAGAAAATTTAAGCCCCGGCCAGGCAGCTGGTTAGAGCATCATCTCCATAAGCCAAGGTTTCAGGTTTGATTCCCAGTCGGGGCAGCCACCACTCTATTCTCTGCTTCTACAAGTCTGAGTGTTTTAGATACTTCATGTAAGTAGAATCACGAAGCAGTTGTCCTTCTGTGACTGGCTTATTCCACTGAGCGTAATGTTTTACAGGAAATGCTTAAGAGAGTTCTTCAAGTTGAAAGGACAGGACGTTAAATACAGTTGCGCACTGCTTAATAGGTTCTGAGAAATGCATCCCTAGGGGATTTCGGCATTGTACGGACTTCACAGTGTGCACTTACACAAACCTAGATGGTGTAGCCTAAGCTATCTGGTATACCACCATCCGATGTGCAAGTCCACCAGTGACTGAAATGTTGTTACCACTTTTAATTTTCATATAGAAGTTAAAAGACAAAAGTATTGCTCTGGCCAGGTGGCTCAGTTGGTTGTAGTATTGTCCCTTCCACTCTAAAAATAAATTAAAACATATTCTCAGGTGAGGATTAAAAAAAAAAAAAAGACAAAAGTATTAAAACAACCATTTGTTAAAGGACACACAACATAAAAAATGTAATTTGTGACATAAAAAAGTAAAGATTTGGGGGAAGGTGTAGAGTGTTTGTATGTGATTGAAATTAAGTTGTCATTAGCTTATGTGGATGGAAAAGGGGTTCTATGTCCCGTGCACCAAAAGGTCATGGGTTCGATTCCCGGTCAGGGCATACACCCAGGCTGCAGGTTCAGTCCCCAGTCAGAGTGCATATGGGAGGCAACTGATCAATGTTTCTCTCTCACATTGATAAATATATATTTTTTTAAATCCTCACCTGAGGATATTTTTACATTAATCTTCAGATAGAGCTGGAGAGAGAGAGGGAGAGAGAAACATCAATGTGAGAGAGACACATTGATTGGCTGCCACCCATACAACCTCAACCGGGGCCAGAGACGAACTGCAACCGAGGTATGTGCTCTTGGCCAGAATCGAACCCAGGACTCTTTGGTCCGCGGGTGACGCTCTTATTGCTGAGCCATACCGGCCAGGGCTCACATTGATATATTTCTCTCTCTCTCCATTCCTCACTCTAAAGTCAATAAAAACAGCCCTGGCCGGTTTGGCTCAGCGGTTAGAGCGTCGGCTGTGGTCCAGAGAGACCTGGGTTCAGTTCCCGCTAGGGGCACGTACCTCGGTTGCAATTTGTCCCCGGTCCTGGTTGGTCATGTGGGAGGCAGCCATTCGATGTGTCCCTTTCACGTCGATGTTTCTCTCTCTTCCTCTCTCTCCCTCCCATTCTATCTGAACAAAAAATGGGAAAACGTCCTCGGGTGAGGATAAAACAAAACAAAACACACAAAAAAACATATATTTGAGTGAGGAAAAATTAAAAATATATAAACAATAAAAAAATCAGGATCTAATTTGACCTAGCTTGAGATATAGCTGGTTTCCATTGTTCATATCATGGAAGGGCCAATCTTTCTCCTTCCTGTGTGTGTGTGTGTGTGTGTGTGTGTGTGTGTTATTGTTGTTGATTTTATTCAGCCTGGGTTTTGTTCTCCAATTCATAAAAATAGGAGCTGTAATGTCCACTTTTCAAATGAGGACACTGAGGCCCCCAGAGATCAGGTAATACTCCTCTGGAAGCTGGAGTCTGTGCCGGTTGCCCTGGCCCATGATGCCCCCTTGCGTCCCTGCACCTGTCTCAACATACCCTGCCTCTGTGAGGGCGCCACCTGCTGCTCACTCAGAGAGTTACTGGGATCTCTGCCCCAGTCTCCTCCCTCGATCCATCTCCTGCAATCAATCCATCCTATTTCACCACAAACTAATTCCTGACCCATCCTTCCACCCTGTCACTCAGAGGTCAATCTATCTCAATATGTACAGTCTCAGTGCATAGGAATGATAAATAGGAAATGATTATTATTAATGTTATTATTAACAATGCTATTGTTAATATTATTATTATTGCCCTGGCCGGTTTGGCTCAGTGGTTAGAGCGTCGGCCCCTGGACCAATGAGTCCGGGTTCAATTCCAGTCAAGGGCATGTACCTCGGTTGCGGTTCGTCAGTCGATGTGTCTCTCTCACATTGATGTCTCTCTCTCTCTCCCTCTCTGCCCCTCCCACTCTATATGAACAAAAATGGAAAAATATCCTCAGGTGAGGATTAAAATTTTTTTAATTAAAAAAAATAAAATAATAATAATAAATAAATATTATTATTATTATTATTATTTTCCCATCCCACTTTCTTCTTCTCTGGAAGCTGATGGGGTGCCTACCTCTTACCCTCTCTCTCTATCTCATGCACCCCCATGAGTCTTTAGACCAAGATCAGGGTTGCTGTGGTTCACAACTCAGTGGGTCCCCCTGGTGGCCTTATGCATAGGATGATGGGGTTTGTCCAGAGGGTTTGACACAAAGAGAGTCTGCTGGTTGTCATGGCTCCATGAGGTTTACAGGTCCATAAAAATCCCCGGTGAACATTCCTTGTGGTCTCCAGGCCTGATACACAGGGAGGAGTGCGTGTTTTATGAGTGTACATTCTGTCTGTGCTGGGCAGACTTTGCCCTGGGAGGGGCTGTGACATTTTGCTCTCTTGATACGAAGATACGAAGCTGGGCTCTGGCAGTGTAAGCCCTGACAATTGAGTTTTCTCTTTTTTGGTAATGCAAGTGTCTGATTTCAGGTTTGGTTGCCAAGGCATGCATGTCAAAGATGGTTTTCTGGAAAATACACATTGCCAGCCACACAAGTAGAGGAGACCCAAGCCACTTCTCTCCATGAGGCTCTATTTGAAAAAAATATATATTTTTTAAATTTATTGATTGATTTTGGAGAGAGAGAGATCAGTTTGTTGTTCCACTTAATTATGCATTCATTGGTTGCTTCTTGTATGTGACCTGACGGGGAATCCCACCTGTAACCTTGTCATATTGGAATGACTCTAACCTGACCAGGGTGAGGCTCTGTTTTTTTTTTTTTTGTTTTTTTTTTAATTTTTATTAATTTTTTTTTTCTTTACTGATTTTAGGGAGAGAGGAAGGAAGAGGGGGAGAGAGATAGAAACATCGATGAGAGAGAACATTGATTGGCCGCCTCCCACATGCCCCCCACTGGGGATCAGGCCCACAACCTGGACATGTGCCCTGACTGGGAATTGAACTGGCAACCTCTTGGTGCATGGGTCGATGCTCAACCACTGAGCCACACTGGCCAGGTGAGGTTCTGTTGTTTTAAAGATCTTGGTTAACCAGTTTTGACAACTGATCATTTAGACTACTTGTTTTTTTCTCTTCTAGTGCTTTAAATTTCTGCTTAATGTTTTATATTTACCACAAAAACAAACTCTCTCTCCCTCTCTCTCTTTGTCTCAATAGTCAATCAACCCAGGACCTTGTTTCTAAGACTATTGGGTGCTGACCAGAACCTCATTGTCCTGAGGGAGGTGGGTGAGTCAGAGCGCTAGGTGAGGCCAGTTTGAGCAAAAGTAAAAAAGTAAAAATTTAAGGCCAAATGAACCCTGGCTGGGTAGCTCAGTTGGTTAGAGCATCGTCCCAATACACCAAGGTTGTGGGTTCAGTCCCTGGTCAGGGCACATACAAGAAGCAAACAATGGATGCATAAATAAGTGGAACAATAACAATAAATCTCTCTCTCTCTCTCTCTCTCTCTCTCTCTCTCTCTCTCTCTCTCTCTCTCTCTCCCCTCCTTCCTTTCTCTCTAAAATCAACAATTTAAAAATCACATTTAAAAAACAAGGCTCACCTGAAACCTATATGACCACGTTAACCAATGTCACCCCAATAAATTTAATTTTTAAAAAAGGTCAGGTGAAAGAAAATAAAGTTCCTGTGTGGTTACAAGAATCACTTCCCAGCATGCACCAGACTTCTCAGCTTAGGGATGTTCAGGGGCTGATAATGTAGGAAGCCCACCACTCCTGACTAAAGAGACAGGGTTTCAGATGTTCCAAGTGATGGGGGATCCAGGATGGGTGGGCCATGCCCAGCTCTGGGGTCTGCTTGAGGGAATAAGTATGAGTCTCTGAATCCTGAGGAATGTCCCAAGCCTGCAGTCACTTCCCAAGGACACAGCCCTCACGAGGGTGTCATTGCATTTAATGCTCAGATTCAGGCCATGGGCTGTGAACGAAACCAGCTCTGCCATCTTTGTCCTGGTTAAGCAGACCCATGATCATAGGCTAGTACAGTCTGGATACAAGGGAGGGACATTTTTCTGCAATGAGTTGGCATGAATCTCTATCTGATAGAGATGCACTCAGGTGCTCTCTGTGGCAGAGGTGGCTGGTCTCATCCCATTGTCCACCCCCCACCCCGTATCCTAGACACATAGGAGCCCAGCTACAAGGCTGCACAATCCAGCTTCCCCTGCAGGTAAGTGTGGGCAGTGAGATATAAGCACAGAACTGTTGTGAGCCATTCTCGGGAAGGGGCCCTGCAAGGGCGTTGTACCCACCCCTTCCTCCTTCCTTCTGTCTGGTGGGTGGACATGCTGGTGGAGCTCAAGCATCCATGTTGGATCAGGAGGTGGGAGTCACAGGGATTGAAGAGCAACAATACAGATGGAGCCTGGGTTCCTTATTATCACAAAGCTCCCAAACTGGCCTAGGACTGCCCACCACCAGACTCCTTAAATGAGAGAGAAATCAATGACTGCTTTGTTTAAGACTTCCTTGTTTATTATGTTTGTTTCTTTCAGCTTAATGCAATCCTAAACAGTAGGGTGTCTTAGGGAGGGGGAAAGCTGGGGGTATGCACAAGGGCCTTTATACGTGAGTGAGGGAGGCAGGGGAGCCAGCATCCCAGAAGTGACAATGGAAGGAGGAGATTTTGGAGATGAGGGAAGGAACATAGCCAAGAGCTGCAGTTGAACTAAAGCTGGAAGGTCAATTTCGCATGTCTTCTGGGGGCACCACTTACACTCCAATGCGGGGGACGACCCATGAAATACTTTTTTTTTTAGTCTTCACCTGAGAATATTTTTCCATTTATTTTCGGACAGAGTGGGAGGGGGAGAGAGTGAGAGAGAGGGAGAGAGAGAGAAACATCCATGTGAGAGAGACACATCGATTGGTTGCCTCCCACACGACCTCAACCAGGGCCAGGGACTGAACCACAACCAAGGTACGTCCCCTTGACCAGAGTGGAACCCAAGACTCTTTGGTCGGAGGGCCGACGCTCTAACCGCTGAGCCAAACCGGCCAGCGTGCATGAAATACTTTTAATGGTAACTAATACCTTATTTTCCCATTAAACTCCTGCCTCTGACTAAACTTGGGTCTAGTTTATTTGGAGAAGCCCAAATAAAGAAGGATATTTAATGGTATGATTTCACTTTGGTAAAAATATGTATATGTGTATGATTATATATAAAATATCAGAACTGAAAAGATTCATAGGAACAAGCTTGATATATCTCTGGGGAGTCAAATTATGACAGGTGATTTTGAAGAGCATTAATTAAATCATAATAAATAATTGTATATTTATTCTATTTTTTTAAATATTTTATTTATTTATAAGTTTATAAATGTAAAAATGTATGCAGGTATACATATGTTAAACATTTAGATAAGTACTTAAAATATTTACCTAATCTTAAATTATGATAAAGATTCATAAAAAAGCATTTTGAATTATTTAATTATTAAGATGGTGTGAATTCTATTTTTTTCCCCTTTGTTAATAATTTCCCAAATTCTTTATGGCCAATGCTTTCCTTTTGCCATTAAGGAAGTCATACTTGTGCCCTGGCTGGTGTGGCTCGGTTCGTTGAGCATGGTCCCAGGCGTGAGAGGTTGCCAGCTGGATTCCCAATCAGGGCACATGCCCAGGTTGTGGGCTCAATCCTGGGTAGGGGGCGTGCAGGAGGAGGCCAATAGATGTTTCTCTCTCTCTCTCCCTCTCCCTTCCTCTCTCTCTAAAAAAATCAATAAAAATGGGGGGGAACATCTGTAATACTTTTGATGTTTCTCTGCCTCCCTCCCTCTCTCTCTAATATCAATAAAGAAAAAAATAAATTAAAAAAAATACTTTCAACAATAAATAAATAAAAATAAAAAATCAATAAAAAGATATATTTATTTGTTTTTCTTTATTGCTTTTTAGAGAGAGAGGAAGCAAGAGGGAGAGAGAGAGAGAGAGAAACATGGATGAGAGAGAACACTTTCAGTCCAGGGTGAAAGTAGATGGTTGTCATTTGAAAGGAAAACAAGACACACGTTCCAAAAGTCCTTCATCGTGTCCTTGTTCTGCTGTTTGGAATCTTCCAGTTTTCACAAAAGTGAGCACATGGGTTTCTTTTGTGTGTGTGTATGGTTTTCGTTTGTTTTGTTTTTGTAACGGGGACAGAAGAGTGTGAACACATAATAAATAAGTAAGTAAATAAAGGCAACACAAAGTCATAAAGATAACGACTGACTCCCCAGAGGCTTCCCTGCCCAGCCCCTCCCTCCTGCGGTGCAGAGTTCAGCCCCTGAGGCAGGAGGGGTATGGAGACAGCAGCTCAAGGCCAGAGACACAGGTGGGTGAAGGCAGCTTCCCCGTCTCTGGAGAGATCCCTCCACCAGGAGGACCCAGCGGAGCTCATGCACCTTTCCAGACCCAGACGCAGCCCCTGGATGGAACTGGCCCTTGTAGGTAAGAGAAAGCGACCTAGCAGGACTGGAGGGGGAAGGTGAAGGGGACAGGACAGGACCATTGCCAGGACTTTCATGAGTTCACACACGTGGGCATACCACACACACACACACACACACACACACACACACACACACACACACAGAACTTTCCCCTGGGTGCCCCATCTGCCCTGATCCCCTCCTCCACCTCTCCAACTGGACCCCTTCCCAACCCCTCACTTTTCCCCAGGACCCTTTGCATCCCCCAGACACACACATCTATCATGCTTCGCTGGCAGCCCTGTGTACTGCCCTTGAACAGCTCCGGTGTCCACACCTGGAGGCCTGGAACTGGAGGTCTCAGGTATCTTTGCCTCCTCCATAGAACCAGGGCTTAGGGGTCACAGAGCAGTAGACGCCTGCCCGCATCTTAGGTGATGATAACAGATCCCCACCTCCATTCACATCCACTCCACTGAATTTAGATGCCAAATCAAAGCCGTGTAGACAGTCTTGGGGGAGTTTTATCCACCCAGATAATCCTGCCGAGGACGCCCACTGGGTTCTGCCCTGTGCTCAGGGGTGCTGGAGCTGCAGTGGTGACCAGGACTGCCCTCCTGGGGCTCACATCCAGTGCCTGCCGGGTGCAGACTTATCACCACACTCTGATAACCTAGAGTGGTGGGGTGGGGTGAGGGGAGCCCAGGAGGCTGGGGCCATCTGGCCCAGGCTGGGGAGGAGGAGACATCAAAGCTGAGACCTGAGGGATGAGTGGAAGTGAGTCAACAAGGAGGAAGCAAGGATCAGTGTGCCAGAAACAGGGAACAGCATGTGTGAAAGCCTGAAGTCAAGAGAAAGTGTGGTGTGTCAAGACAGCTGTGTGTATGCCTGGGGCACACAGTGTGGATGCTGTGTCTTCTGATGAATGGATGAATAAATGACTGAATGGATATGAATGAATGAATGAATGAATGAGGGAGTACATGGGGTGATGGAGTGGGACAGATGTGATCCCAAAGGAGTCTAGATGAGTCCAAAAGACCAGTTCTTTCTAAGAGTATCTCATAAGCCACTCTAAGACTTTGAACTTCATCACGAGAGCACTGAGGAGCCAAGGAAGGTATTTGAACAGGGGGTAGAGCAGCGCCACAACTGGGCCTTTATAAGGCTCTACATAACTGTCATGTGAGGATGGATTGGAGGCTGAGTGTCCAAGGAAGAGTCCAGGCTGGAAGACAAGGAGGAAGTGGACCAGGGTAGGGGCTCAGCAGGTGGAGAGGAGAGGACAGGCTGGAGAGTCATTCAGGAGACAGAAACCCTTGGAGTGTTCACTAATATCTCTGTGGATCATTGCCTGGGTGGTAATAATCATGTTCTGTCTCTCTCTCTCTTTCTCTCTCTGTCTTTCTCAGCCAGTCTGCTGGCCTGTGGGGTCTGCCAGGCCTCTGACCGAATCTCCATCATCCCATTTACAAGTATCGAGGGATTTTGGAGCTCCCTGGACCTCCAGAATGTCCCTGAGGGTGTTCAGGAATACATCTGGCATCGAGGTGCAAGTGACAATGCGGAAAATATGATTGTCAGCTACAAACCTCCCTCCAATTCCTGGCAGTCTGGGCCCATGTCCAGTGGCCGGGAGAATGTGACCAACAAGGGCAGCCTGGTGATCAAGGACTCTCTGTTAAATGACACAGGGTACTACACCGTGCGGGTGGACCTCAGCAATGGGAGCCAAAGAGCAACCGGCCGGCTGGAGATTCAAGGTGAATTGACAGGTTGCCCCGTTTCTTGACGGCAAGAGTTGGACCTGGAGACTTTGGGAGTGAGGTTCCTTGGAGATCTTACTGTCCAAGTTCCCACCCACCCCCAGAGGACCCTGGAAGCCTTGGCAGGTGGCTGTCTAGCTTCTCCCTCAGAGACGGGTCACTCACTACCTTCAGGGGCTCCAGTTCAATTGTCGGTTATTAACTATCTAGTCACAGGGCAGCATAACTAATAGGCACACGCTTAGCAGCTAAAAACACCCATTTTTATTATTGCACAGTTTCTGTACGTCAAGATTTCAGGCGTGGCTTAGCCAAGTCCTGTACTCATAAATGCTGGCTCATAAACGTTGGCCGTGGCTGTGTCCTCAAGTGTGTCTCTGTACACAAGCGCTTCACATGGGGGCTCTTTGCTCCCTCGAGGTCAGCCAAACTCCCTTTCTCTCTAGTCTACTATGAAATCTTACATGACAAAAGGTGATGATGGGTGTGATAGCCATCATCTTTGCTATATTCTCTAGGTGAGTCACAGGTCCCACCTGCACATAGGGCATGGCCTTGGGACTTTGTCTTCCCTCTGCGGTCCTCAGCCTCCTCATCTGTAGAATGGG
This sequence comes from Tadarida brasiliensis, assembly GCA_030848825.1. NCBI lineage: Eukaryota > Metazoa > Chordata > Mammalia > Chiroptera > Molossidae > Tadarida > Tadarida brasiliensis. The sequence continues at coordinate 5,097,018 of CM061276.1, forward strand.
AGTAGCATCTACAATGGTGGTCTGTTGTAAAGTTGGAGGGAGTATTGGTCAAGAAGGCAGGACGCAGAGCAATCACTGTGGAGAGTCCAAATACCACGTCTCACTGTGAATTCTACTCACGGCTCTTCAGGAGGGATGTCTTGATTTGGGGGTTCAGAAACAACCATTTGGCCACATGCTCATGCCAAGAACTCACCACTGTTTCAGGGGCTGCTACAGCGATGGGTCAGCACATAGGACGATGGGCCCAGGCAAGTGCTTGCATCTCGCCGCCTCATGCCCACTCCCTACTTCTCTGTGCCTCTTAGTTCCAAGAATGATCTCCTGCCAAGACCCCAGGCCCCATTTTACAACTCTTGGTTTCTCCCCAACAAACTCCGGATGCAGACCCCACTTTTTTTTTTTTTAATCCTCACCCGAGGACATTTTTGCATCTATCTCCAGACAAAGCAGGAGGGAGAGAGGGAGGAAGAGAGAGAGAGAAGCATCGATGTGAGAGAGACACATCAAGTGGTCGCCACCCACACAACTCCAACTGGGCCCTTAGCGGGAACCAAACCCGGGCCTCTCTGGTCCGCAGGCCGACACTCTAACTGCTGAGCCAAACTGGCCAGGGTGGCAGACTCTACCATTAATCTTCTCTTCACACAGAGTGGGAAAGCGACCCCGTCATCTCAGCCAACACCAGCTTCCTGGCAGAGAACCTGGGTCCCTTGACTGCCTTCTGCCACACCAATGCCACCAATGCCACAGTCCAGTGGTACGTGAATGCCGCACAGGTGTCCAGCAATGACCGGATGACGATTTCCCCAGACCTCAAGACCCTCGTCATCCACCAGCTCAGCCGCTATGACTATACACTTCAGTGTGCCGTAGAAAATGCCATAGGGTTTCTGCAGAGAAGTGAAATTATCTTCCTGACTGTGGCTTGTAAGTGGTCTGGGGTCATGGGTGTGAAGCCAGGGGTGGCTTTAAGGTCTTCCAGGGATGTAGGGATAAGACAGGAAGAACCAGAGAGTGGTAATGTCCTGAGCCAGCCTGAAACCCAGCAGGATCTGGGTTCAAACCCCAACTCTGGCCATTTAGCTCTTTGGACTTCACGGAGAGGACACTTTCTGACCTTTGCACACTGCTTATCTGTTGGAGGTTTGAACAAGGCCCCAGGTCCCAGAGGCTACAGCTGTTCAGGGAAATTCCGCCCGGGCCATAGGGGGACTTGCTTAACCCTTTTATAGGTCAGTAGAAGACTCTTTAATCCCCTGTCATCTCTGAGCCTCATCTTCCTTATCTATAAAATGGACCCATCACATGGGTTGCTGTGGGAATGGAGTGAATGTGTAAAGTACTTAGAACAGTGCCCGGCCTGCAGCGGGCCCGATGCGTTTGATTCTACTCCACACCTATGTTATTATGACATAAAAGGCTACCGCGGGACTGGCCCATATATTACACGCTTCATAACGCAGGACATTATTTTTATTGTCGTCCTTGTTGGCCCAGCTGCCTCGCCTGGGGTAGATCTAGGGATCCTCTTGGGGTGCAAAGTGGGGTACCTCCTGGCTGAGGAAGGACTACATGTGCACTGAGGGAAGGAGACAGGACCCTGGGGGGTCAGAAACATCGTTCCCGTTTCTGTAGATGGACCCGACAGTGTGATGCTGAGGACGTCGCCCGTCACGTTAGGCGGCATCCTGTCCGCTGAGATCGGCTCCCAGGTGCAGATGAACTGCTCCTCCACCTCCCGCCCAAGCCCCACGTACCGCTGGATCCACGACGGCTCCTTCCTGAGCTCAGAGGCAAGCATCAACCTCCCGAGTCTGGCCTGGAAGCAGATGGGCAAATACAGATGCATCGTGGAGAACCCAGTGGCCCAGGTGACCATGTACAAGGACGTCTGGATCCAGAAACCCTGTAAGTGCAGCCGTGCCCCCTTTGGGGCTCACACTTCCCAAACCTTCCCACCTCCATGCCTTTGCCTAGCCAGTGCCCATCATCAGGCATGCCATCTCCACCTTGCCATGCCCTGCTCACGGCAGTCGGGGGAAATCCTCCCGCCCGCTGAGGTCCTCAGGTCAGAGTTGGGGTGAATTCCAGGGAGACGAGAGTCAGCCAACATCGACAGAGCACTCACTTTGTGCCAGCCACCATTCTGACCTGTGTGACCCTCACAGTCTCCCTCTGGAGTAAGCGCCTATTGTGAGCATCGCCTCCATTTTATAGGCGAGAAAACCGAGGCTCGGGGAGTTGGAGTGCTTTATTCAAGGTTCCGGTTCTAGAGAGCTGAGGAGGCAGGATTCAAACCCTGGCTGTCTGGCCTCATGGCCCATGCCCTCAGCCGTCCCTGTGGGCTGCCTCTGAGGTGATGGGAGGACAGGAGGGGAAGTGGTGCAGAGTGAGAAGTGGTTTGGCAAGGATGTGGTGTCTGAAGCATGGTTTTGATAGCAGACCCCAAACAGGTCTGTTACTGCCTGTCGCCACTAAGCCCATAAGCAGAGACAAGGTGGAATCTTTCATGAGCATTTAGTCATCAGAGAGCCGGCAATCTGAGAGAGCAGCAGGTATGGCACCCTGAAAAGACCGCTCTGACATTTATTTTATTTTATTACTATTTTTTTAAATCCTTACCTAAGGATATTTTTCCATTTATCTCCAGATAGAGTGGGAGAGAGGGAGGGAGAGAGAAAGAGAGAGAGAGAGAGAGAAACATCGAACATCGACGTGAAAGAGACACATCGATTGGTTGCCACCTGCATGCACACGCCCCGACCAGGGCTGGGGGTCAAACCTGCAACCCAGGTACATGCCCTTGATCGAGAATTGAACTCATGACCCTTCGGTGTGCAGGCCAGTGCTCTAATTACTGAGCCACACTGGCCAGGGCCAGGATGTTTGTTTTGTTCACTGTTGAATCCCTGCTATCTGGAACAGTACTCTGCACATAGCAAGTACTAATAAATCTTTGAAAAACCGACATGTGGGTTACATAGGGTTAGTGTGGGTGAGTGAAGGGATGACTGAATGGTGATCCTGACCCCCATGTATTCTCTCTTTCCAGGGAAACCCCCTGTTGTTAGAACAGGTTTCTTCATCTCAGGACCCTTGGTAGTGTTTTTCATTGTGATGACAGTCCTGGGTGTTGTCTACCTCTGCGGAATCCTGGTCTACACTCTGATCAGCCATTTCTGCACCAGGTGCCTGTCATCCTGGGTCAAGGGTGGGGCACTGGTTGGGGTCTGGGACGCAGAAGCCAGCACTCCCTTGAGAGGGGGCAGAAGAGTGAAGGGGGAAGGGACAAGCCAGGAGCTGGGTTGTCAGAGACCCTATGGGGCAGACACATAGGTCTTGAGGACCAGAAGCCAGCCAGGAGAGGAGGAGGGTTTAGAGTCAGCCATGCCTCTAAAATAACAGTAGGGTTTCATCCAGTGACTTCTCTTCATCCCTGTTTCTTTTGGTTTACAATGTAGCTATTGAGGTCCACCTAGAACGGCAGCTGTGAGAATGTGCCTGGTACATGGTAGTCACTAATTACCAAGTGAAGTTGGGGAAACAGGTAGCAGGGCTCAACTACACAGGGGGAGGAGGTTGGGTGGAGGGGTGATTAATACCTGGATTCAAATTCCAGCTCTGCCTCTAGCTGGCTGGGTGATCTTGAGCAGAGCATTTCTCCTCTCGGGTTTTCCTAGCCCCACATGGAAGATGTGAAGGGGAACACCTGCCCTGAAGGGCGATGTGAAGGTTAGACATACATGCTGGAGGATGAAGGAATTAGCAACATTCTTGGCAGAGTGAACTAAGTTCTCAACCTCAACACTATCAATATTTAGGGTCAGATATTTATTTCAGTTGTGGGGGTAAGGCCGTCCTGTGGACTGTGGGAGGTTTGGCCTCTACCCACTTGATATCTGTAGCAACAACCACCATAACCCCCAGTTTAGAAAACCCAAAATGACTCTGGGCATTACCAAGGTCCCACGGGGGACACAATTGCCCTGGTTGAGACCACTGTAGTAGATGTTAAAGATAGCGTGGAGGGACCTGGAGAGTATTAAGCTAAGTGAAATAAGCCAGTTGGAGAAAGAAAAATATCACATGGTCGCACTTATATGTGGAATCTAATAGACAAAATAAACTGATGAACAAAATAGATCCAGAGACATGGAAGCGGGCACAGACTTACAAACCTCAGAGGGAAGGGGGTTGGGGGGCAGGAAGAGATAAACCAAAGAACGTATCTGCATATATGCACAACCCATGGACACAGACAATAGTGTGGGGAAGGCAGGGGATGGTCAGGAGTAGGGAGGGGATGGTCAATGGGGGAAAAAGGGGGACATCTGTAATACTTTCAACAACAAAGATACATTTTAAAAATAGCAGTGATGATAGAGATGACAGTGATGATGATGATAATGGTTATGATGTGGTGACCATGGGGACAATGGTGATGATAGTAATGCTGGTGATGATGGTATTGATTGTGGTGATGATGGGGAAGATTTTAGAAGACACATCCTTTTTATTATTTTAGTATTTTGATTTTGAGCCCATTTCTGATCATTGTATGGTTTCTATGTCAAGAAGATTACAGTATTGACCATCAATGTGACAGTAGGTGAGTCAGCTTTAATTTGTGCTTTAGTTTGCCATCTGTAAAATGGGAGTAATACTGGTACCAACCTCACAGGGATATCTGCTATGGGGATAAAGTAAGGTATTACGGATAAAGACCTTGAAACAAGGCTTGGCATGTGGTAAGCACTCAATAGAATCTTAGATGCTGTTATGACTATCAATACCATTACTATTCAATGGACAATTTCTAAACTGGTTGTGATAAACTCTAGGGAGTTTAAGAGTGTTTCCAGGAGATCTGGTTCATTTCTTCTTCTACGTCCTGGAAGAAACTCCCTAGCCAAGTGTAACCCCTTCCTCACAGCTGGGAGTCAACCCAACATCTTCATTGTCCCGTTCCACTTAGAAGTGACACTTTCTCCATGGTCTGAGTTTTTCAGTATGGCATCAGAGCAGAGAGAGGGCTGGGGGTCAGAGAGGCCAGGTTTAGAATATAGGCCTCTGTCATTTTCTTGCTGTGTGACTTTGGGAAAGTGATGTCACCTCTCTGAACTTCTGCTTCTCCACCTGCAAAATGGAGTTAAAATATCTACCTGTGTAACTGTTGGGAGGGTTCAAGATAAATTCTATAAATAATCTGCCATAGTGCCTGGCATATAATAGGTGTGAAATAGATCATCATCATCATCATCATCATCAGTAATTAGGCCAGGTAGTGCCAACCCCTTCCCCAGGTATACTCAGCCTCTTTTCCCTCCATCCATCCCCTGCCCAATGGCCTCTTCCTCCAGTGAACTTAAGACCTCAAAAGTATCAAAAAGTATGGGGAATGTTGAGGACTCTTAGTGTAGAGGTTTAGACCCCAGATTCATTACCTCCTACTCCTGGTGTCTCTCACCGGGGAGGGCTTGGAAGAAGCAGCTGACCTCTCATCTACCCAGGTCTCTCCTGCTTTCTGTTTCCTGTGGACCTGAGAGGTGACTTCTTTCCTGATTTCTTCTCATAGGACAAGCCGGGCTATATGAGTGTCCACCTCAGACCTGGAGGACAAGACCAGATAAGCAAGGAGGTAAGAGGGGGTAGGAGGTAAGAAGAGGAAGATTGAGAGTCCTCACAGAGGCAGGCAGTGAAGAGAGGGAACAGGGACAGTCGCACTGAGGTTGGGAGACTGAGGCTCCTGGAGGAGGTCTGGAGACCCCATCTAGGATCTGGAGTGTAAGATCACGGACAGCGTGGCCATTGGCTGTTCCATCTGTCAATCAGAGCCGGCCAATGGGCTACAGGCTGGGGCAGGTCAAGCGTGGAGCTCTGGGTTCTAATTCCAACGCCTCTTTCCCACCAGCAAATGTGCTTCTAACATCCCGGCTTCTTTAACCCGACACATGGACCATCAGAGACGCTGCAAAGATGTCCCAACTCAGCGTTGCCGGTGGCGAGGAAACAGCACAACCTATAAATACCCCACAACCAGGAATTGCTTAAATGGGGCACAGCACGTTGAACTAATCTGTCACCTGTTAGGACCCGCGCTGGGGAAAGGCGCTTACTGATGCAGAAAACGCTCACAACTCGCTAAGTTAGAAATGCGTCATGCAAAGCAGCCTCCGATAGGACCATGGTTATTAAAAAGTATATATTAATTTACTGCTGTAGATACAATATGTATATATGTGTTTTCCACAGTTTTACGTGTATACACACGTATATACACATCTGTACTAAAACTGTGGAAAACGTTAATAGTGCTAGTTCTTAACTTCCTTCTTTATTCATTACTTGAAATTTTTTTATTCCTCACCCGAGGATATTTTTCTATTTATCATTAGATAGAGTGGGAGGGAGGGAGAGAGAGAGAGACAGAGAGAAACATTGATGTGATAGAGCCACATCGACTGGTTGCCTCCCCGGCCCCACCCGACCGGCTGTGGGGAGGAACGCAACCGAGGTACTACGTGCCCTTGGCCTGAATCAAACCCGAGACCCAGTGGTCCATGGCTGACACTCTAACTGCTGAGCCATACTGACCAGGGCTACACTTTACTTTATATTCTAAGGTGTCCCCCCTCCTCCCACACACACACAAAGTGTATAAACTGCTTTTATAATCAGAGAACAAAATAAGCCAATAGCCCAACCAGTGTGGCTCAGTGGGCTGAGCATCGCCCCAAGGACTGAGAGGTCCCAGTTGATTCCTGGTCGGGGCCCATGCCGGGGTTGTGAGCTCCATCCCCAGTAGGGGGCGTGCAGAAGGCAGCTGAGGGATGTTTGTCTCTCATATCTGTGTTTCTATCTCTCTTTCCCTTCTTCTCTCTCTAAAAAATCAATAAAAGCATATATAACACATTTTTTTAAATCAATGGAAAAATATCCTCAGGTGAGGATGAACAGCAACAGAAAACAGACACAGAGTACATGCTGCATGATTCCAGTCATATAAACCAGTTATATAATTTGTAAGATGCATTTTTTCCCAAACCTTGAGGCACTTGTTCTACCACCATTTGCTGAAAAATTTTTTTCTTTCCTAATGGAATACACTTGGTTCTATTCAAATAAATCATCTCTCTCTGTCTCTCTCCCCTTCCTCCCTTCCACTCTCTCTAAAAATCAATGGAAAAAATATCCTCAGGTGAGGATTAACAAAACAACAACAACAACAACAACAACAACAACAAAACCCAAACAATAAAGTTGTTCCTTTGGTGCTTCATGTTTTTGGTGCTGTTCTAAATGGGTTAGGGTACAATTTAGGGAACGTTCAATGCCTCATCCAATCCTTTGCTTTCTTTCCATCAAGCCAACTTTATGAAGTGACTGCTGTGACATTCTCCTTTCCTTGTTGGGTGGCTGTAGGTGAATTTTCAAATCATGCCATTTCATGCGTCGGTGGGTGGTGGGATCATTTGGGGAATCTTTCTCATTCATTTGGTTTGTCTTTATTGGGAGAGAGCATGAGCTCCTGCTTGAAGTTCACTCCTTGAGCTGGACTTTCAAAGACAGAGGCAGATGAAGGCCAGGTGAGGCATTGCAGGAGGAGGCACCGCAGTGTGCAAGAATTGGTGCGGGTTACGCTGGAGCCAGGAGAAATCCCTGCTAGGACCTTCCCATATGAAGCATGAGGATTCAGCAGCAACAGGAAATGAATACAGACTCACACAGCAGAATGTGACAGGTGCTGGACCCCAGAACAGAATTCATGTTTTTGCTCTTCCCATTTTCTCTTGATTGTTCAACTTAAGATACAGGCACACGTCCGTACAACCACTTCCCACACTGCTCTTGTCAAGAACACCAGTGACCTCCATGAAATCCATGTGTTCATCTTCCGGTCCTCACCTTTCTGGACTTGGCAGCAGTAGGCAACTTGGTTGCATGCTTTCTCTAAATTTAATTACAAGACGGCAACATTTTCCAGGTCCACCGACCTGGCTGGCAACCCTCTTGATGGTTTCCCTCCATCTCCCTGACCCCTAAACATCAGAGCAGCTCCAGACTCTTTCCTTCTTCCATGTCACTTTGTCATCTCATCCATGAGATGGGCTTTGTGTCATCTATAGGTGGATGGCTCCTGAATCCGTACCAGCAGTCTGTTCCCCTCTCTGGAATTATAGACTTTGATTCAACATATGCTTGTAATCCCCATCCCCTGTCCAAGAGGCAAACAAAACTCAATGCATTGAAGCTGAACTTCCTTTTCTCCCCCATATCTCTTCCTCTTACGGTTGTTTCAAGCCTCAATGATTGGCACCTCTATTCTTCCACCTGCCAAGGACAAAAATCTCGGAGGCATCCTTGATGCCTTCCTGTCACTCATACCACACTTCCAATCGATTAACAAGTCCCATTAGCCTTACCTTCAGAATTCATCCAGATTCTAATCAGGCCCCACCCCCCCGTGGCAGCCTGGTTCCTGCCACCACCATCTCCTGCCTGCAGTGTTTCACCAGCATCCTTTCTCATGTCCCTGCCACACAGCCTCTCCAGCACACAGCAGCCAGAGGTTCCTGTGAAAATGAAAGTTGGATCTTGTCCTTTTTCTGCTCAAAGGTATCCAAATGTCCCCAGTAGCTGGCATGTGCAGACGTCATTAACACGTGCACTGCCCGACCGGTGTGGCTCAGTGGTTGAGCGTCGACTCATGCACCGAGAGGTCGCTGGTTCGATTTCCAGTCAGGGCACATGCCCAGGTTGTAGGCCAAATCCCCAGTGGGGGGCATGCAGGAGGCGGCCAATCGATGTTCTCTCTCATCGATGTTTCTATCTCTCTCTCCCTCTCCCTTCCTCTCTCTCTAAAATCAATAAAGAAAAATGAAAACACATGCACTAACTCCTCCAAATTTATTTCCTGCTTGTTGGCCCTTGCCTCCCTCTGTCTAATCCCATGGACTTGTTGCTTCTCCACTCAGTGGTCAGCCTCCTCCTTCTGAGTGTTTTCACCTGCTGTTCCCTCTGCTTGGTGTGCTCTTTGATCATACAATCATATGGCAGACTCTCTAGCCTTTGCTCAAACATCACTACCAAAAACCAGAAGACAACCCATGGAATGGGAGAAGATATATGCAAATCATATATTTGATAAGGGGGTTAATATCCAGAATAAGTAAAGTACTCTTACAACTGAAAAAAAAAAACAAACCCACAACTTTTTAAAGCCCTGGCTGGTGTGGCTCAGTTGGTTGAGCATCATCCCGTGCACCGAAAGGTCACTGGTTCGATTCCTGGTCAGGGCACAGCCCCTCCCGGTTGAGGTGCATGCAGGAGGCAGCTGATCGACGGTTCTCTCTCATGTGGATGTCTCTCTCCTCTCTCCCTCCACCTCCCTCTAAACATCAATAAGAACATATTTAAAGATAATTTATTCAACAAATGTGTATTGAGCACCTTGTCTGTGACCTGTGTGCCAGGTTCTAGGAATTCTTCAAGGTGCTGGAAATACTGCAGTGAGCAGAAGACAAAAACCCCTGCCCTTTATGAAGTTCAAGGTCTGGGAGAGACAGACAATAAGCAACTAAATCATGTCAAGCCGTCATTAAGGCAACAAGTAAAATAAAGGGCGATAAAGAGAGAGGTAGATGGCAAGAGCCAGTTTCCACCGCCGTCAGGGTAAGGCCTCTTTGAAGATGTGGCAGTCAAGCAGAGACAAGAATAAAGCAAAGGGACAAATCATAAAGCTATCTTGGGGAAGAGCTTCCCAGGTGGAGTGAACTGCCGGAGGTGGGAATAAGCTTGGTAATCCAGGAAACAGCAAGAAAGTATGTCCAGAGCAGAATGGACAGGAAAAATAGCAAGATATGAGATGAGGCAGTAGCCAGGGTGGGCCATGCAGGGTCTGTAGAGGCAAGAACTACTTGAATGTAGTCTAAGAGTGATGGTAAACCATTGGGGTCTTTCCACCAAAAGAGGTCAAGATTTGATTTCCATTGTCTCAAAAATCACTCCAGCTGCAGTGAAGATAATGGACTGTAGGGGGCGCAAGATGATCAAGGGCAATTGGAATGACTTTAAAAAATAATTTTTTACTTTTCAATTACAGGTGACATACAATATTATATTAGTTTCAGGTGTACAACATAGGGATTAGACATATATATAACTTACAGAGTGACCCTCCCCAACCCCTCCCACCCTCTTCTGATAAGTCTAGTACTCACCTGACACCATACATAGTTACCACAATGGGATGACTCCTGAGTTCCAGGCACTGTGGAGCATTCTTCTCGAGTTAGCTCAGAGATGTGATGGGCTGGGGTTTGGTCCGTGATTTTACAAACTTGTGCTCAGAGACAGGAAGTGAATGTGAGGTCAAACAGCAAATCAGTGAAGGAGGTGGGACGCTTGACCCTTTTGCTATGCTGCCTCCTGGAAGTCGGAGCCCTGGGTCTTTGTAGGTCAGCCATTGACTCACCATATGGCCTTGGGCAAGGGACCTTTTCCGTTCTGTTCAACTGAGTTTCTCCCTCTCACCAGGAGGTGGGTGGTTGGTTAAATTTCTAGTGTGGTTTAAGCAGCATTATGCAATTAAAATATAATGTGAGTCATATGTTATTTTAAAGTTTCTTTTTTTATATATATTTACAAATTTTTTCTTTATTGATTTTTAGAGAGAGAGGAATGGAGAGGGAGAGAGAGATAGAAACATCGATGAGGGAGAACATCGATTGGCTGCCTCCTGCATGCCCCCCACTGGGGATCGAGCCCACAACCTAGGCATGTGCCCTGACCGGGAATCGAACCGGCGACCTCTTGGTGCATGGGTCGACGCTCAACCACTGAGCCACACCGGTCGGGCTTAAAGTTTCTTTAAAATTGTTTTTAATTGATTGATTTGAGAGAGAGAGAGAAACATTGATTTGTTTTTCCACTTATTTATGCATTCATTGGTTGCTTCTTGCATGTGCCCTGACCAGGGTAGAACCTGCAACCTTGGCATATCAGGACCACGCTCCAAACAACTGAGATACCCTGCCAGGGCTGTAATTTTAACATTTTTAATAGCCATATTTTTAAAAGGGAGAAACAGGTGACATTTAAATAACATTGTATTTGACCCACTACATCCAAAATATTATGATTTTAACATGTTACCAATAAAAAATAAACTTTATATTCTTTTCTTCTTCTCCTCCTTTTGCTAAATTTTTGAAATCCTGTGTATATGTTACACTTTAAACCATTGTTCAATCCACAAATGTGCGGGGAAGGTGCTATTCTCAGCCCTGGCCACAAGGGGTCACTGTGCCCATGCCTGTGCACGGGGTGGCCGCTGCCTGGGGAGTTCTGATCTCTTCCCCTACCCGAGCAGGCCTTGGAGGGTGAGAGACACAGTCTGGCAGAAATCTGAAGGCCCCCACGTGAACACTGGAAACCTTTCTTGACCTCAGGAGACGTGTGTTCATTCATTCCATAAATATTTATTGAGCACTTAATTTGTGACTGCAGCGAGCAAAGCAAAACCCTGCCCTCATGGGAGAGGCCCAAAAGGAAAGGAGAAAAATAAGCAGAATTTATAGTATGTCAGAGGGTATTAAATTGGGGAATAGAAGCATGCCACACGTTTAAGTGGGTACAGGGTAAGTCCTGACACTGGGGTTTTCTATGTTTTGCAATGTAAGTGCCTAACTTTGGCTTTGACTGTGGAGGCGTCCATTTCAAAGATGGTTATCTGGAGTAAACAAATCGCCAGCCACAGGACCAGATAAAGGGCCAGGGGCTGGTCCTTTGTTTTAGAGATCTTGGTTGATTTCAATAACTGACCCTTTGGGCCCCTTGTTTCCGTCCACCCCCTCTCTTCCTCCCTCTCCACCTCTCAATTCCCCCTCTTATATTTTAAATTCACTAATAAAGAGTTAGCTTGGGAAACCCTAGGCCTCATCCTCAACCCCAGTCAAAGCAGAACCCCAGGCCTGCAATCTCTTGCACGCAATCTCACCCACCAGCCTGTGACCTTGCTACGTGGCCCCGGGTGTGCAGTGTAACTTAAAATTTTTCTATGTTTCCTGGTGGTTATTGCTGAGGGCTTCTTGCAATCATAAGAACTACCAGGGCCAGTCCAGCCACACATTGGTTATAGATAGGCTCAGAGAGCCGGGTGGATAGGGAAGGCCTCCAGGAGAAGGGGACATTTGGGAAAACCCCTAACCAAGGTGAGGCCGAAAGCTCTGCAGATTTGTGGGAAGGGTGTTGTTGGCAGAGCAAGTGCAAATACTGAGGCAGGAGGTGATGGAGGGGTGAGCAGAGGAGAGTGGGACCAGATCGCACAGGCCTGGCTTTGGTTCTGAGCTGGGAGCCATGGAGACCTGTGAGCAGAGGAGCGGTCGTTCCCTTATTCACGCAGCAAACATTTGCCGGCGCCTCCCAGGAGCCAGGCGCTGTGCAGGGCAGTGGGCAAACAGCTGAGTCAGCCCCAGTCTCTGCCCTCAATGGGCTCCCCGTCTACTGGGGGAGGCTGCCCCACCCCCGCCACCCCCTGTCTACTCGGGGAGGCTGCCGAGACACTAGCATGTCAAGACCCAGAGGGATCTGTGTCACAGTGAGGGGTAGTGAAGGAATAGGGACCCAGCAGTGGGGCACCCAGCTCAGCATGGGGTGTCATGAAATGTTTTCCGAAGGAGGTAGTGCTTAATCTAGGACCCAGAAGATGATTAAGAATGAGCATGGCCCAGCCGGAGTGGCTCACTTGGCTGAGCGTCATCCTGTGCACCAAAGGGTTGCTGGTTCAATTCCCGGTTAGGGCATGTGCCTGGGTTGTGGGTTCGGTCCCTGGTCAAGGCATGTGCAGAGGGTTGCCGATCGATGTTATCGGTGTTTCTCTCTCTTCCTTCCTCTCTCTGAACATATCCTTAGGTGAGGATTAAATAATAATAATAAAATAAATAAATAAAAAGAATGAGAAGGAGAGGGGTGGAAGGGGGACGAGAGAGCGGCGGGCACAAAGGAACGCAAGCACCAGAAGCAGGGCGAGCCTGAGCTGCTCCTGGTGCGAGACGGCCAGGAAGGAGCTGGCGAGGTGAACAGGCCCCTGAGAGGGGTCAGAATGCTGCTGCACCAGTGGGTGTTCAGCTCAGCTTATGGGGCATCAGGAGACCAGGAGGCCAGGAGGCCAGGAGGCCAGGGAAAAGCCAAAGTTGAGGCCATGACAAAGGGATGGGAATGGGTGGGGACAGATATGCGGGCAATTTAAGAACCACTCACTGCCCTGGCTAGTGTTGCTCAGTGGTTAGAGTGTTGGTTCACACATTGAAGGGTCACAGGTTTGATTCCCTGGGTTGCAGGTTCGATCCCTGGCCCCATTAGGGGCCCATGTGGGAGGCAACTGATCCATGTGTCTCTCTCATAACGATGTTTCTCTCTCTCTCTCACCCCCTCTCCCCTTCCCTCCCTCCCTTCCACTCTCTCTAAAATAATGGGGGGAAAAATCCTCAGTGAGGATTAAAAGACCCACTCACCAAGGGTTGGAAATCCTACTAAAGTTTAGGGTGTGTTCTGTAAGCATAAGAGTTCCCACATGAACCCACATACAAGACAAGTCTCTACTAAACAGAACAAGAAGAAATACAGGTTTTTGCCACAGTAAACACAGGAGCATCTTGCAAGGGAGAAAGCCATTGGGAGGGTGGGCAGGGGTGTTGCTGAGGCAGGAGGCCCTATTCTTCATGGAGCGGGCCTTTTGCTGGGCCTATGACCTTGGTCATTTCAGTCCCTACATAAATTCAAGCGATCCAGGCTGATGAGGCAGAAATCCCCATACCCTGGCATACCATCCCCTAGAGTCAGAAACATCCTTCCCTTCAAGTATTTGGAGCCCAGACTCAGAAAGATGGATTTCCCCCCCTTCCACCCTCCTCCCATGAATGTTCTCCCAGGGCTGGGTAGTTGGAGATTACTGTCAGGTCTGAAGAGGTAGAGGCCTTGGTTGCAGATATTCTGGAGAGAAGTCTCCATGATAATCTCACTCACCCGCCGCCTGTATTCATAGAGCTCCTGCTACAAGCTGGTACCAGACTGGGCTTCAGGGACTCAGCACTGAACATGTTAGACATGGTTCCTGCACTGATGAAGCTTCAGTTCTAGTGACAGAGACATTTCTTCATTTCATGAACATATACTAAGCACCTACCATGCACCTGGGCACAGAAGCAGATAAAGCAGGCAAAACTCCCTGCCCTTGTCAGAGTTGACACACAAATTGTGGGAAGCAGACTACACAAAAAGTACATAAAACACGAAGGACATCCAACGGTGATCAGCGCCACAGAGAAAAACAACAACAACAACAAACAAGGAAGAAAACACATAAAGCAATTACAGGTTCAAATAGACAGGAAACCATCAATGAGGCAAAGATAGAAAGTAGAAGGGAAGGTCTATTCTAGAAAAGGTGATCAGAAGGAGACCTTTCAGCTGAGATTTGCAGGATGATCATGGGCAGAGCAGTGGGAAGCCTATCCCAGGCAGAGAGAACAGCAAAGGCAAAGGCCCTGAGGCGGGCAGGCACAGGGGGCCTGAAGCACAGTGCATGAAGGAGCCATGAGGTTACGGAGCAATGAGGTTGAGGAGACAGACAAAAGCCAGGTGTCAAGTGCCCTGGAGGTGTTTAGGTTCTATTACAATTGCAGTGGGAAATCACAGATGGGTTTTAAGCAGGTTTTGACACGATACTGCTGCATGTTTTAAGGACACGTTGGCTGATGGTGTGGTATGTTTTAAGGACACGTCAGCTGCCGAATGGAGAACAAACTTGGTGTGAGGTGGAGGTCTGGGGGGAGGTGGGAACAGGGGTCGAATGTAGAAGCAGCTAGACCAAGTTGGATGCTGTCGTACCTGTCCAGGTGAGAGATAAGGGTGGCTTGCTTGAGAGTGGGTGACAGGTGGTGAGTGGGTGATTCACCACCTATTTTGGAGCTAAGGTGACTAGAATTGTCAAAGTGGGAGGTGGGAGTGAGTGAGGGATCAAGGACCACTCCTGGTTTTTTGACCAGAGCCCCTGGGAAGAGGATGCTGTCATTTACTAACAAGGGGAAGACTCAGGGGGAAAGTAGGGGACATCATGAATCCTAAACAAAAATAAGTGGGACACAGAAATGGAGGGAGGTGAGGCAGAGATGTTTGTTGGCTGTTGACTAGGCATCAGGGGTGCCCAGGTGTGCAGACAGATGCTGCCTAGCACGTAGCAGCCACAAGTGCTGACTCAGAGACATCTGAGAGATTACCCAGAGGGAGTTAGGGTAATCAGAGACACATGAGATCAGCAGCAGAGAGGCATCGAGACAGACGGGCTGGGGTTCGAATCCCAGCTCCACCACCTGCTCACCGGGCGACGTTGGGCAACTGACCGCATTTCTCTCAGTTTCCTCATCTGTAGAATGGGAGTGATCGCGTGCCTCTCGCAGGGCTGATGGGGGAATTCATCAAGACACGGCACACGGGAGGTACTAGGGAAACTGTCCGCCAACAACTGCCAATAGAAGACAGAGGAGGGTCTGCTGTGCTCGGCCCAGACTCATTGCACACGCTTTCGCACTGGGATTTTCCAGGGTTGGGGATCCAGCGGAGCGCTCCCTGCCTTCCGTGGCATGGGAAGCAATTCGAGACAGAGTGGCACGGTGTTTAACAGCCAGGCGATCCCGGTTCCAACCCGGACGCTGCCACTTGCACAAGTAACCTGTGTCTAAGCCCCAGTTTCCTCACACATCACGTACTAATGAGAGTCTCCAACCTCATAAAGCTATTGTGAGGATTAAATGTGATAATATATGTAAAGTCCTTGGCAACCTGCCTGGGCTTCACATTTTTATTTTTATGGTAAGTGGAGATAGAGACAGGCATTCGTCAACCCAGGGACTCAGGTGCTGACCCAGGGAGAGAGGGCGCCCTGGTTTGGAAGTCCCCCAATATCCACATGGCTGGAGACCACCTCCCTCCAGCACTCATTCTCACGGTCACACCCAGGCCCCTATCTTCATCCGGAAGGGCTCCACCTCTGAAACCACCAAATCCCACATCCCACTCCCTGACCACAGCCTCCCATGCTCCCAGGGCTGTGGGTGGCTCTGTCGTACCTGTTTTTCCACCTCAAAGACACCCTGACCCTTCTCATGCAGCCTCCCCACCAAGCCCCTTGTCTCCACTTCCTTGGCCCCACAGTCCACCCCTTCAATAAACACCCCCTCTTCAGCTTTCCTGTCTCAGCATCTGTCCCAACATAACACAGCCCTATATCTGCCTGTTCTTTGCTGGAGGAAAAAAGAAAAAAAAAATCACCCAACTGCTCAGATGTCTCTTTCTTCAAATTCCTGATGGCCAACTTCACCTGGGCACCTTCTCTACAGTGGTCTCCGCCCCAACCCCACCTACCAAGGTGTCTGATGAGTTGAGATGGCTCCTGGTCTTCCTAACTCCCCGGAGGAAAGAGAAGCCACCCAATGGGCCCTCCCTCCACTTCCTGCCGCCTGACCCACACCCCACCCACAACCTCAGCTGCCCTTTCCTCCTTCCTTCCTGAAACAATGGAAGAGGCGTCTGTGGGGCTGATGTCTGGGGCTAATCCCACCACTCAGGAGTTGCACCATCCGCCCCTTTGTTCAGGGGCACCTTGCTCCCTGGGGTTGTTAGCTTTCTGCAGGGGTTCGAATCATGGTGCCGCCACTTAGCGTTGTGTAACCTTGGGCGGGTGACTTTACTTCCTCCTCAGTGCATTGAGGATAACAAGAGTCCTTTTCTCACGGAACCATGAACCATGGGAAGGGTTCAGGGAGTTAACTTACCAAAAAAAAAAAAAAAGCATTGAAGCAACATTGGACAGAAAGGCACAGACTAGAATGCACCATGGGACCACCATTCTGTGAAAACACGGAAAAGATGGCCGTCTACAAGCCTAGGAGAGAAGCCTTAGGAAAAAACCAAACCTGCTGATACCTTGAACTTGGACTTCTAGCCTCCATAACTGTGAGAAAATTAGTTTCTGTATTTTAAACCACCCCCTCCCTCCCCAAAAAACAGTTGGACATAAAAATGACTGCTCAAATGGAACTGACTCCTCTAATCATCTCCGAAGACAACAGAAGATGTGGATAGTGGAGCGGAGGTTCAGATAGTCCTGTAGTTTGTATGCTACTCCTTCACCTACCAGCTGGATGACCTTAGACAAGCCACTTCCCCTCTCTCAGCCTCAGTTTCTCTGTTTGTAAAAAGGGGACGAGATAGCACCTATCTCATGAAGTCCAGACTTCCCATGACCTCACTGCCTTTATTTTTTTCTGTCCCAGTGACACTGGCCTCCCTTCCTATCCCCAGACACACCAGACCTCCTCCCACCTCAGGGCCTTTGCACTTGCTGCTTCCGCTGTCTGGGACAGTTTTTCCCCAGAGATCACCATGGCTCACTCCCCAACTACCTTTAGGACACTGCTCAAAGCTCACCTCGGTCAGGACTTCCCTGACCCTGTCCGCCTCCCTGCTTTCTTATCATTTTTCATAGCACTCACAACTTGTAATATTATATATTGTATTTCTTTAACCTTCTCTCTCTTGGTTGCCTCCTCCTCTCAGAGTGTAGGCATCAGCAAACAGGGATTTCTGTCTGTCTGGTTCATTAATATATTCCCAGTGCCTAGAACCATGACCGGCACATAGTAGGTGTTCAAGAAATATTTGTTGAATGGAGGAAGGGAGGCAGGCAGGAGAGGGAAGGAGGAAGGGAGAGAGGAAGGAAGGAATGGAAGGAAGGAGGGAGGAAAGAAGCTAACCCACATAGAGCACTTACCTGGATAAACAAAATGTGGTATATCCATGCAATGGAATATGATCCAGCCTTAAAATGGAAGGGAATTTTTTTGTAACTGATTTTTAGAGACAGAGAGGAAGGGAGAGAAAGAGACAGGGAGAGAGAAACATTGGTTTGTTGTTCCACTTACTTATGCATTCATTGGTTGCTTCTTGTATATGCCCTGACTGGGGATAGAGCCTGAAACCTCAGTGTATCAGTCTGACACTCTAACTAACTGAGCTACCCGGCCAAGGCCAGAGGGGAATTCTGCTCTAGGCTACCACGTGGATGAACCTTGAAAACATTATGCAAAGTGAAGCCAGATGCAAAGGGATAAATAGTACATGATTCCACTTTGTGCAGTACCTAGAGTAGTTAAATTCAGAGACAGAAAACAGCACAGTGGCTACCGGGAAGGGGGAGTTAGTGTTGAATGAAGGGTGCAGAGTTTCAGCTGCACAACAGTGTGAATGTGTTCAGTGCCGCTGAACTGCACACTTGAAAATGGGTAAAACTCACAAATGGTTAAAATTTGTGTTATGAATATTGTACAATAAAAAAGCAAATTTGCCCAGCTGGTGTGGCTCAGTTGGTTGCGAGTTGTCCCATGCACCAAGAGGTCACAGGTTCCATTCCCAGTCAGGGCACGTGCCCAGGTTTTGGCTCAATCCCCAGTCAGGGGCATGCAGGAGGCAGACGATCGATGTTTCTATCTCTCTCTCCCTCTTCTTTCCCCTCTCTCTAAAAATCAAAACATATTTTTTTAAAAAAACGCATTTATTTATTTATTTTAAATTGTATTGATTGATTTTTAGAGCGAGAGAGGAAGGGAGAGAGAAAAAGAAACATTGGCTTGGTGTTCCGCTTATTTATGCATTCATTGGTTGATTCTTTTAAAATTTAATACGTATTTTTTATTGAGTTGAGAGAAAGACAGGGAGAGAGAGAGAGAGAGAGAGAGAGAGAGAGAGAGAGAGAGAGAGAGAAAACAACATCGATGTGAAAGAGAAACGTGGATCTGTTGCCTCCCGTCCGCACCGTGACCAGAGATCGAACCAAAAATCTAGGTATGTGCCCTGATGGGGAATCAAATCCCCCATTCAGTGTACAGGACGGTGCTCTAACCAACGGAGTCACACCGGCCAGGGATAGACCCCAGATCTTACTCTGCTCCATTGCTCACGTGCATCTGTCTGCCTGTGCGTGTGCACGTGTGTGCGTGTGTGTTTCTATGTAACTTGATCCCATGTGGAGCTCTGTGTGAGATACGGAAGGATCCCTCATTCTGGAGCAGGCCCGTGGAGCCGCCCACCTCTCTGTTCCCAGAGAATTCTTTCTTTACAAAGGGGATTCGTGTGTTTTAGCCCAGGCATCTTGCCCTTCTGAATCACCAGGGCCGAAGCAAAGGCCTTCAGCACAAAGCAGTGAAGTCCCCCCGCAGAGCGGTTGGAGGGAAGGCGTTCAGCACAAAGCAGGGAAGTCCCCCGGCAGAGCGGTTGGAGGGAAGGCCTTCAGCACAAAGCAGTGAAGTCCCCCAGCAGAGCGGTTGGAGGCAAGCAGACGAGCGCAGGGGCCAGGTGGGCGTGCGCATTCTGATGAACAGAGCGAGTCCCCAGGTGCTGAGGCAGCCTCCACCCGGGCAGCCCAAGCAGACAGGGGGAAAGTGGTTTGGGAGCCAGCCCTGGGCCAGTGAGGGAGGGAGAAAACAGAGAGGCGGCCTCCTGAGTCACCGCGTGGTGGTCTGGGGAGGGGTTGCTCAGGCTCAGAGACAAATTGCAGTCATTAGGGAATTTAAGAGGCTGAAGGAGGGGCTGAGCACCCTGACTCCGCTCCCAGTTAGGATGGGTTCCCCAAACCCAGGGCCCTGAAAAGGGCAGGAGAGAATAATGGAGAACTGATCATGGAGGGGGACCATTGATATTCTCTTCCTACTTCCCCAATCATTTTACCCATTAATATTCCCTTTTGCCTACTTCCCCGTGTAATACCCAATATAAGCGACTGGCTATCAAGGGAGTGGAGAGCAGATTTTTGCAGGATGACCTGGCTGCTCTCCCATACTGCCGGCAATATTGGAATAAACGCTCACAAATGATTCAGCCTTGTCTCTGCTTAATTGGCTCAAGGAGTGACCAGTATCTGGACCCATTGTTGTCCAGTTTCAGCCCCACCTCAGGCTTTCTGGAACCCTTCCTCACCTCATTGCTCTGTCTCTCCTGTTATCGCTGGGTCTCCATCTCCTTTATTTCTTTTTTCTTTTCTTTTTTGTTGTTTTTATTTTTTCATTTATCTTTTTGTTTGCTTGTTGTTGTTTCTTTTTTCTTTTGGGACTCCATCTCTTACTCTATCTCTGCACCCTACTCTTCAGTTCTGCACAGAGCTGCCCCCTCCCTGACAGGGCCCCTGCTCCCCCACCTTCCAGGACTGTGAGGACCACAAAGTGAGAAAACATGAGAGATAAGACTGCCTTCTGCACCTCAGGCTCCTGCTGGTTCCCCATCCCCACCCCACCTCTTTCTTTCTGTGCTGCTGTTACCTTCCATCGCTGCCTCCCAGTCTCCTCTGTTCCTGTCCCCATCACTGGTCTTGCATCCACCACTCCCTGTCTCCCTGGTCTCCCCACTTTCTTCTGCCTTGTCCTATGTCCTCCTCCTCTCCTTCAAGGGTCTCTCTGCACCTCCTTCTGTCACCATTGCTATTATTCTGCATGTGTGTGTTTGGGGGAAGGACCACCTCTGCCTCTTCTCTCTCTCTCTTTACCCTTTTTCTCTTTCTTTGTGTCTATTTCTATTCTGTCTTCACCTTCTTCCTGGTTCTTTCTGCTTCTCCCTCTGCTTTTCCACATTGATGTCTCCATGAATCTCTCTCTGTGCCTCCTGCCCCAGCTTGTCATTTTCTATCTGCCTTCTCTGTCCCCATCTCGCTCAATTTTGCCTCTTACACTTCTCTCTGGGCCTATATGTTTCTTACCCTTTCCCTGTCTCTCCATCTTCATGGTACATTTTCACCCTCTGTCCCTCCCTCTCTTCTCCTGAGCACCCCCTATCCCATCCACCCTGCCCTGGGGTCCCCCTCCCTGGATCCCTTCCAGATTCTAACACCTTCACGGGGCGGGGCGGTTTCTCATTAACAACTGTGGCTGCTTCTCTGGCCAGAGAGGGGAGGGAGGAGATGGTACCAGGGAGTCTTGGAATGGGAACTAAGCAATTAAAAAAAAAGTCAGGAGAAGGGCGGGGTGGGGGGCGGGCAGGGCCAACTGCCCAGACCAAGGATAAAAGGCCTCCACAGAGTGACAGGGAGGTGAGGCACCGTCCCCACTTCCTCCACACAGGAAGACATCAAGGCTGGACGTGAGCCTTGTTCAGCGTCTTCCCTCCAGCCACCAAGGACCTCAGACCCTCCCTCTGGCCTCTACTCTGCCCCGGATCCATGTCTCTAAGGGTCTCGGTCTCTGTGTGAGAGACTCTTGCCGTCTCTGTCCCTCAACCTCTGGGTCTGACGCAGCCTCCTTCTCCCTCTCACTTTCTCTCTGTTTTTGCCAGAACCCAAACCCCAAGTTCCCAGAATGTTCTTCCTGCTGATCGCACTTCAGATCTTGGCCATAGGTAAGATAGCAGTGGGGTTCGGGGAAGGAAGTCCCCCGGAGACATTGAAAAAGGAGGGGCAAGGGCCCTGGGGACCATGGGTGACCTGGTGAGAAGGGATGAGAGGTAATTTGGAAATCAAGGCTGAGGGATGTGCTAAGTACTGAGGGGGTCCTAAGTACTGATTTATGGTTCTATCAGGAGGTTTCAGGGCTCATAAGAGAAAGGAGGACCATATGGTGCTCCCAAATGGTGGGGGGGGGTGATGATGGGGCAGTGGGCTCACAGCAGGGACATGGTATGTGGTATGGAGTGGGTGTGGGGAGAGGTAGTAGAACCTGGGGGGCCACACTGAGTGGGAAGATTGGAGGTGTGACAGGGAGTTCCTTGAATGTGTTAGAGGAGGATTAATGGGAAAATGGGGAGTATTGTCAAAAATGATGATGGAAAGTGTTTATGAGAGCATGCTCTCAAGACCAGAAGACATAGCAGACCTTGGGTCAAACAATGAGGTCAGGGGTCAGTAAGCTCCCTATTGTATTGGGACAGTGATGGGGGTCGTGTTGGGCATATCTCATATTGGGTGGGGCAGACGGATGTGGTGGGTCAAGGGTTAAGGAAAGAAAGAGAGGTTTGGGTGCTGGACATCCTAGATAGCTGGGGGGTGGAGGACATTTGCTTACATGCTTTCCCCACCCCACCCTTGCCTGTTTCTAGCCATGGCACAGAGCCAAGAAGATGAGAACAAAATAATTGGTGGCTACCCATGCCTCCAGCACTCCCAGCCATGGCAGGCAGCCCTGCTGGCAGGTATCATGCGTCGCTTCCTTTGTGGAGGGGCCCTGCTGTCAGACCAGTGGGTCATCACCGCTGCTCACTGCTCCCGCCTGTGAGTCACACCTTCTCCTATTCTTATGCCAAGTGAATTCTAGTTAGGAGCCCCAGAGCTCAGCTGAGAACCTGGACCCCTGTGCAGAACCCAAAGTAGAAGCTGGGTCCTGATTTGGGGGTCTAGATAAGAGCCTAGAACCACAGACACAGCTCAGAATATGGAATCCAGTCATAAACCTTGAACTCGGTTTAGATTTTGAAAGCAGATTGATGGTTTATAACCCATACGCCAGCTTGAAGGCCCACACAGAACCTAGAACCTAATGCGCAATCCCGAGATCCATGCAGAGGCCGGGCTCCCACATAGAGACTAAGATTAGGAGCCCATTCTATATTGGTGGTTGAATTTGGGGCACAGTCTGCATTAAGAAACCCAGGACCCCTCTCATAACACTGCTTAGAATCCAGAGTCTGGTTCAGAAACTCCAGTCCAGCCATAAATCTAGAACCTCACTTACAGCTGGAACAAACAGCTCAGAGTGAAGGGTAGAAGCAGAACCTGGAGTCCCTTCTAAATCCAATATTTAGTTTGTAGTCTCATATGTAGTCTCATCTATAGCTCCTCTTTGAGTGGTCTAGAACTCAGACCCCAACCCAGTGTCTAAATCCCAGAATGCAGACCATAATCTAAAGCCCCACACAGAACTCATAACCCCTCTAAGCTTCTAGACTTAAACCTAGAACTCAGGCCCCAGATGGGAGCTCTCCTACTGCCTATGAATCAGATCTAATGCCATAAACTGACGTTCAGTT
Organism: Tadarida brasiliensis; assembly: GCA_030848825.1. NCBI lineage: Eukaryota > Metazoa > Chordata > Mammalia > Chiroptera > Molossidae > Tadarida > Tadarida brasiliensis. Next base: position 5,120,082 of record CM061276.1, read on the forward strand.
TAGAACCTAGAACCCAGAACTCAGCCCAGAGTCTAGAATATGAAACCCAGAATGCAAGCCAGCATCTAGAAACTTGGACCCAGGAGCTCCATTTAGAACCCAGAGCCCAGCCTGAGGTCAAGGACTCAGGCCAGAGTCTAGAACCAAGAGCCCAGACAAACCTGTCATTCAATGGGAAACAGAGCCCAACCTAGAATCAAGACCGCAGACCAATGTTTAGAACCTTAAGCCCAACTGGAGTACAGATCTCAAACCATTGTCTAAGACCCAGGTCATAAGCCGGAACTTAAGCAAGAGCCCAGAACTCAGTCTAGAAACTGGAGCTCATATCAGTGTCCAGAATCCATAGCTCACGTCTTAATCCATCGGTCAATATAGCATCCTCAGCCTACCCCAAAACTAAAAGCTGAAATCAATATCCAGAACCTAGATTCAAGCCATAGTGTAGAGCTCAAAACACAACCCTCAGCTTACCCTAGAACTGACAGCTCACACCAGTATCTAGAAAGTATGCCGCAATCCAGACTCAATCTAGAATCCAAATCCTAGCTTAGATTCCAAAATCCAAAGGGTATAGAACTCAGAGGCCAGACTAGAACCAGGATGGATCCTCCCTGGAGTCTAAGCCAGAATATCAATTCTGATTTAGATCCTAGAACCATAGTCCAGAGTCTGAGAATACAGAGCCTAGAACCTGGCACGGGCTGAGAAGTCCCAACCGTCATCTTACACTCAAGCCAGAAGCCAGAGCACAGCTCAAGAAAGGAGGGGAGGCTGTTGGGACTGGGCCAAGAGAGAATACCCAGGCCATGGGAGAGGGCACAAGAGGCCAGCAAATGCTCAGCCTTGAGTTAGAGGGAATGGGGCTGGAGCATGGGGAGGGGTCTCTCCAGGTCAGATCACAAGCAGCATTACTCTTGTGGGTCATGGGCCAGGATCCTTCGGGTAGCTCTGGGCAAGCACAACCTGAAGAAGCATGAGGCCACCCAGCAGGTGCTGCGCGTGGCTCGCCAGGTGCCACACCCCCAGTATAACTCCCGGACCCACGACAATGACTTGATGCTGCTGAGGCTGGAGCGGCCCGCTCGGCTGGGGAGGGCGGTGAGGCCCATCACTGTGGCCCAGAACTGCGCCAGCCCACAGACTCCCTGCCGCGTGTCAGGCTGGGGCACCACATCCAGCCCCATTGGTGAGGACTCCTGCATCCTGGAAAGGAGCGGGCTGAGGGCTGGGCTTCTGGGTCTGAGGGAGGAGGAGGTGGGTCCCCACATTCCCGGGTCCTGTTGGAGGGTGGACCCAAGTCATGACCACTCAGTGCCTCCCCAGCCAGGTACCCTAACTCTCTGCAGTGTGTGAACATCAGCATCACTCCTGATCAGCAATGTCAGAAGGCCTATTCCGGAGCCATCACTGAAGGCATGGTCTGTGCAGGAGTCCCCCAAGGGGGGAAGGACTCATGTCAGGTGAGGCCCAGAGTGAGAGACGGAGGAAGGGTGGCTTGGGGCTGGGACTTCAGTACAAAAGGATCTCAGGAGCATGAAAATCAGCGGGGGTCCCCCAAGACCTAGAGAGATTGTAATAGCCAGGCTGCCTCCTGGCTGTAAGCCCTTGTAATGAACCTAATCCCTCTGTGCCTCAGTTTCCTCATCTGCCAAGCAGAGGTAGCACCTCTTAGAGCTGTTGGCGGAATGAGATGAGATAGTCCATGGAAAGAGCGCAGAGCAGCACCTCCACATAGCTCTGATCACTGCTGTCGCCATTGTTATTATACATGGGTACCCGGGAATCTGTGCTCAGGGCCTCTAGACATCTAATCCATTCCTGGGAGGTGGCTCCAGAGCAGGGGATATGATGAGACACACACAGTTTTCTAGAGACAGAGCTAAGACGAAAAGGGGCTCAGTGAGACCCAGAGACAGCAGGAACCAAAGAAGAGGGAAGGAAGTGACCCCAACCCCAATGTAGATATCTGCAGAGCTATCTACAACCCTCCCCGCCTGCCAGGGTCTTAGCCCGTGTGCCTCCCCATCTCCGCCTCTCGGCTTCTCCATGCGCATGGCTCTGACCATCTGTCCGTGGATGTCTCCATTGGACTGTCTCCCTCAGGGAGATTCTGGGGGACCCCTGGTGTGCAGAGGACAGCTCCAGGGCCTCGTGTCCTGGGGGATGGAGCGCTGTGCCCAGCCTGGCTACCCTGGAGTCTACACCAACCTCTGCAAGTACTACAACTGGATCCAGAGAACCATGCGGAACACATGATTGTCAGTGTGACAGCACAGCCTGCTCACTCGCTGCCCAGACCAGCTCTCTCCACTCAAGACCCGCCCCTTCTCCCCCAGACCCAGGAGTCCAGGCCCCCAGCCCCTCCTCCCCCAGACCCAGGAGTCCAGGCCCCCAGCCCCTCCTCCCTCAGACCCAGGAGTCCAGGCCCCCAGCCCTCCTCCCCAGACCCAGGAGTCCAGGCCCCCAGCCCCTCCTCCCCCAGACCCAGGAGTCCAGGCCCCCAGCCCTCCTCCCCCAGACCCAGGAGTCCAGGCCCCCAGCCCCTCCTCCTTCAGACCCTGGAGTCCAGGCCCCCAGCCCCTCCTCCTTCAGACCCAGGAGTCCAGGCCCCCACCTCCCCTCAGACCCTGGAGTCCAGGCCCCCGGCCCCTCCTCCCTCAGACCCAGGAGTCCAGGCCCCCACCCCTCCTCCCCCAGACCCAGGAGTCCAGGCCCCCAGCCCCTCCTCCTTCAGACCCAGGAGTCCAGGCCCCCAGCCCTCCTCCCCCAGACCCAGGAGTCCAGGCCCCCAGCCCCTCCTCCTTCAGACCCTGGAGTCCAGGCCCCAGTATCCTAGTCCTGACCCCTGCTCAGAACTCCCTCTCCCAGAGCAGTCCCTCAGAGGTTCTCCCCACCCCCACAGCATCACCACCCTTAGACACAGAGGGCTGGAGCATGAAGGCAACAAACTTGGCAACATATTCCAAAGAAGACAATTTTCAAAACTCTTAGTGTCTCTGTCAACCAGATAAATAATAATAAAAATCAAAGAATCGTAAATTCAGTTCATCTGTTCATTGACTCCATCCAACATATATGCACACAGCAGCTCCGCTGAGCAGGGCGAGGAGCCGTACCTGACACTGGCTGAATGGGACAGTTCCATGGGGATTTGCCGCCCACCCCCTCCATCCACTGTATCTGGTGTGAAGGAGGTCCCTCCAGCTTTGCAGTGTGACCCTGAACAGGACCACCTCTCCCCAACCTCCTATCTGGGTTCTGTGAGCAGGGACAGCGGAAGTCCAGGGCAGGGAGGGCAACGATGTGCTGTGTTTCCTGGAAAACCCTATGCAAATAGAGAAGTCCTCTTTGTCCTAATCAGATCTCAGGTGAAGAGAGTTGAGTTAATCACACTTTGGAGTTCAAGTCCTGGCAGAGCCCTGCTCTTGTTATATTGGTCTATTTCCACCTGTCATCCCTGGCCTAGGTCTCCTCCCTCCCCACAGGCACAGACACAAATGGCCTCCAATGCCAGTGCATTGTTGCATTGCTGCTTCTAATTCACAGGGAACCATTGTGTTATGAATTTCACTTTCTCACTTTCATTCATCAGCAACTGTTTTATTGGGCACCTACTATGCACCAGACATTGGTCTACTTATCGGGCACTTACTGTGTGCCAGGCATTGGTCTATTTATTGGGCATCTACAGTGTGCCAGGCATTGGTCTATTTATTGGGCATCTACAGTGTGCCAGGCATTGGTCTATTTATTGGGCATCTACAATATGCCAGGCATTGGTCTGTTTATTGGGCATCTACTGTGTGCCAAGCATTGGTCTATTTATTGGGCATCTACTGTGCACCAGGCATGTTCTAGAAGGTGGAACTGTGAATAAGCCGGACAAAACTAAATGCTTCCTCTCACAGAGCTACATTCTAGCAGGAGATGACAGACAAGAAACACGAAACTTAATTTAAAAGTAAAGTAGAGAGTCCCGATAAGTAAAAAGGTCAATAAACTTGAGCTGGGCGGCAGGCCCAGTGTGTACCAGAGCCAGCTCATACCAGCCCAGAAGAGCCTATTGGCAAATTTTCAGGAATTTTGATAGCAGGTTGCTAAACACAGCCATTATTAAAAATTAAACTACATAAACTTACAATTAAACAACGTATATTATAAACAAAGTCCAGCCCTGGCCAGGTGGCTCAGTTAATTGGAGCATTTTCCTGTATACCAAAAGTTTGCAGGTTTGATTCCCGGTCAGGGCATATACCTAGGTTTTGGGTTCGATCCCTGGTCAGGGCTCATACGGAAGGGAACTGATTGATGTTTCTCACATCAATGTTTCTCTCTCTCCCTTCCTATCTCTATAAAACCAGTAAAAAATATATACCCTCAGGTGAAGATTAAAAAATTAAAAAAAACCTACAAAGTCCATAAACACTAGAAATTTGTCAATTCCTAATTATTTTTACCAGTATCCATGCTTTGACATTATTTATGTCTATCACATTACATCTGTAATGGTGGGCTTCTGAGCATCTTTCTCATTCCCTGTCAAGTGACTTTGCATTGGTAAGCTCATAGCAGCTCAAGGGGCAGTATTTACACCACAATAAAAACATATCCCCACCTTGCTTTCTCCCGCTTCCATATAACCTTCATTCCCTCCTTAATTCCAAAGGCATAAAAGAAACCCCAAAACTTTTATTCTCCGGAGCATTTGAGATCTTGCTCCCCGGCACGTGTCTTCGGTTTGGTTCAAATAAACACTTACAGAAATTATTGACAGGTTTGGATGCTTCTCACGTCGACAGCATTTCAGATTGAATGAAACAGGGTACAAAGGAAAGTGAGCGTGGGTCAGGTTGCCACATTAAATAGACGATCTCATTCCATATGCTGTTTGCTCATCTAGCGTATTGCTTCTAACTGCCACAGTCTTCTCAAGTTGTGCGGTCCAACATAGTAGCCACTAACTGCCTGTCCACATTTTTATTTATTTGTTTGTTTTTTAACCCTCACCCAAGGATATGTTTTTATTGATGAGAGAAAGAGAGAGAGAGAGAGAAACACTGATATGAGAGAGCAACATTGATTGGTTGCCTTCCATACACACCCTGACTGGGGATTGAACCTGCAACCTGGGTATGTGCCCTGACCGGGAACTGAACCCAAGAGCTTTTCAGTGTATGGAACGACACTCAACCAACTGAGCCACACCAGCCAGAGCACATGTGGTCATTTTAAAATTAAAATTAACTGGCCCGGCTGGTGTGGCTCAGTGGTTGAGTGTTGACCCATGCACCAAGAGGTCACCAGTTCGATTCCTAGTCAGGGCACATGCCCAGGTTGTGGGCCTGATCCCCAGTGGGGGACATGCAGGAGGTGGCCAATCAATGTTTCTATTTCTCTCTCTCCCTTCCTCTCTCTCTCAAATCAATAAAGAAAAAATTTTTTAAATAAAAATTAAAATTAACTGAATTTAACACATGTTAAATTTCCATTCCTTGGTCTCACTGCCATATTTTGCTGCTCAATAACCACGTGTGGCTAGCGGTAGCCAAATTAGACAGTGCCAATAAGTGAAATATTCCCATCATCGCAGGAAGTTCTATTGGACATTTCTACTCAAGTCTGCACCCTTGCTTCTCAGACCATGGTCCAGAGAACAGCAGAATTATTATCACCTGAAGCTTATAAAATGTTGAGACTTGGACTCCCACCCCACACCAACTAAACCAGAACCTGCCTTTAACCAAGATCCCCAGAGGACTCAGTGCATACCAAAGTTTGAGAAGCACCACCCCATGGTGTCGACCCCATGGATGTCTCTCTCATCGATGTTTCTATTTCTCTCTCTCCCTCTCCTTCCCTCCCTTTCACTCTGTCTAAAAATCAACGGGAAAATATCCCACCAAGGTTTCGGGTTCGATCCCTAGTCAGGGCACATACAAGAAGCAACCAATGAATGCATAAATAAGTGGGACAACAAACTGATGTTTCTCTCTCTCTCTTTCTCTCCCCCCACCCTCTCTTCCCCTTCCTTTTTCTCTCCAAAATCAATTTTTTTTCTTTATTGATTTTAGAGAGAGAGGAAAGGATAGGGAGAGAGAAACAGAAACATCGATGAGGGAGAACATTGTTTGGCCGCCTCCTGCATGCCCCCCACTGGGGATCAGGCCCACAACCTGGGCATGTGCCCTGACTGGAAATTGAACCGACGACCTCTTGGTGCATGGGTCGACGCTCAACCACTGAGCCACACTGGCTGGGCCAAAATTAATTTTTAAAAAAATTTAGCCCTCGCCGGTGTGGCTCAGTTGGTTGGAACCATTGTCCTGTGCACTGCAGGGTCTCATGTTGATTCCTGGTCAGGGCACATACCCAAGGTTTTGGGTTTGATCCTTGGTTGTGGTGCATAGGGGAGGCAACTGATTGATGTTTCTCTCTCTCCCCCTCTCCTTTCCTCTTCCTCTCAAATCAATCTAAGAAAAAATATCCTCGGGTGAGGATTAAAAATAAAAATAATAAATAAATAAATAAAAAAGAAAGAAAGAAAGAAGTGATAGACCCACGGTGGGACTACCCACCAAGCCCTGCCCAGTTAGAAATTTGCAATTTATTTTGGCTCCACTTTATTATCCACCATGTTAATGACCCAGTCTCCCAGTGATGGACACATCTAGGTTCCCTTCACTGAACCCAAGCAATTCGTGCAATGACTGTTTGGGGTGTCGACCATAAACAAAAGTCAACTTGATATTTGGTCAACAAAAAAGGATTTATTCAGAAAAAAGAACGACAATCCAGTACGTGCTGCCATGGCCAGCCATGTGGAAGTTCATGCCAGGACAGAGATAAAGGAAGTACTTTGTACTGGGGAAAAGAAAGCTGAGGGGAGGGGTTGTTACAACCATAGAGCTACAATGTAAACATAGAGTGGTTCCTGTGAGGCTCTGTCCACAACACAGGGTGTGAGAGCTCCCCCTACAGGCACTCCAAATTCCTGTCTAGGGTAAGGTCACTTACTGTCCTAAATTTTGACAGGGCGCATGCCCCTTATGTACCTTTAGGACACATCTCTGGAAGACAGGAGCAGGACTACTGGACCAAAAGGCCTACCCTTAATCAATTTCACCAAGTACCAGCAGGTTTTTGTCCACATAAGGATTCCTGTCTCTCCATACCCTCGATAATGCCAATAGTTCATTCCTTCATCCAGCAAATATTCATTGAATCCTATTATGTTCCAGGTACTGTTCAAGGAATAAAACAGATAAACACCTCTGCCCTTGGGGAACTCACTTCTAGAGGAGAGGCAGACAAAGAAACAAATGAATAAGTAAAACATAAAGTATTACAGATGGGAGTGAGCCATGGAGACTAAGGATTGCAGAGAAGGATTGCAATGTTTTTGGGTTTTTTTTAATTGTCATACAGGCCCCGGCCGGATAGCTCAGTTGGTTGGAGCATCGTCCTGATATGCCAAGGTTGCAGGTTTGATCCTCTGTTAGGGCACATACAAGAATCAACCAATGAATGCATAAATGAGTAGAACAATAAATCAATGTTTCTCTCTCTCTCTCTCTCTCTCTCTCTCTCTCTCTCTCTCTCTCTCCCTCCCTCCCTCACTTCTTCTCTCTCTCCAAAATCAATAAATAAAAATAAAATAAAAATTGTCATACGAACACTTCCCACCCGCCAGTGGAACTTCAATTATCCTGTTAATGGGTGAATCCCTTTACTTTGTCCATTACAGTTGACATTCATTATTTATATTAGTTTCAGGTGTACAGCATAGGGTTTAGACATTTACATAATTTACAAAGTGATCCCCCTGATAAGTCTCGTACCCACCTGACACCATACATAGTTATTACAATATTACTGCCTATATTTCCTATGCTGTATTTTACATCCTTAAGGGTTGCAATGTTAAGTGGGTGGTTGTGCCATGAAGGGTTGTTAGCTCAGCAGGCTGTCCAAACCCTGCACATTGCAACGAAAGGTTTGGCCTTTGCCTGGCTTCTGGGAGATAACCACTAAGCATCTGCAATATCCTGTTTTGTTTACCTGGGGGCATTGGACCATACCAGAGTCTATTCTAACAAGGTGGTTTCTGGTGGAGTCCTCAGAGCATGTTGTATCAGTTTTATTTCTGGAGGACCTAGAGATTAAGGTCAACCACAAAGGCAGATAGCTGTGCCTACATGACCAACACCCAATAAAATACCTAGACACCAAAGTTCAAGTGAGCTCCCCTGGTGGACAGCACTCTGTATGTGTTGCCAAACATCATCGTTGGGAGAATTAAGGGTTCTCTGCATGATTACACCAGGAGAGGATAACAGGAAGCTTGTGCCCTTTCTCTCCTGGGTTCTGCCCTGAGTGCTATTTTCTTTTATTCATGTTAATTGGTAGCATTTTGCTGTAATAAAACTAAAACCATGAGTATAGTAGCTTTTCTGAGTTCTGTGAGTCCTTCTGGTGATTCATTGAACCTGTCTTGGGATACCTAATTACAGGAGTCAAGGAAGTCTTCATGGAGAGGATGACAAGAATAAGAGAAACCTGAAGAGGGTTCCCATAATGGGAACAGCCCTGAGATTGGGGGTACACCCGGCACGAGAGGGGCAGGAGTGAAAGGTAGATGACACCAAAGGACTGTTGGGACTAGATGGTCTACAGCCTTGTAGGCCACCCTACGAAGACTTGACTTTCACTCTGAGTGAGGTAGAAGGTATTGCAGGGTTTGGAGAAGAGGAGTGACCTGCCCTGACTTAGTTTTTAAAAGGTCAGTCTGGCTGCTGTGTTGCAAACCGAATGTAGGCGGATGAAGACAGAAACAGGGAGACTAGATAGTAAACCTACAATGATACAAGTGAGAGGTAATGGTGACTGGGAGGGACCAGGGTGGTGAGGATGAAAGGTGTTGAGAAATGGGCAGATTCTGGATCTATTTTGAAGGTAGAGTCGATGGGGTTTGGTAACAAAATGGATGTGTGGTATGAGAAAAGGAATTCAAGGTCGAGATGAAGGTTTAGGCCGAAGAGTGGAAGGATGGAGAGACCATCTACTGAGAAGATCAAGACTGCAAGAAGAGCCTGTGTGGGACCTAAGAGGAGTGGAGGACAGGAGTTTGGTTTTGAACGTGGAGATGTGAGTAGGCAGTTGGATGCTAAGCCAAGAGCTCCAGAGCGAGGTCTGGCTGGAGACACAAATTTGGGAGTCGTCAGCATGTGGATGGTATTTAAAGCCGCAAGACCAGATGAGATCGCCAAGGGAGTGAGTGTAGACAGAAGAGAGAAGAGGATCGAGTGCTGAGTCCTGAGATGTCCCACCATGTAGAGATTGGGGAGATGAGCCAACAGCGTCAGTCACGGATGAGGAGCAGCCAGTGAGTTACAAGGAAGACCAGGAGGGTGTGGTGTCCCAGAGTGCTGCTGAAAACTCAAGTAAGGTAAACCCTGAAGAGCTGGCCACTGGGTTGAGCAACATGGAAGTTATTGGTGTCCTTAGCAGGGGCACAGTCGGCAGAGCAGTGGGGGAGAAAGCCTGCAGGGAGGGGACTCGAGAGAGAACAAGAGGAGAGAAATTGCAGACAGTGAGTGTAGCCAACTCTTCAGAGAAGAATTGCAGTCCAGGGGAGTAAAATGTCAGCCAAGAGAGCATGAAGGTTCGAGAGGTTTTTATTTTATTTATTTTATCAAGTGTTAAAATTGATTTTAGTGCCTTGGCTGGTTTGGCTTAGTGGTTAAAGCATCGGCTGGAGGACCGATGAGTCGAGGGTTCGATTCTGGTCAAGGGCACCTATCTCAGTTGCAGTTCGAACCTGGCCCTGGTCAGGTCGTGCAAGAGGCAGCCGGTCAATGTGTCTCTCTTACATCGATGTTTCTCTTTCTCCCTCTCTCTCTTCCTCCCTCCCACTCTATCTGATGATAAATAGAAAAACTAAATAAATAAAATAAAATAAAATTGATTTTAGAGAGACAGGAAGGGAGAGAGAGAGAAACATCAATGTGAGAGAGAAACATCGATCGGTTGCCTCCTGTATGCACCCCGACCGGGGATCAAACCCCCAACTTGGGTATGTGCCTCAACCAACTGAGCCACACCGGCCAGGGCAGTTGGAGAGGTTTTAAAAACTATTTTAGCCCTGGCCGGTGTGGCTCCGTGGTTAGAGCCTCGGCCCAAGCATCGAAGGGTAACAGGTTCGATTATTGGTCAAGGGCTCGTACCTGGGTTGCAGGTTCAATCCCGGGCCCCAGTTGGGACATGTGCGGGAGGCAACCAATCGACGTGTCTCTCTCACATCGATGTTTCTCTTTCTCTCCTTCCCTCCCTCCCTTCCACTCTCTCTAAAAATCAATGGAAAAAATATCCATGGATGAGGATTAAGAAATTTTTTTCTTTTAATGGAACACAGGAGAAATGCAGCATGTTTGTATGTTAATGGGACAGCTCATGGGTGGGGGGGAAATTAATGATGGAGACAAAGGAAAAGAGACGTGCCAGTTGGAGTACTGCCTTCACGAAGACAAGAGGGGACGGGATACTGGGCACAAGTGGAGGGGTCTGTCTTAGATGGAGGTGCAAACGTTAGAAATAGGAGAGGAGCCATGGCTGGTTAGAGCATTGGCCCGCGGTCCGGAGAGACCCGGGTTCAGTTCCTGCAAAGGGCACGTACCTCGGTTGCAGTTTGTCCCCGGCCCCAGGTGGGGTCGTGTGGGTGGCAGCCAGTCGATGTGTCTCTCTCACATCGGTGATGTTTCTCTCTCTCTCTCTCCCTCCCTCTCTCCTCTCGCTCTATCTGAAGATGAATGCAAAAATGTCCTCGGGTGAGGATAAAAAATAAAAAATAAAAAATAAATAAATAATTCATGGCTCTCGACTCCTTGTGCATCTTGAGTCTGGTTTTTCTGGGGACACCTCTCTATCTCTTATGTCTTTGTACCTGTCTCTCTCTCTCTGCATTTCCCATCCTCTCCCACCCACTTTGTCTGTGTATCTCTGTGTATTTATCCCTTTGTCTTTCTTGTATCAGGGCCTCTCCTCTGGGCCTGGTTATGGGGCCAACTTTCTCATCCCAGCCAGCATTTCCAACCAGAACTTCCAGTTCCTGCTTCACAAAGAACCCCATTTTGAAGCCAAGCTCGGGTGGGGCTTCCAGGAACCTCAGGCTGCCTCCATCTCCAGCTTTACTTATTTAACAAGCACATTGGTGGCTCTAGGTCCATATTAGGTATATAAGCGCCTTCCAACATTAACTCATTTAACTCTCCTCTAGGGGGTAGGTGCTGTTGATAACGCCATTGTACAAACGGGGACACCAAGGCACAGAGTGTCCTTGTCACTTGAACTTGAGTCTCAGCTCTAAACCACTAGGAATACTGTCTCCTTTTCTAGTCCTTCTTTCCCCAGCCATACTCTCTGACGGGGGAAAGACCCTAATCTGTGAGACAATACACCTGGACTTGGTCTAGTTGTATGACTTTCAGCCGCCCACAGCCCTCCATGGACTCCAATTGCCTTATTGGTCAAGTGAGGGGGTGGCAAATGCTCAACCCTCGGTGGGTCCATGACTTCACTTCAACGAGAGTCAGCCAACCAAAGCCCTGGCCAATCATAAACTCTAATATCAGCATTGACCTCATCCTCACCCCTCAGCCAATGCCAAAGCTAGCCACCCCCACTCCAGGTTCCAGCCCTTCCCAAGTGAGGAAGGCTTTTGTGGAAGTGTGGACCCAGGCCACAAGAGGGCACAGGTACCCTGACTTCCCACGCAAGCCTGTCACCTCACTTAACCCGGCATCCTCCCTCTTGCCACCCAGCCTGAACCCAACTCTACGGGAAAAGAATGAACTCAGTATCCACTCCCGCTCCAGCCGTGTGAGGTGGGGGAATTCCAAGGTGCAGAAGGACAGCTGCTTCTCCGTCACCTTGAGAGGAGTTCACAGCTACGGTCCAGCCCACTCCCATCAAAACCCTACCTCAACACAGACGCTCAACCTCATGTCTAGTCTCCATTATCAATGTCAACCCACAACACCAACTCAACTGTATTTCAACACCTCCTCATCCAAAACTTCAGTCTTGGCGCCATCTCCAGCCCCAACCCGACAGGCCTCCATCAACAACCTTATCACCAGATTCCTCCCAACCACAAATGAGTCCTTTCTCCTAAACCAACTCCAACCCCATCCTCACTGCATGTCCATTCTTCTCCCCAAACTCACTTGCATTCCCAATGCAGTTATCAGACCCACCCTAAACCTGACCCTACTGTATGGAAAAATTGTGAGAGATGTCGATATAGACACAACAGGTGTCTTTGATGGAAAACTAGATGGGTCAACAGATTTGGGGGAGGGGGTCTCTGCTTCTGTTATTGTCTTTAAGCTGCTTTACAACTCTGTAAATTATAGATAGCTGATAGAGTACAAATGATTCTTGCCCATAACCATGCAAATGAGCTTTGTCGGGTAGAAGTACAATTTTCCTCCCCACCATGTAGAATAAGACAGTTTTATATCTATTTATAAATTCATTTCAGCATTCCTTATTGCCTACACATGTGGAATTCTTTGTAACATCTTCAAAGATTTTATTATCACTTATTAATGAATCAAAATAAAATCTTAGACATATAGTCATTTTATACGTAGAAGAATCATGGTTAGATCTTTTTTTTTAAATTATCTTTTAAGCCCTGGCCAGGTAGCTCAGTTGGTTAGAATGTAGTCCTGATACACCAAGGTTGTGGGTTTGATTCCCGGTCAGAGCACATACAAGAATGAACCAATGATTGCATAAATAAGTGGAACAAAAAATCTATGTTTCTCTCTCTCTCTCTTCCTCTCTTTCTCTAAAATCAATAAAAATTTTTAAAATATTAAAAAAAAAATTTTTTTTCCTTTACTGATTTTACAGAGAGAGGAAGTGAGAGGGAGAGAGAGAAACATTGATGAGAGGGAACATCTATTGGCCGCCTCCTACATGCCCCCCACTGGGGATCGGGCCCACAACCTGGGCATGTGTCCTTACCGGGAATCGAACCAGCAGCCTCTTGGTGCATGGGTCGATGCTCAACCACTGAGCCACACCGGCCGGACACATTTTAAAAATATTTTAACACTAGATTTGATCCCTATATCCAAACTTCAACTTTCCCCAATAAGGACCACACCAGTTTTGATGTTAACACACTCCATCTGGCTCAACCCCTTATCCTTATTTTTATGACACCACTGGTCTCTCCAGACTTCATCTGGCCCCCATCTCTGGCTTTCTTCCAAATTCTGACCCCACCTCTGTCCTCCCTAATCCCTAATCCTGCCCTCTCCACCCCCTAGGATTAATTCACAGCCCCACCCAGTTCTAGTTCCAGTTCCAGGAGACTCCTACTCATTCCCAAAAACACCCTCTTCCTCCTTCCGCTTCCCTCTCCACCCCCATGCCCATGGACTTCCTCACCCCATCTGACCTTGCTCCTGAAAGGCCATTTATCCAAAATATTGCTTTCCCAGGCCCAATCCCTGCCCCCATTCTACTTCAAAGACAGTTGATTTTCAATCACCTACCTGAAGATTCTCTTGTTGTGCCTGATGGTTGGGTGTGGGGGTGGGAAGGGTAAATGGTAGAATAAATTTGGACATCCCTGTGTTTTTCAAAGAAAAGGGGCTGGAGATGGAGTTGGGGCTGGAGATGAGGCTAAGAACTAGAATTTGGATGTGCTGCATTTGATGTTGAGAGATACATTTGAGATAAAGCTGTTGATGGCACTGGCTTTGAGGGATAGTCTGGGGGCCAGGGGTATGGCTGAAATTAGGCAGAGAAATGGGAATAGGGTGAGAGATGGCCTTCTGGGAACTGATGTATATTTAGAACGTGCACAGGGTTGGAGTGGAGATTGGGGCCTGAGTTATGTTACAAGGGGGCTTGGGGATTTAGGGTGGTTTGGGGGAAGGAAGTGATGGGCTTTCTCCTTCTTACTAGGTGGGTCCTGCTGCTTCAAAGTTCACAGTGGGTTCAACTCTGGCTTGGGAGGAGCCAAATCTGGGTCTCAGCTTGTCCTGAAAGCTCCACCCTCAAGCAGAGGGCCAAGCCCAGGCTGGGGGGTGCCTGGCACAGCCTGCTGAGCCATTGGTGGTGGAGAGGGGTAGGCCAGTCACCGGGAAATGCTGAGGGCGCTGGGGGAGGGTGTCAGGGGTTAAAAGGCATGGGTCAGGGCTGATGTTGGAGGCATCAGGCTGCAGAGGTTCTTCACCTGAGCCCCTCGCCCAGGTAGGGTGCACCTGGGGCAGAGGCTGGAGCATTGGAGGGGAGGAGGGGGGAGGTTGGAAGGGGGGAAAGGGAGCGTAGCTGAGTTAAGGAGATGGCGAAGGAAACCAGAGGCTCAGCTATAGATAGAAATCTGCAGAGATGGAGAGCTGAAGCCACAGAAAGATAAGCTCAGTTTGAGACCAGGTGTCAGAACCAACCCTGGGAGGAGAGAAGGGACAGAGAGAGGGGCTGGAGAGAGTACCAAGGGCCCAGCTTGCTGGAAGGCAGGGCTGGCTACCTGGGTTGAGGAGCAGAAAGCCAGTGCCCAAGGGGGGTGCACGCCCCCTCCCCCGCAGGATGAATTTGGGGAGGAGGTGCAGATTCTTGGGTCAGGGTTCTCAGAGTGAAGGGAGATTTACAACTAGGAAGTTCAGGGGCAGAGGTAAGGGGGTCAGAGATGGGGCTTTTGACCAGCCCTTAACACCTCTCTTCAACTTCTCAGGCCCATCCCGCCCTGCCCCCCACCCAGGATCCGCCATGTGGCCCCTGGCCGCTGTGATTGCCTTCCTGACCACAGCCCTGTCAAGCGGTAAGAATGCGCGGGGGTGGAGGCGGGGTGGCCACCCCAGACAATGGTAGGAGGGGTCCGGACGCGGGGAGGGGGCCTGGAAGCCGCGAGCTCCGCCCCCCGCCCACTCCGGGCAGGGTCCCGCGGGGACAAGCCAGAAAGCTTCCTGCTTATCCCTGAGTGACCTGGTTTCCTGGCTGGGGTCAGCCCACTGTCCCCACCAGGCGCCTTTTCTGTCTTACTCTACACTGGAAAGCCCATTCCCCCGCACCCCTCAAATATTCCCACAGCAGCCCCTCCCACATTCAAGGCCTCCTGGCCCCCCTGAGTGACAGGAGTCTCAGAGACACAGGTTCAAATCCTGACGCTGCCACTCTGAGCAAGTGACTTCACTTTTTTTTTTTTTAAAGGTAACGAATAGTTTATTATTATTAATTTATTTTTGTTACAAATGTTTCTCCTTTGTCCCCCATTGACACCCTCTTCCCCATCCCTCCCACCCACCCCGTCCCCAGCTTTGCTGTCTATGTCCATTGGTTACGCATACATGCATATAAGTTCTGTGGTTTATCTCTTCCCTCCCCCCTACCCCCTCTTCTGAGGTTTGCTAGTCTGTACCCTACTTCTATGTCTCTGGGTCTATTTTGTTCAGTGACTTCACTTCTTTGTGTCTAGGTTGTTCCATCTGTAAAATGGGAACGTACAGGGGTGGGCAAAGTAGGTTTATAGTTGTTCCTATGGAAAATAATACAGTAATTAATAAGTAGTAATACAAGAATGAACTCGTGTTTAGAATACTTCCAACTGTAAATCTACTTTTGCCCACCCGGGTGTAAGTCCTTTCCACCAAGGGTTGTTGTATTAAAATGAGGTAACACCTGTCTGTGCTCACGGCCTGGCAGATAGAAGGGATGGAAAGTTCGTCGTCACTGTTACTTTATCAGTAGTCATCTCTATGGGTTCTCAGAACTGTCCAGTTCTTCCTATCTGATTCCACTGGAGTTGGTCCCCCCATTAAGCCCCCTCTCTCTGCCTTTGCCAACAAGTTCTCTGGAAACCCCATCCATGCATCATGCATTTATTCATTCATTCTTTCATACAGATGATGTATTATAGAATTGTACCCTTGAAACCTCTATAATTTTATTAACCAATGTCACCCCAATAAATTCAGTAGTAATTTTTTTTAAAAAAAAACAAAACACCTCTGCATGCCAGAAGGGTGTGCTGGATGCTGTGTAAGCAAAGACAGAGTCCCTGCTCTCAGCACCCAGGGCCTAGCGGGTTCAGCTGCAGACCTTATTACAACAATCACCCAAATAATTAGTTAATAATTAGTGACAATTGCTATATGAGGGGATGGCTTCAAGGGGCCAAGCCAGGAGCCTAGGGATAGCAGCTCCCTGCCTGGAAGGCCACCCAGAAGGACTAGACCCTTAAGTTGACACCCAACGGAGGGAGGGGTCCAAGGGCACCTGGCACCCAGCACCACCCTTGGCCTGGAGGCAGGGTGGATTGTCTCCTTTGGCAACACTCCCAGGACTCCTGCCCTTGTCCCCAGCCCCTCCTGGGTGCCACGCCCTGGGGTAGGAGCCCCACTTGCATTGGCTTGTGGAATCCTCAATAGCTGTACAAGGTACGTGAACTATAATTACTCTAGTTCCACAGCTGAAAAACCCAAGACTGACAGGAGAGTCCAGCTCCAAAGACCGCAGTGGTGCTTGCAGAATGCTGATCCGTGCAGCCTGCCCTGCCTCCCACATCCTGGACTTGCCATCCTGGTAGTCCATCTTTATTATTTTAGACCTAGTGGTCTGCTTAGAGTCACCTGTTTTAAACTTAAAACGCATTCTTTGCTATAAATAAAAGAGAAAAAAGAAGTAAATCCTGCACAAGGAAACAAAAATGGTATGTTTATTGGGTTGGACCACCTGAAATTATCAACCTCCCCAAAAGAGTGATTACAGATGGCTCAGCTTAATGCATTTTAGGTTGCAGGCTAAGCAAGGGTTCTGCTCCCTTTGGGTTTTAAAAAGTGAGCTTAGCCCTGGCCAGTTGGTGGCTTCGTTGGTTGACTGTTGTCTCAGGCACAGAGAGATCCCAGGTTCGATTCCCAGTCAGGGCATGTGCCTGGGTTTCGGGCTCTATCCCCAATAGGGGACATGCAGGAGGCAGCTTATCAATGTTTCTTTCTCATTGATGTTTCCCCTTCTCTCTCCCTCTCCCTTCCCCTCTCTCTAAAAATCAATGAATACATTTTTTTAAGTGAGTTCAGCAAGGATTTGAGAGGTGTGAAAGGCATATCGGCACCATCGTGAGACTTTCTCCTCAATAAAATCAGAATTGGAAGAGAACTGGATGGTGATACAGTGTCTGAGGATACAATGTGATGTTACGTATGCCTCATTCCTATACCACCTAAAACAACCCTGTGCCCACCAATGACTTCTGTCCCCAACTTTGAGAACCTCTGGGCTAATCCCACTGCTTATGTCGGTGGGCAAGGGACTTGCTGGCCACAGAGCTGGGGACCTCCTGTTGAGCTAATAATAGCAACAGTCCCCACTTACTGAGTGCTGTGTGTGTCTCAGATGTAGGATTTTACTGAATCCTACAACTGCCCCATGAGAGATGAAACTGTTACCTTCCCTACTTTATAGTTGAGAAGACGGAGACTGGCAACTTATGACAGGATCACCCAGCCAGAAAGAAGGCGGCACATTCGGGATTGGACTTTCTCAGTTCTCTTTTTAAAAAATTTTTATTGTTAATCCTCACCCAAAGACATTTTTTTTAAATTGATTTTTAGAGAGAGTGGAAGGGACAGAGAGAGAGAGAGAGAGAGAGAGAGAGAGAGAGAGAGAGAGAGACATCGATTGGTTGCCTCCCACATGCAACCCAGGTACATGCCCTTGACCGGGAATCAAACCCGCAACCCTTTGGTTTGTGGGTCGACTTTCTAACCACTGGGCAACATCATCCAGGGCAGGACTTTGTTCTCTTGTCAACTGCCCTGCTTCCAGTGCCAGACACAGTTCCTGGCACACGTGACATTGGTTGAGCACTTACTGTGTGCCAGGCACTGCTAGGTCTGTCTACATCCTATATCTGCAATGTCCAATATGGTGGCCACTGGCCACTTGGAGCTATTGAGCATTTCAAATGTGGCTGCAGAACTGAATTTTTAAGTTTCATTTTAATGAATCTAAATTCAAATAGCCACATTGGACATATTGAACAGTGCGGACCTGGAGAAAGAACTGTCGAGAAAGAGGAAGCAGCACATGCAAAAGGTCTGGTCTGTTTGAGGAAAAGATCCATGAAACTAGAACAGAGTGAGTGAAGAGGAGACAGGTGGAAGATGGAGTCAAGGAGATTGGCAAAGGTCAGATGATTCAGAGGCCTGAAAACTTTGAATTTGGGAGTAGTTAGCCTATGGATGGTATTTGAAGCCATTGAGGAACCCAGTAAATAGACGTTAGAAAGATGGATGGATGGGTGGATGGATGAAGGGATGGATGGATGAATAGAGGGATAGAGGGATGGATGGATGGGCAGACAGATGGATAAATGGAAGGATGGATGGATGGACAGGTGGATGGATGAATGGAAGGATGGATAGGTGGATAGGTAGATGGATGGAGGAATGGATGAAGGGGTAGATGGATAGATGGAGAAATGGGTGGCTGGACAGATGGAGGGAGGGATGGATGAATGGACCGATGGATGGATGGATGCTGCACAGGTGGTTGTGGAGGTCCATCTCACTTCTTCCTCTTGAAATCCATCCCCGTGGTGGAATGAGAGAGAACATGCAGGTGGGGAGAAAGCCAGACTTCTGCTTATCAGAAGCATCCTCATTTAGTGGACTCTTCCTTCATCCCCCCAATGGAGGGTACAACACTTCTATGGAAAAGGACAGTGTCACCTCTTTTCCCTGACTCATCTCCACTACATAGAAAATGGCAACTCCCAGAGCCCAAGAAATGAATCATCAGTTCCTGGTCACCAAGAGCAAATTCTGACCCTCTCCCCAAACCCAGGAACAACACCTCCAGGCCTCTTCCTTTGCCTGAACCCCAGTTCTCTTAACATTTTCTCTTCTTTACCAGGCATCTCTCAGGAGTACCCCAAGATTATCAATGGCACCAACGGGACCTATGGGTTTCTCCCAGGTGGTTACACCTGCCCTCCCCACTCTCAGCCCTGGCAGGCAGCCCTGCTGGTACAGGGGCGGCTGCTCTGTGGGGCGGTCCTCGTCCACCCCAGATGGGTCCTCACTGCAGCACACTGTCTGAAGAAGTATGTGAGGGCCAGGGGGAAAAGGGGTAGGGATGATAATGGGACTGGGTGGAGTTGCATTTGAGGATGAGCTTGGAGTTCTTTCAGGTTGGGACAGGAATGGGTGAGAATGAGGTTTGGGTGGAGATAAGGGGTTCTGGATGGGAACGGACTTGAAGTAGAGGATTTGGATGGGATTAGAGTTGGTGTGTTTGGAGATCAGGAAGGTGAGATGGGGAAGAGATGGGGCTGGCGAGGGGCTCATCTTCTCCTCTAACCAGCCTGTTCCTGCATCCACAGCGGATACAAAGTCTACCTGGGCAAGCATGCCCTGGGGCATGTAGAGGCTGGACAGCAGGTGAGGGACGTAGTCCGCTCTATTCCCCACCCTCAGTACCAGAGCAGCCCCACTCACCTGAACCATGACCACGATATTATGCTTCTGGAGCTGCAGTCCCCAGTCCAGCTCACGAGCCATATCCGCATCCTGCCTCTCTCCCGCAGTGACTGCCTCCCCGCTGGCACCTGCTGTCGGGTGTCTGGCTGGGGCACCACTATCAGCCCCCAGGGTATGTACCTGCACAGGTGGCCTGGGGTCTCACAGGGTGGCTGGGGAAACTGGGGTAGAGATGGGAGATAGGTTGGAGGAGGATTCCTTTACTTACTAATTTTTCTAATCTGTTGATTTTTAGAGAGAGAGAGAGAGAAACATCGACTTGTTGTTCCACTTATGTATGCATTTATTGGTTGCTTCTTATATGTGCCCTGACCGGGGATTGAACCCGAAACCTTGGTGTAGCGGGACAATGCTCTAACCAACTGAGCTACCGGCTAGGGCAAGGATTCCTTTATATAGAAAAATGAAAATAAAAATATATGTAGTTATAAAGAAACAAACAAAAAAATGGACAAGAAAAAATATATAGTTACATCTATATATTACATATAACATATAATGTATAAAGTTATATAATGTTATAGATCATGTACAATACAGTTATATATCTCTCTATAAATTTATAAATATGTGAAATTATAGTATATTCTGTGCATATTTATAAAAATATACATTATACATCTGTATATCAATATGTAAATTATAAAATTAGATTTATTTTCTAAATTATAACTATATTTATGCATTTATTTAAATACATTGATATATAAATTATACATTATGAGTAAACATATTTAAATAAGTACATAAGTATATAATTTATACAGTAAATGATATTTTGATATATTTTATTACATATAATAAAATAAAAACAGCTATATCCTTTGTGCATAAGTTATATCTATATAAATATAAAGTCGATGCATAGCAGCAGAGCCCTGTGTGGTCCCCAGCTCACTCCCAGCTGCAATTGTGTATCTTTCTGCCCAGCATGTCCCATCTGTCTTTCCACCACTTCCCTACTCTCCTGCAGTTCTTTCTTCCCATCTCTCCTGTGTTTTCCCCATCTCCAATTCTCTCTCACCGTCTCTGTCTTCCACCAACTTTCCTATTGAGCTCCCACCTCATAGCCTATCCAAGACAGATATCCCTACACCTTTCTCTCTCTCCTCCCCAGTGAGTTTCCCACAAACCTTACAGTGTGCCAACATCCAGCTACGTTCAGATGAGGAGTGTCGTCAAGTCTATCCAGGGAAGATCACACCCAACATGGTATGTGCCGGCACCCAAGAAGGCGGTAAAGACTCCTGTGAGGTGAGGCCATGTGGGGTTGGGGGTGGGGGCTGCCATGGGCCAGGATGGGAATCCAGAATAGAGGTGGGGACAGATGCTGGAGGGAAAGGATTTGCTTTTAGCCTTTGGGGAACCAGTCTTTGTAGAAGGTCAAGACAAAAGGGAGTACCCATGGGTGGCAAATATAATTCATCCCAAGCCCCAGCTTTGAATGACAGTGGATGCCTGGATCCTGGTGTTGACATCCATAAAAGTTCGGATTCTTTTGGCTGCAATTGTCTAAAAACCCAACTCAAACTGCCTTAAGCAAAATACTGGCTTTTGTAACTGAAAAAACCTGGAGGGTCCTGCTTCAGGTGCAGATGGATCCAGGTGCAAACATAATGTGTTTAAGACTCACATAAACATCTTGAGCATGGCTCTCACTAGGCTGACTTAAGTCATGTGTCCTAGAACCATTGCTCTGGCCAGAGCTGTGGGATTCTCTGATGTTCCCAGTCTGGGGTCACATGACTAACTGTGGGGGCTTGCAGGGGGGCAGGGACAAGCTACACAAATTGAGAGTGGGGATGGGGTCATTCTCCAAATGAAAAAAAAAAAATCAGGCCCAGCTGGTATGGCTCAGTGGTTGAGCATCGACCCATGCACCAAGAGGTTGCTGGTTCAATTCCTGGTCAGGGCACATGCCCAGGTTGTGGGCCAAATCCCCAGCAGGGGGCATGCAGGAGGCAGCCAATCGATGTTCTCTCTCATTGATGTTTCTCTCTCTCTCTCCCTCTCCCTTCCTCTTTCTCTAAAATCAATAAAGAAAATAAAATTTTCTTTTAAATCAGGAGGTTGTTACCAAAATAAGGTAAAAATGGATACTGCATGGACAAGATGACAACCTATGTCCAATAGAGGAGGCTTGTTAAGTTGAGGTTTGGTTTAGTGGGAAAGGATATGATAATGAATCAATGACAAGGACCTTATCAATAGCAATAATGTGTGTTCTGGGACCAGGAGAAGAAGCACACATGTGTACAAACCCTACCCAGCTGTGGATGGGTTAACTCAATAGTAAGATGTCCTGAAGAAACCATAAAGCAGGGGCAGGTTTGGGAGGCAGGGGCTACCAGGTGGGCTTTGGTGCCAGGGAAAGGAGAACAGGTGTGTGAGATAAGTTGTCACCACTTTAATGAGACAGAGGAACAAAACAAAGAGAGACACAGAAGTCTCTCTCTCTCTGTGTTTCACTGTCTACCTCTGACTTTCTATTTCTGTCTCTCATTCTCTGTCCCTCTGTGTTTATCTTTTTATCTGATTCAGACTGTCTCTGTTGCCGTCTCTCACTGTGTCTCCATATTCCTCTGTCTCTATCTCTGCCTCCATGTCTGTCTCTCTCAGTCTTTCACTCTCTCCCCACAAGTCCCCATCTCTGCCTTTGTTTGGCCCCAGCAAGGACCCCACCTTTCTGTCTCCCCAGGGTGACTCCGGAGGCCCCCTGGTCTGCAACGGTGTGCTTCACGGTATCATCTCCTGGGGAGACTTCCCATGTGGGCAGCCCAACCGGCCTGGCGTCTACACCCGAGTCTCTAAATATGTTTCATGGATCAGAGAAACAATCCAGAAAACTCAGGAGCAGAAATGGACGAAGGGCCCACAATAAAACTCCAGTTGACTTACCCACCTCCTTCCTCCCAGTGTTCCCTCCTTACTCAGTTTGCCCAGCCCTTCTCTGCCCGCCCCCCCCAGAATGTCCACTTGAGCCAGTGATCTATGTTCTCAAAATGTCCCATCCCAGCTGACATTCCATGTTTCAAAAGCACTCAGTCCCTGCCAGCATCAAAGTCTACCTGACGTTGCACCCCTGAAACACCCCAGTTCCCTGAATGTCCCAACCCAGACACGTTCCAGGTCTCCCAACTGTTTCAGCATAAATCCAGATCACCATCTCAATGTTTTATCTGTGGAATGCTTAGATACCTCCAGCCCATCCCAATCACATTCCATGTCCTGCAAATGCACCATCCTTGGAAACATTCTATTCCCCTTCAGATATGTATTCATTGCCAATATTCTAGATCCTTCTATATTTTGTACTCAAGAAGGTTCTAGACTCCCATGACATTTCATTCTGAAAATATTACCTTGTGACCACACTCTTATGTGCTATGCCCTCCTGAATGACATCACAGCTAACATTGGATCTCCTCATAATGGTTCATTGTCACATAGCTCTGGACCTTCCATCCCTACCTATATCCCACATTCTGTCAATATATGGCCTCTGGCAATACTTCCTGTCTCTGAATCCCCATGCCCACTTGAGATCAATAGCACTCTAGAATCTAGAGCGATGGGGTTCAGTATCCCAAGGAGGCCTCCAGACCTGGACACTACTGTCCACCAAATACCCTATCTGTCTCCTCCACGGACACCTTTGTTCAATGCCCCTTGATGTAGTTACATCTTTTTTTTGCCCATGACCTCGGAACGCAATGGTCAAATGCTCAAGCCACCGGAGTCCCTGCTTTGAACAATTCATAGAACTCCTGCCTCCCTTTTCTCATCTGTAAAACAGAGCTCATAATTTTTCCTCACAGCATTGTTATCAGGGTAAATGTTGAGGGCTAACTGTTATTATTTGCATGGTTCCCTATAAAATATTACCTTTGGATGTCAATACCAACCCCTTTGCTGAGTGTCCAAGAAGTGTTGCATTTCTTTATTTTTCTCAGCAAGCATTTAGCTGCTATTTTTAATAGGATGGTCTGGGAAGAACACATTGCACACAAAACAATATGCAACTTGTCATAACATATACTAATAAAACCTACATTGCAAATGTAGTAAATGCCACTGACCTGTTCACCTGGAATGGTTACTTTCCTTTATTTATTATTTTAAATTTTATTTTGATTGTTGAGAGTATTACAAATGTCTCCCACCCCCCTCTTTACACCTGGCCCCCGCCCTTCCCCAGTCCTTCACTGCGCTATTGTCTGTGTCCATGGGCTATGCATATATGCATATAAGTTGAAGGGTTACTTTTATATGTGAATTTCATATTAATTTTTTTAATGGTGTTTTTTTCTTCATTCTGAAGTGTTTCTTTTTTAAACTTGATTTGAGAGACACATCAATTTGTCGTTCCACATATTTATGTATTCATTAGTTAATTCTTTTAGAAAAAAAATTTTTATTGATTTTCAGAGAAAGAGGAAAGGAAAGGGAGAGAGAGAGAAACATCAATGTGAGAGCAAAACATCCATGGGCTGCCTCCGGCATGCCCCTCACCGAGGATCAAGCCTGCAACCTTGGCCTGTGCCGTGACTGGGAATCAAACCAACAACCTTTGAGGCACAGGATGATGCCCAATCAACTGAGCCACACTGGCCAGGGCCATTGGTTGATTCTTGTACGTGCCCTGACTGGGAATTGAACCTCCAACTTTGGTGTATCAGGAAGATGCTCTAACCAACTGAGCTACCCAGCAGGACTCTTTTTTTTTTTTTTTTTTTTTAGCAGAAAACAGAGGTTACTTCATTTTCTTCAACCTCAGTGTGAGAGCTCATCTTAATTTTTTTTAAGCTATGCAAAAATAAATACAATAACAAAAGATACACAGTAATAAAGACAATAACAAGGCTATACAAGAATAAAAATAATAGCAAAGGATACATAATAATAAAGACAGTAGAGAGTCAGGCCAGTAAGCCAGGACAAGTGGAATAGAGAAACTGAGGCAGATAGCTGAACAAACTGACAGATCAATTTACAGTGGATACCTAAGGTCACCTCCCTAGAAATAACATCTAGGCTTCAGCTGTATTTTAGCACCAGACCCAGAAAAGCAGCAAAACCAGATGGCTGACACCAGGACCAGCTGCAATGACTAAGGACCCCTGCCCTGACACTGGCCAATCAATGACCCTGAAGGAGCACACCTAGAAAACTGATGAATATTCTATTGAATCTTTCCCTTGAGACCTCCCCTAAGATTCCCACCTAGTAGAGAGAAACAAAAGTCTCAAGACAAAGGACCCAGCTTGTGCTCTCCTTCCCAGGAGCACGCCCCCGAGGCATCCCACCCCCTTCTTCCCCCACAGGCAAGCATCTCCTAGACTCTCCCACAAGGCTTGCAACCAGGGCAGCAATGGACAGCAGCAGTTCATCCCAGGCAAACCCCCTGAACCTGTCCTCAAGACCCCCTTTCCTCTGACTTCTCAGTGAGCCAAAGCAGCCCAGCCTAGGCTCGTTTCCCCAGCCCTTTCTTGTTTCACTGCCCCCCAGCTTTAATAAATGTCCTCTAAAATTCACCTGGACTCATGTTGTGAAACTTTTCCTGCATGAAGTCAGGAACCCACACACTACTGGCCCGGCCCTAGGCAGACCCACTCAGGGCCGGGTCCCCTTTCCAGTAACAATAGCAAAGATACATGGTAGTAAAAATAGCAATGGATATTCGATAAAGATAACGGCCAAAGATACACAACGATAAAGAGAATAGCAGTTCTGGCCGGGTAGTTCAGTTGGTTGGAGCATTGTTTTAATGGGCCGAGGTTGCGGGTGTGAACCCTGATCAGGGCACATACAAGAGTCAACCAGTGAATGCATAAACAAATGGAACAACAAATCAATGTTTTGCTCTCTCCCTGCCCCTCTCTCTCTAAATCAATTTTTTTAAGAAAACACAAGGGAATGGGGATAAAAGGGAATAAAATGAGGAAAACAAGAAGGTTCTTGTATAGTATAGATCACCACTTCAACTCCCTCCATTGGAGGATTAAAAACTAGCTAAATATATTAATAAACTTTATTTTTATTTTTTAATTAATTAATTTAATTTATTACAGATGTCCCTCCTTTTTCTCTCACTGACACCGTCCTCCCTGCTCCTGCACCACCCTCTGCCTTCACAGTACTGTTGTCTGTGTCCATTGGTTGTGCACATATGCATATAAGTTCTTTGGGTTATCTCTTCCCACCCCCCACCCACCTTCCCTCTGAGGTGTGTCAGTCTGTTCCCACTTCTATGTCTATGGATCTATTTTGTTCATCAGCTTATTTTGTTCATTACCTAATACATTTTTTTTTTAATGACACGTGCTTCAGAGGGTTCTTGGGAAGGTTAATAGTGCTGATATGTGAATAGCACTTGAAAGAACACCAGGTACTGAGTGAGTGCTTATTAAATGATAGAGGTCATTAGTATTGTAGCTCTTATTGATATAATTGTTATGATGCTATGTCTCCAAGGCTGCCAGTGCCAGAGCAAGCCGCCTTGGGTGACAGCTGGGGCTTTGAGAGAGAGAGAGAGAGAGAGAGAGAGAGTGAGAGGTGGCCGCCCAAATCCTTTCTGTGGAACAGAAAATAATGACATACCTGAGCTGGAGATTGTGACTGCCCACACCTTAAATCAGGAGGATGAGCCAGGTGGCCAGGCCTCGAGGCTGCTCAGCCTTTCCTCCTCCCTCCCTCTCCTGGGATTTCGAAACCAAAAGATCTTTTCCTGTTTTTGCTTAAGGGAATTTTTAATAACAATGTGGACCTGGGCAGAAAGGAATTTGAAAAGCTAGTGGAGGAGACTGGGGAAGAGACCCAAAAGCAAGGAGGGAGTGCTGTCAAAGGGATGGCCATGCTTCCAGACACTAGTTCAGCAAAAAAGTCCTTTTCATTCTCCCAAGGTCCACAGTGAGGAAATGTCAGCCCCCTGACTTCCAGAAGTGTCCACCTGGAGACTAAGGGAAATTCACCAGTGAGTTGAACCCATCCAGGCTGATGGAGACATTCCTGTATCCCATCCCCCACCCCACCCCTACCATGATCATTTCCAGGGATTTCTCCCTATAGTCTGAAGGGTCCAGGCCAAGCTCAGTCAATGCCCCGACTGTGGGCCTTGTGTAAGGAGCTAGGCTGTACTCTCCAGGCTAATGGGGTAACTGGGTTCTGCACCCAATTCCAATGTGTGGGGTGGGGTTCCCCCACTTTACCAAGCAATCCTGGGACACCAGCTAGGGGTTGTACAATTGAAACTGAAGTCTGCCCGGCCAGTGTGGCTCAGCTGGTTGAGTTTCGTGCCATGCACCTAGAGGTCGCCTGTTCGATTCCCAGTCAGGGCACGTGCCTGGGTTTCAGGCTCGGTCCCCAGTAGGGGGTGAGCAGGAGGCAGCTGATCATCGATGTTTCTATCTCTCTCTCTCCTTTCCTCTCTTTCTAAAAAATCAATAAAAACATATTAAAAAAAGGAAACTCAAGTCTGACTTTGTCTACCAGGAGATAGTCAGATCCCACAGAGTAAGGGCTCAGTCCTACCAGACTACTCTCCCCTCCCACCCCCTGCCCCACATCAGAAGACAATCAGAAGTCCAGGTTGTCACCTGCGCTTTTGACCACCAGCTATAGATCTGAGGTTCCAACCATCTCCTCCTTGGGTTTGATTAATTTGCTAGAGCAGCTCGCAGAACTCAGAGAAACGTGTTACTTACTAGATCACTGGTTTATTATAAAAGGATACACCTCAGGAGCAGCCAGATGGGAGAGATGCATAGGGCCAGGTATGGGGAAGGGATGCAGGGCTTCCATACTCTCTCCAGGTGCCGCTCTCCCCAATGTCCACATGTTCACCAGCCCAGAAGCTCTCTGAACCCTCTCCTCTTGGGTTTTTATGGAGGTTTCATTACACAGGCTTGGCCACTGGTGACTGATTCAACCTCCAGCTCCTATCCCCTCCCCAGAGGTGGGGGTGGGGTGGACTGAAAGTTCCAACCCTCTAATCACATGGTTCCCCTGGCAACCAGCCCCCATCCTTTTGGTGTTTTCCAAAAGCCACCCCATTAACCTAACAAGAGATACCTTTATATTCTCTTCACTTAGGAAATTCCCAGGGTTTTAGGGGCTTTGTGCCAGAATTGAGGATGAAGACCAAACATATATTTCTTACTATAAATTATAATATCACAGGGGACAATGGGCTTTAAACCTAAGCTTTGATGCTAACAAGTTCAATGATAAGATGAGAAAAGCAGATCGGTTGTGGGGGTGAAACCAACAACAAGCAGGTCTGGGCCACCTGACACCACTCGAGCCGATTAAGCAGAGACATTTATTCCAATAATGCTGGCAGTAGGGGAGAGCAGCGGGTCATCCCATAAAATCTGCTCTAAACTCCCCCATTAACTGGCTGCTTATAAAGGGTAGAAAGACAAAGACTACGTGAGGAAGGGTAGGTAAGCAAAAATTTTTTTAAAATGGGTAAAGTGGTCACAGGTGATTACAATCGCGGGGAAGGAATGTGGGCTGGGGTTCCAAAGGGGTGGTCACCAGGGTATCACCTCCAGGATTTCAATACCCACCCCCCATCCCAAGGTTGTTCATCTTTCCATGATGTTGAGCAGTTTTCCCTTGTTCTCAGCTAAGGAGAATGGACAGCATTCCTGAGGTAAACTCCCAGGGTCAGAATGTGCTTTCTTTAATCAGAACAAAGCAATCACGATTAACAGAGCAAGGATGATTAACATTTCTTTCTCTTTTTTTAATCTTTATTGTTGAAATGTCCCTCATTTCTTTTTTCCCATTGACACCCTCCTCCCTGCTCCTGCCCCCCTCTCCCGGATGATTAACATTTCTGTTTCTTATAACTATGACTAGTTACCTACTATTCTATTATTATCTCCCTGTCCCTTTCAGGGGGATTGAGGAAGCAAGAGACCCAGTTCAGGCTTTTTGGAAGCAAAGCAAACTGGGACTCCAGGAGCTCAGGAGACAGATCTCAGAGACAGACAGTCTTGGGAACTGATGGGATGTCTCAGAAGAAATAAAGGAAAATGAGTCCTGGATAATAGGACTCCTGAGGGTCTGAACCAGGGGATTGGGTGGATGGTGGTTCCACCACACAGACAGAGTGTGGTCTGAGAACAGGTCAATGGGGACAGATGATGAGCTTGGCTTGGGTCATTCAGGAATCTGTTGGAGGCACAGGCCTGAAGCTGGGGAGAGGCCTGAGAACCAACCTGCCCCAGTGGCAGGTGACAGGTGAAACTGTCAGGTCTATGCAGGCTTAGGACTGGGCCCTGGGAACACCCTTGTTTGTACAGACACCAGTGCAGGAAAGAAAGGCCTATTCATGCAGGAGGCCAGGAAGGAGAGCCAACAAAGTAGGAGGAAAACCAGAAATGCATGGCGTCCAGAAGCCGGGAGAGGAGCGGCCAGCATATGGAATGCTGCAGAAAGATTGAGTAAGAAAAGGACAGATGGGTGACCACTGGGTTGCTCAACATGGAAGTCTGTGGAAACCCAAAAGAGCGTGGCGGTAGGGTGCAAGCAGTGAGTAGATCTCCATGGAGAAGTTTTGCTAGGAAGGATGGTGGGAAGACAGGGTTGTGGGCTGTTTCTGATGAACTCTGTGGTCCCAGCATCACCCAGCAAAACATCAGGCACAGAGGTATCTCAGGGTGTGTATTGAGTGACTCAGTGAGTGAATGAGCAGAGTCAAATGAGAGAGGTGGAAAGATAGACAAAAGAGAAAGTTGTAGCATCAAGTTGTAGCTGATATTTCTTCACATCTAAGAAAAAAAGATTCTGTCATCTAAGTCAGCTTTACACATTTTTTATCAAGAAATTAATTTTATCTGTCTGACTTATTTCTCTTAGCATAATACCCTCTAGGTCCATCCATGTTGTCACAGATAGTAAGTTTTCATCCTTTTTCATGGCCAAGTAATATTCCATTGTGTAAATGTACCACATCTTTATCCACTTATCTACTGATGGACACTTAACTATAACTGAACAATTAAAATTAAAATTGAAAATAAAAGCAAAAATAATTTTTTTCAGAGTTACAGAGATGTTTATTATTTGTAAAAGAGCAGGAAGAATAAAATACAGATCTTCAAGAAACTTCTCTCCAGAGCTGGGCTATTCAGTATGGTAGCCACTTGTCACTTGTAGCTCCTGAGCGTCTGATATGTGACTAGTCCCAATTGAGATGTGTAATTTACTTGTCACAATAAATTATATCATTCACCAATTAGGGCAAGTCATGTCATCTCCCTGAGTCTGTTTCCCTTAACTACTGTGCAGAACCATCTGTTGGTGGCGAAACAGCACCAGGTGTTAGACCGGGGGAGTCAGACTTGATCTCGGTTCAGCAACCTTAGTACTTGAGTTCTGGTTAACAAAGAAATCAGAGTTAAGACTCAGACTATAAAAGAAAGTTTATTTAGAAAGTCACAGAGGTTGAATAAGTGAGCCGTAGAAGAAATGGGCTCAGGAAACAAGTCACAGAGACAAAAGAAGGGCCCTTGGAGCTTAGGAGACAGAGGCAAGGAAAACGCACCTAGGGGGAAGAAGCTGGGGAACGGCTTGGGTGTGCTCCAGAGACAAAGAACGTGTGAAAACAAATAAACTTATGCCCAGCTGGTGTGGCTCAGTGGACTGATCATTGTCCTATGCACCAAGAGGTCTCTGGTTTGATTCCTATTCTGGACACATGCTCGGGGTTTGGGGCTCAATCCCCAGTGGGGGTGTGCAGGAGGCAGCCGACCGATGTTTCTCTCTCTCTCATCTATGCTTCTCTCCCTCTCTCCCTCTCTCTTTCAAATCAATAAAAAACAGTTAAATTTTAAAAATCTTATACCTTAAAAAAATAAATTAATAAGGCTAATTTCGATAGTGTCTACAGCTCACCTACCTGATATCCCCACCCTTCTTTGTTACCACGTTTGATGATCCCAAGAGGAAGCCGTGTGTAGACAGTTAGCTTCCTCCCAGCCCCACTTTCAGAAGGGCCAACCGAGGTCAGAACAAGCAGTGGCTCAATGGCCCCCAGTGAGTCATGGATGAAGTGAGGGTTCAACCCAGTCTGCAAGATTCCAAAAGCTATCCTCTTCTCCGGCCTGGTACCTCAGTCGGTTGGAGTGTTGTCCTGATATGCCAAGGTTTTGGGTTTGATCCCCCATCAGGGCACATACAAGAGTTAATCAATGAATGCATAAATAAATGAAATAACAAACCTATGTCTCTCCTCTCTCTCTCTCTAATCAATAAATTTTTTAAAAAGCTATTCTCTTTCTTTGAAACACACATTTATCTAGTCACACAAGGACTCATTCAGTCACTCATTCATTTGCTTAAACATATATTTAATAAAGATTGTCAATACAGGCTCTGGAGACAGCCTGCCTGGGTTCAAACACCGGTTCTGCCACTTAC
This sequence comes from Tadarida brasiliensis, assembly GCA_030848825.1. Classification (NCBI taxonomy): domain Eukaryota; kingdom Metazoa; phylum Chordata; class Mammalia; order Chiroptera; family Molossidae; genus Tadarida; species Tadarida brasiliensis. Next base: position 5,151,068 of record CM061276.1, read on the forward strand.
CAGCTGTGTGCATGACTTCATCTAGTGGTACCTCAGTTTCCACAGCTATGACCAGGAGTCGGGGTGGCTGAGTTCTCTCTGGGCAATGATGATACCCAAGAGTCAAGTGGGAGGCATGGGAACTGGAGAGTTCTGAGGACTTCCTGGGGGAGTTGGCAAAAGTGCTCAGAGCTGCAAGGCCATCCCTGCTCTCTGAGCCTCCAGCTACAAAAAGTGGGAGGGGCTTTTGCCAGAAGCCACAGGCTGCAATCCAGGGTGTCAAACCAATCCACTACGCAATCGTTTCTCATCCCCCCTCCCCTCAGTCCCAGGCAACCACTTATCCCCTTTCTGTCTCTGTGGATTTGCCTATTCTGGACATTTCCTACAAATCGAAATCCTACAACACGTGGCTTCCTGTGTCTGTTATTTATTTATTTATTTATTTATTTATTTATTTATTTATTCATTCATTCATTCATTCATTCATTCATTCATTCATTCATTTATTCAGCCTCATGTGTTCAAGGTTCATCCATGTTATAGCATGTGTCAGTGCTTCATTCTTTTTATGGCTGAATAATAGTCCATGGTGTGGATGGACCACACTTTCTTTAGCCATTCGTCAGTTGACGGACATCAGCTTAATGGGCCCGGGGTCTCTTGGGAGTGGCATAGCTGTTCTTGAATGAGACTGTGGTGATGGTTACACAACATGTGAGTACATTTCTTGAATTGTAGATTTTAAAATGGCTCAAATGCCAAATTTTATGTTATGTGAATTTTACTTCAAAAAAAGAGATAAAGGCAGAAAGAAGGAGTGGGGGAGGGAGGTGGGGAGCAGGTAGGGAAGAGAGAGAGAGATCTGTGTTGGACCCATAGTTGTTTGTTGGGGAGGGGTAGGTTGGCCAATATTTAAAGTTAGGAAATGTCCTAACATAAATCTGAATTTCCAGCTTTTCCTGAAATGTCAGAGGATTTGGCAATGCTGGGCCCAGGCTGCCGAAGGGCAGCTCCCAAGTGAAGCTAAAGCGTGACTTTTATTGCATGTAAATTGCATCCCAATAAACCAGATCTCCCAAAAAAAAAAATCCACAAAAAGGGAGAGGTTGAGTTCGTTGGTGTTTTAGAACAAATTAAAAGCTGAAGTTTTGTGACTCTGTCTTCAGAGAGGAAAAGAGACCCAAGATCACCCAAAAAAGACAGAAATGGAGTAGAGAGCCCTCCCTTCCCTCTCTCTCTCCCTCTCTCTCTCCTCACTCTCCCCACCGTCCATCCCTTCCTTTTTCAGTGGAAGCCCTTATGCAAAGAAAAAACTTCCATGGAATTAAATAAATTGACCCCATATATATAAGAAGAACTGTGCTTCTTAAAGCAAGGAACAGAGTTGACTGTGCATTTTAAAAATTCAGTTAGAGCTCTGGCCAGGTAGCTCCACTGGTTAGAGTATCATCCCAGTACACCCAGGTTGAGGGTTCGATTTCCCGGTCAGGACACATACATGAATCAACCAATGAATGTATAAATATGTGGAAACAGATCTCTCTCTCTCTCTCTCTCTCTCTCTCTCTCTCTCTCTCTCTCTCTCTCTCCCTCTCAAATCGGTAAATAAAATTTTTTAAAAATTCACTTAGTCAGACTCTCATAGAACGCAGTTTGGAAACCCTCTTCTGTCTTCCTGTTGCTTCTTGTGAAATCTCTTCCTTCTCCTCCTCTTCTCTTTTCCAGGCTCTCTCTCTGCCTCCGTTTTCCTGCCTCTCACTTCCACCCTCCTGCCCTTTCCCTGCACTGCATGGGGAGGGGCCCAGGTGTCCATGTGCCCTACCCTCCTTGAGCCTTTGTCCCTGGAGCTGGGATTAGAACCCAACTCCCAAATCACTTTGAGTCATCAGCTGGAAGGGGTAGGCAGCTGGCCGGTTTGGAGAACAGGGGAAGAGTGGGGTCAGGTCTTCCCCTCCGAGCCTTCCTGGGCCTCTTTCCTGCTCCCCTTCCTCCATTTAGCTGTGAAGCTCAATTAAGTGTCATTAGAGTCAGGAAGAGTTTGTAGGGGATTAGCAGGTGCCCCACCCCATGTCTTCCTTGTCCCCTTCCCTCAACCAGGAAATGGAATGGGCCGGAACAAAGAGAGTTAAAAGCTGTGTCAGCTGCCGGTCTGGGACAGACAGACGGAAGAAGGGGGACAGGTGGGGCAGCATGACAGGTAGCTGAGAAGCCAGGTGGACAGTGGGAGCATTGACTGGCCGGCAGGTGACAAGACAGGCAGGTAGGTGGACAAACAGATAACAGAGACACAGACAGGCTGAAACGTCAACAGCCACATGGAGGACCCAGCAGGCAGAGCGACAAGGTGAGGAGGGGGCAGGCAGTCACAGGTGAGGGCTGAGAGCGGGAGGCTGGCAGAGAGAGAGAAGGGGGCGTCCCCATCCTCACGGAGCTGATGTGGAAGGATGAGGAAGGGAGGGGCAGGTTGACAAGGAAAGGGCCATCTCTGAGTACCCCCACCTTTCCCCAGAACCTGGAGATGGCCAGCCATGGGGTCCAGCATCTTTTTCCTCCTGTGTGTTATTGGTGAGTTCCCTGGGGGGGAGGAGAGTCCCTCCCTCTGCCTCAAGGAGACCCCAACCTTCCCGTCTCAGCTCTGGCCCCAGCCTGACAGTGAGGTGGGAGGGGAGCTGACTGTGCCTCCATTCACCTCCAGCTCCCAGGGTCCTCTCACCTCTCTCTGCACCATTTTAAAAATATATGTTTTTATTGGTTTTTTAGAGAGAGAGGAAGAGAGATAGAAACATTGATCGGCTGCCTCCTGCATGTCCCCTACTGGGGATCGAGCCCACAACCTGGGCATGTGCCCCGACCAAGAATCGAACTGGGACCTCTCAGTCCATGGGAGGATGCTCAACCCACTGAGCCACAGCCGCTGGGCTCCCTGCACCCTTTGATCCATCTCTCCACTGTCTCTCCCAGTCACTACATCTCTGTTCTCTCTCTCTCTCCCTCTCTCTCTCTCTCTCTCTCTCTCTCTCTCTCTCTCTCTCACACACACACACACACACACACACAATCTGTATTTCTCCTCTATCTGAGCATCTTTCTGTTTCCCTCTTTCTCTTCCTCTCTGTATCTCTTGGGTGTTACACTGTCTTTTTCTATACATCACTAGGTGTCTCCTCGTGTCTGGCTCTCAGAGTGTCTGTCTTCCTCTCACCTCTTCCTCTTTCTGTGTCTCACCATCTTTGTATCTCTCTTCCTATCTCTGACCCACCATCTATGGGTCTCTGACCTCATCTCTCTGGCCCATACCCCTGTCCTCAGGGCTCAGCCACGGGTCCTCAGAGAAGATTTATAATGGCACGGAGTGTGTTCCTCACTCGCAGCCTTGGCAGGTGGGGCTGTTTGAAGGTGCCAACCTGCGCTGTGGGGGGGTCCTCATTGACCGAAGGTGGGTCCTCACAGCTGCTCATTGCAGTGGCAGGTAAGCCCCTTATCTGGGTTCCTTCCTGGAGTGGGCAAAGGAGGGTGATGGGGAGGAGAGCAGGAAGTTGCGGGAATGGGGTAGGGGTTCATGGGAGGGAGTGTCAAGGAGAAAGGAGATGGTCCTACCACAAGAGTCTGATGTTAGACAAGGAATGCGACTTTTTCAACAGTGGGCTTTTCAACAGTGGGACTGGCTGGGGTGCAGTGGGGTGGAAGGTAGGGGGGTCCTGAAACCTGCCCACTTAACTCTTCTCATTCCTTCGAGTCCTCCTTCCTTCCTCTATGGCCTCTGTCACCAGCCCCAGCCATTCCCTGACCCAGGCTGGGCCCTGGGCCCATGTTTGACCCAAACTCTTTATGACAGGATTGGGCTTTCTATGTCTGACACTGTGGGTTTTATGTGAAAGGGAAGTTTCAAACACAAAGAGATGGAGAGATTTTGGGACAGGGAGAGACACGAGCAGGACAGAGAGCTTTCACTCAGTTGACAGCCCAGGTGGTGGGGACAGAGCGGTGAAGAAGACTGACAGCTGTCCCCACCCCTGGGGCCTCACCAGCTAAGAGAATCCGAAGGGACACAGATGCAGTAGCATGGGGGGAGGGGGCTGTGGTGATGGAGACAGTGACCAAGAGACTAAGAAAGAGCACCTTTGACAGAGAACGAGACCAAAGGAATGAGGGATCAAGACGACAGCCATGAGACAGAGGCAGGAGGGCCTGGGAGCCTTGGGGCAGCCCACCGGCTGAGCCAACGTAACCCCCAGCAGGTACTGGGTGCGCCTGGGGGAACACAGCCTCAGCCACCTGGACTGGACGGAACAGATCCGGCGCAGTGGCTTCTCCATGACCCACCCCAACTATCAGGGAGCCCTGAGCAGCCACGAACATGACCTGCGGCTTCTGAGACTGGGCACTCCCGTCCTCTTGACCCGCAGTGTCCAGCCCCTGGCCCTGCCCACCACCTGTGCAGCAGCTGGGACCGAGTGCCACATCTCAGGCTGGGGCACCACCAACAGACCATGGAGTAAGGGGGAGGTCTGGGGTCAGGGGTCAAAATGGGCAAAAGTCTGGGTATAGGATGAGAGGTCAGGATTCACACCATGTCAGAGGAAGACTGTTGGGTCAGAGATCATGGTGGATCAGGTCTTAAGAGTCAAAGTGGTTAGGGGGTTGAGTGAGTATGGAGTCAGATGTCATGGGTCAGGGATGTGGTTAGAGGTCATCAGACTGAAGCAAAGGCATATATAAATAGGAACAGGGGGTCACAGGTCAGGGACTCTGGTGGTCTAGACCACTGAAGAGTTGAGGTCATAGGATCCACATGTTGCAAAAGCTGGCTGCAATCTAAAGATGGAAATTAGGGGTCATTGGTCTAGGGTTGGAAGCCATAGGGTTTGGGGTATGGAGCCAGAGGCTAGGGGTCATGGAGTCAGGGTTCCAATAACCTAGGATTGGAGGTCACTTTGAAGTAGAGAATAATGGTTAAGAGGATGTAGAACTGAGGTTGGAGCTTAAGGTGAAAACAAGGAATATGGGATCAGGAGACAGAAGATGTGAGGTTAAGTTGGGGGTCAAAGGATGATAAGATTGAAGGTCAAAGGTCACAGAGACTGGAGGAGGTGGTCAGGGTCTGGATTTAATGCATCTGAGTTTGGAGGGACAAGGAGGGTCTAGATTTGTGATACTCATAGTTAGAGGTTAAAGGTCAGGGAACTGGGCCAATGGACTGGGGTCAAAGGTCACTATGAAATCAAGTCACAAATCTAAAATTTGGAGGTTTGAAGATTACAGTGGTCACAGGGAGGGGATGGGGCATAGATTTGGACTGAGCTTCCTTGAGAGGAGAGATGTGGCCCCAAAGTGGGGAGCTATGGGAGAAACTCATTTGTCTTCCACCCCAGACCCCTTCCCAGACCGGCTCCAATGCCTCAACATCTCCATCGTCTCCAGTACCACCTGCCGAGCCGTGTACCCTGGGAGAATCACGGACAACATGGTGTGTGCGGGCGGCAGCCTGGGAAAGGATGCCTGCCAGGTGAGCAGGTGCATGGTCACCTGGGGCAGGAAGTAGGGGGCAGAAAAGGGGGAAATGGGGAGGGTGCGCCAGGGAAAGAGGTCAGAAAGAAGGGAAGGCACAGAGTAAGGGAGGGAGGCAGAACAGGAGGAAAAGCCAGGGGATGGAAGACAGGGCATGGAAGACGGGGGAAGGGGGCAGAGAGAAGAGAGGGAAGTGGGGCAGGGTAAAGAAGCAGCAGGCGTGTGGCGCTCAGGCAGGTAGCCTACTGCCTCTCCAGTTCTGAATCTTCCCCATATCATCCTCCAGTTGATACTGGCCCAGGTGAGAGATTCCAGGATGGAGGCAGGAAAGGGGGCTGGAGAGCTCCCTCACCCTCAGATTCTGCTACCTTACCCTCTTGGGTCCTCCTGAGAGGAGGCCTGCCCCACCCTATTGGCCAGGGCCCCAGCCATTATCCTGCAGAGAACTCTTACGGAATCCCACCCTTCCTTTGCTGGGATTGGTTATTGATGCCCATGCTCTCTTCCCTCATTGGTCAGGGTCCTAGCCATTGTCCTTGAGGAAACTCTGTACCCTTTGTGGAGTCCCGCCCACCTTCCCTGGGTTTGGTGCCTAGGAACAGTGTGTATTTTCCATCGTTCAGTCATTGCTGTTGTCCTTCCAGAAACTGGCTGTGCTCTTTCTCTGATGACCAGGTTTGGAGCCACTGACCTCAAGGCCCAGAAATGCGTTGGGGAGAAGAAAACTGAAACAAGATTTCTCCCATATTCAGGCCATGCTCCTTCCCCCTTTTTCTTCCAGGGTGACTCTGGTGGACCCCTGGTGTGCGGAAGAGTCCTTCAGGGTCTGGTGTCCTGGGGGTCCGTTGGGCCTTGTGGGCAAGAAGGCATCCCAGGAGTCTACACCAATATTTGCAAATATGTGGACTGGATCCGGAAGGTCATGAGGAGCAACTGACCTGCTCCTTCTACTTCTGCCCCTCAGCTTGGGAGCCACTCTGACCCGCAGAGTTCCAACACCTCCTCCTTCATCAACCCCAGTTCTCACTGTTCTTGATCTGGGGAATCTTCTTCCCAGAACTTCAACTCCAGCCAGCCCTTCTAAGACCCATGGTTCCGGGAGGAGGGAGCCTGTGACTCTTTGGAATAAATATAACTCAAAAAGGGGTGATATGTATTTGGTATTCTTGTGCTGGTTGAGAATGGAGAGAGGGCTCATTAATTCCCCTACGTACAGGTATAGAAACAGAGATCAGAGAGGGTAAGTGTTTTCCCTCAGGGGTCACACAGGAACAGGAACCAAGAGTTTATAAGCTTTTCAAGGGCCCATAAGAACCTGAAGGAGGGAAAAAAATTACTAGCTGCAAAATGCCAAATGACAACTGTGAAATCAAAATTCATGACCATTTAATTAAATGTCTATAAAATGTAACATTCCTCCAATTAGCCAATGCCTATTTGGTTCGACTGGAGTCGAGCATACGTTATATTTAACGTGGGATGTGGGTTTGTTTTCATGTTTGTGATGATGGAGGGTGGGGTGCAACCTTGATAGGCCAGAGAACCCAGCCTATATCTTGGAATAGTCCTGCCTACCCTCTTGGGGTCTGCCTTCACTGCCTCTCCAGGAGGTGGAAAGAGAACTTTTCCCCAATGAATAGAAGAGGAATTTGAGGAGTGATCATGACAGCCGTGGGAACATTTGCTGAGAACCTACTGTCCTTGCTTGGCTCTCCTGAAGTCCTCATCCCAACCTCCCAAGGCAGGGCTGTTACCCCCAGGTCACAGATGAAGAAACTGAGCCTCACTGGGGTGGAGTCCCTCATTCCACGTCACCATGGTAGGAAGAGGCAGAGCTGAGGTTTGGGGCCAGGGCCGGCTGCTGTCAGAACCCAGGCCTACCTGGTAGGCCTGCTCCGCATCTGGTTAGGGGAGAGAGGAGGGCAAGCCGGAGATCTAACTGATAACAAGCCAGAAGAAGTAGGGATTGTCACTCGAGTTTGCAGACGAGGAAATTGAGATGGCTCAGATTTGGGAAGTCATCGGACCCTGGTCACACAGCGAGTAAGTGCCATGGCTGGATTCCAAGGACCCTGGGGTTCCTGGTGGACTGGGAGAGGGGAGAGAGGGGCAGAGGGAAGGGTCGGCAGAGGAGCCCTGATTTCCAATTCTCAGGCCTTGACTCCCACAGGCCCCGACCTGCCTCCCCCACCCTCCTGTCCTCCCCTTTTGCCTGGCAGCAGCCCCACCTCTGGGACGCCCCAGTTTTCCCCCCCTTGGAATGGAGAAGGGAGGGGCCTAAAGGAGGCCAGGGGCCCACCTGGGCTCAGGCTGTGGGGAAGGAGGGGCAGGCCCAGCTGGAGATGAGGTCGAAGAAGAAGGAGACAGAGAAAGAGACAGAGGGAGGGAGGGAGGGAAGCAGAGACAGGCACAAAGAAGGATAAAGCATGAGAGACCTGCAGAGAGGGCCTGGGAGATGAAAACAGAGCTAGACGAAGACAGGAAGGCACAATCCCACAGAGACACAGAAAATGACACACGCAGAATTACAGAAAGGCGGTGAGTGACAGATGAAGAGAGCGACTCAGAGTGACAAGGCAGGATGTTGACAGATGGACGGACAGACAGGAGAAACTGAGAGAAGCAGAGAGAAGAGGGGCTTGGAGAGGTGACAGAGGCGGGCAGGCACCTCCGAGGCCCAGGTCCTAGCTGGGTAGGGCCCCCATACACACCCCGCCCCCAGGACAATGAGGCAGGGCTGGGAGGCCCAGTCATCGGGGCCACCCCCCTCCTGCCTGCCTGCCTGGTGCCTTGAGCTCCAACCCAGCCTGCCCCAGCCTGCCGCAGCTGCCACCACCACTGTGGGCCCCGGAAGCCCCAGCCCCAGAGCCCGTGAGTCCGGGAGGGAAGGGGAGGTCCCCCTCCAGGTGGAATCAGACAGAGAACACCAGGCCTCGTGGGCCTCAGCACCATTTCTCCTGCTCTGTCCTCCTAGGCTTGGGTGGGGGCTCTCTGTTTCTCTCTGCCTCTCCAACCGGCTGCCCCCCACCTCAGTGACCTCTGACCCCAGCTTCTGTCACTGGGTCCAGCCTACCACTTCTACCCCTGCTGGCCAAGGCAGCTGAGGACACTGGCTCTTCCTGTGGCCAGACTTTCCCAGCTCTGCCCACTTGTCCTTCCAAGGGGCAAGGGCGAAGCTGGGCAGGGTCCTAAACACCATCCCAGGCTGAGCCCCCTCTGCACCCCAGGGAGCCCATGAAGGACCCATATCACCCTGGGTGGTTTCTGAATGGTGCCAGGTCCCTTTATTATCCTGCCCCAAGCTGCTGGGGCCCGGCCAGGTCTCAGGTGGGCAAGGAGAAAAACATTCTCCATAGTGAAACTCGGAGGTTCAGTGGCTGACTTAAAACATGGCCGGCCCATCACCTACCCTGGGCAAAGCCTCTCCCAGCCCACTTCACATCCTCCTTGGATACCAGAAGCTTCTATCTGAGATCAAGTCCCTCCAAGGCCACCCTCCATACCAGAGATTCATTTCGAGGTTTCAGAGACTGGGTTGCTGTGAGAATGAGGGGATTCTTCAACCCCGGTCGTCTCCCTAGAGACAGTCAGAGCAGGTGAGGGAGAGAGGAGAGGGCAGAAACCAGCTTGAAAGCGCCCCATAAAGTGATTTGGCCCCTTGTACCTCTTTGTTTCCAGAAGAACCTGGGGCCTGCCCTCCCCTTCCTCCCCGCTCCAGGCCATGACGATCCTGCGATTAATCATGCTTGCTCTGGTGACAGGTATGGTGGGTGATGGGGAAGGGCAAGGGCCTCCCTCTCAAACCCCTAGCATCCCCCAACCCTCTGTGTCTGGACATGGACAGGACCAATAGTCAAAGTATAGAATAACCCAAGGGCATCTGAATGGATATATGAACCATAATGAGGTCCCAGAGGCCCTTGGCTGTAGCAGGCATAATCCCTTTAGATGCTAGAATGGGAGAAGTCAAGGAGGGTCCCAGGGGAGGGGCCAGGGCAGCCAGGCTGGAGTGGGAGACATTCAAAGAGCTCTGGACAGTGGTTACAGCCAACTGCTATGAAAGGATTTCAATGTCGGGCCTGTCCATACAGTGCATCCCAGCTGCACACCAGGCCAGGGCGCAGACACCCACCTCCCCCCTCTTTCTCTCCTGGGAGTCCTCTCATGCCTGAGCCCCTCTTTTGCACCCCCCTCCAGGGCATGTAGGGGGAGAGACGAGGATCATCAAGGGGTACGAGTGTCCTCCTCATTCCCAGCCCTGGCAGGTGGCTCTGTTCCAGAAGACCCGTCTGCTCTGTGGGGCTACGCTCATCGCCCCCAAATGGCTCCTGACAGCGGCTCACTGCCTCAAGCCGTGGGTGCGGGGGCTGGGGCGGGGCTGGGAGGGGGCTGGAGATGGAGCGATGCGTGGAGAGGGGCTTGGGGCTGGGGAGAATGTGCAGGGGGCGAGAAAGGTGGGCGCAGAGGTGGGGTGGTGTTAGCAATGATGTGGGGGTCACTGGGGATTGAGGAAGGAGGGAGGACGATGTTGGAACTGGGATGGGGTTGGGAATGCGGACTGGTGCTGGGTGGGCATACAGTTTGGAAGGAGGCTTCGATGGGACATGGGGATGAGGTTGGAAGTGGAGGTGTGGCCCTTCATTCCTTCAGATGCATTTATGCCCCCCATCTCTCCCTACCCTTCCATCTCTGACCACCATCTCTCCCACTTCAGCCAATACATAGTTCACCTGGGGGAGCACAACCTTCAGCGATCAGATGGCTGGGAGCAGACCCGAATGGCCACGGAGTCCTTCCCCCACCCGGACTTCAACAACAGACTCCCCAACAAAGACCACCGCAATGACATCATGCTGGTGAAGATGGTGGCACCCGCCATCATCACCTGGGCCGTGCGACCCCTCACCCTGTCATCACGCTGTGTCACCGCTGGCACCCGCTGCCTCATCTCCGGCTGGGGCAGCACGTCAAGCCCCCAGTGTAGGAGCGCCACGGGGGAATGTGGTGGGGGCAGGGTGGTCATGATTGTGTAAGGACATAGGAAACCAGAAGAACCTTCCAAAATGAGTCACAGCAATCAAAGAGGGGGCTCCATGGAGGTGTCAGCAGTGGGATAAGGTGAAAGGGGAAGTAGACAGGAAGGGCTGGGGGTGGGCAGAGACAGGAATGCGGGCCTTGGAGTCAGACAGGTGGGAAGTCAGTCCCAGGTCCACACCTGCTGTTGTAGGGCCTTAGGCAAGTGGCTTCACCTCACTCAACCTTGGTTTTCTTCTCTGTAAAATGAGAATAATTACACCTACCTACCAGGGCTGGATCAGAGATAATGTATATAGAGCAACTGAGAATTTACTCGATAGCTGTTGTTACCAGCAGAGAGATGAGCTGGCTGTAAACAAAGCACAGGGACTGGACTCAGAGCAAGTTCCCAGGTGCTGGAGACCGAGCAAGTGTGGGGAACCGAGCCAGGAGGCTCTCATCTCCCACACCCCTTCCTGCTGTTTCCACAGTGCGCCTGCCTCATACCTTGCGATGTGCCAACATCAGCATCATTGATCACCAGGAGTGTGAGAACGCCTACCCCGGCAACATCACAGACACCATGGTGTGCGCCAGTGTTCGGGAGGAGGGCAAGGACTCTTGCCAGGTCAGAGGGCAGGGCCTGGGTCTGCAACCTCAAATCTCATCCCAATCCTAACCCCATTGCCACCTGCTGCCCCAAATCCATCTCTGTTCCCTATTTCCACCCCAACCATCCCAAAATCCATTTTCAACCCGAACGCCATTTTTCTTCCTACCCATAACTCCAGCCTCATTCCCAATTTCTTCCTCAGTCCCCACCACACTCCCAACACCATCCCCACCTCTTCCCTAACACCATGCCCAACACCTTCCCCTCTCCCAAGGCCTCCCATCCTCTCTGACTGGTTTTCTCTCTCCCCATCCCCAGGGTGACTCTGGAGGTCCTATGGTCTGTAATGGGTCTCTTCAAGGCATTATCTCCTGGGGTCAGGACCCATGTGCTGTCACCAGAAAGCCTGGTGTCTACACAAAGGTCTGCAAATATGTGGACTGGATTCAGGAGACAATGAAGAACAATTAGCCGGGACAAGCTCACCATCCTTACCCACACCCCATCCTTACATGGTGATGTAGTTCCTGTTTATTCTGTTTGTAATAAAGCCTGAGCCACAACCCCTTTATATGCTTTTTTGGGGCTTCCTTGACTAGATAGATGTTGGAGCTTAATAAGCAACTCATTGGAATGAATGAGACCTGGGTTCAAATCCAGCCTTGTATTAACTTGTGACTCTGGGAGTGATTATTAATAGCTGTTTGGTTCATTGTTGTATCCCCAGCCCCAAAGACAGTTCCTGGCACGAGATTTCAATAAATGTTTAGGAAACGAATGAATCTCCTGAGTGCTTACTGGGTGCCAGACCCTGGCCCAAGAGTTTTCACATGTACCAGTTAACTCACTCTTCACAAAAGCCTAATGAGGTCGGTGCTATTATTATACCTATTTTGCAGATGAGGAAACTGAGGCACAGTGAAATGAAGTCACTTGCTCTTGGTCACACAGCCAGTAAGAAGAAAAGCAAGGAGTCTGAAAAAGGGGTGATTTCTTAACAACTGAGCCGTACTGCCTTGAGACTCAGTTTCCTTGCCTGTCGAGGCATGCATGCAAAAAGGACTCTAGCATGCAAAGCCAGTCTGCCTGCACACAGTGAAGACTGAACAGAAGGGAGCCAGCACTGTTGTGCTTCCAACCTCCGTGATAGGTAGTTAGTTCACCAAGACCTGCGCAGGCCAGCAGGCTAGCCACTAACCACGTGTGACTACTTAAGTTAAAATTACATAAAATCAGAAATGTCGTTCTTCAGTCCCACCTGACCCCGAGCGAGCACGCTGTAGCCATGTGGCTGGTGGCAGCCGTGCTGGACAGCACCGACAGAGCATGGCCATAGCTGCAGGAAGTCCGCTCAGATAGCGCAGAGCTGGACAGCCTCTGGAATTAACTCACTTCTCACTGGAAAAGTTTCCGGGCAAATAGTTCAGCGTCCAGGCTCTTTTCCAGTGTTCTGCTGTCCTGGCAGGGGAGGGAGCTGGCATGAGGAGGAAGAGTCCAGAGCTGGAACTGGGGCCTCCTAGTTGCTGTATGACCTCCCATGAGTCCCTGCCCTCTCTGAGCCTCGGATTCCTCACCTGAAAGGAGGAAGTTGGCTGAGGTGATGTGGACACCCCTTGCAGCCTCCTGTGATTCATGGGCCTGCATGTCACCTGCAGACACACGGATGGCAGGGAGGATGTGAAGTGACCACATATGGGGATGACACGGAGCCCCCCACCCAACACACATGGGAGGCTGGTCACTGGGACACACACTGAGTTCACTGCTCTGGCTGTGGGGTTGGACTCAAGCGCAGACCATCCATCCCTCTGGGTCTTCCTCTCTGCCTCCTTCTCTCCCTTTGTCTCCCCATTTTCCTTTTCCTGTTTCTATGTACCTGTCTCTGTGGCTCCTGCTCATTCCTTCAATCTCTCTTATCTCTCTGCCTCCCTCTCTCCTTGGCAGCCTACTGGCTTTTTTCCTTATGTTGTCATTCCAGGTTTGCTTTTCCCTGTTTATTTGTTTTCCGAGGTATGCGTTTCTCCGTTTATTTTCTTCTCTTTGGCTCTATCTCCAACATTGTCCCCGCCACCCTCAGGTTCCCTGGGCACCCTCTCTCCCCAGCTGGGAAGATTTCTTGGAGCAGGAGACCTAGGGAAATCCCCACGGAACCCAGCTCCAAAAAGGGTGTTTCGGGCAATGAGAGAAGCCTGTATTCCCGGGGCCCCTCCCAGAGCAGGAATCTGGGGCCCAGGTTCGGTGCCAGCCACACCCACGGTATAATGAGGGAGAGGGAAAAGGAGGGGGTGGGTCCCCGGGGGGAGGGTGGGGAAGTTTCCGGGCTCTCCGAGGTTAAAAGGGAAGGCCTGGCCAGGGGTCCCTGGGCAGAGGATCCTGGCGGCCCACACTGCAGGGCTGAGGAACTTCTGGGTCTCCACCCTCCTTACCCTCGGCGACTCCCAGGTGAGGTGGGATGCACTTCACTCTGGTTGGGGAGCCTCGAATAGCGGGCAAGAGCGCTGCTGGAGTCTCGATGTCCCTCCAGACGCCCCGCTCTGCTCGTGAAGGAGGACGAAACCCCACGCGCCGAGAGGGGGCAGCCGGGCAGCCCCGGCCCGGAGGGCGCCCCTCTCGGGAGCAGGGAGGGCAGGAGGACGCAGCCGGGGGCATCTTTAGGATAACTGCGCCCGTTACTAGCAGAAATCGCCCCTCCGCCCGCCCCTGAGGTTGTGGGTCATGGGTTACGCGGGTCCCCGCAGGCTGGGGTGGCCCGGGCTAGGCGGACGGGCACGGCGGGCTGAGGGTCTCTGTTAGGGCATCTGTTTTAACCCGTCTCCTGCCTCCCCCCGAGCCCAGCTCCTGGCCATGAGACTCCAACACCTCCACCTCTCCGCCACCTCTGGCGCCCGGGCCCCGGCGACGCTGCTGCTGCCGCTGCTGATGGCGCAACTGTGGGGTGAGGCGGGGGTCAGGGCTCGGAGGCAGGCGCGGAGACCCGGGGTGAAGGGAGAGTGAGCTCTCACCACCAACCCCCGCACTCCGCTTCCGTCCTTGGGACCCCGCCCCCAAGCCAGCCCCGCCCCTCGTCTAGCTCCGCCCTGGATGCCGGGTCCCCGCCCAGGCCGCGCCCCTCACACCGCCCGCATCCGCTCTCCCCCTTTTTCCTCCCCTCGTCCTTTCCTCGCCCCTAACTCCACCGAGTGCTAATCCCGTGCCCTCACTCTGCTCCTTTCTGTCCCGGTCCCTTCGTACTCCGCCCTGTTTTATCCTAAGTCTTGCCTTATCGCTCTCTGTCTTATCCCCATTTTCCAGCACCTTGCGTTATTCCCACACCTACTCTCACCGGCCGCGCCCCGCATTCTATCCACGCCCCCTTCTGTCCCTGCCCCTTCAGACCCACCCTGTCGGGTCCCCTTTCTCCTCCCTGCCCTGTCCCCGCCTTCTTCCCTTTTCACGCCGTTTTTCTTCGTCCACTTCCATTAGGTTCCATCAGGACTGTCCCCCGCCCCGCCCCCCCCCCCCCCCACACACACACACTTTCCACCTTCTCCCGGCTTCTGGCTGCGGCCCTCACCCTCACCCCCACCCCCGCTGCGTCCCATGGCCGCGCTCGGACCCCAAACCTAGCCCTTGCCCTGCCGTGCCTACTCTGATCGCCACCTCCTTTCTCCAGCTGCTGAGGCGATATTCCCCCAAAACGACACAGCTTTGGACCTCGAGGCCTCTGGCGCCCCGTGCGCGCGCGGCTCACAGCCCTGGCATGTCTCGCTCTTCAATGGCCTCTCGTTCCACTGCGCGGGTGTCCTGGTGGACAAGAGTTGGGTGCTCACGGCCGCGCACTGCGGGATCAACAAGTAGGGGAGCTCTTGGGGGGCGCCACGGAGGTCGCTGTGGAGGCAGGCCCCAGGAAGGGCGTGGGGAGGGCAGGGGCACTTGAGGGTATGGAACTCTCCCAGCTCGGTGTGGGGTCAGTTCTGGAGGGTTTCCTGGGAGGAGAGATGGGCTGCGCTGTGGCCGCCAGAGGGCGGTGTGGTCCTCAGCATTTCTAGGACCATCTATCACCTCTGTCCACCTGATTCTCCTTGGGTTCCGTTTAGGTGTAGGTTTTTGTGTGCAACAGACAGAAGTCAAGGTCTGGCGTGGTTAGGAATTTCAAACTAAAAGAAATTGTTCATCTCATGAGTCCCTATTGAGGGAGGCAGGAAAGGACAGGCTTACCAGATAGACCCCCAGCAGAGGTCAGGAACCCAAATATCTGATTGTTCCTCCTCATCTCCCAAGAATTCAAGTCCCCAACTCTCCTCTCCACTCACTCTTGCTTCAGACCAGGAGTCTGGGCCCCCAGTCCCCTCCTCCCTCAGACCCAGGAGTCCCAGCCCCTTCTAGGATCCAGGTGTCTACCCACCCCACTGCATGTACCCTCCTTCCCAGGGACTCAGAGTATATTTTCAGTCTCTACAAAGGCTTTGCCTCCATATGGCTCTTCCCTCCTTAGGCAGCTGTGGGCTCGAGTTGGGGATGACCACCTGCTGCTTCTCCAGGGTGAGCAGCTCCGCAGAACCACACGCTCTGTTATACACCCCAAATACCACCAGGGCTCAGGTCCCATCCTGCCAAGGCGGACAGATGAGCATGACCTCATGTTGCTGAAGTTGGGCAGGCCAGTGGTGCTTGGGTCTCGTATCCAGACCCTGCGCCTGCCCTACCGCTGTTCCCAGCCCAGAGACGAGTGCCAGGTCGCTGGCTGGGGCACCACGGCCACCCGAAGAGGCAAGAGCTGGGGGCCCTGTATCTTGGGAAAGAGGGGCTGGGGGGCAGAACTTCTGGGTATGAGGTATGGGGTCCTGGACTCCTGGGTCTGAGGGAAGAGGGAATGGGTACCTGGACTCCTAGGTCTGAGGGAGAAGGAGCTGGGGGCCTGGGATAGGAACAGTCTGGGTGTCTGGACTCCTGGGTCCTGGAGCACTGGGGTGGGATCCCGGGACAACCTGCTGTTTTCTCCCATTAGTGAAGTACAACAAGGGCCTGAGCTGCTCCAGGGTCACTATCCTGAGCCACAAAGAGTGTGAGGTCTTCTACCCTGGCGTACTCACCAACAACATGATGTGTGCAGGACTGGACCAAGGCCAGGACCCCTGCCAGGTAGGGACTTCCCCGGGAGGGTCTCTGGTTCATGGGAGCGAGCACGGGAGGTTATGAGAAAGTAGATGATCCACCCTTGTCCCCAACCCCACAGCCACCCAGCCACATATCGTCCCCATGTCCAACACTCTCCCATCCCTACCTCAACTTCATCCCTGTCAACAATACTATGTCCAAACCTATATAAAAATTTTATGAGTTTATTTGAGTGAACATTTTGAGGACATGCCTGGAAGCGCGATCTCCATGGGTTGAGAAAATGCTCTGGAGAATTGCAGAGTTGCAGTTTATTTCATACATTCAGAGTCAAAGGAGAGAAGTAAGGAGGATTACATGAAATTCATTGGTGGTAGATGAAGGAGGCGGGAGAGAGTAAACGGGAAAATCTCTAGAACTGGATACAAAGTAACATGGGGAGATCCATACTTCTCTTGCAGTGGTGGGTTCAGGATCGTTAACCTCTCACATTCATAGTAAGTGGTACATCAATGGCATGCAGGCCACAGGATAAGGAGGATTTCTGTGGTCTTGACCTGATGCCAGCCCTTTACCTCCGAAGGGTTTGGAACAGAAGATGACTCTACATTTCAAAGGCATGTTATTGTAGACACATAAGAACCATGGACAGGGTTTGATTGAGGTAAAGATTGGCCTTTGCAGAAGAAGCTGTAGGCCTAGGATGTGATGACCCGCTAGGAACGGCCCAGTTAGGAATTTGTGATCAGACCATCCTGTGAGGTTCCTTTCGGTCTCTGTGCTAGTCAGCCTACCCTGTAGCCCTGTGAGGTTGTCAGGTTTGTTACTTAGCCCCTTTTTCATTCACATCCCCACATCCCACTCCGCCTCTTTGGGCCCATCTTCTCATGCCCAACACTGTTCCCAGCACTACCCCCTTCCCATGCCATCCTGGACTTCATTCCCATCCTCAAGGCCATTCTTAAGCCCCCAACCCAACTCTCTCTGTAGATCCAACTCCCTCCCCTTAGCTAGCAGGAGCTGGACCTCAGCCTTATCACATCTCCATTCTCATTGCCTGATCTAACACCAAAACCCCAAGTCCAACTCCACCCCATCTCACCACACATCATATCTAATTCGAACCCCACCCCAACCTCATCTCTATGCCAACTCCCTATTCACCCATCACTACCTCAGACCCCCAAGCGGCAGCCCTCACATTGGTGTATGTATTCAATCTCTCCTTCCTCCTACGTCCAGAGTGACTCCGGTGGTCCTCTGATTTGTGATGAGACCCTGCAAGGCATCCTTTCCTGGGGTGTTTACCCCTGCGGCTCTGCTCAGCACCCAGCTGTCTACACACAGATCTGCAAATACACTCCCTGGATCGAGAAAACCATTCGCTCCAACTGACCACCAGTCCCATGACTCCTTCACCATCTGCCGTCCTTCCTGTACAGTCGGCTGGACTCAGCCCCAGCCCCATTCGAACCTCAGCCGTCCATCCTTGCCAGCAAACATCTCTCCTCTTCCCTCATCTTCCTGACAGTGTGCAGAAAGTGGGGGCAAAGTTCTGCTCAAGAGAGGCCAGGAAGCCAGTGTTCACCCAGCCTAAGAGAGAAGTTCTCAGTCACCCAGCCTGGCTTCCTCTACCATTCTCTGCTGTGTGACCTTGGGCAAGCTAGGAACCTCTCTGGGCTTCAGTTTCCTCCCCTGGAAAATGGGAACAAAGAGTGCCTACCTCATCGATGTATTGTAGGGAGACTGATATAACGTGTGTGTGCAGATTATTATGGTAATTCTCAGTAAAGCCTTACACAGTGGGTGGTGAGCTCTGACTAAATGTTATTTGGTGTCATGATCTGTGAACAGGTCCTGGTAACTCTGCGTCCTGGGGAGAAAAGCACAAGAGTAGTCCCCAGTCTTACCCCCACACCATCCCCATCTTCATTCCTCAGAGCTGATGGGAAAATCACATTGTCTACCCACTTCGGAAGTTCTATGAAGCACTGATGAACCACTTCCTTCTTCCCTCCCACTGTTTCCCACATCTGGGTCCACCCAACACCAGTTGGTCCTGTCCCAGCAGGAGCTGGGCCAGCTCTGAGTTACCTGGTACCTTCTCTGCCTTCCTGGGGCCACTGGAACCCAAGGGCCCTCACCGTGCCTCCATCCCAGCCTCTAAGACCAGAGGAACTTTCCTCACCTCAGTTGTTAAGTTCATGCAAAGAAGCCCTCTGAAATTTAGGGGAAATGTTTCTGTTTGTTTGTTAGATCCATCAGCATGCCTTCACCAACCAAGAGCTGCAATCCCAGCTCACCACGTCTTCATTTCACCCCTCATCCAACCCCCATAACCCAGGACCAACTCCATCCCCACCCCATCCCAAAATCTATTTGAGATTTTGCTCTGAAATTGTGGAAGAGGGGTTCATTTCCTCTCTCTGAAACTGTCTCCATGTAAATATTCCTATGTTGGAGGGATGGGGGTGGGGGGAGTTATACACAGAATCCAAGCAAAGCTAACAAATGTTTTTGCCTCCCCACTTAGCCTGGATTTTGGAGAGGTAACTTAAGCTGACCATATGCACAACAGAAGTTTTCTATCTAGCTCAGGTTGTTCTTGTTTCCCCCATTGAAACACCAATTTATTGAGCATTTATTATACAGCAGACCCCGTGCTGGGCTGGGAACATAGCCATGCCTACAAGGTCCCTGCCCTCACAGACCACAGAATAACTGGTGCACAGTCCCTTCCATTGACTCTTCCCCCGCTCCCACTAGAACACCCAGGAAACATCAATGACACATATCAGCTGAGTTTGTTATGCCAGGATCAGAACCAAGGTGGGTGGGGACTCAAAAATTCAGTTCATTTTCTAAGACAATTCACCAGTTTCTTCAGTCATGTCACAAGTGTTTATTGAACCCTGTCCTGCGTCAGTTCCTAGAGATGAATCAGACTGGGCCCTACCCTCAAGGAGCTGCTAGTCAGGTCAGGGAGACATGTAAGCCTGACATTCCTGGCATTCAGGTCTCTATTCAAACGTCACCTCCTCAGTGATGCTCTCCAGGATTGCCCTAGCTAAATTCTCCCCTCCAACCAAGTCACCAATACATTGTTTTGTTTATTTCTTTTGCAGCACTTGTTATAGCAGAAACTATCTCGTTTATTTGATTACTCCATAATAATCTGTCCCCTTCCTCCTCCCACCCAGTCCATGAAGACAGGGACTCTGATTTATTCACTGTGGTTTTCTAAGCACCTAGTACACTGCCTGGCACACAGAAACCACTCACTACATTGTTGACTTTAAATATAAATTAATCAATGCTGTAACAGAAAGAGGTAGAGTGTGCCTGAAGGAGGAACCATGGACTCTTCCTGAAGGAGTCAGGGAAGTCTTCTCAGATGAGGAAGCGTAGCATGGGGTTTTAAAGGATAAGTAGGAGTTCACCAGTTATAGAGGAAATGTATTTCTATCACTTACTGTGTGACCTTGAAGAAATTACTTGAATGTCTACCTCAATTTCCCCACCCTGTTACTGTGAAATTGAGATGGAAAAGACTCTTGTGAGAAGTAAATGAGAATAAACAGAATAAACAGTCCATAAGGGTAGCTATCCAGATGTTCTTAAACCACTTAGCACGGCACGTAGTGGGTATTCAGGCCTTGGTCTCAAGACCTTCTTGTCTGGAGAGGGAGTAAGATGACTCCAGACATGGGAGGCAGTGCAGGGCTCTGTAGGAGATGGACAGACATATTTTTGGAATGTTTATTATGTGCCAGACACTACCATGCTTCAGAAGTGTGAATTTACTAACCCCCTACCACCCTGGTCACTATTATATAGATGGAGCAACGGGGAGAGGTCCAGTGATCTGATCAAGTTCATACTCCTAATAATTGCCAGCGTTGAAATTTGGACCCATGTAATTCAGGTCCAGAATTCATGCTTCAAACTGCTATACCATTGAGAGGATGCATTCAAAGGGAGCCCAGAGCCAGCTTGTTAATCAGGCTTGTGGCAGGTGGAGGAGGTTGTGAGTGCTCAGGGGAGGAAAAGATGGAGTCTGCCTGGAGAAATCGGAGAAGACTTCTTGTAGGAGGGGGTATTTAGGTTGAGTCCTGAAGCATGAGTTTGAGTTCACCAGGAAAAGAAAGATCTTGAGAAAGACATTCACTCATTCAATTAACATATTTTGAAGCCTCCCATGAACCCAGCCTGAACTGGGTGATTCTGGGGTCACAGAGATGAGTCAGACCTGGGCTTGGACCTTCCTGGGCTGCCCATCTGATGAGGATGGAGGTGGGGGAGATGCAGACAAAATGGGGTGATGGACCCTGGCTGGTTTTGGTCAGAGGTTAGTGTGTCGGCCCAGAGACCAAAGGTTCACAGGTTCGATTCCCAGTCAAGGGTATGTACCTGGGTTGCAGGTACGATTCCTGGTCCTTGTCAGGGTCATGCATGAGGCAAACTATTGATGTGTCTCTTTCACATCGATGTTTCTCTCTCTCTCTCTCTCTCTCTCTCTCTCTCTCTCTCTCTCTCTCTCTCTCTCATCTTTCTGTCTCTATCTCCCTCTCTCTATTATTAGTTCCTATTTCCCCACCTCAGCCACATCCTGTCTGCTTATGCGGCTTCTTCCTTCTAAGTCCTAGATCTTTCTTCCACCTCTGCCCTGATTTCTGTGCAGTGCTCCTGTACCTTGGTCCCAGCTCACCATAGCTTCATTCAAGATCAACTTGCTTCCACCCCAGGACCCCACCTTAGGGATCTTCCTCCTCACCTTCTTCCTCCTCTAGGCCACAGAATATCCTTTATCTAGATCCTGCATCCAGAGGGCATGGGGAATGAGGGTTCCTCCTCTTTGAAGACACCCAGGAGGATTCTATTTCCTGGCCCACCATCCCCATGTTGTCAACCCCTGACCCAGCAGGCAGTCGGCTTTTCCAGACAGGGGGTTCCCCTGCATGGCCTCCTTCTCAGGGCCTCCAGTCAAGGCCCCAGGAATCCTCCTCCTCCAGTGACATTTTTCAGCCCTAATTAATCACAGGGAGGAGGAAGGAGATGGCATGGCTTACCATAAAGAAGCAGGGATACCAGAGCCAGACTCCAGGATCTAGGCACCCAGAGGTCATGAAGCTGAGATTTCTCTGTGCTCTGCTTTCTCTCTTGGCAGGTGAGGCTCCTCTGTCCATCCTGCCCACCCCGCTGCCCCTGTATGGCCTCAGCCTCCTCTCCACATCACCCTTTGCACCCCCAACTTCTGTTTCTGCCCTCTAGGCATCTCAGCATCTCTCCAGCCCTACCACCTTGCTCTTCATTGACCCCTCTTCCTCCCACCTGCCCCCAGGGAGCAGCTGGGCAGATACCAGAGCCATCGGGGCTCAGGAATGCCACCCCAACTCCCAGCCCTGGCAGGCCGGCCTCTTCTACCACACGCGAAACCCCTACAACTTATTATGTGGGGCGACCCTCATCAGTGATCGCTGGCTGCTCACAGCTGCCCACTGCCGTAAGCCGTGAGTGACCACTCTGGGGAGGGGCCTGGGGGTAAGGAAAGGGTGAGGGAGGCAAGGGCCTTTGGTAGAGGAGGAAGGGGGCTGTAGGCAAGAAGTGCTGAGCCTCTATTTCTGTTCCCAGAAGTTCAATTCAAAATTACAGAGAGTCAACTTTTCCTAATTCTGAGTTTTAAATAATCTGGCTCTAAGGGTCTAAGTTTTGAAATTTACACTCTTAGAATCCTAAATTCTGATGCAGGGTGATCCAGAATTGTAGACTCCTAAAATCTTAGATCCATGAGATGCTACATTAGCCTCAGAGAATTCTAGAATCTTAGGAGTCCAGAGCAACACCGCCAATGAAATATAACACTAACTATGTAAGTTTTAAGTTTTCTAATAGACACGATGAAAAGTAAAAGATAAAGAAGAATTTTTAATTTTACTAATAGATTTAACGTTATATACTCAAAATATTATTTTAACTTGTAATCAATGTTTAAATATATATGAACGTCATAGTTTACTCTTTTTGTGTAAGTCTTTGAAATTCTGTATTTTACAAGTATGACACATCTCAGTTTGAACTAACCACATTTCAAGTGCTCAATAGTGATACTGGATAGAGACATCATAGAGTCTTAGAATCTTATACTGAGTATTCTGGCTAGGTTCATCGACTATAGATGAACATAGTCCTAGAATACTGATTAGTAAAATTCCAGAATTTTGAACCAAGAAAATTCCAGAAGGTTATATTCATAAATACCTAGAATTTGATAGATTTAGTATCCCAGAATGCTATCATTCCAGATTCTTAGAATCCCCAAAGTTTTAATTCAGATAATTCTTGAGTCTCCAACTATTTGAATCCTAGACTTTTAAATTACCAAAATGATGTATTTATAGAATTCTAGAATGATTTTCTCATCAGATTGTCCCAAAACTATCAGAATTCTAGGCTTATTAAGTCTTAGATTTAATTCAGATAATTTTTAAAATGCTAGAATTTTTGATCTACAGAAATCTAGAACATTATGATCTTGGATTCATAAAATTCTAGAACCTGAGTCTCATAGAGTTCTAGAATTTGTGGGTTTCTAGGGTGTTGAATCCTAGAATCCTAGAGTTTTAGATTATGGGCATGCTAATAGAATGCTAGAATCTACCTGAGGCAGAAATCCTGTCTGCATATGTCTGGAAAGGGACAGTCCACCCTGTTCTGATGTTCTTCCCTTCAGGAATGAAACACGGGTGTTGCTACGGGATGCTATGTGGGAATTTCCCATCATGCATTGCTCCATGATGGGGCCTCTTTCAGCTCAAGGTCTGTACACCAGGTTAGGAGAGCAATGTTCAGATTGCAGCCCCAGAGACAAAAAAGGAGAAAAGAAGAGATATGGAGGTAGAAGGGATTCAGGGGCAAGGACGAATTTGGGTGGAGGAGAGGCTGATTTCCCAGATACAGAGCAGAGGCAACACGGTGACAGAGAGGCACAGAGATAGAAATAACCTCACACTCCTCAAACCCAGAGTTCTCAGTCATTAGCCTGGTCCCTAATGTGAGAGGTCAGAAGCTGGGAGGTAGACATGTAGACCTCCACAAGGTGCCCAGCTGTCCAGAGCATGGACCCAGAATAGAACAAGTAAACTAGAACTCCAGTGAGAAAGCTTGAGGTTGGACCTCAGGAGGAAATGCACTGAGGGGTGAGAGATATGGCAGACAGGAAAAGCCTGAGGCCACAGATGACCCCAAACTTGGGGATTTTCCATATCCCTTCACCTTCCATACATGCACACTGGAAAACACACAGAGCCACTCCCCACAGAATCCACCAAACCTGTGTAGGCAGAGGTGAGGCTGTTTATATGATGTAGGTGGAGCCCCCCGTGTGTGTACATGGTTCCTGATCACCAACAAGGCTCCAGGTGGAGCAAGGAAGAAGGTGGCTCAGTTGGCATGGACCTAGAAAAGGGTGTGAGCTCTTGGGGGAGAACTACAAAAGCAGAGGCAAGACAAAGGAATGGAGTGGGGATCAGGGGCCCAGAGAGGGTGTGTGCCTTGCTTAAAATCACACAGCACTCTTGGATCACATGATGGGGGCCCAGAGAGGATATGTAGCTTGTGGAGAGTCACACAACAGCCTGGAGGACACTCATCTTGACCCCTGAGGCTTGTTCCAGCAGGTATCTGTGGGTCCGTCTCGGGGAGCACCACCTCTTGAAATGGGAGGGTCCAGAGCAGCTGTTCCAGGTTACAGACTTCTTCCCCCACCCCGGGTTCAAGAAGAACCTCGGTGCCCAAGACCACAATGATGACATTATGCTGATCCGTCTGCCCAGGAAGGCACACCTGGGACCTACTGTGCAGCCCCTCAACATCAGCCACACCTGCGTCTCCCCAGGCACCCAGTGCCTCATCTCAGGCTGGGGGGCTGTGTCCAGCCACAAGGGTACAGCTTTGCCCACGACACGCTCCTGTAAGCCTCATGCTGAGTGTCTATATCCCTCCTCCTTCTGTCTCTGCCTTTTCATCTCTGTCCTCTATTGATCTATCTATCCACCCATATATTTCTCTCTCATCCTCCCTCTCTCCCTCTTCATATACACCTGTTTCTCTTTCATGCTATGATTCTGTCTCTTTGTGACTGTCTCTTGTTTTCATCTTGGGAAATCTTTTACTGTGGTTCCATGGATTCTCTTTAAGAAAGGGTGTGTGTGTGTGCTGAGTGAGATGGTTACAAATGCTGACCCTTTATGACCTCTTTCCCCAACAGTGCAGTTTCCACTCACACTGCAGTGTGCCAACATCAGCATCCTGGAGCCTAGACTGTGCCGTCAGGCGTACCTATTCCAATTCTCCAAGCACATGCTCTGTGCCGGCCTGTGGGAAGGGGGCCGGGGCTCCTGCCAGGTGAGACCTGCTCTTGGGGGGAGAAGGAGGGTGGATATCCTGCTGGCACGCCTGGGTCCTGGGATTTCTGGATCTAAAAAATGAGGGAACTGAGGGTCCGGACTCTACGTCCTGGGGGAAGAGGGTGCTAGGAACCCAGAATGCTAGGTCCAAGTGAGAGGTGAAGGCTATGAGCTTTTACTCCTGGGTCTGAGGGAGGAGGGACTAGAGACTTAGTCATCTGGGTGTCAGGGGAGTTAGAAACTGGGGGTCCCGGGGAGGGAGGTAGTGGTCTATGGAATGTCGTTATTAGACTGGTCTAACAGTTTCTCTGCTCTTCTCCCACGCACAGGGTGACTCTGGGGGCCCACTGGTTTGCCATGGGACTCTGGCTGGTGTGGTGTTGGGGGGTTCAGCGCCCTGTTCCGGACCCCGGCACCCTGCCGTCTATAGCAGCGTCTGCCACTACGTGCACTGGATCAGAAAGACGATGAAGGAAAATTGAGCGCTAGTGTCTTGGACGACCAGATGAGGAGGGTGGGCGCAGGGTATGGTGCTCCAGCCTCAGTGGTCTCCATCCCTGGCCTCCGCTGTCCTGGAGAAGCCTTCTGGATATTTAGGCTCTGCCGCCTCGGGATGGAGCAGGGAGACACTTCTACCTTAGTGGCTCAGACTCTATGCGTTCACCAAGAACTGGCACTACCCAGTGGAACAGCATCACCTGGTGGCTCAGCCCCAGGCATGCAATCCACCAAACATCTCCTTCCCTCAGAATGTTGCCCAATGAGACGTCCCCACTGGACTCCACCCCAGGTAGCCCCGCCTCCTCCGTAGGAGACCCCTCTCCATGATGTCAGGGGCGCTATAGCTTTCCCCAGTGGAAGCAGGCAGAGTTTGGCTCTGCCCCTCGTATCCCCGCTTTAGACGTGCCCTGAGTTTGAATCTGGCCCTGGACCTTCTGAGAGAAGTTGAGGGAAGGGTCTCGATTTCTTCAGATCCAGTGGATGATTTTGCAATAAACGTGGGGAGCCGTTTCTTCTTTCTGCCTGCGTTGTGGGATGGAGGAAGGGCAACCAGCGGGAGGTGGAAGACTTAAAGGCAACAGCTAACAGAGAAGGCCAAGGTTAGGGGGTGAGGGGGAGAATGGGAGACTTCTGTCATACTGTCAATAATAATAATTATATAATTTCCCTTGAGCCCTTGGTCAGTCCTGCCTGAAGTCTGTCTCCATCAGCCCTATTGCAGCAAGTTCCCTGGGTTCTGCTCAGGCTGATCCCATCGCCCCCAGGAGAAGGGGAAACCAGGTCACCGTGCCTCCCAAATCTTCCCAGATCCAACCTCCTAGAGGACAGCGAGCAGGGACGATCTGCTCTCAGATGTCAGGACCAAGAAGACTCACCTTTCTTCTATTCCGGGTTACTGGCAGCAGCAGCCCCCTCCTTCTTCAGGCCCAAAGTCTGGGCCACAAGCTCTCACATCCCTTCTATGCAGGAGTCCAGACTCCGGCCTCCCCTTCATTCAAATCCAGGGGTCGAAGTCCCCAGTCTCCTCTTCTCAGACCCAGGATTCAGCAGCTTCAGCCCCGTCCTCTCCCAGACCCAGATGTTGGAGCCCCCAGTCCTTTCTGTTTCAGGCACAGCAATCACAGCACTGAGTCCCCTCCCTTGCCTCTGAACCCTGAGAATCCAGCCCCTCCTCCCTCAAGCATTTCCCTTCAGCCCCTCAGCCCCTCCTCACTCAAGCCCAGGATGCTCTGCCGGCTCAGGAGGCTGGGATCCGGGTTAAAAGGCTTCAGATTCCTTACCAAGCAGCTGAAGTACAGGGGCCTCTTATTCTGGGTCCGAATTTGTAGGTGACCCAACCTTGGACTCTGTAAATTCTCAGAGGGTGGCATCTGGACCCGGGGATCCTCCTCCTTTAGGCCCAAGACTTTAACCTCAGATCCCTTCCTCCTTCGACACCTAGGAATCTGAGCCCCAGTCTCCTTTTCCCCAAGATACAGGAGGAGTCCAGCATCTTAACATCCTCCTCCCTGGAACCTAAATATCCAGACCCCCAGTGCCCTCTTTCTTCAGAGTCTGAAATCTGGGGCCCTACCCCCTTCTAACTCAGACCCAAGAATCTAGGTCCCAGCCCCTTCCTTCTGCAGGACCCAGAAGAACATTCTGGATGCTCTGCTCCCTTCCCAATCCCAAGATCTTACAAGGATTTCAGGCTCCTCCCTCCTCCTATCTCAGGCCAGTGCTCTCCCTCCCCCCGGCCCCAGCATGGGATGCCCACCACCTGCTGCAATGTGCACCTGGATGTTCCTGCTCTTGCTGTTGGAAGCCTGTGCAGGTGAGGAGGGCCGGAAGGCAGCGGTGGTGTGTGTGAGCCTGTGGTAGGGTGTGGGATATGTAAAGTGTGCAACCACATGTAGGGGCTTCTGTGGGCTGGCTTTCCCAGGGGCAGGTGGAGACATGGAACTGTTGGCAGCAGGTCAGAGTGTGCCAGGTCATGCTGCAAATTTGCATGAGCACACTGAAAGGGTTAATAATGTTTTAAGGGGTAAAGGCAAAAGCTTGCAAATGGCAGAAAGTGTGAAAAATGCATTGCTTGCATGACCTTTGCTCAGCCTTCTGTTGAGTACAGATTATCCAGATTATCCACAAGGCCAGAAACCACCCAACAGATGCAGGATGTGATACCAGACCAGTCCAACTGCAAAGAGGACAATGGGCCATGCAGAGTACGTCAGCAGGACTGCCAGAAGCTAGAAGCAGAATATATAACCTACACCCCAACTGTTATTCTGGGCTGACTCCCTTCTCGGACTCAGCCCGCCTGTGCCCAGATGCTTGCAATAAAGTTGTTTTGCTCTACATTGGCCTTGCGTTGTGGATGTGATCTTCCACCAGCTCAAACCTTTTATGCATCAAACCTGTGGGGCTGCTTGCTGAGGGGTGCAGATACACATGGGAGTGTAGAGAATGTAGAAGCCTGTGGGAACATGTGGAAGCATGCTCAGGTGTGGGACTCTGTGTGATGATTCATGGGCTTCAGTTGTTATCATGGTAATTAGTCAGTTAATATTAATAAAGTAAACAAAGCAAAGGGGATTCAGACCTTGTAAGCATGATCATCTGGGAAGCTTCACCAGGAAGCTACAGCTTCACGCAGCATTGTTCCTCCAAAGGGATTAACACCCCTCCCTTGCCCCATCCCATACTGGATTGTTGAGGGGAGAAGGGGAAGACAGGCACAGTGAAGTCGGGGTGACATAGTGAAGGTGCTTGCCTGTCAGTCTAGCCTGGGGAACAATGGATTGGCCAGGGGTTGAACTCCATCAGAAGTGCATGGAATGTTGGAAAGTTAATTGGTTAGTTTGAAGAAGCTCCTGGTTAAAATCCCCAGACAGAGTTCCTTCTCTCTTGTTCTTTCTTGCTCCATGACCCGAGTTCTCCTGTGCATTTGCACATTCTCTCTCCATAGTCATGTGCCCTTAGCAGCTCCATGGTCCACGGCCATGCAGATCTCACAGGCAGGATGCTGGATGGGACAGTCCATTAATATGGAGCAGAAACTATGGGCAGTGGACTTTATTCTGGACCTGCTGAAAACATGGTTGGACATTTTCCATGCTGGGATGGAGGGAAATAAGACACTGGAAATGCAGGGGTTTCTTTCCACACCAATGAATATTACGCATCCTCCTGTGCTAGTCTCAGGAAATTTTCTCGCGACATCACAAGAACTCCACTTCCACCGACAACACAATGAGTGTACGTGTGTATCGGTGTGGCGGCATGTGCTGGGCCAGGATCCCCCCACGTGAGGGTGTGTGGACATATGAAGAGGTAGGCTGAAAACTTGAGGTGTGTCTCTTTGAACCCACAGAGGTTTTCCTGCCCTCCTCTCCCTACACTGCCCCACGGGTGGCAATCCGACCCTCTCCCTTCTGCTGCAGGAAACTACAGAGCACAGGAGTGAGTCCAAGGTGCTGGGGGGAAGCATTTCAAGGCACATTCGCAACCTTGCTCCAGGTCTTCCAGCTGCTATTTAGGGGAGTCCTCATAGATGACAACTGGGTCATCACAGCAGCCCACTGTAAAAAACCATGAGTGGCCCTGGCCAGTGTGGCTCAGTTGGTTGGGCATCAACCATGCACCAAAAGGTTGCCTGCTTGATTCCTGGTCAGGACACATGCCCAGGCTGTGGGCTTGATCCCCAGTAGAGGGCGTGCAGGAGACAGCAGAACAATATTTCTCTCTCACATACAGGTTTCTCTCTCTCTCCCTCCTCCTTCCTCTCTCTCTAAAATAAATAAAAACATATATATTTTAAAACACACACACAAAAAAAAACATGAGTGAATGCCTAGAGAATGAGGTGAATGGGGCTTCACCTCAGGGAAGAGAGCTAAGGACCAGGCCTCTAAGAAAGTCTGGTCTGAGAGAAGAGGGAGCTGCCCTCACATTGGTATGTGATTTCGATCTCTCCGTCCTCTTACCCCCAGAGTGACTCTGGTGGTCCTCTGATTTGTGATGAGACCCTGCAGGGCATCCTTTCCTGGGGTGTTTACCCCTGCGGCTCTGCTCAGCACCCAGCTGTCCACCCACAGATCTGCAAATACACTTCCTGGATCGAGAAAACCATTCGCTCCAACTGACCACCAGTCCCATGACTCCTTCACCATCTGCCGTCCTTCCTGTACAGTCGGCTGGACTCAGCCCTGGCCCCATTCAAACCTCAGCCGTACATCCTTGCCAGCAAACATCTCTCCTCTTCCCTCATCTTCCTGACAGTGTGCAGAAAGTGGGGGCAAAGTTCTGCTCAAGAGAGGCCAGGAAGCCAGTGTTCACCCAGCCTAAGAGAGAAGTTCCCAGTCACCCAAGCTGGCTTGCTCTACAATTCTCTGCTGTGTGACCTTGGGTAAGCCAGGGACTTCTCTGGGCTTTAGTTTCCTCCCCTGGAAAATGGGAACAAAGAGTGCCTATCTCATCGATGTATTGTGGGGAGACTGATACAACGTGTGTGTGCAGATCATTATGGTAATTCTCAGTAAAGCCTTACACAGTGGGTGGTGAGCTCTGACTAAATGTTATTTGGTGTCATGATCTGTGAACAGGTCCTGGTGACTACATGTGTGACTCTGTGTCCTGGGGAGAAAAGCACAAGAGTAGTCCCCAATCCTACCCCCCACACCATCCCCATCTTCATTCCTCAGGGCTGATGGGAAAATCACATTGTCCACCCACCTCGGAAGTTCTATGAAGCACTGATGAACCACTTCCTTCTTCCCTCCCACTGTTTCCCACATCTGGGTCCACCCAACACCAGTTGGTCCTGTCCCAGCAGGAGCTGGGACGGCTCTGAGTCATCTGGTACCTTCTCTGCCTTCCTGGGGCCACTGGAACCCAAGGGCCCTCACCGTGCCTCCATCCCAGCCTCTAAGACCAGAGGAACTTTCCTCACCTCAGTTGTTAAGTTCATGCAAAGAAGCCCTCTGAAATTTAGGGGAAATGTTTCTGTTTGTTTGTTAGATCCATCAGCATGCCTTCAACAACCAAGAGCTGCAATCCCAGCTCACCACGTCTTCATTTCATCCCTCATCCAACCCCCATAACCCAGGACCAACTCCATCCCCACCCCATCCCAAAATCTATTTGAGATTTTGCTCTGAAATTGTGGAAGAGGGGTTCATTTCCTCTCTCTGAAACTGTCTCCATGTAAATATTCCTATGTTGGAGGGATGGGGGTGGGGGGAGTTATACACAGAATCCAAGCAAAGCTAACAAATGTTTTTGCCTCCCCACTTAGCCTGGATTTTGGAGAGGTAACTTAAGCTGACCATATGCACAACAGAAATTTTCTATCCAGCTCAGGTTGTTCTTGTTTCCCCCATTGAAACACCAATTTGTTGAGCATTTATTATACAGCAGGCCCCGTGCTGGGCTGGGAACATAGCCATGCCTACAAGGTCCCTGCCCTCACAGACCACAGAATAACTGGTGCACAGTCCCTTCCATTGACTCTTCCCCCGCTCCCACTAGAACACCCAGGAAACATCAATGACACATATCAGCTGAGTTTGTTATGCCAGGATCAGAACCAAGGTGGGTGGGGACTCAAAAATTCAGTTCATTTTCTAAGACAATTCACCAGTTTCTTCAGTCATGTCACAAGTGTTTATTGAACCCTGTCCTGCGTCAGTTCCTAGAGATGAATCAGACTGGGCCCTACCCTCAAGGAGCTGCTAGTCAGGTCAGGGAGACATGTAAGCCTGACATTCCTGGCATTCAGGTCTCTATTCAAGTGTCACCTCCTCAGTGATGCCCTCCAGGATTGCCCTAGCTAAAGTCTCCTCCCCGCCCCCCAACTAAGTCACCAATACATTGCTTTATTTATTTGCAGCACTTGTTATAGCAGAAACACTCTCATTTATATGTTTACTCCACAGTAATCTGTCCCCTTCCTCCTCCCACCCAGTCCACGAGGGCAGGGACTCTGATTTATTCACTGTGATTTTCTCAGCACCTGGTACACTGCCTGGCACACAGAAGCCACTCAATACATTGTTGACTTAAAAAATAAATTCGCCCTGGCCGGTTTGGCTCAACAGTTAGAGCATCAGCCTGCAGACCAGAGAGTCCTGGGTTCGGTTCTCGCTAAGGGCACCTACCTCGGTTGCAGTTTGTCCCCAGGCCCTGTTGGGGTCATGTGGGTGGCAACCACTCGATGTGTCTGTCTCACATTGATGTTTCTCTCTCTCTCTTTCTCCTTCTCTCCCTCCCACTCTATCTGAACATAAATGCAAAAAAAAAAAAAATGTCCTCGGGTGAAGATAAGAAAAATAATAATAATAACAAATTCTGCCCAGCCAGTGTGGCTCAGTGGATTGAACATCATCCTTTGGACTGAGAGATCCCAGTTCGATTCCTGGTCAGGGCATATGCCCAAGTTTTGAGCTCAATCCCCAGTAGGAGGCATGCAGGAGGTGGCCGGTCAATATTTCTCTCTCATATCAATGTTTCTATCTCTCTCTCTCAAAAATAAAAATCAATAAAATCATTTTTAAAAATTAAGAACTTTTCAAAAATTCATCATTGCTGTAACAGAAAGAGGTACAGTGTGCCCCAAGGAGAGACCAAGGACTCTTCCCAAAGGAGTCAGGGAAGTCTTCTCAGATGAGGAAGCGTAGCATTGGGGTTTTAAAGGATAAGTAGGAGTTCACCAGTTATAGAGGAAATGTATTTCTATCACTTACTGTGTGACCTTGAAGAAATTACTTGAATGTCTACCTCAATTTCCCCACCTTGTTCCTGTGAAATTGAGATGGAAAAGACTCTTGTGAGAAGTAAATGAGAATAAACAGAATAAATAGTCCATAAGGGTAGCTATCCAGATGTTCTTAAACCACTTAGCACGGCACGTAGTGGGTATTCAGGCCTTGGTCTCAAGACCTTCTTGTCTGGAGAGGGAGTAAGATGACTCCAGACATGGGAGGCAGTGCAGGGCTCTGTAGGAGATGGACAGACATATTTTTGGAATGCTTATTATGTGCCAGACACTACCACGCTTCAGAAGTGTGAATTTACTAACCCCCTACCACCCTGGTCACTATTATATAGATGGAGCAACGGAGAGAGGTCCAGTGATCTGATCAAGTTCATACTTCTAATAATTGCCAGCGTTGAAATTTGGACCCATGTAATTCAGGTCCAGAATTCATGCTTCAAACTGCTATACCATTGAGAGGATGCATTCAAAGGGAGCCCAGACCCAGCTTGTTAAGCAGGCTTGTGGCAGGTGGAGGAGGTTGTGAGTGCTCAGGGGGGGAAAAGATGGAGTCTGCCTGGAGAAATCGGAGAAGACTTCTTGTAGGAGGGGGTATTTAGGTTGAGTCCTGAAGCATGAGTTTGAGTTCACCAGGAAAAGAAAGATCTTGAGAAAGACATTCACTCATTCAATTAACATATTTTGAAGCCTCCCATGAACCCAGCCTGAACTGGGTGATTCTGGGGTCACAGAGATGAGTCAGACCTGGGCTTGGACCTTCCTGGGCTGCCCATCTGATGAGGATGGAGGTGGGGGAGATGCAGACAAAATGGGGTGATGGACCTTGGCTGGTTTTGGTCAGAGGTTAGTGTGTCGGCCCAGAGACCAAAGGTTCACAGGTTCGATTCCCAGTCAAGGGTATGTACCTGGGTTTCAGGTACGATTCCTGGTCCTTGTCAGGGTCATGCACGAGGCAAACTATTGATGTGTCTCTTTCACATCGATGTTTCTCTCTCTCTCTCTCTCTCTCTCTCTCTCTCTCTCTCTCTCTCTCATCTTTCTGTCTCTTTCTATCTCCCTCTCTCTATTATTAGTTCCTCTTTCCCCACCTCAGCCACATCCTGTCTGCTTATGTGGCTTCTTCCTTCTAAGTCCTAGATCTTTCTTCCACCTCTGCCCTGATTTCTGTGCAGTGCTCCTGTACCTTGGTCCCAGCTCACCATAGCTTCATTCAAGATCAACTTGCTTCCACCCCAGGACCCCGCCTTAGAGATCTTTCTCCTCACCCTCTTCCTTCTTTAGGCCAAGAATATCCTTTATCTAGATCCTGCATCCAGAGGGCAAAGGGAATGAGGGTTCCTCCTCTTATGAGACACCCAGGAATATTCTATATCTTAGGCCCCCTACCCCCATTTAATCAACCCCTGACCCAAGAGGCAGTCAGCTCTTCGAGACAGGGGGTTTCCCTGCATAGCCTCCTTCTCAAGACCTTCAGTCAAGACCTCAGGGCTTCCTCCTCCCCCAGTGACATTTCTCAACCCCAATTAATCACAGGGTGGCCCCAGGGAGGAGGAAGGAGATGGCATGGCTTACCATAAAGAAGCAGGGATACCGGAGCCAGACTCGAGGACCCAGGCACCCAGAGGTCATGAAGCTGGGATTTCTCTGTGCTCTGCTTTCTCTCTTGGCAGGTGAGGCTCCTCTGTCCATCCTGCCCACCCCGCTGCCCCTTCATGGCCCCAGCCATCTCTGCACATTACCCTTTGCACCCCCAATCTTTTGTTCTTGCCCTCTTGGCATCTCAGCATCTTTCTTCAGCCCTCCCAACTTGCCCTTTATTGACCCCTCTTCCTCCAACCTGCCCCCAGGGAGCAGCTGGGCAGATACCAGAGCCATCGGGGCTCAGGAATGCCACCCCAACTCCCAGCCCTGGCAGGCCGGCCTCTTCTACCATACTCATCTCTTCTGCGGGGCGACCCTCATCAGTGACCGCTGGCTGCTCACAGCTGCCCACTGCTACAAGCCGTGAGTGACCACTCTGGGGAAGGGGCTGGAGTAAAGAAAGGCTGAGGGAGAGCAAGGGCCTTTGGTAGAGGAGGAAGGGGGCTGTAGGCAAGAAGTGCTGAGCCTCTATTTCTGTTCCCAGAAGTTCAATTCAAAATTACAGAGAGTCAACTTTTCCTAATTCTGAGTTTTAAATAATCTGGCTCTAAGGGTCTAAGATTTGAAATTTATACTCTTAGAATCCTAGACTCTGACCCAGAATAATCCAGAATTGTAGACTCCTAAAATCTTAGATCCACGAGATTCTACATTAGCCTCAGAGAATTCTAGAATCTTAGGAGTCCAGAGCAACACCGCCAATGAAATATAACACTAACCATGTAAGTTTAAGTTTTCTAGTAGACATGTTACAAAGGTAAAAGAAAAACAAAAAAAATAATTTTTATATAATTAAAACATTATTTTAACATATAATCAATGATTAAATAACCACAAATATCACAGTGTACTCTTTTTTATGTAAGTCTTTGAAATCAGATATGGATTTTACACATATGACACATCTCAGTTTGAACTAACCACAGCTCAATAGTGATACTGGATAGAGAACTCCTAGAGTCTTAGAACCTTAGATGGAATATTCTGACTACATTCATTGAATACAGATGCGCATAGTCCTAGAATACCATGAGTTGTAAAATTCCAGAATCTTGAACCAAGAAAATTCCAGAAGGTTATATCCATAAATGTCTAGAATTTGGTGCATTTAATATCCCAGAATGCTATCATTCCAGATTCCTAAAATCCCCAAAGTTTTAATTCAGAGAATTCTAGAGTCTTCAACTATTTGAATACTAGATTTTTAAATAACCAAAATTATATATTTATAGAATTATAGAATGATGACTTTCTCATCAGATTGTCCCAAAACTATCAGAATTCTAGGCTCACTGAGTTCTAGATTTAATTCAGATAATTTTTAAATGCTAGAATTTTTTATCCAAAAAAATCTAGAACAGTACAATCTTGGATTCATGACATTCTAGAACCTTAGTCTCATAGAATTCTAGAATTTGTGGATTCCTAGGGAGTTCGATCCTAGAATACTAGAGTTTTAGATTCTGGGCATGCTAATAGAATGCTAGAACCTACCTGAGGCAGAAATTCTGTCTGCGTATGTCTGGAAAGGGACAGTCCACCCTGTTCTGATGTTCTTCCCTTCAGGAATGAAACACAGGTGTTGCTACAGGATGCTATGTCGGAATTTCCCATCATGCATTGCTCTGTGATGGGGCCTCTTTCAACTCAATTTCTGTACACCAGGCTATATTTCAGGCCCAAAGACAAAGAAGGAGAAACAAAGAGATATGGAAGTAGAAGGGATTAAGTGGTAAGAAGGAGTTGGGGTGGAGGAAGGGCTGATTTCCCAGACACAGAGCAGAGACAACACGGTGACAGAGAGGCACAGAGATAGAAATAACCTCACACTCCTCAAACCCAGAGTTCTCAGTCATTAGCCTGGTCCCTA
The DNA here is from genome assembly GCA_030848825.1 of Tadarida brasiliensis. Taxonomy (NCBI): domain Eukaryota; kingdom Metazoa; phylum Chordata; class Mammalia; order Chiroptera; family Molossidae; genus Tadarida; species Tadarida brasiliensis. The sequence goes on from CM061276.1 coordinate 5,186,455, forward strand.
ATGTGAGAAGTCAGAAGCTGGGAGGTGGACATGTAGACCTCCACAAGGTGCCCAGCTGTCCAGAACATGGACCCAGAACAGAACAAATAAACTAGATATGCAGTGAGAAAGTTTGAGGTTAGACCTCAGGAGGAAATGCACTGAGGGGTGAGAGATATGGCACACAGAACATGCCTGAGGCCACAGATGACCCCAAACTTGGGGATTTTCCATATCCCATCACTCTCCATACATACACACTGGAACACACACAGAGCCACTCCCCGTAGAAGCCACCGAACCTGTGGGGGAAGAGGTGGGGCTGTTTGTTGTAGGCAGAGCCTCCATGTGCCTACACAGTTCCAGGGCACCCAGGTCACCAACAAGTCACCAGGTGGAGCAAGGAAGAAGTGGCTCAGTTGGAAGGATCTAGGAAAGAGTGTGAGCTTTGGGGGGAGACCTACAAAGGCAGAGGCAGGCAAAGGGATGAAGTGGGGAGCAGAGGCCCAGACAGGGTGTGCGCCTTGCTTAAAATCACACAGTACTTTTGGATCACACGTATGATGGGTGCCCAGAGAGGATATGTAGCTTGTGGAGAGTCACAAAACACCCTGGTGGACACTCATCTTGACCCCTGAGGCTTGTTCCAGCAGGTATCTGTGGGTCCGTCTCGGGGAGCACCACCTCTGGAAATGGGAGGGTCCAGAGCAGCTGTTACGGGTCAAGGACTTCTTCCCCCACCCGGGGTTCAACCAGGACCTTACAGCTCAAGACCACAACAATGACATCATGCTGATCCGTCTGCCCAGGAAGGCACACCTGGGACCTGCTGTGCAGCCCCTCAACATCAGCCACACCTGCGTCTCCCCAGGCACCCAGTGCCTCATTTCAGGCTGGGGGGCCGTGTCCAGCCCCACGGGTACAGTCTTGCCCATGACAGACTCCCTTACATCTTATGCTGTGGGTCTAAATCCCCCTCCTTCTCTTTCTCTACCTTTTCATCTCTATCCTCTATCTATTGATCTATCTATCTATCCATCCATATATTCCATCAAATCTAAGATGCTATAAATTATAAGATGCATCATTATTTCACAACCCACTGGGAACGGGGGGAGGGGGTCCCATTGATACTTGTGTAACACCATTTACTGGAAGACACATCCTGATTTCAGGATGCTTAAATGTGAACATACACATATCATAGAATCCAAATGTGTATGGCTCTCAGAGTCATAAATCTAGTAGCCAAATTTGGCTTCCCATATTAGTGCTGGTTTTCAAAGTGTCTTGAAAAAAAAAAGAAGTCTGAATTGCTGCTGCCATCATCTAAAATCTGGGAGATTTTATATAAACGCCAAGGTTCTCGCTCACATTCCCAAAAGGGTGACCAATGTTGGATAGAGCGGAGGTGGCCTCCTGCAGACCAAACCACAACAGTCCCACCCACATCTATTTACCCATCAAGTGCCTGGATGCATCTGAGTTTGCACCCGTGCGTTATATACATGGATATATGGATATTTATATCCATATCTCTCTATATATGCTGTAATTCTCTCTATCTCTAAATCTTAATCTCTTCCTGTATCTGTGACCATCTCCTTATAAATGTCACCTCCCCTTTAACTCGCGCCTTCTCATTGGGTATCTCTGGGCCCATTTCTATTTCTTCACGGCCTCCTCTGTGAATTTCTCTCCCCTTAAGAGGTCTCTAGCTCCTGCCATGGTTTCTATTTTTCTTTATGTAAACTATATGTGTGTCTCTTGGGTCTTTGCATCTTTCTGTTTCTCTCTCTTCCTCCCTCTCTCCATCTTCTCTTTCATGCTATGATTCTGTCTCTTCGTCACTGCCTCTTATTTCTATCTTGGAAGATCTTATACTGTGGCTTCATGGATGCTCGTCAAGAAATGGGAGGAGGGTGTGCTGAGTACAAATTGCACAGCTGCTGATCCTCTATGACCTCCTTTCCCCACAGTGGAGTACCCACTCACACTGCAGTGTGCCAACATCAGCATCCTGGAGCCTAGACTGTGCCGTCGGGCATACCCAGGCCAAATCTCCAAGCACATGCTCTGTGCCGGCCTGTGGGAGGGGGGCCGGGGCTCCTGCCAGGTGAGACCTGCTCTGGGAGGGAGGAGCAGGCTGGGTATCCTGCTGGCACGCCCGTCCTGGGAGAGGATGGGACCAGCACCAGGATTTCTGGATCTAAAAAAGGAGGGAACTGGGGGTCCGGGCTCTAAGTCCTGGGGGAAGAGGGTGCTAGGAACCCAGAATTCTAGGTCCAAGTGAGAGATGAAGGCTATGAGCTTTTACTCCTGGGTTTGAGGGAGGAGGGACTAGAGACTTAGACATCTGGGTGTCAGGGGAGTTAGAAGCCGGGGGTCCTGGGGAGGGAGGTAGTGGTCTGTGGAATGTCGTAATTAGACTGGTCTAACAGTTTCTCTGCTCTTCTCCCACGCACAGGGTGACTCTGGGGGCCCACTGGTTTGCCATGGGACTCTGGCTGGTGTGGTGTCTGGGGGCTCGGAGCCCTGTTCCAGACCCCGGCGCCCTGCCGTCTATAGCAGCGTCTGCCACTACGTGCACTGGATCAGAAAGATGATGAAGGAAAATTGAGCCCTCGTGTCTTGGACGACCAGATGAGGAGGGTGGGTGCTGGGTACGGTGCTCCAGCCTCAGTGATCTCCATCCCTGGCCTCAGCTGTCCTGGAGAAGCCTTCTGGATATTTAGGCTCTGCCGCCTCGGGATGGAGCAGGGAGACACTTCTACCTTAGTGGCTCAGACTCTATGCGTTCACCAAGAACTGGCACTACCCAGTGGAACAGCACCACCTGGTGGCTCAGCCCCAGGCATGCAATCCACCAAATAGCCCCTCCCCTAGGAACTTTGCCCAGTGAGACGTCCCCACTGGACTCCACCCCATGTGGTCCCGCCTCCTCTGTAAGAGATCCGGCCCGGTGCCGCCAGGGGCGCTCTGGCTTCCCCCCGTGGAAGCAGGCAAGGTCTGGCTCTGCCCCCGAGGCCCCACTTTAGGCCTGTTTTGGGTTTGAATCCTGCCTCGGACCTTCTGAGAGAAGTTGAAGGAAGGGTCTCGATTTCTTCAGATCCAATGGATGATTTTGCAATAAACGTGGGGAGCCCTTTCTTCTTTCTGCCTGCGTTGTGGGATGAAGGAAGGGCAACCAGTGGGCGGTGGAGGGCCCATAGGGAACTGTCACCGCATTAAAATTTCCCTTGAGCCCTTGGTCGGTCCTGCCTGAAGTTTGTCTCCATCAGCCCTATTGCAGCAAGATTCCTGGGTTCTGCTCAGGCTGGTCCCGTCGCCCCCAGGGGAAGGAGAAACAAGGTCACTGTTCCTCCCAAACCTGCCTTCCCAGATCTGTACCTCTCAAGGGACAGCGGGCGGGACCGATCCGCCCTCAGATGTCCAGACCAAGACTCGCCTTTCTTCTATTCGCGGTTACAGGCAGCAACCCCCCTCCTCCCTCAGTCCCAAAGTCTGGGCCCCAAGTTCTCTCATCCCTTGAATGCAGGAGTCCAAGGCCCCACCACCTCCTCATTCAGACCCAAGGGTCAAGAACTCCTGCCCCCTACTCTTCTCAGACCCAGGATTCAGCAGCCCCAGCCCGGTCTACTCCCAGACCCAGATGTCCCAGTCCTTTCTGTTTCAGGCCCAGCAATCACAGCACTGACTCCTCTCCCTTGCCTCCGAACCTTGAGAATCCAGCCCCTCCTCCCTCAAGAATTTCCCTTCAGCCCCTCAGCCCCTCCTCACTCAAGCCCAGGGATGCTCTGCCAGCTCAGGCGCGGGAGGGGGCGGGGCAGGAGGCGGGGATTCTCAGTTAAAAGGCTCCAGATTCCTGTACCAGGCAGATAGCTGAAGTACTGAGGCCTCTTCCTCTGGGTCCGAATCAGTAGGTGACCCCGCCCCCTGGGCTCTGTATACTCTCAGAGGGTGGCATCTGGACCCGGGGCCCCTCCTCCTTCAGGTTCAGGGCTAACCTCAGATACCTTCCACCTTCAGCACCTGGGAATCTGAGCCCCAGCCACCTCTTCCCCAAGATCTGGGAGGATCTAGACTCCTAATTCCCTCTTCCCTGGGAACCTAAACATCCAGACCCCCAGCACCCTCTCTCTTCAGAGTCTGGAATCTGGGCCCTGTCCCCTTCTGTCTCAGACCCAAGAATCTGGGTCCCAGCCCTTTCCTCCTGCAGGACCCAGAAGAGCAATCTGGATGCTCTGCTCCCTCCTCAATCCCAAGATCCTACTAGGATTTCAGGCTCCTCCCTCCTCCTCTCTCAGGCCAGTGCTCTCCCTCCCCCAGGCCCCAGCATGGCATGCCCACCACCTGCTGCAATGTGCACCTGGATGTTCCTGCTCTTGCTGTTGGAAGCCTGTGCAGGTGAGGAGGGCCGGAAGGCACCGGCGGTGTGTGTGAGCCTGTGTGCATGCCGTGGTGGCTATGTGGGTGCATGTGGTAGGGCGTGGGGTGTGTGAAGTATGCAACCGCATGTGGGGGCTTCTGTGGGCTGGCTTTTTCGGGGGACGGGTGGAGGCATGGCGCTGGTGGCAGCAGGTCAGTGTGTGCCAGGTCATGTTGCAAATTTGCACGAGCACACCAAGCCTGTGGGGCTGCTTGCTGAGGAACACAGATACACATTGGAGTGTAGGAGCATGTGGACGCATGTGGATACATGTGGACGCATGTGGTAGCGTGTGTTAACATGCTAAGTCGTATGACTGTGTGATGACTCATGGACTTCAATGAGTGTACGAGTGCGTTCGTGTGGCAGCATGTGCAAACTAGGACCCCCACACAGGAGGGTGTGTGGACACATGAGAAGGCAGGCTGAGAACTTGGGGTGTGTTCCTTTGAACCCCACTACATTACCACAGGGGTGGCAATCCAATTCTCTCCCTCCTGCTGCAGGACACTGGAGAGCACAGGAGTCCAAGGTGCTGGGGGGTCAGGAGTGCAAGGCCCATTCACAGCCTTGGCAGATAGCCTTGTTCCAGGGCGTCCAGCTGCTATGCGGTGGTGTCCTCATAGATGACAAGTGGGTCATCACAGCAGCACACTGTAAAAAACCGTGAGTGGATGCCTGGGGCAGAGGTGGGCTGGGCCTGGGGAAAGAAGGTGCTATGGCTTCACCTCAGGAAAGAGAGAGGTGGGGACCAGGCCTCTAAGAGAGCAGGTCTGAGAGAAGAGGGAACTGGGGGCCTATACTCTGGGTCTGAAGGAGGAGGGGTTGGGGGCCTGGTCTGTGGGACATTCGGGAGCTATAATGATGGGTCTGGGTCCCAAACTAACTCCCATCATTACAGGAGGTACACAGTACGCTTGGGAGATCACAGCCTGAAGAATAAGAATGGGTCAGAGCAAGAAAGGGCTGTGGCTCAGTCCATCCCACACCCCTGCTACAGCCACAACAGTGATGACCACAACCATGACCTGATGCTCATTCGGCTACGTAATCCGGCATCCCTAGGGCCTAAAGTGAAGCCCATCAACCTGACAGATCACTGCCCTCAAGTTGGCCAAAAGTGCACCATCTCAGGCTGGGGCACTGTTACCAGCCCCCAAGGTAGTTGAAGGGAAGGAGGAGCTGGTTTTCCCAGTGGACCCCAAGCCATTGGCAAAACTTTACCCCTAAATGGTGATAAGGAAGGGAAAGTGACTGTGGGGCTGTGATTCACAAGTGGCCCATGTTAGGAACATTGAAAGCCAGAACATTAATAGGAGTGCTGGGAGAAAGAAAGCAAAGTGACACATTGTTAAGCAGGGCTCAACAATATGGGTGGATGAATGGATAAATAAATACATCCCTCCCTTATGGTGGACAGTACCACACTATGAGACCTTTGCTGTGCAGGATTTTATATAATCTCATTAATAGACTTGGGATACAAAGGATTTGCAGTGGCCCAAGAAAACAAAGTTCTCAGCAATTTCTCCCTCTTGAACACAAAATTACTGGCCCCAGATTACTTACAATCCAGGCCCTTCCTGTCCCGGGACCTACTATCTAGGTTCCCAGCTCCCTTCTCATTCTGGACCAAAAACTCTGGACTTCCATTGCGGTTCTCCCTTTGGGACTTTGGAGACCAGGTAGCCCCTTGTCTTGCTTCACAGTGAAGAAATCGGGGCTCAGCTCAGAGAGGTGATGTGATTCACCAGGAAGCAGCAAAGCCAGTATTCAGGTCCCTGCCTGTCTGACTCTCACTTCTAGGGAGACTGTGGGAGGCTGTGGAAATCCACTTGCTCATGTGTCGGGCAGATCCATGCAAACCATGGCTCTGACCTTTCCCTCTGAACAAGTCCCTTCCCATCTCTCAGCCTCATTTTCCTCACCTGCAAAATGATAGACTTTGAAGCTCCTTGAGGGCTCATGTTATATCTATTTTTTTCATTGGGTGTTCCTAGTGCTCAGGGTGGTGTCCAGTACATATTTGTTGAGTGATTATGCGGATGAGTGAATGATGGAATGAATGAATCCATCCCTCTTTCCAAAAGCTGTTGTGACGATTAAATGAGTTGTGAGCATATAGCTTCTGGCTAGTAAATGTTTTCCCCCTCAAGTCTGTTGCTCGAAGGCTAGTAAGAAAGATGAATCCCACTTCCAGTCATTAATTCAACACTTACTTGTGAGGATCTTACAGGCCCCACATGCTGTTGTGTGTGAGTCCCTATCCTTATAGAGTTGCATGCTGGGTGGGGGCAATAGACAGCAAACAAATACATATAACATGAAATATGAGGTAGAGTTAAGGGTTATGATGAAATACCATGAATGGTAAGAGGATAGAGAGTGATAGGGGTATGGTGTTTTAATTAAAATAGTCAGAGAAGGCTTCTAGGAGGAGGTGACAGTTGAAAGAAGTAGAATTTAGCTGATATTGAGAAACTGGTGCTTTCTGTGTATGGGAAGATTGGACAAGAGGGGACAGAAGTGTCACAAAAGGGCACCTCCAAGTCCTCCAGTCCCCTGTTCTTAATTTGAAAATGACTCAGGGCAAGAAACAAAAGGTAGAGTGCAATGGTCCTACTCTAGGTAGAGAAAAGGAAACAGCAGGGACCATGGATTGGTTTAATATATTGAGAAATGATGAGCCCTGAGATATCTGTCAGAAGCTTCCCTGTGCAGCTGTGGGTGCACAGAAGGAAGGTCAGACCCAGACAAGGATGGCGGGAAAGGGTTGCTCTCTCTGGGAACTTACAACGTCTACCCCCTTAGCGAATTATCCTGACACCCTCAACTGTGCAGAAGTAGAAATCTTTTCCCAGAAGCGGTGTGAAGACGCCTACCCTGGGAAAATCACAGAGGCTATGGTCTGTGCAGGTGACAGCAGTGGGGCTGACTCATGCCAGGTGAGTGACTTCCTAATCAACCAATTGGAATAACTTCTGAACTAACCATTCTGAAACCCCTTTCTTTCCTCCTCCTTTACCCCCGGTGGAGGCTGGAGGCATGGCAGTCGGTGACCCCAGAGGTTAGCAATCAGAGAGGTTGTTCCCATCTCTATAAAATGGGAAGATTCGGAGAAGGCCAACCTCTCCCTGCAGGTCACACAGCACAGGGATCAGAGTAATTAAATAGTCGCTGTCATTTTTATGGAAACCCCTGTCTGCAGGATGAAGTTTAGGGAGAGGGTAGTTAAAGGGGGTGGGAGGACATTTCCATGAGGAGAGAGCCTGAGGCTAGAGGGCACGCAACCTCCTGCTTCCTTCTGAGTGTTAGTGCTGACATTTGTGCTGACTCTGCCATTGGCCAGTTAGTCAACCACTTTGGTTTGGCACCTGACTCAGTTCCCTAGCACAGCTGTTTGCTCTTATGATTGGTTTCTTGGGGAGCAATACTCTCTTCCCATTAGGAAGGGAATGGTGACTAGGACTCCAGTGCTCCATCAAAGATGATCCATTCCCAAGATAATAAATCTTGGGATTTGCCATAGATATAATACTCTCTTTTCCATTGGCTGCAACTTCAGTCCTCAGGGCTCTTCCTGGCTTCCTCCCCTCCCTTTGCCAATTATTGGACTCTGAAAACAATGCTCCAATGCGTTCTACCCCATTGACCAGGAATACAGTGACTCCATTAGTGATCCTGCCTTGAACTCAATTTCTCTGGATGGTTCGTAGAGACAATGATTTCTTCCCACAGAGACTCCCACAATTGTCCTGTGTGTGTCAGTGTGTGTGTGTGTGTGTGTGTGTGTGTGTGTGTGTGTGTGTCCACAAGAACCCTGCTCCTTTCTCCTGTGTTTGGTAACTGGATTCAATGATCTGTTCACCAGAAGCCAGGAATGGAGAACACATCAGCTCAGTCCCTGATGTCTCCTCTCTAGAGTGGACCCTCCAGAGCATTCTTTTCTTTCATTGGTCAGGATTTCCCTCACCATCCTTAGACAATTTTCTGTTCCTTTGTACGTGGAAGGCCCCACCCCTCTCTTTTAGCCTCTCCCTTACCCTAACCAGGGGACAATGCTCTTATCCCCAATGGCTGGAGGGGACCAATCATGGTACAGAGCTTGCTAAATGCTGGGTACAGCTGGGCATCTTAGGTGAAACTTCCCCTATCCCCTCCAGGGTGATTCCGGGGGGCCACTGGTGTGTGGTGGCGTTCTCCAAGGTATCACATCCTGGGGATCGGACCCCTGTGGGCAGCCCCAGAGACCTGGCGTCTACACCAACCTCTGCCGCTACCTGGACTGGATCAAGAAGACCATAGGCAGAAGGAACTCAGCATAAGACAAGTTTTGGATCCTCCACAATAAACCCAAAACCATGGCCTGGCTCTTTGTCTTGCTTTGGTCCTGCTGGGAGAAGTGGAGGGACAGGATCTGTGCCCTGATGGGAGGCTTGACAGGTGGTCTACAGAGACCAGGACCCCATGGCCACTCTGGCCATCACCGCTGCCTGAAGAGACCCCCTTTTCCTGGAGGGACTTGGAGGAAGGGGAGGTTAATTCCAGGGGGCAGAAGACATATAAGAGTTTTCTAATATCCAGTGGCCCATCCTGTGAAAGAGATTCGGAAGAGTTTATGTTTCCTTTTCCTGAGCAGCTAAAGTGTTTTTAACCTTTGCGGGGAGATTCTTCTTCACTAATTGTTAAAATTTTGAGGTATGCAGAGTAGGGTGCAGGAATGTCATTGACTGGAAATATGCATTCATAAATACCCATAAAACCACCATCCAGGTGAAGAAATAGGACATTGACAGCCCTCAGATGTCTGAGAGACCAATTTTTTTTTTTCTCTCAGGAGAAATAGCAATCTTTCTCACAGCTTAGAGCTGTCAGAGGGCAACTGCTGTGGCAGAAGGAAGAGAGGCACGTCATTGCTGGTGTCCAAGTTGAAGTATGGAGAAGAGGAAGTTTGGGGTAGTTCTTGGGAAAGACGTGCATGGTGTGGGTAGTTGTTGTGAGGCTACAAATACATTGCAACAGGGTGGAGACTGGCTCCCCTCTATGTCTATCTCCTGGCTCTTCCAGTACGTGCTATGACTTTCTTGCTAATTCATTCATTTGATGTTACTACTCTACTTTACTGCTTCTGCATTTTCATAGTATCTGCTCCCTCATGCCCTCTTCCATTTCTCTCTCTACTTCACAGCCTTTCAACTTCACTTTCAACCATCACATTCTCCCAGGGTTTTTAAAAATTAATTAATTAATTTTGAGAGAGAGAGAAACATCAATTTATTCCTCCACTTATTTATACACTCATTGGTTGATTCTTGTATATGCCCTGATTGGGGATCGAACCCACAACCTTGGCATAGCAGGAGGACACTCTACCCAACTGAGCCACACCAGCCAGGGCTCCCGGCATTTCTCAGATCATATTTTCATGAAATAAAATCCAATTGGCCCAACTCAACTTTTCTCCTTCAGCCACATCATAAGTCACTGAATAGCCAATGGTTTGGGTGCATGCTGGTCAGGTGACCAACCCTATCTGATCAGTAGGTATTTGGAGTCATGTTCTATGAGACATGTGGATGAAGCAGTTTTCCCCAAGGGTTGAGAGATGCCTTGCATGCATCAGCCTCCCTGATACTCCATAAAAGGCCCCTAATACCAGAAATCTGGAGGAAGTCTTTCATGCCAGACACTAAATCCCTGGTGCCAGGGATGCGTGTCTGGAGGGGCTACCCAAGGGTCATCTCGACATAAATAGCCAAGATTTGGAAGCAGTCCAAGTGCTCATCAGTAGATGAGTGGATAAAAAAGCTGTGGTAAATTTGCACAAAGGAATAGTACTCTGCAGTAAAAAAGGGGAAAAAATGTTTCCCTTTGTGACAACATGGATGGGCCTGGAGAGCATCATGCTAAGTGAAATAAGCCAGTCATAGAAAGACAAATATGTACCGTATGATTTCACTTATATGTGGAATCAAATGAACAAAATAAACTAATATAGTAGAGGCAGACTTATGGATACAGAGAACAGACTGACAGCTGTCAGAGGGAAGGGGGTTGGGGGCTGAGTGAAGGGAATAAGCAAAGCAAAGCAAAAAAAAAACTCATGAACTCAGACAACAGTATGGTGATTGCCAGAGGGAAGGGAGGGTAGGGGGAGGTAGAAGAGGGTAAAGGGGGAAATAAATAGTGATGGGAGGAGATTTGACTTGGGATGCTAAACACATGATACAATACATAGATGATGTATTGTAGAACTGTATACCTGAAACCTATATAATTTTATTAACCAATGTCACCCCATAAATTCAATTTAAAAATGGTCACATAATGTGTATGGTGGAAAGCTTCAAACCCATATAAAACAGAGAGGATAGTATAATTAACCCTCATCTACCACCATCCAACTTAACAATGAACAATGCAAAACTAATTCTTCTTTCACTCATACTCCCACACACTTCCATAATGCTGCAATATTTTTTTCTAAAATATGTTTTTATTGATTTTTTAGAGTAAGAGGAAGGGAGAGAGAGATAGAAACATTGATGTGAGAGAGAAACATCAATCAACTGCCTCCTGCACACCCCCTCCTGGGGATTGAGCCCGAAATCCAGCATGAGCTCTGACAGGGAATCGAACTGGAATCTCTCAGTCCATGGGATGTCACTCAATCCACTGAATCCACTGATCCACACCAGCCCGGCCCTTCTTAAATATTTCATTATGCATTGCTGAAACAGACTACAGCTGGTGGGCCAAATCCCACAAGCTAAAAATAGACTTGTATGACAAAAATGTGTAGTAAATGGTTATTACTATATTTTGAATAATGTCAATTAAAAATGTGGGCGGGATGGGAAGAAATTAACCAAAGAACTTTATATCTATATCTATATCTATAGCCCATGGACCCATACAATAGTGTGGTAAAGGCCTGGGGAGGGGCAGGGGCAGGGCCTGGTGGGGGGGGGGAATGGGGGACATTTGTAATACTGTCAACAATAAAAAAAACTTATATAAAATATCAATAAAGCTTTTAAAATTAGCCCTCGTTAGTATTTTTTGTCTTGAAATTCATATATTTGAACACGAGGGTCCACATTTTTATTTTCCACTGGACCTGTGAATTAGATTATTGGTCCTGCCCCTGGTTTCCAGGACTACCCTGTGCCTTCCCCCTGGGTAAGGTCATACTTTAATTCCCAGTTGCCTGGCAAAGGGTCATTCAAATGAAGCTCTGACTTCTGGGAAGTCCCGCCCCCCGGAAGTCCTGCCCCTCGCTGTGATTGGTCCTATTGGCCGGGGCTCAAGTCAATGTCTTTTAAAAACCTGGATTGTCCTCCGCATGGTAGTATCAATTCCTATTCTCCCATTGGTCCACAGACACAATGAGTCTCTTCCCATTGGCCAGGGTGGAAGACTGAGATCTGTCAGGACAAAAACTTGTTAACTGCTAGGTGTATGAGACCTCAGTGCTGATTGTTCTGAAGCCAAAGCTAATCTGCTGTCTCCCCTCCAGGGTGTCAGAGGGGAGCACTGATATGCAGAGGCTCCCTGCAAGGCAAGGAGTCCTCAGTACATTTTTCTTAATACCCACCCATGGACCCAATTATCTGCACTCACATATGCAAGCACCGAGAATGGGTATATGAAACCATGGAAAATAATTCCTAATATCTCCCAACTCCCATCTCTCCAACCCTTTAACCCGAATTGGAAATTTACAGAAATAAAAACATCAATGTCTTATAGTCATGTTTTACTTTACCATTTTTCAAAGTTATATGAAAACCTTAACAATATGCCAAGTGTGTAAACCAGTCAAATTAACAAAAATCTAAACCAAAACGAAACACAAAACCATCAGTGCTGGTAAAGTTGCATGGAGACCAGCAGCGTCCATCACTGGAACTGTAAATTGGAACAATTTTTATAGATGCTGTTTGAACAAGGTGAATCAAGAGCTTTATTCACCACTTTTGACGCAATAATGCCAGTACATCTGAAATGTGGGCAAGGTTTGAATTCATCCCATTATTTGTCATAGAAAAAGAGTGGAAACACGGAACATGCCCCACATTATTGGATCTGGGCTCCAGACTAGGTTGGGATTCAACCATGTCCAGCTATGTACAGAGTGGCCCTCTTATAGCACACCCGCCCTGCTCCAACTCTTAGGGTCCTGAAGTTCAGGTGAATCCAGCTCTGGGGCTACCCTACCTGTATTTCCTCTTATCCGGAACCCCTGAAGCAGCTAAAGTCATATGCCCACACTCTATCTCCACCCTCACTCCTGAGACCAGTTCAGGGGTTTGGCCCCAGCACGTTCTAGCCCCACCATCTCTGGTGCCAGCTACCAAGGGAAGGAGCAGGTGCTGGTGCTGAGGGGCGGGAGCAGGAGTCAAGGACCTGCACAACTCAGGAATAGACTGTGTTCTGGGTCCTTCAGTGTAGCCAATCTTCTTGCCCTCAGCCCCTCTCAGGGGTGGCCTAGACCTTACACCCTAAATCTGAACATCCTTTGGGAACTTTTCCAGGCTGAATCCCAGCTGTGTCTTTGAGCCTGAACTCAACCCAAACTGTATAATAGGGTATGAATAACAAAGAAGGCTTTCCTAACTCCACCTACTAAATGCTTACAGTTTTGCTTAGTCTGTATCTCTTATTACACTTTGATTTCTGTTCATACTATGTATTTTTAACAAAAATGTCTGTACTAAACATTATCTAATGTAATCTTTTACTTACTCTATAGAATATCCTGAACAATTGTTCCTGTTAGTACATTTAGATCATTTCTCCTTCCTTTATACTGTTGTATAATATTCTACACTATAGTTTCGTTCTGATTTATGTGATCTGCTCCACATTAAAGTACATTTGAATTATTTTCATTATAACAGTGGTGGGATGAATTTCTCTGTATTTTCATCTTTATTCATTGTATCCATTCGAGTAGTATCCACTGAACATTTTACTCTGAGCCAGAATCTATTCTGGCCTTTAAGGTCACAGCATCAACAAAACAGCAAAATTCCTTCATGGAGGCTCTCATTCCAGTGGGTGGAGACCTTGAGTAAAGAAATAAGAACTTCTATGGAAAACACTATGGTGTTACCTCAGAAAATTAAAAATTGAATTACCATTTGATCCAGTGATCCCACTCCTAGGAATATACCCTAAGAAGCCTGAAACACCAATCAGAAAGAATATGTGTATCCCCATGTTCATAGCAGCTCTATTTATAATAGCTAAGATCTGGAAACAGCCCAAGTGTCCATCAGTAGATGAATGGATAAAAAAGCTATGGTACATATACACAGTGGAGTACTATGCAGCTGTAAGAAAGAAAGATCTCTTATCCTTTGAGACGACATGGAGGGACCTGGAGAGTATTATCCTAAGCGAAACAAGCCAAGCAGAGAAAGACAAATATCATATGATCTCACTTATTTCTGGAATATAATGAACATAACAGTCTGAGGAACAGGGTAGTCCCAGAGACGTGGAAGTAGGGTACAGACTGACAATTGCCAGAAGAGGGGGTGGGGGAGGGGAGCGATGAACCATAGAACTTGTAAGCATGTACTCATAACCAATGGACATGGACAACAAAACTGGGGACGGGGCAGGGAGGGAGGGGGAGGAGGGTGTCAATGGGGGAAAAAGGAGAAACATCTGTAACAAAAGTAAATTAATAAAAAAAAAATATATATATATATATATATATAATGAAAAAAAAAAAAAAGAAATAACAACCTCAAGCTTATGGTTTTTTACGTGTCAGTAAGTGCAATGGAGAAAAATAAGACCAGAAGGAAAGACAGGGAATTATTGGTCCCCTTTTGTCTCAGGGAACCCTTGCTTTATAATATTAGGAAAGGTGGTTGAAAAGACTCCATGTGAGGAGGACATTTGAACAAAATCTTGAAGGAGGTGGTAGATGGATTCAAGTAGCTACTTAGGATCAGTGAGTCCTAGGCAGAGTGACGAGACAGGTGAGAAAAGGAGGGGCGACCTAGAATGTTCTAGCACGGAAGACTTTTTGACTGGAGCTGAAGGAGCCAAAAGGAGAAGGGCAGGCAATGAGCTCAGAGGCATCACAGAACTCAAACAACACAGGGACTGAGGATCAAGGTAGAGTACTGAGTAACACTGGAACCATTGTCAGATTATTATGAGGCAATCAATTTCTAATAGTGGAATTAAACCCCACTTCTAACTCCGACATCAAAATATGTTTCATTCCTTAGTGTGAGCCCATTTTTTATCTCAATTCAGACCTTTTCTATCTCTCCTATAATTTGACCCATAATAGACATTGCTGTTGTCTACCCAAGCATTCACTCTTTCTGCCATTCTGTAAGAACCTTGATTTAGTTTGAATAACCTTGAGTCCTCATTGTGACAAAAAATAAGCTTTACTGTACCAAGCATGAGAGCCCATTTCTGCTGTCCAGGGATTGGTTTAGAAATGGACATGTGATGCATTTCTGGTCAATGAGGAGAGAGGAGAAGACCACTGGGCCACTTCTGGGAATTGCTTTCTCCTTTCCAAAGCGAGACACAAGAAGAGTTCTTCTTTACTCTGTTAGACGGTGTCCTTTCTGGATGTAAGTTCTGGAAGTGAGGCAGCCCTCCTGAATTCATGGAGGAAAGTGGCCACTAGACAAAGCCACAGCTTTGTCTTTGATGAGGTTGCAGAGCTGGTGAATTAACACTCCATGGAACCCCTTCATGTCATGTCATCTTCAGGTTTCCTTTGTGGTTTAAAGTGTTGTTGTTGTTGTTGTTTGTTTGTTTGTTTTTGTTGTCTCCACAGTCAAACTCTTTTTACTAAGACCTCTATATTTTGTTCACCTTTCACTTCAAGTTTAGAATTTGATCTCAGGCCATAAATCTAAATTTAATTCTAAGTAGAATCTCCATATGGAATCCAAATTAACCAACAAACCCAATCCTACCTCCAGTCATAGCTCTTCTTCAGCCCTTTTTCCCATAACCTCTTTCAGACCCAATCATTTATACACCTAGAAAATAGGTGTAGAGACCAGATACATACCAGGCTGGGCTAGGTGTTGAGGACCCAGTGCTGCACTGACCTGGACACAAAGAGGTCCTTCCTTCAAGAAACTGACAGTCAAGTGTAAAAGAAAAAAATAATCGAATCATCGATATACAAATGTAAATCTATAACTTTATCTGGTGCTCTGAACTAAAGGTGCAGAGGATTGTGAAAGTACTTTCAGGGGGATTTGACCCAGGATGTAACAAACACTGAGAGTGGAAAGAACTGTAAGCATGAACTAGAAAAATATGGAAGGGGCCGGGAGAGTATCATGTAGAAGAATCAGCAGGTGTTTAAAGTTTTGAGTAGGGGGAGGGAAGAGATAAACCACAGAGCTTATATGCATGAATGCATAACCATGGACATAGACAACAATGCTGGGGATGGGATGGGGGGCAGGGATCGAGAGGAGGGTGTCAATGGGGTGAAAAGGAGAAACATCTGTAACAAAAATAAATTACTAAAAAATTAAAAATTAAAAAATAAATAAATAAAGTTTTGAGTTGGAATGAGAGAGTACAGATGGAGCTCAGAGAACACAGGTTGACTGGAACCAGACAATGAAGGACCTTGCAGGTCATGGTGAGTTGGACTTTATCTGGTGGACAGTGATGAGCCACTTGGACTTTATTCAGAGGAGTGATGTATAACATTTGTATTTTCAAAAGTGTCAATCTGGCTGCTCTATGAAGGAGGATAAGAAATGGATGTGGCCCTGGCCGGTTTGGCTCAGCGGTTAGAGCGTTGGCCCACAGACCAGAGAGATCAGGGTCCGGTTCCCACTAGGGCACACACCTCGGTTGTATTGTAGTTTGTCCCCGCGGTGTGGGTGGCAAGCAGTCGATGTGTCTCTCTCACATTGATGTTTCTCTTTCTCTTTTTTCCTCCCTCCCTCCCTCCTGCTGTATCTGAAAATAAATGCAAAAATGTCCTCGGATTAAATGTGAGGATTAAAAAAAAAAGAAAAGAAAGAAATGGATGTGAAGTCAAGAAGGGGCCATTGATGTTGTCCAAATGAGCGATGGTGGTGACTAGGGTAAGGCCATGTGGGAGGTGGATGGAGTCAAGATGCACTTAGGAGGGAAAATCAACAGGCCAGGGCGACAGGTTGATTGGAAGTTGTGGTGAGGGAGATGGAGGTGTTAGGACTGCAAGGTCTCTTGTTTGGTGGACATGCTGCCATTCCACGAGAAGGCATGCTCAGACCGGCTCAAGAGCTCATGAGAGGGCGAGAAGGACCGCAGTCCCTGATTTCAACATTATTCTAAGTTTAGTCTTCACTTTGACCCAGCTCTTCACTCCAAGCTTTGCACAAGCCTGTGTCTTCACCGGCAACCTCCATTGTACCTCGTGCTAAGCCTCAGAACTTCTTTATCCTTGATTGGGGACCGAACCCACAACCTAGGTATCTGCACCTACCGGGAATCAACCCGCAACCTTCCGGTGCCCGGGAGGACTCTCCGACCAACTGACCCACAGCCGCCAGAGCCCAGGTTACTCCTGATGTCCACGCGCAGCGAAGGAGACTCAGTGGGTGCAGCCGACTTGGGTCTTGGTCCCTCTACCTCCCGCAAGAGGAGGCGCTGCGTTCTCAGGTTGGCACCTGTGCCGCCCTATCGCTGGCACCTGGGGCGATGGCGCTCTCAGAGCTGAGCTGTCCAGAGAGAGAGAGGCTGCCTCCTCTCTACCGCACACCTGTGGGAATGTCTGCCAGGGGTCCCCACATCGCCCCTCCCCTCCACTCCCCACCCCAAAGGCCCCAACGTCCAGAATCCGGGTCCCTGCTGCCTCTTGTACGGACCCGCAGCGATTGTTGGCTCAGAGGTGCTACTGAGTCTGCGCAGTGCAGGAGCGGGTAGTTGCCAGGTGACCGCGTGGGAAAGTAGCGGGTGGAAGCGGGTGGACGTTGGAGCAAGGTCGTGAGGAGACCCGGTAAGAGGGGAGACTTGTGAGGGGCTCGGTGTTGAATATCAGAAATGAGATCGTGGGCATCAGTGGTGTGGGTCTTGGGGCCAGTGAAGGGGTGAAGGGGGATATTCGGGTGACAGGCGGTTTGTGTGTCGTAAGCGGGGAGTCTGTTGAGATGGGTTATGATGGAATCCGTGGCGGTGTTAATGCGTGAATCCCTAGGTCAGTGATGGAGGGAATGTGAGGTCAGCCATGGCATGGTGACTCTGTGGGGTCAAAGCTAGAGGCCAGGGGATCAGTTGAGGGTTTGTGAGGTCACTGATGGGAAAGACTGTGCTGTCACTGATAGGACTGTGGGGTTAGTGATGGGACCCTTGAGGTCAGAGCTGGAAGAGTCTGTGGGGCAGTGATAATGTGGAGATTGTGGGATCAAGGATAGGGTATTAGGGTGCAGAGGCAGAGTCATTGGGGGTAGTGGGAGCTTGGAGAGGTCACTGGTGGGTGTGGAAGGTCAATATATTTTACTGTTATTGGGACATTCATTGAATGGAGTTCTGTGAGCTACCGAGTTGGCCATACAGTATGGTCATGGCTGAGAGACCTAAGTGTCAGTGTCTGGCTGGTGAGCTGATGGGCGTTGTTGGTTTGGGAGGGCTGTGGAGTTAGTGATGGAGAAGGACTCCCTGGGCATCCTTGGTGTGAGTCTCCAGCCTGTATGACAGGAAGGAACTTCATACTACAACCTCAAACTTACCCCAAAACTTACCAGCTGTTCCCATCAAACTACTCCTCAAACCCACTCCTCTGCCCAAGTCGTCCCTTCCCTCTACACGTGTTTTTGTTTGTTTTTTAAAATTTTTTTTCTTTATTGATATTAGAGAGAGAGGAAGGGAGAGGGAGAAAAAGATAAAAACATCAATGAGAGAGAACATCGGTTGGTCACCCCCTGCACGCTCCCCACTGGGAATCAGGCCCACAACCTGGGCCTGGGCCCTGACCAGGAATCAAACCGGCGACCTCTTGGTACATGGGTCGATGCTCAACCATTGAGCCACACCGGCTGGGCTCTACATGTGTTTTTAAATTATCAAAGCCTAAGGAAGTCCAAACTGATTTGTCTAAACATATTTGCTTTTATATAGACTGTCACAGGAAGGATTCACAAAATTCTAGGAAAATGTCTTCCTGGGAGAGGAACTGGGTGACTGAAAGACCACACACAAAGACTGAGACCAGCCCACACCCTTTGTGCGTTGTGAATGTCAAACCACGGGAACTATTACTTGTTTTTAAATGTTTTAACTGGTGCGCTTATTGGAGATCTTGTCTGATATTTCATTAAAACTATAAATTACTTTGGGAAGATAAGACGTATAAAACATTTACAATCCTTTTTCATTACTTGTTTTTAATTTTCATGCAGGCAGATGATAACCTTGATACCAGCCTGACATTGTTTCCACCCTGTAATCCCAGAAATAATCACAATTATTCTGATTGTGCTCATGCTTCTCCACCACAAGTTTTTGTATTTAAATATGTATCATCACTTTATAAATATGCAATAATTACCTATTCTATTCTTCACATAAGAGGCGCTTAGGATAAAATTTTAATTTTAATTTTCTGATTCACTTAAATTTTGTGTTGCTATGTTTGTTATCTCTAATTCTGCTTAGAGGAATTTATTGAGCTTTCCATTGTAATTTAATGTATGGTCCTTTTTTAAAAAAGGTACACATGCCTGGCCAGTGTGGCTCAGTGGATTGAGCCTTGTCCCGTGGACTGAGAAGTCCAGTTCCATTCCCAGTCAGGGCACATGCCCGGATTGTGGGCTCGATCCCCAGTAGGGGGCGTGCAGGAGGCAGCCAATCTATGTTTCTCTCTCACATCGATGTTTCTATCTCTCTAAAAAAATCAATAAAAACATATTTTAAAAGGTACACGTGACTATTTGAAAAGAATGTATGTTTTCAATGTGTAGCATATCATCTTTGATGATTGCTGAAGCCAATATTTTTAGTGTTAACATTTAGGCCATATATATAAAATAATATTTGCCTACTTTATCTGTCACAAATTTACAGTGGTATTTTAATATCTTCTATCCCAGTGGTGGTTGCTACACACAGTGGCCACACTGTAACTTCTGGCTCACGTTATGCTACAAATCCCTACTATATCCCACAATGCGTCTCATCTGAAACTCGCTTTCCTGCTACTGTGACTATTGCTTTTCCTGATCCAGTTATTTACATGTGCCTGATCCTGATGGATCTTTGTCTCTTTCTTATTGTTATCTCCTCTGGCTGTTTTTAAGGATTCGGGTGTCTCTGAAAACCGGTCAGTCACACCCAGAGCCAGGACCGCAGCGAGGGTCAGCACCACGTGGAGATGCGCCGGCACCGCACTGTCTGCGAGGATTGTGATTTGTGAATCACCTGCTATGACACTAGGAGCCATGACCACAGCATGGAGACAGTAGGTCACGGCTTAGATGGTGAGAGCGACCCCCAGCAGGCTGCGGCCACCCAGAGCCCAGGAGCCTCTCTCAACCGGCTCATCGAGCTCGGCATCCAGGCCCTGGTCCATGCCAGCCAGTGCCAAGATGCCGATTGCCCCCTGCCCTCCTGCCGGAAGCTGAAGCGGATTATGCAGCACACCCAAGGGTGCAGAAGGAAAACCAAGAAAGGGTGCCCCATCTGCAAGCAGTTGATTGCCCTCTGCTGCTACCACGCCCAGCACTGCCGGGAGAACAGGTGCCCTGTGCCGTTCTGTCTGTTCATCAAGCGCAAGCTGCGGCGGCAGCAGCTGCAGCACCGGCTCCAGGCGCTCCGCGGGAGGATGGCCCGCGTGCAGGGATCTGGTGTGGTGGGGCAGCAGCAGGGTCCGCCCTCCCCCACTCCGGCTCCGTCAAGCCCCCCTCAGACTGCTCAGCCACCCCTTCCGGGGGCCCTGCCTGCAGCAGTGGAAGTGGCAGGGCAGATTGAGACGGCTGCTGAGACGCAGCACTACATGACCCATAGGCAGACTTTTCAAACCCAGCACCAGACGCCCCAGGTGACCCCAATGGCTCCCATGGGTATGAACCCACCTCCCATGGCAAGAGGTCCCAGTGGGCATTTGGAGCCAGGGATGGGGCCCACTGGGATGCAGCAACAGCCACCGTGGGCCCAAGGAGGGTTGCCTCAGCCCCAACAACTACAGTCTGGGATGCTCAGGCCAGCTGTGATGCCAGTGGCCCAACATGGGCAGCCCTTGAACATGGCTCCCCAAACGGGATTGGGCCAGGTTGGCGTGAGCCCTCTGCAACCAGGCATTGTGTCTCGACAAGCCTTAGGAAACCGGGTGCAGACTCTCTGGTCTCCCCGCTCTCCCCTCCAGCTGCGGCAGGTGCTTCGCGTCCTTCCCACAGACCCCCAGCTGTTGGCTGCATTCATCAAGCCCCAGGCTGCCAAGTACATCAACTCTACTCCGCACCACCTCCCTGGGCACCCTGGCACGCCCCAGAGCCAGTCGGGGCTGCAGCCTCCTGCCGTTCCCGGTGAGCAGGGGTTCCACTCCAATGCAGCCATGCAGAACATGAATCCCATGCAGGTGGGTGTCCAGAGGGCCGGCCTGCCCCAGCGGCACCCACAGCAGCAACTCCAGCCGCCCGTGGGAGGGATGAGCCTCCGGGCTCCACAGAAGAATGTGAATCCTAACGCCACGTGTTCACAGCTCCAAGACATCTGGAGAGGACAGCGGAGTGTGCAGCAGCAGCAGGGGGCAGGGCCAGGAATCAGCCTCAGGATGGCCGATCACAGCCAGTTCCAGCAACCCTAAGGAGCTGCCTACTCCCTGACGCAGCAGCGAGTGCAGCATCACACGCAACAGATGCAACAGGGGAACACGAGACAGCTGGGCCAGCTCCCCCCACCTTGGGAGCAGAGTCAAGAGCCATTCTGCAGGCCTATCAGCAGTGACTCCTTCAGCAACAGATGGGGTCCCCTGCTCAGCCCAACCCATGAGCCCCCCACAGCATATGCCTCCAAATCCGGCTCAGTCCCCACACCCACAAGCCCAGCAGATCCCTTCTTCTCTCTCCTATCAAGTGCGTTCTCCCCAGCCTGTCCCTTCTCCACAGCCGCAGTCTCAGTCCCCGCACTCCAGCCCTTCCCCAAGGATGCAACCTCAGCCTTCTCCACACCACGTTTCCCCACAAACCAGTTCTCCACATCCAGGACTGGTAGCTGCCCAGGCCAACCCCTTGGAAGAAGGGCATTTTGCCAGCCTAGACCAGAATTGGATGCTTTCTCAGCTCACTAGCAATCTAGGAACAGCAAACCTCCATGGTGCAAGCACTGCGGGTCTGGGTCTCAGCGCCAACAACTCAGACCTGAACTCAAACCTCTCACAGAGTACACTAGAGATGACTTGTAGTGGTCTGGGAGCAAAACAATTGTTTTCTCTTAACGAGAACGTTGAAAATATATACTTTTTAATCTTTCTTAGCCTAAAAGGCAATTTTGCGTGGAACACAAAAGAACTGTGCAGTAGCTGCTTGTGGTTGAAAGCAAACACTCAAGATGAACCTGAGGGATGACAGAATACGAAGAATATGTTTTTGTCAGGGTTGGTCACCACGAGCCTTTTTCTCCCCCCTTGTGTGTGTGGTTCAAGTGCGCACTGGGAGGAAGGAGGCTGAGGTCTGTGACGCCACCGACATGCTCCTCCTGCCTTTTATTTTTTTTTATATTATTTTTTAGTCATCGCAGTCAGCTTTGTCTTTTCACGTGTTCGTTGCACTGTTACATTTCACTGTTTTGTTTGTCGCTCCAACCCTGTGCTGTGGGGCTCTCCCTCCTAGTTTTCTCTTGCCTTTTTTATCCTGTTTCCTTAGAGTTTATTTTGCTTTGTAGTTTGTTTCATAGATTGTACCTTTTTTTGGCTTCTATTTTATGCAGTGTTTTATAAGGGTACACCTTATTTTTATGTCTACTGGAAGTTCCCTTTAAGTTTTTCAGAAATGTTCTTGAATTTTTGTTACTCTAATTAACAAAATGTTTGTTTGTTTTTAATGTGGTCTTTCAACTTTTTGTTTTAGCTTCTTCAGCTTTAAAATAGAAATGATTAAGGTTGATGAAATAAAATGATCTATATTGTTTGTTTAGTCTATTAAATTATACAACATTAGCCTCCAATATTACTAGAATTATTATTACTGCAGTGCACTGTGACAGAGACGTATTTGATACCTGTGAGTTCTGTGTCTCTGTCCTGTTTTAACTGCTATGAAGCCTAAATATCAGAGAAGTAAGGATTCTTTTTTTTTTTTTTTTTTTAGAAAACATCTCTTCTTTTATTGTTATTTTCTCATTATACTGTTTTTAATTGTATTTTTAATTAAATTTGTTGGCTAATAAAATCATCTATGTTTCAGGTGTACAATTCTATCATATATCATTTGTATATTGCGTTGGATGTTTATACCCAAAGTCAAATCTTCTTTCGTCACCATGTATTCGATGCCCTTTGCCTTTCATTATCCCACCCCACCCTCTTTCCTCTGGTAACCACTATACTGTTGTCCCTGTCTATGGGGTTTTCTGTGTTTTGTTTTTGCTCTTCTTGTTTGTTCATTTGTTGGGGATCCATCTGGGTCAAGGACACCCCAGTAGCTAAGGGCCTTTTCTCATCTCTCAGGGGCTGGTGGTCCAGTGGGCTCTTACTCCCTGGAGACCATGTGGGCCATAAGGTCTATCACCCTGTCGCTGTAGCCAAATACATTGGCAGAATCACATACATTTTCCTTTCCCATCTCCTTCACTTAAGATCTCTTCTCCCTTTGCCCAGCTGGTGTGGCTCAGTGGTTGAGCGTTGACCCATGCACCAAGAGGTTGCCAGTTCGATTCCCGGTCAGGGCACATGCCCAGGTTGTGGGCCTGATCCCCAGCGGGGGGCATGCAGGAGGCGGCCAATCGATGTTCTCTCTCATCGATGTTTCTGTCTCTCTCTCTGTCTCCTTTCCTCTCTCTCTCTCTCTAATATCAATGAAGAAGAAAAATTAAAAAAAGAAAAAAAGATCTCTTCTCCCCAACCTTAGCTCTTCAGAATTTCCCACCTGTATTTTTGAGGTTATAAAAGTGCACAGACACAGAAAGGGAAATGAAAAGAGGGAGGCGCCCCTTGACTATGACCACATGCAGTTTGGTGCATGCTTTTTATTCTGTGAATATTTCATTTTACATGATGAGAATCACATGCATATATATTTTTTGTTTCTTTTTTCATTCACCATCAGACAGCATTAACATTCTTACATGATGCTAACAATTCTTCATAATTATTATCCTGATCATCTTCATTAGTATCCTGTTCTACATCAGTTTATTGTTTACATAAACAATTGAATAATTTGGGACATGTTCCGTGTTTCCACTCTTTTGCTATGACAAATAATGTGGTGGATTCAAACGTTGCCCACATTTTGGATTAATTAGAATTACTAGGTCAAAAGTGTTGAATAAGACTCTGGATTCACCTTGCCCAATTGCCTTCCATAACAATTGTAGCAATTCCTAGTTCCGGTGGCAGAGTCTGCAGGTCTCACTGCATCTTGACCAGCACTGAGGTTTTTGTGCTTTGCATTTTGGTTGTAGGTTTTTTTGCTAATTGGATTGGTATACACACCTGGAATATTGTTAAGGTTTTAATATGACTTTGAAAAATGGTAAAGTCAAACATGATTCTAGGTCATCATTTTTATTTTTGTAAATGTCCTGTTCAGGGTGTAGGGATGGAGAGATGGGAGTATGGAGAGATTACGAACTACTTGCTGTCCAGGGATTTGTTTAGAAATGGACATGTGATGTAGTTCTGGCCAATGAGGAGTGAAGGGAAGACCTCTGGGCCACTTCTGGGAATTGCTTTCTTCTTGCCAAAGTGAGACCGAGAAGAGTTCTCCTTTACTCTGTTAGATGGTGTCCCTTCTGGATGTAAATTCTGGAAGTGAGGCAGCTCTCCTGGAGAGAAGTGGCCGGGAGACAAAGCCATAGCCCTGCAGGTGAACAAACAGAGAGATGGAGATAGTCAGAGTCATTGATGAGGTCACTGAGCTGGTGAATTAACACTCCATGGAGCCCCTTCATCTCATGTCATCTTCAGGCTTCCTTCCTGGTTTAAAATTTTTTGTTTCCCACAGCCAAATGTTCCTTACTGAGATCTCAATGTTGAGTCCAGATCTCACTTCAAATTCCAAATCCATTCCTAAACCATTAATGTAAATCTAATTCAAACTGGAATCTCCATGTGGAATCTAAATTAACTACCAAACCCAACCCTATTTTCAGGGGTAGCTCATTCAAATCATTGATACACAAATGTAAATTTACAACTTTAATGTGTGCTCTGAAGTAAAGGTGCAGAGGATTGTGAAAGCCCTTTTAAGATGTTTCTAACCAGGAAATAACAAAGAACAGAGAGTGGAAAGAACGGTAAGCATAAACTAAAAAAAACAATGTAAAGGACTTTCGGAGCATCCTGTAGAGAACACAGCAGGTGCAAAGGTCCTGAGATAGAAGGTGAGTACAAATAAAACTTAGAGAACAGAGATTGTCTGGAACCAGAGAATGAAGAACCTTGTATATCATGGTGAGTTGGGCTTTACCTTGTGGGCAATGCTAAACCACTTGGACTTAATTCAGAAGTGTGACATAAAGTGTATTTTCAAAATATCAATCTGGCTGCTCTATGAAAAAAAATACTTGGAGGGGATGTGGAGTCATGACGGGGCTTTTGCTGTCATCCAAATGAGAGATGATAGTGAGTAGAATAAGGCCATTTGGGAGGTGGAGATGGTAATTGGTAATAAGTGGATGGATTCAAGATGCATTTAGGAGGGAAAGTCAACAGGCCACGGCAATGGGTTAAGTGGAAGTTGCAGTGAGAGAAGTGGAGACATTAGGGCTACAAGGTGTCTTGCTTGGTGGACAGGGTGCCATTCCGTGAGAAGACATGCTCAGATCTGGTCAAGAGCTCATGAGAAGGTGAGAAAGACCACATTCCCTAATTTCAACCATAATTCCAAATCTAGTCTTTACTTTGACTCAATTCTCAACTTCAATTTTTACACAAGCCCGAGTCTTAACCTGCAGCCTCAGTTGTACCTAATCCTAAACCTCAGTACTTATTTATCCTTGACCAAGTCCAATTTATATCTCAACATGGCATCTATTTCCTGACCAAGCTCCTGACTCCTAATATCAACTCAAGCTCCATCTCTCACATCAAGCAAACTTGATCATCGTTCTTGACTTGAACCCTGAACCCCTAATCATAAGTCAAGCTGAAACTTGACCTAAACATTAGATTTCACCATTCTCTCAATTCCAAACCTGACCTCAGGCACAACGGTTAGAGCGTCGGCCTGGGGTCCAGAGAGACCCGGGTTCGGTTCCCGCTAGGGGCATGTACCTCGGTAGCAGTTTGTCTCCAGCCCTGGTTGGGTCATGCGGGAAGCAGCCATTCGATGTGTCCCTTTCACGTCGATGTTTTTCTCTCTCTCCCTCCCACTCTATCTGAACAAAAAATGGAAAAATGTCCTCGAGTGAGGAAAAAAAAAAAAAAAAGAAAGAAATGCTTCCAGACAGACAGAAAGAAGACTGATTGGCTTAAGTCACTATTTCAACAACTTGAGACTCTGGTAACTATGGCACTTCCTCCAACATCATGAGCCACGCCTACAGCCTTCTTAGCCTTAAGTGAACCAACCCCATCTTGTGCTTTAGCCAGTCTGAATGGGGCTCTGATACTTGGACCCAAGTGCTCCCTAACTAAGGCAGAAATGAGCTCCCTGTCTACATAGATCCTTTCTGTTTTTTTCCATACCTTGTGTTTTGATCCTCTGACAGACTCCACGGTCCACATTTCTATTCTTGAATTTCTGCTTCACCTTGGACAAGCCACTTTTTCTTTTTACATCTTTGATGCAAATTATTAGTAACAGAAATTAACTTCTCTCTGCGCAGAGACACAAAAAGGATATACAAGGGTAATGAGGGAAATCCTGACCAGTGAGAGAAGAAGATGGTTTTCTGAGGGCTCGATCCAGAGAGATGACAGTAGGACTGAGCTGATATCTCTTCCTTCCAGGCCTTTGGTGAACAGAACATTCAATACAGTTACCAAACATAGGATAAAAGAGCAGGAATTTTTGGACACACACACACACAACAATGGAAGGAGGCTCTGAGGCAAAATGCAATGTCTCTAAGAATCATCCAGACAGACTGGACTTCATGGCAGGAGCAATGAGGGTACGACTCTGCTCCTGGCCAATGGGGAAGAGGCCTTGGAACATTGTCTTCAGGGACCAATCACTGACAAAGGGGATGGGGCTTCCGTGAAGAAGACAATGCCAGAGAGAGCCTTGAGGACTGAATGACAGCCAGTGGGAAAGAGAGTGTTTTATCTACCGCAAATCCCAAGAATTGTCATTCGGGGGTGGGGTGTCTTTGAAGGGACACTGAAGTCTATGGCACTATTCCCTGGACAATTGAGAAGACAGCATTGCTCCCCAAGAAACCAATCACTGGAGCAAGCAGCTGTGAACCCAGCTGCCTGCTGCCTGGTCGACTGGCTGGTTGATGGCAGAGTCAGCACAAATGTCAGGAACTAACACTCAGAAGGAAGCAGTTCCAACCAACTGAGCCACATCAGCCAGGGCCCCTTCCATTTTTTTTCTAGTTCTTGTTTATTGCTCTTTCCACGCTCAGCTCTTTGTTACATCCTAGATCAAAACCCTCCAGAAGTGCTTTCAAAATCCATCGCACCTTTACTTCTAAGCAAACATTAAAGTTTTTATTTACATTTGTATATCAATGATTTTATTTTATTTTTTACACTTGACTTTCAGTTCCTGAATGAAGGAACTGTGTGCCCAAATCTGTGGCCCACTGGATCTTCATTACCTGGCCCAGCCTGGCATATAGATGCTCAATACATATTTTGTAAGTGTATGAAGGATTGGGTCTGAGAGGATGTGGGAGGAGGTCTGGAGAATGAGCTATCTTTCCCTGAAAATAAGGTTGGGGTTGGTGGTGAATTTGGATTCCCCAGAGAAATTCTAGATAGAATTAGAATTAAGTTCATGGTTTAAGATAGAATTTGAGAGGAAATGGGGGTGATTTCATGGTAGGTGGGCTCTTGTTCTCAAAGAATGCAGGGAAGAGGCCTCTGGAAAGGAGAAGGGAGTAGGAAGGAATCCCGTCACCCAGAGCCTGGTCCCTCTGGCCCAGTGTCTGCTATTAGAAGCTCCCTGGGCAGTCCCACCTCAGACCCTGCTGATAGAGGGATTTTTCTCCATCCCAGGACTCATTCCATCATAATTGCCTTTCCAGTTTATTCCAAGAATTCTCTTCCCTCCAACATCCTCCAGAGTCTTCCTCGCCTCATCTCATCTCCCTCTTGAGTCTCTCCTATCTGCCCAGATTCCCACCCATCCTCATACGATAGAAATTTAGCAGTCACTGATTGCTTGCATAGAGGACACTGGGAAAACTTCTCTCACAAGAAATAGAAACCAAGCCCTGGCCAGCATGGTTCAGTTGGTTGGAGCATCCTCCCATGCACCTGAGGGAGGTAGATTCGATTCCTGGTCAGAGCACATACCCAGGTTGCGGGTTTGATCCCCAGTCAAGAAGCAGGTGTGAGGTACCCAATCGATGTTTCACTCTCACATCAATGTTTCTCTCACTCGCTCTCCCTTCCTCCCTCTTTAAAATAAATCAGTGAAAAAGCATGTCCTCAGATGAGGACTTTTTTAGAAAAATGGAAACCCAGGCTCCCAGCCCCCTCATCTGAGACCCAGGAATCGGTCTCCAAGCCCCCTCCTCACTCAGGCCAAGGTGAACACATGATGTCAGAGGAGGTGACATGGGTCCCAGAGAAGCTAGTCAGCTCTCTTTCTCTTTCCCTGGGACACTCTGTGTGTCCCTCCGCCTGCCTCTTTTTTCTCTCTCCCACATGTGTCAGCTGTATCTCATCACTGCTTATGTCTTTCCTTCTCTTGTGGATCTCATTCTAGCCACTGCAGGAAGAACTCTGATTGGTCCGGCTTGAACAGAGCCCACCCCTTAAATCAAGCATTATTTCTAGGGAAGAGGCAGTGCTCTTGTGAACTTAGCCCTGGCCAGGTATGCATTCCAATGAGTGGGAGAGTCTATAGAAGTATAATTGGTGGTTACACCAAAAGAATATGTGGGGAGCAGCTTCCCAAGAAGTAGAAAGATGTTCTTGACGATGGGGGAAGTGAATCTAGGAATCAGGAACAATTAGCCTTCAGAACACAAAGGAGGTAAACCAGAAGGTTTCAGATCTCGTTGTCCAAAATTCCCCAGGGCAAAGCACAGCTGGCAGGCCATTCAGATGCCAGTTCTCAGGCGTGATCCTGAGCTAGAAGATGAGTCATCAGGCACAGATTCAGGAGATAGGTCTGAGGGCAAGGGTGATACAAATTGGGGTGTGTGGGTGGGATTTTCGAACAGGACTAGGACTAAACTGAAGGGCAAGGCAGGGCCAGGATTTGAGATTCTTGACAACAAAAGGAGTTCCATCATTAATAGGCTCCTGGGTACCTGAATTTGTTTTCTGCCAATGGAGAAGTTGACAGAATGGGAGGGTGTCTCTGGGAAATTTCCTTTGCAGAATGTGGACTTGTGCAATGGTGATACCGTGAGCAGTCCCCGGCATTCGAATTCTGCCTCTTCTGGCTTGTGACCTGAATGACTTTGCTCAAGTGAGTTCACCTCTTCTGAACCTCTGTTTTCTCATCTATAAAAACAAGGAAGACAATACTCACTTGAATCTATGTGAGGAATAGTGACAAGGTCCAACAAGTGTCTGACACATCACACAGAACTTCCAGCGAGGAATCGAAGCTGTTTATTCTCTGGATGATGTGGTAAGAAGGGTAATATAAATTCAGTGCCTGCTAATGCCCATCCCTTTTTCTTTCATTGTTTTATTTAATCCTCCCATTTCCTTGAGAAGTAGATTTGCTCCCCTCCACTTTAGAGAGCAGGAAACAAAGTTACCTGAAATGACAGGGAAGACAAGGAGTCAAGCCTGGGTTGGACTAACCTGTGAAGCTAAATTCTGTCATGCCCATGGCTGTGTGGTTGAAGGATTGAGGAAGGCTGAGTTTATAGTTGTCAAAACTGTGGTTGCCAGTGGTTTGCAAATTAGTATTATGTATCTAAGTGCCTCCTATGTTCCCTGATCTGGGCTGAGTGCTAAAGAAAACACTCATGAATCTCAGACACATCCTCTCTGCTTGTGAAGACCAGTGTTTAGCAACAAAATCAGATTAAATAATTAAAAACACTGACAGATACGCAAAGCTTAGCAGAAGAGAAGTTCTGGTTATTTGTGAGTAAATAGCAGGGCTTCAGAGAAGTGTGGCTCTTTTCCTCTTTCTGACAGAATCCAAAAGAGTTGTCTGTCCCTTTTTACCATCTCCACCTCCTGAATGGCCTTATCCAAATCACAATCATCTCTCACTTGGACAACAGCAATGGCCTCCTCGTGACTGTACATCCCCTTCAAATCCTCCTTCATAGAGCAGCCAGGTTGATATTTTGAAAATACAAAGGTTTCTATGTCAGTCCTTTGAATAAAGTCCAAATGGTTCATCGTTGGCCACAAGATAAAGTCCAACTCACCACGACCTACAAGGTTTTTCATTATCTGGTTCCAGTCAATCTCTGTTCTTGGAGCTCCATCTGAACTCTATTTCCATCTCAGGACCTTTGCACCTGCTGTTTCCTCTAAATGATACTCTCCAGGCTCCTCCCATTGTTTTCTAGTTTATGTTTATCATTCTTTGAACTCTCAACTCTTTGTTACTTTTTGGCTAAAACCTCCCTGGAAGTGCTTTCACGATCCTCTGCATTTTTACTATAATTGTAATTTTACATTTGTTTATCAATGATCTGATTAGTTTTTCTGTGACACTGGACTCCTTGTTCCTTGAAAGAAGACACTCTGTCTCCAGGTTTGAGCACCACTGTATCCTCAGCATGTAGCCCAGCCTGGCATATAGCTGATGCTCAATAAGTCTTTCATAAGTGTATAAAGGATTGGGTCTGAGAGGGTGTGGGAGGAGGTCTGGAGAATGAGCTACCACTGGAGATCGGGTTGGGTTTGTTGGTTAATTTAGATTCCACATAGAGATTCTAGTTTGATTAAATTTACATTTATGGTTTAAGATCGAATTTGGGATCTGATGTGGAATTTGGACTCAACATTGAGGTCTCAGTGAGAAATAGTTTGGCTGTGGGAACCAAAATAGCTGAAAACCAGAAGGATATGACATGAGATGAAGGGGCTCCAGGGAGCGTTAATTCGCCAGCTCAGCGGCCTCATCAAAGACTCTGACTTATCTCCATCTCTCTGTCCATCTGCAGAGCTGTGGCTTTGCCTAGTGGCCACTTCCCTCCATAGGTCCAGGAGGGCTGCCTCACTTCCATAATTTACATCCAGAAGGGACACCGTCTAACAGAGTAAAGGAGAACGCTTCTTGTGTCTCGCTTTGAAAAGAAGAAAGCAATTCCCAAAAGTGGCCCAGAGGTCTTCCCCTCTCTCCTCATTGGCCAGAAATGCATCACATGTCCATTTTTAAACCTATCCCTGGACAGCAGAAATGGGCTTCCAAGCTTGGTGAAGTAAAGCTTAATTGTAGTCACATGAGTATAGCAAGTTATCCAAACTAAATCAAGGTTCTGACAGAATGGCAGAAGGAGTGAATGCTTGGGTAGACAACAGCACTGTCTATTATGGGTCAAATTATGGGACAAAGGTAGAATTGGTTAAGGGTCAGGATTGACATAAGATGTAAGCTCAGAATGAGAAATGCATTATAATATGGGGTCTGACTTAGAAGTGAGGTTCACTTCCTCTAACAGACATTGACTGTCTAGTAGTAATCTGACTATTGTTCCTGTCTTGCTCAAAGTAAAGCCCAAGTCCCACCTTGGTCCTCAATCCCTGAGTCATCCAAGTCCTGTGATATCTCTGACCTCATTGCCTGCCCTTCTCCCTTTGACTCATTCAGATCCAGCCAAAAAATCTTCTCTGCTAGAACATTCTGGGTTGCCCCTTTCCTTCTCATCTGCCTGTTCACTCTGCCTGGAGATCACTGCTCCCAAGTAGCTACATGAATCCATCCACTTCCTTCTTCAACATTTTGTTCAAATATCCTCTTCACATGGAGTCTTTCTAATGGTCTTATCTGACACTATAATAACCCCAGAAGTCCCTGAGAGGGGAGAGGACCAATAATTCCCTATCCATCTTTCTGGTCTTAGTTCTCTTCATAGCACTTACTGGCCACCTGTCCCTATATACAAAAAAATTCACTCAAAATCATTCAAAGACTTAAATGTAAGACCTGAAGCAGTAAATTACATAGAAGAAAGCATAGGTAATAAACTTATGGACCTAGGTATTAGAGAAGATTTTATTAATTTGATCCCAAAGGTAAGGGAAGTAAAAGCAAAAATAAATGAATGGGGCTATATCAAACTAAAAAGCTCTGAGCAGAAAAATAAACCACCAACAAAACAAAAAGGCAACCAACCAAATAAGAGAAGATATTTGCAAACAACGGGTCCGACAAGGCATTAATATCCAAAATATATAAAGAACTCATACAACTCAACACCAAACAGACAACCTAATTAAAAATGGGTAGAAGGCCTGGACAGGCACTTCTCTCAAGAAGACATACAAATGGCCAACAGATATATGAAAAGATGTTCAACTTCCTTAGCTATTGGGGAAATGCAAATCAAAACTACAATGAGATACCACATCACACCTGTTAGAATGGCTATTATCAACAAGACAGTAATAATAATTGATGCAGAGGTTGTGGAGAAAAAGGAACCCTCATTCACTGATGTTGGGAACATAGACTAGTACAACCACTATGGAAAACAGTCTGGCAGTTCCTCAAAATTAGGAATAGAGTTACCATATGACCCAGCAAGCCCTCTTCTGGGTATCTACACCAAAAATTTGAAAACATTTATTCACAAAGACATGCACATCGCTATGTTCATTTGCAGCATTATTCATGGTGGCCAAGACATGGAAACAACCAAAGTATCCTTCAACAGATGATTGGATAAAGAAGATACGGTCCATATATATTAATACAATGGAACACTACTCAGCCATAAGAAAAGATGAAATACTGTCATTTATGACAACATGGAGGGATCTTGAGAATATCAGGCTAAGCAAAATAAGTCAGAAGAAGTCAAGAGCCACATGATTTCACTTACATGTGGGATATAAAACTGAAAGCAACAAATGAACAAACAAGAAAAACAAACAAAAACTCATAGATACAGACAACAGTGTGGTGGCTACCAGAGGGAAGTGGGTGGGGGATAGTAAAGGGTAAAAGGGGTCAAATATATGGTAATAGATTATTTGACTTTGGGTGGTGGGCACACAGTGCAATATACAGATCATGTATCATAGAAATGTACACTTGAAACCTATGCAGGGTGGGACAAAATTAGGTTTACAGTTGTGGGCACACAAAATACAGAGTTTATTCTTGTATTATTATTTACTCATTATTGTATTATTTTCCATACGAACAACAGTAAACTTCCTTTTGCCCCATGCTGTATAAACTCATTAACCAGTGCCACCCCAATAAATGTAAAAAATAAAGACAAAAAACCAAGTACATATTTTTTTAATTTATTTTTGTTACAGACCTTTCTCCTTTTTTCCCCATTGACACCCTCCTCCCCATCCCCCCACCCCATCCCCAGCTTTGTTGTCCATGTCCATCAGTTATGCATACATGTGCATAAGTTCTGTGGTTTATCTCTTCTCTCCCTCCCACCCCCTCTTCTGAGGGGTGTCAGTCTATACCCTACTTCCACATCTCTGGGTCTACCCTGTTCCTCAGACTGTTATGTTCATTATATTCCACAAATAAGTGAGATCATGTGATATTTGTCTTTCTCTGCTTGGCTTGTTTCGCTTAGGATAATACTCTCCAGGTCCCTCCATGTCGTCTCAAAGGATAAGAGATCTTTCTTTCTTACAGCTGCATAGTACTCCATTGTGTATATGTACCACAGCTTTTTTATCCATTCATCCACTGATGGACACTTGGGCTGTTTCCAGATCTTAGCTATTGTAAATAGTGCTGCTATGAACATGGGGGTACGTGTATTTTTTCTGATTGGTGTTTCAGGCTTCTTAGGGTATATTCCTAGAAGTGGGATCACTGGGTCAAATGACAATTCAATTTTTAATTTTTTGAGTTAACTCCATAGTGTTTTCCACAGTGGCTGCACCAGTCTGCATTCCCACCAGCAGTGTACGAGAGTCCCCTTTTCTCCACACCCTCGCCAACACTTGTTGTTTGATGATTTGTTGATGGCGGCAATTCTGACAGGTGTGAGGTGATACCTCATTGTTGTTTTAATTTGCATCTCTCTGATGATTAGTGATGTTGAGCATTTCTTCATATGTCTCTTAGCCATTTGTATGTCCTTTTTGGAGAGGTGTCTATTTAGCTCCTCTGCCCATTTTTTAATTGGGTTCTTTGTCTTCCTTTTGTTGACTTGTATGAGCACTCTATATATTTTGGAGATTAACCCCTTATTTGATGTATCATTGGCAATTATGCTCTCCCATACAGTGGGTTCTCTATCTGTTTTGATGGTTGTTTCTTTTGCTGTGCAGAAGCTTTTGAGTTTGATGTAGTCCCATGTGTTCATTTTTCCCTTTGTTTCTGTTGCCTTAGGTGATGTATCAGTGAAGATTCTGCTGCGTATGATGTCCGAAATTTTGTTGCCTACATTTTCTTCTAGGATTTTTATGCATTCAAGAGTCACATTTAAGTCTTTTATCCATTTTGAGTTTATTCTTGTGTATAGTGTAAGCTGATGGTCTATTTTCATTTTTTTGCATGTAGCTGTCCAATTTTCCCAACACCATTTATTAAAGAGGCTGTCTTGACTCCATTGTATGCTCTTGCTGCCTTTGTCAAATATTAATTGAGCATAATGTCTTGGGTCAATTTCCGGATTCTCTGTTCTGTTCCACTGGTCTATATGCCTGTTCTTGTGCCAGTACCAGGCTGTTTTGATTACAGTAGCTTTGTAGTATAACCTGATATCTGGTATTGTGATCCCACCTACTTTGTCCTTCTTTTTCAAGATTGCCGTGGCTATTCAGGGTCTTTTTTGGTTCCATATGAACTTTTGAAATATTTGTTCTAGTTCTGTGAAATATGTCACTGGTATTTTGATGGGGATTGCATTGAATCTATAGATTGCTTTGGATAATATGGACATTTTAATGATGTTAATTCTTCCAATCCATGAACAAGGTATGTGCTTCCATTTTTTTATATCTTCCTCTATTTCTTTTTTCAATGTCCTGTAGTTTTCTGCAAATAGGTCCTTTACTTCTTTGGTTAAGTTTATTCCTAGGTATCTTAATTTTTTTGCCGCAATGGTAAATGGAATTGTTTTTTTAGTTTCTCTTTCTGTGAGTTCATCATTGGTGTATAAGAATGCCGTTGATTTCTTGATGTTAATTTTGTATCCTGCTACTTTTCCAAATTCATTTATTAAGTCTAGTAGATTTTTGATGGAGTCTTTAGGGTTTTCTATATATAATATCATGTCGTCTGCGAATAATGACAGTTTCACTTCCTCCTTTCCAATTTGGATTCCTTTTATTTTTTCCTTCACGTCTGATTGCTGTGGCTAAGACTTCCAGTACTATGTTAAATAAGAGTGGCGAAAGTGGGCATCCCTGTCTTGTTCCTGTTCTTAAGGGAAATGTTTTTAGTTTTTGCCCATTGAGTATGATGTTGGCTGTAGGTCTTTCATATATGGCCTTTATTATATCAAGATATGATCCCTCTATTCCCAAATTGCTGAGCGTTTTTATCAGAAATGGGTGCTGGACTTTGTCGAATGCTTTTTCAGCATCTATTGATATGATCATGTGGTTTTTATCTTTCATTTTGTTTATGTGGTGTATCACATTTATTGATTTGCGAATATCGAACCAGCCTTGCATCCCTGGGATGAATCCCACTTGGTCATGGTGAATAATTTTTTTGATGTATTGCTGGATCCGATTTGCTAGTATTTTGTTCAGGATTTTGGCATCTATGTTCATCAGGGATATTGGCCTGTAGTTTTCTTTCTTTGTAGTGTCTTTTTCTGGTTTTGGAATTAGGATTATGCTGGCCTCATAAAACAAGTTTGGAAGTCTTCCTTCTTCTTGAATTTTTAGAAATAGTTTGAGGAGAATGGGTGTTAGTTCTTCTTTGAATGTTCGGTAAAACTCCCCCATGAAGCCATCTGGGCCTGGGCTTTTGTTTGCTGGGAGAGTCTTGATTACATCTTCAATTTCCTTAGCTGTTATTGGTCTGTTCAAGTTTTCTATCTCTTCCTGGTCCAGTTTTGGGAGACTATGTGTTTCTAGAAATTTGTCCATTTCACTTAGATTGTCGAATTTGTTGCCATATAAATGTTCATAGTACTTGCTAATGATCCTTTGTATTTTTGTGGTGTCAGTTGTTACTTCTCCTCTTTCATTTCTGATTTTGTGTATTTGGGTTCTCTCTCTTTGTTTCTTGGTGAGTCTAGCTAAGGGTCCATCAATCTTGTTTGTCTTTTCAAAAAACCAGCTCTTTGTTTCATTGATCCTTTGAATTGTTTTTCTGGTCTCTATGTCATTTATTTCTGCTCTGATCTTTACTATTTCATTCCTTCTACTTGCTCTGGGGTTTTCTTTTTGTTTGCTTTCTAGTTCTTTAAGTTGTGAGGTTATATAGTCTATTAGAAATTTTTCTTGTTTCTTGAGGTAGGCCTGTAGTGCTATGAACTTCCCTCTCAGAACTGCTTTCGCTGCATCCCATAGATTTTGTGTTGTTGTGTGTTCATTTTCATTGGTTTCCAGGAAGTTTTTAATTTCTTCCTTGATCTCCTCGGTAACCCATTCATTGTTTAATAACATGCTATTTAGCCTCCATGTGTTCATATGTCTTTGCATGTTCTTGTTGCAATTGATTTCTAGTTTCATGCCATTGTGATCTGAGAAGATGCTTGATATGATTTCAATCTTCTTGAACTTGTAGAGACTTCGTTTGTGTCCTAACATGTGGTCTGTCTTTGAGAATGTCCCATGTGCACTTGAGAAGAATGTGAATTCTGTAGTTTTGGGGTGTAATTCTCTGTAAATATCTATTAAATCCATTTGGTCTAGTGCTTCGTTTAGAGTCTCTGTTTCCTTGTTAAATTTTTGTCTAGAGGATCTATCCAGTGATGTCAGCGGGGTGTTGAAGTCCCCTGCTATGATTGTATTGCTGTCAATTTCTCCTTTGAAGTCCTCCAGAAGATTTTTAATATATTTTGGTGCTCCTATATTGGGTGCATATATATTTACCAAGGTTATATCTTCCTGTTGGATAGATCCTTTCAATATTATGTAGTGACCTTCTTTGTCTCTAGTTATGGCTTTCATTTTGAAATCTATTTTATCAGATATGAGTATTGCTACCCCAGCTTTTTTTTCCTTTCCATTTGCTTGGAAGATTTTTTCCATCCCTTCACTTTCAGCCTATGTGAGTCTTTTGTTGTGAGGGGGGTCTCTTGTAAACAACATATATATGGGTCATGCTTTCTTATCCAATCCGCTACTCTGTGTCTTTTTATCGGAGCATTCAATCCATTTACATTTAAGGTGATTATTGATATGTACTTATTTATTGCCATTTTTGTTTAGTGTGGTTCTACTTTCCTTCCTATTTCTCCTACTAATTACAGCAGTCCTTTTAACATTTCTTGCAGTGCTGATTTGGTGCTAATGTATTCCCTTAGCCTTCTTTTGTCTGAGAAGCTCTTTATTTGACCTTCTATTTTGAATGACAGCCTTGCTGGGTAGAGTAGTCTTGGATTCAGATCCTTATTTTTCATGACCTTGATTACTTCATGCCATTCCCTTCTGGCCTATAGTGTTTCTGTTGAGAAGTCAGATGATAGCCTTATGGGGGTTCCTTTGTAGGTAACCTGTTGCTTATCTCTTGCTGCCTTTAGGATTCTCTCTTTGTCTTTAATTTTTGGCATTTTAATTACTATGTGTCTTGGTGTGGGCCTGTTTGGGTTCTTCTTACTTGGGACTCTCTGTGCTTCTTGAACTTGAATGCCTTCTTTCTTCACCAAATTAGGGAAGTTTTCTGTCACTATTTCTTCAAATATATTCTCTAACCCTTGCTCATTTTCTTCTTCTTCAGGGACTCCAATGATGCGAATATTATTACGTTTCCAGTTGTCCCACAGTTCTCTTAAGCTGTCTTCCTGTTTTTTCATTGTTTTTTCCTTTTGGTTTTCTGATTGGTTGATTTTTTCTACCCTGTCTTCTAATTCACTGATCCGGTCCTCAGCTTCCTCTACTCTGCTGTTTAGTCCTTCCAATGTGTTCTTCATTTCTGCTATGTCATTCTTCATTTCTTCTTGCTGCTTCTTAATTTCCACTTGGTTGGTTTTCAGTATTTCTATGT
The DNA here is from genome assembly GCA_030848825.1 of Tadarida brasiliensis. Lineage (NCBI taxonomy): Eukaryota > Metazoa > Chordata > Mammalia > Chiroptera > Molossidae > Tadarida > Tadarida brasiliensis. The sequence goes on from CM061276.1 coordinate 5,224,432, forward strand.
CTTTGCTCATGGTGTTGATGTCTTTACTCAAGGTGTTGATGTCCTTACTCATGCTGTTGAGCTTCCTCAAGATCATGGCTCTGAATTCTAGCTCTGTTAACTTGCTTAACTCCATCATTTATCTCATCTTCGGTAGAGGTCTCTTGTTCTTTCATTTGGGATCTGTTTCTTTGTTTCACCATTTTGGCTATCTCAGTGGTTTTTGGAGCCTGCCAAATTTTTCTGTGGATGTTGGTGTTCTGTTGTTTGTGGCTCCCTCTACTGGGTTTGGATGAGCGTGGGAGGACCCACGTTAAACACCACCGTGGAGTCTTACTTTCCAGGGTATATTTGCAAGCCCAGCAAAGATTAAGTTATCCTCTAGCTTTTTGCCTAGAGGCTATTAGTTGTGGTTGCTTGAAGAGCCTTGGGTTTTCAGTTGAATGAAAACCTCCCTCAGGTGTTCAGCATGAGAGGATTTCCAGAGGATAGGGCAGATGCTAGTAGTTAATGAGCCTCAGTTTGCATTTCAATGGCCCACTAGGGTGTGGCTGGATCTCCGAGGGAGGGGCTTCCGCCTCTCCCCAGAGCCCTGGGATGGAGTAAGATGGCCAGGCCACAGTCCTGCGTGGCCGCAACTCAGCAAAAGATCTGAGCGCCCTCCAAATCCCGAGTGTCCCCACACAGTTCCAGTCCAGTCTGCCCTCCGTCTGCCGGAGCCCAGGTGAGTGGCTGTGGCTATTTTAGCGCTCTTCCCCCCGCCCTCTGCGCTGTGGAGACGGCTTGGGCTTTTACCCTGAGAGTGGTGCTCACAGCTAAGACCGCTGCTGTCCGTGGGCTCCCAGCCCCCCTCTCGCGCCTCCGCAATCCTACCAGGATCGATTCAGTGTCCCTGGTTGTATGGTCCTCACAAGCTGCTTTTCCGTTGCTTTTTCCCAACGATTCGTCTTTATTTTAGTTGTAATTCCAGTTTGGTCCTGGGAGATGGTCTGTGTAGCTTCCATTCACTCCGCCGCCATTTTGGAATCCTAAGTACATATTTTAAACTTTTCTTTTGCTAAACAAGGTCTCCACCCACTGGAACTAGAGCCTCTGTGAAGAAATGTTTGCTGTTTTGCTGATGCTGTGTCCTCAGAGGCCAGAATACTTTCTGGCTCAGAGTAAATGCTCAGTGGATATTTTTTGAATTAATACAATGAACAAAGACGAATATTCAGAGAAATTCATCCCACATTTGTTATAATGAAAACTATTCAAATGTACTTCAATGTGAAACAGATCGCATGAATCAAAATAACAGTATAATGTGAAATATTACACAACAGTATTAATAAAGGAGAAATAATATAAATATACAAAGAGCAAAAAATGTTTAGGGTACTTTATAGAGAAAAAGAAAAGTTTACATTAGATAATAATTACTATAGATATTTTAGTTAAAAAGACATAGTATGTATAGAAATCTATGTGTAATATGAGACATAGACCAAGTGATGGCAGTAAGCATTCAGTGGGTGCAATTAGGAAAGCCTTTCCTTTCTCATCCATACCCCTATATTAGGGGTTCAGGCTCTAAGACACATCTGGGATTCAGCCTGGACAAGTTCCCACAGGGTACTCAGAGTTAGGATGTAGGGTCTAGGCCACCCCTGAGAGGGGTTGAGGGTGAGAACAATGGTCACATTGAAGGACCCAGAACACAGTCCATTCCTAAGCTGTGCAGGTCCTTGACTCCTGCTCCTGTCCCTCAGCTCCATCACCTGGTCCCTCCCTTGGTAGCTGTCACCAGGGCCAGAATGTGCGGGGGTGAACCGGCTGAGTACCACCCCCACACAGCCTCAGGACAGAGGGTGGAGACAAAGTGCAGGACTATTGCTTTAGCTGCCTCAGGGGTTTCAGATAACTGCAAATTCAGGAAGGGGGCGTCTCAGAGCTGGCTCCACCTGCACCCCAGATGCAGGGCGCGGGGGCGGGGGCCAGTGTGCTATAAAAGGCCACCCAGCACAGGGCTGGACAGGCTTGGCTCTCAACCTAGTCTGGAGCCCAGATCAGATCAGACCCACCGCAGGTGAGAGGGGCCCTTTTGGGGGCAGGAGGTGAGGCTGGCTGGACAGCTGATTCCTACTCCTGAGGGGAGGGACATGGGGGAGGGGTCTGAAGTCCTGGTTCTGAGAGATGAGAATCTGGAGGTGGAATTTTAGGGTCTCTTAGAGAAAGGGAACTGAGGATACAGACTAATGAATGGGGTGGGGTGGGAGGCCAGATTCCTGGGTTCCCAGAGGAAGGGAGTCTGGGGGCCTAAAACCTGAGTCGGAGGGAGGATATGTCAAGAGAGCAAAGTTTTGGGGTCTAAGGCAGAAGGAGGCTGAGGGACAGGGCTACTGGGTCTGAGGGAGGGGGTGGGTACAGACTGGAGCTCCTGGGTCTGAGGGAGGAAGTGGGTACAGACTGGAGCTCCTGGGTCTGAGGGAGGAAGTGGGTACAGACTGGAGCTCCTGGGTCTGAGGGAGGAAGTGGGTACAGACTGGAGCTCCTGGGTCTGAGGGAGGAAGTGGGTACAGACTGGAGCTCCTGGCTCTGAGGAAGGAGGTGGGTACAGACTAGGACTCCTGGGTCTGAGGGAGGAAGTGGGTACAGACTGGAGCTCCTGGGTCTGAGGGAGGAAGTGGGTACAGACTGGAGCTCCTGGGTCTGAGGGAGGCAGTGGGTACAGACTAGGACTCCTGGGTCTGAGGGAGGGGGTGGGTACAGACTGGAGCTCCTGGGTCTGAGGGAGGAAGTGGGTACAGACTGGAGCTCCTGGGTCTGAGGGAGGAGATGGGTACAGACTAGGACTCCTGGGTCTGAGCGCAGAGAAGGGGCTGGGAACCAGGACTCCTGCTTCCTAAACTCTTTGTCTTTCCAGCCCCAGCAGAAGAGGCCCTTCCTCCGCGTGGCAGCCCACAGAGGCTCAGAGAGACCACATGGCAGGTCCCCTGCTCCCGCCCCTGCTGATCCTACTGCTGTCCTTAGCCCTGGGATCTGCTAGACAAGCAGGTAATGGCTGGACTGAGTCCTGACGTTGCGCCTGGACCAAACAGTGTTCTGACTTATCCTGTGCAGGACCCCCTGCCTCCAAGGAGTCCCTGAGTCAGGACCCCTCCTCCAGTAGTAGCTTCCTCCCATGGAGACAAGGCTCCTCTGCTGTGGCCCCTTTCTTCCTGCTTCTTTCTGACTCTGGGGAACAGTATGCCTCCCAGGCTGCTTCCTGCCCTCAGTGTTTCTCCCATCAGCTTCTGGGGTTGCCTCCAGACTAGAGGCTGTGCTGGGTTTCTGAGCAGGCTCCCTCCATCTCTCTCCATCTCTGTCTGCAGCTTTCTCTGCACTGTGCTCGGTTTCTGCCTCTGCCCTTCTCCCTGCCCCTCTGTCTGTCTCTGCAGATCTCTCGGTGATTCCTCAGCTTTGCCTGGAGGCTCACTACCTATGTTTTTCTCCATGTCTCTATCCAGATAAGGATTCCCAGGACAGAATTATTGATGGCGTTCCATGTCCAAGAGGCTCCCATCCCTGGCAGGTGGCCCTGCTCAGAGGTGATGAACTGCACTGTGGAGGCGTGCTGATCGATGAGCAATGGGTGCTCACCGCCGCCCACTGCAAGATGAGGCACGTGGCAGGGGGACCACAGGGACTCCAGCTCTCCCTTGAGATCTCTGTCCCCTTATCTCTGCATTCCTGTTCCCCTCTCCTCTCTGGGTTTCTGTCCCTCTCTCTCAATGACAGTGTCTTTCTCTGAACGTCTCTCCTCTCCCAGTGACTACAATGTGTTCCTGGGCAGTGATAAGCTGAACAGTAATAGAGGCCAGAAGATCAGCGCCACAAAGTCATTCGTCCACCCTGGCTATTCCACGCAGACCCACGTTAATGACCTCATGCTTGTGAAGCTAAGCCGCCCAGCCAGGTTGTCATCAACTGTGAAGAAAGCCCACCTGCCCTACCGCTGCGATCCGCCTGGGACCAGTTGTACCGTTTCTGGCTGGGGCACCATCACTAGCCCTGATGGTGAGGCTGGCTGCTCAGTGACCTAGGAGCCCAGGCCATTGGCCCCTTCCTCCCTCGGACCCAGGAGTTTAGGTCCCAGCCCCCTTGTTCCCCAGACCCAGGAGACCAGGAAGTATGCCCTTTTTCATGACCGCAGCATTGAGCCCCACAGCCCCTTCTTAGTTCAAGGTCCAGGGCCCACCTTTTCTCCCCATTAGCACTCAGGGCTCTCCAGGCCCAGGCCTCTGACTGACCAGCACTATCCCCTCCACAGTGACCTTTCCATCGCAGCTCATGTGTACGACTGTCAGGCTCATCTCCTCCCAAGACTGCAAAAAGATTTACAAGGACCTGCTGGGGAAATCCATGCTATGTGCTGGCGTCAAAAACTCGAAGGCCAACGCCTGCAATGTGAGACCCCACTCCCTCCCCAGCCCTGGGTCCTGCTTCCTCTCAGCCCAGAGTCTGGGGGCCTGACCCTGGCGCTGAGCCATCTCTAGCACATTGACCAGTCTGCCTTCCTGGCTCTTTCTACCCAAGTCTGCATAGAAGGCTCAGAGTGGGAGCCCAGGGGGCTGGTGTGGCCCTGGGGCTGGACACAAAGTTGAAGGGGAGGGGCTAAAGGTGAGGAAAATGGGGCTGGAACATGATGAAGGGGAATGAGGCACTGGGTTCAAGTACAGATGTTAAGGGGGCACTGAACCCTCAGTGACTGAGATTAACCATATTCTAATGCAATACTTTTGTTGTTAATCCTTACCTTGGGATATTTTTCCATTGTGTTGTTTTTGTTGTTGTTGTTTGAGAGAGAGAGTGGAGGGGAGGGAGGGAGAGAGGGAGAGAAACATCAATGCGAGAGACACACATCAATTGGTTGCCTCCCCAGTGACCCCAACCCGGGCCACAGCTGGGGATCAAACCTCCTTTGACCCGGAATCAAAATAGCGACCCTTCAGTCCATGGCCAATGCTGTAACCACTGAGCAAAACCGGCCAGGGCCAACATATATATATATATTTTTAAATCCATGCAAAAGACCTTGGTGAACCAAATGGCAGAATTTTCAATAAAAATCACAGTTTTACTCAATTTTCCATTTGCCTCGGGCTTCCATATGGTTCAGCACAGCACCGTACTGACCCTGTTTATCTAAAATTGGGATAACCTGTTTGTCATAGATTTTTTTTTTCATATTAAATTTGACTTTCAAGGTATTGCACTAAAATATGATTTATTCAATCACTGAGAGTTCATGCCAGAAGCTTATGTCTCATTGACCTCACCAGGGTCCTGGTCTTGGGAACAAAAGGAGTCCCTCCTCCTCTCTGTTCCCCTTCCTCATCTCTCTGTAACCCCCTCTCTGCCTCTGAAGACCGTCTCCCCTCATCTCTCTTTACACCTCATTTCATTTCCTGGTTTTCGTCTGTGTTCTGTATTGGGGTCTCTCTCCCTCTCCCTCTCTCTCTCTCTCTCTCTCTCTCTCTCTCTCTCTCATCTCTGCCTTTTCCCCACCCCAAAACTTCTGCTTCTCTGCCCCCATCCTTCTTCCCTTTCTTCTCTCCATCCTTCTCTCTACCTCTCTCTCTGTTTCTCTTTGTCTCTTCCTACCCCCACTCTCTTTGCTCACATCTGCACTCTCAGCTTTCAGAGGCCGGGGTGTGTGTGTGTTAGGGAGAGGGGCAATGAGACAGGGCTGTGTGTCCTAAAGAATGGGGGTCCCCGTTGTCCCCAGCTGAGGGACTGATTCATGATTGTGCAAACTCTGCAGGGACAAAGACCCCTACACTTGGGACAGTCCCACACTTGGTTTAAACTCCTGTTGCTGTTTTTGAAATTCTTCTATTTGAAAGACTAGGTGGCCTGTGTTTTCATTTTGCACTTGACCCTGTGAATTAGGTCATGGGTCCTGCCCCTGGTTCCCAGGACTACCCTGTCCCGCATCAGTGGGCAAGAGTATGTGTGCATTCCGTGGAGATAATACACCTTCTTTTAGTGCTTTGGCAAAGGGTCCTTCACGGTGGAAAATAAACAGGGCTTTGACTTCCGGGAAGCCCCACCCCCTCCCTGTGATTGGTCCCATTGGCTGAGGCTCAAGCCAATGTCTTCAGAAAACCTGAATTGTCCTTTGGCGTGATAGTATTAATTCCTGCTTTCCCATTAGTCCACAGAGACAGTGATTCTCTTCCCATTGGCCAGGGTGGAAGGCTGTGTTCTGGCAGGACAAAGACTTGATATGATAACCATGGGGTGTATGAGACCTCTGTGCTGGTTGCTCTGAAGCCAAAACTAATCTGCTCTCTCCCCTCCAGGGTGACTCAGGAGGACCACTGGTTTGCCAAGGTTACCTGCAAGGCCTGGTATCCTGGGGAACTTTCCCGTGTGGCCAACCCAATGACCCAGGTGTTTATACCCAAGTCTGCAAGTTCACCGATTGGATAAATGAGACCATGAAAAACAATCGCTAATCTCTCCAAACTCCCATCTCCCCAGCTCTATGCCGTGAACAGAAAATTTACAGAAATAAGGACATTGATAACCTGTAGTCATATTTGATGATAACTTTGCTCAAAGTCATATTAAAACCTCAAGAATATGATATGTATGTAAGCCAATGAAATTGAGCAAAAAACTAAGATCAAAACCAAAGAGAGAGAGAGAGAGAGAGAAAACACAAAAACCTCAGTGCTGGTAAAGATGCAATGAGACCAGCAGCCTCAACTATAAATTAGTAAAATACTTTTGGAAGGCAGTGGGGCAAGGTGAATCAAGACACTTATTCACCACCTTGGACCTAGTAATCTAGTAAATCTGAAATGTGGAGCAAGGTTTGAATTAGTGGATTGTCTATGTAAACAATAAATGGATTTGTGACAAGAATATTAATGAAGATGTTCAGGATAATAATGATGCAGAACTGTCCGTGTCACTCAAGAATGTTTATGCTAGCTGATGTTAAATGAAAAAAAAAAAAAGAAAGATACAAATATATATTCATGTGATCCTCACCATGTAAAATGAAATACTCACAGAATAAAGAGCATGTACCAAACTGCATGTGGTCATAGTCATAGGGTACCTCCTTCTTTGCTTTCTGTGCCTATGCACTTTTATGATCTGAAAAATACAGATGGGAATCTCTGAAGAGCTAAGGTTGGGGAGAGGAGACCTTCACAGAGGGAGATGGGAAAGGAAAATGTATCTGATTCTGAGCCTTCACTCTGTCACTTGCCCCAACTGGTCCAGTGGCATCTTCCTCTTTATTTCCCAGGTCTCAGTTTTCCCCACTCATTAAATGGGAGAGAGGGGCAGGGAGAGAGAGAGAAGAGAAATGAGAAATGCCTACTTCATCAGGGTGGTAATGGATTTGAAAGTGGTTCTGAGCATTTCACAGGTGACAGGCTAGGAGAGAGGGAGGAGGTTTCAGGAAGGTTAGGACTGGCAGGTAGACAGGACACCAGGGTCCACAGGATCTGCCACAAGTGAGCATCCAGTGTACCAGGGGGGAAAGGAAATGGGGGTGATTTCATGGTAGAATACAGGGAAGAGGCCTCTGGAAGAGAGAAGGGAAGAGGGAGGAGTCCCCTGTGTCTCAGGGCCTGGCCACACCCCTGGGCCTCCAGCTATCAGAGGCTCCCTGGGCAGTCACCCCTCAGACTCTACTGACAGAGGAATCTTCTCCAGCCCAGGACTCACCCCTCCCACCTGTCTTTCCATTTTTTTCCCCAGAACTTCCTTCTGGTCAGCATCCTCTAGATCCTTCATCTCCTCATCTCATCTCCCTCTTGAGTCTCCCTTGGATCCCTCTCTCCACCAATAATCTGCACAGAGTAAACCAAGACCCCTCCTCCCACAAAACACAAGAGTCCAGGCTCCCAGCCCCTCCTCCCTCAGACCCAGGAGTCCAGGCCCCCAGCCCCTTTTCCCTCAGGCCCAGGAGTCCAGGCCTTCAGCCTTGTCCTTTTTTGGATCAGTGACAAGTTGAAGGAACATCTAGGGTATTTAGCCACCCAACCCCATGAAGCTCCGTCAATGTCCCCTCTGTCCAGCGTGCCACTCCAAATCAATATTCAATCCAACATTTTAAAAGGTAACAAAACATGTCAGTTGCACTAAGTTTGCTGGAGACACCTGGCCCTGCCTCTCAGCTTCTTTACACAAGTCTGGAGATGGGTTGCCTTGCAACGACTTCAGATAGTCCTCTTGTTGAATTTCTTAAAAATAACTTCATTTTTCTTTGGGTAGACAGGAAGGCACAGTAGCTAAAGGCACTAATTCTAGAGACTAGGCTTTGTGGGCTCTAATTCTAGTTCTGGCTCCTATAAGCTATTTGCCTTTGAGCACATTACCTCCCTGTTCCTTCAGCTTTGAAATAAGAGAAGTAGCATTCATTTCCCAGGGCCACTGTGAAGACTAAATAATATTCAAAAAGTGTTAGCATACAGATAAGTGTTCAGTAAGTGTTGTTTTTCTTGTTGTTGTTATTGTTGCTGGGGTTTGTGTTTTTGTGTGTGTGTGTGTGTTAATCCTCACCCGAGGATATTTTTTCCATTGATTTTTAGAGAGAGTGGCAGGGAGGGGGGAGGGGAGAGAGAGAGAGAAACATCAATGTAAGAGAGACACATCTATTGGTTGCTTCCCGCACATGCCCCTGCTGGGACTAGGGATCAAACCAACAACCCAGATACATGCCCTTGACTGGGAGTTGAAGCCACAACCTTTTAGTGCATGGGTGATGCTCTGATCACTGAGCCACACCAGTCAAGGCTGAGTGTTGAATTTTAATTGTTTGTGTCTTCTGTCACTTTTTCCTGATTACACTCTCATAAAGTGTATATATATATGAAAAGGTTCTAACATACAACACAGTTGAACAATTTACAGTGGATACCCATATATCCACCACTTAGATCTTACAATTAACATTTTACTGTATTTGTTTTATCTCACATCCACCTATTACTCTATTCATCCATTAACTAATTTTTTGATGTATTTCAAAATAAATTACAGACATTGGTGTACTGTCCCCTAAATACTTCAGCATGCATATCTTTTTTTAAAATATGTTTTTATTGCCCGACCAGTGTGGCTCACTGGCTGAGTATCGACCCGTGCACCAAGAAAGAGGTCACCAGTTCGATTCCCGGTCAGGACACATGCCCAGGCTGTGGGCCTGATCCCCAGTGGAGAGTATGCAGGAGGCAGCCAATCCATGTTCTCTCTCATCAATGTTTCTCTCTCTCTCTCTCTCCCTCTCCCTTACTCTCTCTCTAAAATCAACAAAGAAATGTGTTTTTATTGCTTTTATAGAGAGAAGTAAGAGAGAGGGAGAGAGAGAGAGAAACATTGATGGGTTGCCTCCTGCAAGTCCCCCACTGGGGATTGAGCCCACAACCCGGGCATGTGCCCTGACCAGGAATCGAACCGGCAACCCCTTGGTGCATGGGATGACACTCAACCAACTGAACTACACCAGCCAGGGCCAGCATGCTTATCTTTAACTAGAAGTTCAATTATTTTTTCATAACGTTTTCTTATAAAATATTTTTTAATCCTTACCTGAGCATATTTTTCCATTGATTTTTTTCAGATACACAGATAGAGTGGAAGGAGGGTGGGAGAGAGAGAGAAACATCAACGTGAGAGAGACGCATCGACTGGTTGCCTCCTGCATGACCCTGACCAGCGATCGAACCTTCAACCGAGGTACATACCCTTGACTGGGAATCGAACCCAAGACTCTTCTGTCCACAGGCCGACGCTGCAACTGCTGAGCCAAACTGACCAGGGCTGAAATATTTTCTTTATTGAAGCCTTTGCAGAGCAGGTCACACTCATAATTAAGCATGTATGGTATGTGGACATGACAAAGCCCAGAAGGCCAATGGCCAGTGCCTGGAGTTGGGGACTCAATTCTCTCTTAGAGTTTCCTCCACTCCCCACCACCTCCCACCTCCCTCCTTTCCTACACAGCTCTCAACTATTCCTCTTAAATCTACCCATCCCATACTGTAGTAAGATACAGCCAGTGGAGGTGCCAAGAGATGGGTCCACCATGTTGGAAGATGAGTTTCAATTCAGGCTCCACCATTTCCTGGGTGTTTGACATTGAGCGATTAACTTCGTCACTCTGAGCCTCGGTTTTCTCTTTTTTTGTTTGCTTTCTTTTATTGATTTTTTATTTTTTTGAGAGAGGGTAAGGGATAGAGAGAGAAACTTCTATGTGAAAGTGAAATATTCATTGGCTGCCTCCTGGACGCCCCCTACCAGGAATAAAGCCCACAACCCTGGCATGTGTCCCAACTGGGAATCAAACTGGCAACCTTTGGGTGCACTGGACAACACCCAACCAATTGAGCCACACGGGCCAATGCTGAGCCTTGGTTTTCTTATCTCTAAAATAGGAGTGGGCTTAATGAAGTCATTTAGTCATTCTGTCAACATTTCCTAAGGCTTCCTCTGGACCAGGTCTTGTGCGGGTGCGTGGGACACAGGGGTGAGTCAGCCCCAGTGCCTGCCCTCAAGGAGCTTTCAATCCAGTGGGGGAGATGAACATGAATGCAGATGGTCACGGTTCAGGGTTACTTGAGGGAGGCACCTGCCATGGAATTCTAGATGAGTGACTAAACCAACCACAACCGGTAGGAACTGGGTGGTGTTCAGGGAAGGTTTCCTGAAGGAGGTGATAGCTAAGCAAACTTGAAGGACAAGTTGTAAGAAGAGCGTTCTGGGAAGAGACAATAGAATGGGTTAAGGCCTAAAGGTCAGAGGTCATGGCATGGTTCAGGGAAACGTCAAATCATCTCCATGGCTGGCGTGCAGGGAGACAAGTGGGCAGAGCTGGATCAGGTAAGGCGGCAGCTGCTTGCCACAGCCATGGCTCGCGACTGCTTGAAATGTGTCAAGATCCAACTGAGATGTGCTGCTGATTTGAAAAAGACACGCCCTGGCCAGTTTGGCTCAGCTGTTAGAGCGTCGGACTGCGGTCCAGAGAGACCCGGGTTCGGTTCCCACTAAGGGCATGTACCTCGGTTGCAGTTTTTCCCCGGCCCTGGTTGGTCGTGCGGGTGGCAGCCACTCGATGTGTCCCTTTCACGTCCATGTTTCTCTCTCTCTCTCTTCCTCTCTCTCTCCCTCCCACTCTATCTGAACAAAAAATGAAAAAATGTCCTCGGGTGAGGATAAAAATAAAATAAAAAATAAAATAAAATAAAATAAAAACTGTTCAAAAGAAAAAAAGAAAAAGACACATCGGATCCCAAATGCCAATAGTGCAAAAAAGAAGAAAACAAACCGTCTCTTTAAATTTTTCCTATTTTGATTTCATGTTGGAGTGACAATATTTTGCATGTATTGAATTAAATGAAATATGAAAATAAGCCCGGCCAGTGTGGCTCAGTGGTTGAGCACTGACCCATGCACCAAGAGGTCGCCGGTTCAATTCCCCATCAGGGCACATGCCCAGGTTGTGGGCCAAATCCCCAGTGGGGGGCATGCAGGAGGCAGCCAATCGATGTTCTCTCTCATCGATGTTTCTATCTCTCTCTTCCTCTCCCTTCTTCTCTCTCTAAAATCAATAAAGAAAAAAAAAAAAATTAGCACTGGCTGGTTTGGCTCAGCAGTTAGAGCATCGGCCTGCGGTCCGGAGAGACCCGGGTTCGGTTCCTGCTAGGGGCATGTACCTCGGTTGCAGTTTGTCCCCGGCCCCTGGTTGGTCGTGCGGGAGGCAGCCACTTGATGTGTCCCTTTCACGTCGATGTTTCTCTCTCTCTCTCTCTCTTCCTCTCTCTCCCTCCCACTCTATCTGAACAAAAAATGGAAAAATGTCCTCGGGTGAGGATAAAAAAATAAATTAAAAATAAATAAATAAATTCTTCCTTTTTTTGAGATTTTTATTTACTTTTTATTTTTAAAATTCTATTGGACAGATGGAGGCCCAGCAAAGATGGTGACCATTAGTTGTTTGTTTTGTTTTGTTTTGTTTTCTAGAAAGTCACAGAGGCAGAAGTGAGCTGTAAAAGAAATGGGCTCAGGAAACAAGTTACAGAGGCAAAAGAAGGGACTTTGGAGCTTAGGGGAAAGAGAGGCAAGGAAAACACCCCTGGGAGAAGGAGATGGGGAAAGGTATAAACACGCTCCATAGAGCGAGCTACTGAAATTTTTATTTAACTGATTTTGGAGAGAGAGGAAGGGAGAGACAGACAGACAGAGACAGAGACATCAATTTGTTGTTCCACTTATTTATGCATAAATTGGTTGATTCTTGTATGTGCCCTGACTGGGGACCAAACCCACAGCCTTGGCTTATGGAAAGAACGCTCTCACCAACCGGCCCGGGCCCCCACAATGAGATTTAATGCAAAAAGGTAGCTCCAGGCCAAGCTGGTGCTGAGGCAGAAATTATTAAGATCAGTTGACCTCACTGGCCAATGACTTTCCTGAAAACGCCCATTTTCCTTCTCAGGCCCAGCAGCGCCCCTGTCCCCGTGATCACCACACCCACCCGCATTTCCCTCTACTGAGCAACGCACACCCTGGCCACTCAGCCCACGCCCGCTGCCACCTGCCTTTCCCGGTACCCGCCGCGGCCCTTCCCCTCAGATCCTCCTAGATCCCTCCGTAGCTCACGGGCCCTCACTCCACACTCCCACTCGCTCTCAAGTTTTCTTGCATTTCCTGCTTATTTCCACGCGTCTCCCAATGTGTTGAATTTCATCAAATCCCCAAATCCTGCGCGTCTCACTGGCTTCCTCACACCCCACCCCCCACAGCTCCCCTAGGTCCCCAGGAAACGGACGCCCTTCTGCGCGTGCACGCTTCTCCTCCTAGTGCGGGGCGAACCCAGGGGAAGATCCGCAGAGAGAGATTTAGAGACTCAGAGAACCAAGGGGAAAGACAGACACAGAAGAAAAAGATGGAGAAAGCAGCAGAAGGGTAATGAGACATCGGAAGAGACTGAGGTACAGAACAAGAGACAGACAGATACGGAGACACCCTGCCTGGGCCAGGGAGGGAAATGGACAGAGAACTCCGAGGTGCGCAGAATTGGAGGAGGGCGGCTGGGAGGGTCGGGCGCCCTGATATCAGGACAATCAAAAGACAGCAAGAGGACTGTCAGACTGGGACAAAGAGAAGCTATTGACGCAGCCGCCTGCCACCCGCCTTCCAGGAAGAGAGGTTGAGAAACGCGCTGCCAGGAGCGTGGCACTGGGTGCTGGGGGCGGACAAAGCTGAATTGTTCCAGGGCCTTTCCCCACAGTGCCCGGGCCTGCGCCCCAGCCTGGTGACACATGCTTTCTCACTAGCTGGCTCACTCTCTCGTGGGGACAAGGAGGTCGTCAGCACCCACGGAGGGACTTGAAGGCAGGTGCGTGAATCATCCCAACCCCACTGAAGCCACGCGGCCTGGTTCCCAGGGCCCAAGGACCTGTGGGTCCTGAGCACTGACAGACAGAGGTGGTGGGGTCCCCAGAGGCCAGGGCTAGTGTTCACTTACCCAGGAGGACCACATTTGGGTCCTCAGACAGTTTCTTGCTCAATGACCTAGAAGTTAAGGGAATGAGGAGGCCAAGGTCCCATCTCTCCCTCTCCCACACCCAGGAGTCAGCACCCAGCCCCTCCTCCCTCAGACCCAGGAGTTCTCACCAGTGCACTTAGGGACAAGTGTTCCCCTTCCTGGAAGCTGGGGTCAGGGGTCATCAGGAACAGAGCTGTGGGGAGAGGGGGGTGGGGAGGGTGGAAGAATGTGTGTGGGAGGCCTAGTGAGGAGGAAAAGGGAGGAGCAGCTTCCTGCCTCAGGGACCTTGGTAGATAGGGGTTAAAAGGAAGCACCAGGAGCATCTGGGTACAACACCAGCCTTTTTCAGGGAGGCCAGGAGCCCCTGGGATAGCTGTCAGCCGGTCCTTGATGCCCTGGGCCCTGCAGCCCCTACGTCGTCTGCTCTTTGTCTCTTTCTGTCTCTTTCTCGTTCCTAGGGGCCCTCACTGCTTTGCTAATCCCTTCTCTCCCCTCAGCTCCCTGCATTTCTGACTCTGCCTCCCTGTCTCTGCCTGTGATATGTGCTGTCCCTGGGCCACTAGACAGTGGCCCCCAGCAGGTAAGATCACACTGCACCCCAGAACCTACAAGTATGGGAGTGAACAACAGGTGAACCCAGAGCTAAGGTGTAGGGGGAAATGCACTGGGAGACAAGAACATCAGGGGCCTCCCGGGCCAACCCTCCCTGTTACTAGGCGGGCAAACTCGACCTTCGACCCGAGAGGTGTGGAGAGACTAGACTCGCACCGTGAGCGGCACCTGGGACCAGCAGGTGCAGTGCTGGGTTCCCACTGGCACCTGCCTTCACGGGACCCTCAGGCAGAAGACAGGGGTGTAGGAGACAAGAAATCAGGAGGCTGGATGAAGAGCAGGAGTCAAGGGTCAGGAAGGAGGGGACGAAGAGGAGGGAGAAGGGGGGCGGGCCTGGGTGAGGTCTGAGACAGTGACTGATGGAGTGCTTGGCTTCCCCTCCCAGGAACCGCCATGAAGACGCTGATTGCAGCCCTGGTTCTGATTGCTACAGGTGGGGAAAAAGGAGAGGGGGATGAGGAGGTTTGGGGACAAGGTGGGGGTTGCTGATGGGGCAGAGATTGGAACTGGAGATGGGAGCCACACAGGTGTGGAGGTGGGGTGGCTTTGGAATGAAGAAGCCGTTCACATTGGCGGCTAAGTGAGGAATGGGGGATGCAGACAGGGAAGGGGATGGGAGGTGGGTGTGAAGATGGGGGGAGAGGATGAGGTTGGCTTTGGGGGTGGTACTGGATACGTTTGGGTGTGGGGATGCAGATAATCTTCATGATTAAGACAGGACTGGGTTCACTCTGGCGGCTGAGGTTGCTGTCTCTAGACCTCCTTTGTGATTCAGACCCTCCCTCCTGCAGTCCAGGCAGAGAGGAAGGATAAGGTGCTACATGGTGGACCCTGCGATCAGATGTCTCACCCCTACCAAGCTGCCCTCTACAGCTCAGGCCACTTGCTCTGCGGGGGCGTCCTCATTCACCCATCGTGGATCCTCACAGCTGCCCACTGCAAAAGACCGTGAGTTTCCACACCGTGGACAGGGAGTGGTTGCAACTGGACCCCACCAACGTCTTGCAGATTTCAGGCATGAAATGACACACATATCCACTGTCCCAGTGCGAGGCCATCTGATAACCAATCTCATTTGGCCAATATTTAATTAAGCATTAAATATGTGCCAGGCACTGTTTGGGGCCCTGGGGATCCAGCAGTAAAGAATACAAACAGAGTTGTTGCTTTGGTGAACTGACCTTCTCCGATCATGCAGGGCCCTGCAGGAAGATAGGGATTTAGTTCTAAGTGTAGTGGAAAGCCACTGGAGAGTTTTAATCTGGGAAGCAGCAAGAGCTGATTTCATTGTTAAAAGCATTCTGGCTACCTTGTGGAACGTGGACTGGGCAAGAGGAGAGGAACAGATGCATGTGGAGGCTGTTGCCATGGTAGCGCTATAAAATGATGCCTGGGACCAAGATGCTGGCAGTGGAGATGGATGGAAGGTGGAAATCTTGGGAGTTATTTTGAGACTGAGCCAGCAGGACTTGGTGATGTGAGATGGGAGGGAAAGAAAATAAGCAGGGCTCATTTCCAAAATATTTGACTTGGACAACTGGATGTTTGGTGTGTCTTTCGCTGAGTCGGAGGAGAGACAGAAGCAGTTTGGATATGAGCAGTGGAATATCAGGCATTTTGCTTTAGCCAAGATGAGTCTGAGATACCTGGGAGATATCCAAGAAGGATGCCAGGTTGGCCGCTGGCACTCAGGGGAGAGGTCAGAGCTGGAGGTAAAGATTAAGGCGTCATCTGCAAGCAAGTAGTATTTAAAGCCACGGGACAGGATGAGATCACCCAAAAAGCGGGCCTAGATAGAGGAGCATAGAGGGCCTGGGACAAATCCTCAGGGCATTAAAAACCACAAATTAGATTAACAACAGCTGTTCAGAACTACCTATGGGCCAGGTGCCCAGTGAAGCAGTGAAATTCCCACAATAAGGGCCTATTGGCCCTATTTTTCAGATGAGGAAACTGAGGCCCAGAGAATTAGCAAGGGATAACTCAAATGTGTGGAAAGCAGGAGATGCTTCACCTCACTGTTGGGGGAGGGGTCTTGTCATGCAGGGTCATGGACTCAAGGACCCCAGGGTGGTCTCCCCATGCTCAGGAAAAACTGGCCTCACTCCCACCATCCTCATTCATTCATCCAGAGCCCATTGATTGAGAGCACCCACTAAGGACCAGATTTGAGTTGAGCAGTGGGGATTCGAGAGTTAATGACAGTCCGTGCCCTTGGGGTCATAGGGGCAGAAAGACACTTAACAAACAAACCCTCAAAAAAAAAAATCATACAATTACAAATTACCCTAAGTCCAGTGAAGAAGAAGAACAAAAATGGCTTCTCCAGAGAAAAAAGCAGAAGCACTTACTGTAGATAGATAAGATGAAATGCACACTGAGGCATGGAAGACGAGAAAGCATGGCCAAGGGAAGTTGGGGAAGAGCATTTAGGGCAGAGGAAACACAAGGACAACGGCCCTGAAGTAAGAACAATCTGGAGTGTTACCAGTTCACAGGGGGCAGAGAATGGTGGGATGAGACACTTGGGCTGTATTCTGAGGGTAATGCGGAGCTATGGGAGGCTTTTGAGCAAGGGAGTGGCTCTTTGATCCAGTTCACAAATATTTATTGGATACCCATCATGTTCCCATTACTGGTCTAGGCACTGAGGATGTTGTATCTGAACAAAACAAAAATCCCATCTTGATATTCTAGAGCTGTGCCATCAGCCACATATGGCTAATTAAATTTACACTAATAAAAATGAAATGAAATTCCAAATCCATGAGCCACATTTCTAGTGCTCAGTAGTTGCCTGTGTCTAGTGGCCACTGGATCAAACAGCACAGATAGAGAAATTTTCATCACTGCAGGCAGTTCTATTCAGCACCAATGCTATGGTAGAAGGAGAGACAATAAAACAAGTAAATATTTAACAACGCATATATCATACATAAAATAATAATGATAGGTTTTCTGGTGGAAAAGAAAACAGGAGAGGGAGATAAGAATTACCTGTTGGGGTGGATATTTACATCTTAATTGGGTTACCAGGGAAGGCCTCACTGAGGAGGTGACATTTGAAGGAGGTCAGGGAGTGAACCAGGCAGATATCTGGGGAAAATAGTTGCTGGCAGAGGAAACAGACAGTGCAAAGGCCCTGGGGTGAGAGGATGACTATTGTGTTCAAGGAAAGGCAAGGAAACCAGTGTGGCTGTAGAAGAAAGAGAGAGGGTAAGAGTGGGAGGAGATACTTGTGAGGCGATTGGCAGAACCATGTAGGCCATGGTGAATACTTTGGTCTTTACTCTGAGTGAGTTGGGAGTCATGGGAGAATTATGAGCAGACTAAGGACAGGACAACTTATGTTGTTAAAATATCTATGGCTGTTCTGTCAAGATAGACTATAGAGAGCCGGAGGCGGAAGCAAGTAGTCCAGTAAGGGAGCTACTGCTGTAGTCCAAGTAAAGGATGATGGTTTCTCAGACCAAGATGGTAGCAATGAGGGAGGTGAGAAGTGGTCAGATTCTGGGTATACTTTGGAAAGACAAAAGGATGTCTGGACAGCTTGGATGTGAGGCATGAAATAAAGAGTCAAGAATAATCTCTGTGTTTATTTTGGAAGGATAGAATTGTCATTTACTGAGCTGGGAAAACTGAAGGAAACAGGCCATATAGCTCATGGTGTACCAGGCTACCCCCACCTCTCACCACAGCCCCATCTGGAGTCTCATCTGCGGCCCAAGGGCTAAAGGTGAGACCAGAACCTCCTCTCTCCCAGGAATCTTCAGGTCTACTTGGGGAAGCATAACATTCATGAAAGAGAGAGTTTCCAGGAGCAGAGCTCTGTTGTCCAGGTTGTGGTCCACCCTGGCTATAATGCTGAGACTCATGACCAGGACATCATGCTGTTACGCCTGAAGCGCCGAGCCAATCTCTCTGAACGCATCCAGCCCCTGACCCTGGAGAGAGACTGCTCAGCCAACCACAGCAGCTGCCACATCCTAGGCTGGGGCAAGACAGCAGATGGTCAGTAGGACAAGGACAATGAGCAGGCTAATGGGTGATAGGTCTTGGGGAAAGTGGACCAAAGGGGTGAAGGGTCAAACATGAAGGTGGTCCAGTGGTGAGGACCAATTAGGCAGTGTTCCACTGGATGGAAGGTCAATGGGGAGGGAAGGCAAATATAGGAGTTGGGCCAATGAGTGAATAGCCAATGGAGAAAGTAGACCAATGGGTGAATAGTATGGGTGGATGGGCCATAAGGTGATGGGTCCATGGCAGGGGGAGGGTCAATGGGGAGATACCAATCAGGAAGGAGGCCAGTTGCCAAAAAGGACCAATCAGAATGTACTGATGATCAAGAAGGGATAAGTGGAGATGGGATTAATGAAACAAGAGATATTAATAAAGCAAGGAAGCCATCTGAAGGATGTGAATTGAGAGAATGAGCAGGTAGAGAGAGCTAATGGGAGAGGGACCATTGGGGAAGAGTGAATAATCAAGAGGAGTCATTAGAGGAAGATACAAGTCCAATAAACCAGCAAGACCATTGAACATGGGCCTGTAAGTGAAGAGCCAAAAAAAGAAAGTAGACTATTGGATGAAGGGTCAGTGGAAGGGTAGAGTAATGGGGGAGAGCAGAGCCATTTAGGAAAGGACCAGTGAGGGAGGTGGACCATTGGATGAAGGGCCAATAGGAAGGAAGAGCCAATGGGCAAAGAAGGACCAGTTAGGAAAGGACTAATGGTCCATTGGTGACCAATCAGGATGAACCAATGGGCAGGAATGGTCCAATGAAGGACAAATAGTGGGAGTCACTAATACAGGGAGAGTCTAGAAGTCAGCTGGAACTACTGGAGAAGGTGGGACCAGTGGAGGAGAGAGAAGTGGGGGCAGAACCTAAGAGAAAGGAAAAACCAACAGGAAATGAGGACTCATGGAGAAGGGGTGACTAATGAGGAAGACAAACCAGTGGGAGGGAAGAAGGACATAAAGAGGGACCTATCAGGAGTCAGGGCGGATGGAAATGGGTTTTAAGAATGAAAGACAAATAAGGAGAAGGGAACCAGTGGGAAATAAGAACCCACAGAGGAGGGAGGAATTGTGGGGGTTGGATGGTTGCTGGGGAAGATGTGGGAAGGATGGGCTGTGAAGTGAACCTGCCCTTTCTCTCATCAGGTATTTTTCCTAACACCATCCAGTGTGCAAATGTCCACCTGGTATCCCGTGAGGAGTGTGAGAGGGCCTACCCTGGCCAGATCACCCAAAACATGGTGTGTGCTGGAGATGAGAAGTACGGGAAGGACTCCTGCCAGGTGAGGCCAATTATGGGACACACCAGTTGTATAGCAAAGGACAGAGGCATGAAAACACAGAGACAGAAAGAGAGAGATACACACAGACCCAAACAGAGCTTTACAGAGATAAGCTGGGAGAGACTTTGAGGCATGAAAAGGGCGAGAGACTCAATTCGACACACAGAGACACAGTCAAGGATAGACAGACATAGAAGGACATCCAGCAGAGACAGGAAATGCGGCCAAGGATAGAGATGGAGAGAGTAAGAACCAGAGAAACACAGTAAAGAGGCCAATGGCATGAGGGGAACTGTCCTTCCTCAAACAGAGCCCCCACAGGTCCTGCTCACACATGGCCAAGCTGTGGAAGAGGGGGACCCTAGCTGGGGAAGGGGGCTCCATCCCCACTCCCAAATAACTTTAATGTGGGTTTCTTCCACTATGGTCTCCTTCTGTCTCTCTGTCTTTCCCTGCATTTATGACTCTTCCCTCTTTTTCGCAGGGTGATTCTGGGGGTCCACTGGTGTGTGGAAACCGTCTCCGAGGCCTTGTATCATGGGGTAACGTCCCCTGTGGATCCAAGGAGAAGCCGGGGGTCTACACCAACGTCTGCAGATATAGCCAATGGGTCCGTAAAACCATTTGGGCCAACTAACTCTGACATGTGACCTCAATCCCCACTTCCTGGCTCTAAAATATCTCTGATCAAGATCTTATCTTCCCCTCACCTGCCCAGATCCAACCCTTAATGCTTAATTCTGCTTGATTTTACCCCAGCTCCATCCTTTGCATCACTGGAAGTGAGCAGGGACACAGGCTGGGGTCTTGCCCCCACCACTAAGAGAATACAGGAAAATCCCTTCCAAGCAGCCCTCTCCCCCTGATTATCCCATGGGCTTGATGTCTTTCTACGGAAGAGTGGTCACAAGTCTGGAAACACCTGAGTTAGAATCCCAGCTCAGCCACTTGCTACGCATGTACCCTTGGAAGTGCCTTCCTTCACTGTGCAGACTCTCATCTGCAAAAATAGGAGTAATAACAGTATATTTCTCATAAGTCAGTGGCTGTAGTTGGGAGGATTCAAGGTCTTGGGCACGCCTGCCTGCTCAATAAAGAGTGAATTCATCGTTGGTGACGCTTTTTGCTTTCCTCTCACTTCTGCTGCTCTGAAACCCAGATATTCTTCATTATTTTAACAGCCTAATTGGGTTTATGCTCTCCTCCAGGGAGACGTCCTTGACTTCCACCTTGTGCTAGCCCTCAGGGGCACCTCTCTCCCCTAAACCCCTTTTGTAGGGCCAAAAGCAGGGAGGTAAGAGGGTTGGGAGACCATTTTGTGTAGGTAAGAGTGATGGGAGAGAATAGCAAAGACCAGCTCAACCTCAGACCCCAGATTAAGAGGCTAGGACTTTCTCCTGAGGGTAATGGGGAGACATGGAAGGGTTGTGAGCAGGAGCAGCACTGGAGACATTGTAGGATGGACCAGGTAGGAGATCTAAAGGTGGTCAAAAGGAGGTTGAGGTGAGAGAAGATGGAGAGAAGATGAGGGATGAGCTGGGGCTGGGGCTGTGGGGATGGGAGGTCTGGAGAAGGGAGGCTGAACATGAATTCACTGTATGGAGAAGCTTGGATGGGTGGTATTCTCCTTAAGAAAAAGACCTGTAGAAAAGCCTGGGGGTGTGAGAAGAGCTAGTGTGTCCCAGAGATGACAAGTCACTCAGGATGGTGCAGGCTGGCATTTGAGGCAGGAGAAGTGGATGATGTGACTGAATGTCAGGCAGAAGAAGTTGGCCTTGATCCTGAGGGCCTTGAAAAAAAGAAGGATGGGGTCATTATTAAAAATATCTCACTGGAGCCCATTTGAGGTGGGGGGAGTGGGCAAGAAGGAAGAGAGACTGGAGGCCCTCAAAGAAATTAGGGGAGCAGTCCTGGCCAGTGTGGCTCGGTGGTTAGAACATCGGCCTGCACACTAAAGGGTCATGGGTTTGATTCCCAGTTCATGGGTTTGATTCCTGGTCAAAGGGGTGTACCTGGATTGCACATTCAGTCCCTGGCCCCAATCAGGCCACGTGCAGGAGGAAACCAATCGATGTGTCTCTCTCACATCGATCTTTCTCTCTCTCTTTCTTCCTTCCTCCCTTCCACTCTCTCTAAAAACCAATGGAAAAAATATCCTCGGGTGAGGAGTAACAAAAAAAGAAATGAGGGGAGCAGACAGAGAGAGCTGGGTGAGGACCCAGGCTTCTGCATGCTTTCTGGGGTTCTCCCACCAACATGCACCACGCATGACCCCAAACTGATGTACACCCCTCTGCCCCCAAACCCCTGATTATCCCTGTGCCTGTGCCTGTCCTCAGAGAGGCATTCTCTTCCTACAACCCCCACTGCACCATCTCTGAGGAAGACAAAATAACATCTAAGTCATGTGTCCTCCCAGCTGGTAGCTCCCCAGAGAGAGAGACTAGAGGCCCCACATGGGGCTGGGATTAGGAGCGGAGAAATGTTTAGAAACAGGGAGGATGGGAGACGATAATCCATTTGTTTCACAAATACTTAGTGCAACTTATTTTGCCCAGGACAGAGTAGAATAAAATTGGAAGTTATTAAACAGAGTAACTGCACCATAGGGGACATTCAAAATCAATCCTGTCTCTTTTTTTTTTTTTAATCCTCACCTGAGGATATGTTTTTATTGATTTGAGAGAGAGAGAGAGAAACATCAGTTTGTTGCCTCCTGTACACGCCCTAATCAGGGACCGAACCCACAACCTGGGTATGTGCCCTGACCAGGAATCGAACCAGGACCTCTCAGTCCATGGGACAACGCTCAATCCACTGAGCCACACCGGCCGAGTTCCTGTGTCATTTTTTATGGAAGAGTGATGTGGTCCCAAGACAGAGAGGGTATTTGAAAAGAACAGAGTCCCTCGATTCCAAAGATCTTCAGAATTGGAGAAAAAGCATTGACATGTCTTAAACCAAGGAAATAAGAAATTTTATCAGGAGGATGTGATAGGAAGCAGTGGTTGACTTTTATGAGGACAAAGAAATATTGAGTCCTGGGAAAGGACTGGGCCTGCCTTGACCAACTCCTTCTACAAGTTATAAACCACAAGTAGGGCTATGAGATTCACCAGGATCACCATGGAGAACCCAATCAATGTCCAGACCAAAATCAACTTCAGTTCATCGTCTTCCTAAACAGACAACAATAATAATAAACACTTACTTAGCACATGCCAGGCATTGTTCTAAGAGCTACTTATTAACTCATTTAATCCTCACAGCAAGTCTGAGAGCTAGGTACCATCATTATTTTTTAATAATAAATGTTCTTTAAAATCTATTTTTATTGATTTTTAGAGAGAGAGAAAGGGAGAGGGAGAGAGAGAAACATCGATTAAGGACCGAACCCAAAACCTGGGTATGTGCCCTGACTGGGAATTGAACTGGTGACCTTTCCGTGCATGGGACCACGCTCAACCAACTGAGCCACACCGACCAGGGCTAGGTACCATTATTGTTCCCTAATTACAGATAGGAAAACTGAGGCCCAAAGAGGCTCCAAGGTTGGCCCAAAGCCTTACAGATAATAGGTGGCCACTTCAGAATTTGAGCACCAGGAGGCTGGTGCCAGAATTTGGGTTCCTCACTGCATGAAAATCTTCTTTCAATTCCGATATGCTTTCAAACTGAGCAGAGAAATATTTGAAGGCCCAGTCTTTCACATGAATGTTTTTGTTTGAATCAGAATCTTTGCGCATTTGGTACTTATGGTGCTTACATGTTTAAGAGAAATTTACTTGTCCTAGGGACATCCTTGTGACTGCAACTTCGAATGTGTCATTGATCTTCAATGTTTATGTTGGACTCACACAACTTCCTATCCAGCATTGGGAGATTTGAAAAAATGCAACATTGATCATATGTGTACTTGTAATATACAGAGGTGAATGAATGCATTTTAATGCGGAGAGGTGGTCTAACAATGGAAGGACTTCCCAAAGAAATTAAATGTGTTGGTTTTAGAAACAGAGTTTAAGATCTTTGAAGATACTTAGAGTGTAAATTAGACCAAACATTATAATAAAGAATTCATAAAAGTGCATTAAGCCCTGGCCAGGTGGTTCAGTTGGTTGGAGCGTCGTCCCGTACACTGAAAGGTCACAGGTTGGATTCCCAGTCAGGGCACACACCTAGGTTTCAGGTTCTGTCCCCAGTCGGAGCATGTACGGGAGGCAACCGATCGATGCTTCTCTGTCACATCGATGTTTCTCTCTCCCTCTCTCACTCACTCTAAAAATCAATGTAAAACATATCCTCGGGTGAGGATTTTAAAAAAAAGAAAGTGTGTTAAGACATCTAGAATGAAGAGCTTTGCAAGCTAAACTTAAAAGACTAAGGAAGTACCAGGTTTCTGGATGTGTCTCTTTAATGCATGAAATATGTGTCGTAATAGTCTAAATAAACCTCAGAATTTTGTTTTTTACGTTATTGTTCCCTGTGCACTGGGCCAGCCTCAAGGACTCTAAAACCTCTGTTCAACAGGTGTGCGCGGTGCCAGAGTGAGCGAGACTGCTGGCGTTTTCCCCCAGTGAATGTGGCAACATCTCCAGGCATCTTTGTCCATTTTGTTCGTGGATAGATCTGAGTCTGGCACACAGTAGGTGCTCAGCACACACATGTTGAATGAGTGTTTGGCTCTCACATCCTAGTGGGGACAGACACTTGGAGTCACAGCTAGAGAAGGATACAGAGAGTTGAAGGCACACAGAAAGAGCCAGGATGGAGAAGAGGTCAGGAGAGACAACCTCAGATGACCCAGGACCAGAGAGGGAGAAGCCACCTTGTGGGTTCCCCACCCAGTGCCCCATTTCTCAAAGGGCTAAGAGCCACCCACCCCCTGTCCTGGCCTCTTGGCCTGTTTCCTCAGCGACATGTGGCCCTGCCCAACTTTCTCACCCACGCCTGGCTGTGTAGTTGGGCCACCGCACCTGCGGGGGAGCCCAGACTGGATCCCTGCCCCTTTCTTCTCTCTAGCTCCGGCCCAGGGTGAAGGGCAGGAAAACAGGTTTTAGGGTCCCTTGGGAAAGTAGCCTGAGTCTTCTGGGTGGAGGAGACAGAGGAACAGAAAGACACAGAGATACAGATACTCAGAGCCAGTGACAGAAAGAGAACGATATAGAGACAGAAACTCAGAGAGAGAGGTTGAAAATAATTGAGTCACAGAGAAGAGATACAGGGGAGGAGACAGAGATCCAGAGGTGTAGAGGTTAATAAGTCGCAGAGGCACAAGGAAATGTTTGTGGCGAAGAATATGCTATCTTGATGGTGGTGATGGTTGGATGTGTGTGTCTCAAAACTCATGAAATGGTGCCTGTTAAATGTGCAGTTTCTTGGACCTCGGTTATGCCTCAATAAAGCAGTTAAAAAAAAAAATAATGAAGCAGACTTTAGAATTCCAAGGTATATTTGACACACAAAGTATTAAGAAGCATTAAAAAGAAAGGATTGCCCTGGACGGTTTTGCTCAGCGGTTAGAGCATCCACCCGCAGACCAACGAGTTTCAGGTTCGATTTTGGGTCAAGGGCACAAATCTGGGTTGCAGGTTCATCCCTGGTCAGAGTTGTGCAGGAGGCAACAAATCGATGTGTCTCTCTCACCACGATGTTCCTCTCTCTCTCTCTCTCTCTCTCTCTCTCTCTCTCTCTCTCTCTCTCTCTCTCTCCCCCTCCCTCACTCCCTCCCTCCCATTCTATCTAAAAAGCAATGGAAAAATATCCTTGGGTGAGGATGAAAGAGAGTATTATGGAGACACAGATAAAAGCATGTACCATAACCGATGGACATGGACAACAACGCTGGGGACAAGGTGGGGGGGACAGGGAGGAGGGGGGTCAAAGGGGGAAAAAGGAGAAACATCTGTAACAAAAATAAATTAATAAAATAAATAAATACAAATTTTTAAAAATTTTAAAAAGCGAGATGTAGAGACACCGAAAGACGTAGTGGGAGGGACAGAGAAACAGACCTGTTGGGGCACAGAGAGACAGGGATCCTTGCTGGGGGGGGGTGGGGGATGAAGCTGAGAGAGAGAAGGAGAAACTCAAAAGGTGATGCTCTGTGAGCGCCTTATACTGAAGGAGACTCGGAAACATTCAGAGGGAAGCAAAGAGAGAGAGAAGGGAAGGTAGACGAGTTTGAAAACACGGAGACGAGTTTGAAAACGTTTGGAAAGATGACGCGGAGGGTGAGAGGAGGCGCGGGGAACAAAGAAAAACCCTCGCGCCTAGCAGGGCGCCCCAGAGCGGAGACCCCTCCCCATCCCGGGGCCAGGGAGGGAGGGAGTGGCTTTTGGGACTGGGTGGGGGGTGCGCTGGGGGCGGAATTGAGGGGAGGCCAGAGGAGTGATTGCCGAGGCCAGGCAGGGCGCCTCACTACCCGGGAATGCGCCCCAGGCGGCAGTGGGTGGTTATAACCCAGGTCGGGTGCCCGGAGCCGACGAGGAGGCGGCGGCAGGACGGCGCGGGCCCGAGAAGTCTGCGGCTGAGCTGGGAGCAGGCTCCCCACCCCCTGCCTGGGGGACGCGCGCAGGTGAGGCTAGGAGAGGGGGACAGCGATGGAGAGCTGTCCCCATGTCTGGCTCTGGTCTCTCTGTCCTCCCTCCTCCTCCCGGTCCCTCTCTGCCCCGGGAAACAGGGTAGGGAAGGAAGCAGGTAAGGGTTCCCCATAATCACTTGGACCTCCCCATTCTCTGTCCTCCCCTGCCAGGGGCAGTGACCATGGCAACAACAGGACCCCTCTGGACGTGGATAGTCGGTGCTCTGATCACAGTTCTGCTTCTGAGGGTGACAGGTAACCCCTGCATATGCATGCCAGCTAACTGTGCCCGAATTGTGGGTGATTCTGTGTAGCACTGAGTGCCTGTCCCAGGGGGGCTGCGTGTGACCGGCTCCAGGACTGGGAGAATGTGAGTCCATGTCTGTATTTATGATTGTGTGATTGTCGCTTGGTGCAAGACTTTGTGTGGCTCCACTGAGGACCGTTTGCCTGCTTGAGGCCCTATGCACGGGTGATCATATGTGACCCCGTGTTTGTGCGGGCTGTCTGTGTGACAGTACAGCTGTGTGTGGAGATGCCGTCCCTGCCTTGACGGATTGAGTCTGCAGAAGTGGCTGTCCCTAGGAGAAAGTGGCTGTGTGAATTAGAACGGTGCCACGTGTGCCATGCTGGGTCCACTGAATGTCATCAGTTTTGTTTTGTTTTGTCAATCCTCACCCAAGGATATTTTTTCCATTGATTTTTAGAGTGGAAGGAAGGGGAGGGAGGGAGGGAGAGGGAGAGGGAGAGAGAAACACCAATGTGAAAGAGACACATCAATTGGTTGCCTCCTGCACTCACCCTGACCAGGGCCAGGGATCGAACCCGCAACCCAGGTACATGCCCTTGACCGGGAATTGAACCCACGACCCTTTGGTGCACAGGCCGACGCTCTAACCACTGAACCACACCGGTCAAGGCCACTGTGTGCAGAAGTGTAGGTGGTGGCCTGCACATGTGTGCATACAAGGTGTATAGGCATGTCAGTGAGACACTATGTGGGTGTGAGATCAGGTAAGACCTCCCCCAACTGTGTGTGCCTAGGAAGTGTGTGTACCAGAGACAGAGCTGTGTGTGTAGCTGTCCCTGGGGAGATGATGTGTTTCTGTGTACCTGTGTGTGTGCTTGTCTGTGACAGCTGTTGTGTGCGTGTTTCTCGGAGTGTGTGCATAAAGCTTCTCTCCTCTGGGTCATCAGAAAGAGCATGAAAGAGTGAACAAACTAAGGGTGGGCTGGTGATGGAGAGGGGTATCGGGGACTGTAGATTTGTGTGTATTGGAGGAGCATTCAGGAGGCACATTTGGATCTGAGAATGCAGAAAAACAGCTCTGTTCTCCCCTCCACGAGGGGCCCTCCCAAGCTGAGCTGGCTTCCTGGTTCTGCTTGCTCGGACTCTGACCCTTTTCCTCAACCACCCCTCGAGGGCAGACTACACCTATGGTCAGGGACCCCTGCGTTGTGCCCGCCCTAGTCAACCTCTATGAGTCTCCCCCTTTTCGCCAGACTTCACCTCCTATCCTCAATTCCTAGAACCCAGCCCCACCTCCGCTCCCAAATTCAGGGTTCTTTATAGAATGACTCCCCCACGTGACCCTGGCCTGGGCCCTACCTAAGTAGGTTCCAAGCCCCTCCCACATCCAGGCTCTGACCTCTGACGCCTCCAGCCTTGACCTCATTCCCTGAGGCCTGACAACACTTCTCTCGAAACTAGGCCCTACCCTTAAAGCCCTGTTCTCTGGCCTATCCCCAGTCTCCACCCCCTGACCCTTGGCTCCACCCCTGATGTTGTCCAATTTTACCTTCCCGGGTCCCACCCACTAAGCTCTAACCACTCCTAGGAATCTTGAGATCCAGGTAGAGTTCAGTCTCACCAACTGAGCTTGGACACTGCCCTTGAATTCTAAACCTCACGCCCTCTCAGCGGTTCCACTTATTCTCCAAGCTCCACCCCCAGAGCCCTGGCCCGCCCCTAAATCCCTGGCCCCGCTCCTTCTACATAAGGGCCCTTCAGAACTCAGACATCCTCTGGATGGTCTAAGACCCACCCTCTGAGTCCAAGCTCCACCCCCGAGTGCCTTCCCGCCTGTTTTCTGCACCTAGAGCCTGTTCTTGCAAATAACGGAGCTTCCTGCAACAATTCCCCGGCCATGGGGGCCGCTGGGAGCACCCAGGACCTTGAAGCTCGGGCCAGAGAGGGCACCCGGGAAAACGACGATAGTAGCAGCCGCATTGTCAATGGGACGGACTGCGACAGGAACGCCGAGCCGTGGCAGGCGGCGCTGCTGCTAAAACCCAACCAGCTCTACTGTGGGGCGGTGTTGGTGAACCCGCGCTGGCTACTCACCGCTGCCCACTGCCGGAAGAAGTGAGCGGGGGCTCCATGAAGAGGGCTGAACAGGGCTGGAGGAAGCGGGGTGGGGAGGGGGCATGGAGGTGAGGATCTAGGGGAGATGAGTTGGGGACGATGATGGAGCAAGAGGAGGTAGAGTTGGGGATGGGATTAAAGATGGAGTTGGGGAAAAGAGTGGGTGCGCACAGGGTTAAGTTGGGGAGAGGGTTGTGGGTAGGGATGGGGTTAGCAATGCATGTGTTGATGGTTTGGGGGTAGGTAAGGGATTAAGGATGGGGTTAGAGTTGGGTTTGAGGTTGGGACTGGGGACAGGCATGCATCTGCTCATGGTTTGGAATGGAGATAGAATTAGGGTTGGCTCTAGAATTGGAAGGGGGTGGAGACTGGGATGGAGTTGGGATATTGGGAATATATTTGGGAGTGAGGATAGGGTTGGGATTAGAGTTATGGGTGGGGTTGGAGATGGTTGGATTTGAGGTTGGGGATGGTTAGATGTGGGGTTAAGAATGCATATGTGGGTGGTTTCAGTGTGGGGAAAGGATCCAGGTGGGGGTTGGGGATGGAGTGGTGATGAGTTGGAAATGTGGTTGGGGTGGGGATAGGCGTGGGGTTGGAGATAAAGATGATGTTGGGCCTGGGGTTAAGGGTAGGGTGGATCGGGGTTGAGACTAGGCATTGGATAAGGGGATTGGGATCAGGGTTGGTGGTGATCTGCACCATCTTCCTCAGAATTTTCAAAATCCGTCTCGGCCACCATTCCATGTCACCCGTATATGAACATGGGCAGCAGCTGTTTCAAGGGATCAAATCCATCCCCCACCCTGGCTTCTCCCATCCTGGCCACTCCAATGACCTGATGCTTGTCAAACTGAACCGAAGAATCCATGAGACTCAGAATGTCAAGCCTATCAACATCTCCTCCCACTGTCCAAGTGCTGGGACCAGCTGCTTGGTGTCTGGCTGGGGAACAACCAGCAGTCCCCAAGGTGAGTGTCCAGGTCCCTCTTTTGTGTGTGTGTGTGTATGTTAATCTCTCCTCACCCAAGGATATGCTCTTCATTGATTCTAGAAGGTGAAAGGGGAGGGGGAGAGAGAGAAAAAGAAACATCGATGTGAGAGAGAAACATCAATCGCCTTCCATACACTGGCCAGGGCTCCAGGTCCCTCTTTTTTGTTTGTTTTGTTTTGTTTTGTCATCACCAGAGAATATTTTGTTGCTGTTGTTGTCACTGTTGTTGTTGTTAATCCTCACCCGAGGATATTTTTCCATTGATTTTTAGAGAGAATGGAAGGGAGGGAGGGAGAGATCTAGACATCGACATGAGAGAGACACATCAATTGGTTGCCTCCTGCAGACACCCCCAACTGGGGCCAAGGATCAAACCTGCAACCCAGGGAATTTCACTGGGAACTGAACCTGTGTCCCTTTGATGCACGAGCCAGTGCCCTAACCACTGAGCACACCGGCCAGGGCTCCCGGTCCCTCTGATGCTCACCCATGCCTGTCTTCTCCCTGTCTCTGTCTGAGTACTCTGCCCCTCCCCGTCTTTGCCACTCATGGTGATCCCACTCTGCATGTCTGTTTGACAGTGAACTTCCCCAAGGTCCTCCAGTGCTTGAACATCACTGTGCTAAGTCAGGAAAAGTGCAAGGAGGCCTACCCAGGACAGATAGATGCCACCATGTTCTGTGCTGGCGATGAAGCAGGCAGAGACTCCTGCCAGGTAAGAACTGAGATGTCCCCGCTCATTCAGCAGATGCGCACTAAGTGCTGACTCTGGAACCTGGAACCTGGCTAAGTGTTGAGAATCCAGCGATGACCAAATCTGTTAGGACACAAAGCTCATATTGTGAACAGTGCTGTTCAACAGAAATATAATAATGGGAGGGGTACACGTAATTTTAAATTTTCCAGTAGCAATATTTAAAAAAAAGAAAGAAAGAAAGAAAGAAAGAAAGAAAGAAAGAAAGAAAGAAAGAAAGAGAGAAAGAAAGAAAGAAACAGGTGAAATTAACTCTCTTAATAATACAGGGGTGGGCAAAAGTAGGTTTACAGTTGTTCATATGGGAAATACCATAATAAATAATAATACAAGAATAAACTGTTTCGCATACTCACAACTATAAACCTACTTTTGCCCACCCTGTATATTATATTTAACCCAATGTATCTCAGTACCATTTCAAAATGTAATTAATATAAAACAATTGTAAATGAGATATTTTACTTTTTTTTAAGGTCAGAAAGTACAATGAAATACATCAAGTAGGGAGAGATGGGGCTAGTTTATTTATTTATTTGTTTTCTTTATTGATTTTGTAGAGAGAGAGGAAGGAAGAGGGAGAGAGATAGAAACATTGATGAGAGAGAACATCAATTGGCCGCCTCCTGCATGCCCCCCACTGGGGATCGGGCCCACGACCTGGGCATGTGCCCTGACCGGGAATTGAACTGGAGACCTCTTGGTGCATGGGTTGACGCTCAACCACTGAGCCACACCGGCCGGGCCATTCTTTTTGTTTTTAATAGTAAGTCTTTGAAAGCCAGTGTGTATTTTTTTTTAAATCCTCACCTGAGGATATGTTTTTATTGATTTTTAGAGAGAAATGAAGGGAGGAAGAGAGAAACATCAATCAGTTGCCTCCCATATGCTCCCCAACTAGGGATCAAACCCGAAACCTGGGTATGTGCTCTGACCAGGAATCGAACCCACCACCTTTGGGTGTACCGGCCAACACTTCAACCACCTGAGCAACCCAGCCAGGGCAGGCAGTGTGTACATAGTTTTACAGCATATCTTGGTTCGGGCTAGCCACGTTTCACGTGCTCCACAGCCCGTGTTGGCCACTGTGTAAGACGACACAGCCCTAGGGAGAAGATGGAGCTGCGTGGTACGGCTGGGCAGGCTGTGCGCTGCATGAGGAAGTCAGGTCTAAAGGGGCGCCCTTCACATGGTAGACATCACAGTTTTGCCTATTTATTTCTGCAAATTTCAAGCAGATGGCAGTTAAGTATCTTGTTTCCATACAATTTGTAGCATGAAAGTTTTTTGGCAAATGCTAGTAAGATGTCTTGAGGGAAAAAACAGAAACCCATCCTAGATAGTTTAAAAAGAACAACAACAGGAGGAGGGGGAGGGAGAAGAGGAGGAGGGGGTGAAGGAGGAGGGGGAGGAGAAGGAAAAGAAGGAGAATGTTTGTCCTGGTCAGTGTAGCCCGGTTGGTTGGGCATCATCCCATGCGCAGAAAGGTTGCCGACTCAATTCCCAGTCAGGGCACATGTCCCAGTTGCAGGCTTGATTCCCCATAGGGGGTGTGCAGGAGGCAGCAGATTGATCCATGTTTCACTTTCACATTGCTATTTCTCTCTCTCTCCTTCTCCCTTCCTCTTTCTCTAAAAAAAAAAAAGAAAGAAAGAAAAAGAAAAGAAAAAAAAATCAAGAAAAAATCTTTTTAAAAAAATAATGTTTGATATAGAAGATTGATAACAAACTTGTTGTTGAAAGGGTTAGAGGAACAAAAAGGTAAAAAAATAAATAAAAAGGCCAAGAAACTGCATAAATGGGGTAATTTCAGAGACTGGTAAGGGCTATGCAGAAAATAAAACATAGTTTTATGATAACAAGTGATGGGGGCAATATTCAGAATAGTGGTTGCACGGGCCTCCTGGGAGAGGTGGCATTTGAATAGGGACTGAATGACACAAAGGAGCTAGACTTGCAAAGGTTAAAGGGCAAGTAAAGCATGTGCAAAGGCCCTGAGGCAGGGAAGAATCTGAAGAATCTGGCTGATTCAAAGACAGTGTGTTTGAGGATAGTGTTTGGGGGAAAGATGGGGGCCAAGAGGAGTTGAGGCTGGAGAGATGGATGGGGGTCAATGTTCAACAATATTTCTTGATCCCCAACACAGACATTCTCTATGTTCTTATGGAAGCCATATCTATTGAGGATGACAAAAATTAAAATTAAACTGATACAGCAATCAAGACCCTTCCCCTGTATTCAGGCCCCCAAGGATTCTAGTGGGATATAAATTATCAAGCTCTTAACCACACCACCCCCCAAAAAAATTTTACAAACCTGACCATTGCAACAGCTTCCCAGGTCTTCCAATTTCAGTTCTGTTCCCACTTAACAGTGGAAGTACACATATCTGAATAGGGGGTGGGGATGGGGGTTATCAGACAAAAACACATCTAATTTGAATGCCAGCATTTTAAACCAATGAGCCTTTCTCCAGCCAAGCTTAGTACCTTGTGTTCTTGTTGTTTTGTTTTGGGAGGGATTTTGTTATGTTTTGTTTTGTTTTTTGTTTTGTTTTCCAGACTACAAGTTGCTTTTACACACCAGCGCGTGGGCTTGGCCACTAAAAGCAAGAAATAATAACAACAACAATATTAATATGAATAGTATAATAATGATAGTGGCTGATTGCTGGACACTGTTTTAAGTAGTTCACATACATCAGCTGATTAGCTTATTTTAGTGTTGTTATTATTAGCTCTACTTTACAGACAAGGAGCCAAGGCTCAGCGCACTTAACTAACTGCCGCTCCAAAGAAACTGCAAGAATAGTAAACCAAAAATAGTGAAAAAGATTAAGCCATGAGAGAGTTGAAATTTAGAGGTCCAGGGAGCAAGACTATGTTGCTTTAAGATGGTGTCTGCTAATGGGGAAAGAAGCCAGGCCTTAGGCCTTCTTATAATTGACACCAGGCTCTGTGTAGTGGTTCATATTTTGCATAAACATAAATAATAAATGACAGCGAAGAGTGGCAAGTATCACTGCAGGAGGGTAATTGCAGGGAGCTATTGAGAATCAAGGATCAGCAACCCAAATTAGTCCAAGGGGCCAGTTCTGTCCATGAAAGAAGTTTCAAACCTCAAGAAAGGTTTGAAGAGTTTATTTGAGACAGACCCAGAAGCAAAATCCCAAAAGATTGAGAAAATGCTCCAGGGACCGGCAGTCTGGTCGTTTATTTTATTATTGGAATCAATGGGGAAGACGTAAGGAAGTTTGCATGATATCCATTGGTGGTAGATTAAGGAGGTGGGAGAAAGCAAAGGGCAGGGCGATCCCTAAAATTGGATACAAAGTAACATAGAGAGAGATATGTTTCTTTTACATGGTGGATGCAGGATAATTAACATCTCATGTACACAGTTACCGAGCTATGTGAGTAAAAGAACAATGAGGCATGTTGGGGTCATCTCTTCCCAGTATCAGGGTATTTATCTCTGCGGGTCTGAAGTTCATTCACACATTTAAAGTATGTTATTATTCAGGATGCACAAAAACAAGGAGCAGGGCTTGCTCAAGGTAAAGGCTAAACCTGTCATATAGGAAACAACTTCCTGCAATGACCCACTCAATTCGGATTTGTTTTTTATGATCCGAACATCTGTGTGGTTACTTTCAGTTGCTGAGCTTGTCAGACTCACCAGGTAGCCCCCTTTTCTTTCACACTTTTTTACCGGAGCTTATTCTGCACCCCCAGGGGACATTGCAATGCCTGGAGATGTTTTTGGTTACCACAACTGTGCAAGGGACAGTGGGGAGAGAAAGGAGGGCAGTTACTGGTATCTAGTGGGTAGAGGCTAGGGATGCTGCTGAACATCTTACAACACACGAGACGGCCTCTCACTGCAAAGAATTACCCAGCCCCAATGTCAAAGGTGCCCAGGTCGAGAAACTGTCTTCCAGGGGCTGAGAACTGCCTCTCAGCAAAAGTGAAGTCTAAGTACAAAATGAATTGCTGTCAAGGAAGGATGAAGAGTGTCCAGTAGGAGAAATGTGGTATTCTAAGGCTGGAGGAGAGAGAAATAGAGGGAGAAGCTATGAGAGAGAGAGACAGTGAAGAGATTGGGGTTGGGTACAGAGGGACAAAAGTTGGATGTAGGGTGCAATGTTAACATTCTCTCTCTCTTTCTCCGCCCCCCCCCCTTATCTGTGTCTCTTTGTCTGTCTACGTTCTCCATCTCTGTGTCTCTATCTCTTGTTGCCTTGCTCCTTCATTTGCGTGTCTCCCTCTCTCCACCTCCCCACATCTCTGTTTCTCTCTGCACTATCCTTTCTCCCCTGCAGGGTGATTCCGGGGGGCCCGTGGTCTGCAATGGCACCCTACAGGGCCTCGTATCCTGGGGAGACTTTCCCTGTGCTCAGCCCAACAAACCCGGTGTCTATACCAACCTCTGCAAGTTCACCAAGTGGATCCAGGACACCATCCGGGCCAACTCATGAGTCATCCCAGGACCCAGCATTCTAGCGTCCCCCACCTCCTGCAAGTCCTCACCCCTGCAGGGACCTGACGCTCCTTCCAGATCCCCCCACCATTCCTTCTCCAGGATGCTGAGGATGTTAACCTCCAGCCTCCTGAGTCCAGGGTCTCCCTTCCCCGACAGTGGACTGATCCCATCTCTCCCTCTTGGGCCAACTGTTACTCAGGGTGGCATGTGACCCAGATCAAGATACTCACCCTGCACCTGGGCAACCATGTGATCTGGTTCTAAGCAGTAAGATATAAGCTGAAACCTAGTGGGTGGGTTTTCCTGGGAAGTTTTTGTTTGGCTGAGAAAAGGAAGGGCTTATGTTTGGACCTCCCCCTTCTCACCTGGAATTCGGCTGCCCGGAAGTGGGCCAGGCAGGCACTTTTCATCCTGAAGATGAAAGCCACAGGATAAAGATGGGACCACAAGAAGTAAGAAAAAGCCTGCGCTTCGGGTGACTTGCTCTAAGCACCTGCTCTCGGTGTGGACTCCCAACATCTGGTCTGGAAGCAAAGAG
This sequence comes from Tadarida brasiliensis, assembly GCA_030848825.1. Classification (NCBI taxonomy): domain Eukaryota; kingdom Metazoa; phylum Chordata; class Mammalia; order Chiroptera; family Molossidae; genus Tadarida; species Tadarida brasiliensis. The sequence goes on from CM061276.1 coordinate 5,259,573, forward strand.
CAAAACCTGAAGGATCTGGGCTACGGTGGCTGGTTTTCAGGGTGCTGATGCAGAGGAGATGATGGGGAAATGACCTTTCTAGCCACGAAAAGCTGAGCTGAGACATTGGGCAAATTCTTCTGGGTAGGTTTGACTTTCTCTTCCTGTGTGTGTCTTTTCCAGTGTGGAGGCCGACTCCAGAGCCAGGAGGGGACAGAGGTCTGTAAAGAGTTTCTACTAAGGGTAGAGAGGATCTGTGTATTTCCTGCATGGTGATGTAAGTGGTGAGAGAATAGGGCTGTGGTGGTGCAAGAAATAAGCTCCTTGCCCTACCAGACATTAAGACATACTACAAAACACGATTCACGTGTTTTTTTTTTTAAAGTGTGGTGTTAATGCAAGAACAAACAACTGGATCGGTGATACAGAAGAAGGAGCTCAGGCCCTGGCTGGGTGGCTCAGTTGGTAGAGCATGTCCCATACACAAAAGGTTGCTGGTTCAATTCCTGGTCAAGGCACATACCTGGGTTTCAGGTTTGATCCCTGGTCCGGGAGATAATCAATCGATGTTTCTCTCTCTCTCTAAAAAAATAAATAAATAAAAACATATCCTTGGGTGAGGATTTAAGAAAAAGGAGCTCAGAGAGAGACCCAATAGAACTCAATACAATGTTATATAATTTATATAAAATATGATAAAATTGCAACCCAGATGAATGGGAGAAGAGTATGCTTAGTACATGGTAAAGGGAAAACTGGCTTTCTGTGTAGAGAAAAATAAACCTAGGGAATATAGTCAAGAATATTGTGATTGTATGGTGCCAGGTAGGGAGACTTATTGGGGTGAATACTTTGTAAATTACATAAATGTCTAATCACTATGCTGAACACCTGAAACTACTATAAAATAATATTGAATGTCAACTGTAATTGAAAAAAATAAAAATGAAATAATAAAAATTTAAAATAAGTAAATAAGCCTAGATTCCTTTGTCATACCACCCATGAAGTTATATTAAAGGTCAATGTGTAAAAGATACACTATAAACTTAATGGAAAAAAAATCAGGGAGGATATATTTGTATCTCTGTGACAGGGAATGACTCTCAAGGGCTTCAAAAGCACAAATCCTAGGACCAAACAATGATTGGTCTGATTATGTCAAAATTAAGATTTGAGAACCCTAGTGCACTGGGAATGCAGCCTGGTGCAGCCACTGTCAGAAACAGTATGGAGTTTCCTCAAAACAATTAAAAATGGAACTGCCTTGTAACCCAGCGATCCCACTTGTGGAAATATATCCTAAAAAATCCCGAAACAAACCAATCAGACAGAATATATGCACTCCTACATTCATAGCAGCGTTATTTACAATAGCCAAGATCTGGGAACAGCCCAACGGCCCATCAGTAGATGAGTGGATAAAAAAGCTGTGGTACATTTACACAATGGAGTACTACTCAGCTGTAAAAAAGAAAGAGCTCTTGCCCTTTTTGACAGCATGGATGGACCTGGAGATAATTATGCTAAGTGAAATAAGCCAGTCACAGAAAAGCAAATATCACATGATTTCACTTATATGTGGAATTTAATGAACAAAATTAACTGATGAACAAAATAGGTCCCGAGACATGGAAACATGGAACAGACTGATGAATCTCAGAGGGGAGTGAAAAGGGGAGAAAGGGAAGAGATTAACCAAAGATTTATATGCATATATGCATAGCCCATGGACACAGACAATAGCGTGGTAAAGGCCTGGGGTGGATGGGCGCCTGGTGGACGGGGACAGAGTGGGGGACGTGGGGAACATCTGTAACTGTCAACAATAAAAATAAATTTTAAAAAAAGTAAGAGTTGGGGTTAAAGGAGGGTAAAAGGGATCATTAATAGGCATTTGTCAGAATGGGAGAAGTTATTGGTCATGTGAAAAACAGATAAGGGACTAGAACGTATAAGATGCAAGAAGCATCTGTGAATGAATAAAAAAAAAAAGGGTGGACACCCTTGTGAGGAAGTGGGTAGAGGATATGAACAGGCAATGGAGTGCAGAAGCAGAACTCCAAAAGCTATTACAGGAAACGAGGTGCAAACGCATTTGTTGTCACGGAAATGTAAACGGAAACAAGAGGATAGATTACTTTGCACCAGGTAGGCTGGAGAACATGCAAAGGTCAGTGTCAAGTGTGGTCAGGGATATACAAGTGTTAGACCGTTTAGGTCAGCGGTTCTCAACCTGTAGATCGCAACCCCTTTGGGGGTCGAACGACCCTTTCACAGGGGTCTCCTAAGACCATCGGAAAACACATATTTCCGATGGCAATTCCTAACAGTAGCAAAATTACAGTTATGAAGTAGCAATGAAAATAATGTTATGGTTGGGGGTCACCACAACATGAGGAACTGTATTAAAGGGTCACAGCATTAGGAAGGTTGAGAACCACTGGTTTAGGTGCTACTGGGGTGAGTGTGGTGCCTCCAATTTACATTAAATGATGACTCACACCCTGTGACTCAGCAATTTGTCTCCTGGCTATACTTCCCAGAGAACTTCTTACACACCCACGAGGAAACACTTCCCAGGATGAGCCTGACAGTGTGCTTTGTGGTGGCTGGGAGCTGGCAGCCATTCGTCCCCATCCCTGGGGGGGGGGGGGGGTGCAGTTGTTGGGCAAATGTGTGGGCGTCACCATGGAGTTCGATACAATGGGGCAGATGCACGAACATAGCAAGATGGATGGGTCTTAAACACACAGCATTTTTTGAGAAGTGACTTAGAATAAGAAATACATAATCTAATGCCAATTACATAAATTAAAATTATAGGCCCTAAGAACCACACTACACATTTTGTGAGACTGGGGGAGAGTGAGAAGAAGGAAGAAGGGAGAGAGGGAGGAAGGGAGGGTAAAGAAAAGAAGGATTCTGTATAAACCAGTAATAATAATAATGCATATGATATTTGACCTCTGCACCTAAGGCCTGAAGTGAGTAAAAGCATTAGCTTGTTGCTGGGCTGGTGTAGCTCAGTTGGTTGGAGCATCCTCCCGTGCACCAGAAGGTCATGGATTCGATTCCCAGTCAGGGCACATACCTAGGTTGTGGGTTCATTTCCCAGGGAAGCAAGCAATCCATGTAGCCCTCTCACATCGATATTTCTCTCTGTCTCCCTCTCTCCCTTCCTACCTCTCTAAAATCAATTTAAAAAAAGGGGTGGGGGGAAGAACCATAAGTTTGTAAGATTGTCAAGCCACAGTTGCAAGGCCTATGTCCTGGGACTGGGCCCCCATGCAGGGTTAGGGAAGCCGTGTGTGTGTTGTGCATTGTGTGTTGTGTGTTGCAGTTGCCTGTGGCCACCTTCTGATATTATTTTATATCCCTGATTAATTAAAGGAACACTTAATCTAATCCAGCTCGGGCTGATTCTCGAATGTGCCTGATTCTCACTTGATTTCAATCCCCATCCCCACCCCCAGCCCCAAATGCACAGAATTGGCTCAGGATCTCAGAGAGGCCCAAGTAAGGGCGATAAGTGTCATGCATGGGGTGTGACTCAGAAAACTTGTGTGTCCTCCACCCGGTGTCCTCGCTGTTAGGGTGGTTGATCCTGGCTGGAAACTGAGGTCAGGGAGTGGCCCAGTTTTGTCAGTGGGAGTATTTTCCACATGCATTCCACACACCAGATGAGTATGTAATTGCTGGCTAGCAAGAGGCTGTCTGTGGGTTACCTTTTATTGGTAATCATAATAATAATGATGACAGTTACCATTTATTGAGTGCCAGACACCTCACTGCCTTCAGCTCTCCAAGTTCTGACAGTTCTCAACAAGGAGGCTCTCAACCAGTCAGGAGGCTGAGGGGCAGGACGCTGAGGGGCAGCGGGGTGGGGAGGATTTAGCTGCATCTCCGCAGCTGGCACAGGGCAGAGCTGGGACGTGAATCAAGAGAGTAATAGTCCTGAGCCTCTGCCTGAAACCACAATGCACTGCAGCCAACAGAAGCACTCGTGGGGGCCCAGAGCCAGAGGGAGGGCGAGGGTGGTGGAAGTTGTGGGGAGAGAGGGAGGGAGGAGGGGGATGAGTATGGAGGGGAGAAGAGAGAGACTGAGAGCATTAAAGAAAGAGAGACTAGAAGCAATGTAAAGGCAGACTCATATTTAAAGAGAGAGAGCTCGCACTTTGGGGGAGCTTTAAAAAGAGTGAGAGAGACGGAAACAGAACCATGGAGAAATGTTCTGAAGAAGGACTTAGAAAGATGGAAAGAGAAACTGGGCGAGGGGAGGTAGAGAGTGAGAGGGGACGGATTCCTGTGTGAGAGTTTTAAGGGGGGCAGTCCAGAATAGAGGAGGGTTCTTTGCTGACCTTAATCTCACTCTCCCCTCACTTCCAGAGCCCCCACTCTTCCCCCCCACCCCACCCCCAGTCCCTAGCCCAGATCCCCCCGGGAACTTGCTAGAAGCGAACATTCTCGCCTCCTCCTCAGACCAACTGAATCAGGAGCTGCATTTTAACAAGATACGCCAGTGGTTCGTGTGCACTTTCAACTTTGAGATATGCCCCAAAGAAGGGAATTTTAAACGCCGGGCCCTGGGATCCACCGTTTGCTCTCTGGCGCCACCTTGAGGCCCGGGGAAGAAGTGCCCTGGGAAAGCCGTAGGCGTGGCAAGACGTTTGGAGTTCTCCAGCCTTGTTCCCAGGCTAACTGTGGGCAAGTTACTTGACCCCTCTACCCATGGAAGGGCCAACTGCCTTCCCTGGAACGCCGAGATGTCCATTCCACCTCGTGCACAGTACCTGCCCCAGAGCTGGTGCTGAGAAATATTCTACCGCTTTCAGGAGGCATCATCGTTCTCCAGATGGAGCCTGGGCATGCATAATTTAGGGGGAGGATTAGATTGTGTCCCCCAAAAATGTATGTTGAGGTTCTAATCCCCAGGACCTCAGAATGTGGCCTTATTTGGAAATAGGGTCATTGCAGATGTAATTCGTTACAAGGAGGTCATACTAGAGAAGGGTGGACCCTGAACCGTGTCTTTATAAGAAAAGGGAAGCCCTGGCCGGTGTACTCAGTGATTAGAGCATCTGCCAGAGCAACCCCAAAGGGTTGTGGGTTCAATTACAGGTCACGTACCTGGGTTGCAGGTTCCATCCCCGGCCGGGTCAGGGTGCATGCTGGAGGCATCCAATCGATGTGCCTCTCTCACATCAATGTTTCTCTCTCCCTCTCTCGCTCTCCTCTCCCTCCCTTCCTCCCTTCCACTCTGTCTAAAAGTCAGTGGAAAAAATATCCTTGGGTGAGGATTAACAACAACAAAAGCCATAGCACTGGGTCTTAATGTTAACATTATTATCTATTAGAGGTCAGTGAAATGGCAAGAATAATAGCCTCGTGGGGTTGTTTCAAGGATAATGGAATATAATATCCAACAAAGCTTTGTATTTGGACTTGGGTTTCAAAAAAATTATCAAGAAATCACTCTACCCAAACACCAGTCCAGGGCAGAAGGCAAAGAAGAGTGAAATTGTTCAACTTCACAATTATACATTTGTGCTGAGTTTTTATAGCTTTTTAAAACAATGCATCTTAAGAAATAAGCCAGAGAAAGCTTCAGGGCTATGTCATTTACCTCCGCTGATAACAATTAAGAGAGTCATCACTAGTTTTCACACTTAGTCATTGTTTCATGACTTATGCAATCGACTAAATGATGTTTCACAAACTCTGTAACTAACTCAAGCATCAGGGAGTCTTTTTAACATTTCATTCTTAAGTGTGGTACAAAACCATATAACATAAAATTTACCATTCTATCCATTGTTTAAATGCACAGTGCGGTGGTGTTAAGTACATTTACATTGCTGTGCAGCAGAGTTCCAGAATGTTTTCATCTTGCAAAACTAAAACTTTGTACTTGTTAAACATTAAATCCCCATTCCCCTTCCCCAGCTCTGCTATTTACCTACTGTGTGCCTTTAGGCAAGTTACTTCAATTCTCCACCCTCGATTTTCCCACCTGTAAATAGAATTATTAACAAAATTTCTAACCTTCAGGCTTTCGTGAAATGAAAGTGGGTAAATATACAATGTATTTTTTTAATGCCTACAGAAAGAATAAACAATGGGTACATGTGACAACTTGATCTCAAGGACATTATGCTGAGTGGAAAATCCCCTAATCTCAAAGGGTTACATACAGTATGATCCCATTTCTATAACATTCTCCAAGTAACAGATTATAGCTGTGCAGAACAAACCAGTGGTTGTCAGGGCTTAAGGCTGGGGGAAGGGTGTAGTTATTATGATTATTATGGAATAACACAAGACAATTTTATTGTGGCTATTAAATAGGTCTGTATTCTAGCTGTAGTGATGGTTGAGAGAGAGATGGTGAAATTAAAATCAGATCATTAACCTGAGTTCATAACATTGTGACGTCGGCTTTTTAGTTCTGACAATGCACTGTGGTTGTGAAAGATGTTATCACTGAGAGAAGCTGGGTGAGGGCTATATGAGCAACTTCTTGTGAGCTTGAACTATTTCAAAATAAAACGTTATAATTAAAAAACACGTGACTGGCACATCAGAAGTACTCAAAAAACATTAGTTATCACCATCCTTGATCTTCCTCTGTGCATTTTTTTTTTAATTTGATCTTATTTGCTCTGTTTTCACTGTTCTTTTTTCTGGCCAGCTCTAATCACCACAAAGTAAGTAACAAGTTCCCTGGGTGGGAGGGCGGGGGGTGCCTCTCACTGAGTTCTGCCAGACTGAAAGCCTTCCCAGCAGCAAGCTTTACCGCAGTAAACATAATTATGAATCATCTGTCATTTTCACGCCAGCCATTGTTTCTGACGTGTGTCATCATCTAAGCAGTGTTTTGCAAACCTGGCAACTAACCAGGCATTACAGGTCTCTAATGCTTAAAACAGGAAAAAGAATTTTAAAGAGTGAAGGAAGTGTTCTCAGCACCAAGAGACACATTACTTGCGAGGAGCCCCTCCTGATGGCTAAAGGCAGGAGAAAAATAAGAATGCATCTCTGCACTTGCTTTCTATGCGCAACAAGACCCTTGACGATGACCCAAGAAACATATTCTAGTTGTTATGTTTTTAAGAAGAGATGAGGGCAGGACAGAAGGGGTCACAATGGAGTTTTATTACTCCATGCCTTTTTTTTTTTCCTCACCCGGAGACATTTTTGCATTTATCTTCAGACAGAGCAGGAGGGGGAGAGGGAGAGGGAGGAAGAGAGAGAGAGAAACATCGATGTGAGAGAGACACATCGACTGGCTGCCACCAGCACAACCCCAACCAGGGCTGGGGAAAAACTGCAACCGAGGTACATGCCCCTGGCGGGAACCAAACCCCACTGGTCCATGGGCCAACACTCTAACTACTGAGCCAAACTGGCCAGGGCACTCTATGCCTTTTTTATAAACATATCTACTTTTGTAAAATGTGGGGGAAATACCCATTCAAAAACTTAACTAGAAATGACGTGATGCACGCAGACTCTCGTGCAAGTCTTGCTGGGTCCAGACTTCACCCTTTCTTACTTGGTGGCCTTGGAAATGACTCTTAGCTTCTCTGTGCCTCATTTTTTTCATCTGTAACGTGGGCGTGACAATAGTTTCTATTTCATAACATGTTGAGGAGATTAAGTTGACATTTGGGAGGAACATAGAGTAGTCCCCGAAACAAAATAACTGCTCTGTATGATAATGATGGTCATGTATCACTATTATTGTGGTTGCTATTTGGGACTTGCTTTCGCTCTGATCTCTTTATGTCCAAGTCTTTCTGTGTCCATGTCTCCACATTTTTTTCTCCACCAGGGTCAGAAACTCTTCTGCCTCCTGAGCCAGGCAGGTGATGTAAAAGAGGAAAGCAGACTGGGTGTGGGCCACAGAGAACCACAGAATGCTCCCAGGGCGGTGGCCATTGCGAGCTTGCTTGATGGTGGACTCTGAAGTCTGATGTCACTGCCTTTTCAAGAGAAGCTTAAACTCTCCTGATCTTTCAGTGCTGGTGGCTGATTTTACTTTATGTTATTTTATTTTTAATGCCTGGAACAAAAGCCCGGAAATAAACCCATGCAGAAAAGGTCAGTTGATCAATGACAAGGGTGTCAAGAATATTCAAGGGGGAAAGGATAGTTTCTTCAACAGATGGTATTGGGAAAACTGGATGCTCGAATGCAATTGAACATTTATCTTACACTATACAGAAAAATCAACTCAAAATAAATTAAAGACTTAAACAGAAGACCTGAAATTGTAAAACACCTGGAAGAAAACATAGAGGGGAAGCTTTGTGACATTGGTCTTGGCAATGATTTCTTGGATATGACACTAAAAGCAACTCAATAGGAAAAAATAATAATAAACTGATGCAAAAGTGGGCAAAAGACTTGAATAGACATTTCTCTCAAGAAGACATAGAAGTGGTGACCACGTGTATGAAAAGGTGCTCTACATCACTAATCAACAAGGAAATGGAAATCAAAACCACAATGAGATATCACCTCACACCTGCTGGGATGGCTAGTACAAAAAATAAATAAAAAATAAAAATAACAAAAAAAGATTGGTGAGGATGTGGAAAACTGGGATTCTTATTCACTGTTGGTGAGAATGTAAAATGGTGCAGCCATTTTGGAAAAGAGTTTGGAGCTTCCTTTATTATATTTTATTTTATTTTTAATATTTTTTCTATATTGATTTTAGAGAGAGGAAAGAAGAGAGAGAGAAATATCGATGAGAGAGAACATTGATTGGCTGCCTTCTGCATGCTCCCCCTGGGGATTGGGTCCACAACCTGGGCACGTGCCCTGACCGGGAATCAAACCGGCAACCTCTTAGTGCACGGGTGGACACTCAACCACGGAGCCACACTGGCCGGGCTGGAGATTCCTTTAAAAATTAAAAATAGCCTGCTCGACTGGTGTGGCTCCGTGGTTGAGCGTCGACCCATGCACCAAGAGGTCGCCGGTTCGATTCCCGGTCAGGGCACATGCCCAGGTTGTGGGCCCAATCCCCAGTGGGGGGCATGCAGGAGGTGGCCAATTGATGTTCTCTCTCATCAATGTTTCTATCTCTCTCTCCCTCTCCCTTTCTCTCTCTCTAAAATCAATAAAGGGAAAAAATTTTTGTTTTAAAATTAAAAATAGCCTGGCCTCTGTGGCTCAGTGGATTGAGTGTCATCGCATGGACTGAGAGGTCCCGGTTCAATTCCCGGTAAGGGCACATGCCCAGGTTGCAGGCTCGATCCCCATAAGGGGCATGCAGGAGGCAACCAATTGATGTTTTCTCTCATATCGATATTTCTATCTCTCCCTTCCTCTCTCTCTAAGAAAAATCAATGAAAACATATTTAATTAATAAATAAAGAAGAAGAAGAAGAAGAAGAAGAAGAAGAAGAAGAAGAAGAAGAAGAAGAAGAAGAAGAAGAAGAAGAAGAATTAAAAACAGAGCCGCCATACAATACAGCAATCCCACTTCTGGTATTTATCCAAAAGAATTGAAATCAGCAGCTCCAAGAGACATTTATTTCTATAAACTTGTCCACTGCAGCATTATTCACAATATATAGATAGATATGGAAACAATCCAAATGCCCAAAGCAGCATCTGGCCTCAGCTAGCCCCATGCCTCTCACTACGTGGGCCCAGGCCTGGCACTAGGAGCAGCCAGCCTCGGTATAAGCAGAGAAAGAATATTCACACCATGGAATATTATGCAGCCTTCAAAAAGAAGAAAATCCTGCCATATGTGACAACATGGGTGAATCCTGAGGACAACATGCTGAGTGAAATAAGTCAGTCCCAGAAGGACAAATGTTGCATGATTCCACTTCTGTGAAGTATCTCAACCACTCAAGCACATAGAACCAGAGAATAAATGGTGATTGTCAGGGGTAAACGGAACATTGCTATTCAACAGGTATAAACTTTCAGTTGTACAAGATGAATAAGTTCCCGAGATCTGTTGTAGAGCACAGTGCCTATGGTTAAATACCATACTGCACATTTAAAAATGTGTTAAACCCTGCCAGAGTGGCTCAGTTGGCCGAGCATCATACTGTGCACCAAAAAGTTGCCGGTTCCAATCCCAATCAGGGCATATACCCAGGTTTTGAGGTTGATTCCCAGTCAGGGCACATGTGGAGGGCAGCTGATTGATGCTTCCCTCTCACATCTCTCTCACATCTCTCTCTCTCTCTCTCTCTCTCTCTCTCTCTCTCTCTCTCTCTCTCTCTCTCTCACAGCATGTCCTTGGGTAAGGATTAAAAAAACAACAAAAATGTTTTCAATGTGTTCAGAGGGTAGATCTTATGTTGTGTTCTTACCACAATTTTTTTTTAGATGCCCAGACTCTGTGAAGCAGGCCAGATGGTTCAAGAGCTGTCTATGAGTTGCCTGCGGATCAGACCCAACTAAATAGCAATGAATTTTACTCCGTAACCAGAAGGGGGCAGAAAACATGTTCCTTTTATAGAATGTGAAAACTTAAGTGGAGCCATTTTCTAAACGAGCCAGAACCACCACCCCAAAGGAACCGCCTTGCTTGTCTTCTTATTCCTTGAACCTTTGGAATGTTTGAATTGGGCAAAACAACCTGTGGGCGGGGCCAAACCAACACTGTCTTACAATCACCTCTTTGTGAAGCTACCTCCTGATCACGAGGACTGATGGTTACTAACATTGTTTGGAGTCAGTAACCAGCCACTTATAGCTGAAGCATAACTCAGCTGACTAGCACCTCTGGAAACTCCTTTCTTCCATTCATGTAATTATTTCCCTTCCTTTTCTCTCATAAAAATCTCTTGCCTTCACTGTGTAATTGGGACGCAATTTGGGCTTCTGCGTGAATCTGTGTGCCCTGATGGCAAGTCTATGATCTCAAATAAACACTTGTTGCCTTTCCATTTTGGCTCTTTATTTTTAGTTTAATAAGAACCAGAAGTGATAAGGCTCTCCCCTCCCCTTTCAAGAAGGAAATATAAATGGTGGCATTTCCCTTCAAGAGAAGAATCTACTTTTTAATCAGCAAATTGGCAGCTGAATTTGTTAAACTAAGATGATGAAGTTGAGACTGAGTTTTGAATTGAGTTCTATGTACTGTATTTTCTCACTTCTTGGGTCCACGATGCCCAAGATGAATACCATAAGACTCCTTCAAGGTGTTGCTGAATTTGTTTTATCTATTTTTCAATCCATATTTTTAAGAGAGAAAAGCATCGATGTGAGAGAGAAACATCAATCGCTTGCCTCCTGCACGAGCCCCAACCCAGGATCGAACCGGAAACCTACTGTATGTGCCCTGACTGATAATCGAAACTTGACTGTCCGGTCACTGGGCAGTGCTCCAACCGAGCCACACTGGCCAGACAAAGAACATTCTGGGTAGAAGATTTAGCTAGTGCAAATGTCCTGAGCCGGAAACAAGCTTCACAGATCTAAGAAGCAGCAAGTAGGCAGGTGGGCCAGGTGCGAGAGAGGGGGAGAGGATGTGAGATGAGGTCAAAGCAGGTACAAAGGGGGAAGGTTCTAGCTTCTACTCGGAGTGTGATTAGAAGTCTTTCAGATCAGGTTTACAGGTCTCTCCTATAGCTGCCAGCTACTGCACAGCCGCGCAGACAAGGATCTGCTGTTTCTAGAGCAATTGTACACATCAGAGACATTCCTGGCACCAAGGTAAGCAGGGAAAAAAAAACTCTCCCTGGCCCCCTGCCACAGCCAGTTTACTAAGTGCTTCTGGCAGTTTCCACTTAAGACCACTTAATACCCCTTAAGCAGTTTTTGTTTTGTTAATCTTTGATTCCTAATTCCTCCAAATCAGCCCTGTCCAATCAAAATATGACGTGAGGCGCACATGTAATTTAAAATTTTCTAGTGGCCCCATTTAAAAAAAGGAAAAAGACACAGTGAAATTTTCGTTTTAATTTTAGCAGTATATTTTATTTAACCCAATATAACCAAATGATGATCATCGCAACATGTAATCAGTATAAAATTTTTAATAAGATAGTTTACTTTTGTTTTTAATCCTCACTCGAGGATATGCTCTTTATTATTTTTTTAATCCTCACCCGAGGGTATTTTTTCATTGATGAGAGAGAGAGAAAGGGAAAAAGAGAGAGAGAGAAACATCAATCAATTGCTTCCCATACTCACCCCCAGGCAACCTGGGCGTGTGCCCTGACCGAGAATCAAACAGATGACTTCCTGGTGCACTGGACGATGCTCTAACCAACTGAGCCACACCAGCCAGGGCTCAATAGGCTATTTGAACTTCCATCTGGAGGGTCCTTATGAAAAATTCCAGCAAAGAAGCTTTAATAATATTGAATGTAAATTGTAACTGAAAAATAAAAATTAAATAAAGAGCTTATATGATCAATTGCTATTCTTATTGTACTTATACAAAAAAAAAAAATAGGCCAAGTTTGTTGGAACTAGACTCATTTTGCAAATAAATTAGTCTTAATTTGGCTATCTTTGGTAAAATTTAGGTTGATTTGAGAGAGAAAAATTATGTTTCATTAGAAACTACAATACATACTTGTGGATATTAGATTCTCATTCAGTTCATTGTCTTTGAGGTTTTGTATTTCATCTGTAAATTGGACAGGGTCCTGAATTTTCCTAGTTTCCTAAAATATTTGGCTGTACCTCTTAAAACTAATGTTTCCAATTTTTCTCCCACTTTTGACAGAGTCATTGAGAACTGCAACTGGCCTTTTTTCCTAAATCCCTGCAAACTGTGGCTAGATGACTTCATGTGAACATTGGAGAAGTCACCCCAATAGCTCATGCTTCGGCAATCTCCATGCCTAATGTGTAAGCCACTAACCACGTTTGTCTGAATGCCCAATGACATTATCTGTGACATTTCAAACAGCAAAAGAAGCGTTGAGCCTAATATCTAGAAATCTTCTTGACTGGGAGGCCCCTAGACTCAGAAACTGGTTTGCTCCCATCATTAACCTTTGTTTTTCTTTTGTTTCCACGGAAATGCCTCTTGTTAAACACTTGATCACTTGCTTACACAATATAGGGCCAACTTTGGGAGCCCAGTTGAATCACCACCTCCTGAAACGAGACACAGCTATTTAACTGAACTGATTTATTCTCAAAGTGGAATGATTGGTTCTGTGGAATATGGAACAAGCTCCCAACTTAGCTCCTGGAAAGTAAAATTTGTTATTCAAAGTTTCTAAGGCAGGACTGAGGGAAAGCGGGATTTTTCCAGCCCCAAAATATGCCTTTTTGGAGATATTATTTTAAGGTGGTTATTTTCAAGAAATAAAAAACTCAGGACAAATTTAAAAATAGAACTGCCTTATAATCCACCAATTCCACTTCTGGGTATTTATCCAAAGAAATCCAAAACACTAATTCAAAAAGATATATGCACCCTTATGTTCATTGCAGTGTTATTTACAATAGCCAAGATATGGAAGCAACCTAAGCGTCCATCAATAGATAAATGGATAAAGAAGATGTGGTCCATATATACAATGGAACATTACTCGGAGATAAAAAATAGAAGGAAATCTTACCATTTGTGATAACATGGATGGACCTAGAAGGTATTATGCAAAGTGAAATAAGTCGGACAGGCAAAGACAAATATCATATGATTTCACTTATATGTGGACTCTAAAAAATAAAAATAAATGAACAAACAAAACAGAAACAATCTCATAGATACAGAGAACAAATTGATGGTTGCCAGGTGGGAGGAGGGTGGGGGAGTGAAAAAGTTGAAGGGACTAAGTACATATTGGTGGTTACAAAATAGTCAAAGGGATGTAAAGTACAGCATAGGGAATACAGTCAATAACACTGTATAACTATGTATGGTGCCAGGTGGGTACTAGATTTATGAGAGTGATCACTTGGTAAGTTATATAATGTCTAATCACTGGATTGTACACCTGAAAATAATATACTGTTGTGTGTCAACTAAAAAAAAAACTTTTTAATGTTCCATGTATGGTCAGGAACCCATGGCAGGCTTACTCATATACCTGTGCGTGGGCACCGTGACAGGAACTAGAAAGAAAAGTGGCCTTTGTCATCATTGCTTATACTACCTTGGACTTGGTTCTCCTGGAAGCAGAAATTCTAGTATTCAGAGAAAAAAGAGGGCAGGGAATGTTCTATGCACCACTTCCTCCTTGAAAGTCAGATCTCTGCCCTGATGCCTAAACACAATAGGTATCCAATAAACATTTACTGAAGCGGGGGGGGGGGGGGGGGACCGGGGGTGAGAGAGAGAGAAAATGAGAGAGATAAAACACGAGATGAGAGAGTACATAAGAGATAGAGATAAAAATCAAGAGATCAGGAGATAGAGATTGAGAGAGAGAGAGGGAGAGATGGATGATGGATGGATAGATAGATGATAGATAGATAGATAGATAGATAGATAGATAGATAGATAGATAGATAGATAAAGTTGAGAGAGAACCAAGAAAGAAAGGGGGTCCAGAGTCTCCTGCCTGGGTTCCTACTCCTGCCTTCTCTGGCCCACTGATTGCAGTCTGGCAGCACGGGAGCACTGAGCTGGAAGCTTGTAACACCTGACCCCAGGAATATGTCCCTGGGGGCCAGACCAGCTCAGCTGGGGATGCTTATAAGCCTTACGACTCCTGTGAGAGGCAGCAGGCAGGAGCCCAGCCAGCTCAGGATCCGGGAGCCCAGAGGCAGCCAGCCAGCCAGCCAGTCGAGCATCCTGTGGTCCCCATCCACCGCTCCTAAGAGCCGGGCAGCCTTGTGATGGGCTCTCCCTACAACTCCACATCACTGTGACGCTCAGGCTCTGGAGCTTGTGGGTCCGCGTCTCCTCCCCACATAGCTCTCTTGCTTTTTAATTAGGAGTGTCTTTCTAGTTCTCTGTGAGGACATGGGGAGCTCAGGGTGCCGCTAAAAGGGAGATTGTGCTTTTAGGGGAGTCACCCATTGCTGGAAATCCGTGCCTGCTTCCTGGGTCATCAATCCTCCAACCCTCAGGGGCCCACGTCCCAGGACAATAGGACGATGTTTCTGTGTGGGCTGGCTTGTTGCTGGTGCCAAGCTGGTGTGACCGTGGGGGAAGCTGAGCTGGGGAAGGCGAGACTCCAGGGTCCCTGAGAGCGACACTGCCTCCTTGAGCGTCTGGCTGTGTTACCCCTGCCTTTGCCACCTGGTGTGAGCAGTGCAGGAGCCTGGCACACCGTGTGTGGGTGTCTGTGTGGTGTGTGTGTGTGTGACGGCATGTGGGTCCAGGGGTGGGTGTGACAGACACAAAGCTGAAACCCTCCTCCTGACAAGTGACCCTACTGCCTCCTGCACCCCAATTTTAACCTCATGAGTCCTAACCCAGCCCCAAGGAACCCAACCCTGCCATTTTTTAAAGTCTTGCACAGTGACCCGGCCCCCAGGAAATCTGGTCCTTCTCCTGAGCCCGCCTCCCCATTCTTGACCCCAGAGCCTTGACTCTGACTTCAGAATCCCTGACTCCACCCTGAGACTCTGACCACGCCCACTACCCGGTGACCTCTCCCCACCCTGACCACGCCCCCTGCTTTGAGATCCCGCCCCCAGGAGGTCTTGTCCAGCTCGCCCGCACTCCGCGCTCGCAGCCCTGGCAGGCGGCGCTGTTCCAGGAAGACAGCTGAGCTGCGGAGCGTCTTGGTGCATCCGCAACCATTCTGTAGCACACACAGTTTCTGTGGGTGGCTGCAGGGTGGGATGGGAGGGGGGCCGGGTCCTGGGGGGACCAGGAGGTAACGTTAGCTGAAGGGAGGGGCCTAATATCAGACTCTGCGAGGGAGGCGGGAGCTGTGGCTTTGGAAAACCCTAACCCTGGGCTGACATCTCAGCTCAGCTGCTGAGTCGCTGGTGAATTAAGGCCCATTCTTGTGCCCGGATTATTAATTGTGAATGAGGATTTGAGATCATGGTTGAATAGCTCTTAGCGAGGAGGATGGGGTTGAGTAAGGGGATGAGATGGGGTTGGGGTTGAGGGCGAGAATGAAGATAATGGTATAGTTGCCACAAAACTCACCTGTCCCCCGTGGCCCTCAGCTCCTTCACCATCCGACTGTGCCTGCACAGTCTTGAGGCCCACAGAGAACCAGATAGCTGGATGATCGTGTTCAACTTCATCATAAAACACCCAGAGCACGACAAATCTAAGGCCAGCGACCTCGTGCTCATCATGTTGAAAAAGCCAGTGCCCCTGTCTGACACCACGCAGCACGTCAGTATTGCCTGCCTCCCAGTGCCCGACCCCTGGGGAGTCTTGAGTGGAGTGTCTGGCTGGGGTTGGCTGGGGGATGGCAGATTTATGCATGCAGGTGTGTCTGCCTTCTCTGAGGGTTTCCCACCCATCCTGAGGGGCTGACCCGCAGCTGTGCGTTCCAGGCAGCCTGTCCACAGGGCTCCGATGGGCGAACACCTCGGTGGTGTGTCTGCGGTCTGCAATACCCCCTATGCCCCTCCACAACCACCCAGCAAGTTCTGTGCTGACAGACAGGACAGAAGGGACTCCTGCTTTGTGAGAGATGAGGGAGGCGGTGGGAGGATGCGATCCAGGGAGAGAGAGAGAAGGAAGGGCGAGAGACACACAGGAACACACTGTGAGAAACAGGGACACAGGACAATAATGAGGAGGGGAGAGACTGGAAGAAACATTGAAACACAGGAATAAAGAGAAGCTAAGAACCTTGGCCGGTGTGGCTCAGTTGGTTGGAGCATTGTCCAATACACCTACAATTTGTGGGTTCAATTCCCCAGGGCACATACCCAGGTGTCGGTTCGATCCCTGGTGGGAGTACATTCAGGAGTCAACCGATTGATGTTTCTCTCTCACATCGATGCTCCTCTCTCTCTCTCTCCTCTCTAAAAATCAATAAAAACATATCCTCATGTGATGATTTTTAAAAAGAAAGAAAAAAAGAATAATTGACACAGACAACAGTATGGTAACTGCCAGAGGGAAGAGGGGGTCAGGGAAGATAGAAGAGGGTGTGAGGGAGATAAATGGTGATGGAAGGAGGCTTGACTTGGGATGGTAAACACAGAATAAAATATACAGATGATGTATTGTAGAATTATATACCTGAAGCTTGTATAATTGTATTAACCAATGTCACCCCAATAAATACAATAAAAATTAAAATAAATAACATTTTAATTAGCACGTCGACATGATACCCACACCCTCAGAAGTTAAAAATGCACCCTCTTGCCTAAATAATTCATGATGAAAATAAAATCATAATGGGGGAAAATGGATGAAAATTTTATAATGGAAATTTTAAAATACTTAGAAGTGAAAAATAAAGAAAAATATGACATATCCAAACGTGTAGGAAGCAGCAGATTTATAGCTTTAAATGATAATGCTTGAAAAGAAGAATAGATGAACATAAACAAATCAAGTCATTAAACAAAAAACAACAGAATAAACCTAAAACAAAGGAGGTGGGGAGACCCCAAAAATGAAGAATTCGGTGTTAGCTGAAGGTAAGGGCGGCCTGGGGCTCTGGGTCAGAAGTCATTCTCCAAATGCCTGTCTCCAACCCATGTTCTGAGCACCCTGGTGAGGTTTAGGAGGTGGATAGGAATTGGTACAATGAAATATTGCAGAAATGTTGCAGCATCTGACCCCCAATGCATGTGTCCACCATCCCTGAAAAGAGGTGCTTGTAAGCCTCAGTGTGGCTTCAGGAAGTGACAGAAAATTGGATCTCAGCCCAGCCCAGATCAGCCAGGTGAGTGAGTGATGGGGGAGCCTGTGTCCTGCCTTTCTGGCCCACAACTCACCTTCCGAGCTTCTGATGTCTCTGTCTCTCAGTGTGCTCATCTTTGAGCCTGTCTCTCCCTGACTCAGTAATCTCTCTTTCTCTGTCCTCTCTCCCTTGGCATCCTCAGCATCCATCTACACTCCTGTCTCCTCCTGCTGCCTCTCCATCACCTGATTCTGTCTGGTTCTCTGGTTCTCTCTCTCTCTCTCTCTCTCTCTCTCTCTCTCTCTCTCTCTCTCTTTCTCCCTCCCTCCCTCCCTCTCTCTCTTCCTCCCTGCCCTAGTCTCCATGTTCCTGAATCTCACTCAGTGTTTCTTTCTCTCTGTTTTCTTTTGTCACTGTCATTCCATCTTCCCACTGCTGCCACTATTCCTAACTGCTGCTGACACTTTCTCTGTCTTCTCCTCCCGACTGACTCTCTGTGTCTCAAGGGCAGAATCTGAGCTGAGAATGAGGTGGACTTTCTGAAGCCCTTTCCTACTCAGACATCACCTAGGAGACAGTGGAAGAAAGGAGTGAGAAGGAGGGAGGACAGACCCAGGCTAACATCCCCAGATTCACAGGAGGACCCCATGGGCCGGGAGACTGCTCATCACTCTTGCATGAACAAAGAGGACCAGTCTGGAGAGGGAAAGAGTATGAGTGTGAGATGATGTATGCAC
Source organism: Tadarida brasiliensis (assembly GCA_030848825.1). Taxonomy (NCBI): domain Eukaryota; kingdom Metazoa; phylum Chordata; class Mammalia; order Chiroptera; family Molossidae; genus Tadarida; species Tadarida brasiliensis. The sequence continues at coordinate 5,278,012 of CM061276.1, forward strand.
TCGGGCACGTTATTTTCTAATTAAATTTATTGGGGTGACATTGGTTAATAACATTATATAACTTTCATGTGTACAATTCTATAATACATCATCTGTATATTCCATTGTGTGTTCACCACCCAAAGTCTAGTCTCCTGCCATCAGCATATAATTGACCCCCTTTACCCTCTTCAACCTCCCAAGCCCCTTCCCTTCTGGTGACCATACTGTTTTCGGTGTTTATGAGTTTGTTTGTTTGTTTGTTGCTTTCTGTTTTATGTACACATTTGGGTGAATTTTGAAATTCTGTGTCTGAGTGTGGGAAGAAATGAGGTGGGGGAGAAGGGTTCCCAGGGGTCACTCTTTTTTTGTAAACAATTTTTAAAATTTTTATTTATTGATTTAGAGAGAGAGAAGGGGAGAGGGAAACATCAATTTGTTGTTCCACTTACTGATGCACTTATTGGTTGCTTCTTGTATGTGCCCTGATCGAGAATCAAACCCATAACTTTGGTTGTATGGGGATGATGCTCTAATCAACTGAGCTACCCAGCCAGGGCTCAAGTGATCACTCTTTTAGCTGGAGACTGTCCATGCCTCAGCTTTCTGAACCTTTCTTGGTCCTGACCCCGCCCCTGAGCTCCGACCCCACCCACTGAGCCCTGACTCCTCCTCTTTGTGCTCTGACTCCGCCTCCAGGAGTCCAGACCAATGACAGCAAAAGCCTCATTAACGACATGGAGCACAGTCTGGCAGATGGCCCTCTAGCGGAGAGGAGGACTCCACTGCTAGGCTGTGAAGAAGGTTATGGTGAGGGGTTGGAGCAGGAGGATGGAGGGGACGTCAGTGAGGGTCAGGGCACAGGAGGCACCAGGTTTGGGAAGGGTTGATGAGGGAGAGTAGAAGGCGGCTGAATGACTGGAAGACTGGGGAACACTGGGATGGAAGAGAAGCAGATCAGTGAACACTCTGGGCTCAAGTGGACTTGGTGAGGATGGAGTGGAGGGACCCCTGTGAGTGTAGTGGGGTAGGGCTGGGTAGAATGTAGCTACTCAGCTATCACTCAGGTCAAAACTCAGGATCATCCTTGACTCCTTGCTGCCTCTCAGTCCTGCCTGCACTCGGTCAGCAAATCCTGCCCGCTCGCTTTAGAGGAATTGGAAGCAGAACCCTCTCCTCGCCTCCCTCCCTCCAACCTGATTAATGCCATTCTCACCCCCCCCCCCCCCCACCGAGCCCCCTGTCTCTCCCCACCTCTGCAGTCTGCCCCACACCACCACCAGAGGGAGGCTGTGAGCACACCAGTCAGACCCTGTGCTGCTTCTGCTCAGCACTGCCCACAGCTCCCGGGGCCCTCAGTCCCCAGCGCACAGCATGACATCTTTGCTCTCTTGGGACTCGGTTCAGACACACAAGACGTAGGGCAGGAGTTCCAGGTCCACACACCAGCGGTAGTCTGGATACCAGACTAGGCTGGAAACCAGGCAGGAGAGGTTCCTCACCTCTCCTCCCTCTGACCCGGAAATTTGGGCCCCCATCCCCTCCAGGGATTGTCTCTCTGGGGGAAGGGGGCTCAAGATAAGACTTGTCCTGACAGGGGGATCGCAAAGGACCTCAAATGACAGGCTGATGGTAGGGACCTGTCCGGGACGGTGAGGAGTCATCACGGAGGGGCGGGGTCAGCTCTGAGTGTAGACAGCTCTCTGAGGCCACCTGGTGCTGGAAGGAGGGAATAGACTAGAAGGTGGGAGGTCAAGGAGGAGGCTGGGGTGAGGGTTCAGGGGCATAGGAGGACACTTGAGATGCACCTAGGCCAAGGGGACAGAGAGGAGAGAGCGAAGCGGGGACAGAGAGGAGAGAGCGAAGCAGGGGCAGGAGGGACCGAGGCTGGGGACCCTTGACTATAGGCGCGAGGGAAGGATGGGACGGCTGGGGCGGAGGTCGCAACATGACTAGGTGGACGGTGGGGCTGTCTCTAAGATGGGGGACATGGAAGGAGGAAAGAGAGAAATGAGTTAGGACACAGTGAGTGAGAGGGGCCTCCTAGGATCAGGTGGCTGCCCTAGGCAGAAGTTCAGGGTCAAATGGAGGAGACCTGCGTGGTTGGTGGCTGAACCACGAAAGTTGACAAAAGACTCCAGAGAGGAGGAGGAGCAGGGTACAGGGCGGGGCTCGGGCTGTGGTTAAGGCGAAGGACATATGGGGAGATGTCCTGGAGGACACCATCACCCAGGTCTGACTCGGCAGAATGGGAGGGAGGAGGGGCAGGGACCTCACTGCTGGGAGGGGGAGGGGCGCCCTCCCAGTGAACGGCCCAGTGAACTCTTGATGTAAGTCTCCGCTGTAAATGAGGATTTAGATGCCTTCGTTCTCTCATATTATCTGTGGGGAAATCAAGAGCCAGGGACCCCTAGACATTGGCCACTGATCTAAACAGCAAGCCCTCACCTTGCAGCCCCTTCCCATAAAGGTGATGGCTTTCCAGACATGGAGAGGGACCATGCTTATAATAAGTCCCATCCTTCTTGGGTGATCGGAGGTCAGTCCCTCCTGCTCTCTGTGTCTTCTCAATTAGTTAAACAAGCCTCTAGACAATTGCTCAGGGCCCAGTTGCTTAGGGTTCTGAGACACTGTAAGATAGCTTCAAATTCCCAAAGCATTGTGTCATCTTAGTGATGATCTCCAGCCTCCAGAAAGCAGAATCCAGATTTCAAGCCTCAAAACCCAGAGTCAAGACTGCAGAATTCAAGAATAAAGACTCCAGTCTTTTGGTTGATAAATTCATACTCCAGAGTCAAGATTCTATGACTGTGGGAATCATAGCAACCAAGGCCCATGTCCCGCCTCTTAAATATACCATGCAGCTTGGAAACTCCAAACTTCACGCTCAAAGTGAACCCAATGAAATCTCAGAATCTAGACCTAGACTCTAGGATCCAGGCTCCAAAACTCAAAAATCCAAAACCTACCATTCATACTCCAGGTTCCAGTCTTCACACAGCAGGTATGAAGGTTTCTGACCTCAAGTCTTAGATTGCAAATGCTAGACTCCAGACTTCTAGTTTGGATACTAGGTTCAAAGGCTCAGGATCTAGAACCCAACTCTAAGACTTGTCACTCAAAGGCCTGACTCCAGAATCCAGATTCCAGACCCAAACTCCAGAACACAAACTATTCCAAAATTCACACTCTAGACTTCAGGTCATGAATCCCCAACTCTAGATCCCAAAATTCAGAATCCAGAACTGGAGAACCAGAATCAAAGATCCACAATCAGAAATCTGGATCGAGAATCTAGAGCCAGAGGTCCAGATCCAGAATCCAAGATCCAGAACCCAGAATTGAGAGGTCTAGACTGCAAGATCCAGAATTGGGGGTCTGGATTCAAAATCCAAGATCCAGATCCAGAACCTAGCATCAGAAATCAAAGATTCAGAATCCCGAATTGGGGGTTCAGAATTCAGAATTGGGGAACCAGAATTAGGACTCCAGATCCAGGTCCAAAATTCAAGATCCGAGGCACAAGAAGTATGACTCTAGACTCGAGTTTCTACACTCCAGATCTCAATTCCAGATTAAAGACTCTGGAATCCTGGCTCTATATTTTGATCTCCAACTTTCAACTCTTGCATCCTGCCTCCTCCTCCCCCTTGAGGAACTGTCCCTGGCGGGGAATTCCTTCTTGTAGACTCAGACAAAAGTTTCAGCCTAATAAATGTTTATTTGGCCTCATCGCCCACCCCACCAGCCACCTAGGCGTCCAGCCTGTAAAGCTGAGTCTCAGCCGCCTCCAACCCCACCCTACCCAACCTCCCCAGACCCAGGTGGGGCTGCAAGCTTATAAATTCAGGCATTCAGGTGCCTGCTCCCCTTCTTGTGGCATCCAAGCTGCCCCAGATGCTCCTGGAGAATCTGGAGGGGGTAAGGTCTTTGGGACAGGAGTCAGGGGGATGAGGGGAGACACAGTCTGCTCTGAGGGAGACACATGGACCACCCTGAGGGAACTGAGTGTCAAGGACACCTGGGTAGGTCCATGTGTCCTTTACTGGGATCTCAAGTTGAACCTGAACCAAGAAAATGTCCTGGAGATGCAAGTAAGACCTGTGGAGGGAGGAGTACAGGGGAGGGGGATGGAGTGAATCTGGAGGATGTCCCTAAAAGCCCTTGTACCAAAGCCAAGAACAGAGTCAGGTGTTATCACAGGTTCAAGTCAGCTCAGCAACTCCCTGAGGCATGTCATGTGCCAGGCCCCAGGCTGGGCAGTGCAGGGGACACAGAGAGAACCCACCCTGAGCATTCCTGGGGATCTGTGCTGTGATTGAGGCAGAACAGGCACTGTGAGGCCCAGAAAAGACAAGGGTTAGATATCAAGGCCTTCTTGAAGAAGGGGCTGAGCCTCAGAGGGAAATATGAATTTGGAGGATGAATTTGGAAGGTTGCTGGGCAGTGCTGGTGGCCCCCTCAGGGAGTTCTAGGTCTGGTGGGGGAAGCAGACACCACTGACTGGGGTAGGTCAGAAAAGGCCTCAAGGAGGCAGTGGCCCTTGAAGGGAATGGCACACCTGGAAGGAGGAACAGCCCAAGCAAAGGCACGGAGGCATGAAATTGCAGGAAGGAAAATGGAAGAATCCACTGCTGTGTCTAGAGGGTTGTGTCATGAGAGACCCAACCAGAAAGGCTGCAATGTTAGAAGCCACTCATGTCCTCAAAAGTGAGGCTGGGGGCCTGGGACTTTATTCTAGGGACACTAAGATTCATGAGAGCTGTGAGCAGGAGTGGACATGGTCAACTCAAGGTGTAGAAAGACCCTGTGGGTTCATGTAGGCTGGGAACTTCAGCGGAGGGACAGACTTGGGCGGGGAGGGGTTGCAGAGAACCCAAGAAGCTGGATAGGAGGCTGGTATAGGGTCTGGGGAGAGAATGTATCCTGAGCCAGAGCCTTGGAGATGGAGAGAGATCCAGGGGCAGGTAGAACGGTGCTGAGGTCTGACAGGCTGTTGAGGGCACCTGGGAGTTTTTCCCGGTGCCTGATGCCTGGAGGAATAGCAGACCCTTTAGAGACCAGAACCCAGGAGAAAGAGCAGGCTGGGGATGGGGGTGGGGAACAAGGATGATGAGAAGAAGTTTCTTAAGCAGCTGGTAGGATAAGTTTGTGTCTGGAGGGGTCCAGATGGGGGCAAGAGGGTCCAGCCTCACCCCGGTTTACTCTCTCCCCTCCCCAGACTTCAGCAGAGCCCTGGAACTTCCTGCACAATGTGGTTTCTCATCTTCTCCTTCCTGCTGACCTCTGCAGGTGAGGTGGACCCAGGTCAGGTGGGGGTCTGTGGGAGTGGGGTGCCCCCTAGCCCGCCCCCACCCCAAGCATATCCAGGCCCTGCAATCTGCCAGCCCCTCCCTTACCCAGAGGCCATCTGATGATTCCTCCCTCACCTCCGCCCCTCCGCCCCACCTCAGCCACCTGGTGATAACTTTGAGTCCTCACTCCACGGCGACAGCTGTCAGGCGCCTTGGGCTGCTGTGGAGTCTCCATGCCACGTGGAGCTTCTCACTGCCCATAACAACAGGCACAGCCCTGCGGTGTCACAGTCCTGAGTTTGAGTTCTGAGGTTGCCCCTTTCCTGCTGTGTGACCTTGAGGAAATTACTTCACCTCTCTAGGCCCTGCCACTTTCTAGTTACATAATGTCTCTGTGACAAGTTCCCAAAGTGTCCCATGGAGATAACAACAGATGTGTGAGGTGCTTGAAGGTGCCTGGCCCAGGGGAGTGCCCTGTTCGGGTGTGCTAGCTTTGCTTGGTGCTCAGTACATGCCAGGCACGGTGCTCGGCACTAGGGAGGCTCCTCTGATCCAGGGAACATCACTGTGCAGTGGGCTACTGGCCTCATTTGACAGAGCAGGGGGCTGCGACTCAGACAGGGGCAGCCACTAGGTCAAGGTGACCCAAGGTGGCAGGAGAACTCCAGAACATATTCATCCACCACCCATGAAGAAATTAATTGTAACCTGACGCCTCTACCCTGGAGGAGTTGAGGGTGGACTTTCATTAACTCCCACACACACATGACCCTCTCGCCCCTGGGGGCCCCTACAACCTCCCCTCACCCCTGCTGCCAGCGTCCCCTTGGGCTCTGTCCGTGCTCTCTCCTCCCCTCCTCCCGCCTGCCTGCTGCACCCAGCTGGGGCCTCCGCCCTCCTCCGGCTTGGACTGACCAGGTGCGGTCTCGGTGCCCAGCTGTTCAGCCGGCACCCTCTGCCCTTCTCTGAAGGACAACCCCACCCTTCCCTTGTTAAGCCCCTGTCCACCTCATCTGAGTTCTCCCTGTCTTGCCAGGGCTCTTGGCCCAGTTCCCAACCCTAGTGGGCAGAGTGTGGGCACTTGGTCTTGGCTCTGAAACCCTGCCCCAGTGTGAGCGTAACTGTGTGCCTGGCTGTGACCTTGAGGGGACATATCCATTTGCCCAGTGTAAGGGGTCGTGGTCCTGTTACCTTGAAACATCTTTGTTGATGTCTTTCTGCATGGTGCTGTTGGGGGGGGGGGTGCAAGGCTCTGTGTGTCCACATCCTGACGAGTGACTTTGAACACCAAGCAGTTGACATGGGTGCTGATCTAGAGATGGATAAATATGTCCTGTCCTGGTTGCCTGTGTCTCCGGCTATATGTCCTTGACCTTGAATACCCAGTCCAGATGTTGCCCTGTCCAGATGATCTAGTGGGTCCACATCTAAGTGTTTGAATCTCCACGGAGTGGCTTGGGGATGAGTCCCAGTTTTGACCTTGACTATCTTGATCTGGGTCCAGTCATACATCTGACTGACTTTGGCTAAATTCATGTCCACAGCCTGAACATCCACACCTTATGTCTGCATAAATAAGTCTATGAATCCTTTGTTTAAAATAACTAATATTTATTAAGCAGTCACAATATGTCAGGCATCTCACACACACACATACCTATTTAATTCTTACAACAATCCCATCTTACAGATGAGGAAATAGAGGCACAGACATCAAATGATTTACTCAGAGTCTCACAGAGAATATGTTTGGAGGCGGGGTGGGGGTAGGGGGTTACTCTATCACTCTAAATTTAACCACAATACTATAGATCCATATCTGTGGAAAAGTTTTGCGGGGGCCTGAGTACATATCAGTGTGTCGCCACCTGTACCTTTATGAAAGACCCCATCTTGTATGCCCAGACCCCATGTGCAAGAAGGCCCAGTCTGGGTCTTCTATTTGCAAACCTGTGTCTGTGAACGTGTGTGTTTGCACTCACACACACGCCCAAGTCTTAATTGTCCATGTTCCTACACACACATGAACCCCTGCGCTGTGATTCGCAAAGCTGCAACTCACATGCGTGCAAGTGTGTTCCAGCTTCAAGTGCTGTCCATGTCCATTCCCACGTGTGGAAGACCCGCATGCCTGTTTGCTTGCCCATGACCTTGTGTGGTCATGTCTGTGACCTTGTATGTATGACACACTGCATTTGGCTGAGATGTCCAGGCTCTGGAGCCAAGACTGTGTGTCATCCATTTGATGTCTGTGACAGCTCAGTGACTTTGAATGAAGTGACCACCTGTCCAGAGTGTATCCATTGTCCTTGTCTCCACTCCCAATGACAGGGGACTTCTTGCCCTCTGGTCCCTTCCCTGTCCTCTGTCTCCCAGAGTCCTGTGGCAAGTGCATGGGGGCCGGGGACAGGGGCCTCGTTCTGGAGAAAATAAGAAAAAGTTGTGAAAGCTAGAGAGAAGGCAGTGCGTAAAAATCAGTAAGAAGTTGGGGGAGGCGCAAGTGAAAAATACATAGTGAGGGCAGGGTGCAAGGAAGGTGTGGGGTGCAAGGGAAAGGACTCTGACAACCCCCCACCTCCTCTCCCAGCGGCTCAGGAAAACAATGGCAAGGTGCTGAAAGGTGAGGAGTGCGAGCCCCACTCCCAGCCTTGGCAAGTGGCCCTGTTCGATCGTGGACGCTTTAACTGCGGTGCTTCCCTCGTCTCCCCTTACTGGGTGCTGACCGCAGCCCACTGCCAAACCAGGTATGAAGGCAGGGCTCCAGGTGCTGCGGGGGCATGGAGGGAAGGGTCTAGGGATCTGAGAATCTTGGACTCTGGGGAAGAAAGAGCTGGCGCCTGAGGACAGTTCCAGCTGTGGGATGACTATGGACACTTTGGTCCCTGGGGGGCAGGAGCTCTGAGGCTAGGGTAATAGGATACCTAGATTTCCAAAGCCTCAAGGGGCCCCAGGTTGCCCGCTGATTGATTTTTCTGTCTTTTCCTCCGTCCACTTGCGGGTTATCCCAGCCCACTCAGCAACTTGAGAGTGCGCCTGGGCGAGCACAACCTACGCAAACGCGATGGCAGAGAGCAGCTACGGACTGTTTCCCACGTCATCCCGCACCCGGGCTACGTGGCACGCACCCATCTCCACGACCTAATGCTGCTGCGCCTAACTCGGCCTGCGCGCCTCTCCCCGCAAGTGCACCCCGTGTCGCTGCCCATGCGCTGCCCCCAGCCTGGCGAGTCCTGCGTGGTGTCTGGCTGGGGCCTGGTGTCTAATTATGAGTCTGGGACCACAGGAAGCCCAGAGTCACAAGGTGCGTGAAAGATTGGAGCTGGATGTCAGGCCTCCAGGGACCCTATCCTCGAGGGCTCTTGGGCGGAGGGAAAAAGGCCTAACATTTTTTTGTTTTGTTTTATTGTTGTTGTTAATCCTCACCTAAAGATATTTTTTTCAAGTGATTTTTAGAGAGAGTGGAGGGGAGGAGGGAGGAGGAGGAGGAGAGAGAGAGAAACATTGATGTGAGAGAGATACATGGATTGGTTGCCTCCCCCACACCCCCAACCAGGGCCGGGGATCCCGGGATTCAACCTGCAACCCAGGTACATGCCCTTGACTGAAATTGAAGTCCAGACCATCTGGTGCACAAGCAGATGCTCTAACCACTGAGCTATGCCAGCCAGAGCATGGGGCTTGAAAATGTATGGGTTCACTCCATGTTCACTGTCCTCCCCAGTGGATCTCCCGGATACGCTGCATTGCGCCAACATCAGCATTATCTCAACCACGTCTTGTAACAAGGACTACCCAGGGCACTTGATGAACACCATGGTGTGTGCAGGTGTGGAAGGCGGAGGCACGGACTCCTGTGAGGTCAGAGCCAAGAGGGGACCCTGCCCTGAGGAGAGACGAACAGGGGACAGGTTTGGGAGTTGGGCCAGGGTCAGGTTTGCTTGCTTGCTTTGGCCCAGAGAAGATACTAGGGATAGGTCTGGGGATGGAGCAGGAAGAGCAGTTAGAATGGGGGTGAGGTTGGAGTTAGAGAGGGTGGTGGGTTGGGGTTGGGGTTGGGTTTGGGGTGGACAACGAGGTGGTCGGTTTGGGATGGCATGAGCTGGAGTTGAGAATGGGAATGGGTTTGTTCAACTTTAGATAGGAAATCTGTTGAGGTTGAATTGGGGACGGGGTAAACTCTATTTAGGGTGCAAAAGACATGACAATGGATATGGGTCTGGCTTGATTTCAGATGGGGAAGAGATAGGGTTGGGGTGAGGTTGGACATGGGTTGGCTGAGTTGTGTTGAGTTGGGGTTGGGCTGGTTTGGGTTCAACTGGATTGTATTGAGTTGAGATGGGGTGAGGTTGGATTTTGATTGAGATTGTGAGTGGTGATTAGACGGGGATGGGGAACACTAGATCTGAAGCTTCTCACTCAAGCTTCCCCTTCTCCTCACAGGGTGACTCCGGGGGACCCCTGGTCTGTGGAGGTGTCCTGCAAGGCATTGTGTCCTGGGGTGATGTCCCTTGCGACACTACTACCAAGCCCGGTGTCTATACTAAAGTGTGCAGCTACCTGGAGTGGATCAGGGACATCATGAAGAGGAACTGACTGTTTTCACCTACCCCGAGTCTCGGACTGAGCAGACATTCCCATGGCCGCTCCATCCTGACCCGGGACAGAATCAAGCCATCCCCCAAAGACCCCATTTGCCCAAGGCCCAGATGTTAGCCAAGATGTTGTCCTGTCTGAGGTGCTCAAGGTCACCTGTTTGACACCAAGATAACAGCACTGATGCACATTTCTCTGAAAAAGTTTCTGTGACTTTCTTCTGGGGATGAAGGGACCTGGGAACCAGAGCCTGGGTGGGCGACCCAGATCCAATGTGCACTGTTGTTTTCCACCCACTGCCCTGGTCCTTAGGGGAGGAGAAATGGCCTGAGGCAGGGCTCTGTTGACTCAACACATGGGGTCAGCAGTGTGACCCTGAGCAAAAGACTCAACCTCGCTCAGCCTCAGTTTCCCCATCTGTGAAACAGGGATCCTCATATTGCTTACCTCATAGGGTTATAAGGATTAAATGAGGAAATCCATATGAACTGACTCACACAGGGCCTGGCACTGGGGAAATACTCTATATCTCTGGACCCCAGTGAAAGGACCCAGCACACACTAGATGATCAAGAATGGCTTCATTTTTTTTTTTCAAGGTTTAGTTTGGGACTTCCTGGTAGCCATGGCAAAAAGGCAAATACTTTCCTTTCCATGGGCAGGTTGCTGACCTACAGCAGAGGCTGAGACTCTGTGAGCTGCTTTGATTTTACTAAAGAGCCAAGAGAACATGTCAGAAACCTATGGGTTTACCATGGAGGCTGCAGGAATCTAGTTTTTTATTCTCTTCAGAGATCCCAAAAATGTGATTTTCAAGGTCACTAAATGTTGAAGTACATAAATCTGGCCCCTGAGACCTGTAGATTCTGTTGGGAGAGGGGAGATTGGAATTTGCGAAGAGGATGCTCTTAACCTTGGAAGGCAGGTAGTCTGGGATTCCTGAGCCCTTGGAGGACGTGACCTTGAGCATCCAGATCTGGGGAACAAGGAGTCGGGGGAGGGGTAATGGGATCCCAACGTTGCTTGGGGAAACAATGGATCTTGAAATGCCAGGGAACGTATTCAGGGAGACCACTGAAACTCTGTATTCCTGGATCTGGGGGTGCTAGAATTGAAATGGGTACCCCAAGATTTTATGAGAGGAACAAATAGATTTGGGAACCTGGATCCTGAGTCCGGGAATGCAAGAATCAGGGCAGTCTGAAAGCCAAAGCTTGTATTTCAAGGGGATCCGGAAGCTGAGAAGCTGGCATCTTGGCTCCAAGCAGTGCGGGGAGAAGGGAATCAGAGCCCCACTGTTGGTATTTGAAGGTGCACTGGGTCTTGGGGTATGCGGCCTTACTTGGGATTCAGAAATAATGGGCTTTGTATTGGGGGGTCAATGATTCCTCCACTCCTGTTTCTGTTCCCAGTCACTCCTCCACCTACCCTTGTTACCGGCAAGACGATGAGACCTCGGTTCTTGTCTTCTTGAAGGAAAGATTTCAGTCAAGAGACCAAGTGCAGCAAAGCCAGTAAGAATTTATTGGCCGCAGCAAAAGCACACTCAGATGGGACGTTCGTTAAAGCTGGGGACATGAAACAAGGAAGGGCTTAGCATAGAAGAAGCGACAGGAGAGCCTGGGCTGGGCTGCTTTGGCTCACGGGGAAGTCAGAGAAAAGGGGGCTTTGGAGACAGGTTCAGGGGGTTAGCCCAGGACGAGCTGCCGCTGCCTATTGCTCCCCGGGTTGCAAGTCTTGTGGGGTCTCTCAGAGTTTAGGAGAGGCAGGCCAGAGAGGGAAGAAGAGAAGGGGAAGGGGCAGGCGTGCTCCCCAGAGGGAAAGCACATGCTTTGCGTCCTCCGTCCTAAGGGCTTTTGTTTCTCTCTTGCAGGCGGGGAATCTTAGGGGAGGTCTCAGGGAGAGTTTCAGCAGAATAGGCCTCAGTTTTCCAGGTGTGTCCTTTCAGGGTGGTGGTCTCCACAGACTGGTCAGCAGGAGGGCAGGGTTATTAGTCAATGCAGCTGGTCCTGATGTCAGCCAGAGCATCACTTCTCTGCTTTTGCTGCTTTTCTGGGCCTGGAGCTGAAATATAACTGAGGCCTAGATGTTTTCTCTAGGGAGGAAAAGTTCAGGGGGTCTGAACCTCATGACCAGCGACATGCTGGAGGAGGAGAGATGGAAAGGCTACACTGGGGGCGAGGTAGACACCCCAGGCTTTCCACCTGGTGACCTTCTGCACCTGGCCCGTTGTCCTTGCTCTGCTTATGTCTGTCTAACTGCCTATCACATCGTTACTGGCTCTGTCCCCAAGAACAAGGCCCAGGAGCTCCTGGCCCTGCCCTGACTGGCTTGGGCCCCAGGACCGCTTATGTCTTACAGCGCAAGCCCAGTCGAGGGCCTATAGGACAACAGGTGCTCATTCTCCCATCCCTCCCGCAGCCCTGGGGTGGGAGGAAGTGTCCAGCCCCCAGGCAGCAGGGAAAGGGCCAGCAGGGCAGGGGCGGGGCCCTAGGGGCTTTTAAAGGCTCCTGGGGAGGCCCTCATAGCTCACCACCTGCCTGCCCCGGGACACCTCTGCCACCATGTGGTTCCTGGTCCTGTGCTTTGCCCTGTTCCTGGCCAGTACTGGTAAGACAGCAGGGAAGATGTGGGAGGGGAGCCTGCCCTGACCCTCATGCTGCCTTCACCCTCCCCCCATATAATATCATAATAAGTCCTCTCCCTCCCACCCAGCACCCCAGCCTGTGCCCCTCCAACCCACAGGGCACCAGGTTCTTTCCTATCTCTCCCAGCCCCTCCTCCTCCTCCTTACTTTCCCCACAGTCCTCACTCCCCCTCAAGGTCCTGCTCCCTCCCAGGAACCCCCAGAACATTCTACTCTTCCCACTCAGATCCCACCCTGAGCCCCGTTACCAAGGGGGCATCCTGGGCCATCTCAGTCTCTCCCTTTGGGGGATTCCAACTCTTCCAAGGAGCCCCCCAATATCACCAGACCCTTGGACCCTGATCACCCCTAATTATCCGTCCAGAGCTCTCTTGCCCAGTGGTCTGGCACCTGAGTCCCCAATCCTACCACTCCCTGGAGGCATTTCCCATCCAGCTGTCTACTCTCAACTGGGTCCTCCAGTCCCTGGCATCTGGTCCCCCCAATTCTTCCAGAAACCCCCCCAGACTCCATCAGACACCTCTGCTTCTTCCAAAACAAACTTTCTGGTCCATGACCAGGTGGGCACCCCATCCTGCTATGGGGGTTCTGTAAACATCTCTTTCTTCCCTGATGCTTTGCCCTGGGACCACCATCCAGTACCCCCAGCTTTCTCCTCCAGGAGAAACAGCCAGAACTCCTACACAGGTGCTCCTTCCTTGTAGAATGTCCGTCCTTCCCCCAGCTGCAGCCCTCCTCCACCTGCATTCCCCCTGTCCAGCTGCACAGCTCTGGTTTTCCGGGACAACCCCTCCCCAGGATCCCAAATGCCTTCCCAGCCCACCCGTCCTGCCCCACCTCACCCAAGCACCCCAACATGGGATTCAGAAACACCCCCTCACGTGGGTCCTCTGTGCACTCCCACAGCTTGGCCCCTGGTATGCCTCTTTCTCCATTCCTGTCCTGGCATTGCTCCCAAGGGACCCCAGCTCCCCCAGTACCCGCTGACTGTGACCCCATCTCCATAGAATCACCTGATCCCAGAATGACTATCACAGGCTCTCCCTCCTTTAGACCCCCCTCCCAGTCCTGGCCCCAACCCTGTCCCAGGGCCCCCACCCCTCCCAGAATGCCATCCCCCGTTCCCAGCACCCCAAACCCTACAGGATCCCTCTCCCAGCTGTACCCTTTTTGCTAGTCTTTGGCCAGGAACCCAAAATTCCCCCAACCAGGAACCCCAATCAGCCTAAATTCCCAGGTGCTCTTCTTGGCCTCTTAGACCTGATTCCCCAAATCCACATCCTTTCCAGAAGCCCTGAAAGCCCAACCCCGAAAGGACCCTAACCATGTCATCAGCCAGGAAGCCCCTTGACCCTCCAAAGCCTTTCTCCCCAGCCTCTGCGCTGCTCTCTTGAGACCTTTAACATTGGTTTCCCCTCTCAGAACCCACAGCCTCTTGTCCCCGCCCCCGTCCAAGACCCCAAACCACCCCACAAAGCCCACCCCCACACCTGATGGTGTCGGCTCTGCTCTCAGCTTTAGGGCTCCCCACCTGGGACTAGCCACCAACCCACAGTCTCAGAGCCTTCAGAATTCTGGGCACTTCCCAATACCCCTTGCCCATGTCCTCAGACCCTGGTCCTCTGTCCCCATGCCCCTGTGTGTCCCTAGCACAGCTCCCTCTCCTCGTCCAGGCCCCTGGCCCACTGCCCCTCCACCCACCCTGACTCAGCACCCTCTCCACAGGTGCCGCACCCCCCATCCAGTCCCGGATTGTAGGAGGCTGGGAGTGTGAGAAAGCCCAACCCTGGCAGGCGGCCCTGTACCATTACAACCAGTTCCAGTGCGGGGGCGTCCTGGTGCACCCCCAGTGGGTGCTCACAGCTGCCCACTGCATAAGCGAGTGAGTAGGGGTAGGGGACAAAGGCAGCAGGGTCTGGGGCAGGGGTGTCTGTGCTACCACAGGACTGGCAGCTAGCACTGTCCCCTCAGGTAACCTCAAGGGAGGCTAGGGGACCTAAGGCAGAAAGGAAGGTTGTGGTCCAGGGTCACAGGAGAGAAGCAGGGCTGGGACTGGGTGACCCCAGGGAAGCCCTCCCACAGCTGCCTGAGTCTGTCTCTGTCTCTCCTCGTATAACTGTCTCTCTGTCTTCCTCTGTCTTGTCTCTGTCTCTTGGTAACTGGCTCTGTTATGTATCTCTGTGACTGTGATTTTTGTCTCTATCTCCCTCTCTTTTCTGTCTCCATGTCTCTGTGTCTCTCCCAGTCTCTGTGCATCTCTAGGTCACTCTGCTGCCATCTCTGTCCCTGCATGTCTCACCCTCCAGCTCTCTGCTCTGTCTCTCTCTCTCTCTCTGTGTCTCTGCCTTTCTCCCTCTCCCCATCACTACTGCGTACCCCCCCAGAATGGGACTGAAGGGGATCCCCAGAGAAAAGAAAGGGTTGTCCCCAACATTTGTGTGGGGGGGCTTCTCACACTACTCAATCCCACCCTCCAGGACAATCCATCCATTCCAGGGGCACACAGGGGAGGGCTGGTTTCAGCTGGAGCTGGGTGAGGGCCCTGGAGGAAGGAGGAAGAAGTGAGAAGAAGAGGAAGGAAAGGGTGCTGGGAGGGAAGGGGGACGCTGACCTTGGGCTGGGGGCCAGGCCACCCGCCTGCTGGGGAACCAGCCCCACAGCCCCAGCTGCTGCTGAGCTGTCCATAGGCTCCTCCCCCCACCTGCCCCACCCCCTCCTGTCCTCACTCCTTTTGGTCCCTCACGCTCTGTCACCCCCTGGCCTCCTCTGCTCCCATTTCTCATTCATCTCTTTACTTCCTCCAGCCCTTTCTCACTTTGTCTGTCTCCCCCTCTCCTCCCTCACTCTCTTCCTTCACTCCTGCTTCTTCCGTTTGTCTGTTTCTCACCGACTCTGTCTCTTCCTCATCGCGCCTCCTTTCTGCTCCCTCCTTCTGTCTGTCTCCCTCTCTGTCTCATTGCCTGTGCCTTTTTAAGCTCACTTCTTCACTTCCTTTGTCTTTGCCCCTGGATAAGCCTTTCACACTGTCACATCCTTTGGTTTTTTCACCATCTCTTTCTCCAGGATTCTGAATCTTTCACGCTCTCTGTTTTTCTCCTTGTTTCTTTTTCTCTCTTTTGGGACCCGCCCCCATGCTGCCTTGCCCCATCTCCCTTTCCCCCTCCTCTCTTCTCATCCCCTTCATTCCCCTCTCTCCCCAGCAATTACCAGCTCTGGCTGGGTCGCCACAACCTGTTTGAGCACGAAGACACAGCACAGTTCGTCCAGGTCAGTGAGAGCTTTCCACACCCTCAGTTCAACCTGAGCCTCCTGAAGAACCACACCACCTACCCAGGAGAAGACTACAGCTACGACCTCATGCTGCTCCACCTGACAAAGCCCGCCCAGATAACAGACGCTGTGCAGGTCCTGGACCTGCCCACCGAGGCGCCCCGACTGGGGAGCACCTGCTATGCCTCTGGCTGGGGCAGCATCGAACCATATCCATGTATGCCAGGCTGGAGCCCGGACACCTGGGGGCGGGAGGAGGGGCTGGGGGCCTGGACTCCTGGTCTGAGGGAGGAGGGGCTGGGGGCCTGGACTCCTGGTCTGAGGGAGGAGGGGCTGGGGGCCTGGACTCCTGGTCTGAGGGAGGAAGGGCTGGGGGCCTGGACTACTGGTCTGAGGGAGGAAGGCTGAGGAGCCAGGTGGTATAGGCTGCAGTCATGTTCCTTCCTGGCCTGTAGTCAAGTACCCAGATGACCTCCAGTGTGTGGACCTCGAACTCCTGCCCAATGAAAAGTGTGCCAAAGCCCATCCAGAGAAGGTGACAGATGTCATGCTGTGTGCTGGATACCTGAAGGGTGGCAAGGACACCTGCTCGGTGAGCCAACCTGTTCCCCTGGGCCTCAGAGTGCTGGGGGAGGGGACTCAGATTCTGGGCTGGGGTTGAGAGCTCTCCAAGCAGCTGTCTCCAAGGCTGCCCAGATGTAGCACAGCCCCACACACACACTGCTCCAGCTCCCTCCCTCCCACACCCTTTCCTTCCCATACCCCCATCCAGGTGTCGCATGCATCCCCTTCCTCCTAACACATATTTACAGTCCAGGCAGAGAAAGCTACTTGAGAGGTGATATCTGAGATGAACCCTGAGGTGGGAGGGTCCTGTAGATGGATCCCACTCCTCTTCCTTGCTCCTCCTCCCTGCAGGGACCATCCCCCTGGGTCCTACCCCCCATACACAGAAACTGGACTCTGATGTCCCATCCCCGTGTCTAGAACTTGACCCACTGCCCCCTCTATTGGAATCCTGCCCACCTTCTTCTGGGAGTGGACTCCGGAGACAACTGTGTTTTTCCCCATAGCTGAGCACAGGTCTGCAGGCAGAACCCGCTGCCTCAACGGACCTCACTGTGTTCCCCTCTCCCCCTTCTGTAGGGTGACTCAGGCGGCCCGCTGATCTGCGACGGCATGCTTCAAGGAATCACGTCATGGGGCCACACCCCGTGTGCCCGGCCCAATATGCCCGGTATCTTCACCAAACTTATGCCCCTCCTTGATTGGATCAAGGACACCATGGCAGCCACCTCCTGAATGCCTCCGCCCTGTCCCTGCCCCCATTAAAACTAAATGTGCATCAAATTCGCATCAAGTGTGGGTGTCATCTGACCTCCCGGACGCTGAGCACCTGGTAGCCCAGGACCCACCAGGGCCAGGCTGGAGCCTCCGCAGCCCTCCCAGTCTCACCGAGGGAGGCGTGCAGTAATGGACAGGGGGGAAGGACAGGGCAGAGACAGGTGTAGACAAACAGGCAGAGAACGGAGGCAGGGACTCCAGACTGGTTTGCACAAGCTGGGCCCGACCCTGCCCCGCGGGAGAGGATGCAATGGAGGGTTGGACTCTGAGAGCCTGGGTGGAGCCCACTCTTTATTGTGGCGGGGTAGCCAGCAAGGGGGCAGAGAGGTGCTATTGCAAGCCACACCTTCCTGGGGTGGGGCTACATCAAAAGCCGGGTAGGGTCCTGTTCGCCAGCGGACAGGAATAGACATCGAGGGACTGAGCTGGCCCTCCTAAGGGGGAGGAGTTAGGACGGTGACGTGTGGCTTTTGGGCGGGGCCTGCGAAGGCTGGTCACTAGGGGGCGTGGCCTAGCTCGGATGGAGGCGGGGCCACACCCACAGGCCACTTCCCACCGGCTGTCCGATTCATGGGGTGGGGGCAGGGTGAGGACTCAGTGGACCGGAACAAAGTCGCAAAGGGTGGGCCCAAGCTTGAGGGACCGGGCTTTGTCAACAGTCCTGGGAGGGCGTGGCATGTTCCTAGGGTGTGGGGCCTCAACGTAGGTCTGATTTCCGCGCGACCACCGTGAGGGGGGCGGGCCCCGCAGTGTTTGAGAAACAGTTGCTTAGAGAGGCTTGGCGGGGGTCCCCTCGTGCGGGAGTGAATTGAGCTGGATCATTTTTTGCTTGGAATCGGCGTCTAACTGCAGCCTGCTCATGAGCCTCAAGGAGCTGAGCTTCGTGGCCCTCCGGCGGTAGTTTATTCGCCGATCCCAGGACTCTGACGCGTGGCCCCACATGCCTACGTGGTTTAAGTAGCTCAGGATTCCTGGGGAGGAGGGGCTAGGTGGGCCAGTGGACTCCGAGCCCCGCCATAGGCCCCGCCCCGTTCCTCTAGGCCGACCTCCCCTTGGGTCCGCCCCCATCCATCCCGAGGCCCAGCCTAGGGTTCTCCCCGGGCTCCGCCCCTTGCCCTGCCTAGGCCACGCCTCTTCTTCCCGAGGCCCCGCCCTCACCGGTCCACAGCATCAGGAAGCCGCTGCCCCAGCATAGGTAGGTGATCAGCAGATAGGATACATGTGGCCTGGGTTGCAGCGTCCGGCAGTTGACTACAAAGAGCGTCATGCTGAGGACAATCAGGAGCCCTGCATTTGGGTGGGGCCAGAGATGGACACAAGACTAGGTACCCTGGAACCCCCAAAAAGAGAAGAGAGGACAACCTCTCACAAGCCCACACACACACACACACACACACACACACACACACGACAGAGATACCTGGAAGATTCTCCACACACTCACCCCAGCTGAGAAAGGCAGAGAAAGGAGAACTGTGAGAGTGGGCAGAGATCACAAGAAACTTTCAAAGACAGACCCAGGTGCAGGACAAAGATGGCAGCCTGCAGGACAAAAACTCACCCCCACTCACACTCCTAGGTCCCAGGGACAGATGCTGGGGTGGGGAGGGCACCCCTTCCCCCAAGCCAACATTTACCAGTGCTGAAGCTGAGGATACTGAAGACGAGGTCGATCTTGTTAAGGCGGCGGAAGACTGGACGGAAGGAGAGGCCCACGACGGGGAGGAGGATGACACACAGGGTCATGGCCAACATCATGAAGCCCATGCTCATGTGGATGAGAACTGGGGGTGGGGGCAGGAGGAGGATTGTCCCAGAGTCATCCCCAGACATTCTCCAAGGTCAACCTCCAAATGCATCCCCACTGACACCCATGAACAGCACCCCCAAAGGACCCCCAAGGTTTGACTGCAGACACCCTCAAAGTCACTCCCACTCTCATCGCCAAAGTCACCTCCTAGAAATCCCAAAATGACCCACTCTCACTCACAAAGTCACCTCTAGGCACCTGTTTATTCAAAGCCATCCCCACTCACACCCTCAAAGTTGTCCCAAATCAACCCCCATTCACCCCAAAGTCAACCCCCAGACACCCTCATAATCATACCACCAAGGTCACCCCACAGATGATCCCTGAGTCACTGCCAGGCACATTCTCAAGGTCTCTCCACAGAATCATCTCAATCATTTCTAGAGTCACCCCCACAGACACCTCTAAAGTCACCCTACTCACACTCCCAAAAGATGTCCCACAGCAACTCGCAATATCCTCAATGTCACTCCCCAGACACATCCAAAAGCACCCTCAAAGTTATCCAAGACACTTGAGTCATCTCCAGGGTCACTCTACTTCTCTCCAACTCACACTCCTAGGTCCCCTGGTACCCCTTTCACACCCCCAGACCTCCCCAAAGTCACCCCCATTCTCCACATCACCCCCCACATCCCCTAGAGCACACACACAGATGTACACACACACACACACACACACACACACACACAACAAATACTCTAAAGTTAGTGTACCTGAAAGACGTCATCACACTCTGCAGAACCGACATTTATCCAGTTTACACAGCAGTGTGACAAGACTTTCAGCTCCTTCTGAGAATTACATCTCTCCTCTTAGCCCCTTCCTACTTTGCCTGCCTTTGAACAATGCACGACTGTTGCAGCCAAATGAGCTAAGACTCCATCTGCTTTGTTTCTGGCAAACTGTCCGCCTCTAACACCTAACCAGCAAGCAAAAGATTACTCCTGTATACAGAATAGCAATGGTGATCTCTGGATCAATCACATAATCCATGTTGAGGGCTTCTCAAGACAGACCTTGTGCTCTGGGTGGGACACGTAGGTTGTCATGTGACTCCGGTTGGGCCAATCACAGTGCCCCATGCCCCAGACCGGGTTGATTGGCCCAAAGGCGAGCACATGTTCACAGCTCTGCCCTGGGACGTTTTCTAAATTTTATTGATTTGAGACAGAGAAAGAGAGAAAGAGAGAGAGATAGAAACATTGATGAGAGAGAACATCAATTGGCCACCTCCTGCACGCCCCGCCGTGGCGATTTGGCCCACAACCTGGGCATGTGCCCTGACTGGGAATCGAACCGGCAACCTCTTGGTGCATGGGTCAACGATCAACCACTGAGCCACACCGGCTGGGCCTGGGACGTTTTCTAAAAGAAGTTATCAGGGACAGCTCTCCCCTCTAGTCAACAGGAGTATGAGCCTGGAGCTGCCTGAGCCATGCTCCCAGCCTCCTAGGTGGGATGGGAGACCTGAGAGACTAAAACTAAAAAAGAAAAGCAGACAAGAGAAGGAGAGTTGAGGTGACACTGGCTGTCATCATCCCAGAGACCAGCCCATTCTGTGTGTGTTCAGAAAGAGTGAACGTTTAGGGCTTACCTCCCCACCATGCATTTCACCCTCCTACCTGTTCCCCACTCTCAGCTCCTTTTATAACCCAATCAGTGCATTGCATTGCTCTGGCCACCAGGCTTGGTTGGGGGTACGGGTGCGATCCAGCCAGGGCTTTTACGGGAACTTTTTGCATTTCTTTCCTGCTGGACTTGAGGCCCAAGTTGTTAGCAGTTCTGCCAGTTATTAGTTTGTCTACATTCAGGTCCGTTCCCCACCCTTCCCTGTTCTGTGCTGCAAGGACTACATTGCCCAGCCTCCTTTGTTCACTGGCTTATCAGCTTTGGCTAATGGGAGGCAATGGCAGAAGCATCGTTCTGGGAGGAGGGGACAAGCCAGGATATTTATCCCCCACCTGTCTCTCTGCCTCAGCAGCAACTGCATTTCTTCTGTGATAGTGGCCACCTCTATACCCTCCAGATGGCTCCAGCCTCTGGGCCCTGTTAATACCACCTCCTCCCTTTGTCCTGCTCTAGGGGTGTAATCATTTCCTGCGTTGCTAATTCCTGCTTTGTCTCACCATTCCCTACTTGGCTTCTCAATTCTTCTGTTACCCATGAAACCAGTTATCTACGTTTACTTTCCTCTGAAGCATCTAGAATGATTTCTTTTCCTCACTAGATCCCGGCTGCCACTCCATGAAGCTTTGAGAATAAAGCCAATCCAAGTAGCCTGGAAACAGACAGTAATGCCTGCTGTGATCACTTGGACCCCTGAATTCAGCCATGCCTGAAAACATTCCTTCTCCCAGCCTTTCGCAGTTAGGGGAGCCCATCAGTTCTTTCACTCAAGCTAGTTCAAGTTAGTTTCTGTCCCTTGTGACCTGAAGATGCTTGATTAATTCATGGGTCCCTCCACAGGCTTCTCACAGACCTGTGGAGAGACCTATGCTGCCTGCATAGCACCCACCAAAATTGCAAACACCCCCACCCCAAAAATCAGAATTGAATGTTCACCCAAAATCTAGAGGAAGAAGAACTTCCTGGAGCTGAGAAGCAGTCAGTAAAGTCACAGAGGCAAAGGGGAGAAATTAAACTCCCTAAAAATGCTGAATTTCTTCATCATAAAATAAAAAACAAACAACTTTGCAACCTGTTTTTTTTTTTTTTATGCCAGCCATAAAGCTATGTATGTTTGTATTAGCATTCAATAAATGGTGATTTGCTTTTAAAAAGAGAACTAACCCAGCCAGTGTGGCTCAGTGGTTGAGCATCAACTCATGCACCAAGAGGTCGCTGATTCGATTCCCGGTCAGGGCACATGCCCAGGTTGTGGGCCAAATCCCCAGTGGGGGGCATGCAGGTGGCGGCCAGTAGATGATCTCGCTAATCAATGGTTCTATCTCTCTCTCCCTCTCCCTTGCTCTCTCTCTAAAAATCAATAAAGAAAAAAAAGAAATTTTACATAAAAAATAAAAAGAGAACTAAAGTATTGCTGTGTATTTGTGAATGATAAATAAGCATATATGTGTACACATACGTCTGTGTATACATGCGTTTAAGTTAATATGTGTGTATAAACATATAGCCATTTTCTCATTTATGCAGAAATGTTCACAGTTGTTTTTGCCCACCCAGTACCTGTTCCCGTTCTCCCGGCAACAGCAACTTTGTTCAGAGGAACTCTCTGCCACACTATGTCCTTGTGCTTCTGGCAGAAATGACCCCTCCATTGACTCTTTTTTTATTATTATTATTGATTTTAGAGAAAGGAAGAGAAAAAGCGAGCGAGAGAGAGAGATTTGTTATTCCCCTTATCTATGCATTCATTGGTTCATTGGTTAATTTCTTGTATGTGCCCTGACCAGGGATTGAACCCTCAACCTTGGTGTATTGGGATGGTGCTCTAACCACTTAGCTGCCTCGCTCTTTTTTTTTTCAATATGTTTTTGTTGATTTTACAGAGAGAAGAAGGGAGAGGGAGAGAGAGATAAAAACATCGATGAGAGAGAAACATCAACATCGATAGGCTACCTGCACGCTCCCTGCTGGGGATTGAGCGTGCCCTGACCAGGAATCAAACCAGCAACCTCTTGGTGCACAGATCAGTGCCCAGTCACTGGGCCACATCCGCTTCCACGGACTCTTAAGAAAAGGGCATGATTCAGACCCACTTATTCACAGCATGACATCCTCCTGACCACAGCAACTGGTTCAGGGAGAAGTGAGAGACCCCCGGGAAGGAAGTCTGATCCCATCAGAGCTAATCCTGAGACTTTTGAGGACAACTTGTTTTCTCTTTCCTGTGTTGGTTACAGAAAGGGGAGAATCCAGGAGCTGCTGATGGCCCCTTTGCCACTGCAGAGGCAACAGCTTTCCTTAGGGCCCAACAGAGCAGACGGCAAGAGACACATCTCTAGTGGCACCCTTTGAGCCGCTGGCCCGAGCTGTATATGAACCAGGTAGATCTGTGCCTCTGCACTTTCCCATAACTTGAAGCCATAAACTACATGTTCATCTTACTTTCACAAGCTTGAGTTTGGGAGATATAAAAGAAAGAGCTATTCAAAATAAATAAATAATATTAATACTACACAGTGTTCTGGAAATTTCATAAGTGCTCATTTGAGATCTAAAATGAAGGTAGGTACCCTGGCCAGTGGCCAGTTGGTTGAGTGTCGTCCCATGCACCAAGAGGTTGCCGGTTCAATTCCCAGTCAGGGCACATGCCTGGGTTGCTGGCTCAATTCCCAGTAGGGGAGGTGCAGGAGGCAACTGATCGATGCTTCGCTCTCACATCGATGTTTCTCTCTCTCCCTCTCTCTTCATATCTCTCTAAAAATTCAATTAAAAAAATTTTTTTTAAATATCAGCTCTCATCCGGCTGGTATGGCTCAGTGGTTGAGCATCGACCCATGCACCAAGAGGTCGCCAGTTCGATTCCCGGTCAAGACACATGTCCAGGTTGTGGGCCAAGTCCCCAGTGGGGGGCATGCAGGAGGCAACCAATCGATGTTCTCTCTCATTGATGTTTCTATCTTTCTCTCCTTCCTACTTCCTCTCTCTCTAGAATCAATAAAGGGAAAAAAAATTTTTAAATATATCAGCTCTTTTCTCTCTTCAGTGGTGATTTTTTAAAAAAGCTCCAGGAGACCCCCTCACAAGGCCTTCAGAGAATCTCCAGAAGAGACCCTTTCTCAAGACTGTAAAGATTTCCCCCAAAGGATACCTAAAGATTCCTGCCCCTGACAATCTCCAAAGAGCCCCCTCCAGAATCCCCCATAGCCTGTTCATGGCCCACTGACCAGTGACTTGGCCAAAGTTGGGACACCGGTACTTCCTGCAGTTGGTCCAGAGGCCCACATAGCCGGTGTAGGAGCCTGTCAGGTAGGCCATACGTCCATCCACTACGCTGAACATCATCAGGGTCGCGAGGATGCTGAAGACGAGGGCCCAGCCCCGCAGGATGTACTTTCTGTCCTCCTCCCAGGAATAGTCTGGGTCCACTTGGAAAGAACCGAGTTCTGGGGATTGGGATCTGCCTGCATCCTTCTGTTGCATTCTAGTGTCCATCCCGACCACAGCCATCTCCATCCCTACCCAAACCTCACCTTTCACCCCATTCTCAAACCCCTTCCACCCAAACCCGATCCCAGCCTCATCCCCATCTCTGTTCCTGTCTCATCCAGCACCATTCACAGCCCAATGCCATCCACAATACTCTCTGTCCTCAACACCAAACACAAGCCCATTCCTATCTCCTACTCTCACGCCCAACTCAACCCCCATCCGAAACCCCATTCCAAACTCAACCCCATCCTCCAGTCCCTATTCCCCAAACCCTAGAAGCATCCCCACTCTCAACCTTATCCCTTCATCTCCTTCGCAACCCAGGACACCCACAACAGTGACACAGGTTCTAAAGTATGTTCACGAGGACAAGACCCATGGTATCAAAAGAGTGAATACAGGGGTTGCACCCCATATTCACCAAGCCCCTGTGATCCTGCCAACCTTCCCAGCTGGCAGGGACCCCTGCCCCCCACTGCTCACTTACCTCTGGTCATACTAGACTTCACAAGTTTCCTCCAACACACCAAGAGTTTTCCTACCTTGACCCCTCCACACAGTTCAGCCTGTTTCTTCTATCTGGGACTCTCTCCTTCCACCTTTGCCCAGACTGCCCTATTCACTCTCACCTCCAGTGTCACTTCCTCCACTCACTTCCTCCACATCTCCTTTTCTGACACTCCCACCCCATACTCAGACTCAGTTCTTGGCCAGGTTGCCCATTAAATGCTCTTATAGTGCAATGGGAAATTCTTTTGTTTTAATCCTCACTGAAGGATATTTTTTCCATTGATTTTTAGAGAAAGTGGAAGGGCCCGGCCAGTGTGGCTCAGCAGCTGAGTGTCGACCCATGCACCAAGAGGTCGCCAGTTTGATTCCCAGCCAGGACACATGCCCAGGTTGTGGGCCCGATCCCCAGTGGGGGGCATGCAGGAGGTGGCCAATCAATGTTCTCGATCATTGATGTTTCCATCTCTTTCTCCCTTTCCCTCTAAAAATCAATAAAGAAAAAAAAATCTTTTTTTAAGAGAAAGTGTAAAGGAAGGAAGGGGAGAGACAGAGGAACATCGATGTGAGAAAGACACATCGATTAGTTGCCTCCTGCACATGCCCCAACCAGGATGGGGATCAAACCTGCAATCCACGTATGTGCCCTTGACTGGGAATCAAACCTGTGATCCTTCAGTGCAGGGGCTGATGGTCTACCCACTGAGCAACACTTACCAGGGCCAATGTGCAATTCTTCATGGCCTTGTCATTCATTATTTTACTAACTTTTTTTTTTTTTTCCTACCAGTCTTCCTGGACAGACCTCCATGAGGATAGAGGACAAATCTTTTGTGTTTCCTGCTGTACCCCCATCGCCTGGTACACAGCCTTTGCTATTTTCACATAAAAGGAGTCATGCATGAATGTGTGAAGAAACAAATGGACGGGTGCATTGATGGGGCCCAGTAACAGTCACTTCTTTCTCTTCTTCGATGGTACATCTCAGTGTGGATCTCAGAGGAAGTTGGGCACATGGGTCAGGAACTCAGGGAGGAGTTTGGGGGATAGGAAAAGAAGCTTTTAGAATCAAAATCAATATCTGTAAAGAGTAAAAAAATCAAGTTTTTTTTACCCTGGCCAGCGTGGCTCAGTGGTTAGAGTGTCGGCCAAGCACTAGAGGGTCATGGGTTCCATTCTCCATCGAGGTCATGTACCCGGGTTGTAGGTTCGATCCTGACCCTGGTTGGGGTGTGTCCAGGAGGCAACCAATCCATGTTTCTCTCTCTCTCTCTCCTCCCTCCCCTCTCTTCAACTCTCTCTAAAAATTAATGCAAAAAAATATCCTCAGGTGAGGATTAACAACAAAAATCAACAGGTTTTTATCACAATGGATTCTAAGTGCTTTTACATGCTATTAACCTGTTTCGTCCTCATAACAAATTCATTGACTGATAAGGAAACAGAGGTATAGAGTAGTTAAGTGGATAGTCATGTAATTAAAGATATAAAGGTTGATAGGGTTGGTTTTTTTTGTTTTTATCCTCACCCGAGGACACGTTTGCATTTATCTTCAGATAGAGCGGAAGGGAGAGAGGGGGGAAGAGAGAGAGAGAAACATCGATGTGAGAGAGACACACCGAGTGGTTGCCACCCACGCGACCCTAACCGGGGCCAGGGACAAACTGCAACCAAAGTACATGCCCTTAGCGAGAACCGAACCCGGACTCTCTGGTCCGTGGGCCAACGCTCTAACTGCTGAGCCAAACCGGCCAGGGCAGGGTTTTTTTATTTTTTATTTTTATTATAGTGGTTGGTTGATTGGCTGATTCTTTTTTTCCATCATTTTTTTATTTTTAATTACAGTTGATATACATTATTATATTAGTTTCAGATGTACACCCCAGTGACTAGCTAGACATTACATAGCTTAATAAGTGATCATCCCAATAAATCTTGCACCTATCTGACACCATATATAGTTATTAAAATATGATTGACTATATTCCCTATACTGTACTTTACATTCCCTTGACTATTCTGTAACAACCAATTTGTACTTCTTAATCCCTTCACCTTTTTTGCCCATCCCTGTTTTTCAAAAGATCATCACAAAGGAAAGGATGAAGGAAAGAGCAGTTTGCAAGTCCTCACTCCTGACAGGAAGGGCTGCGCATACGAGTCGGGGCAGCTGCACTCCTGTGGGCCCCTCTCCAGCCCTTCTTAAGCTGTGAATTATAGGGCTTCGAAGGAGCAGCCCCATCTTCTCTGGGTCCCTGAGGCCTTAGGAAAAGGTGAAGAGAAACAGAGACAAAGAAAGAAAGGGAGCCAGGAGAGACACGGAAAAGGAGAGGCATTACATAAAGGTATGAAATGGATCCAGAGATGGCCCTGGAAGGGGTGGAGGGTGGGGCAGGTAGGAAGAAGGAATTGTAACTTCAGACCTTAGGGTCTCTAGAAACTGTAAGAACTGATCTCAGAGATACTGGTGACTCAGCCCTACCTAGTCCTGACCCCATTCTAACCCCTCTCTAACCCTGTTGTCTCCACTCTAAGATTGTTTCCTTGCCCCAGTCCACCCTTGCCCTGTCCTGACACCTCTCTGATCCAGCTTTGACCTCTTCGTGACCCAATCCTGACCCTGCCCAGACCCCACACTGAACTCACCCAGACCCAGACCCAGCCCTCATGTCACTCACACAGGTCTAGTGTGGTGGATGAGTCCATGGCCAATGTCCTAACTTCCTGGAACCCCTCCAACTGTCATGGAACCTACCCCCACCCCCAGTTGCAGGCCAGACTGAAGCCCTGAGGCCTGCCTGTGAACAATAGGGGAGACCAAGAAGCACTGAAGAAGGGACAAAGATATCCAAACCTCAACAGACAAAGCCTGAACCCCAGAGAGAGACCAACGAACTTCCAGGTAGCCATAGAGGTGCCTGGAAAGAAGAGCTGAGGCAGTTGGCAGGCTGTTGAGTGCATCTGGGGACTGGCTTTGCCCTGCACCTCCACATGTCCCTGAAGTCCCAATCTGGCCAACAGAGCAGCCAGTCAGATCTCCTTCCAGAAGATCCCAACAACACCCAAGATGAGACTCAAGACCCTTCATCAATTACCTACAGGCCCATGCAAAGTGCCCAAGACCCTCCATCCACAATCTCCACTCGCCGGGTCAGCATCCAAGAACCCCTACCCACTGTCCATACTCGCCGGGTCAGTATCCAGGAACATCTACCCACTGTCCACACTCACCGGGTCAGCATCCAAGAGCATTCACCCATTATCCACACTCGCCGGGTCAGCAGCCAAGAATCTTCATCCATTATCCACTCTCGCCGGGTCAGCATCCAAGAACCTTCACCCATTATCCACTCTCGCCGGGTCAGCAACGAAGAACCTTTGCCCATTATCCACTCTCGCCGGGTCAGCATCCAAGAACCTTTACCCATTATCCACTCTCGCCGGGTCAGCAATGAAGAACCTTCACCCATTATCCACTCTCGCCGGGTCAGCATCCAAGAACCTTCACCCATTATCCACTCTTGCCGGGTCAGCAACGAAGAACCTTCACCCATTATCCACACTCGCCGGGTCAGCAACGAAGAACCTTCACCCATTATCCACTCTCGCCGGGTCAGCATCCAAGAACCTTCACCCATTATCCACTCTCGCCGGGTCAGCAACGAAGAACCTTCGCCCATTATCCACACTCGCCGGGTCAGCAACGAAGAACCTTCACCTATTATCCACTCTCGCCGGGTCAGTATCAAAGAGACGCCATCCTTTAGTGCTAGTAGCCAAACAATTCTCCAAGAGACACCATCCAGTTACTGGACTGGTGTCCAAGACACACAGTCAGTTCCCTACAGTTCCTATTCCAATAGCCAAGATATTCCATTAGGTTTCCAAACTCACCATTTAAGTGCCCCAAAGCATTGTTTACCTAGCCACATCCCCTTGACCAGTATAGAATCAGTTGCCTACAGTAGTAAAGCCAGTTTCCAAGATGACCTAACAACAACCCAGAGTCACCACTCAAGTCTTCAAGGCTCCAAGTTACCAGCCCGGGCCAAAGTGGATGTTCCCCCTTCAATTACTCACAGCCCTGAGGCTAGTATCAAAAGCATGGAATCAATTCTCTGGAACTCCCAGGAGAATTTCAAAGACTCTTTGTACAACTTCCAATTCAGAGGAAATTCTGAATTGGAATTAGACGACATACCGACAGCCAGCTCCACGGAGGCCAGTTCTTGCGGGTGAGAGGCAGAAGTCCAGGCAAAAGGCCAGGTTCTGTGTTAGAATTTGAGGGGAGGAGTAGCAGTCAAAGGTCAGGGACCAGAAACATGGTGGGTGTTTCAGAGACTGGTGGTTGGACCTAGGTGTGGCAGGGCTTGGAAGTTGGACCTGAAGGTGGGCCCTGGGTAGGGCATGGCACAGAGGCTGGACCTGTGACTCAACCTAGAGACTGAATTTGGGGGTGGCATGGCCTGGAAGCTAGGTCTGGAGGCAAGGGAGCCTGGAGGTTGGACCTGGGTAAGCATGTCCTAGACCTGGGGGATACAGGGAATAGAGGATGGACATAGAGAAGATAGAGTCTGAAGGCCAGACTGGGTGGAACAGTCTGGCAGCTGGACCTAGGGTGGCTGGGTTGGGTGGCTGGACTCAGTGCTGACACTGGTGGTGGGTGATCTACTGCAGGTTTCAGGATGGGCATAGACGCAGACATTCACAGCTGCCCCTAGGCAGGCGGCTGCTGCATGAGGCCAAGAAGATCAGCCGCCAGCTGAGCCTGGTGCTAAGCCTAGTTGGCATGATGATCATCAGTCTCATCACTCTGGGCCAGCCTTGGATGCACTTCCAGGTGCCACTGACACCCCCTGGGGACCCTGCTGGCCCCCTGACCATCCCCATCAAGACCATCTTCTTTGTGCGGTGTTCTGACATCTCCTGCCAGAGAGAGCACGACCAGAATGCTTGTAAGGCCTGCCCTAGACTCACCATTCCTGAGACTCATTTCTCCTCTGTCCCAGGGACCCCTTTCTGCCTTCTCTGGGATGATCCTTACTGCCCCTGGCTTGTCCTCTCTTCTCTGGGATGGTCCTCACTGTCCCAAGACCATCCTCACTGCCTTGTGCTCATCCTCACCTACATGATACTCATCCTGGTGTTCCTGATTCTTTTCCTTCCCCAGACTTGTTGGACTTTGCCTGGGCCTTCCTCCTCATTGCCAGCATCACCGGCTTCTGCATCTGCATTATACTCATAGACATCATCTTCTTCACCAGCTCCAACTTGTCCATTCTGGACTTCTCCGGCATCATTATCAGCATCCTGACAGGCATGGCACTGAGATCCTTCCTTTAGGGACACCAAGACAAAGCATACCTTTCCCACTGACTACCATGATACCCAACCCCTCCCCACCACACTCCAACCTCATCCCCATTCTCACCTTCAGCCTCAATCCAAATCCTATATCCCAACCCATCCCAATAAAAAATACCAACTTTCAACCCAACCCCATCTCCAGCCTCAATACCAGCCCCCACTTCACTTCCCATTTCCATCACCAACAAATCTCAAACTCATCCACCTCCCTTCCATGATGTTCATGTGCATCTCCACCCCCATTCCAACTCAATCTTCTCTCCAATATCCAAGCCATCCTCAAACTCTTTACAAATCTCAACATCCAACTGCAACCCCATCCCGATAACCTGTGAACCTCACTCTCAAACTCAGCCTAACCCATTCCCAACTCCATCCTCTTACTAATCTCCAGTCCATCCTTATCTCCAGTCATACTAGCCTCAATCTCCATCCTTATCACTCAAACTTCAACTTCTGCCCAGTACCCAACTTCATTTCCAGTTCCAGCCCCATGCCAAATCCTGTCTCCCCACTACCACCAGCTCTGTGATTTTGTTCAAGCTACTTAATCTTTCTGAGCCACAGTTTGCTCATCTGTAGGGCGGGGATAACATTTTCTACCATGTGGAGATGTCATGAGGACTGAATTAGAAAATGTCAGTACTCAATGGTAGCTATTGTACAAGTCCTTATCTCCCATCCACTAAAAATTTATATTCCTATTAGAATCGTTTAGTTTCACTTGCATGTCAAATCACACTTTTTAGAAAAGGAGGCAGTGGGGAGCACTTTCATTTGGAAATGAAAGGTATTGTCTTCTCTTGCAGTAATTGACCACAACTTTCAGTTGCATCAAGAGAACATTTTTGGAGAGTGATAGTCAGGCCAAGGAGGGAGACCACTCAACTTCCCATTTCCTTGTTAGCTAATGTTATGTGTCTAGTTGGTCTATTAGCTGTTCCCAATTGTTTAAATATAATGTACATAGGATGGAAAACACCTGTTTTATGTCATCTAAACTAGGACATTTTTCTATAAGAAAATCATTTCCGCCCATTCCCACTTTTTAATTAAATGGAAAATATTTCCTATATTATTTTTCAATAACATAATGAAAAAATTACTCAGGCCCTAGCAAGGTAGCTCAGTTGGTTAGAGCATCATCCTGATACATCAAGGTTGTGGGTTCAATCCCCAGTCAGAACACATACAAAAATCAACCAATGAACCAGTGCATGCATAAATAAGTAGAACAACAAACTGATCTCTCTCTCCCTCCCTCTTTCTCTCTTTCTCTAAAAATTAATAAATAAGAAAGTATCCATACTCCATCCACTATCTGAAAAAAAAACACTTTTCCTTTTCACAAATTATCTTTAATTCATGTCATCTCAAAATACAGCTAACATATCCAGAATGACAGAGTTCTTTATCCAATACCTCAGAAGCCCCAAATTAAAGACCCAGTGTAATGATAATAATTTATTTCACTGTGTGCCAGCAAATGTGTCAATCTCAATAACTCTTCATGACAACAAGGAGATGGTCCCTGTGATTATGTCCACTTTATAGATGGGAGAAATGAGGCTCAGAGAGATGGAGTGCATCCCTAAGGTGGAAGGCAGAGGCAGG
Organism: Tadarida brasiliensis; assembly: GCA_030848825.1. Classification (NCBI taxonomy): domain Eukaryota; kingdom Metazoa; phylum Chordata; class Mammalia; order Chiroptera; family Molossidae; genus Tadarida; species Tadarida brasiliensis. The sequence goes on from CM061276.1 coordinate 5,309,555, forward strand.
ATAAGAACTCCAGTCAGTTGGCCCCAAAGTCTGTGGTTTTAGACACCCCCATTGCCTACTGAAAGACCAAGATTTGCACTTCCAGTGTCGTCTACCATGACATTGTCAGGAGCCTATTATCCTGCTGGTGAGCAGAGGTGAAGGGAAGTGAAAGAAAGTGGGAAAATAATGAGCAAGAGCCAGGCAGCTACACAACTATGGGCAGGGGTCTTCACACACCTGCTGCCCCACCTCCTAACACCTGTACTCATGCAGGGGCCAACATGATATTGGGTGTCCTGTTCTACCTGATGCAGGCCCATGAGTACCTGCAGGAAGGCATGACCTACAGGCTGGGGTGCAGCTTCTACCTGGCATGGATTGGCATCTTCTGCTTCCTGATGACTGGTCTTGGCTGGGATGGGGTGGGGTTTGGGCATGGGTTCAGGGATACAGATAGGGATTGGGTGGGAAAGAGTTCAGAATGAGGATGGGGTTGGGTTTGTGTTAGGAAATGGATTGGGGGCAGGGTAGGGGATAGGTTAGGTTTGGGTTTGAAGGTGGAGATTGGGGAAAGTGTAGGTGAAGGGGTTGGGTTTTAATTTAGGGATGGGCTTGGGGACAGGGTAGGGGATGAGATGGAATTGGGGATGGGATTGGATTTGGAAGTGGTTTAGGGACAGGGTAGGGAATGGGGTTGAGATTGGGTTAGATATGGGTTTGGGGACAGGGGAAGGGGTGTAATTGGGCTTGGGGAGAGGACTGGGGTCAAGGTTGGGCTGATGAACCCTATATCTCATTCCCTTTGCTTTCTTCCTCCCCCAGGTTTCTTTTTCTACCTGAACTACATAAATTTCTGGTCCATCCTAGCAAACCAGGCCATCTGGACTTAGGACATGGGAATGACCCTACTTCTGGCCTGCTCCCACAGCTCCCTGCCAAGTCACCAACAGCCCTGCTCTCTGGCCCCCACACCCACCAAGACTCTTGTTCTTTTTCAGTCCCCTCTGAGTCTCCCCCACTCAGATTACTAATCAGTATTTTTAAATCTATATTTTTGCCCAGAATATCCTTTTGGCTTAGTACCTTGTAAGTGTTTCATTGAATTGCCATTCCTCCCTGGGGCCATCCCTTAGGCCCTCTGGGTTAGAAGATGGGACTCAAGGGCAGAGGTGAGGGAAGGAACTCAAGAGAAAGAGACTTGAAGCACAAGGTTAGCAAAGAATTGGACCAATGGTTGGTTCCTGGCATATAGATGGTGCTCAATCACTGTTTATTGAATAGCTGATTCTTCCCAAGCCCTTTGGGCTTCATCTTTTACTTTTGAGACTCCCTAATAATTTGCCCCTCCTGAGGCAAATTCTCCCTGCACCTACACTTCACCTCTTGCCCTTACCTGCCACCACCTCCTCTTTCTTCTCCTCAAATCCCCCAACACCAGGCTATTCTTTTTTTAAGTTTTTTTTTCTATAGGATCCCATTCTTTCCCTAATTTATTTTATTTTATTTATTTTTAAGACTGTTGTATGTAGCAGACTTTTGTAGATGGTTTGGGGCAAATGGAGAGTCGTTTACGGAACAGGGTAAGGTTGAAACTCAAGTACAGAGTTATATCATTACCTGGGTCCCTCTGCACAGTTCCAGCATAGAAGCCCCACCCATCTCCCTCTCACACAGTGGTTAAGCAGCCAGCTTTTGAGTCTAAGATCAACCACTTACTAGCTCTGTGACCTGTGGCAAAATGTGGAAGCCATCTGGGTCTCAATGTCCTCGTCTGTAAAACGGGGATAATGATAGTACTTCAATGTAGGCAGTCTAATATCACATCTGGTCCATAGTATGGGCTCTGTAAGTGTTGCTACCATAATCCTCCCTCTTTGAAAGCCTCACAAAAGGCTTTCAAATTTGTTGTTTTTCAATAATTATTTTATTGATTGATTTGAGAAAAAGAGAGAGGGAGATTTGTTATTCCACTTATTTGTGCATTCTCTGGTTGCAACTTGTATTTATGTATTCACTGATTGCATCCTGACTAGGGATCAAACCCACAACCTTTTGGTGTTCGAGATGACGCTCCAATCAACTGAGCTACCCAGCCAGGGCTCAAATTTGTTCATTTTAACACAGACTGAGACACTGGATCTATAGCAGTGATCAAACTGGACACAAATCCTTGTTTTTATGGAACTGACATTTCACCTGGGAAGCAAAATAATATGACCACAAACAGCTTTGTTAGGGGACACATGCTATGAAGAGAAAGGAGTGTCAGGGAAACCAGTCTGGGAAGGAGGGGTCTGTTATATAGAGCAAAGGGGTGGGGCTCTATGCTAAGGTGACATCTGAGCAGAATCCCGGCTCAAGAGAGGAAGAGAGCAATGGGTTAGATTGAGGGAAAGAGTTCTAGGCAGAGGGAACAGCAAATGCAAAGGTCCTGAGGTGCAAATGTCCTTGCAAATTCTAAGACCAGGGAAACCAATGTGCTAGTGCAGCCTGGGCAAGGGAGAAAGAGGAAGGAGACAAGCGCAGAGGGGCCAGGGGCCAGATCGCTGCCCGCGTTGTGGCCACAGTGAGGATTTTGCTTTACTCTGCGTGAGGACAGGGTAGGAAATGCCTCGTTTTGCTAAGAGTTTGCATCTCTTCCTTTCACTTCGGACTACAGACTTCATGGGAGGAGTCTCCCAACTAGAAGGAAGAAAAAAATTTTTGACAAGGGGAATCGGCTAAACAAAATGTGTTCTATTCACACAAAGGAATACGTGTGTGTGTGTGTGTGTGTGTGTGTGTGTGTCCATAAAGAGTCCACACCAAATTGTTGACAGTGGTGACCTCCGGTGAATGGGTTTGGTATACATTAGTTTCATTTTTTTATCTTTGAAAAACCGTTTTACAATCACGTCTGGGGAAAGACACGCCTTGGATCTTCAACCCTACCAAGAATCCAAGCCTCCAGGTCTTCGACGATCTAAACACCGGGAAGTGAGCCCCAAACCCTTCCTGCCTCGGCCCCAGAGTCCTGTCCCCAGCCCCTCCTCTCTCAGACCAGAGAGACCCGGACTCCAGCCCCTCCCCTGTCCGAACCAGAGTCCAGCCCTCGAGTCGCGGTGTCCAGGCTCAGCCTCTCACTCTGCGCCACGGGCGCGCTTTCCCAGAACTGGCCCCTGTCAATCTCAGCTCTGGCCCCGCCTCCCATTCTGCGGCTGGGACTTCGTCTGGGTCGGCCCCGCCCCTTCAGCCACAGCTGTCGCGCTGGCAATTTCAGTTGCTTCCCCTCCTGGCCCCGCCCCCACTCGGGGTCCTTCCCCTTCACGCCCCTCCCTTGGGGCCATCCACAGAATTGCCTGACGATCACGACAGGGGAACAGGAAGCGATATTTCCTTGCTTTTTATTCCCCGCCCCCAGGGACGAACCCTTATGTCCTGTTCCGGAAGATTCTAATGGGAACAGGCCCAGTCCCTTCCCCACGCACCAAAGCGGGGTTTCCGGCACCGGCGCGTAAACTAGACGCCTCGGGGCGGAGCCCAGGCTGGCCGCTGGGCGGGCCTCGCGAGCGGCGCGCACTATAAAGTGGGACGCGTGGCAGCCCACGCACGTTTATGGCGAAAGTAAGAGTTGGGTGAGCTTCTTCTGAGGTTTTGGCTTCTTTCTGCCTGCGCGGGGAGGGGGCGGGGGCTTTGGGATCTGAGCCGCGCGTGTCAGGAGGTGCCCGGGCCTGCGGCGGGGTGGCCACGTCGTCGCGTGGTTGGGGTCACGGCCTTTGTCATGGCCCCGAGCGCGTTCCGAGGCGAGCCTGGGGGTTTCCCGCTGGGTGGGCGAGGGCGTCTGGAGAGGGTGGTGGCTCTTTGGGGGCGCTCGCTGTCGGGGGACGCTTGCCGCCCCCGCTTCGTCCGCACCGCAGGCTGGCTGCGCCATCTCTGCGGCCCACGTTGCAGGCCTGCGCCATCTTGTCCGTCTTTCTTGGGGGGCGGGAGGCGCGTGTGACTTGGAGTTCCTCCGAGATTGTCCACAGGTGCTTTCCTTAGGACATCACTCTTGTTTTTTCTAATCCCAGGTGGCCGGCATTTTTTTTGCAGCCTGGAACAAAGACGGGGAAGTAGGATCCCAGAAGTGACAAGGAAAAAGGGGGAATGGGGTCTCTAAGTGAATTACTGGTTTGTTTCTGAGAAGCAGATAGGAATGGTCTTAATGAGACAGGCCAGTAAGCCAGGACAAGTGGGGTAGGGAAACTGAGGCAGCTGAACAAACTGATAGAGCAGTTTACAGCGGATATAGAAGGTCACCTCCCTAGAAATAATCTCTAGGCCTCAGCTGTATTTCAGCTCCAGACCCAGGTGAGCAGCAAAACCAGGCTGGTGACACCAAGACTAGCTGTAATGACCAATCAGTGAAGACCATGACCCTGAAGGAGCACACCTAAGATTCCCGCCTGCAAGAGACATAAAAGCCTCAAGTTCCAGGTCTCCCGTTCCCAGGAGCAGGCCCATGCCCACCCCCTTCCTTTTCTTTCCCCACAGGCATGCATCTCCTAAACTCTAAGGAGGCTTGCAACCAGGGCAGCAATGGGCAGCTGCAGTTCATCCCAGGCAAACCCCCTGAACCTGTCCCCAAGTCCCCCTTTTCTCTGACTTCTCAGTGAGCCAAAGCAGCCCAGCCCTTTATTGTTTCACTGTCCCCCAGCTTTAGTAAACATCCTCTAGTATTCACTGGGACTCATTGTGAAACTTTTCCTGCACAGAGTCAGGAACCCACACACTACCAGTCCGGCCCTAGGTAGACCCACTCAGGATTAGGTCCTCTTTCTGATAACGAGAAAACAAATGAGGACTTTGTTCACCCTCAGGAACCACTTGAACACAGTCACCCCAAATAGTTTGTTAAACGTTAGTTCGGGGCTAATGGGTCCTTATGGTCTTGGACATGGGTTTCCTTGATGCTGAGCGATGCCAAGGCCCTAGCAAGTAAATTTTTTATTTCATCCAAAATAGTTACCATTTATGTTCCTGAAATAACATTTTGTACATAATGACAATGCCATTGTCACCCTTAATGTTTCCCAGTCTCTAAGTGCTGTTAGCATTGTCTCTGTCCCTGAAGGTGAGTGGCCTCGGGGCCTGGTTGCAGAGGGATTGGGGCTCCCATGATGTCAGCACTGGGCTCTGATCACCCCTGAGGATACAGTGCCCCCCCCCCAGGACTTTTGACACCTGGGTTCTGAGGGGCCCTGGTGTTGATGTTCTCTAGACACCCAGAGTGTTTCTTTGCCCACCCTTACCAAGTCTTTCCTGTGTTACAGGTGTCTCTTCAAGCTGAGGGGCCACCCACCACCACCCCATCTTGGTAAGAACTCTTGCTCCCACTCCCTGACCCACCCAGGTCTAAAATCACCTGCATTTTGCGTGACTTCACATCAGATATCCCTGGGACCTGATTTATATGCTAGCAGTCACGCCCAGTATTGACATACAAATCCCAGCTCTGCTTTTGGTGGGTTTGAAGTGTCAGGCGACTGGACTCCAGTGCCTCAGTTTCTGTATCTGTAGAAGCGGACACAACATGTCAAGAGTAGATGAGTCTGTCCTCTCACAGTTGGGGTGGGGAGGCACGATATATCCTGCCTTCAAAGGGAAGCCTTGAATACAATGAAATACACAGGCTGTGAAAGGAAGAAATATATGTGTATTTAGGTTTGAGGGGAGGGCTAATCAGAAGTCCAATTTTCAAACTTAGCAGAAGAAGGGAAAGAATGGCTCCCAGCATTAACACTGTCACTGCAGTTTCTAGACTAGATACAATGTATCAGCCACTGAGCCGGCATCCCAGAAATGTGTACATAAACTGATACAGTTACTACAGCTACCTTTCACTGACATAGCAGCTGTTGTTCTAGTGACACAATGTATCTGGAAAATGTTTCACAAGTGTTTCAAAGATCTAGGTCATAAAATGGGCCTAGATACATGTTATCCAAAGAGATGCAAGTGTTCAGCTCTAGGAGGGCTTTTCCTCTGTTCCCTGAAGGTCAGGAGCAGAGGGAACACTGGCTGTGATGAAACAGGATAGAAAGTGTGTTCTCGGTTCTCAGCAGTTCCACCTCTTGCTGACAGACCTTATAGGGAGGAGAAGCTGCTTTCTGTGGTGAGCTCGGGTTCCAGATCATATAATTGTCTTTCTGAGGGGCCGATGCTCCTCACCCTAGGTGTCCTCTGCTGGGCTCTGCAAGATCATTGCCCTCCCAGAGGGAATTTCTGGGAAAGTGTGGAGGAGGGGAGGTGCCAGCTGGTTGGGGGGGTGGGCGAGAAGAGGGCAGAAAGTCCAGGGCAGGCTGGGGAAGACCTGAGGATCGTGGGGTGGGGCTTGGGTCAGTTGCTGCAGGTCATACAAGAAGTGACACCCAGAGATATGCCACTGAGAGGTGGCAGTGGGAGGTATGGTATTAGAAGGCAGGTGATGGAGGTTGCCTCTTGGCACCTCAGGGACCAAGTATTGGTCATTTTTCCTGTCTGGATCTTTGAGCTTTTGTCTGTGTCATCCCCTTAGAACTATAGGCAAGTGGCTCTGGGGCCTGGGTGACGAGAAAGACTAGGACAATGGGGCCCCCATGATGTCCAGCACTGGGCTCTGACCTCCCCTGAGGACACAGTGCCCCTGGGACCTTTGACACCCAGGGATCTGAGGGGCCCTGGCTCTGAGGAGGGAAGCATGGGGGACCATGGTTGCCCTATACCCCACTGACCTCTTCCCCTCCCCCACTCCTTCCTGTCTGCAGATGGTTCATCTGGGAGTCAACAGCCCCACCACCCCTCTTGGTAAGAACAGAAGAGGCGCCCTCTTATTGACACCATAATCATCATGTTAAGTTTCTAGTGTTAAAAGTGTCCAGTGAATAAGAGTTATAGATGGTGGTGACTGATATAATAAGAGACAGGTGCTGAGCGCCAGTCGGTTCAGCCTCAGTAACCCTGTGAGCTGGGCGGTTTGTCCCTGGGCCGCAGCTGAGGACCTGCGAGCACAAAGAGGCTCTGGTTTTCCCACACCCCTCTCCTTTTGGGGGGGGCTTATTTCTACAATCTCTGCACATTGGGGTGCTCTCTGTTCCCCTCTTCACTGAAGCTGGGACTGCAGAACCAAGGAGGTTGGTTTTGATCTCCACTCTGCCACGTTGACCTGAGTGGTCCTTTGTGACTTGTCTGCCTGGCTGAGGTGGAGACCCCAGCGTGGGTGCCCCACTGATGCTGTTGAGGGTCCCCAGGGAGGTGGCAAGCTGGGGTCATTAACATCCATCCCTGCAACTCCTGAAACTTGCATGTCTGAATTTTATGGCCTCCACAGTACAGGCATGGGGGGGAGTGTAAGGAGGTAGATGCCGGAGCAGTTGGGATTAGATTAGAAACGTGCTGGGGGGGGGGTCTGCTTGGGGCCCCCATGATGTCCAGCACTGGGCTCTGACTTCCCCTGAGGACACGGTGCCCCCTGGGACCTTTGACACCCAGGGGTCTGAGGGGCCCCGGCTCTGGGAAAGGGTGGATGGGGGACGTGGTTGCCCTGCACCCTGACCTCACTTCCCCACTCTTCTGCAGGTGGTTCCTGTAGGAGCTGAAGGGCAGGGCCATCCCTCGGTAAGAACAGAAGCGCCCCCATTTATACTTACAGTGTGTCAAGGCCAATGCTGAGCAGTTAAGCTGAGCCAGGCATGCTTCTACTTGTTAAATCTTCACAGTCACTGTGGAGCGGGGGAGGGGAGGTTTATAAAGGAGGGGCCAGGGGCGTTGCAGGGGGACATTCTGCATCCAGGGCTGTGCTTGGGGCCCCCATGATGTCCAGCACTGGGCTCTGACCTCCCCTGAGGACACTGTGCCCCCTGGGACCTTTGACACCCAGGGGTCTGAGGGGCTCCAGCTCCAGGCACGTGTTGGGGGCTGTAACTATTTCCCCCACCTGATACCTCTGTGTCCCTGTCTGCAGCTCCTTGGGCGTCCTGCTGCTCCCCTGTAGGGCAGCCGTGACCATGGCCGAGAGCGCGCTGGCGCCTACCCAGATGGCACTGGGGGGGCGCTACTACACGTACACTGAGCTCCTGGCCATCTCAAGGCGCTTCAAGCAGAACCCCAGCGAGCTCATGATCACCTGGATCCTGCGGGTGTATGACCAGGGCGGCTCAGCCCTGGCCCTGAATTCCCGGGAGCTCGCACTGCTGGGTGACCTGACCGGCGACGCCGTCTTCAACTACCGCTGCAAGGGCCTGCGGGGCGGCTGCAAGACGCTGCTCGCCTGGCTGCTGCAGGCCTGGCGCCAGCGCTGGGAGTCCTTCGTGCACTTCGAGGCCACTGAGCTGCCCTTCCGGCCCTGGACCACTGTGGAGGAGGGCATCCAGCTGGTGCGCGAGCTGGGCATGCTGGACTGGATTTACCGCGAGCCCACCTCGCCCCCCGAATCCGAGCAGGCGCCGTGGCCTGCGCCCGAGGACGTGCCCTTAACACAGGGCCTGCAGCGGCGCCTGCTGACGGCCGCGCCCTCCGAGCTGCGGTTCTCGCTGGTCAGCCTGCTGGTCAGGGGCATGACGGTGCTGGAGGCGGTGATGGAGATCCAGACCATCGCAGACACCGGCCTGCTCTGGCGCCACAGGCAGCCGGGCCGCGCCAGCTTCATGCTGGGCCCCAACCCAACTCGCAAGGACCTCCTGGGCTGGCTCCTGAGCCATGGCGTGCCCAAGGAGAAGGTGGACAAGCAGCCCACCAAGGTCCTCCTGGAGCTCTATATCAAAGAGGCCACGCGCAGCCGCAACCACCCGGCCTGCGCTCTGGGGGAGGAGCAGCCCCCGCCGCCCCCCTACTCCGACCAAGCCTGTGGGGAGGAGCCGCCTGTGCGCCCTGGCTAGGAGCCCAGGAGCAGGCTGGCTTCCAGGGCAGCTGGCAGGGCGGGGAGGTGCAAAGCCCGCTGAGCAGTCCAGGATGGACTGAGGGATACCCACCTGCTCTCGATCCTCATGTGGGCAGGCCACCCCATAGTTTTTGAGGAGCCCAGAAGAAGAAGGTGTCCTTGCCCCTAGACACCCCATGGGTATCATTGGCCAGAGCTGGTGGGGGGAGCGAGCTGACCGGGCATGCAGTGGCTCCTTAGACACCTGGCAGGCCTCACATTTCAGCCCCAAAGGCATGGTGGGTGGATGCCCACCCCTCTGCCCCGTGGGCCCCCAGAGCACTACAGGCCCAGTGGGGAGACCCCAGGGCCCACAGCATGAAGTGTGTACCGTTTTTATTATTTTCTTTCATCATTGTTTTTATTTAATACTTTAAGCAAATACAGCACTTTGGTCCTAAGGACGCTCTTTTTCTCGTGGTTTTTCTCTTTATTTTGTGATGCCTTTCCCTTTTAAAGCAGACTTGCTGTTTGCTGGCTGGGGAAGGGACTGCGGGCCAGTCTTATCCAGTGTGTCTAGCTGCATGGGTGGTCCCTGGCCAGTGTCTGGTGAAGGGTGTTGGGGCCAAGAGTCCCGCGGGGGAGGGGGGGCGGTAGAGGGTTTAAGTAGCACATCATTGCATGTGGACAGGTGGTGGATGAGGCCCCGTGTGAAGCCAAATCCAGAACCCTTGAGGTTCAGGTGGAGGGGTCTGGACATGGCAGGAGGCACGCCCAGCAGCCTTGGGCCCCAGCTCACCACGGCCACCCTGCTGGGGGGGGGGGGGCTGTGCTCAGCAGGGCAGGGAACCTCAGAACTCAGTTGGGTCTTCCCTGGACCCCTGAGTAAGAAGCTGGGTCCCCTCCCAGGACAAAGAAATGCAGAGGGCATCTGGGGTGTGGCTGCCTTTCACTTCTAAGGCCCGTGACCACTGCACCTCCAGGGGCAATGATTGGTGGGGTGTCTGGGGGCTCCCCAGGAATGGGTGCTCCTGACGAGGCTACGTTCAGCAGAGCCCAGGGCATGATCTGCCCACAATGCTGGGAAGTGGGTAGACCCCGGTGAGGCTATGCTGGTGGCCCCAGCCTCTTCCTCACAGTCCAGGGGGTCCTGGTAGCTGGGAGTGGCTTCCAGCCACCACCCTCCCCACCTCTACCACTTGTAGTGGGCACCGAGTGAGGACACAACACCACACCCAGTGTTCTAATCTGGGTGTTCACACGTTTGCCCGATGGTACCGCACGTGGAGTAAGGCCACACCAGAGGGAGACCACCAGACTCAGCCTGGTGCCTGGCCCTGGCCCGTGGTGGGGAGGGTTTGACGGTGGGAGCATAAGGGCTGGGCTGCACGGAGCGCCCACCTCCCCCCCCCCCCCCCCCCCCCCCCCCGCTGGTTTCCTCTCAGCTTTCCGGTAGCCTTAAGCACTGCCCAGCACACCAGCCACATGTGGCCGATGAGCAACTGAAATGCGGCCAGTGTGGCTGGGACCTGAAATCTGACATTTTCTTTAACCGGAATGGCTGGCTGGCAGCCCTGAGAGGATGGTCCCAGCTGCACCTGCTCTGCTGGTCCCTGGAGTTAAATTCAGAGGCCGTGAAGCCTGATGAGTTGGGAGTCTTGGCTCTGCCGAATGGGATGTGGGCACAGAGGGGCCAATCACTTGCCCAGCGTAACACAGCCTCAGGTTCAGTGCTGACCAGCCTTGGGACAGGCTTTGAGCTCCCCCTGTACAAGACAGGCGCAGAGGCCTAGCGGTGCCCCTCCTCCAGGGCATAGTCGCAGGCTGGCCGAGCAGGCACAGCCTTGTTACATACCCCGTGCACAGGCGTCACACGTGCCGGACCTACAAGGAACGTTCCCACGTGTGCTCACCACATGCCATCATGCCCGTAAGGAAACATGCCCACAAAGGCACCTGCACACGGACCAACACAGACTGCACACGTGTGCACAGGGACCTGTCACATGCATAAAGGCACCGACACATGCAGACACCCTGCACAAACACGCAAGTGCAGAAACATTCAAACCAACATCTACATGCAAACCACAGACGTGTGCACGGGCCCTGTACATGCCTGTGCACGTGGATGCACACTCGTGCACACCCCCACACAGAACTGCTCGTGGCTTCCAGGCCCAGGAGCCTCCGAGTCCCCCACGCGCACAGGCGCACAGTAAGTCACAGAAGCCAGCGCAGCGGGTGAGCACACGTGTTGGGATTCGGGGTCAGCAGTGGGGGAGGGGTGCCCAGTTCCGTGGCTCACACGGGGTCTCCCCAGGCCCGCAGGCAGCCAGGTCTCCAGGCCAGCAGGCCCAGCCCTGTGCTGAGCGCCGCCAGCACGGCCACAGCACCAGCCAGCAGGGGCACCACGGTGGCTGCGGGAAGAACGTGAGAGGTGAGTCTCGGGACTTCGCCCCTCCCACTCCCCGCCCAACGCTGAGGGCCTCACCCGTGGGAGTGGCAGGCTCATGGGAGCCGCGGCAGGGGACCCCGGGAGCCGGAGGCCGGGCTGCTGCGGTCAGCTGTCGGAAGCGGCCTAGCGGGCAGGGGGATGGGCACCCGGGGAGGCTGAGGCTCAGGGGCAGGCCAGCGGAGTTGTTTCGGTAGAAGAGGGAGATGGTGACATTCCTGCAGGGAGAGAGGAGGTGGTGGCACCCAGGCCCCTCCTGCTCCCCACCGCTGACCTCACACCCAGAGAAGAGATCTGAATGGAGGAACTGAGCTCTTGATTCCTACCTGTCAACCTCCTGATGGCATCCCCAGCCAATTCCCTCTCCAGGCCGGTGCCAAGGCTGTGCTCCCTGCCTGCCACCCATCCCTCCCCCTGAGGGCTCTGCCCCACCCATTCCCAGGCGCCTCCCCTCCTCACCCTTCATCTTCGTCCGGGTCCGGGTCCGGGTCCAGGTCCCCAAGGTGCCTCCGGAACTCGAAGCCCAGGCAGGCAGCGTAGGGCGGGGTGTGCCCGTCATAGAGGCCCAGAGCCCCCTGGAGGGCCAGCAGGGTGCTGTCGTGCTGCGGCAGATCAGGACTGAGATGGCTCCTCGCCCGATGTCCTCTTTCCCTGCGCTCCAGACTCCTGCACCCAGCTGCCTCCCAGATGTCCCCAGACCCCTTAGAAGCCCACCCCCCAAATCTGCTCACCCTAGGGGCAGCCCCACCAGTTACAGGCAATCAAAGAATTGTCAGACGGATGCAAAACAGCTCAATAAACAGCCTGTCCTAGAAGAGCTCCATTCTGTCTCAGAACACCGTCTCCTCCCTCCTTCCAGACGCTACACCTCTAGCGATATATCTGCAGCTATGAGTTACCCAAGGCAGTGGGCTGAGGTTCCATCCAGACCCCCGGCTCTTCCTCAACCAAACCACCATCCCCCTCATCCCGGCGCCCAGGGGGCACTCGCTGCCTCCCTTTCCAAAGACTCACAGCCGAGTACATAACCATCTTGAGGGGCAGCCCCAGGCGCTGGACCCGAGAGAAGTTGGCAAGGATGGCGTCCAGCAGGATCCCTGAGGGTGTGAGAACAGGGTGCTGAGAACCTCCGGAGGGAGCTGCCCCAGTCTCCCCGCTGCCCCGCCCCACACCTCACCCCCTGTCAGCTGGGCCTTCTCTGCTGCCCGGGGTGGACCCACATGGGCCCCAATATCCAAAGCCGATATCTGGGCTAGCGTCCGCAGGACATCCGGGGAGGCCCAGGATGGGAGGGGGAGACCGTGGGCTTGCTGGGGAGAGACAGGGAGAGAGGACAACATGACCGGGATGTCCTGAGCTCTTCGCAGTCCCCTCCCACCTTCCCAGTACCTGTGCTTGTCCACAGTACCTTCCATCCTTTCTCCATCCCACCCCCATGCGAACCCCTGCGGGCTGAGGCTGGTCAGGAAGCTGTGGCTTGGCAATAGCAACTGTCGATAGTAATCGCTATCATTCTACAGACCAGAAGCCCTCAAATGAGACCCTTGGGGCCAGTGGTGTTTCAGAACGCAGACCCCTGGGATTTGGGACCGGTCGGGTGGTGCCAATGCCAGCAGGGTCTGGGGCAGCCCCTTCGTCACACACATTGCTGTTCCCACCGTGCCGTGAGGGACGGTCCCACCAAGGGGGAAGGCCAGGCCTGCGAAGGGCATCGCGCCGGTCGGCTCCTGCCGCCTAGGTTTGGGTTGGGGCACTTTTTAGAACCACAGAGGAGGGATTGCAGACACGCAGCCCGGAACCCGAGAGCCGGCCTCGCTGAGCCAGGCGCTGCTTTAAGTGTGGATTAACCCACTTCGATCTTCACAGCAGCCCCGGTGGTGTTCATACGGGTGTCACCAACCCCACTGTGCACATGGGGAAACCGAGGCACTAAGGGGCTCAGATTTGAACCCAAGTGCCCTTAACCACTTGGCTTGGGAGTGAGGCAGGGGCTCACCTGGCACATCAGCGTGTCTAGAACCTTCCAGGCCCTGCGGAGCGGCTCCCCGACCAGCGACAGCCCCGTGCAGTTCTCCAGGTAGGTCAGGAAGTCCTGGATGGACAGGGCCAGGTGAGGCTGGCGGCCCTCCACCCCACCCCAGCCCGGCCCACCGGCCCTGCTCACCGCCCAGCCCTCCAGGGCTGCCTGGTACTCCACCGCCTCTGTGGTCTCGTGCAGCAGCTCACGGTATCGGGGACAACTGCGCATGGGGAACCTCAGCAGCTAGGGGAAACTGAGGCTCAGAGACGACAGCAGCATGACTTGGGGAGGGGGTCGGGGCTGTGTGGCCCTGTCTCTCCCAGGCCTGGCTGCACAGCTTGGGGACCATGGCTCAACCCATCAGGACAACTCGGCCCCGGGGGAGGTCTTGCCGCTCCTGGAAGCCGCCCTAACAAGCCCGCTCCTCCTCGCCGAGCCTCTGGCCATCTCCTCCGGCTCTCTGCCTCTCTCTGCGCCCCCCACCCCTGGCCCTGTCCAGTCCCCTGACCTTGTCCTCAGTGACAGGCACCGTGTGCACAGGGATGGGCCTCCAGGCGGTCTCGGGGCGCCCCGGGGCGGCCTCAGGGAACAACCCGGCCAGGTTGGCCTGAGCGCTCTCCAGTGTCCGGTCAAAGTCTGTGCTGCGAACGTACACCTGGGGCAGGAGAGGGCAGGCAAGGGGGCGACAGTCACATGGGGACCATGGTCGGGGTCAGAGGTCGGCTGCAGTGGCAAAGCCAAAGCTTTGGATTCACCTTGGACTCGAAGGTCAGGTGTCAGTAGTTAAAATATCAGGGCAGATTTGAGAGTCTGAGCTTCAAGGTTAGCAGTTAGGATCAAGGGTCAGTGTCCGGAGCAGTCCGGTTGGAGGTCAGAAGTTGGGTGAGCTTGTAGGATTAAGGGGGTCAGTTCAGCCAATGAAAGTCAAAAAGGAAGATCAGAATGGATGCTGGCTGGAGGCTGGGGCCAAGATTAGGAGAGTGGGATGGAGGACATGGGGTCAGAGTTCAGTCCATGTCTATCAGGGGACAGAGGTCAGAGGTCAGAGGTCAGGAGGAATGATCCTAACTGGGGGGTGTCAGAAGACAGAAGAGGAGATAGAAAAAGGAAGTTCAGATTTGATGAAGGGTAGAGGTCAAAGGTTTGAGGTTAGGAGGGCAAGTTGACTCAATGAAGGTCAAAGACAGAATCGGTCAAGTTTTGGAGGGAGAGGGTGGAGATCAGAAGATCTGCTTGGTATCAGTGAAAGTGAGAAGACAGAGGTGAAGGCCAGAAAATGAAGCCAGAGTTGATGGAGGTCAGAGGTCAGAGGTCAAGGTGTGATTCAGATTGGGATGGGGGTCAGAGGTTGGGTGGGTTAGTCCATGATTCGGGGTCAGAGATCACATAGGGTGCAGATCAGGTTGAAGGGGATCAAAGGCCAGAGGTGGAGGCCCCAGGAGAGCACTGGAGTCAGTGGGGGTCAGAGGTGGAAGGCCAGGAGGCCAGGTGAAGGTCAAAACGGCAGTACCTCCTCCCGCCGGTACTCCGGGCTCAGAAAGGCCTCATAGCGACTCCTCAGGAAGCGGCCCAGTTCCAGCTGCTGGCGGACCCCCTCCTGGGGACAGAGCAGGCTCAGCAGACCCCTCCCTGCCCGGCCCCACCACTCGCACCCACCCCTAGCTTCTCACCGAGGTCAGCTGGCCCAGGCCTCTCGGCCACAGGGTAGAAACTGCCTCCTTGTGCGGGTCAGTGGGGTAAGAGGCCAGCGGGGCCCGGTCACCATGGCGGAACACCTGGGGAGGGGACCAGGTCAGGGCCAGCCTGGGGGAGGTGAGGGGCCAGGCCGGGGTTGGGGCACCTCACCACAGCCACGAACACCAGCGGTCCTTCCGGCAGGGCCTGGGGCAGGAGCAGCAGGAGCAGGAGAGGTCCGGCGGGGTGGCCCCGAAACCCTGGCCCGGCCATGTCCACACAGTCAGACGCTGAGCTCAGCCCGCCGCCGTCTCTGCCACAGCCCCACCTGCCTATTACCTCCCCCGGCACCCCACCAGAGCAGGTCACGGCACGCCTCCTGGGAGCTGGCTCCCCTGGGACCTTCGCCAGCCTCACATTAACCCATGGACTAGCCCATTTCATCTTTACCACAGCCCCAGGAGGTGCTGACACGGTTATCACCATCTCCATTGTGCAGATGGGGAAACTGAGGCATGGAAGGGCTCAGTAGTTTGACTGAGGGAACACAGCTGGTGAGTGGCAGACAAAGGTGGGATTTGAACCCAGGTGCCCATAGCCTGGGCACAGAGGCAAGGAAACCTCCACCCCCGCCCCACATTCCAGACTCATGGTCTCTGCTCTCCTCTCAGGCCCTGCACCCCGGTCTGTTCTTCCTTTTTCACCCCTTAAATATTTGGGCTCTTTGAGGATCTCTTGGGCTTCATGGAGATTTCCTTTTTCTGGTGAAGAATCAGCTGGCCAAAGCCACCCTAGAGCTGGACAGGCTGGATTCAAACCCTAACTTCACCATTTACAAGCTGTGTGACTTTGGGCAAGTTACTGCACCTCTCTGTGCCTTTGTTTCCTCATTCATAAAATGAGAAAGAGCACAATGTTCCTCTGAGCGTTGCTTTGAGGAGTCAACGTGTTCCAATACCGTCAGCGCTTTAGAACAAGGGTGTGCGCAGCAACTACTAAATAGCGTTAGTTGGTTATTGCTTTGTAACAAACGACCCTGAAACTTAGTGGCTCAAGACAATAGCCATTTATTCTCTTTCAGTGTCTGTGGGCCAGGAGTCCGGGAGTGGCTTAGCTGGTGATTCTGGCTCGGGGTCTCTCAAGAGGTTGCAGTCGAGCTGTTGGCCAGGGCTACAGTCCTTGGAAAACTTGACGAGGCTGGAAGAGCCACTTAGAAGCTTAGTGGCTTGGCTGTTGGTGGGAGGCCTCGGCTCCTCGCCACACGGGCCTCCCCACGGGCCTTCTCGAGCTTCCTCACAGCATGGCCAGCTTCTCAGCTTCTCCCAGACTGATGACTCAAGAGACTGCAATGTGTCTTCAGCCTCAGAAGTCACCCTCACCATTTCTGCCTTCGTCTGTCATTCACACAGGCAGGTCCTATTCGATGAGGGCGGGAGCGGGGGCATTGCATGGGGCTGAACACCAGGGGAGGGTCACTATGACATCCTGGAGGCTAGCTCCTTGGTCAACCTTTTCAAATAAAGAAAGATGCCTCTTCAGCCCACTTCCTGGGTCTCCCCAAGATCCACATGTTGAAATCTTAACCACCCCCCACAAGGTGATGGTATGAGGAGGTGGGGCCTTTGGGAAGGGATTAGATGATGAGGGAGGAGCCCTCCTGAATGGGATCAGTGCCCTTAGGAAGGAGACCCCACAGAGCTCCCTCCCTCCTTCCACCGTGTGAGGACGAAGAGAGAAGCTGGCCGTTTGTGAACCAGAAAGAAGGCTCTCACCAGACCCCTAATCAGCCAGCACTTTGAACTTGGAATTCCAGCCTCCAGAACTATGAGAAATAAATGTGTGTTGTTTCTAAGCCCCGAGTCTATGGTATTCTGTTATAGCAGCCTGAACAAAGAAAGACAGGCCCCCGCCCTGGCCAGCATGGCGCAGTGGTTAGAACATCGGCCCTCGCACCGAAGGGCCACGAGTTCAATTCCCGGTCAAGGGCACGTACCTGGGTTATGTACCCCAGTCAGGGTGCACTCGGGAGGCAATCAATCAATGTGTCTCTCTCACATCAATGTTTCTCTCTCTCCCTGCCCCCCCTACTCTAAAAATCAATGGAAATCCTTAGGTGAGGATTTAAAGAAAAGACAGGCCACATCTCAAGATCCGTAACAGAATCGCCTCTGCAAAATCCCTTTCTCGAGATGAGGAAACATATTCGCAGGCTGTGGGATCAGTGGGTATCCTAGGGACATGATTCAGCCCCCCACTGAGGGAAACAGGAAACCGGCTGGGTTCTTCCCCGAAGGCCCACCCACCCCTCCCAGCCACTTTCTGCCCTCCAGGCAGGACCCTGTGCTGACCCCTGCCCGCTGGACTCTGCCTGGGGTCTGCCATTCAGGGACATGCAGTGCTGGCTGTCTCGGCCCCTCTCTCTCGGGGCTCAGGCCACACAGATCTCTCTCCTGCCCCTTGACTCCCCGGACTTGCGTATTAATTAGTTTGCTAGGGCTGCCATAAGAAATGTCCACAAACCGGGCGGCTTGGACACCAGAAATGTATTCTCTCACTGTTCTAGAGGCCACACGTCCAGAATCAAGGTGTCAGCAGGGTTGGTTCCTCCTGCGGGCTGCCAGGAAGGGTCGGTTCCAGGCCTGTCCCCGGCTTCAGGCCTTGCTGGCAATCCTCGCCGGACCTGGACCTGGACAGTCACTCTGGTCTCTGTCTCCATCACCTCGTGGTGGTCTCCATGTTTCTGTCTGTGGGTCTCTCTTCTTTGCACAAGGACACCAGTTATGATCTTGTTTTAACTTGATTACATCTGCAAAGACCCTATTTCCAAATAAAGTCACATTCGCAGGTCCCAGGGGTGAACATTTGAACAGATCTTTCTGGGGGCGGGCATCAATTCGACCCCGGGCAGGGTGGTAGCAGCTCCCCACTTTGCTGAGCTGGGGCACTGCCCCCTCCTGCCCACTCTGAGCATGGCAGCTGCGTTAAACTTTCTCCAGTTAAACCTTTTCTTCATTTATTTATTTATTTATTTATTTATTTTAGAGAGAGAGGGAGAGGGAGATAGAAACATCGATGAGAGAGAATTATCAATTGGCCGCCTCCTGCATGCCCCCCACTGGGGATGGGGCCCACAACCTGGGCACATGCCCTGACTGGGAATCGAACTGGTGACCTCTTGGTGCACGGGTCAATGCTCAACCACTGAGCCACACCAGATGGGCAGTTAGAAATAACTTTTAACGGGTAGGCGAATTCACAAAGATGGGCTCTGTGGGTGATGAGGGTTGACTGCCCTTGTTTCTCTTCCCTCTGTGTTTCCAGTAACCTGGAGGTCAGTTCTAAAACCATGATGGACAAGAAGAGAGTTAAGCGTCTACAAAAGTAGCAGGAGCCTGACTCAGTGGATTGAGCATTGTCCAGTGGACTGAGAGGTCCGGGTTCGATTCCCGGTCAGGGCACATGCCTGGGTTGTGGGCTCCATCCCCAGTGGGGGGCGTGCAGGAGGCAGCCTATAGGTGCTTCTCTCTCACATCGATGTTTTTCTCTCTCCCTTCCTCTCTCTCTGAAAATCAATAAAAACATTTTTTTTAAAAAATGTAGTAGGAAGGCTGGCAGAGTGCTAGTCGGCGATGCCCGGTGGGCTGTGGGAGCCACGGGTGCGTCACTGTCCCTGCGGCCCAGAGGTGGGGAAGCTGCTGCCACCGTCACGATTTCAATCGTTATAATGGCTGCTCTCACCCTCCAACCTGGTGACCAGGCTCTGGCATGTCCAGTCCAACTTCTGTGGCACTGCTCACCCCTGCGTCTGGCAGACACTGCTGGGGAAACAGCCCCGGGGCCACCTCGCTTGCTCTCCCCGCCCCAGCCCCTCCTGCTCCCAGATCCGTCTGGCCACCAGAGCTGACCCCGTGCCTCCCCTGCCCACAGCCCTCCATGGCTCCCCAGCACCCTCGGGTGGGGTTGGGGGTCTGGACTCTCTTGTCTCAAATGTCCTAATTCCAAGGTCAGAGATTCCATGGGACATTCCGCACCCACATCCCCAGGTCCCCCAAGCCTCTGCCCCAGTGTCCCCTCTACCCAGAATGCCCTTCTCCATCACCATGGCCACCATTCTGGTCTCCAAGACAACTCCCTCTGAGGTTCTGGTGGCTGAGCTCCCCTCTCTGTCTCAGAGGCCCAGGAAAAGCAGAGGGAAGAGCAGCGACTGTACAGCTGAGGACCCATGGCCATGAACTTTCAAGAAGTGAGGACCGATTGGGTGCGGTGTGGAAAGGGAGGTCTGGGGCAGGGGAGGGAGGGGATGGGTCCTGACCTCTGACCCCCTCCCCACAGAACGTGACACTGGCCATTGCTGTGTTCACCATCCTGGCCTCCATCTACTTCTTCAACAAGGTGAGCTGGGAGAGGGCGAGGTGGCGGCCGGATCTCTGTCAGTTTGGTCCCCGTGTTATTGTCTTGGCTTCTCCGCTCCCACATCTCTTTGTGACTCTGTCTCTCCTCCTCTCTTAGGCTCAGCGATGAGAAGAAACAGGACAGCTTAATCCAAGAGCCATGCCTCTGCCCCGACCATAACTCTGTCCTCTGAGACCAAATAAATGTGACTGAATCAGCACAGACAGCTCCATCCCACCACTTGGGCTGGCTCTGTGGGAGGGAGGAGGGGCTGGGGGCCTGGACTCCTGGTCTGAGGGAGGAGGGGCTGGGGGCCTGGACTCCTGGGTCTGAAGGAGGAGGGGCGGGGGCCTGGACTCCTGGGTCTGAGGGAGGAGGGGCTGGGGGCCTGGACTCCTGGGTCTGAGGGAGGAGGGGCTGGGGGCCTGGACTCCTGGGTCTGAGGGAGGAGGGGCTGGGGGCCTGGACTCCTGGGTCTGAGGGAGGAGGGGCTGGGGGCCTGGACTCCTGGGTCTGAGGGAGGAGGGGCTGGGGGCCCATACTCTCAGGTTTGAGGTGAGGGACCCAGAATTTTAGCTGGGTTTTGAGGGATGAGCAGGAGTCTGTCAGAAGTACTTAGAGAGGGAGAAGGGTATTCCAACTTTGGGTGCAAGAGCACAGAGGAGAGAAAGAGTAAGGCCAATTCGCCACCTGGTACCAACACAGACTGCTCTGTACACCATATTTCATTCCTCTGAGTCCTGGTTTTCTTATCAGTCAGACAAAGATAAAGAAATCTCTATCCCCTGGGCCCCAGAAGGCCACAGCAAGGACAGCCTGAGATCCAAGACAAGAATGGAAGCTGTAAGCAGCAAACAGCCCGTAGTTATCATCTTTTTTGTTATAGCAATATATCTTTCTATTTTCTTAGCAAACTTCTATTCAACCTTCCATACCCACTGTCAATGCCCCTTCCTACAGAAGTGTCCAGCTCCCAGGACAGAGTCTGGCAGGGGCTCCCTGGAGAGCCGGCTCTCCGGCCCCCGGCCTCCAGCCGCAGCGCGTGCTATGCCCTGGGTGACGCCCTCGGTCGAGCTTTAGCCACTTTCTTATCTAAAAAGAAACAATTTCATTTCAATTCAAGATCTGAGAAGGTGGCTTCTTAATAGTCTGACCAAACATTTTGGGTTTCCCAGGAAAGGCCCAGCAAAGTCTGATTAGGGGTGGAATCCCAGTTTCACTACCCTTCCGGCGGAGAGATTACCCACCTTTTGTGCCAGTGCCCGCATACTCGTGTAATCGCGCGCTCTTTAATTCTCAAGCCTCCTGGTTTAGACAGTCTTATTAATACCTATAGGAGGCCTTGCGTGCAATGCTCGGAATAACCACATAGAGGCAGAGTTGGCCTATTTTCCCAGCCCGCAGTGAGTCCAGTTCAGGAGAGAAGTGGGTTTCCGCAAAACCGATATTCTGAGACTGGAGAAGAGGGGGAGGGTCCTTGCTGCTTCCACCACCTCACCCCCACATCTCCCTGCCTGGGCTGCCTCGGACCCTCGCCCCAGCCCCCTGTCTCTCCTCTCCACCCCTCACAGGCGTCTTTCTACACCTAAAGTTGACCCTGTCCCTCCCTTCTCACGGCCCTCCCATGGCTCCCCAGTCCCCTTGAGACAAGAGGCACAGCCCCTCAGCCTGGCATTGAAGGCTGTGTGACCTGGCTTCCTCCAGTCTTTCTTTTGTAAAAAAAAAAAAAAAATTCATCCACCTCCTGCCCAGCCAGTGTGGCTCAGTGTGGTTGAGCGACATCCCGTGCACCAAGAGGTCCTGGTTCCATACCCGGTCAGGGCACATGTCCAGGGGGATTGCGAGCTCGATCCCCAGTGGGGGGCTTGCAGGAGGCAGCTGATCCATGTTTCTATCTCTCCCTTTCCCTCCAAAAAACATTATTTAAAATAACAATTAAATAAATAAAAATGTGTCCACCTCCTAAGCCCCCTCCATGGCATATCCTTAACCACATATAACTCAGAGATGTTTGTTTTGTTTAATGCCGTGTCCCAGGGCCTTTGCACATGCTGTGCCCTCTTCTTGGAGTATCCTCTCCCACCTGTTTTGAGTCAGCCTTTCCAGAAGGCTCCCTGGAAATCCCTCCCTATCAGTGTGAGTTTGTCTGCCTTCCACCTTCCCACCCCCAATTATCTCCCCTCCCATCCTTGGTGGCTATAACTGGTAGCTTGAGGGAGGGGGCACCCAGAATAGATTCAGACTCCTGCTGGACCCCCAGCATGAATCTTGGCTGTCCACGTTTGTAAAACAATTTATTGACAAAGAACTTGGTCTTTGCATCCCCCAGGCTCCTCAACCACTTAGTGCTGGGTTTCTCGGGCCACTGGGAGCTATTGGGGTTGCATTTTCACAGCCACACAAGATGCATGAGGCTCAGCCCAGCAGCCCGTGGGTTTCCCTGGGGAGCTTTTGAAACTCCCAGAGCCCAGCCCCTCCCTGGCCCACTAAAAGCACAACACCTGGGGGTGGGGCCTGGACATCGATTGGATTGTAAAAGCTCCCCGGGAGATTCTAATGCACAGACAGGGTCCAGAGGCGTCCCTGCAATGCGTTTCCAAAGACAGAGAGAAACAGACTTTCCCCTGGAGCCCAGTGCATTTCTGAGGTCGCTCCATGGACACGGCAGGAGACTCAGAGTACAGAGCAAAAAGTAACCTTTAGTGTGGAAACATTTGGGAGTCTGGACACAAAAGAAGGCAAACAATGCCCTGGCTGGTTTGGCTCAGCGGTTAGAGTGTTGGCCCGCGGACAGAGACCAGGTTCGGTTCCCACTAAGGGCACGTACCTTGGTTGCAGTTTGTCCCCAGCCCTGGTTGGGGTCGCCAGGGTCGTGTGGGTGGCAACCAGTCAATGTGTCTCTCTCACATCGATGTTTCCCTCTCTCTCTTCTCCCCTCTCTCCCTCCTGCTCTATCTGAAGATAAATGCAAAAATGTCCTTGGGTGAGGATAAAAACAAACAAACAAACAAAAAACAGGCAAACAACACGGTTCCCAGGGCAGGGACAGTTAGGAGGTGCAGGTATTTCAGGAGAAGATAGATGCTAAGGCCCAGAGGACCGGGAAATCTGGAGGCCCAGTGCTGGCCCCTGTTACCCGGTCCACCTTGGGAACCAAGGCGTCCCAGTGTGCGTGGGTCTTTCTCTGTTTTAGGCCTGAAAGCCCCACATCCGGGAATTGCGCCGTCACAGGATTACCAGGTTGCTTGGGACTCCAGTTCCAAATTCCTACCCTGTGTCTGTATTCCCATCTTTAGGTCCAGGCCCGTGTCTCTGTCTCAGTGGGCTCTGTCTCCCTGCCCATCTCTCCCCGGACATTCTCCTCTCTTTCCTTCCAATGCCAGCTCTGTTTCTAGGTGTTCCCAGAGCTCTCCCTGTTTCTGTCTCTCTCTCTCTCTCTTTTTTTTTTTTTTACTTTTTTTTTTTTTACTTTATTGATTTTAGAGAGAGAGGACATGAGAGGGAGAGAGAGATAGAAACATCGATGAGAGAGAACATCAATTGGCTGCCTCCTGCATGCCCCCCACTGGGGATCGGGCCCACAACCTGGGCATGTGCCCTGACCGGGAATCGAACCGGCGACCTCTTGGTGCATGGGTCCACGCTCAATTACTGAGCCACACTGGCCGGACAATGTTTCTGTCTCTCTTTGGGTCTGTGTCTCCATATCTTTTCTGTCTCATCTCCCACCTGGTCCCTCCCAGGAGCCTGACCTGTGTCTCACCTCCTCTCCCTGCCTTGGTCTCTGTGACGACACAACACGATCCCATCTGCATCGTGCCCATTGCTCCCTCAGGTTCTCTTCTCCACTTCGCCTGCTCTCTCTCTGGGTTCCTGTCCCCTTCCATCTGGGTCCCTGTCCCCTTCCATCTGGGTCCCTGTCCCCCTTCCATCTGGGCCCCTGTCCCCCTATATCTGGGTCTCTGTCCCCTTCCGTCTGGGTCTCTATGCCCGCCCCCCATTCACCTCACCATCTCTTTTTCATTTATTTATTTATTATTATTATTTTTTTTATCCTCACTCGAGGACATTTTTTCATTTTTTGTCCAGATTGAGTGGGAGGGAGAGAGAGGAAGAGAGAGAGAGAGAGAGAAACATCGACGTGAAAGGGACACATCGAGTGGCTGCCTCCCACACGACCAACCAGGGCCGGGGACAAACTGCAACCTAGGCAGGTGCCCTTAGCGGGAACCGAACCCGGGTCTCTCCGGACCGCAGGCTGACACTCTAACCGCTGAGCCAAACCGGCCAGGGCTCTTTTTTGGTTTTATTTATTTATTTTTTAATTCCTCACCTGAGGATATTTTTTTATTTATCATCAGATAGAGTAGGAGGGAGGGAGGGAGACAGAGAGACACATCGACTGGTTGCCTCCCGCACAACCCGACCAGGGCTGGGGGCGAACCATAACCGAGGTACGTGCCCTTGACCAGAATCGAACCCGCGACTCATTGGTCCTCAGCCGACGCTCTAACCGCTGAGCCAACCTGGCCAGGACTCACCTCACCATCTCTCACTACATCAGCATCTCACATTCTCCAGAGACTGAACAGATGGCAAGACCCTTCCCTCCCCCTCCCCCTCCCTCTCCCCCTCCCCCTCACTGTCCCCAGCCCCTCAGAAATTTCCCTCAGCTCCTGGCAGGAAAGTTGGGTCTCTATCTGCGTTGCCCAACCCTGCCGGTCTCCTCAGACCCTCGCCCTGGGCAGGACAGACGGCCCCCCACAGCCGCTGCCTGAAGGCCTGGTCCCCGCACGTGTAGAGCAGAGGGTTGAGGCAGCCGCTGGCCCCCGCCAGGGTGAGCCCCAGAGGTCTGAGCAGCACCCAGACCTCCGCCATGTCCAGCCTGGCCTCCCTAGTGCCCACCAGCTTCACCAGAAGCAGCAGGTGGAAGGGGAACCAGCAGAGAAATAACATGGTCCCCGAAGCCCAGGGCAGCCCCAGCAGTGGGGGCCTCCCCGTGAGCCGCGCCAGGTACAGCTTGGCCTTCATGAGGCTGTGAAGGCCACTCAGGACCCCCAGGGGCACCCCAAAGCCAAACACCAGCTGCTTCAGCGCCAGGCTGGAGGAGAAGTGGGGCGACTCCCAGGTGGACGTCCTGTTGTGAGGCTGGGCCGGGTTCATCCAGCCCCACAGGGCTCGCAGGGCCCACACACGCAGGACCAGCAGGAAGAGCCAGAAGGCGCCGGCCCAGGAAGCCGCCCTGCGGGCCTCTCGGTGGGTCAGCGCCCAGGCTGGCCAGAGCACCGCGGCGCAGCGGTCGGCGGCCGCGCGGGTCAGCAGGCGGCCACTGGCGTAGAAGGTCAGAAAGTCGAGGCCGGGGTCCAGGTGGCAGAAGGCGCCACCCAAGGGCCAGCCGGAACGCGTCCAGGTGACGATCAGAGGCAGGAGGACCATGAAGGCGACATCGGTCACAGCCCGGTGCCCGAACCAGGCAGCTGACAGTGGGGGAGGCAGGCGGGGCCCTGCTGCTCGGATCACCAGGCCAAGGCTGGCCACCTCCAGCAGGTAGGAGGCCAGGGTGGCCAGGGAGTAGAAGAGGAAGAGGGCAGCCTCCGGTGGGCACAGGACTCCAAAGGGTGCCCGTTGTGGAGTCTCTGAAGGGTCCTCCATGGGCTGGCTGGCGCTGTGGGGACCCACAGGCCTCCATGTTAGCACGTTCCACATGCGTCCCCCAAACCTCCCCAGGTTCTCCATCTCAGGGACAGCCTCCCTGTCCACCAAACCCGAGATGCTCTCCTCTCCCCGTCTTCCCCTCACTACTGTCTTCCTCTGACTCTCTCTGCCCCCGTTGCCCTGGCCCAGCTCAGCCTCCACCCCACCTCCCTACTTCAGTCTCCACCTCCAGTCTGGCCGCTGCATGGCTCGAGAGCTGCCTCTCCTCTGCTCACAGGCCTCCCATGGCTCCCCAGTACCCCTGGACAAAGTCCCAGCCCTTCTACCGGGAGTGAAACCCTGGATGGTCTGGCCCTCCCCTCCCCTGCAGCCCCATCTGTCCTTGAACTTGCCCTTGTCCGTTCCCTCAGGAGACCTATACCCTCAAGGACTGCAGGAGCCTTGCTGTGCCAAGTCCAGCTCCACCTTTCAGGTGGGGAAACTGAGGCTTGGGAGGGAGATTCACTTGCTCAAAATCAAAACAGACAAAGCAGAGACCCAGCCTGGATTTGAACTCACGTCTGTGTGACCTCAGAGGCCTGGATGTTAACTCAGGGGATCCACACAGAGGTCCTGCTTTGTCTGTAGGCCGCAGTTTACCCACTTTGTTCCTTTGTTGTCCTGAGCTCACCAGTAATTGGGGGGCAGGTGTCTTCCAGGGCGTCTGAGCAGGAGCTGGCAGCCGGGTCTCCCCTTCTGGACCTGGGGTGGGAAGGAGTGGGCAGCTCACAAGTAGAAAGAAGGGGAAGTGGGAGCTGGGGCCCGGCTGGAAATCAGAGGGGCCGCCACGCAGGGTCTTTGCGTGAGCCTCAGTTCCCCACCTGTGACCTGAAGGATTCCTTTGTTCACCTGGGTGCTCTCTTCCCATCGCCCCAGGATGAGGTCTGAGCCCCTCAGCCTGGCATTTGCAACCTTATCTGTTGTGGCCCCGCCCACACCACCAGCCTCATAGCTAACCACTTCCCTTCCTTCTACTCTGGAGTTCCTAAAACAAGCACCATGGTTTCATACATTCATTACACACCCAGACTCTGTCCTGGCTGTTTCCTCATCCTATAACACTTTGCTTTACCTCATTGTTTCAGCCGGCAAACTCCTACTCATCCTCCAAAACCCTATTGGGTGCCACCTGCCCCAGAAACCCTTCTTTGACGACTGCTCACCCAACCAGGCTGGATCAGGTATCACCTCTCTTGTATGTAGGGTCCCTGAGCATGGGTTCAACTACACCAACTGCAGGAACTAAGTTTCAGCTATGTACGGAGCAGTGTGCTGTGGCCCTCACATGCACCATTTTAATTTATTCTTTAAAGAGCACTGCGACAACGATGCTATTGTTGTCCTCATTTTATCAAGAGGGAAAACCGAGGCGCAGAGCAAAGTTAAGGAACGAGGCCATCCAGTAAATGAAACAGCTGAGAAAGGAATCCAGGGCAACCGACTCCAGTATCTGAAGTCTTATTACCTTGCCCAAACAAATACATACTCAATGAATGAATGAATGAATGAATGAATGAATGAATGAATGAATGAATGAATGAATGCATGCATGAATGAACGAACGAATGAACGAAAAAATCACCCTTGAACATATTTGCATAGGGAGCTGGTGGTTTGGAGAAGGACCAGAAGGAAGGAGAGGTTAAAGCCAACAGTGAGAAAGAAGCAAAACCTCAGACTTTCTCCAAAGAAAGAGCTGGCCGGGGTTGGCCGGGGCTGCAGGGCGTAGGGCGCGGGGGGTACAGGGGGCACAGGGGGCGCAGGGCCCACAGCAGGCTGAGTGAGCCTCACCTTGCGGCAGCCTCCTTGTATGACCCAATCACTCATGCATTTCTGAGCCTCTGTTTTCTCCACTGGAGAACAAGGGTCCATCAAGAATCCTGTAGTAGCCCTGGCTGGTGTGGCACAATGGTTAGAACATCGGCCTGTGCACCAAAGGATTTCGGGTTCGATCCCCGGCCCCAGTTGGGAGAGAGAGAGAGAGAGAGAAACACCCATGAGAGAGAGAAAAACATCCATCAGCTGCCACCCTTGCACTCCCTACTGGGGATGGAGCCCGAAACCCTGGCATGTGCCCTGACTGGGAATCAAACTGGTGACCTTTCAGTGCAATGGGACAACACTCAACCAACTGAGCCACACTGGCCAGGGCTACGTGTATTGTTTTACATTTCTGTTGTGTTTAATTGTCTGTCTGCACCCCTCCTCCTAACGCTGTACCATAGACATTTCATAAGGGTAGGGATTTTCATCCCAAGGCGGTGCCTGGCACATAGTAGGTGCTCAGTAAATGCTGTGGAATAAAGAGATGAATGGGTGCGAGCAGGCATCCCCAAGCCCATCATGGTAGGCAGAGTAACAGCCCCAAAGATGTCCACGTCCTAATCCTCAGAGCCTGTATGTTACACTACCTGGCAAACAGGAATTACGCAGGTGACCCTAAACTAGGGAGAGGACCCTGGACTATCCAGGTGGTCCCAGTGTAGTTACTGGGGTCCTGGTAAGTAGAAGAGGGAGGCAGAGAGAGGTGAAGACACTGCCTGCTGGCTTTGAAGGCAGAGGAAGGGGTAGTGAGCCATGAGGTGGGGGCAGCCCCCAGAACCCAGAAAAGGAAAGGAAATGGATTCTCTAGAGCCCATGACCCAGTTAGGGCCTCTGGCCCCCAGAATCATGAGATACGTTTGTGTTACTTTAAATCACTAAGTTTGTGGGAACTTGTTACTGCGGCCATAGAAAACGAATATGCCCATTTTATAGAACAGTAAATGGAGGCTCTCTGAAGGTCACACAGCCACTCGATGGCTGAGTTGGCCTCTGGAATGACAGGGGTGTAGGACGTTGGAGACAGGCCACAGAGAGGAGGGTCTGGACCCAGGATGGCCAAACGAGAGGCCTGGAGGGAGTGGCCAGGTTGCGGTGGGAGGGATGGGGCTGGCATCCTGGAAAGAGGAAGGAATGGGAGTCCTGAGGGGAAGTGGGTGCTGGGCTCTGCCATCCTTATTCTGTAGCTTCAGTGGGCCTCAAAGTGCTCAAGTCCGGGAGGGTGGCAAGGCAAGGGAGGAGGAGAGGGGGTTCTGGATTAGAGTCCACTCATTCCCAGCCTCTCCCTCCCTTCACTCCCTCCAGCCTCTTGGGGCCTGGTCTGCCCCTGCCCCACTCTCTTCTCCATCCGCCACCTGGTTCCTGCTCAGGCCTCCTTCTCTCCTGCTAGACCCCACCCCAGCCCTCTCCTAGCTTCTTTTTACCTCCTCACAGGGCCCCAGAGAGATCTTTCTACACCTGGCATTGACCCTGCCCCTCCCCTGCTCACACACCTCCCATGGCTACCCAGTACTCCTGGACAAAGTCCCAGCCCTCAGCCTGGCCTTTCACTGAGACCCATCTAACCTCGCAACTCTACCTCCCACAGCGTCCTCCTTGAACTCCAGGCCCTGCACACCTGGTACCTGCTCCGTCACGGCCATGACCCCCTTGGCTGCTCGCTCTCCGTGTCCATCTCTGCGGCCAGCCTGAGGCCTCTTTGAGATTGGAGTCCAGGTCTGACTCCTCTGGGGTCCCCAGCATCACTCACCACGGGAGACACACAGGAGGACATTGTTAACACCTCATACCCAGGCCTCAGGCAGGTCAGCGTGAGCCCGAGGGGGTGGGACGTGTCCCAGGAGCGGGGACACAGACAAGGGCGTAAGACTGTCACATGGCCCTCTCTTCATTTCATTCCGCCCGAACAAGAATGGAACCCAGGAGACCCACAGCACAAAACTAAGTCCTGCTCCTGAGGTGGAATCCGACCCTGCCATCCGGACTCGGACCTCCACCACCTGGGCCAGGAAGTCCTGCCCGGCGCGGGCTGAGGGTCAGCAAGCAGTCGGTGCTCAGACAGCAGGAGTAGAACCCTTCAGTCTGCAGCGGGGCAGGGGGGTTTCAGATCCGGAGGGAAGGTGTCAGGTGTCAGGGGATGAGGAGTTTGACAGCTATTTTCCGACTTTGATGACAGTCTGTCTGTCTCCCACAGCTGGGAACACATCAAACAGGCAGAATGGGGCTCCGCCTCCCGCTCTCCTTGTTGACAGACGCGGAGGTAGTGATTGACAGCGTGGCTGCCTCCCTCCCGCCTGGGAGAGAAGTATCGTTGTGTGGGATCATCGTGGGATCCTTCGTTCAGGGCTGTCTCCTCCAGGCTGCGAGCTCCGGAGGGCAGAGGCTGCGTTCTTGGCAGGCGCCATGAATCCTAGGGGGTGGTAGACATCTGTATGTGCTGTGTACATAGTGGATACTTGTAGGCACCGAGTATGGCACGGAGGTGGGAGCTGTAGGGTCTGAAGAATGAAGAATGTCGGCCCCCCCCCCCACCCCCAGTGGCAGCCCTTCCCCCCAGTGGCAGCCCTTCCCCCTGGAAAGTCACTCCTACTTCTGGAATGTCAGCCCCTCTCCCTCAAATGTGGGCCCTCTCCCCTTCCAGTGTTAGTCCCTCCCTCACCTTCCTACCTCCAGTGCCTGCAACCAAGCCGCTCACCTCACAGGCGCTCAGTAACGGAACTGAACAGATCAGTGGGGTAAGACCATTCTTGACTGCCACTTACTCCATGTGTGACCTTTAATAAGTGAAGTTACCTCTCTGAGCCTCAATTTCCTCATCTATACAATGGGCGCAATTGTCAATGGGCACAATTGTGAGATGCCACTTTGGGGAGTCCACCCGTTGATAAGGCTCCGGACAGGACCTGGTGCAGGGGAGTAATCCGTACCTGTGAGCCGTCCTTGTTCGATGCCTGAAGGAGTGAGTCGCCTTCTTGGGTTCTTCTTTTTTTAATCTTCACCCAAGGATATTTTTCTATTTTTCTTCAGATAGAGTGGGAGAGAAAGGGAGAGAGAGAAACATTGACGTGAGAGGGACACATCGACTGGTTGCCTGCTGCAGGACCCTAACCAGGGCCCTAGAAGAACAGCAACCGAGGTACTTGCCCTTGGCCGGAATCGAACCCACGACTCACTGATCCGTGGCCGACACTCCACCACTGAGCCAAACCGGCCAGGGCTCTTGGGTTCTTATAGCAACCTTATTAGAGAAGGGTTTTCAGTCCCTCTTTGGCCCAGTAAGATTCTGAGGCTTAGGGCATCCTCCACAGTCCTTTCTCCCGGAGTTTATTCAGGGAAAGGCTGAGTCCCTCGCTGGACCACACCCAGAAGCTGCACCCTGTCTGGGCTGGGTCTCAAAACTTGCCTTACCAACCACTCCTGTCCCCCACCCCCCAGAATCCTACAGCCATCTCAAAAAACCGCAGTCTCCTTGAGAGACTGCTTAACCGCATTCGTTAGAAAATCAATGCAAATTAAAAACCTCACCATGACCCCACTATTCTCCTCGGAGAAAGCAAAGATGAAAGAGATTGAGAGCGGGGTTGCATTGGCCAAGCCTGGGAGCACCTGTGGCAGAGTCTGGGAACGAGGAACAGACCCTCTGACCCTGCCAGTCCCCTAGGAGAAATCTATCAGATGAGAATATCGATAATAGAAAACATTTACATTGCGCCTCTGTGGCACCAGCAGTAATATACATAACCCCATAATCCCCACAGCCACTCTTTGAGAGAGGTGCTATTATTATCCTATTTCACACAGGTAGAACTGAGGTATGGATAGTGGAAGCAACCTGACTGGTGTCACCCAGGTAAAAGTAGCCGTCATACCATTCTGCCTTTTGGGAGTATTCACCAAAGGACACAAGTATAAATATAAAAGAATATCATTGTTGGAGAAAGAAAGAGAACCAGCTTCTTATCATTATCCATTTTTTTGTTGTTGTTAATTGCCTCATTAATATCTATCAATGCTTTCCTTCAATTTTTAGAGCATTTATTTTATTGGTTTTCTTCTAGCTGCCTGAGTTGTTTGCTTTGCTCATCCCCCTTTTGGAATTTTTATTCCCCTAATTAGCATTTTTAAGCTATAAATTTTCCTCAGAGTATAGTTTTGGCCCCACCTCTCAAGTTTTGATGTGTAGTGTGCTCATTTCTTTTCTTTAAAAAAATTTTTTTTTCTTTGATTTTAGAGAGAGAGGAAGGAAGAGGGAGAGAGATAGAAACATTGATGATAGAGAACATCAATTGGCTACTTCCTGCATGCCCTCCACTGGGGATTTGGCCCACAACCTGGGCATGTGCCCTGACCAGGAATTGAACCAGCGACCTCTTGGTGAATGGGTCAACGCTCAGCCTCACCAGCCGGGCTAGTATGCTCATTTCTAAATAAAGTGGCACTCCAGTTTTATTCTTTGTGCAACCCAGGATTTACTTAGAAGGGTGATTTAAAATGTTCATGACAATCTGAGTGGTTTTGGTTATTCTTTGTTATTACTAATTTTGATCATGACCTGTATTATTTCTGCTTTAGGGAATTAACCTGTGGTGTGGTTTTGACCTAATGCATAGTACATTTGTATGTGTGTTGTGGGGAGAGATCATTACAAGGTCCTGATTTTTTAAAATGCTATAGAGTTCATTATTGGAATAATCAGGAAATTTGAACACAGACTATTTATTAGACAATATCAATGTTCAATTTCTTGAGGGTGGTAATAATATTATGCTTGTGTAGGAAAAATGGCCTTGTTCTTAGGAGACACAGAGTAAAAGATTTAATCATGATGATGTGATGTCTGTACCTACTTTCAAAAGGTTCAGAATTTTCTAGCAGTGCCTCTAATCACTGGCCCCTTGAGGGACAGCAGCTGTGGGGTAACCTCCTCAGCCCCACAGACCTCAAGTATCCCTGTGATAGGTATACAGTGGTATATACGTATGTGTTTGGAGAAATAGGTAGGTAGGTAGGTAGGTAGGTAGGTAGGTAGGTAGGTAGACAGATAGATAGATAGATGAGAGAAATACACAGGTAAGTAGAGAGGGGAACTAATAAAGACAGAGACAGAAAATAGAGAAATAGGAAGATAAGGAGAAAGAGAAGGATTGAGAGGGAGAGAGAGAGATGTGAGGGAGAGAGAAGAAAGGCTAAATATACGGGATGTGGGGATGGGTAAATATCAACATTTGGTAAATTTAGTTGAAAGGTATATTGTACTATTCTCTTAACGCAGGTTTGAAATGTTTCAAATGAAAATTTTGATAGAAAAAGGGCAAGGCAAAAAAAGTTCATGATGCCCTGGCCTGTTTGGTTTGGCAGTTAGAGCGTCAGCCCACAGACCAGAGAGACTCGGGTTCAGTTCCCACTAGGGACACGTACCTCAGTTGCAGTTTGTCCCCAGCCCCAGTTGGGGTCTTGGGGGTGGCAACTAGTCGATGTGTCTGTCTCACGTCGATGTTTCTCTCTCTCTCTTTCTCCCTCTCTCCCTCCCACTCTATCTGAAGATAAATGCAAAAATGTCCTTGGGTGAGGATTAAAAAAAAGGTTCATGATAAAATTTGGGCTACAAGTTATCTTTGGAAGGGGAGAAAGGGGAGGGTTGGGGTGGCTGGCCGCGTTCTAGTCTTTGACCTGGCTGAGTTGCTGGGTGGTCACTCTGATAAATCAGTGAATTCCTCCACTTGTGTGTTTATATTTTTCAGGATGTGGGTTATATTGAATGATATTTAAGGTTCAAAGATAGCATGCAGCAGATTCACAAGCCACCTAAATACTCATCAGTAGGGGACGGATGAAATACTTTTGAGCATAGTACATCCAGACAAGGAAACACTTGGCCACCTACATTGAAAAATAATGTGGCAGACCCCTTATGTATGTATATGCAACTGTCTCCAAGATATACTCTTTGTAAAACACAGTCACACAAGGTAGGAACATGTACATGGCATATTCTCTTTGAATAAAAAATGCTTATCTGAAAGGTTACACACAGCCCTGGCTGGTGTGGCTCGGTGGGTTGGGCATTGTCCAGTGCACCGAAAGGTTGCTGGTTTGATTCCTGGTCAGGGCACATGCCCGGGTTGCAGGCTCAATTCCCAGTAAGAAGCATGCTGGGGGCAGCTGATGGATGTTTCCCTGTCACATCGATGTTTCTTTCTCTTTCTCCCTCTCTCGAAAACTCAATTTCCTCAGCTTACTTTTTTTTTTTATCCTCACCCAAGGACATTTTTGCATTTATCTTCAGATAGAGCGGGAGGCAGAGACAGGGGAAGAGAGAGGGAGAAACATCGATGTGAGAGAGACACTTCGAGTGGCTGCCACCCACACGACCCCAACTGGGGCCGGGGACAAACTTAACCGAGGTATGTGCCCTTAGCAGGAACCGAACCCAGGACTCTCTGGTCCACAGGCCGACGCTCTAACCACTGATCAAAACCAGCCAGGGCTCCCCAGCTTACTTTTTAAGGTGCCTCGATCCTTCCTGATCCTCAGACATGGCATCACTTCACCCTCTCCTCATCGGTGAGCCACGAAATCGTTTGGAGCTGTCTTGCTGAGTTGAGGGAACTGAGGCTCTGACAGGGAGTTCTCATGGATCATCAGAGCAAGCCCACAGCAGTTTCTCCTGATTATGAATGAGTAACATGGTAGCTTTTGGTTTGAATACTTTTTTTTTTCCTTTATTGATTTGAGAGAGAGAGGAAGGGAGAGGGAGAGAGAGAGAAACACCGATGAGAGAGAACATCGATTGGCCGCCTCCTGCATGCCCCCTACTGGGGATCAGGCCCACAACCTGGGCATGTGCCCTGACCAGGAATCCAACCGGTGACCTCTTGCTGCATGGGTCAAGGCTCAACTACTGAGTCACACCGGCTGGGCTGCATACTTTTTTTTTTGCCTCTACCTAGAACCAAGGAAATGGTTCATTGCGAACAGGGACCACTGGGATTTCTGTCCCAGAAAAGAGTGTTCATCACACACACCTGTAGGGTTACCGTGGGTTTCAAGTAACAGAAAACAGGGCTCCAAGTGGCTTTAACAATAAGGAAATTTATTATGTCACTTCACACACATTTCAGAGGTTGATAGCACAATAGTTATAACACAGACACAGAATAGCAGTGGCTTCAATGAGCTGGAAATTGAAATCTCTCTCCTGACTGTGTGGGTTAGCACATTCGAAGCAGGGATGGGAACGTGGTCACTTTCCACGTGGCTCGCCACCACAAATGCTCTGGCAGATTGCAAAAATGGCCCCCGTTCTGCATGCCTTCCTGTATCTATGCTCCTTTGCAAGGTCACTGTGCAGGTTTCCCCACTGGGAGGTAGAATGCATTCTCCCACCCCTTGGACCTAGCAACATTGTGCAAAGTGCCAAGTGTACATCTCATGATGTCCTTCTTGCCCATGGAACCCTCCTTTGTCAGCCTGCAGGACGCTGAGAGCTGCGTGGCTCCGTCAATCCCTTGGTCCCAGCCACCCCTCCAGAAGCGGAGTCACGTAGTCAGCCCCATGAGGAAGCCCAACCAAGACCAGAAACTGCTCAGTCCAGCCCAGTCCAAATTGCTGACCACAGAAATCATAACAGGTTATGGTTTGAAGCCTCTAAATTTTGGGGGTGCTTGTTATGCAGCAAAAGCTAACTGATACGTTTGCATTCTAGACCATGGAAAGGGGAGAATATAGGGCAGACCCCTCCCATTCAAGAGCACTTCAAGGAAGTTAGACCCATTACTTCCACTTGCATCCTATTGGCCAGAAAGCAGTCACATGGCTATACCTGGTTGCAAAGGACGCTGGGAAATTTAGTCTTTGTTCTTTTCTCTGGCTAACTGTCAGCAGTTTAAAACAAATAGAAGTCTGCCCTGGCCAGTTTGGCTCAGCGGTTAGAGCGTCGGCCTGCGGTACAGAGAGACCCGGGTTCGGTTCCCTCTAGGGGCATGTACCTCGGTTGCAGTTTGTCCCCGGCCCTGGTTGGTCATGCGGGTGGCAGCCACTCGATGTGTCCCTTTCACATCGATGTTTCTCTCTCTCTCTCTTCCTCTCTCTCCCTCCCACCTTATCTGAACAAAAAATGAAAAAAATGTCCTCAGGTGAGGATAAAAAAACAACAAAAAAAAAAACAAATAGAAGTCTTCCTAGAAAGGGAGGATAGAATGATATGGGGAAATAACCAGGTGTCTCTAATGCAGCAGTTTATATGAAGCAATGCCAAGAAGACTTCCTGAAAGAAGAGGCAGGATGTGTCAGGGTCTTGGAAGCCAGCCTGTGAAAGAGACTGCAAACTACACAGGAGGATTAGGACTTCCAGCTTCCCCTTTAAGGTTTCCATCATCCCCTGGGTGCTTCACCTCGGGAGCGGGGTGACTGAGAAACCCCTCCTCACCAAATGCCCTGGCCAGGGCAGAAGGCAGAGACTGGAAAAACGTTTGTTTGAAATCTCTGCCAATAAAGACGTAGAGAAAAGGGTTGAGGCAGCTGTTGAGACAGCCCAAGGAGAAGGTAGCCCAGAGGATGGGCAGCATCTTGGGGTCATGAGACTTCACTAGCCCCAGATGGACCAAGCGTGCCACATTGAATGGGAACCAGAAGATAAAGAAGGCGCTTACCAACACCAGCAGCAACCTCTTCGGCCGCCTGGCGTGGACCCAGACCTCCCGCTGTAGCCTGGCACAGATGAGGTAGGCATAGGTGCTGATGATCACCAGGGGCACCGAGAAGCCCATCAGGAAGTGAGTGATGGTCACTACCTTTTGCCTTTCGAAAACCACTGGATCCCCATTGCTGGAGTTCTTCTCATTCTCTGTGTTGAATTTGAAGAAGCAGTACCTACATCCTTCCTGTTCTCCAACAGTCCGGAATATCAAGTATGGAGAGCAAGCGACGGCAGCCAGGAGCCACACACTGACAGCCAGCCAGCTTGCTCGCTGCACAGTGCGGTGGTTTCGGGCCCACACAGGGTAGAGGACAGAGACGCAACGGTCCACAGAGATGAGGACCAGGAGGTAGATGCTGGTAAAGAAGGTGAGGACCAGCAAGGCCAGGTAGAACTTGCAGGCCAAGTCATCAAGGGGCCACTCGTGGGTGACCAGGTTGACTATGGCGACAGGCAGGGACAGTAGTACAATGAAGTCAGCAAGGGCCAGGTTGAAGAACCAGATGGTGGTGACAGTGCAGGTCATGCGGAAAGCGGTCATCCAGAGCACCAGCCCGTTGACCACTACACCAACCACAGAGGACACCGACAGGATGGCTATGGTGAGCTGGCGGAGGCACACCACCTCTTCCACGTGGCATTGGGAAGCAGAGGTAAGGTTCATCTTTCTAGAACAGGAATGACTACATGTCAGAGGTACAGATTACCTTCCACTGCCTATCAGAGCCCATGGTCTCCTCAAAGGCCCTTCCATTTTTCTCTCCAGTCAATACATTTTATTAGCATTAAAAATATCTTTATTGAGCCCAGCCAGTGTGGCTCAGTGGTTGAGCATCGACCCATGTACCAAGAGGTCACCAGTTCGATTCCAGGTCAGGGCACATGCCCAGGTTGTGGGCCCGATCCCCAGTGGGGGCATGCAGGAGGCAGCCAATCAATGTTCTCTCTCATAGATGTTTCCATCTCTCTCTCTCCTTTCCTCTCTCTCTAAAAGTCAATAAAGAAAAAAAAATTTTAATAAATAAAAATATATTTATTGATGTTTAGAGAGAGAGGAAGGGAGAGGAAGAAAGAGAAACATTGATGTGAGAGCAGAACGTCGATGGGTTGCCTCCCATACGCACCCCGACCAGGGATTGAACCAGTGACCTTTCAGTGTATGAGACAATGCTCAACTAACTGAGCCTTACTGGCCAGGGCCAGCTTTTTTTTTTTTTTTTAATTTATTCTTCAGATCTCAGTAAAAATATCCCTTGCTCCCCGAGACTTCCCTGACCACCTTGACTGAAGCAGGCCCCCCTGTAGAAGCTTCTCACTCACTAAGAGACTGAGACAGGCAGCAGTTAGGCCTGAGTTCGTTGGATTACCTGATTCACTTCCATCTGCCCCACTGGACTCTGAGCTCCACAGAGGCCAGGCCAGTGTGTGGCCCGTTCACCAGCCCCCAGCACACTGTGGGCACTCAATACATAATTGACAAGTGATTGGTTAAGGAGGACAAGCTCTCCTTCGTCCCCCAGAGGACGATTCAGTTTTAGTCTAACAGTGTGCCTTGAGCCAGATACACTCCTTAGCACTGCAGATACAGCACTGATGAAATCCAAACAGCCCTGGTCAGCGTGGCTCATGGGGTTGGATCGTCGTCCCGTGCACCAAAAGGTCACAGGTTTGATTCCCGGTCAGGGTGCACATGCCCAGGTTTGGGTTCAATCCCCGGATGGAGTACACATGGGAGGCAACTGATCAATGTCTCTCTCTCTCTCTCTCTCTCTCTCTCTCTCTCTCTCTCTCTTTTCCTCTCCCTTCCCCTCTAAAATCAATGAAAACATACTCAGGTAAGGATTTTTTTAAAAAAATAGTCAAATATCTCTTCCCTGGTGAAGCTGACAAATGGCATAAGAAAGTTTGTTACCGGAGTTGCTACAGAATTTTTTATCTCTTTTGCTATCTCCTTCTTGTATACCCTGGCCCTACTTCAACTGTCCTTGCCCCCAAACCCTCACCCTCTGAGCCCCCTGAGGCCCCTCCCACCAAATTCCCGTCCAGTGTCACCGTGTCCTGTGTCCCAGGGCGAGGGTCAAGCTGAGGAAGCTCTGTCTGTCTCTGTTGTCTGTCTGTCCGGGGCAGCTGCCAGCCTTGCACCAGGTTAGGGTCGAGGATGGAGGACAGGAAGCTGGCCAGTGAATTTGGGAGCAGATAAGGGTCCAGGAAAGGCTTGAGCAAGACTCGTGGTGGCCACAGAGACCAATATCAGAGCCCATGACATGTCCTTAGATATGGGTCCCAGTAGGCCCTGGTGGCTGGGAGTTTGGGGGCTGAGAGTGGGGGACCCCAGGGGAGATCATTTCACTGTGCC